>OY776675.1:9034614-10470614 GCA_963675555.1 Leptura quadrifasciata
TAAAATTATGCAGAATATCACGAATAATATTTACATAATAATGCTTAGTTTCACATGTTGACAAATTTGCCTCTGGATATGCATCAGTTGATGTTGGTAGTATACAAGATGTCTCGTAATAACGTACAAAAAATTTAACTGCAGATTCCTTGTCAAAAAGATGGGTTCATCGTATACAATTTTTTAAAGTAACCCTTTCCTGTCTTGCTACACTCCCTTGAAGGGGTGTGCCAAAAAACGGTTTTAAGTTTCTATCTCAAAATAACGCATGCGGAAAAAGACGAAATTTGGCACATCTTGGTTAGTCATCAAAATTTTGTAAATATCTTTCTGTCTGCTATTTTTTTTTCAATACAAAAATAACTAATCTTATGATTATTTGGAAACTTTTTAGTAAGCTAGTGTCAAATTATAATTTGACAATATTACGAACTGATATGATCATTTGGTGCTTATAAATTGCACGAGATATTACAAATTAAAGACGAAAGTATTGAAAAGCAAATTTATTAGTAAACTAAAAAAAAACTAACACAAAATGCACAAAAGATGAATTTAAACAGTAAAAAAATTTAAACATGAAGACAACGATTGTTGTTATTAGATATTAAAGCATTTGTTCAAAATAACGATCTCCAACTTGAAAACACGTTTGCATTTTTCCTAAAATCGTCATACAAGCTATTTAAAACATGTGGAGAGTTTCGAACGTCATTGGCAGTATTAAAAATGTTCTCTTTTAAAACCTCGACGTTAGGGGCAGGGGTCGAGGAGAGAAATTTTTCAAGTGGCTCCAAAAGTAAAAGTCCAATGGATTCATAGCTGGGGACCAAGGAGGCCATTTCATTATGGCTTCTCACCCCCTTCCAATAAATCGATTTCTAAATGTTGAGTGTAGCCATTTTCGAACCTCTAAAGAATAATGAGGTGGCGCACCGTCCTGCATAAACTACAGTGTTTGACGTAATGCAAGAGGTAAATCGCCTATAACTTGATAAGGGTCATTTTGTAAAAAGTTTAAACAAGCTGGACCATTTAATCTGTTTGGTAACTCAAAAGGCTCTATTAATTTTTTGCCTCTAATTCCGGCCCAAATATTTATTGAAAAGTTGTATTGATATGTTTCGGACAGAGAAACTGTTTGGTGGCCTTAAGGGACATTTATGGCTACATTTGTTCTTTCTTTAACACACATTTTTCTCATATTCTCACTTTCAGAACACCAAAACTCAAGACTTTTTTTGTGCCTTCCGCTCACTAATATAAGTATTTAAATATCAATATTATACTAATACTTTTGCAAAACAAATTCACCGCAAATTTACTTTTAGAGAAACGTTTGAGAGAGAAAACTGATTTTCACTGCGATAACTTGAAGGCTTTATAACATAGATACGTCATACATTGGGCGCTTCAGTTATATTGCTACTTTTTGGTCGATTTGGCAATTTCGTCATGTGAAAGAATTAGAACGTTTTCAGCAAAGACACCTCAGAAGTATGATGAAAATCCGTTGGTTCCATCACATATCAAACGTGGAAGTACTCAGGAGAGCAAACAGCCTTCCAATTGAGGTGCTTATTTCAAGAGCACGCCTAAGATGGGCAGGTCACGTTCATCGTATGCATGATAACCGCCTTCCTAAATGTACACTTTATGGTGAATTGCTAAGCGGTAGAAGAAGGCGTGGCGGTCAACGAAAGAGGTTCAAAGACGCTCTCCATGAAAATCTAAAATCCTGCGGTATTGCAGACGAGCAATGGGAACAACTTGCAGCGGACAGAACCGAATGGCGAGGGGCTGTGGCCAGCTATCAAGGAAATGTTGCTGCAAGAAGGCCGAATCCAAGACCTAACCAGGTCTATGTTTGTCCTGACTGCGGTCGACATGTGCTCTCCCGAATTGGCCTCTATAGCCATAGTCGTGTGCACCGTAGATGAATGGGAATTACAATAGACTACACCTTTTACTTGTTTCTTATTGTACACAATCTATCGACTGTAACATTTTTATACTCGGACTCGAGTAACGGCTAATAATAATAATAATAATTTATATTTGGGAGGAACTGATTTTTGTAATCATTTTTTACGACCTCAACTTACACACTAGTAATTTGTAGTATAGAACTACCCATTTCAACGTTAAATTTAAAAAATTAATTATATCTACCAATTATCTATATTTTTTAAATCAATATTCCTTAGCGTTTTATATTATATTTCTTTTTAAAATTCATTCATTAATACAAATTGTATCATTAATAATTTGGTAGGCCTTTAATTATAATTTATGAACGTTATGTGTTTTGTAATAAATTATTTATGAAATGTTACTCTTTTTATTATTTTCTCACTACTTTATAAAGCTCAGTTTTATTGGCGGGGAATTTATCCTGATAATACTCACATGCCCCCAAAACACTATAATTGTATTGTACCGAACCGGTAAATTTCCATTGTGCCAGGAAAAGGTGATAATAAAAATAATTTCAAATGCTCGTCACTCATCAAGAATATTGTACAGAGAAATTCCATTATAGAGCGAGTGCAGAAAATGTAGCTGTAATTTCACAAAGTGTATGTTTATTATGCCTTAATATTATTATGTATTAGTATTTTTTGTGTCGATGAGCTTTGGGAAAAGTTTTAATTTTTATTTTAAATCAAAAGCATTTTTTTGCCACTTTTCAGCTGCTTTGTGTTTTGTTAGCTATGTTGCTATGAAGTATTATTCATAGGAATTAGTGTGGGCCTTAATAAATTTATGAAAGTAATTAATTGTATGATTTTTTAAACTGAAATATTCTTCAATATTTTTTACGAATTACATTTATATAGAGGGTGACTTAGTTTGCTGGCAAACTCAGGTATGAAACGAGAGTTTTGTATTCCGCGTGGCCACGAGACCATTTCAGGCTTTTAACCTCTATGTTTTTGAACCACTTGTATACAAATGACTTATTTCCCAATTTAGTGACGTGTAGAAACAAAACAACCAACTTTCGATTTCAACGGAAATGACATCAGATTGGATTTTTTAAATGGAGTACCCTGCATGTTTTAGTATTTTTAAAATCTACGAGCTACATTCTGTCTGACCAATTTACAAAATTCTCATATTTTTGAAAATAATTTTAAAATTTTAAATCTTATTTTCCAGCCTGGAAAGCTGCAATTGGGACAATATCGATCTATTTCCACTTTATCAATCGCGCAAATTATAATTCTCTTTTTTCCTTTAACGGCATTAAGGCTCAAAATTATACAGCCAACCACAATTTAAAACAAGAAATCACATTATATATATTAACCTATCCAACAAAATATCTAACGTAAATGTTTATACCAAACGAAGGATGCACGAGGATCACACGCCTCTCGTCCAGGAGCCCTTAAGGATATTTCGTCGGTCCCTTGTCTATTAAATGTAAGGCAAGTAAAAGATCTCTACTCTTCGAAAGAGAAGAGGTTCGGCAGAATTCCTGGCTGAAGGTAGGTCGTCAAAAAAAACCCTTAAAGCCAGAATAGACTTTACAATTTTTGAGACCAGGAAATCAATTTTACCTAAATAAGTTCCATTTAACTTTAACGTCAATAACAAGTTTTAATAACTTCGACAGGAAGAAAAATGTTAGGTGAAAAGTATATTTTAAATTCGTGCGGTTCTATATTCGACATATTGTTCAACTGATTCCAAGAAGCTATTTTTATGATGGAATTTTAATAAGATTTGAAATTCTCGTCAGTTTGGAATAAATGTTCTATCACTATGGCTGTTTTTAATTTAGTGTATGACATAGTCGGAGGTCTTGAAAAGAGAGAGCATGTGGGCACTAGCTTAAGTGGTCCCCTCTTATCCGAACAATAGACCTCACTGTCTCGGTCGATAATATAAACTCTGGCTATTACTTTCGCTAAGCACGGAGTGCTTCAATGTTCTGTTTTGGGGCCACCATTTTTATATTTTATGTTAATGACTTTTTCACTTTATGTCATCTTGAAATGTGCACCGCTTATACTGATGATACGTCTAAGGAAGTACCCATGTGTCAAATTTAATCAAAACCATTAAAACCGTTTTGGAAAAAGGAAGAATAATTTTATTATTAATTTTATTATTATTATTGCTATCACAGCCTCCATCCCTGCATTTTAGGAAGTAATAGGTTATATCATATCATACTAGTATTAAGCGAGTTCAAATGTGCTTTTAGAGGGCGGAATATTAAAACATAATATTTTTAGTCGCAAACTCCTCTATAAAATCCTTATTTTACCATAAGGAACGTAACTGGACTGCAACCAACAGCTACTCTTCGGGCTATGTGCCCGCCGAGCGCTGAATTATAAGTTACAAGCCTGGCACGTTAAGTGTAATAATTGCATATTACCATCAAAACGCTAATGCTTCGATTGCAACAAACACCAGCCGAAAGTATGATTCTACTTAAATGGTAATGGTAATATGCTATAATTACACTTAACGCGCTAGGCTTGTAACTTGTAATTCAGCACTCGGCGGGGCACATAGCCTGGAGAGTAGCTGTTTGTTGCAGTCTGGTTATGTTCCTTATAGTAAAATAAGGATTTTATAGAGGAGTTTGCGACTAAAAATATTATGTTTTAATATTTCGCCCTCTAAAAGCATATTTGAACTGTGCTAAGCCCAGGCAGGCTATTTCTTTTTCGATTTCAACAGACACTGGGACCCCTAGATGGCGCCTGCTGACTATTTTACATGTCGCTATCCCAAAGATACCAAAATGTACTAAATAGCCAAGTGATCCTTGTGTCGTCACATGCCTACCTTGCACTGACGAGAGCCAACAGTTCGAAACTGCAGTCTGCAAGTGGTGTGTGACGACTGACACGAGAGCTCCTTTAAGTAGGATCAGTCTTTCGGCTGGTGTTTGTTGCAATCGAAGCATTAGCTTTTTGATGGTTATATGCAATTATTACACTTAACGCGCCAGGCTTGTAACTTGTAATTCAGCGCTCGGCGGGGCACATAGCCGGAGGAGTAGCTATTGGTTGCAGTCTGGTTACGTTCCTTATAATAAAATAAGGATTTATAGAGGAGTTTGCGACTAAAAATATTATGTTTTAATACGAAGTGAGTATCCATGTGTTAAATTTGATCAAAATCGTTAGAGCCGTTTTTGGGCAAAAAAGTTATTTTATATTTTTTATCTGTTCTTAGGGATTAACTCCTCCTACATAATATGGGATAGGGTCGATTTTGCAATTTCACATAGAGGTGTGGTCGTCGTGGATACATATACAAAATTTAAGTAAAATCGATCGAATAGTTTGGGCTCTAGGTATTACCACAGACACCATACACCAGACTACAGACTCCAGACAGACAGATATTATTTAAAAACAACTTTGTTGTATTAATTCATAAAAAACTGAAAACTGATTTTTTGCACGATCACAATAATACATTCCTATATACTTACTATGTATATGGGCAAATAAATATTTACTCTAAAAAAAGTGTCTGGTTTAGATGTTTTAATAAAAATTTTTGCTTTTATATACGGATGGAAAATTAACAAAACTGGAATATACGTATAATGAACGATAATAAATATCCTCTAATATTTTAATTCGTTGATCAAAAAAACATTATCTGTCGACAGCGAATGAATAACATTATTTTTATGAAATTTATGCATTGGATTGGTTCCACTTTCTATTCATGAGAACAAAACCTACAGTATAATAATTAATAATACGGTCGAGTTGATACCTAAGTAGTTTATTAAGGACCTAAATTCGCCATTTAGTCCACTACAGCGTAGGAGGTGTAAAGTTATATTATGAAATTCTATTTAGTTATAGTCAGTTTATAGCAAAAGCTCAAAACTTCTGAAACCCTAAATTACCTTGACCCGAACGATCAAAGTGGCGTGCAATGGATATTAAACAGGGCAAGAGTGATTTTGGACGTACAAACCTTTCATAGTAGATGAAAGTGATTTTATTAAATACGTCAATGGGTCCAATTAATGTTTCATATTAAACAATAAATAGTTATGCAAACAAGTGATGATAAACCGAATAGTTAAGTAAAATAACGTTATATAATACGATTAGATTAGACTATTTTTATTAAAAGCTTTTATTTAATTTGCAATGTATGTTTGTCAGTTGGTTTAGGGCAAATCTTGCAATCAAAATTTCGATTAGTTCTAATTAAGCTAGAGCTTTGAAATTTTGTACATGTGTATAAGTGCGGTGACAATACACTTTAACATTTTCATATAAGAAAAAAACAAGATGGCGGTGTCAAGATGGCGGACGACTTTATCTTTTATGGTCCGATTCGACTCAAAATCGATATCTGGGGGGTTTCGAGATCGCCAATTATGAATTCTTGGTCAAAATTTAGAAATTTAAAATAGCGGTGCCAATATGGCGGACGACTTTTGTCATTTATGGTCCAAATCGATCAAAATCGATATCTGGGTGTTTTCGGGTTCGCCGATTACGAATTTCTAGTCAAAAATTTAACTCAAGATGGCGACTTCAAGATGACGGACGATTTTATCGTTTATGATTCGATTCGTCTCAAAATGGATATCTGAGGATTACAGCAGATCAAAAGACTGAAAAGTAAAAAATAAGATTAAAAAAATATATATTTAAAAAAAGCTTATTTAAAAAATGTTCTAAAAAGTAGAAAATAAACTTTGAAGTAAATCAAACCCATCATTTTATATTATATAATTTTTTTATGATATAGCTTGTTGCGAGCAATCTCCTTTACACAAGAAAATCTCGCGACAAGCTTTTACATCATAAAAAAATTATATAATGTAACAAAATAATGGGTTTGATTTACTTCAAAGTTTATTTTCTGCTTTTTAGAGCATTTTTCAAATAAAAGTTTTTTTAAAAAAATATTTAAAAAAATTTTTTTTTCATATACATACATACAATTCCATAATGTATACAAACATAAATTTTAAAATATTTAAAATAATTTCAGAATATGTATATGTTAAGCCTCAATTGAGCCGTTTAAAAGTAGCTTAATTGTAAAATATAAACTAGATACAGCAGTGCTCTGAGGAAGATTCCTGTAAATTATAGTATACATTTTGTCTGAAAAAATGTGTAGTTGTCTTTTAAAAGTTACTAGGTTATCAATATTTTTTGTCGTAGATGGTAGGTTATAATAAACTCTTATACTTACGTACAAAGACCTTCTTCTGGTAGTATTGTAAGTGAAATCTGGCGTAACGGAAAGAGATTTATTTCTAGTATCATATCCATAGAAGTCTGAGTGAGTTTTAAGTTATGTGCGTTTTTAAATGTCATAGTCGCCAATTTATAGATGTACTGGTTTACAATAGTCAGTATACCAAGACTATTCGCGATTAATCACATGGGCATCGCACCACCGGGTTCGAATCCTGGATCCGGAACTGTCGGAGGAAATGGTTGTATGGCCGCGTTTTTTCAATGTGTAACTCCCTTCCGCACAAGCTCCTGGCTTCTGGAATTGGAGATTGACTAGTTTCTGTGGTGTTTATTTATTTATGGTCTGCAAGAGTCTTTTGGTTTTAGTCCCATAAGAATACGAATAGCCTTTTTTGACTTATTAAAATTTTTTGTGATAAGTTACTTCCACCCCAAAACTCCAGACCATACTGTAATAAGCCATGGAAATATGCATAGTAAACATTAAGTCCATATTGGTAACCTAGCTCGCTTTTTATTTTGAATATAGCGTAAATAGCTTTAGCTAATCTGTTATTTAAATCACAAATATGGACATACCATTTCAGTTGCTTGTCAATATGAACTCCCAAAAATCATTTGTAGAGCTAATGAACTATTGTTATGTCTGTGTTCCTTTCTATCGAAGTTTGAAATGTCATGTTGAAAGTTTTTCTATATTCAACAATAATTTATTTGCACTAAATCAATGAATAATTATGTTCATTGATATTTGACTAAGCCTTATAAGTCCTCGTAATTTCTATTACTTAAGATGATACTTGTATCGTCAGGAAATAAAGCAAAATGTGAGTAGAGAAAACTGCGTTGTTCATATAAATCAGAAAGAGAATTGGGCCCAATATGAAACCTTGTGGAACACCGCATTTTACTATATTTTTCGCTGAATTCACATTACTAATAAAATCATTGTTCTGATGTTCAATTTCTACAAGAATTTTGCGACCCGTCAAGTAAGACTAAAACTAGTGCATCCCTCTTATAGAGTGGTAATTAAGTTTTTCAAGTAAAATAGTATGGTCCACACAGTCAAAGGCCTTTGACAGATCACAGAAAATACCTAGAGTAACTTGCTTTTTCTCCAGCGTCTCAGATATATTTTTTTATTAATGAGGATATCACGTCACTAGTATTTTTCCCTTTTTGAAAACCAAATTACGCGGTGTTCAATATACTGTGTTTGTATAAATAATTTACCAATTGCTCCTCCACAGCCTTTTTCAAAATGTTGGAAAAAGTCCATGAATAGGAAGCTTTCGAAGAGGAAACCATACGCTGCAGTGAGAATAAACCAAAGTGCTGGCTACGCTACGTAGACGATACGTTCATCATATGACCACATGGAGAATCATCTTTATCTGTTTTCTTCGACCATTTGAATAAACAGCATCCAAGTATCAAATTTACAATGGAGACCGAGCAAGATGGAGCTTTACCTTTCTTAGATGTATTAGTGAAAAGGTCACACAATGGCAAGCTGGCATACATAAAGAAAACACACACCGATTGTTACCTACATGCGACATCTCACCACCATCTACAACAGAAGAGAGCGTTAATTAGAACCTAGGTCCACAGAGCCAACACAATATGCGACGACGAAAACAAACCCGAGGAACTACAGAATATCCCAACAAGCTTTAGAGAAGAACAGATACACAAAGCAATATACAACGAGTAGTAAATAACCAGAGGAGAACTACAGAAGAAGAACAGCAACAACCAACAACGTATGCATGTCTACTCTACGTCGCGGGAGTCACAGATAGGCTGAAGAAGATTTTATTCAAAAAGAAAGTAGGTGCACGGTTTCGAACAGTGAAGAAAATACAGCAGATGCTTCCCTCAGTCAAAGACCCTGTCCCTAAACTGTTATCAGAAGGTGTTTACCAGTTGAAGTGCACATGTGGTAAGAGCTACATCGGACAAACAGGACGGAGTATCCAGTGCAGAATCAAAGAACACCAGAGAAATACCAGATTTGGAACACGGATAGGTCGGCGATAGCAGAACATGTCCATAATCACGGGAAATTATGCAAAACGTGAGCAACTTTAACAGAGAGGATGGGTATCGGACTTAGTAACACGTGGAGACTGGTATTGCCAAGTACCAGCACCGTAGTAAGTCACGGTCAACTAGACACGACGAATGAGCAGCGAAGAGAACCAAGCGCGACCAATGACCAGCGGCGCCTAGGTATATAACGAGGAGTGTAACACAACAGATTCAGTCCTTAGAATCCTTCTGAAGAAGCTGACAGGATGATCAGCGAAACGCCAAGTCAAGTTCGACGACCACGGCAAGACCCGGAAGAATCTATTTCATTAGACAACGGCCGTGAAAACCTGCATTCTACTAAGTTTAACATTTGTTTGAAATGTAGTTTATTATGGGGAAATATTGCAACACCAACAAATGTTATGGAATTGTTAACATTTTCTTCTGAAATATCCTGGAAAACATTTTTAGATGAGGCATCCTGGATTTCAAAATGCAAATCCACTGATAGGATTTTTTTTATGAAATAAATAAAAGAAACAAACAAACTTAATGCAATCTGTATGATGTAATAAAACGAGAATTTGCATTTTTCGTCTGTATCTCTAAACATTTAAAAAAGTAAAAGTAAATGAAAAGAAATTAAATTACTAGAGTGTTATCTCAATCTTATAAAATAGAATTAGACGTATCTGCCTTGTTCTTTGTGGCCATGGAACAAGTTCTCAGAGTAGGATATCTTACAAATAATTTGGGTCCACTGGATCGAAGGATCTTGTCAAAGGCCTGGATTTATTCGAACTAAAATAAGATTTAAAATTTCTAAAGAAACATTTGCCTAGACGGAAAAAATCGTACCCTGTGTATAAGAAATAAAGTAAGGCAGTAAAGAGTAAGCATTGAGAAAACTCTTAACAGTGATAAATCTTATTGTGTGCCATGTACCCATTTTCGAACAATAGATAATGATGTAATATTTGACAGTAAAATTATGTTCCTCAATTTATAGGAAAATGAGGTGTCTCGTATCAGGCATAAGGGGCATAATGGCGGTGTTGACTGAAAAAGGATAATGTCAGGACATACAAAAGTAAGCAGAATACAGAACCTGGGTTGGAACTGAATGAACGTTCGCCGTAAATGGTGAGTTTTATCTTGTATGCGTGGTCATTGCCAGAAACGAGATTAGGTCTCTAGTCTTTCAAGCAAATAAGCACGGCTAAAAGTTCAGCTTGTATGCTTTGTATATCAAGATGGGCTCTTAAGTGTGGATGTTTTTACAAATGCTTTTTATTCTACTTTCGTAATACTTATCTCTCCGTAAGTTTCAAAACTGTACTAATGAAAAATGTATGGGATTATCTAGTTTCTACACCATTTCAAAAGAGAGTTTAAAACAGACAAGTTCATTTCTATTCGAGAAATTCTAAAAAATGAATAATAATTTTACTAGTATTGTACAATTGCAATTGAACACAACTTACTAATTAGTGGTAGATTTTAATATTCATTTTGATATAAAATTTAACAAATTTTATTGTACCTTGATATTCCACTTTAATACTGCATTTCCAATTAGAAGATGTCAGGCAAAATCAATTAAAAAGAAATGGTTTAACCGTGAATTAAAAAAGTTACACGATATGTTATGCCAAATGGACAAAATAAACAAAGCTGTTAACAATTATGTAATTAAGCAAAGACATAATGAACTTCTGATATATAAGAATAGTCTAAACTCTGTAAAATCCACCTACAATAATAATAGAATAATAAATGCTGACAATGGTGTGGGGGAAAACTCCCCGGGTGCCGATGATATAAATAGCAAAATATTAAAAGCGGCAAGTACGGTCCTGAGCGAACCAATAGCATATTATTTAATAAATGAATCCTTTCTAAATGGGCAATATCCCAGTGCGTCGAAAGTATCAAAATCCATCCCGGTATACAAAAATAAAGGTTCACCGAAGGATTATGCTAATTACAGGAATATATGTGTACAAAGTCAAATAGCAAAAATTTTCGAATTTGCATTTTATAATAGATTAATTCCTTTCCTAGAGTCTTATAAAATTTTAAATATATCCCAACATAGTTTTCGTAGACAAAAGTCTACAACAACTGCCATAGCTGAATTTTCAGATTTTATCTATGAATCACTGAATAGGAGAAATCTAAATATAGCTTTATACTTCGATTTGACCCGTGCATTTGACTCGGTCGATCACCATCTACCATTAGAAAAGCTGGCTAGTACTGGCGTTCGTGGCGTTTCAAACAACTGGATAGCATCCTACTTAAACAATAGAAGCCAAATAGTTACCATAAAATATTATAAATCTGAGTCATATAATATATCAGTAGGAGTGCCATACGGTACCATATTGGAGCCTGTATTAGTTTTGATATTTTTAAACGATATATCCCTCAAACTGTCTCACAGTCGATACACAAGTAATATATGCCGATGACACAAACTTTGGCATACGTGCAAATAATAAAATATAATAAATCCACTCATGAGTTTCTAGAATACTGCTTAAATAATGGACTGTCGAAAAATATTAATAAATCCAAATTTATGACTTTTCTTCCAAAAAATTCTGTCCAAAACTGTAGTTTCTTAGTCAAGCTAAATAATAATTCAATCGAACAGGTACATACATCAAATTTCTTAGGAATCACATTTAATGCTAAAATGACGTGGGAATTTCACATTGAAAAAATAACCGGTAAACTAAGTAGCGTATGATTTAAGTTTAATTACTTCCCATTTGTCGAATATACTGCCCCATATTCAATATTTAGTATAAAATTTCTTGGTGAACTCTCTCAACAGTAATAAAAACCGGTAAACACTCAAGAAAATTTGTAAGAATATGAGAAATTGAAAGGAAATCTGAGGCTTTTTTGGGGGTAATTCAAAGAAGTATATGTAATATTATTCAAAAAGGAAATCTGCTGCATTAAATTTTAGGTGCTGCTAACACCTCGGATTTTACTTTCGACATGACAAAAATTATAATTTTAGGTTTCGGCTACGACTGACAAGAACAATAGGTCTAGAAGCGATATTTTATTTGCCGTTTTATACAATAGTTGTTTTTCTGGAAATATGAGCTTTAATGCAGCGTTAAATAATACCACAAATGTTTTCACGTAATAATTTTGTTGCAAACCACTTATCTCAAATAAAGCAATCGCGTATTTTCTTTCTAAACTTTGTAAAGAATGAAGTCATAATATATTTTCCGAACGTCCTTCTTAGCATTATGACAAATGAAAATTTGTCATGATTTGAAAATGAGCATCAGAAAAATTGCATAGATCATCCGGTTCATATGCATGTCTCTCACGAACATGTAATTTACTTACCCCGTCCATAGTACGAATTCTACATTGTCGTTCTGGCGCGACATCATCTTGCGGGCCGCAGACTCTATGAGCTCCCACGTGGCATCGCAACTGTAATCTCCATAACGACCCATGGGCTTCCTGGAGGATTTGCCCTTGCTACCGTCGTATTCGGGCCGCCAACAACCTGGAAATAGGATCGACATGTTACATGTGCTACATCAATTTGAAATATTGTGATTTTGGATTAACAAGTTGAAATGATAAATATTAAGTATTGTTGAATTTTCGTTATTTATGCTTTCTTGAATACGCAAAGGCAAAATATTTACTTAGTTAACATCATATGACTACTTCCGTGTTCTACGACTGGTATCGCCAATAGATGAACTGTACAGAAGTATGAAGTGTACCCTGGAATCTAAGTATCAAGTTTTTGCTGGCACAAATATATTGCTGATTATTATTAAAATTTTATTGAACAAATAGATATAGGTATTATGAGAGGTAGGGCAGATAATTTCATAATACACACACTATTTCAAAGTTAAGTCGTTAATTAAATAAACTATTTAAGAATAAAATTAACTTAACCTGGTTTATATAACATAAATAAATAAATGTTTATTGCACTAACAAAAAAAAATGTACAGTACAAAGGGTAGGAACTTAGATAGGTCATTCTTCCATTTCACCCAATAAGAAAAAGGTAAAGTTCGCAAAAGTTCAAATAATATACAATAAATAAACTCAATATAAATATCATATGTATATGCGAGAAGTACAATGTTATTGAAAAAGAAAAACTATTACATATTAGTAGATAGTAAAGTCTATTTTATATGTTTAATAAAAGCTAAGTGTGACAAGTTTATCTTATTTAAAACAATGTTTAATAGACACGGGGAATTATATGAAATCATCCTTCAATTTAGTGGAGTAATGCTGAGAGGTCGTAATAGTTATTTACGTTACAAATCCGAAAAGTCCTGTAATATCACTTAACAGATGTGTAACGTACAACATTTTATTTCATACTGTGCTTTTGACATTCATCGATTTAACTAAAGTCTCATCAATTCTTATTTCATTTGTACTTTCGATATTCCGTGCTTTTAATATTGCACATCGACGGCATGTTTTATTAGTTAATTTATTTATTTGAATGTCATTTGAATTGTGAAAAATGGAAGCTAAGTTAAATTTAAATATTTCTAATGAAATTTTATTTTCAGAAAATTCGAATTATATTATTGCCATTAATATTAATAATAGATAGGTTAGATCATTCTGTTTTGCTTTAATTAAATATGTCAAAAAAGTTACGTTTTGACGTTTTATTTTGTTAATAAGAAAACAGCCCGGGAAGTTGCCCAGCAAACTTTTTCCGGCTCAGATCCCGTAATAACCCATTTTTTCTACGCTTATTATGTAATATGAGCATTATGATGTCTATTTTAAATAAGGAATGACCTATATTCCAGTGGCTGATATGTAATATTTATTACATGCCTCTAGAATGTAACAAGCATAGGTAGCGCCATCCACCTAGTAGTAGTGCAATTTGTAATACTCTTTGCGTTTCTGTTGACAGTTGACGTTTCACGTTTCACCGTTGCAGTGGTAAAACAAATAGACACAAATAAACCTAATTTATAGGTGTAGAAAAGTATAGTCTGTGATTCGTTTGGAATGGCACATTCTGCGCTCGGGTGACAAACTTCCGCTCGCGCAGAATCTGCTTCATTCCAATCTTATTAAAGAATATACTATTCCCGACTCAAATTAATGACGTAATCAAACAATTACGTGACAGTATGAAATAAAAGAATATATTCTAACGTTAGACAGATACATAAATAGATATTTATCATTTCATTATTCAGGTACATTTTTCTACATATGGTAAGTCATAAAAATATAATAGAAACAATTAAAACATATATGAAATATATGTGTCATAATACATTTAAATGTAAAAATAAAACACACATAAAACATTGGCATGCAAACAGATACATATATGAAAAAATACTTAATCAATATAGGTTATCTTTAAAATGACAAATCTATATTTCTATAGATAAAACTCTTGTACAGGATATAACACCTTTTCCACGAAAAATGGTTTTGTTTGCTTTTTAAATATTAAAATTAAAAATATCTTTTAAATTTTGAAGTAATACATCAAATATTTTTTTGATGTTGCAGGCAGGCGATTTTTCATATATCTTATGAGCTGGTATCATTAATTTTCTACCATGTCTTGTTCTGTAACTATTTCATTGACCAACATCGTCAAAGTTAGTTTTATTTTTAAAAACATAGAGAACACATTTCCACAAAAAGATGGAAGGTACCGCCAAAAAACATTTTAGTCTTTGCAACTAGTTAAAAATTATCCTCATTAATCTTTTTTGGGATACCAGTACTCTACTTATGCCACTACTAACTCCCCAGGATACAAAATTGTTTGCCATATGACTACTAGCCAAAGAGTAACATATACTTAATAATCCTTCGCAATCTAGACTGGATTTCATTTGAAGTATTGCATAAAAGGTCGAGATCAGTTATTAATATTATGAACGCTAGATCTCTAATCAGAAAATTAAGTAAATGTGTAGGGGTCGTAAACGATAGGTGCTTATATAGAAACGATAAGTAAGGATATTTTAATCCATTATTAATTTTCATTTCTGACAATCTGTGAATACTGCGACTTATATGATTTCCATAAGGAACGTTACAAACAAACCAAATGCATGCATTCTGTATCCTCTGCAGCTTCTGTTTGATTGTAATTTGGTAAAATTGTAGTACACCATGCCGATCGATATGTAGATAAACTAAAGATTTTATTAATCAAAGTTTTGTATTTTCATTTGTCTGATATTTTAAGTGGTATATTGACTTCAATTTAAGAAATGAAACTTTGACGATGTGGCTATCGTGGTCATTAAAACATAATTTGTTATCAATAAAAGACTAGATTCTTTGCTGAAGATATCCACTCTGTTGTGGAGTTATTAATTTCCAGGTGATTATTACAAATACCATCTCGTTGAGAGTCAGGACCTATACAGAGTGCCACTGTTTTAGTTGGTTTTACTTTAAGATCATTTCTACCACACCAATCAAAGATACTTCTTAGATGAAGATTTACTAAATGTATATCATTAGGATTAGCTCCTTTACAAGAGTTATACAACTGTATATCATCAGCATACAAATGAAGTTGAAAATATTTTATAGCATTAGTCAGGTCAAATGTAAAAATCGAGAATAACAATGGACCAAGAATGCTACCCTGGGGTATACCGGAATTAGTGTGACCAAAGTCAGAGTGAACTGTTTTATTGATTTTCACTTTTTGCGAACGACCATACAAACATTCAGAAAACAGGCGAAGATAGTAGCATCAAAACCTATGAATGGCAACTTTGCAAGCAATAGATCAAATGCTTTACTTTGATCCAGAGTAGTTAGTACTGTCGAGGAGACCTTATCAAATGCCGCCGCTATATCGTCGACCACTTTTAATAAAGCTGTGCTAGTGCTAAATTTTTGACGGAAACCTGATTGTATCTAAGGAAGAATTTGATTTGTTTCCTAAGTAATTTTTTACCTCAGAAGCAACAATTCTTTTCAGTTTTGCGAATGCTTGCAGTATTGATATCAGTCATAAGACATTATTTGAGGTTGGATATAGCGATTTAGGCAGGGGTATGCAGATTTCCAAATGAGTGGAAGGATGCAGTGATTTATAGAGTTATTAAAAAGATTTATTACTAGATCTAAACAATATGACAATATAATATTTATCATTTCTGTATATGTGTCATCTATTTGGTATGCTTCTAACTTGATTGCTTTTAAACTTTTGTATATATCTTCATTATTGATGTATTTCATGAAAAATATTGATTTATTTAACTTGGTTTCATTAAATCTTGTTAAATTGTTAATATATTCATTACAAACTTCCCAGTTGTGTAAGGTTTTCCATATATTTTTTTGGATATTTTTTATCTCTTTCAAGAATAAACTGAATATAAGCCTTATTTCACGATTAATAGCATATTTAACATAGTTTCTTAAGTTAACATAATATAATCTGCTAGTCCCTTGTTTATTCTTTTGATATTTTAAATGAACTTTATTTTTTTGTTGAATTATCTTTTTTAAATTAATTTTTATTTTAAATATATCAAATGTCAAGAGGTAACTCTAATTGTTATTTTTTTTTTTAAGAAATATACCTACTCGTTTAATAAAATCTACTTTGAGACACGCCAGAGATCAGATATTTCTATGATGATTTTTATGCAATTTTTGGTAGACCAATAGACTATATGTTAAATTTTTGAGTAAGCTACCTACCATTATAAATAATCACTTTTAGTTATTGATATAAGTCCATTATACAACGTAAATTTGATAGCGACCTTACTATTCTCGTTATTAGTGTAATATCGTCCATAGAAAGAAATATTATAACACTTTTGTATTACTTGTCGCTATGTACATTCAACTTAATCAATAAGTGTTTTACATTTTCTTCATCCACTTTGAGTTAAAAATTTTATTCCCTGAAAACATTTTATACAGGAACTTTTTATTGCACAAAATTTGTTTTGCTCGCGTCACGATAAAGTCAAATAGGAAGTTGTAATTGAAATTAAAATTTCAAAACTTTCTTTCCTTAAGTAAATACTCTCGAAAAACGATTTCTTAAATGTTATTTATTTAGTACCAACAGTTCGCTTGATTTAAAACAAATACTGGAATTTAGTGTAATTAACCATAACAAAATATAATTGTAAATACGAATCTATAAAAGTTTGAAAGATGAAATTATTCAACATATAAATGAATAAATATACCGACAAATTTGTATAAGTTATATTCTTTTGTCATTTATGTGCGCCAAAAACAAAATTTTTAAATTCAAGAACAATAAAAAAAATTAGAGGCGTACATTGATTGACTCGTGGCCATCCGGTATACAGGACATTAAATTTAAAAAAAACCGTTAATATACTGATAACCAAAAATAAGCCATTTTGGTAATACAGTAATTTATCCGAAGTCACATTACAATCATTTACTTCTATACAGAAAATTCTGTCGTCAGTTCATAAATTCACCAACTCTCTGGAATATTACTGAAATACCCTGAAGATGTGTGCAAGCAGCCGTAACTCGTACAAGAAGATATTTCTCTCTAAGCATAGTAGTCTCTTATGTTAGAGATTGCACAAAACCCCAAAGAAAAACGTCGAGGGGATTAAAATTAGTGGACCACATAGGCCAAGTTACAGGACCCCCTCTTTCAATCCCCTTGTTCGGAAAACGCTGATCCAAATATTGGCGCATGCTCAAATTGAAGTGTGATGGTGTCCCGAAGACATTGACCAAATGGCCTAATGGAGGCATCGCCATTGGTAGTGATGAAACAGTTGTGTGACAAGAGTCACCGGGCGCGCCATTACCATTATAAAGTTGAAGAAAAGTTATCGGACACTTATGAGGCAAAGGATGTCAAAGGTCTTAATCCTAAAGTAAGAGTTGCGGGAATTTCTGAAGAAATGTCTGAAGATACACTTTTGGAGTATGTAATGAATATGAATAAGATTATTTTCTCCTCCGATTCGGAAGTAAAACTACTCAAATTCGGACCAACGAAGAAAAATAATCAAATTGATCATGCAGTTTTAGAAGTAGATACGGGTGCATGTGAGAAACTTAAAAATAATATAGTCGCCATATATAATAGCCACTACCTCCTACAATTATAAAATTATAGTATTCACAGAAACTTGGCTTAACTTCAGTGTTTTTAATGCTGAACTATTCACAAGTAAATATAATCTCTTTTAGAATTGAGAGACTTTAATAAATTGAATTGTGGTAGGAGGGAGGGCATTCTCATTGCTATGGAAAATGCTGTTAGCTCAGAAGCCATTCAGATTAACCTAAACGACTTAACTTCTATAGATCTAGTTGCCATTAAACTTTATATCTGGGGTAAAATATTGTATATATATTTGTGATATACGTTCCACCCAATAAGTCTATTGACATTCTGAGATGAAGGAGGCTTCGCATCTTCCTCGTAGCATTCAAGCAGTCCAACTGCAAAAATCGCCCCAATTTCCAAACCCAAAACTCAAAAACCTCCTCCAGCTATAGTCCAATCAGCCTGTTATCCATCTTGGGAAAAGTCCTGGACTCCTTACTTCTATCCCACCTGCTGGAGGGAGTTGGGGGCGGCGACGCACTCAGTGGCTTCCAGTTCGGTTTCCGGTCCCACCACTCCACCACCCAACAGCTGTTCAGAGTCGGCGAAATCCTGACCACAAACGCCAACCGGGGTCACTTAACAGGGATAGTCTCCCTGAACCTCGAATAGGCGTTTGATAAAGTCTGGCACCCCGGATTGCTTTATAACCTCCATGTCGCGGGAATTCCAACTAGTATTTTCAAAATAATACAGTCATACCTGTCAAACCGCCTATTCCGAGTAGCAATCGACCAGGCGTGCCACCATCCCTACCCCATACTTTCTGGCATCCCCCAGGGGTCATCCCTTGGTTCCGACCTGTTTCTGTTTTACATCAATGACATACCTACCCCCAAAGACCACAGACTAACATACGCTATTATTTACGCTGACGACACCGCGATTATATGCACCTCAAAAGACGCCGACCTCATGACCGAACTGATGCAGAGAGAGACAGATACCGTTACAAACTGCTTTGAAAGATGGGGTTTATTAGTAAACCCTAACGAAACATAGGCCATCATTACCACGAAAAGGAAAGCTAGAGTCATTCCAAAAAAGCAAATAAAAATTCATAACACCAACGTTGACTGGTCCAAAGACATTACCTATCTTGGCATCAAAATAGACCACAATCTGACATTCAATAAACAAGTTGACTCAATTAAAGGCAAAGTCTACGCTCGCTCTGCCCAGCTACGACAAATTATAAAAACCGCACCCTCTCACACCGCCACCATCCTATATAAATCCTACATCCGTCCCATCGTAACATACGCATCCCCGGTGTGGTACCACCTCCTCTCCGACACTAACAAGCAAAAACTACAGACTATACAAAACCGACATCTACGATGGGCCACGGACCTCCCACATATGACGCCAATAATATACTTACACAACGCCACAGGGACACCGACCATCGACGAACACATAATCCTAGAACTTATCCCATCCTTCGTTAAAAAATTACCCATCATCTCAATCCTCTTTTAAAACTCCCACAGATCCCAAAATTCAGCAAATCCCCCAAACACCGCTCCGTAAACAACCAATACTATCAATAACCAATAACCTAATAACAACATACCCCACACAAAACCCCAACACTATCCCCAATTCATCACATACGCGTCCTATCCACGCGCCCCCCCATCCCCACTCCCTGTAATCCCCGCACACCCCTCCCCACCACAACCCGTCCCACCGCCACCCATAAACAGTAAGTCAACAGAATAAAGTCAACACCATAAACCCATGGCAAGCGCCCAAGAGCGAAGACCATAAAGTAGCCAAAGAGGCACGTCCAACTAGTGCGAAGGTATGCTCACTTACACTGCACTGACGAGACCCAAAAATAGGTCAAAACCGGTCTGCAGTTAGTGACATCCGGAGGTGAAGGAGGCTTCGCATCTTCATCGTAGCATTCGGGCAATCCAAGTTATTGTATTATAGTGCTAACTGTGTTAGACACAATACGGCAAATTTTACCATTTAATTCGGGGCTCGTCATCCGCATGTAGCTGGGAGGATATCTGTTTTGGTTTAATTTGTTTAGTCATTATATATAAGGCACTTGCAGATAGGTTGGAATATTATAATTCCTTTTTTATATATAATCATGTAAAATCAAGCATAATAGTACAACAGCATGACTTTATGAAAGGTAGATCTACCGTAACAAATCTATTTTGCATTACCCAATTATTATCAATCATTAGATGCGGGGGTCCAAACAGACGTCATTTATAAATACTTTACTAAAGCATTTGGTCGATTGGATCAGTTATTTAAGTCATATTTAAGCGGTAGAACCCAATTTGTGCACTACAATGACTATAAATCTCATGAAATAACAGTCGAATCTGTAATTCGACAAGGATCAATCCTAGGACTCCTGTTCTTCAATATATTTGTAAATGACATCAACAAAAACCATTTCACTTACTCCGCGTCGTATCTCCAAAACGTTTAGGCGTACGAAAAAAATGCATAGAACCTTTAAGGTAGAAAATTTACAGATGTACAACTTTTATAATAGATGTTATTCCCGTTAGGGCCACAAAAACTGAGTTAATCGCGAATCCGCGATTTCCGCGACCTTCCGAAGCGATTTTCACGAATTCCTCCAGGTGTATCGTGGCATAACTACCAAGTGTTATTCAGGACGTCCAAATAAACACAATAAAAAAAATATTCGTAGAGCACGAATTTAGCACAGAGGTCACTTTTACAGCTAAAACACCTGGAGTAACAGATGAATTTGTCTGGTCGATAGCCACATGGACATCGCACCACCGGGTTCGAATCCTGGCTCCGGCACTGTCGGAGAAAATGGTTGTATGTCCGCGTTTTTTTAATGTGTAACCCCCTTCCGCACAAGCCCTGGCTTCTGGAATTGGGGGTTGTCTAATTTCTGTGGTGTTTATTTATTTAATATGTGAAAAAAAAGGACAAAAAAATAACAATCTATATAAATAAAAATGAAATGCTGTTCGTTGGTAATCGCATCACTTGAGAACGGCTGGACAGATTTGACAATTTTTTTTTAATGTTCATAATAATCCGAAGAAGGTTTTCAGGGAAAGAAAAATTGAAAAAGTTGCCCGGAAAATTGTAAAATTCTGGAAAAATTGAAAGTGCTTGTTGTGACAGGACAATATCTGTTAGGTCAGCTACTAATAAATAATAATAAAGGAATCATAAGTAAAATCCAAAAATGCTACCTAAAAACTTATCCTAGGTTTTGTTGGTATTCATAAACCACACTTTAATTCTATTACGGAAAACATTAACTGACAACAAACTCTCAAGGTATATGGGATCAATCGTATCAGATCATGGATGTATAAGAAAACTACGGTGGAATAGAACAGTGCGATGTTGCGGCGTTGTCATAATGTAGCATATCTAACCTATTTCTCAAATAGCTTAAGACCGAGGCTCCTTTAAACAAAATAAATATACCGCGAAATGAAATTTACCGAGTCTCTATCTTTAATCAGCACAACTCAATATATTTCTTTGAAATATGAGCAAACCTCCTCAAGTTGCATATAAAAGGACAACAAAAATTTTGCACAACTTGTACCCGAATTGAATATAGACTTGACTGGAGTTTCACAAAGATTTTTGCGTTGCTTAAATACAAAATAAATTACATTCAAATTTACATAGCATTATTAATTATATAGTGAAATAACGTTACTTATTTACCAAGAACACGAAAAGTGAAATTATCTATAAACTATTATAAATCACGTAAGTATAAAATTGCATTTATTTGCTAAATAAATTCATGAGAAATACGAAATACTTACGTACTATGCTTAAAGTAGTAAACCATGAACTAGATACGAAATGTAATGTACTAAAACCAATATAAACGTTGATAGAACTTTGAATCATTTATTATAAATACCATATCACGATTTCTTTCAACTGGATGTGAAGCTGCAATAAAATTATATTTCCTGCAATTTCATTTTAGTGAAATACTATTAATTTTGAATGACTGAATTACTAGTGAATAATTTTAAAATAAAATTTAATGTTTGAAATAATTTAGTAAATATAAAATACCAACATACGAGCTGGAGACAGAGAATACTTACGTTTTTAAAAGAATATCAAATAGCAAGATATCAAAGAAAGTAAAAAGTGTCGAAACTACTTTTTAGTACTTTTTTTGTCGTACTTAAGAAAAAAGTTTTTCGATGTTAGTCAAACAGTACAACTTGAGATAAGTAAAAAAATTATAGTTTAAAAATGCTAAAAAACAGGCTTTAATAGCAAACCAAATTAAAAAGTAAAAAATAATGTTTGAATATTATTGACAAAAAATTCTTTTTATTGTAAATAGCGTGGGGTGCTTGATATCAGTTGTTATAAATATTTTATTGGTAGCTATTAATAAAATAGAATTATAAAATATAGTAAAAAGCAACCCACGCTTTTACAATAAAATGATTATTTTTTACTTTTTAGTTCGGTTTGATATTTTTTATTTAAATTTAAACTATAATTTATAAAATATATAATATTAACAGCGGCGCCTCCACCAAAATCTTCACAATAAATTACTTACTTTTTTATTTTATTTTATCCTGATGATCCTGGTGACATTAGGACAGAGTTGTCAAATAATTGTATTGTCATCGATCCTTGATAGGAGTGCAAAATTTCAGTTTAATCTGGCGTTTTGAAGTGGGTGAGAATCACGTTCAAAGATTGATAAAACTGTTTTTGTAAACTTTAACTACAGGAAAGCCTTAACTTTGGACAGCCTAAAATTTTCGAAATCAACCAAGTTTCTAGGTACATTCATTGACCGTACTTACTTTAACATGGGAACCACACATTGATTATGTATGTAAACTGCTTAATAAAGCCTATTTTGCAATTTTACAGTTAAAAGACACAATTGCTGAGACTGGTCTGTTAAGCGTTTATTATGAATTGGCTTACTCACATATTTCCTTGAATATAATAGCCTGGGCGAGATCGAGTCATTTGCAGCGAGTCTTTCTTTTCCAAAAAAGGTTATTTAGATTAACTCATAATTTTAAGAAAAGAGAAAGCTGTAGAGGCATTTATATGAGCAAAACTATTTCTACTGCTCCTTGTGTTTACATATACAAATTTTTGCAAAAAATAATTTACATACCTTCCCTACCTCAGCCGATAATCATATGTATAATACAAGAAACAAAGAATTATTGTCTATTCTGGCTCATAAAACAACCAGTTTCAAAAACTCTTTACGCTATAATTGTATTATCTTATTTAATGTTTTGCCTAGATCAATTAAAGATATGAATCTACCATTGTATAAAAAAGAAGTAAAGAACTTACTGCTACGAAATGCCTTTTATAGTGTTGACGAGTTTTTGAATAGGAAGGTGCAGCTTTCTCATGATGCTCTATTTATAAAATGGAAAACTTTTAGTCGACTAGTGAATACACATGTATTAAACATTCATATGGTATGTATAGGTGTATGTTTATGCATGTTATAATATATGTTGTTTATGTAAGTGTTTTATTTACAATTATTGTTTAATATGTTTGTTTACACTTTGTTTTATTTTGTACAAAATATTTTGTGTTATTTTATCTACACCTGTTTAATATGCCCACTAATTAATCTTGTAATGCTAAATTTGTAAAATATCTATCCTGACGTGCCAAATGTACATAAATATGTATCAGAAAAATTGGTAAAATAAATTCTATTCTATTCTACGCTGCTCTATTCTACTCTACTCTACTCTACTCTGCTCTACTCTACTCTATTCTATTATTTTCTATTCCATTACAAGCAAACAAACTAACACATAGCAAACAAGCAAACATACATGTGAAGCTAATAAAAACATGTTAAAAACAGATAAGATAAATAAATTAAAAAATCATAAATATTCCAACATTTATTGGTCTTACATTGTGTCTGAAAAACACATTTTTTTATTCATTTTTTTTGGTACTTGCTATTTTAAACTCCCGATTTGTACGAAAAACTTGGCATTATAGATCGTGAAAGAAGCGTCGCTAGAATTAATCAATTCCTGGACTTGGCTTTGTGACGCTTCTGTCACTAACTTCACACACAGCTTTACTGATTGCATATGACATGGAAACTTGTCGAAATTCCATTTAACTACTATTCCTGATTTTATTGCAGATGAAATCTCCTCATCGCTTACTCTTCGCACCAAAGGTGGCGACAACAGATTACAGGTACTCCAGTCTATCATTTCGGTGTAATTGTTAAAGAACACGATAAAACCCTCGATGTACTTTTCGAAACTGTAACGCATGAAAAGCTTCATGCATGCTTCACGTAAAAATATTGTGGAAGAGATTTTTATATTCTTAATCATATTTTCGCTCTACGGAGCGTATTTTATGCAAAAATTTCAATAACTCATCAAGGAGCGTCATTTAAATGTCGCTGCACAGGGACGTAATGTCGCCCCGACCACCAAAATTTAGAAACAATAACAAAATTTGACGGAATTTCGGAAATTTCAAAATTAAAAACACTTTTACGAATCCACGTTCTTAAGCACTGCAACTCATGCGCGGTATTAGATATGAGGACAAGTTAATCCAGCTTCTATTCAAAGTATATTGTGAGTTTTAGCGAAAATAGCCCTTAGCGACATGGGACCCCCATCATTTCCTAGCAGTCGATTTTGACGGGAAAATGATGAGTTTTAACGGGATTTGCCCTAAACTGGTTCATCAGTGATTCGGTGTCAGAAAAGTATCTTTACCATGTACTAATATGTGCATGGGACCGCCTTGCCTGAACGTATGAAATTGTAATTGCAGAATATAATTCAAAGTTATTGCGATTCAAGCATTTTTAAACTCCGAGGAGCGACCAAAATTAATATTGAAATAAAAATGCGTGAATAGACAGGCAAGTAAAAGCCCACCAAAAATTTATAAACATTGAACTTTTCTTGAAACTTTTTGTGTAATCGTTAGCTCAAAGAAACTGCACATTGGATGGTAGTTGGTACATTATAAGTCGTCCGTTCCTCACCATGTGTTGTACACTGGCCAGATTATAGTTTGTAAAAACATATTTCTTGAAGTTGTTGTAAAACATAAAATTTTGAAGAGATTTAATATATATTTTTGAACTTTATATTGTCTTTTACTTGTGTTTTCAAAATTCCCTTTCAGGTATAATTTTAAGAAAATGTTTTAGTACCTACTGTGTTAGATTTATAGTGTTATGATGTCCAATAGATACCATCAGAGCAGCAGTTAAGCAAAAGCGAACATAGAGTATAAATTTTATATTATTCTCCATCTGAAACAGTCGTTTTGAACCCTTATTTTGTGAACGTTAACATCAATTTTTGATAAATATAGTAAATGTTCTTCAGACCCAAAAGATGGATCGTTCACATAATCAGTGACTGAAAAAATTTACTTTTGGTATTACAAAGCTCCTAATCGACTATTATTATAGAATTATAAAATTTATTGTTCGTGTAACAGTATCCATATAATACCCTATTTGGCGTTGAACAGAGTATGATTTGAAGGATAAAAACTAAAAAACTAAAATTAAACCTAACCTAGGAAAAGACAAGACAATCCACGATAACCAATTGTTAATAACTTGCTTGATACGAAATAAAATCATCTTAGAAAATCATTCATAGAAATTTTGTTTCGCGCATTCGTTAATCTTCTAAGCCCTAATTCTCTGATAATTTCTGTCATCTACAGTCATGATAGTCAAAAGCAAATTTTCGGGCTGAGCAAAAATTTGTTCACAGGGTGAACAGATAGAGCATATCAGAGAATTAGAGCTTAGAAAATTAATGAAGGCGAGAAACAAAACTTTTAAGAATGAGTCAATTAGGAGCTTGGTAACACTAAAAGTAAATTTTGCGGCCACTGATTACACCGAAATGATAGACTAGAGTATCTGTAACCTGTTACCGCCACTTTTGCTGCGGAGAGTAAGCGATGAGGAGACTTCATCTGCAATGAAATCAGAAACAGCATTTGAGTGGAATTTCGACAAGTTTCCATATCCATACGTAGGTAATCAGTAGAGCAGTGTGTGAAGTTTGTGACAGGAGCGTCACAAAAAGTCGTTGGAGCCAAGTTCAAGGATGAGTTCATCAGAGCGACGCTTCTTTCACGATCTGTATTGCCAAGTTTTTCGTACAAGTCGGAGTTTAAAATAGCAAGTACCAAAAAGAATTAGTAAAAGAAATTGCATAAAAAAAATATTAAAAAAAAGCTTTTATTTAAATGCTCTAAAAAGTAAAAAACAAATTTTGAACTAAATCAAACCCATCATTTTGTTACATTATATAATTTTTGATGATATAAAAGCTTGTCGCAAGATCTTCCTATGTAACGAAGATTGCTCGTGGCAAGCTTTTATATCACAAAAAATTATATAATGTAACAAAATGATGAGCTTGATTTACTTCAAAGTTTATTTTTTACATTTTAAAGCATTTAAATAAAAGCTTTTTTTTAAATGTTTTTTTATATAATTTTATTTTTGAGACGAATCGGATAATGTCGTCCGCGATCTTGAACTAAATTTTTGACTAGAAATTCGTAAGCCGGGACCCCGAAAACCCCCTGATATCGATTTTGATCGATTTGGATCTAAATGACAAAATTCGTCAGTCATATTGGCGCCGCCATTTTGAATTTCTGAATTTTGACTAAAAATTCATAATCCGCGGCCTAGAAAACTCCCAGATATCGATTTCGAATTGAATTGGATCTTAAACGGTAAAGTCGTCAACCATCTTGTAGGCGCCTTCATGAACTAAATTTTTACTAGAAATTCGTATTCGGCGAACTCGACAACCCCCAAATATCGATTTTGATCAATTTGGACTATAAATGACAAAAATCGTCCACTATATTGACGCTGTCATTTTGAATTTCTAAATTTTGACCAAGAATTCATAATTGGCGATCTCGAAAACCCTAAGATATCGATTTTGAGTCGAATCGGATAATGTACGCTAAAGTCGTCTGCCATCTTGAAGCCGCCATCCTGTTTTTTTTCTTACATGAAAATGTTGGAAAGTATTGTCACCGGACATATACACATGTGCAAAATTTCAAAGCTCCAGCTTAATTAGAACTAATCGAAATTTTTATTGCAAGACATAACAAACCTAAAGCGACCTAAACAAACTAAACTAAGAAACTAAGACACTAAGAAACTGAGAAACTGAGAAACTGAGAAACTAAGAAACTAAGAAACTAAGAAACTTAGAAACTAACAAACTAAGAAACTAAGAAACTAAGAAACTAAGAAACTAAGAAACTAAGAAACTAAGAAACTAAGAAACTAAGAAACTAAGAAACTAAGAAACTAAGAAACTAAGAAACTAAGAAACTAAGAAACTAAGAAACTAAAAACTGAGAAACTCAGAAACCAAGAAACCCAGAACTCAAAAAACCCAAGAAACCAAGAAGAAAAGGAACCAAGAAACCAAGAAACAAAGAAACCGAGAAACTAAGAAACTAGGAAACTAAGAAACGAAGAAAAAAAGAAACTAGAAACTAAGAAACTAACTAAGGAACTAAGCAACGAACGAACTAACGAACTAATGAACTAAAAATCTAACAAACTAACAATCTAACAAACTAACAACCTAACAAACATTGCAAGTTTAATAAACGCTTTTAAAAATGTGCTTTTCAGACACAATGTTGCAATATTTATGATTTTGGAACTTTTTTTATCTCATTTTATCTGTTCTTTTTACTTATCTCAAGTTGTATCGTTTGACTAATATGGAAAAAATTTTTTTCTTAATTACGACAAAATGTTAAATTTGATCAATTTTTATGATTTTCGAGAATGATGCGGGGCCGGATGATATTAACCGATTTTTCATTTCTTTGTTTTGTTTTACTTATCTGTCACAGGGGCAAGTTTTCTGTGGTATAGTAGTTCGACCTCAATCAGTTTGACATATTTACGAGTCTTGAAGACATGCGCGTCCGAAAGATATTAACCGATTTTTATTTTTTTTCTTTTATTTTACTTATCTGACAGAGGGGCAAGTTTTCCGCGGTCTAGCGAGTCAAAAAAAAATTTTTTCGGTCTATCCTATCGACTAGTACTAGATCAAAAACAATGCTTCAATACTAGGCGCGACCTATCTGCGCCCTGCATGACACCTACCAGCAAGAAATTGAAGATGACAGATGTGATAATGTTGAAAAGTTGTTTGGACAACCAGCACTCCTTTAGGAACCTATCGACTACGCGGTAGGATACCCGAAAGTACATAGCAGTTCATATATGTATTTTAATTTTCTTTAACCCTCTTACTTATACTATCTCCAAAATAGCTGTTAAACATTTCTAGCTAATTTGCTCTGAGCGAGTTTATATTTTGTAAGATACTGGAATGATTCGTACAGTTTTAAAATCCAGTATATGAGATTTGTGCTTATTGTTCAGTTCAGTTGATTGTAATAAAAAAAACAATTCGGTATCAAACATATTATTATCTTAAATGACTACACCATTTCATTTAATATTTAACACCCAGGCCTTGGCGTTATGCCGTGAATATTATAACCAGGCAAAGTAAACGTTACCATTTACTTTTTATTATTAAAGAACTTGTAGAATACTTATCATAATTATGTTTATTTTCCTCACTAACTGCAGCAATTACTTATCTCCAGAAGAAAGTTCGTTAAAACTTGAACAATAAACTTAAATATTTACATGTTAATGCAATGGTGTTGAACATGAACGTTGCCCAATATTTAAAAAATAGTACTTCTGTTTTAAGCGTCATTGTTTGTATTAATGTTAAAATATGCACATTTATTATTACTAAATATGCAAAAACGCTATCTTTAAAATTCAAGTATTCATGTATACTGGATTTCAATGTAGTATTTTGGGAGAATAAGATAATTAACTTAAGTAGAGGAATTAAATAAATGAAAATATAGCCACTGATTGTTTTATATTACCTGTAATTAAATGAATATCAATCATTGTACGTGTGACCACAGTTTACATCTTGTGCATTTAGTCCATTATCTCCCAGCATATTCTTTGAAAATAATTTCATGCACACTAATATCTCTTAACTACAACCCAAAGAATTTTTTATCGAAATTTAAAAAAATTATTTTTCTTAGATATTTTGCGGCCTCTCGAAAATAATGAAAACATTTTTAAAACTGCAAACTTCTGGATGCAAGGGAGCTCCTTTAAGTAGGATCAGTCTTTCGGCTGGTGTTTGTTGCAATCGAAGCATTAGCGTTTTGGTGGTAATATGCAATTATTACACTTAACGCGCCAGGCTTGTAACTTGTAATTCAGCGCTCGGCGGGGCACATAGCTCGGAGAGTAGCTGTTGGTTGCAGTCTGGTTAGGTTCCTTATAGTAAAAATAAGGATTTATAGAGGAGTTTGCGACTAAAAATATTATGTTTAATATTCCGCCCTCTAAAAGCACATTTGAACTGAATTCTGGATGCTAGTCTTGAGTACATGACACTCATACGAGGAGCAATATTCACAAATAAAAATAGCGAAAATAAAGTTCAAGCTGATTTCATATGGTTACCAGATTCAAACTAATTTTATTGTTGCTATTAGTATTGATTGTGACTAACAACACTTTTATACGATGACAGATATACAGGCTGAAATTGAAATACGTCATAATATTTGAACCTAAAAAAAACCTACTATTACTCCCAAAAATTCTTAAAAATTGTCACTTATAAAATATGTGAAAAATAAGGAAGATAAAAATTATTTAATTTTGATCTAAAATGTCTACGACGCTCATGAACACGCAAGTAAACTTCCTTATAGACCATTCCAGAATGACGTCATTGACAGTTCGGCCATATTTGCTGGGTGGCATACAAAACCATTTGCGAATGTAAACATTGCAAGTATTTCATCATTAAATTGTTTGATCCTGGTTTAATTGATAGAACATGCCACATTTTTTATTGCTGTTAAATGTTCAATGCGTGCTAAAAGAGATAATGCATCGTTTTTCCGATTTTACGCTATTTTAACCAATAGGGGGATCATCTTAATACATTGTCTACAGAAAAAAAAAATGCTCGGATTGAGGTTTTGGGACGGGGGCCACTGAGTAAAAGCCACCTAAAACACGGTCGTATTTGTTCAAAACATTTTATAACTGGTAAGTACTTAATTTTTGTACAAAAACTCTTAGGTTTTATAAGGTTAGAATCAAATGATGTATGTATAATTTTAGAAAAACTAGCTGCTTTAAAGGCTAAAACTACAAATACCCTCCTTTACATAAGGCCAAACTCAGTTGTATCCTATAGATTTGGAAAACACACGAAACACTGCATGTTCATGTAAAAAGAATTATAGGTTTGCTCAAAAGAAAATTTAAGATTTTTCATGAAACAATACACATAAGCATGTTGTCAAAACGAAGAAATTGAGTGCATTGGATAAAATTGTCGTGGTATGTAGTGCAATAATAAACATGTGCCTTCTCAAATACTAAATAATATAAATAATGAATTATCTGTGTCTATTAATAAAAAACAATTTTAATTATATATACCTATTTATTTCAATATATTGCACATCAAGAATATGTATTTTTTATCCACAGTAAAACAAATGTTATTTAATATTCACTTTATTTTAAAATATCCACGTTCAGGTTCAGTCAAGCAAAAAAAAACCATAATTAGATACGGACATAAATAGGCGTAAGTTCATTTTTATCTATCAAAAGAAGGCTGTTCCTAAGATAAACCTCTTGTTTCTACTTTTTTGGCCAATCCATATCCCGTATTCGCAACATTTCTGCATTTTTCATGGAAGGTACTGGCCATGGTGTAAATATACTACACCGTGGTACTGGCCAAACGGAAAGTTTTTCAGTGGACGCTGAACCTGGACCACTGTCTTCGATGGTATTTGGACGATCATGCAGGTACAGAATGGCTATATGACTGCATACTTCTGATAAACCAGCCATACATGTACAGTGAACACTGGAAATGCTGGCATCCTTTAAAATAATAATCCTAACTTGAAGTAACTTTTCCCTCTTTCGTTGAGAGTGTTTAACCTACAACAAAGATTTAAAAGATGTTAATCAAGTTTAAAACCTCTGTGGCATATCACAGTTATATACATTAACATGCAGGATGTAACTGTAATATAGAATTACGCATTAACATTGATTTCTTACCTTCCTAATGACAACAAATGTCTCATCGCTGATTTGCTTTGCCAAAATTCCTTGAACAGAGCCAGATTCGTAAAGCCTGTAGGCTTGCAAGCTTTTATGAGGCTAAAAATGTTGACCAGTATAATAAATATGAGTTAGTATTAAATAATTCACGTAGTCCATCATAGTAATATTATAAATTTCAAGCCTGCTCTCTTCAGGAAGAATTACATAGGGGTCAATATTGTCAATAATCTCAATTTTTTTAACATATCTGCACTTAACGTCACCTCAAAGGGTTACATAATATTCACCTCGAGACATCTTGGCGAAAAAATTTGCAAAAAATCACAATAAACCAAATACACAGCACCAAAAACGAATGTAAACACACGGATAATAATCGCTTTGTGTGCCACCCAGGCAAAATGGCGGATCTGTCAAAGTCACGTGTTCTGGAATGGTCTATTCGTTTGTAGGTTATGTATGCACTTGGTAGTTGCCAAATTTACGTCATATGTGACAGATTGTGTTTTGTGATCGTGTATTTAGCAAATAACAACAGTGTTTCGATTTAACATGTTCGATTACACTATACTATACAAAGGTGCAATGTTTTTAACAAACTGCGAATTGACTGACAATTATATTAACGTATGGGGAAGTCCTGGGTAATGCAAGTAGAGCGAGGGAACTTTACGCAGGACGATTTCCTAATCGCCATATTCCCCACTCTCAAACTTTTACATCTACACTGCAACATTTACGAGTTTACGGTGAATTCAAACCTGCAAATCAGGATAAAGGACGTACACTCTCGGAGAGGATATTAGATGCAGAATCTCAAATTTTAGATGCCGTAGAGGAACATCCTGAAATAAGTACTCGAAGACTCGCTAATCAAATTGAAGTTTTGCAGTTTGTCGTTTTTAAAAGAGCAAGGGATCAATCCTTATCACGTTCAAAAAGTACAAGGTTTACAGCCTGGTGATGACGTTCGTCGACGTGAATTTTGTACATGGATTTTGCAGACGTGTGTCGAACAACCAAATTTCTTAAATGTTGTGTTGTTTACTAACGAAACTGGATTTACTCGTGACGGGGTTTTTAATGTGCATAATACACACATTTGGAGTGACGAAAATCCCCACGCTATAATCGATCGTAGACCCGAAAGAAAATTTTCGACAAATGTTTGGGCAGGAATCATCGGCGATAATCCAATTGGACCTTATGGGTTATCTAACAGGCTTAATGGACCGGATTACCTACATTTTTTAAATAATATGTTACCTGATTTAATAGACGAAGTAGTGCCCGTAGCTACGCGGAGACAAATGTGGTATCTACACAATGGGGCACCACCACATTATTCCATAGAAGTTGTCAATTTTGTTAATCGGACTTATCCTAATCGATGGACTGGAAGAAATGGAACCATACGCTGGCCTGCCAGATCTCCCGATTTAAACCCCTGCGACTTCTTTATGGGATTGTATGAAACAAATAGTGTACAGTGAGCCAGTGAACTCTGTTGAAGAACTGACACAACGTGTCCACATGGCTAACGCACAAATTCGTTAAGATCCTGCTGTCTTTGAAAGAGTACGTAATTCGATCCGCCGACGAGCAGAAACATGCATAAGATACCACAGTCTCCACTTTGAGTAATTATTATAAGCAAAATTGATGTAAGTACTTAATAACACATTTATATTATGTTTTTGAGAAAATATGGCAACATCCCGAATACTGCTTGTAGGCATGAAGCTCAATGTGAGGTTTATCAGTCAATGTTTTACCTGCGTGATGGTTAAAAGTTTATCTATGGAATTTTGAATTTAAAGCCCCTCTGATTAATTAATTAAACTATACTGAATTACAGGTTTAAATATTATGGTGTATTTCAAATTCACCCTGTATAGGGTTAGAGAATTTCTTTAAATTCTCAATTTTGGAGTTTGAAAGTGATTACGGTAATTTTCTTGACAGCGCGGCGTGGTAAGAAGTGAAAATTATCTCAATAAGAGAAGATGTATTCCAGTGGCGCTTGGTTTTATCGTGGAACACAATACTTTGGTGGCCTCATTTACATCAAATTATACAATAATAGTCTATAATTAGAGAAGTAGTCTGGGCTTTAAGTATTAGGAAGGCTTGCTCACCGCCGTTATACTTCCAGTGCCATTGTAGTAACATTTACATTTACACATTCCACATTTCAATCCCACAATATTTTAATTTTAGACCTATTAGATATTTTAATGCGTAATATAGCATCTTACAAAATTATTTTTTAAAGTCGGTAGCGAAACTTCCTGATAATTATAAATAATTTATAATGAATAAAATGAAATTTGAAGATAATTCTGTACGTACTGAGGAATTATGACATTCATACGATATTTGCATTAATGATTATTTACATACCAAGTTCTAAAAGCAATGCTATGCAACGCAAGCATAAAGGGTAGTCTGAGAAGCAGCTGAGGGTTGTGGTGGTATACCAAAGCATTTTCCAAACATGATTATTTACACTTTTCAATTAAAGACTAAAAAATGTATTTTACTATTTACTGCACCTGCATCTTCATTATTAAACGTTCTCATTATAGCCATGTAGTTATGGAAACAAAGAAAATTAAGGTATTATCATTCAAGTATTGATTTCATGTACTGAGAATATCTGAAAGTTTCGATTAAGCCAAAGATTGACGTTTAGCACCTACATAACATACTTAAGGACGGTCTATTCCATGGGCTTTTTTAAATTTATTTACTTCATATTTACAATCTACTTTTTATAAACAAATACAAAGTAATTAGTAAATGTTATGTAAGAGTGAGACTTGAATGAGACACCATCCACTGATGGTTCTCTGAGGTTCACCTGGCTAGGTATTCTGGCCCCAATCTTCTTAATCTCCTTCCAGCGAGTGGTTGATTGAAAAGTTCACTTATGAGCTGGTTACCATGATTAGTACTGTGATTTCTATGTTTAATTGAGTATGGTCTTATTACTTCTTTCATAAATGTTATCTTGAGATCATTATGCAAAGTTTGTATGAATACATATCATGGAGCATCTGCTAACATTCTCAAAGTTTTGGACTGAAATGTTTGAAGGATCTTTGTGTTGGGAGGTTTACTACAACCCCATTATGCCATATTACGGTATTCCATAGGTCCATATTGGTTTTAGTATTGTCTTGTATATAATTAATTTATTTTCTAGGGATAGCTGTGACTTTTTATTCATTAACCATTGTATGTTTGTTACTTTCAGGTCCAGCTGACGTCTTATCATTTTGATGTGAGTTCTCCAGGTTAATTGTTTAGTCCAAATGGAGCCCAAGATGTCTTACTTCTTTTTTCACAGGTATAGAAGCGTTGTTTATGCTGACTTATGAACTAGTGTTTCTTTCTATGGTAAAGGTTATTTGAGAAGATTTATTGGTGTTAACGCTTTTCCAATCTTTGTGCCAGCTTTGTAGTATATTAATATGATTTTGCAGTTTTTCGGATGATCTTATAGAATCATATCTGTTGATATGATTGCGGCATCATCTGCGAATGTCGCTATTAGTGTGTCATTTGTTGTTGGAGCATCTTCTGTAAATGTTAGGCATAGGAAGGGCCCCAGAACACTGCCCTGTGGTACAGGTACAGTTGATTATGCCAGACTTTGTCAAAGGCCTGTTGTATGTCAAGAAAGACTGAGGCGCACATTTTTTTCTCTTCAAAGTATTGTTTGATTTTATTTACGATTCTGTGATATTGTTGTATGGTAGAATGCTTATGTCTGAATCCAATCTGGTGTTTGGGAATTATATTATTTGTGACTACTGTCACTTCTATTCTGTTAAGGATGAGTTTGGACAAATTAAGTAAGAGGTTGATTGGTCTATATGAGTTGGTTTCAAATATTTGTTATTAGAACAATTGCTTTTCTTGGGAGATTTTTAAATATTTTCTCAACTATTATATCGTATCCTAGTGCATTGTGTGTATTAAGTAGCCTTATTACTTTGCGAATTTCCGTTAGTGAAAAGGCATTTGTTGGAGGTGATAACTGGCATGGAGCATGTAGGAGTATGTATTTGCTATTGATCAGGAGTAGTAGATTTAATAGATAGAATAAAAAGTTCATCTACACCATGATGATCAAATACACTTCACCGATGTGATGCGCTGCAGCAGACAGGACAGTGAAAATTCAACGTTTTGGAACATAAATTCATGCTCTTCACACAGAATTACATAAAATTGTCTAGAAATGAATTGAGAGTATCATGAACAGAGAAAATTTGTTGTAGTGGCAACCTGCAGAAACGTGAATTATAATGAAAAGAAAATTTCTACTTAGTAACGAATGAATTTGTAACATCCCAAAAAGCACATTGACTGCCGAAGACCTCTAGCTGCGTTCAAGTTACGCTTTTGACCAACAAGTGTTGTCTCCCATTGATCGATACCTTAAACATCCATTTATAATAAAGTTACACTTTCTGGCAATTTTGAGAAAATAGGAATTATTTAAATAAAAATATATACTGTAAAATATGACAAATATAAATTATTATATTAAATTAATGGATAAAAATTGTAATAGAATAAGTGCTGTAATGGTCGAAAGTCCATAATATACAGTGTACAATGAAGACACCCGGATAATATATTCTTGATTATAACTGAGAAAGTTCCTATCATAATTTTGGTACTGAGATTTGAAACTTCTGTGAAGATTTGTAAATCACCCAGCAAGGCCCTTGAATCAGAAGAACGCTCAAACACCGATCTGAAGTCTGGAGCAGGTTTTTTTTGTATTAAAGTTAAGTTAATTTTGTGCTTATTATTTTGCTTAGAATAATTTTTCTTACTTGTATAATTTGTTTTAAGCCAGCCACTTTCTCATCAGCGATATGTGACCCTCATATTATCCTATTTCTTGAAATGAGTCAAAGAACCATTTTCTGAACTTCTCATTGTATTATTAAATAATATGGCGAATGCGCCGATGGTACACATATGTCGGAATCGTTTAGTAATCTTGTCTTAATAATTTTAAGTTTTAAGAGTTTTGAGATCTTTTTGCCATTTTAAATACTTATTATCTTCTTTATTTGTTTTAAACAAAGGGGATTAGATTAAGATTTTATTTATTGGTTTTACTGAACCAAATCCGTCTCACCAGACCATCCAGTCGCCACCACCTTTCGCACGGTGGTTGCATAGTTGGTCCAGGGATGGGTTCTTGGAAGGCCATAGTGCTCTGTTTTGCACATTAATACAGTTTTGTTGAATTGGTGGTTTTGTCAAACAATCTAACAGCTAGATTTTTATTAACTGAAACGAAAGCTGACAAACAAGTTCTTTGGAATCTACCTGGAAAATATTTATTAAATATTTCTCCTTTCGAAACTACAAGAAAAACATCGTTATCTCTTAGAACTGAAACGAAAAGACATACAGGGTGTCCCAAATTTAAGCAGACATACCCCAGTGGAAAGGTAGAACACACTCAGATGAGTTCAAAACACCCCTATACTTACCGTTGAGTGTGAACTGTTTTTGAGATACGGGGTGTTTTGTGGTTTTTGACCAGAACTTTAGTCCGCCATATTTTTGAAATTACTGCACATATTTAGATAAAATTTGGTATACATATTACACTATTTTAGGTTAATAAATAGCTTAAGTGATTTTGGAAAAATTCAAGGCCCGACCTCCATTTTTTTTAATATGGCTCTTTGGGTTGTTAACATCACACTGTATATTATTTTTTGGTAAATATTAGTAAACTTTTGAAAAGCCTATAGACAAGTTTATGAAATAATATCATAATATTTGATGGCACGTTTATGGTTATTCTTCAATAAATGTTCAAAAAGTATTGAAAGACAAAATTTGACAATCTATAAATAACACAATCCAGTTTTTAACATCATTATTTTATTAATTTTAGCTAAATACTCCGCAGAAGAGGTTGTTATTTGTTTTTGTTTCGACATTCAGTGTTTCTAAACTTCTTTTAGTTTAATTTCATCCAAAATAATACACATTTCATTTCTTTCATAAATTTATTTAGAACTTTAAATAATTGAAAAAAAAATTAAAAATGCTGCAACTAATTAAAACTATAACAGGTTTTCAAAATGAATGTCCCCAGCGTCAATACATTTTCGAGAACGTTTTAATATGTTTTTCACTGACTTATCAATCACTTCTCAATTATTTCTAATGTTATCACAGAGTAATAATTTTTTCTAGAAGCTGCTCTCGTGTGTTGATTTCTTGACTTGAGATGACCCCATAAAAATAATCTAGAGGTATAAGATCAGGAGACCTAGATGGCCAGTATCCCGGACCTCCGCGACCAATCCATCTGTTGGTGTAATGCTGATTCAGATGATCCCGGACCGGTACAGGAAAATGGGGTCCAGTAGCATCGTGCTGAAACCACAAACTCCTAGTATTGATGCCTTCTAATAAATCTGGCAAGATATCTCTAAGAAAGTTTAAATAAACCTCACCAGTTAGCCTTCCTTCAAAAACGTGGGATCCCTATTGGATGATTATTGTAAATACCACACCACCCACTAATGTCAAATCTGTATTGGGAATGTTTCTGAATCACTGCATGTGGATTTTCGGTTGCCCAAACATGCTGATTTCTACAGTTGTTAATTCTATCACGTGTGAATGGGCTGCATCCGTGAATAGAACTCTCGATATTGTACTTCTAGACGTTGAACTATTTCAATATGAAATGAATAAAAATTTTCCTTCTTTGATGTTCGCCATACTCTTATCTTAGGTACGGCTAACTTATTACTTATTTTTCTAACACTTATGGATGGATTATTTTCCACAACCTATATATTTCCTTTTCTTGTGGAAAAGCTCTGGGAACATGTTCATGCTTTATCATTAACGGAAATTATCCATGTTCCCTACTAAATTGGTATACCTCTGAAAATGTTTTATGATCTGGTACACGGCGATTTGGAAAACGCCTTTGATACTCTGTTTTTGCAGCTCTCCCATTTCCGTCGCAAAAGCCATACACAAAATTAATATCCGCATTATTAAATTGAAACGGCATCTTAACATTTTTAGTTTTATAACTGGTTTTTTATCACTTATTCTACTAATTACTAAGAGCGAACAGCAATTCTTATTTGTAAAATTACACATTTAACATGTGCCTACTTTTGATTATTAATGCAACAATGTCATGTGTTAATGGCATCATTTTATTACTTATTTTTTATTCGTGAAATAAATGGAATGTGCATTATTTTGGACGAAAAAACACTGAATGTCAAAATAAAAACAAATAACAACCTCTTCTGCGGGGTATTTAGCTAAAATTAATAAAATAATAATGTTAGCAACTGGATTGTGTTATTTGTAGAATGTTAAATTTGGCCTTTCAATACTTTTGATGAATAACCATAAACATGCCATCAAATATTATGAAGTTTTTTGATAAACTGGTCCGTAGGCTTTTTAAAAGTTTACTAACATTTACCAAAAAATAATATGCAGTGTGATGTTAACGACCCAAAGAGCCAAATTGAAAAATGGATGTCGGTCCTTGGATTTTTCCAAAATCACTTAAGCTATTTATTAACCTAAAAGAGTATAATTTTATAGCAAATTTTATCTAAATACGTGCAGTTCTGGGCAAAAAACCATAAAACACCCCGTATCGTAAAAAACGGTTCATATTCAACGGTAAGTATAGGAGTGTTTTGAACTTAGCTGAGTGTGCCCTACCTTCCACTAGAGTATGTCCGTTTAAACCTGGGATACCCTGTATTTTCATTGCCATTTCGATTATTTCTTGTTCCCGTTAGGAACTATAGCCAATTTCAAGTTTAGACTTATTTTTAGAAACCGCATAAAAAATTTCCCAATGAATAATATTATACAGGCTGTCTTGCTTAAACGTGGAAGAAGCCTGTATTGTTTTCATTTACTGGCCGATTTAAATATATTTTTTTAATGTAGAATAAATTTATAAAATTTTATATGAGAAAAAAGAATTAAAATATTATTGTTAATACTTTAAGTTAAACATAACTTTTATAGCATTACTGTTCCATTCAACCGCAAATTCATTTAGCAATAAAGTTTATTTTGTTCTCCAATCTTATACACGTTCATTATTTAACGTTCTGAAATAAAACATATATTTTTATGCACATAAACCCTCCTAATAAAATAAGTTGTACGATGGCTAAATCAGCATAAAAGCTCAGTACTTTTAGAGACTAGTGAACTGAACACTTATATCTCAGCCAAGGTAAGGTTTAGTCACTGGCCGGAATATCTTACACCATATATTTTAACATTTATTTATTAATATTAATCTTTCATAGCCATGTTATTAAAGTAGATCTAAGTTTACGTTTGGCATGCGTAATTATTTTCACTAGTTTTCAGTTATTATTGTTCAATTATTATTTGCGTAATTATTTATTTAATCACTTTATTTAGATTAACATATTGGCGGAGTTTAGCATTAGCTTATTCCACTACTCAACCAGGACGCATACACACAAACAATTACACGACGACTACCCCCTACGACATTGCCATCTGCCGCAGCTGAGACTCGAACTCAGGAATGATACAGCGACTAGCCATGTTGTTTTTCATACAGGGCCTAATCCACCTCTACCAACTTGGTAACAAAAAAAAATGTCACCTAACATCGATACCTTAATCAGGATTTGAATCCAGGGTTCCTTGATCTCAATCCCAACGAGTACGCGTTGAAACACTGAGCCAGCAACATACCTTACTTATCTTTAGAAATCATATTTAAAGTGTTCTTATTAAGAGCGATTTACAAATGTTCGTAAGCTTCAATTTTTAGGTCTTATTTTCATTATTAAGATAAATTTTGCGGACTATCTTCTGGGAACAACATCCTGCCAAGTGTTTTATTTAGTTCACGAATATTTCTTTGGCGAAAAAACTATAACTTTTGTGCCCCGTCGCGAGCCTGAGACATTTGCGTTTAAGCGAATTGTTCTTCTTGTCTTAAAGTTTCGCACTCTCTACAGTTATGGAAATTCTTGGGTTAAAATTATCGTTTAGAGACAATGTTCAGTTATCAGATTGCACTATTTAATGTAACAAGAACATGTATGTGAAGAGAAAGTTTTGCTAAATGAGATGGCAAAAATAATAACAGTTATTCTGGTTTGAGAACACAAACTTAAACCGAACAAATTAAAAATTAAATATTTTCAGTACCTAGTAAAACGATGAAAATGGCAGTCGAAAGATTGCTCAAGTTTAAGGAATGTATACAATATGCATGTTAAAAAAATAGTAAAGATGGATTCTCGGATCCAAAAATTCTAATTGAGTTAACTGGACAAAAAACAAACATAATTTTCAATTGCTACACTATTTTGAAGTAATACGTTCTCACCAAGTGAACAATCAGATTTTAGAGAAATGCATCCATGTGAAAGAAGTCTGTAAATAATTTGATATGCGAAATTAAATACACTGATGCATGACAGTAACGTAGATTTAACCATGTCTATAATTTTGAAGCGGGAGTTTGAAACTATAAGTTGGCGTCTCGTCAGTTAATTAAATAAAGTTGAAGCGATTCCAAACTGACTGTTATAAATTCAATGTTAATTAATAGCATATTATTATTGCATTATAAGTAAAGAAAGTAAGAACTTCACTCACGCAATTAGATTATCACTTCTTCATAAACTTAATCTGAAAGTTAAGAAATGTTCAAACTTATACCGATTGGTACGGTTATGCGTACTGTGTAGGTCTGTGTACACGACAGATTGCATTGCTATGGTTCATGTAAATATGATTATCAAGAAATTTTGCGCCTGGCGCATCGTCATTTTTTTTCGTAAAAAATGTTGAAAATATGGAAGATTACTGTTTTATTGTGCCAGAAGACATTTAAAAGAGACTAACGCTATTAGATTTCATCTGTTATGCGAAAAACAAACAAAAAAAATTATACAAAAATACTACGAAATAGCTCGTAAAAAGACGAAAAAAATAAGTTTTTGATAATTGAAATCGGTCATTAACTTTTTGCATAAAAAGTTAAAAACCGCTAAACATTGCAATTCTTTGCCATTTAATTACAGGGACTGTAATTATCGTAGGAAGTTCTTTCGGAGCTTAAATTTTAGCTTTTGTTGGTACCTACCTATTCTAACAATTGTATGCAAAAATATTAATAACTTTTAGCGGAAATAGCGAAAATGTAAAAAAGGTGTTTCCGGCGTGGAAATGGTCAAAAGTGGCCATGGAACAATTTTTTAAAAAACTATTTGTTTCTCTACAACCCTATTATCTTTAAATTTTCATAAGGTTTCGTTTAGTTCCTTAAAAATGCATTTCAAAATCGGGCTATTTCTGAATTTTGAACACTGTCCCGGGGTGATTTTCTTTCTTGTTTATACGATAATCTAGTGAATCCCAAAATAACTAACATTGAAGATAATACATCTAAGTCGGTTGCAAATTTCCTGAAAACCAAAAATAACAAGTCTCGTTCTTGTGTTGTGACTCTTGAAGGTAAGGTTTCAATTTTTTTCGAGGTTTATTGGAAATATGTAGAGTTACGTTCATAGTGAAGTCAATAGATTGAATCCGCTAAGTTTTGAGTAGAATAACGTAAATAAAGTGCTGTCCGTTTCTCCCGAAATACACTACGAAGTCATCATTATTGCAGGAGAACCCCTAGAACATGTAGAACCATTTATTTATCTTGGCAGCATTATAAACAATAAGACCAACTTAAACGCTGAAATCAAAAGTCGCATAAGCGCCCATAGAGAGCTTTTTGGTCTTTGATGGAACGAATATTTAACAATCGTGATCTTAGTGTTCAAACAAAGATATTAGTTTACCGCGCACTTATCCTCCCTACTTTTATATATGGCTAAAAAAGTTGGGCGCCTTATACAAGGCTTATGAAGGCGTTGGAAAGGTTCTAACAGTGACACTTCCGACAAATGCTCAGAATCAAATGGCACGATCACATATCCAACACCAACGCACTGCACAGGGCACAGGGTGTTATGTACTAGTATTGAAGTCCTTACTTCAAAATGTAGTCTTCGGTACACTGGACATGTCCGGATGGAGGAAATTAAACTACCCAAGTGTATGCTCTGCGGGGAGTTGCTGGAAGGAACACAGAAGCAAGGAGGGTGACTAACATGGTTCAAAGACACTCTATATGAAAGAATTAGAGTTGTAATTGAATGGAAAGACCGAGCGAACGACCGCTTGTAATGAAAAGCAACAATAGTAGCGTAGATTGAAGCCACTACAAGAATACGAAGAAGAAATTTTGTCCCCGGATGCACAGAATGTATAAATTTTTATTTTTCTATTGTTATACTGTATAATCATAATCATAATCATATTTATTCACCACTTCAGGTATACCAGTGCACAAAAAATAAAAACCTAACTATTAAGTTATGAATAATAAGAAGAAATAAAGACATGTTTGCATTAAATATAATTGTCATTTATATACACATAATGTGTAAAAATGTTAGGTATAATGCTGTCCTTGAAAAATAAGTTCCAAAAACTTATAAAATGACAAACACACTACATATCAAAATAGACAGAGATTTTTTATGACAATTTACGCAAAGTAAACCCATTTTTTTCATAATTTCTACCTTGGACACCCGGATTTCGCTTGTCTGGCTAGCTTTTAGCGATGTAACGCTCTGCTAGAGGGCTTCAAAGACTGCAGAATAGAATAGAAAATGTCTAGATCAAGCGGAGCCAAACCTTTTTTAATTTGTTTATTTGCTCTAGGATCGTACACTACTGTCTTTCAGGCAGAGGTATATGCCATCCTAAAAGTGGCATATAAGGAAGAAACGAGGAACGGTACGGAACAAAATATCTGTATCTGTTCAGACAGCCAGGCAGCACTTCGGGCGGTCTGCTCTCCTAGGACGAGGTCCCCTCTCGTCCAGGAGTGCGGAGATGCTCTAGAGGAACTTGCCAAGCACAAGGAAGTGAGCCTGATATGGGTTCCGGGACATACCGGGGTCCCAGGAAACGAGAGAGCCGATGAACTGGCTAGGCTCGGGGCCAGGGAGCCCTGTCTAGGCCCGGAGCCCATGTTGGGAATTACAAGGAAACATGTCGCTACGGCCCTTAACGAGTGGGCACAAGCAACATTGAGGGAACATTGGAGGCTGAGCAGCGGCTGCAGACAGGCTCGAGACTTCGTACCGAACAAGTCAAGGGCTTCCTGGTTGCTAGGTAGAAGCCGGAGGACCCTGAACCAACTGATTGGAGTCCTAACTGGTCACTGCAGGCTCAGAAGACACCTATCACCGATAGGAGTTGAGGTAGATCCCACTTGCCCAAGATGCGGATGTGATGAAGAAACATCGTTTCACTTCTTGGGACAATGTGAAGCGTTCGGGCGCCTGAGGTATGAACTCTTCGGCGCCACAACGCTCCCAAAAGAGGAAATGGACTCCCTCGAATGGAAACATGTCCTGACCTTCATTGGAAGATCAGGAAGGTTTCAAGAGGGAGTAGGAGGCCGAGTAGAAGTGAACGGTTGAGGGGACGTCAGGGGGTAGGTAAAAAGGGCCCATTTGTGGCCTACTTGCCAGGCACTAGGCCTCCCCCAACAATTACTACTACTACTACTAGACCATAAATGGTCATAGAAAACTTGTCTGGCATCATTCTGATGGTGCAAAAGTTGTTTGTTTGACCGACGAATACTGCAGAATAGAATCTAAAATGTCCGAATCAAGTACAGGTGAACCTTGTTTTATAAGTTTATTGGATCATAAATAATTGAAACAAATTTGTCTGGCATAATTCTGATGGTGAAAAAGTTGTCTGGCAAGTGATTAAAGGTAGCGCGCGCAATGCCTATTGGCCGCGCGCGCACCCTGCAAATACACGCAAATCCTTTTAAAAATGATGATGATGAAAAAGTTGTTGTTACTAATGCTACAGTTATGATTATAAATTTTGATCAGTACAAATCTCCGTCAATTAATGATTACGAACGCCAGTTACGAGGTGAAGGGAGATATGATGTTTAACATACAAGGAGAAAACCAAAAGTGCCCTACAAGTTTTAAAGTTGAGTTGAAAAATAGTAATTTTAAAGAACAGTTAGTAAATTATTTTATAAAAATGGGAGAATGACACACATACCCCTTTCATAGGCAACAAAACTGTGTATATTAATTATGATAAGTGTTACAAATATGATATTGTTAACAGTCATGTGTGTAGGAGTTTAAGATCTCGCGTGAGGAGGCCGACACAAAAATTATGTACACCATATGTAAATTAGGTTACGAAGCTGATGTTGTTGTTCGCACTTATGATACTGATATTTTAATAATAATGTTAGGTAGTATGAGTAGAGTGCATAAGGACGTAAGGAATTGCGTAGGAAATGCAGAAAGGTACATTGACGTTCCAAAACTATATGAAAATCTAGGCGAAAAATTCTAAAGTATTCTGCCTGCATTTCATGCAGTTACTAATTGCAACTACAACCCGGCCTTTTATAGAAAAGGAAAAATGCGCCCTTTGACTTTGCTAACGAAAGATGACAAATATTTGGATGCTTTTATTAAGTTAAGTAATTTAAAAACCTGCGGTGATGATGTTTTTGATGCTGTTGACTCGTATATATTCAGGGTGTATGGATTTAAAATAATTTCTGAAATAGATGAAGTACGCCTAGCGACCTTTAACCGCATGTATAAAATACAGAACGAAAGAAATTTTGGAACTGCATTCCGATAAAGTAGATGGCGTTGCATTGCCGCCATGCAGCAGACAGTTGCGAATGCATTTGAAGAGAACAGCATACATTGCTAATCTATGGCGGTATTTCCATCTTGCAAAACCGTCTACAGATTTTCCCCAGAAGATTACGGCTGGGAGGAGTCTGAAGGAAAGCTAATATTCAAATGGTTTGATGGTTTGCAGCTTCCACAATCGGTTCGAGATAGAATTTTTGAAGCTGCTGAAAATAAAGGTAAAGTGATAAACATTTTTAATTGTTCACTTTGCTAAATTGTACATGTAAAGTGTTATTTTTATTGCAGAGAAACAAAAGATGTTTCTTAAACAAGTAAATGTTTGAATACTGAAACCAAGCAATTCATTAATATTGCTGCAAATATTGTATAAAATTGGTACAATTTTCAAATAATTAAATATTGTCTTTATGTACTTACAGACGATGACATATAAAGAGAGTGTGAGATATCTGATGATTTATAACTAAATGAATACATAAAGGTAATTTTACAAATATCCTGACTTTATGAGAAAAAGATCATTTTTAAAAGCAATTGCCAGACAACTTTTTCACCATCAGAATTATGTCAGACAAGTTTGTTTCAATTACTTATGATCTAACGAACTTATAAAATAAGGTTCACCTTTGCTCAACTCAGACATATTAGATTCTATTCTGCAGTGCTCGTCGGTCAAACAGACAGCTTTTGCACCATCACAATGATGCCAGACAAGTTTTTTACGACTATTTATGGTCAAAATAAACAAATTAAAAAATGTTTGGCTTCCCCCGATTTAAACATTTTTGATTCTATTATGCAGTCTTTGAAGCCCTCTAGCGGAGCATTGCACCGCTAAAGGCTAGCCAGACAAGTGAAATCGGCATTTCCGGAGTAGAAATTACGAAATAAATGGATTTTCAACAAAAAACTAGAACGATTGAGTAATATAATGAATAAATAAAATAGACAGCGTTATTTCCCTTCAACAAAATTTGATAAACTATAAAAGCCCTTATCACATAGGTATTCTTCCAATTTTATTTTGAATTTCATACAGTTTGAAACGTCTCGAATATTCTTAAGGAGAGCATTATATAGAGTGATACAGTTATAGATGGGCGATCGTTTAAACAAGATCGTATGGTGACTAGATACACTCAGCAAGTCTCCATCTCTGGTTGGATAATTATGAAAGTCAGACCTTTTTTAAACAGAATTAGATTATTTTTTGTAAATGTTATGCATTTTAAAATAAAAAACCGGTGTTGTGAGAATGCGTTTATCTCTCTGCAGCTTTAATTTGGCCTGATATATATATATATATATATATATATATATTTTTACAGATAAATACTCTTTCCTATTTAGAGGCTTTACCCCATGTGAGGATATTGAAATAAACATGACTACAGGTCATACCATAGTATACATCGATTAATCCTGCTTTGTCTAGGCTGGACTTTAGCTGAAGTATGGTAAAATATGCCTTATTTAGTTGACTGCAGATGTGCTCAATATGTTTATATTAGGATAACTTGGAATAGTAAGGTGCCAAGTAATTTAGCAGAGTCCGATATCACAATATCATCTTTTATAATGAAGTTTACAGATAAAGGTTTTTGAATATGAAAATTTAAGCAAACTGTTTTCTTTCCATCAAGAATCAGTTTGTTCCTTTGGCACCAAGCACTTAGTGATTCTATTATATTATTTATCTTATTGTAAGATCTCCAGATGTATCAGTCGACACGGTAATTGTTATTTTATCCGTAAACATTGTTACATGGTCATGCTCTGTATAGCTGGGTGAATCATTTACATAGAGCATGGACAATAATGGGCCTAACCCTGGGGTATACCAAATGTAATACTAAATGCATTGAACTCCTGTTCATTTACCCTCACCTTGAGCGATCTATTTTAAATATATGAGATTAGCCACAATCATGTCAATACTTTATAATTTACAATTCAGTACATATTTATCGGCAGTGAAACAACATACCTACCATATAGGTATTATTTATATACTATAGGTGAATGAAGGAAGCCTGAATAGCCTAAAGATGTGCAGAATTTTGAGCACATATTTTTATTTGTAAACATTCCTAAAAAATTAAATATTATCTTTAGTATTTTTTTATGTTATTATTCATAAAAAACCATGATATATTTAATAAAGCACAGCAACGTACTTATTTTAATTAAAAAAATAATAATTAAATCTATTATATCAAAGTAAACTCAGAAGCTCTCTGACACAACATGGCAAAATCAAAGCAGCGCTCGTCAAAACAAAAGGCAGAAATTCAATAATTAATCACAGTTATTTGAGTTGGCACGAGTTTGCTAATACTTAATAAAATCCATTATTAATTACTTGGAGAGCATAATTTATTCAAGTATATCGAATTTAAATTACATACAGAATTAACACGCAAATTAGTCAGAATTGCGTAAAGTTGAAGTGCCGGATTTTTGGCTTAAGAACGTAAATAAATACACTATAAAACACATTTCTATACCAGGTGTCCGCTGTTGCTAACTTTAGGCAAAATTATGAAAAATATGCCGAAAAAAATTTAATAGCCCTTGGTTTTCTTATACACATCAAATCCCAATTTAATTTTTACTCCCTTTAATAATAGGGCGGGGGTGGCAATGGGGGTGGTAGAGGGGGTAGCTAACGCCAAAAAAATTCTTTGAGACGTTTCGTTCTTTATAAACACTAAATCACATTTCAATTTTTTTTACTCCCTTTCATAATAGTGTGGGGGTAGTATTGGGGGTAATAGTGAGGGGTTGGTTGATGCAAAAAAAAATTGAGACCTTGACTTTTCGTAAATGCCCTAAATTGCAATTTTATGCCATCTTACCTGCTTGCTTTGCCTATTTACCATTATTTGCCCATTTACCCCCCTGAAAGTTCAAGACAGATCGACCGACAGACAGGAAATATTTTTTCGCTCAAATTTAAAATCTCGACGTTTCATGACATTTTAAACTTATTTCAACAAAAAAAAAAAATTTTTTTTGTGTACTTCCACTGGACGTGGAAGTAATAATTGAAATAATGAGGTCTTCTTTATTGCTCATTTTATGAAATTTCTTTTGGTAATGTGTTATATACAAGAGTACAATGTCATCGAATATAAACTTCTCAAATATCTCCTGAGGAAAATTATTGTGCAACTGACGTACATTGTTAATGCAATCCTGCGACTGCAACATTGGCCCAACCAATGGAAATGTATTGTGATTGTACCCATCCTGAAACCAAACAAGAACGCGAAGCTCGCCGGCAGTTACCGACCCATCTCACTACTGTCGGCGATCTTCAAGTTGGTAGAGAAGCTCGTCCTGATCAGTTTTGCTGCTGCTCAGGAAGAGCTTCACATCAGCAATGAGTGCCAATTTGGGTTCAGAAAGGGCAGAAGCACAGTGCAGCTAGTCGTCAGAATAATTAACGACGTCAAAGTGCAATATAACCTCAGGAAGAGCACCGCAATGGTGCTCCTCGATGTTGAGATAGCCTTCGACATCGTCTGGACCTCAGGGTTAGTCTAAAAATTGCACGACTACAACTTCCCAATCTACATCATCAAACTTATTCACTCGTTCCTATCAGGTAGATTCCTACAATTCCAAGTGAACAATAAACTGTTAACACGATAGGACATTCGCGCGGGAGTCCCGCAAGGGTCGAGTCTGTCACCGGAACTGCACAACTTGTACGTCTCCGGCTTCCCAGAGTTCACGAATACTAAACTGGCCAAGTGAGCCGACGACATGGCCATGTATGCGTACTCTCACAATGCACAGGCAGTATATATGCTTTAGAAGGCATATTGCTCGTACCGCGGCGTATTACGACCGGTGGAAGATTAGCGTAAATGCTGAAAAATCGAAGGATAGTCTTCACGCGCGAATTTACTGAAAATATGGTTTTGACACCAATTTTGGTCCGGGGAAGCCAAACTTCAACCAAAAGGTGTGTAAAATACTTACACTGGACTTGCGATTAACATTTAACACTCACATAAACTAAACAGTACGAAAAGTCTACTCTCTGTCTAGGAGTTTGTATCCACTCATGGCCAGAGGTAGCAGATTTAACAAACAAAATAGATAATTGTTGTACACGATGGTACATAGCTTACACGGCACCCGCGTGGTGCAGCACGTCGGTCACGACAATGAACAAACTGGAAGTATTGGAACATAAATTTATGCACCTCGTTTCGAATTCTGACAGGTACACCTCCCTCAGAGACACATATGCACGTTGTTACGACATTACCCCAAAAGCGAACTACGTCCGAAACATATCTCAAAAATTCTACTCCTTCAAACTTGGAGATAATCCGCTAACCAGAAACATAACGCAAATTAGACAGCGTAATGTACCATTTCGAATTAAACACACCCTACCTTACCAGACGTTACCAATATTCAGGCAACTTCTGTAACCAACTTTCAACTACTATATCTTTCGCTTACCCTATCCAACTTTCCTAAATTTCATACCTATACATGTTTAAATTCCTTTCCTATCCCTCTTCTTTTCTATTTGTAAATTTTTGTTCCCGTGTTCAGTATCTTTTTGTTTCTTCTTCTTTTGAAACTAAATCCTTCCTCATTACATTTCTAGAAACAAAAATTTTTCTTAAATCAAAAGTTCGATATGTCATAGATTAGGCAGGCCTTTGCGCAGTCCGACATTTCTGCATCTTGTTGACAGATTCGCTCGTTTACGTTGAGGTACCCGCACCAACTTCCAAATTTAAATTTAGTGAATTACGCAACCAGTGTCTGTTTCAGTTTTAATTGTTTTAAATCTCTTTTGATGTTTCCAATTCTATTGCCTACTTTAATTTGTTTTTAACAGAAGGAGTTAGGCCTAGATTAAGTTTTATTTTGCTGAATCAGATCCGCCCTGCCCGGTTCTGCAATTGCCGCAACCGCAATTCCAACGCATTGCAATTGTAGGGCCGATCCCGAGATGGATCCTGGCGAGGAATTTTATTGTATTTTAATGTTAATAAAGTTGTTTGTTTCATGTCATGTCATGTTAGGCTTGCAACCAAGGAGTCCCGGGTTCGAATCCTGGCTAGGGTATGGATGTTTAGTGGTGTTATTCATGTGTTACCGACATGGCGGCAGTAGACTAGACGGGATCATGTGAGAGACAACACGGCTAGTTTCTGTACTATACTCTTCAGTCCGAGTCTCGGCTACGGCAGGTGGCAATGTTGAAGGGAATGGTCGTTTTATAATTGTCTACGTGTATGTGTCCTCGTTGAGTAGCGGAATAGCTAATGCTAAACTCCGCTAGGACGTTAATTTAAATAAGGCGTTAATATAAAAAATATTGTTATAACAAATAAAAGAGGCATAATAAGAAACTTATATTCCCAAAAGGATAGAACTGACAGCCTTAAGGGACAAGCGGAAAGGTAAGAGGCCTAGCCGATGACCAGGGATCGATCGTCAACTAGTACCACAATGTCATACTGGCTTAGAGGCATGTTCATACCGATGCGTGCGGTATTATGGATTAAGATTTAACGATAATTACTCGTAATAGTAGCAACAACAATAACTACTTTACATCACTCTCTCACTACGTGTTATTAATGTTCGGAATATTTTGATTTATTACAGTAATTATATTGCAAAATATGCGGTTACTGGGTCCTGCGAAATGTATGTCCAAAACATCGTGATAATATTAAAAGGTGCAGAATTTCGGATTGTTATAAAGAAAATTTCAACAAAAATTTTACTTGTCAAAACACTACTTGGTCTGTGTTTCTAAATAAGATTTTTAATATGGTAGTGTTCAATCTAAAATGGCTTGGAAAATTACACTTGATCATTTTATTGGGCTATGGCTTCTAACATGTATCTGTGTCCAATTTCTTCTCACACTAGTTTATCTGCTGACAACAACCAATTCTTCTGGAACGAGATTTGCAGAGATACGTACACAGATAATGATATTGTCAGAAAATCTGTAGCTAGCAATGATACAGAGTTTTCAGGAATAGGAAATGTATAAGATCATCTTAGGGTTGGCTCGGTAATTCAAGAAATTTTGCAATGAAATATTTCGCTCGAATTTAAACAGAATTTTTATGTCTGTCACCACAAGATATTTGGAAGCTATTAGTCAACAAAACTTGTGTTTTTTCACTTAGATAAAATAATTGCTTTGTTGAATTATTCTGTTTTAACTTCAAACTTTGCAATTGGATATGGCTTCTGCAGTTACTGCAGATGCAGTATATCGCACTTTATTAATTTCACATATTCGAATCTAATGAAATAAATACAGCCAATTCCTTTATCGTTCTTGAGACGTCCGCCAAAATTGTTACTAGATTTGTGAAAATTGTTACTGGATTTGTTTAAGAATATTACATAATCTACTGTGCATAAATAAATTTCGTTTATACAGGGTGTCTCACCGGGAAATGAATCGATTGATATAGAGAAAAGTACGCATCAGAAAATTTTGAAAATTTAGATAATTACTAATATCGGTGTGGCCAATCCAACTAAAATTATTACAAGCAGCTGGCACTTCCGCTTATACCGGAAGTCGATACCAACTTGCCTATTTCAAATGGAACACCCTATATATTTTAGGGTTTTAGAAAAGAGCATAAAATTCTGAGTCACAAATATGTAGCATATCCTATACCTAAACCTAGCTGTTTCAGAGATATAGAATTATAGATTAGATTATATAGATAGATTTTATAGAAAATGTTACAGGTGCAACGGTTTGCAAGAACCGTTATAACTTTCTTCGTCTAAAAGATCCTCATTTGCTTCTTATCACGTAAAAAGAACACAAGGAGAACTACGTTCTGCAAGTGAAATAAATTAAATAATATCATACCAAGTGTTCCGTTTTTCGCGTTACATTTTGTCAACTTCAAACCGCGAGAACTTGTTTAGGTCAAATAGGTCATTATCTTATGTCAAAAAATCCCAGCACGTTTAAATTATACCAACCAATTTGTTTATTATTTATGGAGAATGTGACAAAGTAATATCAAGAACTTGCAGCACATTTGCTACTCGATATCCACAAAAACGCAAAATAACACTAACACTGTAACATGCGTATTAATCGAATTGAAGACATGGCATGAACTAAAATAGCAGAGATAAGATCAATTTAAAATATGATTTCATTTTAATTTAATAATTGCTCAAAATTCCGCCCTCGAACCTCCACACATTTTTCGCACCTTCGGATTATTTCCTCATGGGTAACTCTTCTAATTGAATCCTATGATATGTTTTGAAATGCATTTCTTACTCTTTGCATACAATCTTCCATGATTGTTAATGGGCTCTCATAAACTTTATTTTTAATAGTTCCCCGAATGAAATAATCCAGAACTGATAAATCGGGCGAGCGAGGAGGCCATAAGAAAGGTCCATTATTGGCAATCCATTGATCATAAAAAGCTTCTTGTAAATAATTATTAACCAAATATGCGTTATGTGGGCGAGCACCGTCGTCCTGATAAAAAATGTTTCTATGTTCGGCGAGAGGTAAATTTTCTAAATAGTTATTATTCAAATTTTGTAGGATATTCAGATATCCTTCACCTAAAAAAAAACAAAAATTTACCTATACATATTAGCAGAAGAGAAAATTTAATTTACCGTTTAAATTTTCCTGATAAAATTGTAATTCCACCACTATATCGTTCCTTATGGCACAGTAAACATTGAACTGCCAACTTTCCTGAAAGTTTCGCTCTCTGAACATATGAGGATTTGAGTCACTCCAATAATGCGAATTGTGTCTATTAAAAAGTCCATTCTTAATAAATTTTGCTTCATCTGTCCATATAATATTTCCCAAATAAGAATCGTGACCCTCAGACCTTATTAGAATAAACTCACAAAAATTCTGCCTTCTTATGAAATCTGTTTCTTTTAATACTTGAACCATATGGAATGAAAACGGGTGAAACTTATGTTTTAATAAGATTCTGTGAATTGAATCCTTGCATAGTCCCGATTCCAGAGCAGCTTGTCTTAATGACATCCTTGGAAATGCAGGAAAATATCCCAGAATGACTATTTCAATGTTTTCGTCATCAACAATAGGCTTTCTTCTTTGCATTTTTGCCTTGACAGAGCCAAAATTTTTAAAATTTTCCAGTATGCGTTTTACAGTGTTTGGTGATGGTGAAGGTTTCCGTTTTTCTGGATATCGAGTAGCAAATAAATAAATAATACACCACAGGTAATGACGCTGCATGTGCTGCAAGTTCTTGATATTACTTCATGACATTCTCCATACACAATAAACAAATTTAAAAAGTCTTCGTGGGGGTAATTTAAACGTGCTGGCATTTTTTGACATAAGATAATGACTGGTTGTTTCTAATCATGGCTATTTTGATGAAATGATTACAACAATTCATGAATTTCCAATAAAATCGCAAATATTTCAAAAAGTTGTAACTTTAACCCCCACAATGCTAATCTAATATCAGAAAAAAGGCAATTCAATTTTACACAATTTGCCTTAAAAAAATACAGGGTGTTCTATTTGACCTAAACAAGTTTTCGCGGTTTGAAATTGACAAAATGTAACGCGAAAAATGGAACACTTGGTATGATATTATTGAATTTATTTCAGTTGTAGAACGTAGTTCTCCGTGTGTTCTTTTTACGTGACAAGAAGCAAATGGGGATCTATTACACGAAGAAAGTTATAACGGTTCTTGCAAACCGTTGCACCTGTCAAATTTTCTATAAAATGTCAAATATCTCAGAAACGAATAGGTTTAGGTATAGGATATGCTTCATATTTTCGACTCAGAATTTTATGCTCTTTTCGAAAACCCTAAAATATATAGGATGTTCTATTTGAAATAAGCAAGTTGGTATAGACTTCCGGTATAAGCGAAAGTGCCAGCTACTTGTAATTATTTTAGTTGGATTGGCCACATCGACATCAGTAATTATCTAAATTTTCAAAATTTTCTGATGCGTGCTTTTCTCTATATCGACCGATTCAGCTCCCGGTGAGACACCCTGTATATCTAGTTGTAATACGAAGATTCATTCACTAATTGTGACATGTAATTAAGATCTCTAGACGATATTTTATCTATGTCCATTTCAAACTGGAAATGCTCTATTATTATTATTTCTCTTTATTTTCGATATAATTTATATAAATTGATATAATTTATACAAATTCTTAAAAATACCCTCTAATTATTGTTCTTTTGATATGTCAATGCGTAAATGTCATTTCCAAGTAATATATTTGAAGTTTGTAAATAAATTTTGAATTGGTGCAATGCGAATTTTAATTTTATTATTCGTGTATCTTTTCCAGAAAAAGATATGTTTATTTGAAGAGCATCATTAAACGCCAGATGTGTCGAACATATTTCAAGTATCTATAGATACAATAGCTATAATTTGTAATTATAATTACATCAGAATCAGAATATCATCAGAACATAAGAAGTATAGAAGTATCAATGCTAAAACAAATGTACCATTAAATGTAACAACCATCACACAGAAATATTCAACGCAAATTATTTGGTATTCAGATGTGTTCGAGATTATGTAGGGAGTGGTATTAGCAGGGGTGGAGGAATATATGCCGTGCAATTTGGCATTAAAAAACAGTTTGATCACTTATGAAGTATACATATTATTGGAGTAAATGTAATGATAAGCCACATTTTATATATATTTTTTCTTTATATACCATCCAACACTCCTGTGGACCTATATGGTACATAAGTTGACAGTATCAGCTATCTTGAATTTATATATATAACTCTGATATAATATTTTTCGATAATTTCAATGTTTCCGTATATTCCAGTTATTTGTCTACTTCGCATGCTAGGGAAAGGTAATAGGTACCTTTGATAACTTTTATCAATTTCTTTGATTTAAATTATTGTATCAACATAGAAAACTCTGATAATCGCTTATTAGACAAGAATGTAACTGTCGAAAATTCAACAGATATCGTTACAAAGAAAGATATTTATCATCGAGCTTTGCTAATAACAATCAATGTCAATTTAAATCTAAAAAAATATTATATAAAAAATTAGCAATTTCTTCTATAACTTTTGCATAGCCGACTATATCAACCTATATTGCAAACTGGCGGAAATAAATTGGAACTATTAAGTGATTTTCGGAAGATAATTTAGCCTGTGACTATTTCTATGATAAAAACCGCTGCCCAAGGAATCACTACTTCCATATCCACATTTTATTGCCAAGTCTTATACACACTAAATCCTAATATAATATTTTATTTCCTTTAATAATAGAGTGGAGGTAATAAAGGTGGTGGTAAACTTAAAAAAAATAGGAGCCTTAGTTCTTGCATACCCACTAAATCCCAATTTAATTTTTTATACCCTTAAACAATAGGATGGGAATGGCAATGGGGGTGGTAGAAGGGGTAGCTAATGCCAAAATAAATTTTAAAGTCTCTTAGTTCTCGTACACACACTAGATCCCAATTTAATTTTTTACTCCCTTTTAATAGGGTGGGGCTGGCAATGGGGGTGGTAGAGGGGTTAGCCAACGTCATAAACAATTTTTGTGACGTTTCGTTCTAAATCTAAATCACATTTTATTTTCTTTCTACTCCCTTTCATAATACTGTGGGGGTGGTATTGGAGGTGACTGTGAGGGTGGAGAGATGGCTGATGCCAAAAAAAATTTTGAGACCTTGACTCTTCGTACATGCCCTAAATTGCAATTTTATGGACTCTTACCTGCTTGCTTTGCCTATTTACCCTTATTTACCCCATTTACCCCCGAACCCTTCAACGGAATTAGATCAAAATATAATCTAGTTCAAGATTTCGTTACAACACATAAGTGTCCCAAATTTCAAGTCAATATCATAAACGGTTCCAGTGTAAACATATGCACAAAAAAGTTACAGACCGACTGACAGACAGGAAAATTTTTTTTGCTCAAATTTAAAATCTCGACGTTTCATGACATTTTAAGCCTATTTCAACAAAAACAATATATATTTTGCGCACCTTGGTTCTCCTCGTAAATAATAAAAAACATACTACTGAAAAAAAATCGCATGAAAGAATATAGAAGAAATGATGACCCTACAGCATTGGCAGAATTCAAAATTCTTAGGCGAGCCATGGAAAAAAGTATAGATATCTCGTATAAAAATTACTGTAATAATATTGAACATGGTGGCGAGCGTAGGTGCGTCTTTACTATGTACATATTTTGATATGCGATGTAAAGCAACGTCAGGCGCAGTTAGTAGTTGGATGGGTGACCGTTCCAACGGAAACCGCGTTCTCGCCTGACACATCTTCCAGCGGTTTGTATATCAGTGTATGCGCGGAAGCTATACAACCTTAGGCGAGGATTGTATAGGGGATATACCATCCTTCGGAAGGGATGTAAAGCCGTCGGTCTCTTGTCTATTAAATGTTAGGCAAGTAAAAGATCCCTACTCTTCTTAAAGGAAGAGGTTCGGCAAAAATTCCTGGTTGGGGGTAGCTCGTCTGCAGGCGTCGGTGATAGGCCTCAGTAGCGGAAATAGGCCGACGTTAAATAAATGTATTAAAAATATATATATATATATATATATATATATATATATATATATATATATATATATATATATATATATATATATATATTGAACATAGTGTTTCAGACAACCTCAATAAACTCTGGCAAACGAAATACATCAACTAAACCTAACTATAGGATTCTTAATAATGAGGAGTACAGGGATCATGTAAGTATTGTTAACGCTTTCGTGTCCTACTTTCAAAGCTCATATATATCGCGTCAGAACCCGGTTGTTCCTCAGAAGATTACTCTTCTACAGATTCATTTCATATCGCAAGCTTTACTGAGTCAGAGGTATAAATTGCGTCAAAAGATCAAAATCTAATACCACTTTAAGGCTTGCTAATGCTTCTTATAATGCTTCTTCATGAATACACTGCTAATTATATGAAAAACTGCATCACCTCGTATCAACACGGTTTCATACGCGTCACTAATCTTTTATCTACCACACAATCTCTATCTCACTCAATGGATCCGGGCATGAAAACAGATTAAGTTTATAAAAAATTTTCCAAGGCATTCGACGGACAGGATCATAACATCTTGCTATGAATTTTCTCCAATGATCCTTAATTTTTTTCAGTTGTATCTTACCGGTAGAAAACAACTTGTACAATGTAGTGGTTACCAATCTGATGAAATAACCTCTACGTCTGGAGTTCCATAGGGATCTAACCTGGAGCCACTAATATTTAACATATTTATGAATGATATTTGATCCGATTTTAACAGTTCTTATATGCTTTACGCTGACGATAAGAAAATCTACTACACCATTAACAATACAGCTGATTGCGTTAACGTACAAGAAGTTAAGATAAATCAATGGCGTACAGAAAATAAATTACATTTAATTGTTGAAAATGTCATGTCCTTCACAAATAAATTATATAGAATAAACTGTAGCTACTCAATAAATCAATCAACGTTATCTAGACATGACACCATCCGTGATCTGGGAGTCACGTTTGACGATAGCCTTCAAAAATCACTTTAATAATCTAACAATAGAATCTTATAAAACATCAGGATTTATCGAATTGCAAAGACTTCACTAATACTAGTACATTAAAATTACTGTTCTATTTTGTAAGATCTCTATGTAAATAGTTAGAAAACATAAAAAGAAGATTTTTAATGTATTCTTGCTAATAAAGATGTTGTGTAGATCCCGCTAGTGGCTTTCTTAATGATAGAATGGAAGACAGATTATCCATTGAAAGTCTTAATAATAGATGTACGAAATCTCAAATAATCTTCTTCTATAAGCTATTGAATAGATAAATAGACTGCAGTGATATTCTTTGTCGTCTCAGTTTTCATTTACCTAGAATTAATTGTACACTCCGAAAACAAACATATCAAATTTGCGGCAAATATAAAATTCAAGATCGAATTGACATATTCATCTGCAGTATAACTTCACAAAAAAAAAGAACTGAAATAGAATTTTCGTGTTTATCTTTTATTTTCCATTGCCACTTATAGTATGTAGCATATGTTTATGTTATATAATACATATAATATTGAAATACTATTATGTAAACTGTACATTATATTACATTTGTTCCCATTAGGTAATTGGGTTATCACCTGTCGAATGGTTGTATAATAAAATTAAAAAATAAATAATAATAACTAACACTGGTTCGAGCCTCCATATCGATAACAACTGCTTGAAATATGATTCAGCGTCTAGTTTAAACGATGGTTCTTCAATTGATACACTATATGTAGAATTTTTAATGGATGATTTAGTTTCTGCGCTGGCTGTTTTGCAACCAAATATGGCCTAACAATTTCATACGGTTCTTCGTGGTAGCAGTTTACAACTATTTGAATCAAATTTATCTGAACGGACTGATAAATGATATTTTGTTAAATGACCTGTTTGATCCCCCATTAGAATATGGGGCTATCTCAAAAGCTCAGTTTTTTTAATGAAATCAACTACCGGCCAGTATTTTGAAAATATTGGGCTGATATTAGAACCATTAGGAAGAAACGCTTGAGAGGTCAATTCTTTTGCAAATGTGTTAAAATTTCATGGAAAAAATTAGGTAATTTTTTTTTAAGTTACATATATTAAGAACTATCCACCAAAAGTTCCATACTTCTATATTTTCCGTTTTTATAATTGCACCCATCACCCAATCCTACTAAAAACTGAAGAGATGCCATATCAAAAATTATAAATGGCATCAAAGTTGTACATAATGGACTAGATTAGATCTATACATAATTATGTCAAAATGTATTCAATTTGGCCTACGTCAAAATCAGCGATTCTACTATTTTTAATTTTCTGGGTAAAATAACTGTATTATATAAGTTTAAGTATTTGAAGTACATCAGTCAGGTCAATCAACTAGAAATGCTCTACCACACTTTACTTAAAACTCACTTGAGGTGTGGTATATTGGTATGGAGTGGAACATTGAAAACTCATCTTGCACCTCTTGAAATTCTGCAAAAAAATTTCTGAAATTAATGTCGACTTATATGGAAAAAAACATAGTTATAAATCACATATATTTCTCTGTTTAATATTTTGTAATACTGTTACGACCGTGATATTTCAATTTAATGTAGGTAAAGAATTGTACAAGATTTCAATTAATTATTACTAGAACTACTATCTTTTAAATGATACATGTGCAAGTTATGTAATAACGTTCCTAAATTACGCCTAATTTATTCAGGAGCATGTAGATATGATGGTACATTTCGAAATTAGATAATTATATTATGATAGCTATTTGGTAGATATCAGACTTCAACTATTCTTTGTAGAATTTTACCCGACGCGACTTGCCTTTCTAACTAGTTGCTCCTGTTCAGCTGTGAGATTGAGAAGTTAAAAAAAAATAATATCTGCATATTTCCTATTAATTAAAATATTTTTATATTCCCTTTACGACTACAAAATAAATTTATTAGAGAAAATCAAAGTTTTTAAAATATTTATTCAACGCCGGTCTAGTTCCGCTACTGACGCCTATCACTAACACCTAGAGATGAGCTACCCCCAACCAGGAATATTGCCGAACCTCTTCTCTGTCGAAGAGTAGGGATCTTTTACTTACCTAACATTTAACAGACAAGAGACCGATTGCTTTACAGTTCCTCCGAAGGATGGTATATTCACTACATAATACTTGACTAATATTCCAGCTATAGTGTGGGTTGCTAGAAGGTGAGACTAGAACACTGTATTTCCGTGGCGGTTACCCACACAAGTACTGTCGCCATTGCAGTGGCTTAATTTTCCATATCAATGATACGAGAGAGAGAACAAATAAAAAAAGACATTCACATCCTTCCCAAGAGCCATTTCGGGACCTACCGAGCAACCACCACATTAAGCTATAGCAGGATCGGCCGAAGTAGGTCTGGTTCGATGAAGAATTAAAACAATAAACAGTCTGAATTCCTTTTGACAGTCAAACAAATTAAAGCAGGTAATGATGTTAACTAAATACTAATAATAAAATGGCTAAAAACACTTAAACTAACAATACAGATGACATGACATTTTCATAGCGGGTACGGGAAAACTCTAAATGAAAAAACCCGTTCGTGACAACTACCGCGAGCTGCCTCCCGGCTGCCTAATCTATTGTTTTCTAATGTTCTGGGCTAAGGAAACTCTTGCTATTAATGAAGATATTCATAGAAAAGATGAATTTAGAAAAAGGTATTGTAGACACGAAACAATAAAACGACAAACATAAACGAAGAAGGGGGCAGGAAAGTGTTACAGAATAAAAGATATGAGATTTCAATAGAGAAGGTATAATAGGAGAAAGTTTGATTATAGTGGTTGTCGGAAAATGGGCAGTTTCCGGTAAGGCACCTTGCCTTACCAGTGTTACATACTAAAGGAGATGATATTATGCTGTCTGATTTGTATAATGTTTCAGGTTAGTGTCTGCTAACCTACTCTAAATGCGTAGAATTGTGAGATTTCCTATATGCAATCTGTTATTGGAGCAATATTGTAACAACGTACCTAGAGGTATCTGTAGGACATGTATCTACGAGAATTGGGTTTGAGGCGCATAAATTTGTGTCACCTACTTTAAATGCGAAGAATTATTGTGAGGTGTCCTAGATGCAGTCCGTTATTGAAGAAATACTATAACAATGTACCTAGGGGTATCTGGAGGACGTGTATCTGCGAGAATGGATTTGAGGCGCATATATTTGTGTTTCAAGACTTTTAGTTATTTTATTGTCGTGACTGATGTGCTGCACCACACCGGCCGCTGCCGCGTATATAGTGACCGGCCAAATCACTATTGTGTATAATTACCTACTAAGTATGTTACCCCTAACCAGGAGTGGAGTAAACCGCCCGTACTGTCCCATTTATAAGTGTATTGAATATTAATCGCTTCTAACCCCTAAGTACTTCACGCACTATTTGATCGGAATTTGGTTACACTTGACCACAATTGGCGTTAGAACTTTGTTTTCGGTGAGGCGACGACTGAAGACTGTCGCTTCTGACTCATCGGGGATTTTCAGCTTTAATCATCCCCTGATGATTTCACACACATTTAACACTGCTTGCTGTTTAACACTGTTAGCGATATGTACGTATAGTAGCATAATCGGGTGTAGTGTTCAAGTATTTTTGGCGTTTTGTAGAAGTGGTTTTTAGACACCAAAGTTATTGATTTGTTCCCACATACAGAGACAGCCCTACTTCCAGAATCCGGGACCAGCGTGGGTTGGGCTCTTTAAACAGAACTATGCACCATAAGAGTTGAATGAGGTTCTCAGATGCTCATTTAAAAATTCAGTAGCTATAAGATATAAGATAAAATGTGTCGTATAGCAATGCGGTATTATAGGTGTAAATTACACATTCTTTTTGATTTTAAACGCAATTTTTCATGTTCTGCTCTGGCTTCACCCAAATCCTATTTTTTGTACATTAGAATTTATAGAGACCGCTGGTAACAGTTTAAAAATAAAAATTACATCAGGTAAACTGTCTCTGTGTGCGAGATATTGTAAAATCTTATAAGAGAAACTTGTCCAGGATTTTTGAAAACATAACGGTGCACTGATAATTATACCCATTCATATTTTTTTATTTATAAAATTTTAATATTTGAAGGAAAATATGCGATGGCAAAATAATACCGATCAGTCTTTGTGCCAGAAAAATGTGTATTGTTTACAGTAAAAATGTCAATTTTACAAGAAAATAATATGAATAATATTAAAAACCATTAAAATTTTATAAATGAAAAAATAGTTTTCAATATTCCATAAAGAATATGACAATAAAATAAGCGCATATATTTAAAATACCAGTCGGGTAGATATTTTTATTGAACATAGAATTTTTACATTAGCGATGGTATTACTTTAGTTACTTTAGATTAATTCATCTTTTTTCTCTTATTTTATCCTCTAATCTTTTTGACTTCGAAGAACTATAAAAAAATCTAGGAATTATCATCCCATTAAAACTTGATTTGTTCTCTTAATAATAGTTCTATCCTGACTTGCTATACGCTAGGTGGTCTCTCTTGCGGATCCAAAATCAAAACATCTATTTATTATGTAAATCGCTTTAATTTGAATTATAGAAGGGTACTAAGTTCCTATTAGTATTAAAAAAATTATTAATCATAAAATCCTATTTTCAGACCGTAACTTCAAAGGCCAGTAATTCGGAGGGTTGTGGAAAAGCATTTACATTATGCACTGGTTTTGTTTCAACTCCATCTGCATTGTAATTAATGTTCAAATTAAGTGATTTTCATGCAGGCTAAATAATTATAGACGAGAGGGTTTACATTATTTATTAACACTGAACATTATTTCACAATAGGAGCATACAAAGAACTGAAATGTCATTTAATTGCGTTTTAATTGAATGACTCTTAATAATGATTGTGTTATTATGGCACTTTGGTTTTATAGGTCACCCTAACAGATTACTGGATAATGAATACTTTATGTCTAATATCTACCCAGTAATATTTTGTGGTTTCAATTAGTTGTTCAACTTACATGTGTGATTATATTTATAACGTTGACACTGTTGTCGATATAGAAGTTAAAAGGGCAATGGGATAACCAATTATTACCAAAAGTTCAGATATATAAGAAGAATAAGAACGTCATAATAGGTTTATATTTATTTCACGTGAGACTGCATTAAGAACCTTCTATTTCTGGGGTCAAACCAATTTTTTCATCTCGGCAACACCCTCAAATTGGCCAAAAACCACCCCAAAGTCTCATTTTCCGTGAACGCAACTATTTTCCCTAGTTTCGAAGGTTCCTCGTCTTGTTTTACAAAACAAAAAAAATGATAATTTGTAAGTCTCGTAATATGTGTTTTTTCAATACTTTTTAGTTTTGAGAAAGAGTAAGTTATGCAGTGGTATTACCCAATAATATTATTTATTTCATATGAAATCCCCTAATTCTATGATATCATAATATATTAATAACAATGCACAAATGTACAGTGTAAATTCAAAAACGGGGCAAATCTTGAGAAAATCTTCTGCGCATGTCAATTTTGTTTCCTTAGGGCATGACCAGTGGCGTAGGAAGGGAGCAAGGTTGTTTTTTCAAATAGCAGGTACCCTTTTTTACTGCATAATTTGACAGCTTAGGTCTTTCTGATTAATTTGGTGTGCAACATGTGGTGGATTGGTGATGAAAATTTTCGAAATAAATCGAAAACCCGTTTACTACGAAATTCTCTTTGAAAATTTTCCTCACCAATCCCCCACATGTTGCACACCAAATGAATCAGAAAGAGCTAAGCTTTCATACGGTGCAATAAAAAAGGTGGTTGCTATTTGAAAAAACGATTTCGCCCCCTTCTGCTGCCGCTATAATATTTTTGAGAACTGAACTTTACCAGAGTTCATGCCCCAAGGAAGCAAAATTGACATGTCCGAACGATTTTTGCAAGAATGGCCAGTTTCCGATTTTCCTAAAACTTTTGGGACACGTAAAAATGTTGCTTATAATTAGCCTTTTATAAACATACATGTTCAATAAACCAAATTCCATACGAGTGTGAATCGTTTGGAAATGCATCGATTTTTGCGCGACTATTTTTCGAATTGTCAATAGTTTTGGTCAAAATATCTACAGCTGCGCCCCAGATTTTTGTCTGGGACTTGAAATATGGTTTATTTATTAACATATCTTTTTAAAAAAACAAATCTCAGGCGAGTGTAAATCGTTTGAAAACGCATCGATTTTTACACAACTGTTTTCTGAATTTTCAATAGTTTCGCTCAACATATGTATGTCTGGGCCCAAGCTTTTTATCTGGGACTAGAAACATGGCTTATTTATTTACATATCTTTTTAAAATCCAAATGCCACACACAAATAAATCGTTTGAAAAAATGGCATTTTTTCGCGCGAATGCAATATGCTCTATAATATTGCAGGAGCGAACTTCGCCCTTTCATCACTGGAAATAAATGCGCTCTATTTGTAAATTATAAGTTTAATGTGATGAATAAAGACATTATTATTATTATTATTATTATTTTTGTCTGGGTATCCAGGGGACCCAGCCAATTCGTCTGGAACTCTTAAATTGGCATTGCCTAATATTACCAAAAAAACAAATGCCAGACGAATGTAAATCGTTTGATTTTCGTGGAAAAGTAGACAACTTGAAAAATATTTTTATCACTGTTGGGCCCTCGGAATTTGTCTGGCATTTGTTATATCGCGATAATTATAATCTGTTTACCTATATATATATATATACAATTCCCAGATAAGAACCAAATCACTTGATTCTGGACCATTTCTCTTACAACTTCGGATTGAAATTTCGGGCCTTAGGGCCCACGGAATTTGTCTAGCGATAAGCTTCAATCGGATGTTTTTCTTTAAAACGTAAGTCTAACTTAACACCAGATAGGAACAAAACGTTTGAAATTGCTCATTTTCGTGAAATTTTCTTTTTTGTTTTCCGCTGAGGGGCTTTGGATAACCGTTTGATAAACACGAAAATGGTTAGTACAAATCAGGCACAAAAGCCTCCCAAAAGGCCAGATAGGAACCAACCGTTCCAAAAAATCTGTCACTATCCGGTATATATTGTTAATTAACTCTCGGGGTTTACCCTGCTTGCAAAAGGTTTGAAATTAAAACTTTTACCTGGTTACCGAAAAGAACCGAATTTAACAGTCCCTGGTTTGATAGTTATTGTAGCGTACTTTTTCACAATTAAGCACGGAAATATCATAATCGTAAAACTAACAAAGGTTATACCTTTAAGGCAAAAATGCCGACAGCCTGGAGGCAGTAATGGCCAACTACAATAGCCTACCGTAAAACCGTAATTTGGAAATTACGCTCATTTACTCATCCCTCGAGAGGTATACGAGAGACCACTGAAATGCAGGCAAGACAATCCAGTCTTATTTCTGTTCTCAAACAGTTCACTTCGTATATTTAAACTTAAGATTCGTAACAACTTTTTGTTAAGTTTTGTTTAATAAGTAACTCCTTCTGAAGAATATTTAATTATTTATACTCACACAGCAGTTATTAATAAAAATAAAAATATTATTACTTCAGACACAAATTTAAACTGAAAATTATTTACCAAATTTCCCATTTAAGAATAGAATTTAGAAATGTTGCTTACTATGTGCATTGTTCCCTGTGCTAAGTTATTTTCTTATTCTTATTTTCATGAACATTTAAAAAAATTTAACCCTACCATATAAAATCCATACACATAATATTAAACCACCCATGAGGAAAATTGAATTAAACAGTCAAGTAATAATTAGAGTTGCATTAAGCAGATTGTCGAAAGCCCTTCTAAAACCTTTACACGCAATGGTTGAAACTTGATGGAGTTGTGGAACCTAACAAGAGGTCTCGACATGAGAAGGGAACATTTTATTTATCCCGAACCCTCCTCCTCAGTTACCTGCCCATCCACGCTGATAAGTTTCATCGAAAATTACATTTAAATTGAGGAAATGCTAGAATGCTTAAGCTGACGAAGGTTTGGAAAGGTGCATTATAAGTGACAAACACTGTAATAAGAAATACTTTTACCGAGTCGGCTACGTCAAGTTTTAGACTCGAATTAATCTTAATCAAATAAAATAGGAACGCAAATTAGCTTTTCAATGTACATTGGTAACTGTTTGAATATTCTATCGCTATTTCCAAAGGTTAGTATTTTAACATTTATTTATGCGTATTTTGTATTCCCAAATATCAAATATTTATTTTATTCCAGTTCATTACACATTCTGACATTGGAAGGAATGCGAAACATGCATAATCGGTAATAATAAATGCTATCATTTCTTAGATGGAATTCAAAGCTGATAATTTGAATACACAGCAGAATTAAAATGTTTGTAAAAGATTTCATTGAAAGTATTTGGGATTAACAGTTTAACGTAAAATAAATATAAAGGTTAGAAATTTAATTATAATTGTATTTTGAATATTTATATATGTCGTAGTCACATGATGAAATACGGCTTTTCGGGAAAAGCCTAGGCAGTTCATGAAATGACGGCAGATAGTGTGAAATTTGTATACTACACGATTTGCCTAGGCTGTTAATAAAGAGCCTGGTTTATTTAGTCAGTTAATGTTATGATTCGTGCTTTACATGATCTGCCGTGATTTAAGGTATCGGCATTTCATGAAATGATGTGATTTAGTCATATTGCGAATGAACCTAGCGATGAAGTCGGCAGATCATGTAAAGCACGAATCATAAAATTAACTGACTAACCAGGCTCTTCATGAACAGCCTAGTCAAATGATATAACATAGTGTTTTACACTATCTGCCGGCATTTCAAGAACTGCCTAGACTTTTCCCGAAAAACCGTACCGCACTATGTGTCTACGACATAGGCTTTTCGGGAAAAGCCTAGGCAGTTCATGAAATGCCGGCATCACGTCATTTTATGAAATGTCGATGACCTAAATCATGGCAGATCCTGTTAAACTTATACACCAAAATACTAAAATTTTAAGGCACTTTATGAAAACCCTAGTCACATGATGTAACATGAGGTGTTTCACACTATCTGCCGGCATTTCATGAACTGCTCAGGCTTTTCCCGAAAAGCCGTATTTCACCATATGACTACGACATATACACTATAAACTTCCGTATAGGTAAGAATTGATTATAATTTCATTTGACGAGTAGCGTAATATACACGAGTATATCGACAAATTGAAACAGTTTCGATCTCATTTTCATTGCTAAAAAATTCCCCCTCTACAGCAGTGTTTGGAAGGTATACACGGATTTATTAAAAAAAAAAAAATTGCTTTTTTAAAGAACTACCCAAGCAACATTTTGACTTCCAGACAACTCAACATTAGAGTTATATAAACTCCGGACAGTACTGGACCTAATACTGTGCCTTGTGGCACGCTCATAATGATAGATTCATAATTATTGAGCGCATCGCCCACTCTTGTTCTTGGTTTCTATCTTGAAGGTAATTTATTTAGTATATTCATATTTAAAACACGACTTCGCATATCACTATTTTCTAGTTTTTGTAGTTATACAGCATGGGAGATGATGTCAAATACCTTAGATCTAAAAAATCGTAAGTAAGAAATGTGTCTTAAAAAATTATTTCATTTAATACATCACTATGCTTGAATATGACACTGTACAATTTTCAGCCCCTACAGTTTTTTAAGTTTTAGAAAATTTGTGCGTAATATATCTACATTAATAAAAATATAATACCCTGAGCTTTGATTTTCATGGGCTACTTGATGTGTTCTTTTTTAACTCCCGTTATTAATGACGTGGGAGATTTTCATTACGCAAGTTGTATACTCTTTATTAAAAAATGTATCTTTATTACAATCTTGTAAAAGGCGTTGTTTATATACCGACTTCATTATTTATATAAAATGTAGCACTTTATGCACGCTATTATAATAGATTGATTGTTTCATTGTATAACTATTTTAAACATAGTCACGTTTTTCACCTTTCGTGTATTTAATAATCTACTACTTGACCCATTTTTTTAAAATAATACTTATAAATTAGTCTCTACCTATGTTTCAAAATTTATACTCGATTACCGATTTGTGTAAACTATTTCTAAACTCAGTTGGAAAACTGTGAAATAGCTGACAAACGACTTCAAAATGTCGACTATTGTGAGGGCAGTAAACATCAAACGTCAATGTTTTAATTGACATTATACAGATAGTGGCAGCAAATGTTTTTTTTTATACATTTATTTAACGTCGGCCTATTTCCGCTACTGAGGCCAAACACCGATACCTGTAGACGAGCTACCCCCAACCAGAAATTTTGCCGAACCTTTTCCCTTAAGAAGAGTAGGGACCTTTTACTTGCCTAACATTTAATAGACAAGGGACCGACGGCTTTACATCCCCTCCGAAGGATGGTATATCCCTTACACAACCCTCGCCTAAAGTTGTATAGCTTCCGCGCATACACTGATATACAAGCCGCTGGAACATGTGTGAGGCGAGGATGCGGTCTTCGTTGGACGGTCACCCATCCAACTACTGCGCCTAACGTTGCTTTACATCGCATATCGAAATATGTACATAGTAAAGACGCACCTAAGCTCACCCCCAGCAAATGTTTAGATTGCTTTAGATTGTTACGTGTATTTTTCCATATTTTCTATATTTTGACGAGTCCGATACCTTTGTAACATAGAGATTTTATGGATAAAACATATTTTAACGTTATTATTATTATTGTTAACCCATATTTTATTGACTAAATTGGTACAATTTTGGGTTGACGCTGCGTTGTACGTACTATATAAGGGTGTCTGGTCGATAGCCGAGTGGGTTAAGGCGCGAGGTGGCAATCGCGATTAATCACACGAACATCGCACCACCGGGTTCGAATCCTGACGCCGGCACTAGCACTGTCGGAGAAAATGGATGTATGTCCGCGTTTATCAATGTGTAGCCCCCTTCCGAACAAGCCTTGGCTTCTGGAATTGGGGGTTGTCTAATTTCTGTGGTGTTTATTTATGTTATTTATGTAAAATTTCTTTCTCTGAAATTACTGTACTTTGTAAAACATCATAGTTGTGTGTCAATATTCAACATTGTCTAATTTACGCGATGTTTATTATTATTATCGTTTTATCGTTTCACTGTTTCATCGCAACATCGTTTTTTCCTCTCATAGGTAGAATGATCCTATGGATTGTCAATAAGAGACTCAAATTTTCCCCCTCCAACAAATTCTGTGTTCTTCCATACGGGACGAGAAAAACAAAAAAAATTGGCTTTCGACGATGTCTCGGTTTCTTGTTAATTTTACAACAAAAAAAGTTACCCAAAAACTTAAAACTTAGACATTTCTCAACAGAATGGCATATTTTAGATTGAGTTAAGTTGCGCGACCACTAAATTTGTGGGTATTTACAATGTAACGGACTTTCTCAGGCAGTCTATTCATTTCTTCTAAGAATGTATTAACATTCCTGCTCGTGTGTTGTTTCATTTTTCATGCTTATTATGTATACTGTTTTCGATCTACCGTAGATTGTGCGTGTGTCTTTGTCTAGTTGGATAATTAATGCTTGTTCCAAATAAAAAATTAAATCAATATTTATAAACGTTTTAACCGCCTTCTAGATCATTTGAATGACCCTTTTAAGTCTAGACTTGTGTGAGTAAAGGAGACGAGGCCCTACAGTTTGTAGTGGAATTCGAACCACTCCTTGAGGGGTAATTTATAATTGAAAATTACTTTGCAGTAGGTTAAACTCGAACTCATTTCGCTAGGTATGCCCAGAGAGAAAGCTAGACGGGCTGACCACTGTGCTACCGTCCCCATATAAGGCAATAAATTAATAGAAATAAGTTTTTTAGTCATTTTCCATTTTAAACGTTCCAACCAGGATAAGGCCGACTAACACTATTTTGAAAAACTGCTGGGAAATTTGTTGCAAACGGACTCCCTAGGCCCTTTCAATTAGGCCCTATTTGCCACGAATCAGTTTTTGTAAATATTATAATATACAACACTATATCCAAAGCTCACTTTACTAAAAATATCGATTGGTTTTCCGTAGTAATGTTATTTTATTTCAATTAATGTGAATGAAAAAGACCTTGTTAATGGCATTTTAATGTTTTGTTAACTGCTTATATGCATTTTTCGATTATAATCTACATATAACTATATTATTCTGTACTGAAACAAAGTGGTTAATGGTGTATTTCATATTTACTTATAAATGTTTCAGTAAAATATAATAATGAATTTTTTAATAATTAATTATTTCTCTTCAAGGTCCTGTTTTGTAGAGCTAATTTTGAAATATGGCTGCATCAACAGCAGAATTGTTAAATTTATCAGGACAAATGATGCTGGAAATCTTATTTCTTATATCGACGGTTATCATGTGAAATTTTTAAAGTGTAACTTATTGCGTTCTTTGGAAAACATTATATTGTTGATAATTCGTTAAAAGGGAAATGTATTTATAAAATAAAATCATAAAAGAAAAAATTAATCTGACCATAAATATCCTCAGGCCATCATAAATACTGTTACGTGTTTACATCCTCCAGTAAACACCGAGTACATAGGTTCAATAAATTGCAACCAGAATCTTCATAAACCGCTGATTTATTAATCAGTTAAAATTACAATAATGAATCCTAAAAAATAACATAACTAATTATACTTTAATCTAACATAAATTCACTACTTTAAATCACAACTTGATACTGATTCTTATTTCATTTTACCACTTGCTCATCTAATACATAACTGTCCGATGTAGGATGGAGTATCCAGCGCAGAATCAAAGAACACCAGAGAAATGCCAGATTTGGATACACGGATAGGTCGGCGATAGCAGAACATGTCCATAATAGCGAGAACCGTGAAATCGACTACGAGGACGTCAATATATTAGAGAGGAATCGCTATTATCCGCGAATCGTTAGGAAATCTCTGGAAATTATGAAAAACGTGAACAACTTTAACCAGGAGGATGGGTATCGACTTAGTAACACGTGGAGACTGGTATTGCCAAGTACCAGCACCGTAGTAAGTCATGGTCAACCAAACACGACGAATGAGCAGCGAAGCGAACCAAGCACGACCAATGACCAGCGAAGCGAAGCGGCGCCTAGGTATATAACGAAGAGTGTAACACAACTAATTCAGTCTTTAGAATCCTTCTGAAGACGCTAACAGGATGATCAGCGAAACGTCAAGTCAAGTTCGACGATCATGGCAAGACCTGGAAGAAATTACTTCATTAGACAACGTCCGTGAAAACCTGCATTCTACTATAAGAAACAAACTGTTGGTTCTTGGACAAGCCATCGTCAAAGGAACAACTGCTAGAGATAATAACTAGACTTAGAAGAATTTACTATACTTGGAATTGAGATTATTATGAATAAACCAATGATCAAGTCGGTACACTGAGAACAATCAATGAGAAAGAGAGTTATCATAAAGAAATCATTATAATTTATATGCTGCCGGTATCAGAAACAGCGGAAAGAGATGGCCCACAAGAAGAACAACTCTACAACCAAGAGGCAAAATGAAGAACTCCACATCACAACACAATGCGTCAACGCAGTCACAAACGTCTACATTTTTCTTCTCATATTCCTGCAAGATGCACATGTGACTCTAGCTGATGACAACAAGTATGACCTCAGTCCAAAATAGCGTAGACGTAGCCGACCCGACGGTGTGTTTTCGGGGAGTGGTAGCAATGCCTACCGCACGCTAATAAATCAAATCATATAAATCGTCTAAATTTGATTTTTAAAGAAAGACTGCACCTCAATTGTTTGTTGTATTAATGTTATGGCACTCATTCCAGCAACTAAGTTCCTTGCACTAATTTATGACTGAGAATTTACGTGAGTGTGTGTAATATTAAACTAAAATTTACTATCTACTAAGATTTTTTTAAATGTTCCTAAAAAAAATATATGCTACAAAATAATTTCTAACAGCGTTTCTTTGCCTAATTTTCATAGCTATAATAATTTCAGAAAATAAACTATTACTTTACAAGACTTAGGTCATGTTAGAATAAGTACGGGGTTCTTATGTCATTTCATAATCTGCTGAATATAATTGACTTTAATTAACTTTGTTGAGGGCTCAACGCAAACGCAGTTTGGTCGCTAACTCCTTTAGTTGAGATGCAAATCATGTCGGCTATCAATGACGTGTTGTGTACGACCGCCTGTTGTTTTCGTCCTTAGACGTCAGCCACAATCTCTTTGATAATACCGTTTAACCAACGCCACCCTGCAGCAATAGGAGCAGTCAGCTTCTGGGGTCACCAGACTTTAATGTTTTATTTGGGATGGTATAGAAAGTTCGCGATGCTAATTGCAAACTTTTAGACAAGATATATTTAGCTTCATATTTGAACAATTAACTTGTAGATTTACAGTGGCAAAAACAGTAATTTTGATACTGATAACTATTATAATTTAAAATTAAATACAGGTTTTTGTTCTTAAATATTAATTTTTGTTTTGACGTAAGATAATCAATAATTTCTTACCTACATAGCAAATAACAGAGATACTGTATGATTTATGCGAACTAAATTGCATATAAATTACTATTTTGTGAACTAAATCTAGATTAACTTTTACATCAGCAAAGAATAAAGTGCAGATGTGTAATACCGATAAGTTTTAAAGATACGTTAACACATTTTGCCGTTTCTCATTTTCCACCTTTATGAACTGAAATGCTATGAAAGGTTTTTTATGGAACAAGTATACTGAAGTTCCCAGTATTATATAATCGATTAAGTACATGTATTAGTATATGGAAATATGTTCCATAGTAACTCTGCACTCAAGTGTGAGCAGATGCGCTGGCTGATAAGCAGTGTATATGTTATAAACATTATTAAGTTTGTCTTCCATATGCAATCAGAATTATACTTGCTGATGTTGATTTATTTGCCATTGTAATGCCAAATTGTATATAAAGATTACCCATGAACAATGGATCTTAAAATAGAGATTTCATTCTTTAAATGATTTGGTGTCTCATTAAATACGAAAAATATCAAACAGAATCAGCCGGTAATAAGGAAAAGAAAAATTTATATTATACATTTATTATGTATTTTCTCGTATCATAAAAAAATCGAAAATGTTTACCACAAAACGTTTAAAAAACTAGTGTATTATATAATGAAGATTGTAACTACAGTTAATGAGATTATGGAGTCACAGCGTTGTGAGTTACGAGGATGTGGGCTTTGCTGTTCATGGATAACGGTATTATAGAAATATAAAATTTTCTAATTAAAATTTTGTAACTCATCAATTCTCCAATTAAATCGTATATATACGATTGTGCTTAGAATGTAAACTAGACTTCTATTAATCTCGAGAGCAGACTAGATTTAGGAGCAGCTATGACACAAACGATCATATACAGACAATCAAGACTTTTAGAAAAATCTGCTGAATACAACAAATCATTTGTTTTGGTAATTGTCGATTTCCAAAAAGCCTCCGACACTGTATAACTGCCAGAGATTTTAACATCACTACAACAAAGCCAAATTGACTACAGATATGCTAATTAAATTAAGCATGTATACAACAATGCGACTTTTTTTTTTAAGGGGAAACTCATCATGAGCACCTGAGCTTAGTGTCTAGCGCTACAGGTAGTGCCGAACTTCAAGCGGCTAAAACCCCTCCGGCTCTTTAGTGTTTCCGACTAGTTTGAAACTGCTTTCGCTTATCTTCAAACCAGCGTTGTCGGTCTCCCCACAATATATACATTCTCGGCTATCAATCTTACCAATATCATTTAAGTATTCCATGAAGCACCCATGTCCACTCAGGGCTTGGGTAAGATAATACCCCACTTCCCCATGTCTCCTTTCCATCCACGTCCTTACATTTGTAATAAGGCATCTGGCCCACCTTCCCTTATGTGCGACCTTCCATCGCCCCTGCCACCTTTCAAACAGCCCGTCCCTGGCTTCTGCCTTCGCAACTCCCTCATAGACTTCCAGCCGCTCTTTGGCTATCAAATCCAGAGGGGGAATCCCCGCCACCACCAATACCGCCTCGTACGAGATAGTTCTATATGCGCTGCACACCCTTATCGCAGCGCAACGCTGGATCCTGGTCATCCTGCTCCTGCGACTGCAAACGTAAAACTTCATGACTACACACAGATACAAAGAGATATAAGGTAAGGAGATACCCTATCGCTGAAACTATTTATGATGGTACTAGAGTACGTTTTCAAAATGCTAAACTGGGAAAATAAAAGAATATAGATTGACGGAGAATATTTAAATCATCGATTCACCGACGATATCGCTCCAATCACAGACAAATTGGGTGACAGACTGCAAATATTAACAGAGCTAGAACAAGCAACAGGCTTGGACTAAACATCAGTTTTCAAAAAAAAACAAACTTTGATTGATAGATCAACATTTCAACAAGTCGATGAATATAAATATCTAGGGTACCACATAGAGATAAGCAATGACAACTAAATGTGCGAAATATACTATAGAACAGGTTTGGGATGGGTAGCTTTCGGCAAGCTAAGAGAAACATTTAGGGGAAACATACCTATCTGTCTGAGAAGAAAGGTATACGAACAATGTATACTACCAGTGTTGACATATTTTGCCAAAACATTAATACTTCAGCAAACGAATTAAGGGTTGCACAAAGAGGAATTGAAAGGGCTATATTGGGGATTGCTAGACGAGATAAAATACAGAACAACATTATCGAACAAATAGCAAGATCCAAATGCAGCTGAGCTGGCCATAGAGCTCCACTATCTAATAATAGGTGGACTAAGATGTTGATGGAGTGACGACCAAGAGAAGACAAGAAGCAGAAGCAGACCACCAACAAGATGGACCGATGATGTGAAGATGATAGCAGAGAGATGGATTAATGCAGTCCAAGGTAGAACATAGTGGAAGAATTTAGAAGAGGCCTACGTCCAACAGTAGACACGAATAGCTAAAGGCTGATGATGATTATGAAGATTAACTTCGCTATTCCTGAAAAATTTAGCACAATATTTAGCACTAATTATTTACTTAAATACTTATATTTTTTATTTTTAACAGAACATACAGTTGTATTTGATAGGCTTTACATTACCACATGAGATGTCATCAATAAGAGAAGTTTTGAATTTATGAATTATGCCTATAATATTTGAAATCAATGCTTTAATTTTGTATTTTTCTTCCACATGCCATAACTCTATACTATTCTATAATCGTGCTTCTATTGATGCAACAATTTTCTTCAATTATTTTACACAAGGAATATATCACAAAGTTGGTAGACTCCTACCAGGACACCCTGTATTTCTATCGTGTTTATTCGACTTCCGAATCTATGTTTTTACTAAGTAGTCATGATGTTGAAATAACATATTGTTTTGTCAAATTAAAAGTAAATACCTACATAATACTGAAAATAGATATGCGTTGTATTATAAATTTATTGATGGAGGTTAAAAGAGATCTGAATGACTAGAGAGCATATATATGAGACTAATTATATGTGCATTTAGTATCAACGCGGAGAAATTAACATTAGTTAAGCTCATACATCAATGTGTTTGATTTTTATTTTAATACAGTCATGAGATAATCATACACTTACAAACTGCATGTTGACGCATAGCATTAAAGATAACCCATCTAATCTGACACGAAAGATATAAAAGTAAGTGACAGGAAAAGAAAGCTAATTTATAACACGATAAGTATGAATTAATTTAAAGAATCAGATGGCAAGCCGTGATGAAGACATCCATCAAAATATTAGATTGCTGTAAGAAACTGTTGCCAAAGAATTTTGCTGAAGTCATACGCCTAGCAGAAAACCATGGCAGATGGCGTCATTCTATAAGTCGCGCCGTACAACAAACGGAAGCAGCTAAATTAGTAGACACGTATTTCTATTTGGACTTTTGCACTTTTTTCTTTGCGCGCGCCAATATCCATTGGCTGGATGTCGGTCTCGATAACTAGGGCCGAGTAGGACTATTACTCTTTGCACCTAGATTATCTCTGTAGACCTGGACCGGCCTTCGTGATAGGTGGGCCCGCGTACTTCTACCAGACCCAGCTCACAAATGTGAGATGTGTCGTGGTATTTTCTGCGGACCTCCCCTGGTCCTGGCTGTTGAACCTCGCTGGCTGAGGTCTCTTCTGGCGCTCTTCTTGTCTTGATGTTTTCTTTCTTCGCCAGCTTGTCACCCCCGGGGGTAGTCATCGGTCGAGTTGGGTTTAGGAAGTTTTGGCTGGGACTGACTGCCGGTACGTAGGACATCAATTGATATCCTACCCCGGATCGTCGGAAAGGTAAGGATGAGCTGTGTAGCTCGGGAGTGTGGAGACCTAAGTGCTTCTTTTAGCACTTTCGGTCTCCACGGAGCAGGTAGGACAACGGGCGTTGGACGGTATGTTGTCCGACGCCCGCAAGGAGGTTGGGTTAGGGTTGAAAAACGTCATGTCTCTGGTAGTGGTGGTCCGTCCTGGCGTATCTGAAACAGATCTGTTAGCGGGAAATAAAGGTTATACTTACCCGTTGTCCAGTAGCTGAACTCTCGGTCGCTTGTGCCTCGGGGCGTCGGCGGGGTCGTAATCAGTGGCCTGTCTGATCAGCGGGTTCCCATGCTCCTCGGCTTGGGCGTACAGCTTCTTCGCTCGTTCCCGGATGACTTCAGTGACCGTGGTGTACTCCAGGTCTCTGACGATGTCTGCGGTTCTCACGTACCATGGGGCGTCAACTACCGTCCTGAGGGCGATGTTCTCCACTGCCTGGATTCTCTTCATGTAGGACTTCGCCTGGTAGCCCCACGCTACCGAAGCGTACGTCAGCTGCGGCCTGATGAGGGTCTTGATAAGCGCGAGCTTGTTCCTCAAGTTAAGTCGGCTCCCATTTCCCGTCATTGGGTAGATTAGGGCTCTCGTACGTCGGGCCTTAGCTGTGATGGCGTCCGTGTTTTGTCTCCATGTTAGGCTTCTGTCCATGACCACGCCAAGGTATTTGACGGTGTCGTGCCATTGGATGTCCTCGCCGTTCATGGAGACGTGTCCTGTGGGAATTTCTTTCCGCACTCGTCTCGGCTTGGCTCTTGTCGGCGTTGACTGCGACTTTCCACATCGTGCACCATTCTTCCAGGAGTGTGGCCGCTTCCTGGAGTTTTCTGGTTGCGTCTCTGGCCTTCCAGGATCTGGCAATCAGGGCGGTATCGTCTGCATACAGGGCTAGGGCTGTATGGTCGGTCCGGGGGAGGTCCGAGGTATAGATGGCGAACAGGTGCGGTGACAGCACCGATCCCTGTGGAACTCCCGCCTCCACGGTCCTGTAGGTGGAGAGTTGGTCCGAGATTTTCACCCTTAGCTGTCTGCAGTGTAGGTAGGATCTCACTAGTTTGACGAGTTCGATGGGGTAACCCATACTCATCATTTTAGCTAAGAGACCGTCGTGCCAGACCGTGTCGAATGCTTTGGCGACGTCTAGGAACAGCGCCGCGGTGACTTGACGCTGGTTGAACCCCTTGATGATCTCCTCAGTGAGGCGAAGCACTTGGAGTTCCGTGGAATGTCCTGTTCGGTATGCGAACTGTTCATCCGGGATGATGTTCAGCTCTTCTGTCTTCTCTGTTAGCCTCTTCAAGATGACCCGTTCTGCAACCTTGCTCATGGCTGGGAGGAGGCTGATGGGCCTGTAAGAAGACGGGAAAATTAGGTCTTTCCCTGGTTTAGGGATCATAATGACGTCGGCCTTTTTCCACCTGGCTGGAAAGTGCCGTAACCTTAACATCGCGTTTACGATGTTGACTAGCGCCGCTACTCCTTTCCTGGGCAGCTTTTTGAGAGCGATGTTTCCTATCTTGTCACATCCCGGAGCTTTTCTCGGCTTTAGGCTCCTCAGGATTTCCTTGACTTCCTCGGGGGTAGTCGGACGGATGTGGTTGTCATCTGGTAGGCGACGGATCCTTCGTACTCTGCGTTCGACGTCGTCCACCCAGTCCTCGTCCTCGAGCTCGTTCTCTCTGCACTGCAGTTCTAAGCTGTCGGCGAACGCCTCGGCTTTTTCCTGGTTAGTGTAGACGATCCCTCGCTCTCCGTGAATCGGGCGCATAGGCTTCCTTCGGTTTCGCAGGGCACGTTGTGTGTTCCACATGCTTCTGTCCTGTGGATCCAGTGACTCAAGGTGGCGTTGCCACCCCTCCTGACGGTGTTCCTGGAGGGCGGCTTTCACTCTTCGGCTGAGGACATTGTACTCCCTTCTGTCGGCGGGGAGCCTGGTCCTCTGAGCCCGTCTCTTGGCGCTCCTTCTGTCCCTTATCAGCTGTCTGGTGACCTCTGGGAGGTTTGCCATCGGTGCTGGGTGCCTTCTTACTTCTATTTCCGTCGTGCTGGCCCTTATCGCTTCCAGGATCTGCTCCTCTAGGGTAATGATGGCCCTCTCAACGTCCTCCACGGTTTCTAGCCTGGGAATTTGTGCGATGTACTGCTGCAGGTGCTGCCGGTACGATTCCCAGTCCGTTCGTCTCTTCGTGAAGGTGGCGTTGTCCTCACTCGCCTGTCCTCCCTCCTAGGGTTAGGAAGATCGGGTTGTGCTCGGTAGATCCCTCCGTTCTGGTGGTGATCTCTGCCTCGAAGGTCATCTCCTTTAGGATCGCGATGTCCAGTACGTCTGGCCTGTGTCTGCCGTTGTCGAAGGTGGGCTGGTCCGGTCCTACCACCATCAGTTCGCCGGCGTGCTGTCCCAGGAACCTCAGCAGCTCTCGTCCTCGAGTGTTGGTTATGCCGCTGTTCCATTCCTGAGATTTGGCGTTGAAATCGCCAATTGCGACGACCTGTGTCCTGGCGGGCAAGATTGCGTCCAGATCCCCCTCGGTAAGCGTGCTGCGGGGTGGCTGGTAGCATGAGACCACTTGTATGTCGCCATTTCGTGCTGTGGACACTACTACGGCGGTGGCGTTCATGTTTTCTAGCTCAGGCAGTACTGTCGGATGGTGGGCTATGGTTTTCTTCACCAATAGGGCCACTCCTCTCGCGGGTCGCTGAGGGTTGTTTACCCAGTCCATCCTGTAGGTGTGGTATCCTGGGAAGTTGATCTCCTTGGCCGGGGTCATCTTGGTTTCCTGCAGTGCCATGACGTCTATGTCGTACCTGGTCAGGAGCTCTTCGACTTCAAGTCTCCTTTCTCGCAGGCCATTGACATTCCAGGCCGCCATCTGCAGGACTTCCGGTTTAACCTGTAAAGGCATTACAGATTAGTTAAATTTGGCATTTGTGCAAAAAATGCGCTCATCGCTGAGCACATTTGTTGCATCTGTGCGAGCACCGCTGTGAGGTTTTTGGCCTCTGGCGATGCTTGTTGTTTTGCGGCAGGGACGGTGTTCTGTCCTGCCTTGCCCTGGGCTACTCTGGCGTAGCTTGTGCCTGGCGCTACGCCGCCCTTCTGTGTTGAGGTCATCGTCGGCCTCTGTACCGGCCTTTGGGTGGCGCTGGCTGATTGTTTGGGGTACTTTGGACATCCCCTATAGCTGGCCGGGTGGGCCCCCTGGCAGTTCGCGCACTTGGCCGGTTCGTCTGCCTTCTTTTTGCACTCCGTCGTCCGGTGTGCCTCGCCGCACTTCACGCATTTCGGCTGCGCGGTGCACCTGGATTGGCCGTGGCCGAAACGCTGGCAGCGGTGGCATTGGGGTGCCGCTACCTTGGCTCGCTGTCTCTCAGTCCTTACAACTAGAGAACAGCACCTCGTTACTTGGAGTATCTTGTCCTGGTCCTGTGGGACTAGGACAAGCATGAGGGGCACCTCCTGTTTTGTCCGTCTTGACATCATTCGCTGGACCGCGGTAGGTGCGAATCCTTGGTCCTGGAGGTCTTCTGCCACCTCTTTGCAGGTAACGCCGCTCGGGATCCCTCGAATGACCACACGTAGCTGCCGTTCCTCTGGCAGGGCATACGTGTGGTACTCCCTCTTTTCATTTGCGAACATCCTTGTCATCCTCCGATAGTCCTCGGACGTCGCGGGCTCGATGGAGATTCCCTCCCCGGTAACTTTGGCCTTGTTGAAGTTTATACCGGTTTCGGTTAAACGACGGCTCACCGTTGTCCACGTCTCTTTGTTTCGCAGCACTACCGGGGGTACACGCTGGCTTCTTGTCCTTGTTTGAGGGGCCTCGGTCTCCTCTTTCCGGGTTTCTTGTTGGGGGAAGCTAGCCTCCTGCTGGGGGGCTCTGGATCCCGTTCTGCTCTGTCTAGGTGACTCGGACTCGAGGGGGCACTTGAGGGGCTCTTCAGCCACCTTCTTTGCCGCCTTAGGGGCCTCTTCGTCTGAGTCCATGTTGGCAGCGGGCGGATTTTTTCTTTTCCGTGTTTGCGATTCTCCCCGAATCGCACGCAGAAGCTCTTCATGCTGGGACTTCTGTTCCCTCTGCATCAGCCCCAACCTTTCGGTGAGCTCGTCTATTTTCTTCTTGAGAGCATTGTTCTCCTCTGTGAGACGTTTTATCGTCTCCTTGTCGTCCCTTGGGGTTGGGGGGCCCCCTCGGAAGCTACCGCTCTGGGATGTTTCGTCATCACTGTACTCCATGTTACCGTCCTCCACGGTAACGTCGTTGTCGGTTTCCTGTAAGGGAATACCTATATTATTATGGGAAAAAGTTATGATTAATAGCAGAAAATGGTGTCTTGAAAAAGACGTGCGAACTTCCTCTTCAACACTATCGACGTCACTGTCTGTGGGGCTTCCACTTCACTGTGCACTCTGATGGCTCGGTGTACGTCCGTACGCTTTCACTTCTCGATGCACACTGTTTTTTTTTTTTTTTCTTTGCAGCCTTGCCATGAATTTTCTTTGTTGATAATTCGCCTCCCGCATTAACAACTGTTCTATCTTGTGATAATCTTTGGGCTATAGATATAGTTTGCCTCCGTGACAATGATGTGTTGTTGCTGACTCAATCTAAAATCTGTCCTGTTTTTAAAAAAGGTGACAAAGACTCTTATCGAAAATTATAGATCCATAGTTATCCTGAATAATTTTGGAAGTGTTTTATACAATATAATCTCTTTCCATGCAATATCTCAACTCTCCTTCAGTCAACACTGGTTTTTGCCAGGAATGGTAACTCAGTGTGTTAAAGCGACCGGCTAGCAAACTGAGCAAAGTGGGTTCAATTCCCGCAAGGCGAAACAATTTTTCATTAAAAAAAAAATTGCCCCAAGAGTGGCCTCGTCTCTCTTTGCCTAGCACAAGATCCTTGAGATCTTCCAGGGGGTTACTTCGGTAACTTGAGAGGCGGTTAAGAAAACATTTTTTTTTTTTAAGATCTACAGTTATCAACTTGGTAAATGTTACAGATTTCATCGCAAATACGCTGGATCAAGGTGGTCAAACGAATATAATTTACACAGACCTGTCTAAAACATTTGATAGACTGGATCATGGGCTCCTATTGCGAAAGTTGGCAGTTTTTGGCTTAAGCCTTGACTTTCTACGTTTCCTCGAGTCATGTCTTTGTAACAGGGCATTAAACGTCAAGTATCATGGATTCTCATCTGTCGAAGTACTAGCGACGTCAAGAGTCCCGCATGGCTCTGTTCTCGGCCCACTGTTCTCTATAATTTTCGTCAATGATATTTGCCGAGATTTGAAAAGTAATGTCCTTCTATATTCTGATGATCTTGAACTATTTGCATCTATTAGTTCCGAAGAAAACTGCCGTCGATTACAACATGACCTCTCAAAAATAAATTTGTGGTGTGAAATCAATAGGTTACCTTTAAACATATCCAAATGTAATGTGATGACTTTTACGAGGAGAAATAACTCAATAAACTTTTCCTACAAAATAGACAATGAAATGGTTACAAGATGCACTCAGTTCAAGGATCTTGGAGTCATCTTTGAGTCAAAATTAACTTTTGCTCCCCATATTGATTACATAACTGCTAGCGCCTACAGAAATCTAGGCTTTATCGCGCGTAACTCAAGACACTTTAAAGATATTTCCACACTTTCTCTCCTATTTAATGCTTTTGTACGACCAAAATTGGAATACGGTAGTATTGTTTGGAATCCACATTACAATAATCATATCCTTAATTTGGAATGGGTTCAGAGAAGACACGTTAAACATCTTTCTTACAAAACTGATGGATTTTATCCTCCCAGGGGCACACCACAATTTGATTTGCTAGCCAGATTTAATTTAAATGACTTAGAAACACGTAGAGTCTACTTTTTTGTACTGTTCCTATTTAAACGTTTAACAAGCCAAATAGACTGCCGGGATATTCTTAGCTCCATCCAATTTAATATTCCATCTTTTCAAACTCGCTCATACGCTCTATTCTATTTGGATACACCAAGAACAAATGTAGTAAAATGTTCTCCTATCCACAATATGTGCTCAAATTACCTAAGCTAACAGGCGAACTTTGATGTTTTCAATTGTAGCATTAATGACATAAAACAATGTATTTTAAATCACTCTTAAGTTAACCTACAGTTTTCTACTACGCCACCGTTTAAACTATGTCCTCATATATATATATATATATAGCTCGATAGCTCGAAACTGCAGTCTGCAAGTGGTGTGGGGCGCCTGGCACGAGAGCTCCTTTAAGTAAGATCAGTCTTTCGGTTGTTGTTTGTTGCAATCGAAGCATTAGCGTTTTGTTGGTAATATGCGATTATTACACTTAACGCGCCAGGCTTGTAACTTGGAATTCAGCGCTCGGCGGGGCACATAGCCCGGAGAGTAGCTGTTGGTTGCAGTCTAGTTACGTTCCTTATAGTAAAACAAGGATTTTATAGAGGAGCTTGCGACAGAAAAAGTATGTTTTAATGTTCTGCCTTCTAGAAGCACACTATATGTACGGCTGGAAGTTATACTGAGCTACGCGGACTTAAAAGGTTGTAACAAATTGTATATAAATTTCCTATTCACTATTTTATCGTTTGGAAATAATTGAGAATATTGTAAATTACAAATTTTGAGAATTAATTTAATTTTTCTTAACAAATTTTATTTTAAACTTAATAATCTCCAAATTGTTTTTATTTTAGTATCTAGTTTTTAGCTAGATAGGGAATTTTATCTTTTAGTTGAATGAAATATTGTTCTCACAATACACTGTTCAGTTTGATTTGAATTTGTTTTAATGCTTATTTGTGTTTCTATAATTGTATTTCTTTTAATTGATACCAACCTTTCGAAATTGAGAATTAAATTAAGAAATTATTTTCTGTGATATATTAACCGTCCTTCAGGCGGGATATCATAGCAATATATACGTTAATATATTAGTGGACATTATATTAACAAGTGTACAAACATTAATCATAAGCTATCACATAATCGAGATATTTCTATTCTAAAGTAAATAAAATGTAACTCTACAAGCAAATAGTTATTAAATTTTTGCTCACGGCGCCGACGTTTCAAAAAGATGTATCCCCATCAGTTGATGACATTTTCTTTTTATTTTCTCGGACTCATCAGTACAATAATGTGCGAAACTGAAGCTATGCTATACGACGCAAATACCTATAAATGCTCCTTTTCAGTTCCCGGCTTTGGAAATTATTTGTCAAATTCTGTAACACTGTCTACGTCCATTTCCACCTCTCACAGAGGACGTATTTCACTGTATAGACTTATCACATTGCCTCCATTTATAAATTGATTCCACACCGTTAACTTCCGTTTAACTGGAAACGCGAAATGAAAAATAATATATCAAGCAAAGTTGATAGAGTAAATAAAAATATATAGCAAGATACATCAAACGTCTAACTAAATATAATAGAAAATAAAAAACCTCTTTCTATTTACTGCAGCGAAACATATTAATCTGATATTGATTACATTCAAATTACTTCCTCAAGCAAGACACATCAATGTCATTACCTACTTAAAGAAAGAATTTTATCAAGCATAAAATCGAAATGTCACAAGAAAATTCCTAACCGGTAAATTTATACCACATGTTCTTACCAACTGATTGGATCATTGCCAATAAATTTGCATCTAAATTAGCAGAATTAATATTTGGTGAGTGAATGAAGCTTGGTTTTAATTCAAAATTTCACTTAAAAGTCTTCTAAGTGAAATTTATTTTAACAAAATACATAATGTGCAAATTAACAACAAATCAAATATTACAAAAATAATAAATGTGTAGTTCAGTAAAAATACCTACTACGAAAGTCCAGTATTCCACTGTTTCCTATGGAAAGAAATCGATTCGTTGCCACCAATCAATGTGCACAATATGCGTTTCAAAATTAACTGAAAATAGTATCCTATAACTTGCGGCATACTACGTCTTCAATCAGAAATAAAATCTGATTACAATAAGAACCCAGCAGACAGGTTAATCATAAACAACTGCAGTGCACGGCTGTTGTGCATCACCAGCTGTAGGCTAGTTTCGAGCTTGTTAGCTCTCATCAGTACGACATAGGCGAATGCACAACAACAATTTACTGTTACTCTAGTCATCAAATTACAGACGAGAAGTGTCCGCAACTTGTCGAAAAGCTCCATCTGGTGGCATCTTATTGCAATCAAAGTTGGCGTTGGCTTATATATTTTGTTATATAAAATGTTGTACATCACACGCAAGGTAACAATCTTTACCGGCTTCCTCCTATCACTTGTAAAAAATTTTACCTTGGTTGTAATGTCAAATAATATTACTGCTATTAGCATGGCATGTTAGAGAACTGATAGTGTAATTTTATAAAATATGTCACTAAAGTTATATTCCTTTGACGTTTGAAGAGAAAAATTGTTTTATATAAAAATTATCAAAACTGTCACACGAATTGTCACTCAGAATTTTACTGTTCATGATAAAATAAAATATTAGTAAAATAAAATATAAAACTAGTAAACTGAAGTAGCTTTATTTTATTAGTAACATAAAAAGGTACTTTATAGACGCAAAATTATATCATTAATAGTATTTTGCTACAGGCGTACATAAAAAAGTATTTAAAAATTCGTAAGGAATCTAAACAAATGATAAGGTAGAGCTTCCTAATGGTGACATTGCCCCGAGAGATGGCATATTTTAAATTAACTATCAAATATAAGACTTCTGGATGCAATATAGATATACTTTCCTTACTGTGTCAATAGGCAGGTTCGACATTTTTCAATTTTAACTGAAATCGACAGATTTTAAGATTAAAAAATAATAACAAAAAAATTAAGCGCAAAATTTTAAGATTTACGTTCGCTTTAAGCATGTTAAAGCCAAGGATCGGCGCGAGGCTAAAAAACGTGTCTGTGCGCGAGACTAGGCCGCGTGACGTCACTAGCCAGCTGGCCTGCTGCATTTACGATAACACTTAAATACACGACAACGCCGCAGTAATCGGTTTGGAGTGGTTAGAACGGGTTTGATATTAAAATGCCAAACAGAAAGTGGTGTTTTATACCAAAATGTACAATACAAAAACGTCCACTACAACACCCCAAAAAAAAATTGTGACTGTTCCAAAAGCTCCTAAACAACGTAAAGAGTGGTTTGATGCAGCTCGGCGAGATGTAAAAACAGTTTCACCCACGAAAGATATGGAAAATTATGTAGAATACAAGATAAGTACTGTTAAAATAACTGAATGGAAACTACCTACACCATTCCATTCCGCGTTGGTTTTGTCGAACAGTGAGGTATTTTTTATGTTTATCTTATAACAAATATTTTATTAGTCAAGTAGAAGTCCTTCCGATTTTCTGATAAGTAATCTAATTTGTTATTTCTGTATACTTATTAGGTATAAAAAATTGTCACGAGCCAGCATTATGTTTCAATATTAGTAACTAATACAATGAAAGCTGAATCAAATTTGTCGGAGAAATACGAAGAAATGCTACCCATTGGTGCTACAACAAAATGAAATGCAGATGTATAATAGCTTAATATACTTACCGGACTCCTTTAACGCGGCTGCTCTGAGGTTCATTTTAACTTGCGTTATTAGCCAAAAACTCGGACACCATTTGCACTTCCACATGGAGTAAATTTCGCTAATCAGCTTTCTGATAACATTGCAGCATTGTGCTAGCTAATGTTATGATTATGAACAGTAATAAGATCACGAATAAATAAAATACACAAACGTAGGTCACAGTTTACGGTCACGCGATGGTGAAAGTGAGAAACGGAGGGAGTCTGTTAGTTGACGGAGGCACTAGTGAGTTTGATCGGGGGGCACTAGTGAGGTTGAACGGAGGCCCCAGATTGACATGTGATGGAGTGAGGTATACCAAAAGTTCGTTTAAATATCCTACTCGGCCTATTTGACAGCACGGGGGCACTAGTAAGGTTGGAAGCCTACAGCACGGGAACATTATTGAGGTTAGAACAATTGCGTCGATTTGAATTTTCCGCCATCAGTAATACAGTTTGAATTTCCCGCTCGGTAAGGGTGACCAGCCGGTAATGCAGATCCCATACTTTTGAATCGCCCGCGGCCGGTAATACAGTTTGAATTTTCCCCGCTCGGTAAGGGCGGCCGGCCAGTAAAGCAGATCCGATACTTTTGCATTTCCCGCGGTCGGTAATCTCCCAGTCGGTAATGCAGATCCCAACTTGTCGATAATCACATGACCGTCTTCCTAAACCGGCGCCATACCTACGCAATTTAGGGATTTGGTGTGTGAAACTAAAATCAATGCATTATGCAATGGTAACTTAGAGTGTCATGTGCTGATGTTCTTAATACATTGTACGCTAATTACTGTTTACATTATTTATTTCCTTTATATAAAATGTGAAATATATTTAAATGTATAAATTAAATGCTTTTTGTGTATATCTTTCTAAAAAAAGACACACATGCCATCTGCTAGGTTTAGCATCTATTGGAGACTACTGGTTATAGTCTGTCGTCAAAGACAGAAAGGAAGATTATCAATTATAGCTAGGAACAGACGCAGCGTTCTAGAAACTGTAGAAGATGGTGGAGTCTTGTAAGCCTATTTCAGAACAATTCGAAATCCTATAACTAAATATATAAACAACATTTGTCATATGGAACGGAAAACTAACGTAATGGAAAAAGAAAACTTAATAGTTTAGTAGTTCATATATGTCAGGGGGTTGTTGTTCAAGCCTTCGGAGACTGCAGATATTGCCAGGACTTTATGTAACAATAAAGCCTCGAGCCAAGACGATATTGAATATAAGCTGCTCAAATATCTCTGAAGGAAAAGTATTGAACAATTGATGTACATCTGTGAAGCGACTCAGCGACTGCAACACTGGCCAGGAAACTGGAAATGCGCGGTGCTTTCGCCTATCTTTAAACCGAACAAGAACGCAAAGCTCGCCGGCAGTTATCGACCTACTTCGCTGCTGTCGGTGATATCCAGGTTGGTGAAGAAACTCGTACTAACCAGACTTGACGATGTTCAGGAGGAGCTCCATATCAATGAAGAGTGCCAACTCGGTTTTAGGAGGGGTCGAAGCACAGTGCAGCAAGTCGTCAGAATAGCTAATGACGTCAAATTACAATATAATCTCAGGAAGAGTGCCACGATGGTACTTCTCGATATCGAGAAGGCCTTTGATATCGTATGGATCCCGAACCTACTCTACAAAATGCACGTCTAGAGCTTTCCAACTTACATTGTGAAACTCATTCACTGCTTCTTGTCACGTAGATTCCTGGGGGTGAGGGTGATTAACAAACTATCAACACAGTCCCGCAAGGATCGTCTGTCACCAAAACTGTACAAATTATACTTCCCAGAGTTCCAGAATACAAAACTGGCCAAGTACGCCGATGCCACGGCCATGTATGCGCACTCTCGTAGCGCATAAGCGGCAAAGATGCTTCTAAAGGTCTTTGCCCTGGTGTAGTATGACCTGAAGGCGATAGTATTTAAGCGCTGTTTCGCCGAAATAAGGTTTTGAAACAGATCTGGACATGGGGGAACCAAATTCCAATTAAAGTCCAGTTTATCAGTACAGGGTTAACTCCTAACTAGAGGATAAATGTCAAATGAAACAATAGGTATCCATTGTTTTGTTAATAACTTAATAAATATTATTATTATATACCCGTTTATTATTTCATGAAACTGACCACGCACTTACTCATTAAAGTAAATAATAACTAACCTTTTGTGAGATTACTATGTGTTATTTTTGGGGGTGTCAATTACTTAGTTGGACTATTTTGTACGTATTAGGTACGGTGTAGTAAAATAAATTATTATTATTATTATTTTTCATGGCTGCCAATCACCGAGAGACTTTCTTATTATACAGCCAATAAATACATAATAAATAATTTTATCAAGTATACCCTAAAGTGTCATCTGCTGATCTTTTTACTAATTTTAATTTCAAACGATTCGACTTCTTTCAGTTTACACTATTCAACATTCTTTACTACATTTTTAGATAAGATTATCACTCGGATTTATTAGGCTATTATAAAAGGTTTCAACTGAGTGTTCATATCAGCATTCCTATCTTTTAGGGCTGCAAAAATATTTTTTACACACTTCGTTAGTAAAAATCAGATTACCTGTGGAACCTCAAACGCACAATTTACACCAGTTTATTTTTGTATGGATTATGCAGAAGTAAACCTGACAGAAACGAAGAAGAAAACATATTTAGCAAAATTCACAACATTTATTTATTTATTTATAAGGAACACTATTGCTATAGATACATTATTAATTATAATTATTTCCCGAAGAGTTGATATGTAGGTCAGCCAGGAAAGTGTTATTATTTTTAGTCTTCCACCTACCTACGATGTAGTTGACAGCGTGTTGTATTTTTTTCCCGCGCTATAATTTACGATCCATTACAGGTCCTTAATATATCATTTGATTTAAAGGTGTGACATGGATTATTTGTAGCTGTAACATGTAAGGCATTATATGAAAGAGGATAATGTGGTGTTCTCCGAAATATTTACTCGGTTTTCTTTCAAGCCCGTATTATTTCCTAAGGGGTTAGTGACAGTAATGTGATAAATTCAAGAAGAAAATGGACTTGGAATATGACAAGTATAACCTTGAAACATTTTTTAACATCGGATATATTGGGTCGTTACATGATGAAAATCCATAATGAAAGATTAATGAGAAGCTCCGCTAGTTTTTTGATTTTCACTTTATATGTTTGTTAACATACCAATTGTTTAGTCGCACAGTGGTTTCTTCAGATGATGAGTATTACTATACTAGTTTCACAATGCGCAAAATCAAGCTTATGTAATAAAATTTAAGTATTATTAAGCATTAAGATACTCTGTTTACAACGTGATTTTGTTATGTACAAACCATGATTTGCATATTGTATAATAAAATTTTAGTTGCCTTAATATTTTAATAACTGAGAGGTATTAGAATATATAAAAATTATTGTTAGAAATGGATAAGTTAAGAAGATAAAATCTGTAATGGGTTTAAATAAATAAATTTAATAGAGGAGATGAATTTGTTTCAATTTGATCATTTAGTAAATATTCTGATGTTTTAAGTTTATTTATTTCTATAGAATACGATCAATTGAATGTCAACCCTTCTCCTTCTCTATGTAGAATTTTAAATTTTCCTTGAACGTGTGTCCTCTATTAGATGGTTGGCATATGTAGATTCTGTTTTTTATTATTAAAAGCTTTTATTTCAAGCTTTTTATCAAAATTTCAATTAGTTCTAATTAAGCTAGAGCTTTGAAATTTTGCGCATGTGTATAAGTCCGGTGAAAATACACTTTAACATTTTCATATAACAAAAAACAAGATGGCGGCTTCAAGATGGCGGACGACTTTACCGTTCATGATCCGATTCGACTCATAATCGATATATGGGGGTTTTCGAGATCGTCAATTATGAATTCTTGGTCAAAATTGAGAAATTCAAAATGGCAGAGCCAATATGGCAGACGACTTTTGTCATTTATGGTCCAAATCGATCTAAATCGATATCTGGGGTTTTCGGGTTCGCCGATTACGAATTTCTAGTCAAAAATTTAGTTCAGAATGGCGATTTCAAGATGGCGGACGACTTTGCTGTTTATGATCCGATTCAACTCAAAATCGATATCTAGGGGTTTTCTGGGTCGTGGATTATGAATTTTTAGTCAAAAGTCAGAAATTCAAAATGGCAGCACCAATATGGCTGACGACTTTTGTCATTTAGATCCAAATTGATCAAAATCGATAACTGGGGGTTTTCGGGGTCGCGGATTACGAATTTCTAGTAAAAAATTTAGTTCAAGATGGCGGTTGACTTTACCGTTTATGATCCAGTTCGTCTCAAAATAGATATCTGGGGATTACAGAATATCAAAAGACTAAAAAGTGAAAAATACAATTATATAAAAAAATATTTAAAAAAAAGCTTTTATTCAAATGCTCTAAAAAGTAGAAAATAAACTTTGAAGTAAGTCAAGCACATCATTTTGTTACATTATATAATTTTTTCTGTGATGTAAAAGCTTGTCGAGAGCAATTTTCTTTACACTTTTATATCATAAAATTCTAGGGTGAGTTTTACTTTTGTGTTTTATTAGGTTGCTCTTGTGCTTGTAAAACTTACAGAGTATAGGACTGGCTATTTTTTGCGTTAATCTACGTTCAATAGTAAATTTTTGTCATCTGCTGATGTACCACCCAGCAACTATGTGTATGAAATCATGTGCAGCCAGTGGAGCACCAACTATAGCCGTAAGGGACCGTCATAGTGCTATCCTTACTTGATGTCATGAAGACGACCAGGCGGCCATGTTGTACCGCAGGGATATTCTAGCCATACTATAGATGAGCAGTCCTATCGTGTTGGAGCAAGTTTTGTTATTCGAGCAGATTTAATCTTATTTCTTTTTTGTCAATCTTAATCTCATTTAATCACTTAATTTTGTCATTCACTTTTAATAAAAACTTTCACGTCAACTCTACCATAATTTTGAATTTAATTTTAATTTGAGCCATAGAATCCATAGCATGTGTAAATTATTGTACCTTTTTTGAGAATATTTGCCTTGTAAGGCAGAGCTTGGCCATGCAAAGCTATTAATAATTTATCATCGTAGATACACTATACTCTTGGATAAACATAATTTCCACTCTAATACGTATTATTCACTTTTTGTTGATTATTGGCATTTAACTTCATAATTAAACTAAAGCTCTCTAGCCTGTGTGTACATATTGTATATAATAAATGTTCTTTTTTTAGAAATCTTGTTTTTGATACTTGCATCGTATCTGGTAATATTTGTTTAGTAATTTGCTTTGTTAGCTATTGTTTCTTTTTAAATAAGTAATATTACATTTTTTATTGCTTTCAAGTCTTTAGTAAATTTGGTCAAGCAATTGTTTGCCTTCTTGACCGGGCAACATTTCTAAAGAGACTTTTCAGCAACCAAATGGGGCCCTCTTTTAATGCATACGCAAGAAACAGCTGCCGTATGCAACGGGAACCATTTTATACAACTATGTATAAAAGTTGGTTACATCATAAAAAAGCATAAAGACCTCCTCTCGAGGAATTATCGAAATTTTTTGTGATAAATAAAAGTGCTAGTCATTCCTCAATCAATAGAATGAATAGCAGGGAGATCTAAGTTGCAGAAAACTTGGTTTCTTTTAAGTCAGCTGTTACTAAGGTAACTAATAAATTGTAAAACAGCAGCGATGACTAAAAACGAAAACAGTTACCTAGTTTTAAATGAAATATGCAGTAAACGGATAAAATTATAAAGAAAACTAATGTCCACTTTTTTAATCATTTAGAATACAATGAGCCAAATGCTGAAATTTTAAGTTACTAACAAAAGCATTTTAAATATGATTTATAATTTTATATGAATTGGTATAAATGCTGCTAACCTGATCTTAAACAACTCGTTTCTGTAGAAATGAATAAGATTCTGTGTTGAAAATCCAAAACACGAGGAGCGAAACAGCCACAGAAAGCACTCTTTCACGTTATTTCCTAGGTGCAACTCCTCCCATAGGACAACTTTGTCGGCCGCGACAACGATAAGTAATAGAAACTCCGACCCGGAGAGAAATGAAACACTTGCCGCAGGCTAGTATAGAAAATGCTGCTCTAGGTGAAGGACCTCATGTGAACGCCACGGAGACGAGGAAACAAAACCACATACTATATAAATTTCTTTAATAAATTTCGGTCTATCATTCTAAGTCAGCTTGATGTTTTTACATCAGTTTTAAGACTAGTCCGTATAATGTTTTAAAGTAAAATTTGTTACACCGGCATAAAAAAAATGCACTTTTTTTGTGGGGCCGCAACGGCGAAATTGTTTATTTAAAATTAATTGGCCACTAAGGCGGGTACTTAAAACTAACTCATTTTAACTAGGTTGCGGCCTAGGAAGCTAGATTTCAAGAGATGTGGCACGAAAAAATTGCAAGGATCTAAAATAGGAAGCCTAACTAGACGGTGGGAAACTACAACTTTATTTAAGTAGAAACCGGACCGGGCGCACTAGTAAATCAACTTATTATACTTAAAATCACTTTTAAAATAACTATGTTCAAAACCACTCGCGAATACTTAACAACGGAGTCACTGTCAAAGTCTGAACTTTTCTTTGTTTGGCTGTGCTCTGGTATTTATACGTTGCGTTTTTCTTGCTTCATGAGTCTCACGTCCCGTTTTAAAAATATGGAAAAGGCTGGATATTCGTGCGGGCGAGGATGATTCATCGATAGCGAAATATTGCGCAATACTGGAAAAGTTGAAACTTCAGATGAAACCTATATGATCGAATTGTGCTTAAAAAGGCGATTCTGTTTTATTTAAAAAGTTATTGAAAGTTATATATCTTCATAATTGAGAACATATCGGATCATCTCGTAACGTAGCATTAAAGCCACAAACGTACTATTAAAGGTGATACAATTGTGGGCCTGGTGCAGGCAGGCTGAATGAAGTGAACGGAAACTAGTTTTAAGAATTAATAAAGTTACAGATATTGTATGGGGGGGGGGGGGGTTGAAGAAAAAGTAATAGGCGAATATCACGAGAAGTTAACTAATAACTGATACATACGGGGGCGATAATAAAGTAAAGTCAAAAAGTATTTATTAAAAATTGAGAAAGGTGATATTTGTAATTCATTTATAAAATGACTTTACCACAGTGGATCAAGTTTCAATACCCTTACATTATAAAAAATTCTTTAGAACTTGTGACCAAATTGGCAAACATAACCTTACCCGAAAATGCCAAATTAATTTCCTTTCATGTTAAAAGTTTATTTACCTCTATCCCTATTCATGAGCTTAAGGATATATTACAACGTCTTATCTCAAATAGTGAATTGAATCAAAATGAACAAGAAGATTTACAAACATTAATTAATATGTGTATCAAACAAAATTATTTTAAATTCGATAATAAAATATATACACAAGTAAGTATGGGTAGTCCGTTAAGCCCATTATTAGCTGAAATATTCATGGCAAATTTTGAAAACAATCTTTTTACCACAAACAATAATCTCCTTAAATACATACATTTTTGGGTAATATATGTTGACGATGTGTTTTGTATATGGATCGGTACTGAGAGACAATTGCCACATTTCATCCATTTTATTAACTCCCTAAACAACAAAATTCAGTTTACAGTTGAAATGTAAAAATAATGGTCAATAAACTTTTTAGATATTACGCTGACACGTAAAGAACATGGGCTAGAACTTGATATTTACAGAAAGCAAACTTTTACTGACACTCTTACACATGTAAATTGTAATCAATCTTGGAAGATAAAAATGTCACCGTTTCATAGCTATGTACACAGACTATAATCTCTAAATTTAAATAGGGTTAACTTTGAAAAAGGAGTTAGAATTCTAAAAACACTAGCAAAAAACAATGGATATGATGAGTTACTTATTGACGAATTAATAAAAATTAAACAGAGAAAAACATTTTTATAACGTGCCAAATATAGAAAACAAAAAGTGGCATAATATAAATTATGTAAATAAGGTTAGTAACTCAGTATGTAATAGATTAAATAAATTAGGTATTAATACAATATCAACGAATAGAAATAATTTAGGTCGCTTGTTGGTTAATAATAAAGAAAAAACAGAAGATATTAAAAAATCGGGGGTATATGAAATAAAGTGTGATGACTGTGATGCCGTATATATAGGTCAGAGTGGCCGTAGCATAGATGTGAGGTTAAGAGAACACAAAAAGTCTATTTTATGCAATACAAAAATCAACTGGTTGGCATTGAGCAAAATCACGTTTTTAACAGTAGTAGTGTTAAACTTTTGCTTAATGCAAACAAAGGAAAAATCCTAGACATGCTTGAAATTTTAGAAATTAAGAAGGCCCTAAGGAACCATAAAAACGTTATAAATACACAAACAGAATTTATGAGCAACCCTGTACTAGACACAGTAATAAAATTAAAATTGAGTTCGTAGTTCCGGACTGTATTGTTAAATTTAAAGAAATAGCTAATCAAATTATTATCCCCTTTAAGTAGGTAGAATATTTCTAAGATATATATTGTGAACCACCAGTTTTCTAGGGGGACGAGCGTAGGTGCGTCTTTACTATGTACATACTTCGGTATGCGATGTAAAGCAACGACAGGCGCAGTTAGTACTTGGATGGGTGACCATTCCAACGGAAACCGCGTCCTCGCCTCACACATCTTCCAGCGGCTTGTATATCAGTGTATGCGCGGAAGCTATACAACCTTAGGCGAGGGTTGTATAGGAGATATACCATCCTTCGGAGGGGATGTAAAGCCGTCGGTCCCTTGTCTATTAAATGTTAGGCAAGTTAAAGATCCCTACTCTTCTTAAGCGAAGAGGTTCGGCAAAATTCCTGGTTGGGGGTAGCTCGTCTACAGGCGTCGGTGTTAGGCCTCAGTAGCGGAAATAGGCCGACGTTAAATAAATGTATAAAAAAAAAACCACCAGTTTTTAAGACTCATTGATAATGGTCAACATATGTCAGAGAAATCTGAACAAAACTAATGAAACAATAAACCAAGTGCGTATTGTAACTATTCTTTTGAATATTTATAATTATTTTATTGAATATGTTTCATCAAGAACCTACCGCAGATTTAATCCAGTCAACTTTAATTCTATATAAATGTGGCATTTATACAACAATAATTATTTTGATGCAAACACCATATTAATTTATATTTAATGAATGATTTTTTAATATATGTATAAAATTTAAAAAGTTATTTTAACACTTTTATCATGATGTAATATTTAAAACCTAAATTTCGCTGTTGAAACCCATTCAAAGAGCTTTAGTTTATTTTCACAAAACTGCATATGACAATAACGTATGTAGATTGATCAAATACTGAGATTATGTTTGCAATATAACTCATAAAACTGCGTTGAATTTAAAAATAGAGAGGGCAGGAATTGAATTTCAAGATTATCAAGTGAACAGTTTAAAACAAAATATCATTCATCAATAAATGATATTCACAACGGAAAGCCAGTGATAATCAGTTAATTATTCACTAAACCAATCGGTTATGTTGTGCTTGGAACAGGCAATTATAATTTTACATTGTGAAACATGTATTTATTATGTGAGTTAAATTATGTAACTTTATATGTTTCTAATTTAATGTGATTGTAAAAATCATAAGAGGCATTAATTATTTGTCTTTAAATCAACATAGAAATTTATTATACCTGAAGGTAACGTGTAACATTAAAGATACCATCACGAAATTTTGAAGAGTGCCTGCCTAATTGCATTTTGTGAGCAATGAACATGTTCCTCGAAAGTAACACCTCGCAAACAATGCCCTTCGTGGTTCAATCCCGATACAGTTAAGCTTCTAAAACAGACAAGCAACACGCGGAGAATATACATACAAACTAAAAATGTCTATGACTATAACCACTTTCGGCATTTGAGTGTTTCTTTAAAATTTTCTACTATTAACGCTTATAATAAATATATCGAAGAAGTAGAGAATCTATTAATACTAACCCAAACAAGTTTTGGAGCTTTGTTAATTGAAAACAAAATTCGACTAGGAATAACTACTCTTGAATACCCCCCAGGATATCGCCAATGCTGTCGCTGACTTCTCTGACGCTTTTGTTAGTTCCAGTGAATTCTCACTAGCTGAGAATTTGAGGTATAACAGCAACATTCTTCATATCAGAGAGTTTACCGTGAGTAATATATTTAAATCAATTAAGAAAATCAAGTCGTATATGACTGCAGGACCTGACCAAATTCCAGCGTTTATTATAAAGGACTACGCCGCAGCTCTTTGTAACCCGCTCTGCATTATTTTTAACTTGAGATTAAAGAAGATCACTTTTCCAGGCACGTGGAAAAAGTCGAGAATTTGTCCAGTGTTTAAAAAGGGCAATAAGCATGACATTGAGAATCATAGTCCCATTACAATTTTATGAAATTTTGTAAAAAAATTTGAAATATTAATTTACGATTATATATCATTCCATATACTAAAAGTTCAGCAACAGTACAACAGCATATGTTTATGCAGCGAAGGTCAACAATATCATAGTATCCAACCTTGTGTGTAAAGCGCAGTATCTGAAGAAATTTTAGATCAAAAGGGTCATGTATATATGTCATCTACACTGACTTTTCTAAAGCGATTGATAGATTGGATCACGGTATATTATTAAATAAGTTGCAGAACTTTTGGTTTCAGTGATGCTCTCATTAATTTATTTATTTCTTATTTATCTTGTCATTCTCAGTTTGTTCAATATCATGGGTTCGAATCTGCGTTAATTAACAGACATCAGGAGCACTGCAAGGTTCCATTCTTGAACCACTATTTCTCGTACATTTTATTAATGATATTATCGACCACCTCGATGTATGCTACTTACTTTACGCTAATGATCTTGAATTATATCACTGCATTAACTCTGAACTTAACTGTTTTAGACTCCAACATAATGTTGATTTGCTCAACGCCTGGTTTATCCATAACCGTATGCCTTTAAATTCTACTAAATGTAATGTAGTGTCTCTCTTACGTAAGTCAGACCCAATAATTTTTAATTATAATTTTGATAGTTATCACTCAGGTAGACCACAGTTTGTTAAGGACTTATGAGTTATATTCGACTGTAAATTCACTTTCTCTAAACATATTGAGAAATGCATAACTAGAGCTTACAAATTCTTAGGTCTTTTTCTGCTCAGTGCAGTGTTTGATGATTTTTTGAAAAAATTACATTAATATTAATTTCTCGCCGCAGTACCTCGTTACATATTAGTCTAAAGCATTTGGGAAATTTCGTTCTCTTCAAATTTGTCTTGAACATTTTTCTCGTAGGATTAACGGTTGCGGAGTTATCTTGTAAATACCAATTTTATACACCTTTCATCTAACATGTCTAGCGCCTCTTACACTCAAAGTCGAAAACTTGTAATTGTCTCGACTTAAACAACATATATCAAAATAGTTTCTACCTCACCTTTTGTAAGGTAAAGGCCTTTTTTATCCCCACTGACTGGATTATTATATGAACTTCGGGGACGACATATCTGTGAAAAATATGCAAACCTTTCTTTCAGTACTTTCTAAAGATACATATATTTGCAAAGCTTTATTCATAGAACTGATGAAATAAAGTTGGTATGTTACGTTTGATAAATATCCTTTAAAATTTCGATAGATATCCAAAACTTTACATACGATCTCTTGTTGAAGTTAAACTGCTTAAAAGACACGTCAATACACTCGATATTACTGTCGAATTTTGTTTGAGGAAAGCGCATAAATTTCAGTAAAGGAATTGCCATAGGAAGCGCTATTCAATTTCCGTTTAGTTTAGTCCGGTCAGTTAAATAACTTGCAAACTGCTGAGGAGCTGATAACTTATAATTAATGTCACTGCCCTAACTTGGTTTGCCGGTCGTTTTACATAAAGTATACAAACTTAAGTTGGCCACCCACAAAGCAAATTGATTATCAGGATGTAGTTAAATTTTGGATACACAGCTAATAATGTTTTAAGATAATTGTGTAACGAACTTACCAAAATAGGTATATGGTAGTTCCACTGTACGTACAACTTAATTAAAATATTCAAATTATTTGCAAATTGATGTTGTTTGAGGTCAGTTCCGCTTACTTAGAATATACTAATTATGCAACCATTGATTATAAATATGTAATAATAACAGTAGTTTATTTATGTTTTAGAACATTATATGATGTTTAAAAATTTTGCTTGAAGACTTTCAGCATCCTGCTTTCATGGTCGAAATTGAAATCGCTAAACCCAATAAAAATAAAAGTAAATATCCTCCTAAAGTACAATCAAACCTCAATTTTAAAAAAGCATTTTTTTCCATTGTATATAGAAATTAACAATACTGACGGGAACTTTCTTAATCACTTTGTAGATCCAAATTTGGCTGTTATTAAGTTATTTAAGTCACTAACGTCGCAGATAAAACCTGAAGTTGACGAATTGCATAACGCTTACTTAATACTAAGAAATAATATATTTTGGTCCAATAAAAATTCTAAAATAAATATCCTTTCATCTCTCCCCACAATACTTACATACAGGGTGATTTTTTTAGTTGATACAGCTCCTTTTCTTTACCTAATTTTAAAGATAGAGTTTTGAAATTTTGCAGACATACTTAGAAATATTTTTTGCATGCATGTAATGCACTTTGTTTTTATTTTCCACTATTTCCCATCTAACCGGAACCGGTGACGTCAACTTTCGATTTTCAAATGAAATACTATAATTTTTCTTTTGGGTTTCAAAACTAGATTTTTTTCATAGTTAGAATGTGTAAAAAAAAGTATTAGGTTAGAGAGAAAAGTTTTTGAGATAATGCGATTTTAAGGTTTCAGGTGTTGAGGTAAGATATACGAAGCACAAAAAATCGAGTTACCCATGGAATGATTTTGTGGCAGATTAAAAATGCGGTCAAGATGCGTAGTAGGTGCATGTCAAGTCAACACAAGTTTGTGCTGCCGCCTTTGAATTTAGCATTTCAAAGTTTTCTGGCGTCAGTTCACAAAAAATTGGTGAAGAAAATAGGAAAAAAATAATAAACATTTTTAATATATTGAATTGAGTTTGTGGTTGGTTCCTTGTGAAACATCTTAAAAATAATTGTTTTTAAGTAAACACTGCTTTTAGATGTATCAAATTACTTTGTTTAAAATTCTCTACAAATGTTTCGGCTTATTAGGCCTTTATCAAAAGAGTACAAAGTGTATACTAAAATAACAGAAATGGTTGTTCTAAAATATAGGTACCTAAAAACATTTATGACTTAATAACTTTACGACTCAAACTTTAATCGTGGGAATCTTTCGGGTAGAACTGGCGTAGTAATGTAAACTAACAAGCAATTGTTAACATTTTATCTAGTATAGAAGTATTTAAGAAATTTTGCTGGTCATTCATGGTAAAAGGATTGTTTTTAAGATATTTTTTAATTTCTAATTGTTCAAGAAGTTTTAGACGTTTATCTTTTACTTCTGTATGAAGCAAATTTATTCTGTGTCTATGAAATTGTTATTTTCAATACAATGTGTTGGCATTCCCGTATTTTTGTTGTTATTTAAAATTGATTTTTTATGTTCTTTTACCCTGTTCTTTATGCTTCTACCACTCTGACCTATATAGACGGGGATTACAATCTTTACATTTGATTTCATATACACCTGATTGACCAATATTTTTCCTAAATTCGTTTTATTTGCACTTATTGTAGAGATACCTAAATTATTTAATTTCCTAGATATTTTGTCACTATATTTTGGTGCGTTGAAAAATTCCTTTTGAAGCATTTTGCGTTGTTTGTTGATAACCATATTATCTATTAACGATTCGCTGTATCCGTTATTTATTGCAATTTGTTTAATTGTATTCAATTCCTTAATGGAATCGTTTTCGTCTAAAGGAAAATTTGTAAGTCTATGTATTAGACTATGAAAAGGTGAGAGCTTAATTTTCCACGATTGTTGTGAACTATAATGAATTACTGTATATGTGGTAATAGGTTTACGGTAAATACTGAATCTTTCTGCGCCGGTCCATATGCAAAAAATATCGTTTACATAACGAGTCCAATACAAAACATGTGTATTTAAATTATTATTACTGTTGAAAATTCAGCTTCCTAAATTCTCAACCAGCAAAGGAGAAATAGGTGAACCCATTGGTAAGCCGTCTTTTTGTCTATAAAACTCGCCACTAAAGTGAAAATAATTTTGTTCAATACAAACGTTGAGCGAAATATTTTTGTTTTTAGTTACCACTGTCCGTAGAAGTTTGAAAGCGATTAATAGTTTTATATTAGCATACATGTTCCTATCTTGGTCTAAAAAAACTTGCATCTGTTCCTCGAGAAATCGAAACTTACCAACAACTGTTTGTTTATTTACAGAAATCGTCCGAAATGATTTCCATCTACATTAATGCGCTTTTCAGTAGGCCAAATTAATGACATGCGCACACAGTTTCAATGCAGGGAGGGGACTGGCTAGGAATATTTTCATTTTAGGCTAGCCTCAAGTGACATGAATTATTTCAGGATTTTAATGTTTGATAGCGAAGAACTGCAACACATAAGCGAACGAAATTCACATTGTTCTCTATAGGTATAATCTAACGCTATATCACCGGAGGACAGATTATTAATATTATACTAAGGATCGCTGAGCACAACTTCAATATGGCTCAACCTCCAGGGATGATGAGACTGAAAGGACGTAACATAGAAGTATAATAGCTTATTTTTATTTTAGAATTCAAGGCTAGTTTAAATATTGGTTCTAAATAATATGATTAAGCTAAAAGTAACATCTTGATGACATGAAAATTAAGGAATATTAACAGTATACTCTGTTTTAGTTTCTATTGAACTTGAGGTACGAAACCTTAAGTGTAATATACCACTTCCTATAGATTTATATATAAATGTCTAGCACGCGTCAGTCAAAATCCGTTTATAAATAGAGAATACCGTCCTTCATATAACGCGCGACATGCCGAAACTATCAGGTATGTAGTATTATACAAGTAAATTTAAGCACCTCCTCACTAGATTGATTGTATTTCTAAGTAAGGTTAACTTTGAAAAATAAGTTAGAAATCTTAAACAATAGCAAAAAATAATGGCTGTGATGCGCTGCTTATTGATAAATTAATTAAAAATAAGACAATTTTTACAAGAACATTTTTATAATGTACCAAATTTAAATAGGGTTAGCAACGCAATATGTAATTGATTAAAAAAATAGACAATAATAGAATATCATCGAATAGAAATAATTTAGGTCGCTTGTTGGTTAATAATAAAGAAAAAATAGAAGATACTAAAAAATCGGGGGTTTATGAAATAAAATGTGATGATTGTGATGCCGTATACATAGGCCAGAGTGGCCGCAATATAAACGAGAGGTTAAGAGAACATAAAAAGTCTATTTTAGACAATAAAAATCAACTGGTTTCGCCGAACATTGCATTGATGAAAATCATTTTTTTGACGGTAATAGTGTTAAACTTTTACATAATGTAAATAAAGAAAAATCTTAGACATGCTGGAAATTTTAGAGGTTAAGAATGCCTTAAGAAACACAAAACTGTTACAAATACAGAGATAGAATTTTTTGTAAATGCCCCTTTAATATACACTATAATAAAATTAAAATTAAGCTCATAAGACCAGTTTGTATTTTTAAAAAAAGGAAATAGCAAATTAAGACATTATTCCTTTTCAAAGAACGTAGATTTCAAATATTTATACACTGTGTCCCAAATTCGGGGTACATGCATTGATATCTCTGTTATTATTAGAGATAGGCAAACGGTTAAATGGTGAGTTTCTTAAAGAATTTTGTGACCGCTTCGATGCCGTTTTTAAATTTGGCTTAGCTATTTTCGTTTGCGAAATATTTTCAAAAAACTGAAAAGGTGCATTTTAAAAACTTCCCGTAACTGCCTAATTTGATGACTTGTAATATTTTAATAAATACATTGTTAGGATACTTTATTAAGGTGCCTTCATTGACCTAACCAAAAAAGTTCTGCAGTCATTTGTTTCTTAGTTAATGCCACTAACTTTGTTTTTTCTTATGGACATCATATTGAATTTATTTTATGTTCAATAGTGATCTTAATTCCCCTTTCAATGATGTATCACAATGTCAGGAAAAAAATATTTACTGGTGTAAAATATGAAAAAGTTAAGTTTTATAAGTAGGCTGTGAAGAAAATTTATTTTAAAATAATCCGATTTTATTAGCTTTAACTTAAAATTAAAACACATTCAAATGAGTTGTTGAATTGAGTTGCACCGTCCAAATAAAAGAAAAAAATGGTATTAATTTTTCTAATAGACCTATTATGGATCTTGTTACCATGACAATAGACATAAGAATGTTTAATTGACACTTCTTGTTGTCGTAATTGCTGTTTTTCTTGTTACTAGAGTTTCACTGTGATCTACCATTACTTTGTAATAACTAATTTTGTGCGTTTCTTTTATTAAGTTCTTTCTTTTTTTGAATTTATTATGATTTTCAGATATACAAACGAAGAAAAGTTAAATATGCTAAAGATTTATTTTAAATCAAATAGAAATACTGATGAGGCATCACGAATTTATGAGGATAACTTTCCAGAACCTGTGCAACCGAATCAAATGTATTTTAGGATTATTGTTATTAATTTATTAAATTATGGACGGTTTAGTGGAAAAAGAAATGATACTTATGAGATAGATAACATACATAGAAGACAATGCTACAGCATCTGTAAGACAAATTTCAAATCACCTAAATGTTCCCAAAACAACTGTGCATAACATTTTAAAGAAAAACAAAACCAACTCTTAGACTTGCTGTAGAAGATACTAACCAGATTTGGTTTCATCACGATGGTTGTCCAGCACATAATAGCGGCATAGTAACATAATTCTTAAGAGCAACTTTTGATAATAAAATAATTGCAAATAATGGTACCGTTCTATGGCCAGCCAGTTCCCCTGATCTCACTCCGTTGGACTATTTTATTTGAATTCATACAAAAAACTAAGTTTATTCATTTGAACCACCAGAAAATATTCAAATTTTAGAAGAACGTATAAGAAATACTTTAAGGAGAGCGTGTAGTTCAATATTAAAGCAATGCATTAATAAACAAGGACATGTTGAACAATTTCTTTAAGTTCTTAATTAATTCGTTTTAATTTTAAGTAGAAGCTAATAGAACCGAATTATTTTAAAATAAATTTTCTTCATAGCCTATTGAGAAAATTTAATTTTTTCATATTTACACCAGCAAATAATTTTTCCTAACATTGTGATACATAATTGAAATGGGAATTAAGAGCACTATTAAACATACAAAAAATCCAATATAGCGTCCATAAGAAAAGACAAAGTTAGTGGCATTAACTGAGAAACAAATGATGGCAGAAATTTTTTGGTAACGTCAACGAAAGCACCTTAAAAAAGTGTCCTAACAATGTACTTATTAAAATACCACCCATCTTCAAATTAGGCAGAAACGAAGATAGCTAGATCAAATTTAAAAACGGCATCGAAACGGTCAGAAAATTATTCAAGAAAGTCCCATTTAACCGCTTCTCTATTCTAATAATAACAAAGATAGCAATGCATGTACCCCCAATTTGGGACACAGTGTATATTGTAAATGGTCACTTTTAGGTTAGTATTTAAGGCTCTTTGATAGTGATCGCAAGACCGAAACATATGGCAGATAAAACTGAATAAAACTCATGAAAATGTAAACCAAATGTGTATTATAATTACTCTAATGAATATGTTTCATGAAGAACCTACTTCATATTCAATCCATTTAATTTATTTTTATAATATGGTATCCTATACTTTTACTTGATCTTTAAACATTATTCATTAACTAACCCATTACTGATAATAATTTTAATTGCATTGAAATTCAATATGTAGTTGTCTAATGTTGACAAATATATTTTGAATTACGAAAATATTTTAATAACTTAGTAATTGCAATTGATTTTTAAAAGAACATACTTTGGGATTAGCCAAAAGTGCAAACAATTTAAAATTTATTCTTTTCCAGGAAAAAGGGAAACTTATTTTCTTAAAACATCTCCTAAAATAGCATTGGTCTAGACGTAATTCCTTTGAAATGTGCTATTTTATCTTGAGATTAAATAATCCACCCTCATAATCCAACGATCATTAGACCTTTAACTTTTCCCTTATATAGCTCAGCATTTTCTTTTATTTTTATTTTCTACCGCGAATCTTAGAAAAGGAAATATTAACGGCATATGAATGGATCAATGTATTGATTCTTTAACACGTTCGTTCTTTTGCTAAATAAGACTGAATTTTACATACATAATTACCAGCCGATAAAACGAGTCAGACGTTTTCAAATACGATTGCTGTTTGAATATCTAATAAGTGTATGTGACAAACTACTTATCTTTTAAACTCGAATTAGTTCAATCATGAGGAAAAATCGTTGTTAGTATGGTTTAAAAGGGCCTAACCGGGTTTTTATGTGAAATCTGCCCCAATCCAAATCAAATTCCATGTCAACTCTTCCGAAGTGCTTGATCTGATATTGTTTTTTCCACAGTTTCAGACCGTTAGCCGAGTATTGACAGATTTTGTAATTCTCGTTTTCTTTGTATTTTAGTACAAAATATCCAGATTAAAATCTAACATAATTCATTTTTTTTTTATTGTTAACGTTTCCCAATAAATCGATTGGACAAAGATGTGCTAATGAGTGGCCAGCTAGATCACTAGACCTTACGCCATTGAAATTTTTCTATGTAAATATCTCCAGGTTAAGATATATACAACAAAGTCAAATAACATTGATTGTCTTAAATAAGAACTACAAGCAGAAATAAGAAATATTTCAATTTAAGTTTTAGAGAAAGTCAGGCAAGAATGTTGCTACCGACTGGGTTTTACATACTAGTTGGTAAATAGAGAACTTTTAAATATTTAGTACTTTAAAGGAGGAAATAACGTTAAAATAAAAACGTGCAACAATTAACCCACATTATTCTTCACTTTAGTACTGTCGTAAAATGATACTTCAATTGTATAAATTTGTTCTAATCCAAAGAACGTCCAGTACATTATTCAATGTTGACATGTTTTATAATGTCAGATTTCTGTGTGGAACTTTTGATAGGCTTATAAGCAACTTTGTTGCGCTGCTCTCATATCCTTATTAAACTCCTAATATAATGTTTGTGATTGTAATATTGTGTAAAGGCATCCTGATTTTATATAAGCTGATGATTTGAGCACGTAGTATGTCTATAAAAGTTTTTCTGAATAGCTCTGAAGTTGAGCTAACTTTAAAGCAACGGTCACTTTGGTCAATAAGCCCGGTGCTACTATGTTATCTTCGATCATACTTTGGATGGATTTATCAAAATGATTGAATCACTACTTGACAGCGTGCTGCATTTGTAATATTTTATAAAACTAACGACCATGAGCATGCTGTAAATGTATAAATGTATTTCTTAATAATTTCAATCAGGCTATCTTAAAAAGGAAACAGTTACCCTAGCCGATAAGCCAAGCTCTTTCATTCTGTTACCGAACACATTTAAAAAAAAACATATGTCAATAGGATTTTCTTTCCGATCTTCATTGTAGATTCTGCCAAAAAATTATTTAAAAAACTGTAGTTAACACACTGTATGTCTTACATAACGCATAATAATTTCCATTAGTTGTTCAATAATTGTTCCATTTATACAACTAAAAATCCGATCTTTGTTTTAGAAAATAAACTAATAATTGAATTAGATATAAACAACAGTGATCCTTTGACTACACATAGCGTAAATCCCTAAAACTGCATTGTGTTACACACTTTTTTCCACCATATAGCTATATATATATTTATAGTATTTCTTAGAATTACATTAAATTTTAACGAGCCCCCTTAAAATGAAGTCCATGGTCTCAAACGTAAATATGGCTACACAAATTTGTATTAGTCCAAGCGTGGGAAATTAAATATGCTGAAACTTGCTGGCTGTCTTATGATGATGGCTCTTAAGAGCCATCATCATAAACAGCTTGTCTTGTCCACTGCTGAATATTCCTCTATGAATGCTTTCCGCTTATTTTGAACATTATTTCGAACATAAGTTTTAAACTTTCAATATAGGACCCGCTCCAGATTCAGAAGTCTTTGTAATAAAAAGAAGAGGTCCTTCAAGCTGATTTCCAATATATCTCAAAGTTTCGTTTTCATGATGTCTAGTTCTGGGATAGTTAATTCATTAAAATATCTATATATCTTATTTCAATTTTGTCTATGGAATTTGTTGTTTGTTCGAGATGGTTTTCGACATTTCTTCTACGAATTTCTTGAGCAAACTATTCTATTTGCTATTTTAATATTCATTATTTGTCTAGGGTTGTTCCATTTTTTTGTTACTACGCAAACTGTACATAACTGTATACATAACCGTAGAGATCGAGTTGCCTAACTGTTTCTTATTTAAAATAAGTTCTACTGAAAAATTAATTTTTGCCTCGAGGCTAATCACTTTAATGCCAACAAATAACAATATAATTTGTACTTCAGTTGATGTTCTATCAAACGCTGATCGTGTGCCTATATTGACATGTAAGATGTCACAGGAATATTTGCCTCTCAAATTATTGTATGAGGTTTCTCACCGGCGTATACTTAGTTTTCTATGATTGTTTAATAACGATCCGCCACTATAATTACTTTACGAATTACAAACTGTAGAGGCCAGCGGTCAGTGCTGGGTCAGTTGGCCCTGTTATCTTTCTCTGGCTGGAGGGGGTTACTTTCGTCCAGTGCTGAACCGGGACATCTTGTCTGTTTGAATTACATCGAACAATCGCGTTTTACGTTGTTGAATAGTCATACACAATTTGGTTGTTGCCGTTTATGTAATCAATTAGAGGATATTTCCTCAACACTCTCCGATATTTTACATTATTATTTAATACTCATTTTGCCACGTAAATACTGTAATGCACGAACATGACATGATTATTGTCCTCTGTTTAGCATGAAGTTTTATTTTCATCATAGCGGTTGCTAACATCAAAATTTCAAATCACCATTTAATGGGTTTATTAATTACAACCATAAAATAACACGGAATACCTAGTATTACCTAGTTCTTGTTTTTTTCTTGTATTATTTGGCTATTACTAAGGGAGACAGTTTAGTAATTTTATGTCTCGATAGACATAGTTGTATGTATATAGGGATAAAAATAAATTACTTGGCGCATCTAGAAATTAAACCTACTTTCCACGCCCTAACCAAGGGCTTAAACATATAATTTTTAATTGTTATATTCGTATTTTAGTCAAATTCATGTAACAAATTATAGCAGAAATGATACTAAATAATAATTAAGTGTTATTTTCCGCCGCTTGTAAGTTTTTATTCAACTCACTTGAAGTATGCGAATAATACAAAATTTAAGACTGTTTTCAGTATGAGCAAAGTGAATGTCACGAAACAGAAATTGTAATATTAAACATTTTATGTATCAAATCTTCATTATTCCAATTGCGTGTATACGTTCTGCGTGGAATGTAATTTAATGTCATATTAAGCATTCACTGTGGATATAATTTAATAAAGTGATATGATTTTATTGCCCTTTGCCTTTTATTATCGTATTGCAGTACACATTTCAGAGCAAAAAACACATTAACTAAGTGGAATTTTTACATTACGAAGAACATGCATTTACCATTCTGCTTTATGTGTATATTTCCTTTCTGCTCGTTTAATAAAAGCAAATACTCGCAACAACGTCAATCTTAATTTTCCTCATGATATATTTATATAAGTGCCTTAGACGTCTGAAACTTGTGCTTGTTATATTGGAAACGTTAATTAGCCAAAGACTGTTTCATTTCCATAGCTCATATCCAATACATTTAAATCTAATTCGAATGACATTTTAAAATAGAGTCATTTTATTTTTCTATTTATTCTATTTAGTTACATTTCATACCATACGTCGAGTATACAAAATTTTTACATTAGATGTGTGATACACGGTAATGGAAATTGTAATATAGTTAACTATTGTGAAAAGTGATAATGAACGTTAGCATTGGATGAAAATATAACAAAGATGAACAGAAAGAACAAATATACTGTAGTATTTTGAATATAGTTAAAAAGATTATGTAATAAAGTAAAAGTTGAAATTTGTAATATTAGGTAAAAGAAGATTGGTATTGAAGTTACTAAATTTTGAAAGTTTGAGATAATGAAAGTTGAAAATTAAATTATTTATTATGTATATTCCATATCCTGTTCCAGTTCTAGACCTGTCTGTGTACCAGGCCAGTCTTTTACGCAGAAATTCTGGTGTCCTTCCCTTCTAGTATTCTCGATCCGGTATCACCAACTCTAAAGGTTTATGGAGGGAATATTTTGTTACCATGTGGTCCGACGCCATCTCAAGGATGGGGTCCACCAAGATTTGCTGTATTCTCTCATGATCCAGACGGGGACAGTGGTGTTCAGCTTTCCAGAATTTTGCAGCCTGAGGGGTCCCAACCTAGCTTCCCCCTGTATCCTATGTGAAGAGAAGGAAGGCTAAGCAAGACTCCCATTGCTGTAGTGGGGGTCTACCGCATTTCCCCCGTTACGCCTAAGCAAGTTAGCCTTTGTATCTGGCTTAGTTTGTTGTTGTCTGTAGCACTTTTGACCACCACGCCAGCGCTGTATATGTGATCGAGGATCTTATAACCATGTTAGAGAGTCACTACATCATGCATGATTTAAGTTCGCAAGATTCATCTAATAACACTTATAGGGTAATTTCCGATTTTCGCTTTATCCTTTCAATGTGCTGGCTCCAGGTAAGTTGTCAATCGTTTATTATTCAAAAGTACTTCACCTCCCCTGATATTGCTAATTCTTCACCTGAAATTTAAGGGTGTTAATTCCTCCAAGTTTCTTCTCCTGGTGAATGGGATGATGGTGATTTATTGAGGGCTGATTTTTAGTCCCTCTTTCTCGAGTATTCCGTTAAGAAATACTTAAAAGCACACTATAGCTAATTAAATATTCCATATGAAAGTGTATGTTTACGAGGTCCAAGCAATGTGGCTTCGACGTTCCTTCACAACTATGAAAATTAGGGTACTATCCGATTACTACTTGCATTAGTTCTAACGTTGGAATAACACTAATGTAGTGGATGGTACAAGGAATGTTGCTTGAGTAGGGTAAACTTCCAATAGATAATTGCGTTTTCTTCTACAGCCAGCGCATTTACGTTTGGGTTTACAGCCCTTTCTTCTGTACCTATAACTAATGAGCATTTAAAGGACTCGATAGTGCAGTGTAAACGACAAGTGTCCCTAACCAGTGAGAGGTGCTTTAGATAGGTCAGTTAATGTAAATGTTAAATACTAGGATGATAGTAAGAATTGAATTTTGTGGGTTAACAAGTGATCTATACATGTATCTGAATAAGCAGTAAATAATAAGCTATAACTAGGCCAGAAAAAATAGAGGGAGGTTCACAAAATAAGCCGGTCAGAAAAATTTCGTATGAAAGTAGTGGAGGTTCCCAAAGCAAGCGAGTCAAGGAAATTGTATACGGAAGTAGTGGGAAGTGGAGAATCATCAGTAATTCTCTACTTGCTGTTTTTTCTGGATAACCGAGTAAGGAGTATATATAATGTACTTTGTTGTTAATTTCTTAAATTCTACCCCAATAGCTTCTCTCGAAGGCTTTATATCGGAAATTAGTCTACCCATTTTGTAGTATTAAAGAAGTATACCTATGTTAAAATACAATCAGTTAAAGCCATCATAGGACAAAAACAAATATTTTTCCTCTTTTTGCTTGATTTTAATGCATATAAAATCAATCCAGTGTGCTTTAGGTGCGATCACACGCAAATAAACGATAGAGGGACAATTGTGTTCAGAGCACATGAAAATCAATAAGTTCATCAAAAACTCCAAATCGAGTTCTTGCGGATCATATTTAAAATATTCGTACGTACCCCGTATAACAAAATAAAATAAAAGTATTAGGTATTTTGTAACGGATATTTATTATGCAATTTTTGTCACATACTTAAACTTTCAAGATAATAAACATGAGATCTAAGAAGTATTATATCATTTATTTTTTGTGAACGCATGTAATTTGTTATCAAAATCTACAAATTGAAGTAGCGTGCTCATTGTACTTCCAGAACCACCAGTTTTCTGAGTATGAAAAATTATATCTGACCGTGCCCGGTCACATTTTTCACGATCTGCCGTAATGTGTTTGACCCTATTGTTATGACGTGTTGTTCCAAGCCAGCATTGTTCGCAGCACAGAGAAATCCTAACTAAAGGCGACAGTCTATTGTTTTCTCGCACCACTATATTAACCAATTTACAGTTAGAAGGCCGGTTAATCACAGAAGGTCAACTCAGATTGTTATGATACCATTTCCGTAACGGCCTCTACGACATATACGAAATGAAAATGTTTATATCCATTTTGTTTGAAGGAGCACTAAATAAATATTACTAATTTTAATATCGTGTTAAGAAAAACGGAAACAGGTAAATGCCGGTATTAATAATTGATGGTCATTCATGGTATATATTTAAGCTAATGTCTAATTCAAAATACGTAATGAACAGGAAAAATCTAAAACATATTAAATTCATAAATAAATAAAATTTATTCATGTGAGACGATACAGTTGTGTACACTCGTCCATAAAAATGTTTACAAATACAGTCAATATAAGAAACAAAAAAAAGGATCAAATATACAAGATTACGATCAATGTAACAAATATACATACATAATTATAGCAAAGGTATAATAACATGAAGTACAATAAAACAGGTGACTAGAAAGAAATATATAAACGTATATTACAAGATCATGTTACTGCAAAATAATTCGTCCAAGGTATAAAACACTTTTTCAGTCAGATACTTCTTTATGCAATATTTGTATTGATTAAATGGCATGTTTCTTATTTGCTCGGGGAGTTTATTGTGTAAACAGTTAGCCCAATAATTTGCAGAGAATCTGCTTTTATCTACCCTGTGATAATGGACGGCTAGATTTCTGTTGAATCTTGTGTAGTGATCGTGTATCACACCACGTGGTTGAAACAGGTTGAGATTTTCTTTAATCCACAGTAGAGATCTCAAAATGTAGAGTGATGTCAAAGTCTGTATCTTCAGTTGGTCTTGGTACGCTAGACCCCCAATAATTCTTATAGCTCGAAGTTGTAACTGAAAAATGCTAATAATCCATATGCCATATGCGATTGGAAAAGCCTATAGTAGGCTGTTAAAAGTATTGGATTACTTACTGTCTGTTGTAGATTCCTTTATAGATAAATATTTTATGATAGTTTTTTAGACAGTTGATCTGTATGTTCCTCCCAAGATAATTTACCAACTAAATGATCTCTAGAAACTTAACAGAGGGAGGATAACAAAATCAGGATTTTGTAAAGTAAAAATTCTTTGCATAGTTTTGTCGCCATTAAGACTTAGTTGGTTAGTGACAAACCAAGAAGCTGCTTTCGACTGTTTCTCGGCCATGCCACCTATAAGGTTATCTAAAATGATGTCTGTATCTATGGTTGTTGTATCTTCTGAGTAATACGGGATATTAGTACCCGGTACAGTGTCTAAGAGATTAATATAAGAGAGATATATAAATGAGAAATAGCAGTGGACCCAGCACCGACCCCTAGGGTACTCCAGATTTTATTGTCTTTGTTTCTGAATTCTTGTCATTGTACTGGACTGACTTTGAAAGATCAAAAATGATATTACAAAAGTAAACACTTTATTTATACACATAATTCAGAGATATAGACTGAGCGTTCATGAAGTGAAGTAAGCTAGAAATATTAGGGGGAAAAATTGTTTCCAGAGTCCAACTGACTTGTAATGGATGAGTTGAAAATTCACATCTTAACATTGTGACAATTGTCTAACGTCATGCAAAAGAGTTAAAATGACATTTTTTTCCGAATATTTTGTTCTAAACTGATTCTAGGAGCAGTAGTATTAAGCTATGTTTTTGTTATTCCAATGACCAAAGAGTGATATTAATTCGATTATAACGCAAATATTTAACATTGAAAAATAACACCGTTTAAAGAAAATTTTTCCATTGTTATTGAAAAATATGTGTCAAAACTTAGGATCCAAGACAACATTACAAAGCGTAATATTTATTTTACATATATTTACATGTACTTTTATATTTGAAACAAATCAATTAGTCTTAGATATTATTACATTTACACCAATATAGAACTTCTTTCTACAAAACTAATTACCAAAGCGATATATAGTTAACCCTCGAGAAGCATCAATATCTACTTGTCAGAAGGTTTCTTTCTTTGTCGGATTTTTTATGCGGGCCAAAACAAATAGACTCTATTTATTTACTTTCAACGTACGCTTTCCATTGTAAAATGAATTGCTTGCTTTCATTGTTAATTTAACAGATTTATTTATTCAATTAAATTTCGTCAATAAAGGGTTATTTTACTTTGATTAAATCCACTGCGGACACTTAATGGAGACACTATAACATTTTGACATATTAATATTCACTGGAATTAGCTCTCTGATGTATGTAAGTTAGAAACCTAGTGGTATAACTAATTGAAGATAAATTATAGAATATTAAGTTTATTCTGCATTACCGCATTCCTATTAAAATAAGAAGGTACGGTAAATAATAAATTAGAAATAGAGAAGAGCAAAACGCAATATCATAGGACTAGAAAGTGAGAGGAAATATTGAGAGATTTCCCTCACTATACCATGAAAGATTAAAATATTTAACTCGTTCAAACAATTTAAAAAATTTTGAATTTATTCTATAAAATTTCTGTATTTGTTTATACAGGGTGTCTCACCGGGAGCCGAATCGATCGATATAGAGAAAAATACGCATCAGAAAATTTTTAAAATATTAGATAGTTACTAATGTCGGTATATCCAAGCCAACTAAAATAATTACAAGCTGCTGGCACTTCCGCTTATACCGGAAGTCGATACCAACTTGCTTATTTCAAATAGAACACTCTATATATTTTAGGGTTCTCAAAAAGAGCATAAAATTCTGAGTCGAAAATATGTAGCCTATCCTATACCTAAACCTAGCCGTTTCAGAGACATTTGATATTTTATAGAAAATTTGATAGGTGCAACGGTTTGCAAGAACCGTTATAACTTTCTTCGTGTAAAAGATCCTCATTTGCTTCTTGCCACGTAAAAAGAAAACAAGAAGAACTACGTTGTACAACTGAAATAAATTCAATAATATCATACCAAGTGTTCTGTTTCTCGCGTTACATTTTGTCAACTTTAAACCGCGAAAACTTGTTTAGGTCAAATGCAATACCCTATATTTTTTTACGTTAAGTTGTGTAAAATTGAATTCTCTATTTTCTGATTTTTTGAAATATTTGCGATTTTATTAGAAATTCAAGAATTGATGTAATCATTCATGAAAATCGCAAATATTTCAAAAAGTTGTAACTTTAACCCCCTCAATGCTAATATCAGAAAAAAGGGAATCCAATTTCACACAATTTGACGTAAAAAAATACAGGGTGTTCCATTTGACCTAAACAAGTTTTCGCGGTATGAAGTTGACAAAATGTAACGCGAAAAACGGAACACTTGGTATGATATTATTGAATTTATTTCAGTTGTAGAACGTAGTTCTCCTTGTGTTCTTTTTACGTGACAAGAAGCAAATGAGGATCTTTTACACGGAGAAAGTTATAACGGTTATTGCAAACTGTTGCACCTGTCAAATTTTCTATAAAATGTTAAATATCTCTGAAACGGCTAGGCTTAGGTATAGGATAGGCTACATATTTTCGACTCAGAATGTTATGCTCTTTTCGAAAACCCTTATTCCATTTGAAATAAGCAAGTTGATATCGACTCCCGGTATAAGCTGCTTGTAATTATTTTAGTTGGATTGGCCACACCGACATTAGTAATTATTTAAATTTTAAAAATTTTCTGATGCGTTCTTTTCTCTATATCCATCGATTCAGTTCCCGGTGAGACACCCTGTAGTAGTACACTGTTCTATAGGTAACATACCCAATTACAGAACAGGGAGATAAGGAGAAAAACAGTAATAAGTAAGCTCTATATAGTAAGAACGAAATAGTATGCACATCTCTAATATCAATTATACATTAAGAAAACAATCATCTTATGTGATACATATTAATATCTTTAAGATTGCAACTAAATATATCAAGATGGCTACCGGTTGTATTACAGATGTTGTACCCTGGTACAAGGAACATTAGTATGAGGTGTCGATAGGGAAAATGTTAGATAAGTCCTTGAGTTTGCCCTGAGTACCATAAAATTTAATTTAGACAATAACTCTTTGTAGCCAGTAATATTACTAGGTATCATTTTAAAAAGTAATGTCTAAGCAAAATGACGCCTGTCCTCAAGACTTATCATGCAGTGTTTATCAAACAGCTTCTCTTGCGGAACCTCTAATGCTGCGTAAGCACCATCAGATTTAAAACTTGTCGTTGGACTAATTCCAAATTATTGATATAATTTATGTAATATGGGGACCATACAAGAGAAGCGTACTCGAGCTTAGATCTAATAAAGGTAAAGTAGGCAGGTTTAAGTGTGCCTTACTGAGTATCACGACAATTTCGCACCAAAAACCCTTACTTACTGACTTCTAAGGTAATGGCGTCAACGCGAGTGGAAAGATAAAATTTGTATAAAAAATTACACCAAGATCGCGAGTGGTAAAGGGGCGGTTCAGATTGACATTATCAAGGTTATATTCGAAAATTAAGTACATCCACTTTATAGAAAGAGACATATTTTTGCATTTAATGACAAGTTGTTTTCCTGACACCAACAATTTATATTTTATAGGTGCCTTTGAAGACAGAGACTACCATTGTGACTTAACGGTAGCATAGCTCTTTAAATCATCTGCATAAATAGGACGATTCACATTCAACACATTTACAAGATCGTTTATAAAAATAATGAACAAGAGGGGGCTAAGAATGGACCCCTGTGGAACACCAGATGATATATTCAGCCGACTTAGATTCATTACAATACAGCACAATAGTCCTGTCAAATAGGTATAATCTAAAAATAATAATAATAATAATAATAGTAATAATAAATAGAGAATTAGATAAGTCTAATAAATACAGGTTGTGAAGTAGCATATTGAAATCGAGTCTGTCGAATGCTTTTGAAAAGCCCGTATAAATAACGTCAGTTCATGTCTGCATATCTATAGAATCTGCTATAAATTAAGTAATACAAATCAGATTTGTTGTGGTGTTGTGGCCCTTTATAAAGCGCTGTTGATAGACCGAAACTTTGTTGGTCACATGATGATATAAAAAGGCAATAATTTCAAATATTAAATATATATAGGTAGTTATTTCATAGCTATCTCTGTATCTGTTGTTTAGTCTATGTTTATTATTTTTTATTGTTTATTGCATTAACGCAGGTATATTTTATCTCTCTACTGTATTAGTAAATGTTATCTATTGTATATCTCTCATCCCATAATTGGTTTTTACCTCGAGGTTGTGTACCTAAAGAAAACAAATAAAAATCGCAAAACAGAAAATAATAATGTCAAAGAACCATTACATTACATATTACATTGTAATGTATTTTATAATATTAAAAACCAATATTTGAGCTCAAACATTTTGTGACATAGATATACAGAAATAAGCAACATATAATTACAGCAGATTAATAATAACTTATTGAGAATTTTTAACACAATTAATTTCACAGAAATAAATTAATTAGGCTTTATAATTTCGTGTGTCATTTACACCGAAAAATATTGAATAATGCCAAAGAACGAAGAGATAATAATGGTTTTCCGAGTTTTCCCATAATAGATAGTCCTGACACTGACACCATTGTTCATTTCAGTGAACAATCACTCGTTCAAGCTGTTGGTTATCGAGTAAGCAATTGTTGAGATACTTTTTTTACTTTATATGAATTGAACTTTATAAATAGCTGCCGACGACAAAAATAAATTATACATATACTATGTTAAGGTATTTATATCTTATATCACTTTAAACGTAAGACATCGGATAATTAAATTTTCCAGGCTATGTTCTTCTTGAGAATCCCTAACTTATATTACGTAAAAAATTATACCGCAGGCAAATGCTTACCCGCAAATATTTTTATTTAAAATTAGCATAATTTTGTAGCTGCGAAATAAGAAACAAATATTTTTTTGGTTATAGATTAATTTCTTGATATACTAAAATGTACTATTTGCGCACTCCAAATTCCAACATAAAATAAATTACTACAATATCGACGAGAAAGAAACGTTAAGGACTATGTGTAAGACAAAATACCTGAAATTTTAAGCTGTATGAAATTCTCCATGATTTTCTAACCCATGTACATATCATGAACGTCAAAAATTATTCTATAAGGACCCAAGATTGTATTTGATCTATGGATCAGAGAACTACAGTTTACAGCTGTTAAATTATGCTATATAATTTTATATATGACTCCACGGATAACAAGTTATTATGAAATTCATCAGCAATCATTTGCTTTACGTAATATGGTACATTACCGCACTCGTAATGTAATGAGCTCATTACATTACACATCATGACTGGTTATTATAACATTAAATAATTATATATACCTTGAAACTTTTATTTTGAACAAGAAATACTCAAACTGACAAGTTTTAAATAGGGAGCAAGATTTTTTTTTAATCATTTACTTATGCGGGAGAAGTTAATGCCATTTCTTTTATATTTTTTGCAGGTACGAAAATTGATTAAAGATATATATAAAATTCGGATCGAACAGGGCATAACTATTTCATTCTGTTGATTGTAAAAAATTATAAACATATATCAGTAGAATATTACTGAGGTATCCATTACAAGCATTTCTAATTTGTGCAAAAAAGTTAGAACTAGACTATGATAATCTCTGTGTTTTAAGCTAATACTGAAATTCCTCGTTAGAAACTAAGATAGCCCTGAGGAAGGGGTTCTGAGCAGGAATTTTGCAGATGTGAACCGTTTTTACTTTCTTTTCTTTAACAATGTAGTATTTTTCATACATGTGTTCAAATCTCGCATCCTTTATTTAACACACTTCCTGATATAATCAATTGATGAAATTTTGCACAGTTACTAAGATCTGGTGGCAATGGAGTATTCCACCGTTACTTTTGCAAATATTCGCACGTAGGGGGCGCGGGGATGAAAATTGGTTAAATATACTATACAACCGGCACCACCGGCAAAACGTAGAATACAAAAAGTTTTTCGCCTGATCAGAGACTTCTACGTCCGTTTTTCCCGTACAAATGGTACGATATTAGTTCCGGTGACATAATGTAATGCCGTTAGGTTTATGCCTTGGAACCTAGCTCCAAAGAATGAATGTATGTAAATTGTTTCTATACGTTATGAATAATTAAAGTATGACTAAAAAGTAGAAAATAAAAAAAATATAAAAAACTTTATAAACTCGCTTTTCTTAAAATCGCACTAAAAATTAAAAAATAACTGCAAGATATGCAAGGCATGCGCATCATGCGTACAACCTTACAAAGTGCGCACACCTTGCTTTTCTTGCAGTAATTTTTTACTTTTTAGTACGACTTTAAGAAAAGCAAGCTTTTTAAAGAAAATTATATTTTTTTAATATTAGTATTATTATACATACTATATGGTAAATAATACTATTGCAATAGGATGTGTCTGGCAATACTAGTTATTTATTCCAAGAAAAAATAATTGGCCAAATTCAGATTGCGCATCGAAAAATGCGGATGCGGTATTCTGATGATACAATAACTTGGGAACTGTTGTATCTTTGAGTTTGCTAGCTTAATTAATAATATTTAATAATGATAAATATTTGGTAAATATAAAATGCAGTTTTATTTTTAGATGTTTTATTTTAATCTACCGAAATATGGTAGTTATATATAGCACTTCATGTACCCTCATTATCAGAAATTATAATAATTCACCAAAGAGTTGTCTTAATTTTTTTTACATAAAAGTAGAGCAAATAATTTAATAGACAGATTTCAATTTCAAGCAAACCACTCACGCTGATAACTCAAAGCTCTGGACGTCTACCTCAGATATTTTGTCGTATATGCGATTTTATTAACATGATAAATCGAATGGCAAATATGAGCTCATAATATAATGGACCTTTTTTTACAAAGAACTCCGCAAGGATTATAGATGTATTTCACGGGTCATGGGATTTTTGCATAATTTTCATGTTGTGCTACCACGCTCTATCATTAGTATTGGGGTCTAGGGTCTCATCTTATCTTTATGACAGATACTAAACAGAAATGCCAATGCTGTTGTCTGAGATACAAGAGACACACAGGCCATTTTGAAAACAAATATCTGCCTGTGATACATCATTGTAACAACAATTTCATGTGGCATCGAAATTTGCAAAAACATAGCTAGCCGATAGCCGCGTTGGTGAAAGCGCTAGTTGGCGATCGAATGAGTATCGTGCTACCGAGTTTGAGCCCCGGCTCAGGCACTGGCACTGTCAGAGGATATGGTTAAATGTCCGCGTTTTTTCAATGTATAACCCCCTTCCGCACAAGTCTCTGGCTCCTGGAATTGGGATTTGTCTAATTTCTGTGGTGTATATTTATTTATTTATTGTTTATATTATTATATACAGGTTGGTATTTAAAAAGCAAAAGTTACAGAGGAAGTGATATTTTTCGATAATAAGTGCAAAATTGGACTTCTTTTTATTTATTGATGTATTTATTTATTAAGATAAAATCCAACAGACAAGACTGTCCATAAATGGGATACTAAAACATAACAATTTTAAAGATTACATATCAAAAAAGTACAACTGAAGTAAAATGGAATATAAAAAAAACAACAATAGATAGTAAGGATGTTGCAGTCAAAGCTGATCATAACATACACTAACACATAGTAAAGTACCGAAGTAAACGAGAGAAAAACATGGAACACACTAAAATATGGAGTTAGTTAAAACAGCCTCTTTAAGCGAAGGAGAAAAACTAGCAAAATTATTACAAAATATATCAACAAAGTGCTGCAATCCATTGTATAATCTAGAGATAGTAAGTAAGGGTGAATTCATGTGCTGAATGGCGCGAGGTGCATCGTATTTAAATATTAACTACTGCCTAGCTCCAAATCTGGGTATATTCCATTGCACCTGTTCTAAGAGTCGAGGATTGTCAATATGACCATGAATAATTTTATACAAATATGTGATATTTAGTATTCTACGCCGTACGAATATCCAGACTCTTTTAGCAGGTTCCGGGGTATCTCTTATGCTTCTCTGAGAATCGGGGAGTAAAAGATCTCTGAATCCTGTTTCATGTAAATGTCTGGCTTGATTTCTTACAAATACAGATTTATTTTTATGGACATATAAACATACCTCAAAAATATATAGGTTAGCAACTGTTAGAATTTGTAACTGTTTGAGGGCATCACAAGTTTCTCTGTAACTCAGACTGAACTGTATCTCGAATTATAAATCCTAGCATTCTTAAACATTGACCATCAATATACTCGTAATGAGGAATAAATGATAAAGCAATATCTAAAATAATACCTACGTCTTTTTTCCTAATGCATTGTTCCAAACAAACGTCACCTATTTTATAATCATGCCCAATCACATGTATTTTTCTCAAGAACATCATTGTCTCACATTTCTTAATATTCAAATTTAATTCGTTATCTACATACAATGCACATAAGGAATCGACATTTTGTAAATTATGGCAATCTTGCTCATTGTATATTATTCTCGCAATTTTTAAATCATTTGCTTAGAGAAAATATAAGAATCTAGAGATTTCTCAATGTTAATGACAAAGATTCAAAACATAAGAGGACCCAAATTGGATCCCTGAGTTACACCAATATTGCACTTTAAGTACGGGATTTATAGCTGTTCTATATAGCTTTCCCTATCTGTTAATAGTGAATAAAGTAGCTCAATCAAATTGTTACACAATCCATGTTGTTTAAGTTTTTTATGGTCGTACCATGATGTACTTGATCAAACGTTTTAGTGAAATCAGTGAAGATTACGTCAACTTGTAACTTATTATCGAGAGCATTAGACAGAAATTGAACAAAGTTGCCTATATTTGTCAGAGTAGAACGACTCCTAAGAAATCCATGTTGGATAATGGATATCTGCCTGCAAATATGGTCATATACACAAATGACAAAATACACTCGAAAAGCTTTGCGATACTTGGAATTATGCCAATAGACCGGTAATTAATAATGTTAGGTTTAGTACCTGCTTTAAAAATTGGACAAATTTTCGAAATTTTCCAGCACTTTTCAAATACACATTTATCAATAATTAAGTTAGAAATGTTACATAACGGTTTTTCAAAGCAGCTAATACAGTCTTTGATCAAAAATGCCGAAATAAGATCCACACCCATTTGCGAAATTGGCTTTAACCTTCACCACTGCTCTTCTGATATCACTAATATCAACTGTGCAGGACATTGGCACCAACAGACGTATCAACACATAGGGAATCACTACTCACTGAGTTGTCATTTAAAAATACACTACTAAAATGCCTTGTGAAACCATCAACAATATCTTGAGGAGTTTTTAGAGGACGATCATCATAAATCATAGTATAGTTGAAGTAAACAGTTCCCGGCAAATAAAAAACGCAACAAAAACTTTACGACCTTATTAAAATACCATTACTCTTTGTGCTACCTCGACCGCATATCATCTCGCTAACCTTTATAGGTTTTTAATGTGCGTCGGGTCGTTTGATGCAGGCATGTCGCCGTGGCCCGCAGCGATAATAATTATGTCGTAAAGTTTTTGTTGGGTTTTTTGAGTGCAGGGAAGTCCTTACTTGGACTATACCAGGTATTCTCGACGAATTCTTCTTAGCATTCACATAATTTCAGAGCTAGTTCGGGTCATTTTAATGTTAGTTTAAGTAGACCTAATTAAATTATAATATTCACGACGAATACTGTAGTTTATATTACGCTTTACGATTTTCACCTTATCTATATATTCGAGGAAATTATGGTATCTTAAAATACTGATCTTTCAATTTTATTTTTTGTATTAAATCTCTGGTACATCAATGCGGGAAGTTCTAGGTGTAGTTGTTGGTATGTGCATGTCAAGTGCCGTGTAGAGTTTATCATAATATATATCATGCAGTGTCAACATCATCAACTAGATACAGGTCGCTCCAATCGACCTCCGACAACGCATGACATTATTCATGGAAATTAGCTTTTCGAAAGTTGTATCGAGGACAGCTTGTATTATTTTCAAACAAGTCATTACTGTAAGATGAGAAGTTCAAAGTGACCTGCAGCCCCGGATGGTGAGGATCTTCATCAATTACAATACATTCGTCTCTTATACAGAGCAACTAAGGTCTTCTGAGGTAACAATTAGATCTAGGAGCCTGCTATTACCATTTTTTACATGGTTATGTTGTACATATATATTTGGTCTCAAATGATGCTAGAATTTAAAAAGAAATCCCATAACAATCGAGAAATTGAACTAGTCTCGTTGTCACTCGGTAGACATGAATTAAAGTACTCATACTCTCACATGACTGAATCTAGAACCCCGTCTTGCAATTTATTGCACTTGTATTTTAACATTTTAACGATATCTATTATTCCACTTGTAATGTAAATAATAATTATGACTCAAAAAATATTTAGCTGGCTTTAAAGCAGCATAGGGAACGAGTTGCTTATGTGCTATTTGTGGTTATTTATTTTGTAGAGGCTTTGGTATTGATAAAAACAGTCTTAATAATATAACTAATAAAAGTTGTAATCGAATGTAATCCGAATAAATGATAACATTCTCCTCAAATGCGACGCAATTTAGTTTTATGTGTTGTTACTGAGAATAAGTACAGTCAAAATATTTTTATTTATATGATTCAAGAAGGCACTCGCAGCCTGCAAGTTTCATTCGCTTCGTCGTAATAATTTTGAAAATATCTTCTAAGTAAAATTATTATTATTATAAGACGCACTACTGTATATCACAGTTTTCATTATAATTATAATAAAATATATTTTATATAAAACATTATCATTTAGAGTCCTTTGCACTTTATGATATATCGTATTCCTATATTCTCAATTTGTAATTAAGTATGTCACTAATTGACAAATGTGTGCAAATAAATAAAAGAGATTGACAAATACAATATCCAATCAACAGAGAAAAGGTAGCTAAAATACCAGTAAATGTAAAAAAATTACGTAGGTAATAACATTGCATATCGAAATAAAAGGAAATACCGCACCTTTAAGTAAAATGAGATACAAAAACTTGAAAGCCTGAAACTTTTCGGTTATTTCTTTGAACGGAATTCTTGAGGGAAATTTATTGACGCCGTGGAAAATAGGAAATTGTTTACCAAACCATTTAACTTCTCTGCATAATTTTAATTTTATTTATTCTGAGAAACACGCTTGATATTTGACAGCAGGTCTCGTAATACATACCAAGGGTTCCCTGAAGATATGGTTTTATATGAATTTTGGTACCTACCCCACATAAATTGAAAACACACATTACAGAATGAAAAATGTGCAACTAGTATGTCACTTTTTCATAATTTCTTTATTTAAATGGGCATGCTGCATACGGCATAATTTTTGTACGAAAGATAGAGAATAATAAAAAATGCGGTGAATATTTACACCTACCTATAATTGCCATTTACTTTTCAGTAATAAAATTTTATGGATCTCGATTGAAATATTACCATGTTTATTATTTTTCTGATATTTGCTTCCCTACAAGACAGCACCAATAAAATAATAGTGTATGCAAAGTTTAGCCTAATAAAATAAATTTTAAGAAGGTTACATAAAGCTTTATAGATATTTTTATTAAAATATTGATATTTTGTAATACAGAGGATGTTTAAATATTCATATCTAAGATGAGAAATTATTTTTCTGTTTTCGCGCATTCTTTAAAAATATGTCATTGTTCAATCGGGAACTGGTGAATATTTCTAAGTCGGATATCTTGGAAAATTGAGGCTAATAGTAGACCAAATCTGAAAGGAGTTGGTAGTTTGAAGTGACAAAATGGGAGAGTGGAAAACATATCGTCGGTTATTGGGACATCTGTGAAGACAGAGAAGAGCAATTAAATTCCAAAAGGGTGGATATTAAAGCAACGTCTATGTGACTTTCCAGAACTGAAGATACTATCCAGCAGCTACTCCGCAGTAAAGGTCTATTAATGAAAATAGCATTCATTTTTGCCTTTTAGCAAAAGGCCTTTTATTTTAGAGTATATGTGGTAACTTACATACAATCCTCATTAGCGAAGGAAAATGAACATTGATACGCATGTACCAATCACCAAGAGCAAACGACGCCAGCGTCCGGGGCCACCACCATGGACTTAAATTACGTTATTTATATTAATTTTCCTATCGAAACTTTTTTTTACCCTCAGATGCAGTACCCAAATTCACCAGGACAGTTAGAATTTCGTGACTGAATAGTGCAGGTGCCAAAGATTTTTGAGTGTGCAAAATATAAGGACAGGCATCTGTGCTGCGATTTGAATACCTGAAACCTTAAACTATAAAAAATACATATTGCTTGTAGCTGGCGTGGTGCCTTTCATCGCACCTGACCACTGCTTGTGTACACTATTGCTAGATTGCCTCTGATGCATCAGTAAATGACAAAATCGACAGGGTAGCCACTCACGTAGTCAGTGGGAAAAGAGTAAATGTAGGCTTGTGAAGCAACTTATGGTCTTTAAGTTTGCACATTTTCCCTACTTCTGGTTTTGTGTAGTTAGCATGTAGTCTCATGCACTATGAATGTAGTCATTGTGATTGATATTTTCCAAGTGACAACGAAATTCTAAAAAGTTATGATTTCAAATAATTCCACAAAAACTACGACATATAGAAGCACTGAAAATAAATTGCAGCTTGTTAAATTTCTTTGTACTCATGCTCCCACATATGCGCAAGTGAAAGAAGGCAGCTGTATATTTGCGCTGAATTTGACAACTCGACAAAATGTTTTAAATTACAAAATTGTACTCTTTTGAAATTTTAGAATCAATATCAAACCATTTAGAAGCAGATTCAAGATTATTCATGCTCTTCTTTGAGTTTTGCTTGTAGATTTGTTCTTGTTTTTAATTCTAGTTAGATAGATTAGATTAGATTTTATTTCCCAAAAATTAATGTTACATAACAATAATAATACAATATGCTCATATAAGTACATACATGACATGGTGCGCCTTAATCAAGACATAAGGGAAAAAGCATTTACTTAAATAGGTTCAAACTTAATAAAAATACAATGCACATACTTAAATAAATTCAGACATTATAAATATACAATAATACAATGCTTTAGAAGTAAACCCTTTGAAAACCTTTTATGGATTAAATTTTGTAGTGAAGTATTCTTCTAAGTTATAGAGCACATAATTATTTAAAGCTTTCTTTAGCCTAATTTTGAATAAGTTTTCGCTGTTTATGCAAGTAATAGAATTTGGTAGGTGATTATAAATTTTCACTCCGGAGTATAAAGGACCTTTCCTATTTGTGACATATCTATAATTTGGTGCAATTAGTTTTGTGTTAGATCTGGTATTGTAATCATGGATATCAGCGGATGTCGATATTGTGTTTCGTTTTCTGTAAATTATTATAGATAATTTATATATAAAAGATTAACTACAGCTGGTATATGTAAGTTTTTAAACGCCGTTCTACAGGATTCTCTCGGATGAATACCACAAATTGCTCGCACAGCACGTTTCTGTGTCATTAAAATTTTTTGAAGACAAGTTGCGTTTCCCCAAAATTCTACACCATATTGCAGTATGCTTTGAAAATATGCAAAATACACAGATAGTGCCGCTGCAATGCTGCTATTTTCTTTGACGTTCTTTAATGCATAAATTGCACGTCCAAGTCTTTTATTTAAATCAGAAATATGCGTCGATCAATTTAACGATTTATCAACATATATTCCTAAAAATCTAGTATCAGTTACTGATATTATTTGTCCTAGATCAGTTTGAATATTTATATCTAAGGTTTGTGTGTGGGATTTTTCAAATGTTATATTCATTGTTTTTTCAACATTTAAGAGCAGTTTATTAGCATGAAACCAGTTTGTAATGCCATTCATTGCCTCTTCACTTTTAACTTTAAGATCGTCCAAATTATCATCATTCACTATGATACTGGTATCATCAGCGAACAATGAAAATTGTAACGAAGGAAAATTATCAACAAGATCATTTATGTATATTAAAAATAATACTTGACCTAATATGGACCCCTGTGGAACTCCAAATGTGATATCTTTTGCCTCCGTGATAACAGTTTTTCCAATTTCCTGAGATTCGTCATAAAGTCTGACATGTGCAGATCTATGTTTTAAATATGAAGTAAACCACAGAAGTGGTGTACCACGTGTTCCGTAGTAATTGAGCTTCATTAATAAAATATTATGATCTACACAGTCAAAAGCCTTAGACAAATCGCAGAAGATACCCATAGGAATATGTTTATTTTCTAGGATATTATTAATATAATTTATTAGTTTAAATGCAGCGTCAGATGTGCTACAATCTTTTTGAATCCAAACTGAAATGGTGTTAAGATTTTAAATTTTTCTAAATAGTTTACTAGCTGTTTTTTTACTACTGCTTCTAATATTTTAGAAATTGTAGGCAAAAGGGAAATAGGTCTATAATTTAAAATATTATATTTGTCGCCTTTTTTAAAAAGCGGCTTAATGGTTGCTATTTTAAATTTACCTGGAAATATCCCCTGGGAAAGTGATAAGTTTACGATATGTGTTAAGGGTTTCTTTTATTAATGTAATTGGAATTTCATCCCATCTAAATGATTCCTTAGGTTTTAACTGCTTAACAATTTCAATTACCTCATTTTCCGTAACCGGCATAAAGTACAGAGAGTCCATGGTATTTTTATTTGTTTTTTTAATATAGTATTCGGCAGAGTGTATGCTTTGTAAATTAGATGTTAGTGTTTCGGCAATGTCCACAAAAAAGTCAATAAATTTAGTGGCTACTTGACATGGATCTCTTATTATTATATCATTCTCAGGCAGCAAAATATGTTCTTGCCTGTTAGAATTTTTTCCCTGAAGGTCGTTCATGATATCCCAAGTAATTTTTATTTTATTACTAGAGTGTAGTATTTTATTACTAAAATATAATTTTCTTGCAGCGTGACTAACTTTTTTTAAAATCTTACAATATAATTTAATGTAGTTTATAAAACTACGACCTTTACTTACTTTATTTTGTTTTAGATAAATTAAGTCGCGCTTATGCTTGCACGAAATTCGAATACCTGTAGTTAGCCAGCTATTATTAGTTTTTTTTGAAATATTAATTTTTTCCATGGGAAATGCTTCATGAAAACAATCCAGAAAAAGAGAATAGAAGGTATCGTTTGCAACATTTGCGTTAGTGTATTCTTCTATAGTGCACCAATTTATAGACTTCAGCAAATTTTGAAACTTTATTTTATTTTTTTCGGTAATTATTCTTTTTTCTGTAAATTTATGATTACTTAACATATTACTATTATTTACTATTTTTAAGATTTGGCCTTTATGATCTGAGAGACCCAGATCTATTACTTGTGAATTATATTGTGCATTTATATTTGTTAAAATATTATCAATAATTTTGGATGATGTAGATGTTATTCTTGTAGGTTCGGTTATGGTAATTTTTAAGTCATATATATTTAAAATCGATTCTAAATCATTTGTAATGTTACAATTTTCTGAAAAGTTTATATTAAAGTCACCACATATAATAAAGTTTTTATAATGTAATTGGTTTAATTCAAATAGTAGTTCGTAGAAAGAGTCCAAAAATATTGTTGTGTCGCCTACGGGGGCTCTGTACAGACAAATAACAGTGTAGTTACTTTTTTTACTATGGACAACAGTGAATTCAAAATGCAATTCTCTTTGTTCAGTTTTCAAATTGTTTACTTCCATAAAATCACTACAGTTTCTGGCGTATATTACAACTCCGCCGTGTGCCTTTTTTTCTCGGCAGTAAAGACCTACTATTTTATAATTATCTGTGTTAAGAAAATTCTTTTATTCATATTTCATCCAAGTTTCAGAGAAACATATTAAGTCGATGGCGGAATTTTCTTGTGGCAAAATGTTACTAAGCCAAATATTAATTTCATCGATTTTGTTAGTCACACATTGTATATTGTAATGTAATATTGTAAAATTTGAAATATTATTCTCGATAGTATTCTCTTCCTTACTATTGTTCGTTTTCTTGCTGTTTGTTTTTACTTGGGATGGTCTTGGGGTAAGGGTCTCTGCAATAAAAACCGATTTTGGTATCAGTCAATTCCAACATACTCTGGCCAGATGTTAGGGTTCTTGAATGCTTCGATATGGTTTGCCGGTTCTGATACTTTAAAGGATGTATATATTTCGGGACTTTTAGATTTCATCGTCTCACATTTAACATCTGGTATATTTTTAGAATTAAGATATGTAATCATATCGGAGGTAGACATTTCTAGCGGGCATCTAAACACATGAGAGTCTACATATCTCACAACTCCTTTGAATATGCTGTTGTCATTTCCTTTACCATATATTGTAGTATTTCGCCTCCTATATTTATGTTTTGGGAACTCCCACTTTCCTTCGTTTTCGTTTCTCTGCTCCTTCGCTTCTGTATTATTTTTCTCTATACTACCGTTACTGTGTCCGTTTATTGTATCATGACTTGAACTAGGTTGGTTAGTTATTCTTTTTTCTACTTTATTTTTTTCAATGTTCTTACTTGTAGTCCTTTGCTGGTTGACTGCTAATTTATTATCTGTCTCGTTGAATGTTTTCTTCGCGATTATGTTTTTTTGATTTTCTTTTGGGTGTGATTTTTCCATATTTTTATATTCGTTTGACGTTAATAGGCCAATTAACTCGATATTACTTTCTCTTAATTGTATTACTTCATTTTCTAATTTTGTAATTTTTTCTTCTAGTTTTGTAGTTTCATTTTTAATGCACGTAGTAATAATTTCCTTAAACTCGCTACTTTTTATAAATGAGATTATTATTCCGTCTTGTTTCGATCTTAAGTCGGGTATTTTACAACCACTGTAGGTACAAGCTAGAGCTTAGTTAAAACACGTGCGAACCCGGCGACGGTCACGGTCTTAACTCAACTATCAATATCACTATGGTCACATTGTGGCCTTCCTTTCTTTTTGCTATTCGTTTCCAGTGTGCTTGATCTTTTCCTAATCTGCTTGTGATCCTCTATATTGCTCCTATCCATATGTAGTGCACTCTATTTTGACAAAATATAATGCCATTAATACGTCACCGATATATTAGTTTGTATTTAGTTTTTTCATATCCATCCATATCGTCATGATAATGATATTTATACCAAATATAAGCTCCGAGTATTTGGTAAGCAAATAGTGTCTACAAAAAAAGATTACGTAAAATAATTTGCCATTATAAAAGTGTCAGATTTCATAAATATGATTTCCACTGTAATGAAATAAACTTGGAAGATTTTTGATTCTTCAAAGGGTAACATAACTATGAGTCCTATAGTCTTATTAGAAACGAAATCTTTTAGCTCTGGATTGCTTGCTTGTAATGTCTCGGTGAGCATTTGTCGGTTTCCCATATTCTAAAATCGTTTCATAGAAATTCCATTTAATCCAGGCGTTTTAGATTTTTGCTGTCAAATTCGTGCTCTACGAATTTTTTTTTATTGTGTTTATTTGGACGTCCTGAATAACACTTGGTAGTTACGCCACGATCCACCTGGAGGAATTCGTAAAAATCGCTTCAGAAGGTCGCGGAAATCAGAGATTCGCGATTAACTCGGCCCAAAACGGGAACAACACCTATTATGAAAATTGTACATCTGTAAGTTCTCTACCTTAAAGGTCCTATACATTTTTTTCGTACGCTGAAACGTTTTGGAGATATGATGCGAAATAAGTGAAAAATGCATTTAGTTTCTTTTTTTTTATATATTTTTTAAATATTTTTATTATATTGGACAGAACAGAATTGTTGAAACGTTCAAACATGGTTGGGAAAAGACACTGACCCTGAGCAGTGGGGCTGGATTAGGAAGAATGATACTTTACAGTCAGTACCAACGCAGTTACCACCAGGACCAGATATATTGTTAAATTAAATTTTTTTGCAATTCTACGAAGGATTGTGCAGGAAAATGTAGCCGTAAGAAAGTAGGACTGAAGTGTTCAACAGCTTGTGGACACTTTCACGGTCACTTATAAAGCACCTATAATTGCTATGACTGAGGAAATGGACGACGTAGAATCTTATCAGAATGAAAGTAATGACAACGACTTGTCATTGGACGATAATGTTTCAGATATCGAAAAAGTCGCAAATATTGACTAATTTAAGATCCGGCATGGATCAGGGCTCCTGGGGAAACCATATAAAAAAAGCATGCCGAGCATTCTGCCTCTAAGTTGCGGAAATGAATGCATTTTTTGCCTTATTCACTGTAAATAAATGTAAATAAAATGTACAAAATATTCTAGTGAGAATAAAGATCACCGATAACAGCAATATCAGGGGAAAAAGGTCTTCTCGAAAATGCAATAATATATAGGGTGTTCTATTTAAAAATACATATTTATTTCGTATCACGTGACCTATAGATGATATTGATTTTTTATCACATTTCAATAAAATATAGGTAAAATCGTAAAACTTCTATACGATTTTTTTTTTCTATTTTTAATAATAACAGAAATAAATGAGGGTCAATATATGGTGAATAACCCTATACAACATTGGTATAATATTAATATTATAAATAAAACATTAGAATGAATAGAACAAACTCCAATTACAAATTTGGATTTAACAACAAAGATCTTCGTTATAGAATCGGCTACCCATTCAAATGAATAGATTTGCAAGTCAGAAGTCAAATTATTACAAAAAGGGTTACGTTAGAACGCGAATTATTACTAAACAAACAGCACTATACATCAATGAACCCAAAACATTTTAAATGTTAATTTTACCAAATTATTCGTAATATATACGATGTGATATTATTTTTAACATATAAGAATCACCTACTTCTGTTTTTATAAGTATGCGATAGGAGAATGAAAAATGATACGTAATATGTGATTATAAATTATAGATAGTGTGCTAGGTAACTTACCCCTCGTGGTATCTCCATGGGAATTATGATGGCCGTCATAGTGAATATCAGTTATATGCCAGAAGTAACCTGAAAATAATAACGATTTATTAAATTTACTAAAACAATTACCAATACAGTTGTTAATAAAATTGTAATTATGAATATTATGAATGGTAAGTATAAATAAACCGTTTTCATAGCATAATTATTGTTTTCTTTTAAACTGTCCAGGGACAACCCCAATTCCAGAAGCCAGAGGCGGAAGGAGGTTATACATTAAAAAAACGCGTGCCAGTGCTGGAGCCGGGATTCGAACCCGAAGGCGCGATACCCATGTGGTTAATCGCGATTGCCACCTCGTGCCTTAACCAATGCGGTTATCGGCCAAATCATAACATTAATCACACATCTCATATATCACAAAATGGCGTAATATGAAAAATATGGATAAATGCATTCAGTGACCTGCCTGTTGGTACGTCCCTCCACCTCAAAGTAGGTTGCCGCTGGTTAACTAAAATAGATCTTCATTAGTGATACTTTACATATCAAAATACTTATCCGGTCTTAAAGTGAATCTGGGAGGAATTAAATTATTACAAGATCTCAGATTTTCAGGTTCAATATTTGGAATAATAAAAATTTCTGGTTATTGTAATAATATCATTTTTAAAATTACGATTCCGCATTATTTGGTTTCATTTAAGGTTTGCCGAAATTTGCTGAGAAAATAGTTTGAAGTGTAAGAAAAATAAAAAGAAGGAATCTAACGGAAAAATTATGTATGTATTATATGCGGGAAAGAGCTGAATTTGAACGAACTAACCAGCCCCCGAGCAACCGTTCCTAGGAAACGCTTTGTGAGACTGCAACAGTGAGGCAGTTTATCCCTATTTTAACATTATCTCAAGGTAGTTCTCAAGGTGTAACGATTTCTAGATGGTGATGGAATTTCGTAAAATTTCTTGCACAATTGACATTTCAGTTGCAGGGGCATTGATCGTTGGAAGATATCCTACCATGTCTCTCGTTATTTATTATTTCTTGTTAGAACATTGAATCCAGTCCAAGAACAGATTATCTGGTTTTGTGTGTCATGCGCGCAACACTATCCGCAGGATATTCCGCTGAAGAGCAGTGGTGAAAAGATCAGCTGGAACGACGGGAGGTGGGCCTTGTCTTTTGTGCGATGATTGAACTTTGACTATAAATTTCATCAGAAGTGATTCTTAGTCGAATCTGAAACATCTCGAATGCCCTTGGAAACGATACGAGTTGTGTTACGTTTCTTTCTAACCTCAAGCAACTCAAGAAACCTCAGGTCACTAACCTACCCTGATACCTTCACACACCTCGGCTAGTCTCGTCGTACTCCCAGGTTTTGGGTTCCAGGTTCACACGTGACTTGGCCTATCAGTAGGTGACCTAGGTTAAACAAAAGCAAATTAATAAAAATCAGATTAAGTTTCCTTATCCAGTGGTTTAAATTTTGTTGAAAATAAACAAACTCACATCGAGTAAATAATTTATTCAGCAGGACGACATAATTTATTAATTGTAGGAAATAATCAAATGTACCAGACGTGATACAAACATTGACGTATGTACAATAATTAAACCCCAAATTTATTAAACAAACAACAACAAAAAAATTACCAAATCGGTTACCAAATGCAATTGCACGTAGTTTACATAACCCTTATTTACTATAGATATATTCCCATGCGTTATTTACACTGTAACATACTAACTGTACAATCTGTTACATCAACTTCAAATAATTACTTAGACTGGACTATATCCTTTAACTAAGTATTAATAAAAAAAATATAGTTGAAGGTTAAAATTATGATATCACTATACCATACATGAAAATAAAAAAAATTAATTAAGTGAATTTTGAAATTTAAATTTTTGACAACAGAAACTTATCTTTACTCCGAGAGTGGCGGTTACGGTGTAGGTGCTTGTAACCTCACTGTGAACTGTGACTCCATGAATTTTTAGCGTGGTGTGCTCCTTAAAACTTTAGCAATTTTGGCATCCCCTGATCTCCAACAATTATTCCTTAGACCATTATTTACTCGAGAAGAAAAAAATATGATAACTCCTACTCCACTAACAAATTGACCCAGTCATGAAAACAGCATATCTACGCCAACAAAACCCAACGTAAATCCAAGGTACATCATGACGTACGTCCAACATAAATGTAACATAAATCGCCTAAAAGTTTTAAGAATAATTAATACAAGATGGACGTATGAACACGTGTAGGGCATTTTCTCAAAGATGTTATTATCCAGCATTAAGCTGTCGATATTCAAAATATCTAATCGAGGCTGAAGAATTTATTCCCGCAACATACCAATTATAAAGTGATGATTCACCTTTAACAAAATTAATTCGGATTTAAATTATTCTTCAGTCCACACATCCAGGAGAAAAAGCAAGGACGTCTAACACGTGAGAGCTATCAACCGAGAAGAAGGAAATTACCACCAAATTGCCACAGGTTATTAAACAGCACATGCGCTACGATAGAATACCAATGTTCGACAACCAACACCCAGTTAAGGTGTGTTCCATTAATTTTCTAGCTTCTCACCAATTCACTAAACTCCACTAAATAAAATATATACGAGAGAACCGATCTATTGTCTCACCTTTATTTGTTAAACTGATATACACTTCCAGTCAAAGTCGAAGAAAAGACTTCCAAACTAAAATAAGTAACATCAAGTTAACAGATCAGAACAGAACTGAACCAACGGTGTTACAACCAATAACTAATTGAATATACTTAGAAAGCAATGACAGCTAGGTTGACAACAGAAACTTAACCTCCACTAGAAATTGAACATTACAAAGAATAAACCATATAATTGTATACTACTGAATACTACAGTAAGTGCTCGAAGTAATACGTTAATTATCCCGACATTTACAGTGCTGCGATTGTGGTTATGTTGTAGTTGCTAACATTTTTCAATGTTCCAGGTACTCTAGACAAGACAACGAAACTGCAAGAACTAGATAACATAATACCCCATTATATAACCGACACAAACCTAATTCAGTATTAGGCATGTATAATGTACAGGTAGGATACTCTTTGTTTATGATATACAAAACTAATGTTCGCTTAATCTTTTCAGAGCCAAACATGCCAGTCAAAGCTATACCTTGTATAAACTATAAGCTATTAGTAAACTAGGGTACGACTTCTCAGTAGTTTAATGTTTAATAGTTAAACTCTGTCAAGACAAATACAGCGTAAAGAAAAATACAGAAGGTTTTCTATTAATAATGGAAAATGGATGCGAAATACAAATAATAAAACAAACAGTGCAAGCTACATTTAATGTGTGAATTAAAGTGACAATTATATCCTTTTATTTTTAGTGTTGACTACTGTTGAATATGATTAATAAAATTTAAAAATTACAAGAAGCGTTAAGACCAATTTTACTTGACTAACAAAATATAATTAACGAAAATGATATTGATAAGTGAACTTTATATTAATGTACAAAACAAATGTAGAATTCAGTACTTGTCCCTTTCACGACAAAATCAAACGTAACAGTTGAGAACTCAGTTCTGCAAGTGGAATAATTCGAGGATTTGAGAGAAGTTCAATTCGGATTGTATCAAAATCATCTTAAGAGCGTTTTTCTCGGATATTTGGTACAAGTTGGTATGGTTTGGTATCTTTATCAGGCCTTGCGCGAGTATAGTTTTTAGTTTTATGGTAATGTGCTTTAGCTGCCACCACATCTCTTGAAGTTAACGGCCATATTCTGTTATCTAGGTGTTAAGCAGCAATATCACGAACGGTTATGTCAGACTTAAGTTCTACTGCAGGTTTTAAGGGTTCACGACTATTTGTCCCTTTGATATACTTAGAATTTTCAAGCAAAAAATGCAAGTCTTATCATAAACTTTGGACTTCCCAGTAACATTTGGAGCTTGCCTCATAGAGTACCTTAGTTCCGGAGTGGTTTCTTCCATGGGAGTTTGTTCCCCTTCTTTTGAAGGCGTAGCTGTCGTAGTTGTAATTTTGCCAGAGATTTTGGGTGGGTGAATTGTGACCTGCATTCGTTGTGGTAACATATACACTTTGGTACAGTCGCATTACCTTAAAGTAATGTTAAAATAGGCATAAACTGCCTCACAAAGCGCTTCCCAGGGCTGGTTAGTTCGTTCAAATTCCACTCTTCCCCGCATATAATACAGGTTCCCATCAATTTTTCCTCTGGCTTCTTTCGTTTCATTTTTATTACACATAAAACCATTTTCTCAACAAGTGAAACCAAATAATGGGGAATCGTAATTTTGAAAATGATATTATTACAAAAATTAGAAACACAACATTCAAAAAATCATTTTCTTTACAGTTTCTGTCCTAAACTGTCTTAAACCGGTATAAAAATTTCACATTTAGGTATAACTAATTTTATTCTCAACAACTTTACCAATTTGTCATCTAGGGTCAACGGTTTCTGAGATACAGGCATTATTGGGCCAAAAAGTGAAACATTTTCAAAATGGCAGCTAAAAAAACGTGTTTAGCCGGAAATCTGAAATGTCCAGAAGGTGATTCCTTTTAACTTACATATAGGACAATCTAATAACCTAAGTGCCGTTTAGTCCCACCTAATGGTAGTCAAATCGATTTTTATTAGACCTGGCTCATAGACTACTTATGGATATGGCCTAAATTATATCCTTATAGTATACATAATGTAAGCTATACAATAATTAATCAATAGCGACTACTTTATAGACTATTTTTGGTTATAGCTTAAAAGCTCCACAAAATATTAAAAACAGAAGCAGCATTTTCGTATAAGAATAATTTATTGATAGTTATAAAGTTTGTCGTTTTGTATATTTATAGCTCTCACAAATCACCACCTACCAATATTATTCAGTACAGCATATATAAATTTCTGTATCATGGATCAAAATGATTAATAGACATAAGAGAATTGTTTATACTCCTGGATAAATTACTTTAATTTATGGCGTAATATACTATAATAAGTGTATTTAATAGATTTAAGGTTGCCTGCAGCATGTTAATATTGTCACAATAAGCTGCTGCTGCAATATTCCTTGTCTGAGCTAAGTTTCTTAAGGTGTACCATATGCAATAAAATCATGCGGTTCAGGAAATATGCGGAGATTAACTTACCACGTGTATGATATATTTTCGAGCAATTTAACTGCATTATTAATAATAAAATGAACCCAATGTGAAAATCTAAGTTCTTATATGATAAAACATGAAATTTGTACAGGATGGCTCGGTTAAATACGGAACAAGTCTGTTAATACAGTACCTACGTAATATTTCAGGAAAATGAAATGCTCTTATACATAGGTAGTAAATGGGTGACACACACGATGTAATTTGTAGGTTATATTGTACTATGAGATAAAAGTATTAAAATATAACTTATAGGATAGCGTTTGGTAGCTACCGCTCGCGTACAGAAATAACGATTAAATTAAATTATGTAGTCTTTCCTTTTTATTTGGGTTTTCTATCACATGTATTATTATCTTCAGAAACACATCACCGAGTCTACAAAATAATATAAATAGGAATAAACACAAAAATAATGTATTTTGCTGACGTTTCAGAAACTAGTCTCTTTCCGTTTTCAAGGCTTTTTTCGAAGAACTCTTATTTGTTGTGTATGTCAAATACACAGCTTTAAGATTCTGTTTATGTTATTTAAATAGATACTTACTACTTACACAGAACAGATGATATTTTCTTTTAGATAATGTTGTGTTTGTTAAGTTCTTCTTTTAATATTCGTAGCCAGGTTGTACAAATAACTATAGAACAATTCGGTAAGATTTATTTGCGAGTGCGCTCTTCGAAGAAGCGATATTCAGACAAACGCCGAAAAGTAGTACCAGAGACAAATAATCCAGAAGTGTGATATCCAAAAGCGATAACCAATAGCGTACCCAAATGCATAGGTGTTAACAGTGTGCCGGGAGCGGGAGGCGAAAGCCGCCTAAAAGAGCATGAATCACATGTCAACAGGTAAAAGAGGAACAATGGAGGAAGCGTGCCAACCGTTTTGTCACCTAAAATCCTACTAAGTAGTGATAATTTTCCCTCAAGACTAGCTCCACAAAATAACCCAGTATCCAAAATAAAGGAAAACTTTTGACGATCACCTAAATTCACAAATTCCACAAGGATGGCTACAGATGAATATGACAATCACGGCAAACCACCCGCGTGCATTTTGAGATGAATATCAAATGGATAATAACCGAGACGAAAATTATTCAGAGTCGTCTAGGTTCAACGATGTGGGTATGCTATTTTACATTCGTGAGGTACAGTGAGCTGCCTATGGTTGAGCAGTATTACATTTTGATCGGACTTGGCCAGTTCGCTGTAGGTCGGTAACAAAGTATGGTTATATAAAGGTCGTTAAAGAAAATCATGTGACCTCATTATGATCTTGCACGAAGGTAGTACCTAACACAACCTCCAAACGACACGTAAATGAAACTATGGCGCCCAAAATTATTAACAGTAACAAAGTTTACACTAATATTTAATACGACCGCTTTATGACACATACATAAATACTGTACTACAGGAGATGGTAGTCGTAATATAGGTTAAATACGATTTCGATGTCGCAATTATTGTGCTGTCAAATATCAATGTTAATCCATTAGCAAAAGTACGAACCTACGGAAGTTAACATATATTACTTTTATAAGGTTTAAAGACTGATGTTACAATTTACTGGCGAAAATGTAAACAGCCAGGGACCCAAGTTCCAAGACTCACTTGTTAATGCCCTCGGCAACAAACAATATGCCTTAGAGTTATTTATCGATAGCTTTTGATGTTGTTGATCACGAAATTCTATTGAATAAGTTAAACAGGTATGGAGTCAGAGGAGCTGTTTTAAACCTCTTTTCCTAAAGTTCCTCAAGGATCTGTTTTGGGGCTTCGACTTTTTAATATTTTTGCTAATGATTTAGTAACATATTTGAATAAAACGCCAAATATTCACTGTGCCTGTTATGCGGATGATACAAACATTTTAATCATTTACAATGACTTAAATGTCATTAAAAACTCCGCTGAGTTAGTCACAGGTAGTTTATTGGTCTAAGGAAAATGAGCTCAATTTAAATAAAAATAAAACTAATATGCTGTTGTTTACTTTACACAGAAATCTGGATATGTAAGTTTTTAATGGAAGTGATATTAGTTTCTGTGAATCGGTCAAAATGCTAGGCATAACAGTTGATAGACACTTGGATTGGGAAAACCATGTAGATATTTTGTGTAACAAATTGCGACGCAACTGTTATGGCTTGAGGTTTATGTCATTACACTGTAGTCGTAATGTACTCATGAGCCTCTATTATGCAAATTTCAATTCACAATTGAGATATGGTATAACGAACTGGTCAATGTACATATAAACCGAGTATTCAATTTGCAGAAGTATCCTATACAAATTATTGCTGGTTTAGGCTTCCACGAGAACTGTCTTACTACTTTTAAAAACTTGAAAATATTAACTGTAGCAGGTGTCTGCATTCTGGGAATCTGTTCATTTGTTTACAATAATCAGCATAAGTTTTTTGCCAATAAATTCAGCCATAACTACAATACAAGGCTTAAATGATTATTACAGCCACAATCTCACCGAACAGCTTTGCATCAAAGAAGCTTTTACTACAATGGTTGCAATTTTTTTATGCACTAAACGAGGTGATAAAACTTTCTCCGAATTTACATATTTTTAAATTGAAATTGAAAAAAGTATTTACTGTACAAAAATCGTTATGAGGTTGATGATTTTTTTTAATAAGTACTGGTTCGATTAGATACCTTTAATTTTATGGGCTTTTTATTAAAACTTCGTTGCACCTGCGGTTTTGGACTTCTTACCTAATCTTTTAAGTATATATATTTTTTATGTATGTACTTCCTGTTATATTAACTGAGTAGGTATATGTTATAGTTCAATTTTTTTTTTGACAAAATATTCCTTTTTCGTTTTTTAACACTTTTTATGTAATGTGTTTGATATCTGTATGTTTGATTTGTGTAAAATAATTTCTGTGCTATACACCAATAAATATTATTATTATTATTAAAAAACAAACAAACAAATTGAAAATTCTCAAAAACTATTAATCTGAGAGGCAATCATCATAATAACTCAACGGAAGGGAAAAAATACTTGTGCAAAAAGGTGAAATATTTGAAAAACACTTTTAGGTTATTGAAAATTGTAAATTTGATAAATTTGATGCCCTTATACAAAACGCCTTCTACATAATCATAAACTTTCACTTCTCTTAGAGACTTTAATTAACACTTTATCCTTGCACTTACCAAATGCCTTCCCTTACTTTCATTTGGGATGCACTATTTTTCCGTGAAATTCCACATTTCTCTCAAAAACTTGGTAACGCTGCAGTATCTTCAAAACTAAAATTAGTACTCTATGTAAAATATTAGGTTGAAATGAATGACGTAAACATATACCGGGTATATAATTTAAAAATTCGACTTTTAAGCTGACCCGCTTTATAAGAAAACTTTACTTCAGCAGTAGAAGTAAGTTATATTTTTCATTTTTCTCATAATAAGCCAGATATTGGACTTCCTCGCTTTAATGAGCCGCCTAGTATATATCTATTGGTAACCATTTCGGTAGTAAAAAAAATATTGCTTGCACCCTGTTGCATGATACATCGACTCTCACTTATAGAATTCATATTCGTGATATATGCATCACTGTATACACCTGTAACACACATAACTAGATTCGCTAGCTCGATTTGCTTATTTTAAACTGTTATTCATACCTTTTTCTATGCTTTACGGCAGTAGTGAATAAGAACATCTTGACGATAGGTATTTATTGAGGAAATGGAGAAAATAGTATCAACTTATGATCCATAATAAGATTTTTATAATATGCAAAGTTGCCCTCATTTCTGTTTTTTTCAATGAAACCAACATACTGACAGATAAAAGGATTTAGTGGTTACGTACAATTTTAATACACTTCATTATAGATAGACAAAAATCCATGTACCTTATCCGCCCTAGATCATAAAATATGTATATTTAATTAAGCTCTGATTGCGACTGTTTGAGAACTCCGGATTCCCTAGGGAGTGGATCTGCCAGGATTGAAACTAATTTGATTTGATTTGATTAAATTTAAGCTTAATGCTATACATTAATGAAATAAATTGTTAATATGTCACATTTACGGTTCTTAATATACAAACGGTTTGTAAATATTTAAAACATGTTATTTAAAATTATCAGCGGTATTTCATCGCAAGAATGTTTGAAACAATGTTTGTTTTTTGAAAAGAAGTTTTTTCTTAGTTTGCAACCAACCTCCGTATTTACGCTTTTCTTCATATTTGAAAAAGATTGTTAATTAAAATTTTCATTAAAAATGTAAGGAAACTTCTAAAAAAGTCGTATTTATAGTTTCTAATTTTTAAACGCCAAATGACGCCATCGGCAACACTTTCTGTCGTAGGGTAGGCGTGGGTAAGCTTAGGTCATCTGTCAATAATTGTTTAACATAGTAACCTCAATCTAGGCGAGCGTAGGTGAGTCTTTACTATGTACACATTTCGGTATGCGATGTAAAGAAACGTCAGGTGCGGTAATATTTAGATGGGTGATCGTTCAACCAGCGGCAAGTCACCGCGGCGCTGTTCCTAGACGTTGCCAAAGCGTTCGACAGGGTCTGGCACGACGGCCTCCTAGCTAAAATGATGAGTATGGGTTACCCCATCGAACTCGTCAAACTAGTGAGGTCCTACCTGCACCGCAGACAGCTAATTGTGAAAATCTCGGACCAACTCTCCACTTACAGGACCGTGGAGGCGGGAGTCCCGCAAGGTTCGGTGCTGTCACCGCACCTGTTCGCTATCTACACCTCAGACCTCCCCAAGACCGACCACACAGCCCTGGCCCTGTATGCAGGCAACACAGCAATAATTGCCAGATCCTGGAAAGCCAGGGACGCAACCATAAAACTCCAGGAAACGGCCACACTCCTGGAAGAATGGTGCACGAAGTGGAAAGTCGCTGTCAACGCCGACAAAAGCCAAGCCATTCTCTTCAGACGAGTGCGGAAAGAAATTTCCACAGGACACGTCTCCATGAACGGCGAGGACATCCAATGGCACGACACCGTCAAGTACCTTGGCGTGGTCATGGACAGAAGCCTAACGTGGAGACAGAACACGGACGCTATCACAGCCAAAGCCCGGCGCACGAGAGCCCTCATCTACCCGATGATGGGAAACGGGAGCCGTCTCAACTTGAGGAATAAGCTCACGCTTATCAAGACCCTCATCAGGCCGCAGCTGACGTACGCCTCGGTAGCGTGGGGCTACCAGGCAAAGTCCTACATGAAGAAAATCCACGCAGTGGAAAACATCGCCCTCAGGACGGCAGTCGACGCCCCATGGTACGTGAGAACCGCAGATATCGTCAGAGACCTGGAGTACACCACGGTCACTGAAGTCATCCGGGAACGAGCGAAGAAGCTGTACACCCAAGTCGAGGAGCATGGGAACCCGCTGATCAGACAGGCCACTGATTATGACCCTGCCGACGCCCCGAGGCATAAACGGCCGAGGGTACAGCTACTGGACAACGGGTGAGTATAACTTATATTTCCCGCTAACCGATCTGTTTCAGATACCCCAGGACGGACCACCACTACCAGAGACATGACATGTTTCTACCCTAACCCAACCTCCTTGCGGGCGTCGGACAACATACCGTCCAACGCCCGTTGTCCCACCTGCTCCGTGGAGTCCGAAAGTGCTAAAATAAGCACTTAGGGTCTCCACACACCTGAGCTACACAGCTCATATCCTTACCTTTCCGATGATCCGGGGTAGGATATCAATTGATGTCCTACGTACCGGCAGTCAGTCCCAGCCAAAACTTCCTAAACCCAACTCGACCGATGACTAGCCCCGGGGGTGACAAGCTGGCGAAGAAAGTAAATATCAAGACAAGAAGAGCGCCAGAAGAGACCTCAGCCAGCGAGGTTCAATAGCCAGGACCAGGGGAGGTCCGCAGAAAATACCACGACACATCTCGCATTTGCGAGCTGGGTCTGGTAGAAGTAAGCGGGCCCACCTATCACGAAGGCCGGTCCAGGTCTACAGAGATAATCTAGGAGCAAAGAGTAGTAGTCCTACTCGGCCCTAGTTATCGAGACCGACATCCAGCCAATGGATATTGGCGCGCGTTTGAAGAGTTATAGTACCTCTCCGGCATAAACGAAGAAATATATTTTACAAGTTTCATGATTTTCAAAATAAACAACATTTTTCATCCATAAAGTCAGGGTACAATAAAATAAGTCATTAAGTGACTTGAAATTACCAAAAACTACATTTTTTCCAATCAAATTCTGAAAAAATTCACAAACACTCTATTATTCACCAATAAGCTAAAATTACCGGCAACAGCTTTTAGATTCTCAATTAATCATTTTACAGTCAAAACATTATAAATTAGTGCCCTAAAAACAAAGCCCCATATGAAGTTCAATCTCGCCTAAATTGCCGCACAAATCCCTATTTACATCATTTAAATTTTATTTCTATTAATTACCATTAATATTATTCAACATCTAATTCAGAATAAATTTCCATCCCCGACGTGTAACTTTTTTCATCAAAATGTAGACCAGATACATATGCACTAAAGCTCTCGCGTTAACTGCGAAAGCTCGTGCGTTAACTGTAAAAGCTCAGATACACACATTTGCCATTCAGATTGTAGTGGGGGCCTTCGTGATACATTACCAAACCACATAAACGTCAGTCTGTCTTAGTCTCGAAGTTATTCCTAAATAAATCAATCAATCATGTAGACCTGAATTTTAAAGATGTCCCTTTCTTCGTATTTAGGTTAGAATTAGGTATAGTTTGTACTGTTTGGTATCATTATCAATCAAGTATATTTAATAAATTAATTTAACTTTATTGTGATTATCAATTAGATATTTTGTGACTGGCAGTATGGTCTTCGACCAAAAGCCATTTAAAAGTAATAAAAAAAAGGTGCCCCTTATTAATACCCACCTTTCTATATAATTTTCAGTTTCAAAATATTCCGTCTTCTATGCGAAAATCGCTACGTCGCCGAGAGATTGGACAGGGCACAGCAAACGAAAGCAAAAAATAGGGACAACGTCTGTGCAAGACTACTGTCCCCGTCTAAAGGAGACGCTTCTGACACTGTATAGGACCCAGATTTTTACAAACCAGCAAGTCAGTCTACAGTGATCTCTCAAGTGTTATATATCTTCATGTATTTAGTTTGGTAAGAAAGTGTATGCCTTCACCTTTGCACTTCGCACGTAAAGTCAATACTCAAATAATATGTATATGCTACTCTAGATTGATAGATAGATAGATCAAGTAAGGCACTTAAGTACAGATCTATATGAAGTTTGTTTTCTAGGACACAGCAAACAGCTATCTATGGCTTATGTATTGACAATAATTTGAGATGAAAAACTTTTGGTAACATTACGATTAAATAGAAAAAAAATATTGTAAAGATATCGGCGGCACACTTATAATAATAAAATACAAGAAACACAAAAGTATTTTTTGCTCAGCATCCTAAATGATATATCTTTATTGTAAACTCTTGCCTGAGGTTGCAACTTTTTTATGTACATTTTCTCTTCACTGTTTCAGAACATTTATATTTACCAAAAGATTTTTTTCAAAAAGTGTAAATTTCTTCCTCTAGCTAACACTAAATAACTGTGTAAATTTCCACTTAGTCAGATTTATTTCTATTAGATTATCTTCAAAGTAGTTTTTTCTTCTAGCTGACACTAAGTAACTGTGCAAATTTCCATGTAGTCATATTTATGGTTGTTCAATTATTATGCTTACATATCATAATATACAGCACACAGACGGATAGACAGACGAATAATTTGAACGTTGTATGATTTGTTTTCCTAAGAGCTACATTTACGGTTTTAGAAAAGTGCCTTGTAAAATCAATATACTCTTCTTCTTCTTCTGCAAAGAGTATAGATGTATGTTGTACTATTTTACTAGGCAACTAGGCCACAGATGGGTCCATTGTACATAGGCAGCTGCATTTAGCGTGAACTCCAAAAAAAGAGGTAAACAAGTACGTTTACTTATTTAAGGCTTAAAATTGGAATTAAATTAAACACACTAAGCGTCTACGTAAAGGTATTCGTATAATAAGAGGAGCTTGTTAGGTCCCCTTTAAACGCCTACACAGCCACAAACTCTATTAGAAATAGTTACATGTTTTGTAAAACTATTCACCGTCAAGAGAGAGCTGAAGTAACCTAGCTAAAGTCCTGACTGTGGGATTACTATTTAAACGGGATTTCTCTTCCCTGTCAAATATAAAATAGGGTTGGATTTAGTCTCTTCTATATAACTGTCAGAGATATGGTGTGGGTTTCGCTTCTATTTTAATATCAATATTTTTTACCAGGTTATTATGATTCGTCCAACACAAAATGAATGTATTAAATGTAAAGGTAGAACGGTATGGTCTAGAATATATTATGCAGAATAGGGTTAATATTTATTTATTTCTTTATTTAGGTACACTACCCCACAGCAAAAACCAATTACGAGGTGGGAAAAATGCAATTTAAGATCAAACAATACAATATAATAAGTTTAATACAATATGAGAACAGCAGATTCAGGACAAAAAGAGGTATAATATACAATATAGAGAAAGGTAATAATATATATAGATCCAAAGGTAATAAAAAAACAATAATAGTACAACAAATGAGGGGATTAAAGAGTACATTGAGATTTATACTGAGATGACTAGGAAAAAATACTTTTAATATTCGCCATATTACAGTGAAATACCTGTATCAAGCTGATCCTCTATAGATATGTAATTGTTGCACATAAAGTACAAAGGTGAGAACTTCAGTACGTTTGTCCGAGTTGTGGGAAGATAAAAGGTATTATGATTGCGTGTTTCAAATGTAGGGGTATGAAAATTTAACACGCATAAAATATTTGGGCAGTCAACTAGACCATGAATTAATTTGCCTAAAAAAAAAAGAAAAGGGAGTTTCCTGCGGTCGAGTAAGCTACAAAAGCCGAATCTATTTAGCAACTGACCATGGTCAAACTCTATCGCGGGATATGCATTATCCAATTTGTGTGATGCAAATTTTAGATAGCGCCATTGAATGTTCTCGAGACTATTACAATATTTACTATAGCCGGGATTCCAAATAAGTGAAGCATATTCTAACCTGGATTTAACAAATGCAGTATATGACAGGTTCAACAAATCAAAATGTCATTAAAATCACTTGAATTTCTGATCACAAAACCCAAGTTTTATACGCAGACAGAACAATATTTTCTACATGCTTGTTAAAATTTAGTTTCGAGTCAAAAAGAACACCCAGATCCTTGAATTCATCTGATCTGTACCATCCAGTTCATAATCGAATATTAATGGCTGCTCTTTCCTGCTGAAAGACAAGACGTTACATTTGGTGATGTTTAAAAACAGATTATTATGATGGCACCAATCATTTACATCATTTAGATCCCTTTGGAGAAGCATGCAATCCTCGACGGTATCAGCAACACATGTAACTATATCGTTAATAAATAAAATAAATAATAAAGGTCCCAGTACTGAGCCTTGCGGCACTCCAGCTGTAGCCAGGAATTTCTTAGACTTAAAACCACGGTACTCTACATATTGATTCCTGCCAGTTAAAAAAGAGAAAGCAGGGAGGTTAACAAATTCGAGAAACCAAATTCTTTAAGCTTATGAAGAAGGATACCATGGTCAAGCTTGTCAAAGGCTTTGGAAAAATCGGTGTATATAATGTCAACTTGTTTACCCGCGTCAATAGCCCCAGATATGAATTGGGTGACAGTAAATAAATTTGTAACGGTTGATCTACTCTTAACAAATCCGTGCTGGGAAATACTGATCTGTCCTCAAATATGAGTCCTTATATGAATATGAAATATTTGTTCAACATTAAGCTACGGAAAGATTGTAATGAGGACAGGGTAGGTCAGCGGAAGAGGCCAAAAATAAAAAATAATAGAGGGCCTCAATATATAACGGAATAACATAAAACAATACGAATAACAGGCAGCATTTTGTATTAAAAGGTGTGTCTCTCAGAATAAAAAAACAAAAAGCACTTGGTCGTCTCTTTTTACATTCCACAAACAAAAAATGGTAAAATATGATGCTTGCTTCCATCATATTCAACGAATGTTTCCAAATATTTTACATGCGAAATATAAGGAGGGAATTTTTGATGCATCACAAATCAAAAACACTTTAAGGAACGAAACTTTTGTTGTAGAATTGAATGAAACTGAAAAGTTACCTGGCTCAGTTTCAAGAGTGTAGTGGAGAACTTCCATCGAATATTTACAGTTTTGAAAAAGTTTCTCGCAAATTCAATTTACTTTTGTGCGGAGGTATAACAACAAATTATCATTTATATTTTCCTGTATAATTTAAACATTTAATAACCCTCCTGATCACAACAATACTAAACTAGGACATTACTAAGATTAATGGTAATGAAAATTGTAAATATATGTTAATTAAATTACATCCTTTTTAATCCTCCTTCCGCCTAAGATTACTGTACTAAAAGTACCGCACACATCCATTAGGCCTTAATGCTTTAATAAGCGTAAATTGTAACGTTGCTATTTTTTCGTAGTGGAATCTTTGTTTTGTAGGAGCTTTTAAAGGATTTAGTATTTAAGGGGATTAACTTTGTACCTAGCTGTAAGTTATTTCTAAAATAAACGCAACCAAATGTATTCTTAAAATTACACATTTTTGCACTTATTTCTAATTGATATTAAATAACAAGATTCAGTTCTAGCTACATTTCACTAATAAGTTATAATATGCGAAACTATATGAAATTTTGAGTCTTTCTCTTTGAGAACAATAAGCATTTTATCGATAAGTATCAAGAACATTTTTTCAAACTTTTGAAAGAGAAGAGGCTCGGCAAAATTTCTGGTTGGGGTTAACTCGTCTACAGGCGTCGGTGTTCTTCAGTGGTGGAGGAAATACGCTAAATTAAATAAATGTTAAAAAAAACACATTTGCAGAAATTTAATATTTACGATACATTTTCATAAATTGTGGGTGTTTCAACTTTTGACTTTGAGATTAACGAGCACAAAATTTAATTAATAATTTTACAATAATGTAACCATTGAATGTATATTATTTCATCACAACACATGTTCTTTTCTTAATTTTTCTGTCTCTAACGAGGCTTCTGTAATTATTATGTTATGTTTCAATTTTTTTAAGGATATAGTGAAAATGACCGTGCGATACTTAGTCTTTTTCAATACTGTACTTTATAATAGGTCCGGAAGAATGAAGAATCTATATTCAAAGATAATTCACGTCATAATATAATGAGATATATATTCAAATCAAATCGCCATGCTTTCGCGATAGATGGAAATATAAGACAGTTGTCAAAGCTTTTGCAAGAAATGTCAGTATAGCTGTGAATAGGCGCGTTAATCAAATATTCAAAGGTACTTTGCGGTTGTAGCTTATTGGTAGCAAATAATTTATTATAGTGTGCGGTTCGAGGTAAAAATAGTAGGAACCGCACACTTCGCTAGCTGAGATAGCCAGATGGTAGACACACAAACACCAAAAAGTCGATATTTCAAGTAAAAGAAGATATATTAGTATATTACAAATATGTGCACGGCCAATACAGCAAATGATTACAAAACAAAAGAAAGAAATGGCAAGCAGCAAAGCATGAATATATAGCTATTTATAGGTATATATAAAAAAAAATGAAATGTAGCAACCAGAGTAAACCTTTGGGTGACTGCTATTTTCATTCACTTATTTACATGATTACAAAAAAAGCAAGCAGCAAAGCGTGAGTATACAGTTATATATAGACATAAAAAAAATTGAATGTAGCAATATGGGTAGGTACTAACTTGGGTAACTGCTAGTTTTACGAATAGGTTAATTATGGCACTTATCTGGACGAGGTGGTGGTCTTCCAATCCCAAACAGCTCAGCAAATCGAGGTACCATACACCCAAAGCGTACGATAATGGCACTTATCTGGATGAGGTGGTGGCCTTCCAATCCCAAACAGCAAATCGACGGTGTACCATGCACCCAAAGTGTATGTCCGCTTATTCCAGGAACGACAAGCAGGAGAAGAACAGATGAGCAGTATATCATTGAACATAATATAAACCAAAATGGAAACTAAAGGGAACATAAAAAGTCCTATAAAGAAATAAAATGTTGTCGAGAATAGCAGAAAATTATAATTAATTATTAATAGCAAAAAACTTTAAACTTATGTGGATGGGGTGTGGCTTTAGAGCAGCCTCCAAACTCTCACTCGGTGGAGGAGTTCCAAAATTCAAATGAATCCAAAAATGAAAATAGCAACCAACGAAAAAACTCAAATAGGTCACTAAAATTATATTGAAACCGCAATTGATTCCAATACAAAATTTGGAAGTCTCACAACTCACATGCTGTAGTAATGAACTGAATTAATAATGGCTCCCCAGAAGATTATTAAAAAAAAGTCAAAGAAAAACTAACGACAAGGGGAAATGAGCGAGTTTAATGTTAGTCACCCAACCCAAGAAAAATATACGGATAAAATATATCCTATGATAATACAATAATGTCATAACTGACGAATATAGTATTCCCTTAAATTACACGGATTGACAACCAAGATAATGTTTAGTGAAGGCAAATTTAAATTATTTGGAAAAATTGTCCAAACCACGCAAATAATATTGCCATATTGCTCAAGCGCTCAAGTCTGCGGCAGGACTACACCTAGAAAAACACAGGGCCGGAACGCCCAATAGTTGCAAACCTATAAATTTTAAATAACTTAATGGTCAACGTTCCCTACACTATTGCATTAAATCTACATCCAGGATGCTCATGTAATAAGTCAGACTATTTCCTGATACCCCAAACGTAAAATATGTTAGAAATCAGGACGCAATAAAAACATTGTGGGCTAATACGGGCCCCGTCACTTCGCCGTATGTTTATCTGCCCTCTTGTGAACGTAACAGAAACGGTTAACCTACTGCGCCAACCGCAATTTTTTGTTTTGACAGAAAGAAAATAAACTAATCTATACGAGACCTGAAGGAAAATGTTTATTAGTATATCATTATAATATAATGATAATAATAATAATAATAATAATTTATTCACCACTAAGATACAAATGTATATATGGTAAGTCAATTGTGTATAATGTTATATAAATATAAATGTATAAATGTTATATAAAACTAAACAAACAAGTCATTACTTCATACAGAAATATAAGATTTAAAATGTGTGGACAAACTTAACCAATAATATAAAACTTTACAAACGCTATAAAACTTTACAAACACTATAACACTTTACAATTACTATAAAACACGCAAATAGTACTACTAGTTACATTGTAAGCAAACAGTTTAAAAGAAATTATCACATACCGTTATCCTTTGGTTTTACCTGTTTAAAAATTCATTAATGCTGTAAAAACCTCCTTCTATAAGCAAGTGTTTTACAGCGTTTTTATAACTATTATGCTGTGAGATCATTCTAATTTCTTGTGGTAAGTTATTATACTATATGATAAGAGTTGTAATGCGGAGCGTTTTTGAATGCAATTGACAAATATTTTGGTATGCTCAACAAATCGCCATGCCTTGTGTTATATAGGTGATCGTTGTTTCTTTTTATAAATAGGTCCATATTTTTTTTAATGTAACAAAGGCATTTGAGCATAAATATACATGGCGTGGTGAGTATTTTTTTATTTTTGTACACAATTCTACAACTCTCATTATACCTCATATTAAATATTAGGTAATCTCAAAGTTCTCTTTTGACATATAAATACTCTGCTCTGTTTTTTGCATTTCCCCAACATATTATGTTGTAGGACAAATGCGAGTATTCTAGTGCATAAGAGATATTTAAAAGTCCAGACTCATCAAGTGTGCTCTTCAGTTGCAAAATACCGAGGTAGGCTTTATTCAATTGGTTGCAGACATGTTCTATATGAAGATCCCAGGACAGTTTACTATCTAGTAATGTACCGAGCAGCTTAGTTAAGATAAGTTAATATCGTCAATCAGTTGCATATTATGTGGCAGCGGTCTTTCTAAATGAAAATTAATAAACACAGTTTTTTTATTATTTAAGATCAGTTTGTCTCTTTGGGCCCATGAACCAACTTCTTCCAGTGCAAGACTTATTAATTCATGACGTTCCTCAGGTGTATTCGTTGATAGGGTTACTGTAAGGTCATCAGCGAACATTGTTACATGACCATGACAAAGATGGTTAGGGAGATCATTAACGTATAATAGAAATAGCAACGGCCCCAGAACAGAGCGCTGGGGAACACCCATTGCTATGTCGTGCAATAGATATTATTGGACTATCAAAATATGTCAAGGTAACTCACTACTTGTGTTCTTTATACGATAACAAAAGAAACGGGAGTGTTTAATTGCTAGTTACTTTAATCCTAGAGTGTACCACGTGAAATGCTTTTAAATTTTGAATAAATGTTTTTTAATTGGTAATTTAATTGGTCGTTGAAAAAATTCATTCACAAAACGCGAGATGAAAACATTCTGAAATGGACTAAAATCTGAGAAAATAACTACTTGATATCGGTAAATATTGTAAATAAATAATACTCTATACTAAAAATTAGGTAAAATAAAGACATTTGTGTATCTAGGTCTTGTAAGTTATAATTTAATGAAACAAATTGCCGTATGATCGTTCATAAAATAAGTTTCCTTTTAAATAACTGACCTTGAAGCAAAACGATATGCGACGGGAGAGATAATTGTCCTAGAAATACATGGTCGCACGTTAATTATTTAATCAGTGAAATGTTCAATATATAAATGGTAACAAATAGAGATATAGACGATTTTTTTCCCGAGGGGGAAAGAAGAACAATGGCTATTTACTTTTTGTATTTTATGGAATTTTCAAGTGTAACAAGAGAAAAAGCAAACGTAAGAACTCGTTCTGTATGCACACTTGAAGATGATGAAAGGGTAAGAGCAGCTATACTACGAAGTTATAAACGATCTACAAAACGGCAAGCATTAGCATTTGAACCGTAGTTACTATGAACTATGCTAAGCCCAGGCTATTTATTTTTCAATTGCAACAGACACTGGACCGCTAGATGGCGCCTGCTGACTGTTTTGCATGTCGCTGTCCCAAAGATACCGAAATGTACTAAATAGTCAAGTGATCCTCGTGTCGGTCGTCACATGCCTACCTTGCACTGACGAGAGCCAACAGCTCGAAACTGCAGTCTGCAAGTGGTGTGTGACGACTGGCACGAGAGCTCCTTTAAGTAGGATCGGACTTTCGGCTGGTGTTTGTTGCAATCGAAACATTAGCGTTTTGATTTTAATATGCAATTATTACACTTAACGCGCCAGGCTTGTAACTTGTAACTCAGCGCTCGGCGGGGCACATAACCGGGAGAGTAGCTGTTGGTTGCAGTCTGGTTACGTTCCTTATAGTAAAATAAAGATTTTATAGAGGAGTTTGCGACTAAAAATATTATGATAGCAACAACTAAATATTAATTAATTTGGTTTAAATCTTACATAGATAATACATTTCTAATACTTTTTACAGTAGTATAAGGTTTTATAAAGTAAGTAATTAAGTAACACGAAATTATTACCGGCAAGTTGTCCCACACCACTAACAGAACTTATATTGACTGCTTATTATTCATTGTTTACAACCTACGTTAACTAAAACAAAAGTTTTATTCAGATTGAAGTTTGCGACTTGCTACGACATAATATCGTGCAGCCCAAAGGCTATCGACTTTATCAACATTTTACGAGGCACAAAAAGTTTTTCTGGTTTCGAAGTTGTACAGAAAAACAATACGCAAGTTTACCTAATCAAGAAAAGCTATTAAAAAAGACGTGGGTACGAATCATATGTTCTCGAGATGTTTCTAAAATAGGTGCCGAACTTCCACGAATTCATTGATTGATAAATTATATTTCCTACGACTTCCATGGAATCTCTCATTTATGAAACTTTTATTGATTAGAAAATTTTGTACGATGTACAGGGTGTGTCAATAAAAACTCCCAGGGCAAATATTTCGGAAACTACTAGAGATATTTGAGTTCTATAAAGCCCATTGCTAATACATATAAATAGCTTTAGTTTCGAATACAAATAGTTTTTTTAAAATATGTTAAGAGGTAGATGGCTGTGCTATAAAGAATCTTTTGGATTACGGGAACTTAGAAATGTTATCTATGTTGAAGAGGACTTAATTTCAATTAGATTTCGTTATATAGAAAAAATCGAAAATTCAACCGTTTTCAAGAAATTTAAGTTTAAATTATTCAATTTTTGAAAAACTGAAATCTTCGTAACTTTCTTAGATTAAATTTTAGACTATAGTTCGTTTGAAACTTTCTTAATAGAAAGGTAATATGAATAATACAACATCCGATTAAACCGGAAATTACATTTATTACAATTTTAAGGCGTCCGTTCCTCTACTTCATTAAAAAATATCGAATAAAAAACGTTCCATACATTTTTTCCAATCGAACCATAGTAGAAATAAAGGAATCACAGGTGTCTTTGGATCCTTTATAAACAATACTAACAATATTGACATTGCATTAGATATTGTTTTAGTTTTTGATTATCAAATGGTGTGTATGTAGTGTTTGTATTTTGTTAAATTGTTATAAAGCATGGTACTTCATGCAAACCGGGATAAATTAAACATGGTTTTTATTTGTGGAGAATGCCGTAAAAATTCTTCTGCAGCTGTGTTTAATATGGAAGACGTTTTCCTGAGAGATCGAGGCCTGATCGAAAAACTCTTGTAAGTTTATGTGCTAATTTAGATAGTTAAGGAAGTTTAAGAATAAAACAAAAACACTTAAAAGCAAGAGAGCTACAGCAGACGAAAATACAGCTTAGGTTTGTTACGGTTCGCGTAAATATTTCTAATTAAGGACCCGTACTAATGAATTTTGAATATGCTCTGTATGGCGCTGGTCTCTAGTGTCGGTAAAAATAGACTGGCTTAATGTATATAAAAACAAGAGGAAGAAAACGGGGGCTGCGTCATATAACTATGGTGGCAAGTGAACAAGAGAAGTGTGATATTGGAATAAAATAGCGAATAAAATCCACATTAATTGCCGAGTAGATGACATTGGGAGTTTTGGTGTTTGGTATAGATTGAGTTAGATCATCAAATTTTCTCCATTGGGAGGGTATAAGTTTTGCCACCGAGCCTGGAAGAACGCCTCCATTTCATTTAAGGTGTCGTGATGGTTGGAGGTGAGTCTATTTAAATGGGGTTTAATCGACACATATTTGTTATAACTGAAGGTGTTTTATTTATGGTTATAGCTTAAAGATCAAACAGTTAGTATCGTCTTGGTTGTAGCCCTATATATGTTATGTAATGAGAGGTCCTGCACATCTTCCATAAGTTTACTGGTACCTCAGAAACAACAACCTCAAAGCAGCATATTATTCTGTACATACCAGCCGGGTAACATTTGTTGCGTAAGCAGAATCACTCCAGAAATAAAAGAATTTTACGCGTGAAGCCGGCAATATTTTTCCTGCCTACTAACGAAGCCTTTATAGTCACAGTCTCCCAACAAAAGTAAAATAATAAGGACGGCCTAGCGGAAGCTACTCTTATTTAATTTTGCTGTATACATATGTTTTTATTTTCGGTACATGGACAATATCATATTATTCGTAGATAATGTATATATTTCAATTTTACGCTAGATATTTGTTTAGGTATATAGGTACATGCTCTAGGGAAACCAACTTTCCCCATCATAGTTAGGCAGAGACAATATTTTGTAGGAGTTACACCATATAAGACCTTGGACATTGTTTTCGCATCTTTTTAGAATCATTATAGTCCCCTTTACCACGTCGAAGAGTTCTAGTCTCACGAGAGCTCTATCGTGCACGATATGCCAATTTTTTGACATTTTATTATAAAATCACATCCTGTACCAAATTCAACTTATCTGAGTAGTGTAATATATTTTCTGATATTTTTAGTATCTTGGTGTTTTCTTGAGGATATAGTCTAGAGTGGATTTTAGGAATTTGATTATTCTGGTACGCTGAACATTTTGGACTAAGTAGCATTCCTTGGCGCCCCTTCTTGTTATATTTATTATCATAATTAAATACTTATATGAACCCGCTCCCGTCTTCACTGTAAGCAAACCGAGAGCATGCGCCCAAATCTCATCCAGTTACATAGGTATGAAATAAAACACGTAACAGTGATAGATATAATAGAAAATAAACCCCACACGTCGTTACGTAAGTTAATTGAGCAAACTCATATATTTCTGTAACTTCGTGTAAAAGGATTCCAAAAAATAATATACTTTATCCATATAAAATTCATTTGGTACAGTAAGACAGGGAGACAATCAGCGCAGACTAAATTTTTTGGCATACTGTTCCATTATCTTGGGGGAAAATCATAATTTGCTAAATCAAATTATGTGGAGTAACGAATCTAGAACAAGGGAGTAAATAACTAGACATAACTATCGATACTGGTCTAAAGAAAATCCTAAATGGGTGAGACATACCTGATCGCATATAAGATTTGTGGTAAATGTTTGGTGTGGCATTGTAAATGAATACATTGCTGGTTCATATCTTTACCATGAAAATTTGAATGGTAAACGTTATTTAAACTTCTTACCTGTGCTATTGAATAATTTACCAGTTCAATTAGAGGATGTGTTTTCACCAAGATGGCGCTGGCCCACATAACAGCAATATTCCGGTAAATTATTTTAAACCAAACATATCCAGAAAGATGAATTTGTACAAATGAGATACTCAGGTAGCCAGCCAGGTCTCCTGATATTATCCCATTAGATATCTATTTGTGGAGTTATTTGAAAGAATAGATTTATAAAGAACCAATCATAGACATGGCTGATTTTTATAATAAAATATATGCAAGTGTTGTAGCCATCAAGCGGAATACACTACTTAAAATTCGTGGAGCTCAACTATTGAATAGATTCTCCGTGTGTACAAACGAAAATGGCAATAATTTCGAACATTTTATTCCATAAGTTATTATTTTTTAGTTAATGCACTGGAAACAATGCACGGAACGTGGAACGGTAGCTCAGTGTGCTAAAGCGTCTGGCTAGCAAACTTAAATAAAATATTAATACAATGTTAGCCACAGTTAAACAAAATAAAATCTTTTTAATGGTTAATGGCTAGCAAACTGAGTTGCCTAGCGAAGTGGGTTCGATTCCCGCAAGGCGAAACAATTTTTCATTAAAAAAATTGCCCCAAGAGTGGTTCGGAGTCCACATTAAACTGTAGGGCCTAGTCTCCCTTACCTAGCACAAGAAAGATCCTTAAGATATTCCAGGGAGTTACTTCGGTAACTTGAGAGGCGGTTAAAAAACGTACAAAAATATATTTTTATTCAATAATGTTTAACAAATACAGGAAACGGGCGCTTTTGAATTGCAATAAATGTAATTTCCGATTTAAGTTGGAAGTCGCAAAAAAAGTTTTATTGCCGCATGCACACACACTTACCTTTCTATGAAGAAAAATTCAAACGAACTATCGCCTGAAATTTAATATAAGAAAGTTACGGCGATTTAGTTCTTCAAAAATTTGTTATTTATTTTAAACTCAAATTTCGCCTAAACGGTTGAATTCTATATTTTCCATATGACGAAATCTAATTGAAATTAAATTCTCTTCAACATAGATAACATTTATAAGTTCCTGTCGTCCAAAAAGTTCTTTGTAGCGCAGCGCCATCTACCCCTTAACATATTAAAACACTGTTTGCATTCAAAACTAAACCAATTTATATGTTTTAGCAATGGGCTTTTACAGAACTCAAATATCTCCAGTAGTTCTTAAATATTTCGCTTGGGAGTTTTTATTGGCATACGCATATTTTTATTTCATTTTGCCATAACAATTAATATAGCAACTGAAATTGCCCTATGGATTATGGCGAAAATTAAAGGATACCCATGAACCATGAGCACAGCAAAGTGTCTAATAAGGAAAGCAATTTTCGGAAAATTTCAAATTATTTCTTCATTTATTACATGTTACAGGAAGGCACAGTGTAAAATTCACACGGAATATCCATTTCCCACTAGTATAAAAATTATAAATCTCGCCATAGCTCGTGTTGTGAAATTAATATAATTCCGTACTTCTTATTAAAGAATTTATAAAGACACTCTTTAATTATTTTCTTAACAATTGATTCTGTATTTCTTATCATATTTTAAGGATTAATTTAAATATTGAAAGCCATCTTAGAGCGAGAAAACTAGCTGTCCTATATCAACTAAATCGTATCTTAATCGAATCGATCATTATTGTTTTCACCACTGATTAATATTTATGCAAAATTTAAAGAACATAACTTTGTTCCTTCAGATAGGTACAATTTTGCGGAACTGACTAAACACTGCGTATTATCCTTCCCTCCGTATTACCTACTATAAATAATTAAATAATATAATAGAAAATTAGGTATAAGTGGGAATAAAATTCCTTTGAGAAATTTGTACAAAGTAAGTCTACTGAGCCGGATGGCAAACCTTGTTATATATTTAAAGCTTGTAAGAAGCAATTATTAATATTTCCTCCTTAACTTGAGACAGCTAGTGGGAAAACTCAACTTTTATTATGCTAAAACGGTTTATAAGGATATACCGGTGTCCTATCATAAAATAATTTGTAGAGAAGATCACTAGCAAAGGAATGAAATTGTCATAAATAATAATTGTTATAATTTTTCTAAACTCTGAGACATTTTTCATCGCTAATTATTAAAGGAACAGTAACATGTGTCGTTTGTACTTTTGCTGGCTTTGTAAATCTGAAATAGCAATTAAAATACGGGAAAAATCCATGAACAATTCTGTATTGCATCGATAATTTCCCATTTCTATTAATCATCATCACTCTGGCGTTACAGCCCTTTGTGGGCATTAGCCTCCTCTATAATTTGTTTCCAGTCTTCCCCGTCCAACTCCCGTCTTCTCCATGCTCTGACCCCTATACCATTTAAATCGGCATCTATATTATCTAGGAAACACATTCGGGGTCTCCCCTACTGCGTTCTCCTACAGGTTTATCCAGTAAAGTCTTTCGAGTGGGCTCATCTGTCTCCATCCTCATAATATGACCACCCCATCGCAAACGACCAAGTTTAATTGTTTTAATGATGTCTGGTCCCTGAAATAGCCTGTACAGTTCGAAGTTGTACCTTTTTCTCCACAATACATTTTCTTCAACAGCCTCATAGATTCTCCTTAACACTTTTCTCTCGAAACATTCCAAGATGGTCTCGTCAGTCTTAGTTAGTCTCGGAGCCGTATTTTAACACCGGCCTCATTAATGCATTATACAGTTTACACTTTGTACTTTTGGAGATGTTGTGGGATCTGAGTTGAGCTGTAAGTCCAAACTAGCATTCATTGACCAGGAGTACTATACGTTTTATTTCGGCTGTTGTATGATTCTGGCAGTTTATCGATGAGCCGAGGTAAGAAAGCTCCCTAACCACCTCGATATCGTGATCCTCTATGTGTAAGATTCTATTTTGGGGGTAAATTATATTTCTTGGCATTTCCAACAACAAGTATTTGATTTTCCTGGTGTTAATTACTAGCCCTATTTCCTCTGCTGCCCTTTTCAGTGCTCTATATGCTTCTTTAGCTGCTGCTTCGGATCTACTCATGATATCTATGTCGTCTGCATAGGCCAAGATTTGGATGAATTTGTTATATATTGTCCCTGTAGTTGATACACCAGACATTCGTATAACTTTTTCGACGGCTAAGTTGAATAAAGTGCAAGAGAATGCATCTCCTTGCCGCAGTCCATTAGAGATTTTAAAGGGTTCCGATACGTTTCCTCCTATGCGCACCCTGCGTTTTACTTTTTCCAGTCCCATTTACTATATTTATCAATTCTCTTGGTATTTGGAGCTCCTTCATAACTTCATAGAATCTCTCTATTTATACTATCATAAGCGACCTTGAAGTCGACAAAGATATGGTGGGTGTCAATTCCATATTCATAAGTTTTCTCTAGGATTTGGCGGCGTGTCGATATTTGATATATTGTGGACTTGCCACAGCGCAATCCAATTTGGTACCTTCCTATTTTTATTTCCGCGTAAGGTTTAAGTCGGTTGCAAAGTATTCTCGAAAATATTTTCTATGCGGTATTCAAGAAGGTGATTCCTCGATAGTTTGAACACTCCAGTGTATCGCCTTTTTTATAGACAGTATATATTATACATACATTCCATTCCTCGGATGGGGTTCTTTGTCTCTAAATATCTGTAATGAGTTTTTGCCGGGCAGTTATTAGTTCTTCACCACCATCTTTAAGAAGTTAGGCAGGCAGATTATCGCTTCCAGGTGATTTATTTTTTGCCAACTTTTTTATGGTCTCTCTGATTTCTTTTGCTGTTGGCGATTCCTGATTTCTAAAATCTTCCATCCCTTCCTCTAAGTGTCTGATATTCTGTATTTCTGGGATTGATTCAGTACCTTTTGTGCTTAGTATAGAACTAAAGTGTTCTACCCAGCGGCTTAGCACCTCATTTCTAGAGCTCAACAGTTCTCCATTACTATCCTTGTACTGTGATGCTCTTCGTTTGAAACTCTCCCTTGCAATGTTTACTTTTCTGTAAAATTTTCTGTATTCCTGTTTCCTGTTGAGGCTTTCTATATTTCTCAGTTCTTGGTTCAACTTCTCCCTCATTTTAGTTTTATGAGGTATCGTTCTTTCTCCTTGTGGCCTCCGTCTCCTCCCCCCTCGCAATTCTCCTGTTATAATAAATTGATATATCAGCACGATTTTACCAATTTGATAAAATCTATACATAACCTTGATGATTCATGGAATCTTTAAAAAGTAATATTTTGTATTTATAGTTTTCGCAGAAAATTGATTTTGTTTCCCTTTATTTTTTGAGATAAGGTAATATTTGTCCTGTCTAAGAAAAAAATGACACTTTAGGGACGAAAATGAAAGTTAATTTGTAATATTTATTTTTAGAAGTAAGTTTTGAAGGAATTTTGTTCATTATATTAAAGGCAACATTTTTAAAATATTAGATTCTTATTTTACAAAAATCTATTGTAATTTCAATATCTACTGCAGAAAGTATTAAAAGAAGTTAGATAATCATTATTTTTGTGTTTCACAAGAAAATTTTATAGTTGAGGAAGCAGATAAAATTCGTCATCTAGGAGTGGAAATGGATAGATACATAAAATGGGGCCAACATTTAAAAATATTAATAAATAATTTAAAACTTATTTTCTACAACTAAAAAATATACTTAATATTAACCATTTTAAAATGATACACTTATTACTCTTTAATCTAATTGTTATTACAATATGAGATTCCCTACAAAGGTCTCTATAAAACTCGAAAATAACTCGAAGGTGCTCCAACAGTTATTCATAAAAATCATGCCTGGAAACAGTGTTTAATAGACATGGAATATTAAGCGAAAAACATCCTTCGAATTTAGTGGAGTTATGCTCAGGGATTGTAAAAGAAATTATTATAACATTAATATTATGAAGGCGAGATCTCCTAATCAGCAAATTAAATCAATATATAGGAAGCTTAAACGACAGGAGCTTGCATAAAAACACTAGTACATATATTTTACATTATTAATTTTCATTTCTGATAATCTGTGAATACTAGGGTTGGTTATATGATTTTCATAAGGAACATTACAAACAAACAGAATGCATAGCATTCTGTATTCTCTGTAGCTGTTGTCTATTGTAATTTGATAAAAAATTGTAGTACACCATACAGTAGTAATATATATGTGGATAAATTAAAGATATTAATAATTGAACTTTTGTCTTTTCATTTGTTTGATATTTTAATATATACAACATATTGACTTCAATCTAATAAATGACAATGTGATTAACGTGCTCACTAATACATAATTTGCTAAGATAGTAGTAAGCGATAGATCACAATTAACTAAATCAAATGCTTTACTTTGATCCAAAAGGATTACTGCCATGGAGTACTTACCATATGCCGTCGCTAAATCATCAACCACTTTTAATAAAGCTGTAAAATGCCCCTATTTATAGCCATTAAAAAGATTTCTTACTAGATCTAAACAATACGGAAATACAATATTTATAATTTTTGTATTTATATCATTTCTTCGTAAGCATCTGATTTAATAGATTTTAAGTCTTTATATGTATATCCTCATTATTGATATATTTCCTGGAAAATTGCCCATCATACAACTTATTATTGTTATAGTAATCTGATAATACGTTATTTACACTCGAGCCGCTTGTAGTGCTCAGATTTATCTCATTTGGTTTCATTAAATCTTCAGGTAAATTGATATTATAGTCCCTCTTTCCATTGAAAATTTCCCAGTTGTGTAAGGTTTTCCGTATTTTGTTGGATCTTTTTTATTCCTTTCAAGAATAATCTGACTTGAAGCATTGTTTCACGTTTAATAGCATCTTTAACATAGTTTCTTATGGTAACATAATATAGCCTGCTAGTCTCCGATTTATTTTTTAGATATTTTAAATGAGCTTTATTTATTTGTTGAATAATTTTTTTAAAAATTGTATATAATATATGGCTGGTAATTACACTTCCTTTGAATTACACATAGTGGGGCAAGTACATCAAAAAGAGAGAGTATGGTGTTTCAGTTTTAACATTTAAGTCCTCAATAGCGTCAATATAATCCCAGCGTATTCTAGGAGCGTCAAGAGCAAAGCTATTTATATCAAAATCTTTATAATTCCTATAGTAAACGGAAATCGGTTTAGACTTAGATCCCACAAATTTAATTTCACAAAATACAACCAAGTGATCATATATAAGTTACAGAATTTTGAGTCTTCAACAAAGAAATTAAATTAATTTAGCTGAAATACGACGTAATTCGATGTAAGAAAAAAACAAAATTATAACAAAAGTTAGTAAGAAAAAAACATTTTAAAATACGCATTAATAGTTGCTTACTTATAACGAGTAGAAATGTTATGATAATTTAATTGATTTAAATCAAATGGAAATTGCAAAACATCAATATAACAATATACAATAACTTTTTATGAAAATAGTATATCAACTCCTGAATTCCTTATGTTATGGAAATAGTTGCTATATTATTTTGCCATTATAAATGAAGACTATTTAACAATAGTATTTTTTATAAACTTTATTGTGTAGTAAGTGTACATGCTAATGTTATAAATGTTAAATTTATTGGTCTTTTGTATTTTAGATAGGTTTTGTCTCTTGTGAAAAACAAATAGGTTACACACTCACGCGCAAATCATTCTTGATAGTTTCAATGGGAATAATCTCATTTATGTATCTCTCAAATATACTACGAATTAATTCGCATTATTATTGAATATTTAGAATTTAGATTTTCACTTATGTTCAGACTTCTGATTTCAGTATCGACCTCTATGGATACTAATAAAGAATTTTTACCAAACGCTACACAATCACAAAATTCCTGACGTAGCTATTTCCGCTTTTATACTTCTATTGTTATTTCATTCTATAGGTGTTCATGGAGGCTCAATTTATATATTTTGACTGCATCAGTTTGTCTTATCACTCACTACAATTACATTTTACCTTCCTTGATTGTCTCTATATAGTTAATCACTTATATTCAGGCATTTATTAATTATTCCATAGTAACCAGCTGGGCCAACACAGACCTGCTGCACGTGACACAAAGTGACATGGTATAATAATCCAGATCTACCTTCTATTCTGTGCTCATTCATCTTTCGCTTACATTTGTCCTCTTTTGTGTTACAGATATATTGTTATGACAAACGTTGATTGCGACAATATGAATCTTATCTCGCCTTATCTCATTTTCTTGGCTCTTCTTGGAGTAGTTAAAATGTAATTGGGATCCTAACGTAGCGGAAGAATGATTTTGTTAGCAATTACTTTCGCAACAATACCATTATCATTTTAACAATCTGGTATTATTTTAAAATGTGTCGGTTATATTTATTGTCAGACTCAGATACTTCTGGTTTTATTGTTGCTGCAGTTTCTTTCAATGTAATTGTTATTGTATGATAGCTAAGCTAAAATATATTCAGAATATTAAATAATAACAGCTTTGTTTTGTGTGAAAACAGAACGTATAATAGCGTTAGAACATCACTGCCTCTGTTCATAATAATTTAAACAATTTCTGGAATGAGCCAACTGTACATAATTTACGTGAATATTTAAAATACGTATTCACTACGTGGTGGGGGTAATTATGGTGGTGGGGGCTATGGGAGTGGTGGGAGGCAATTAGAGTGATAGGGATAATTAGAGTGGTGAGGGTAATTATGGAGGTGGGGCAATTAGAGTGGTGGAGGTAATTAGGGAGGTGTTCGTACAGCGGGTCGTCAACTGGTGGAGGAGTGCCGCAAGCAGAGGTCGTGGGATCAAGATCAACGGGTCAGAGTGTAATTAGGGTGGTGGGGTGGGGAGTCGTGGGGGTAATTAGAGTGGTGGTGATAATTACAGCGGGTAGTTAAGTGATGCTTGAGTGACGTAAGAGGTCAAGGTCAATGGGTAGAATAGGTCAAGGTCAAGTGGTTGGAGTAATTAGCGTAGTGGGAGGCGATTAGATTGATGCAAATAATTACAGCGACAGGCCAACTGGCGGGGGAAGTGACGTACGCAGAGATCATGGGGTCAAGGTCAAGATTCAAGTAATGGGGTAATTAGCATGGTGGGGATAAATTTAAGGTCCATCCACTTGTTCATCAGTATATCCATCCGTCCATTCATTGGCCTATCCATTCACCCGTTCGTCCTGCCGTCTGTCCATCTGTCTGTGTATCCATTCGTATACAGGCCGTTAAATAATTCTTTTTTGGTATGTTGTATTTGCTATTAGATATAAATAATTATTGTATCGTCCTGTTGCACAATTAGAACAATTTGTATTTGTTTTTATTATGATGAGGTTAGAAATAAAACAAGAAATAACACAATGCGTTCATTTTATTACTCATTCTTAATTACATAACTAAAAGATGTACCTACAGAGTGTTATTCCAATTTACATTTGCGATAAAAACTACCTGCCGCATTATTTTACCTGTATATCGATATGTGCCTTATCTTTAGATTTATCTGCTTTATGGATACCTTATGCTAACTTAACGGATGAACATTTGAGATTAAAATTATTTTATCTGCACGACTTGTGTTAATACTGAGATTTTTGTCACTGAATTTATGAATTTTGGTTTATTTCTTATATTATGAAAAGGAGCATTTACATAATTTGTGTGGATTGTTCTGTGATAACAACTTCTTGTTATTCTTAGTGAAATATTGAACTGTGCAGAAGAATATTAACTGCACTTCAGTACCCTTATTATTATTTATTTTATCTTTAGATTTATGATTACAGATTATCTACTTCAAGGGCATTGTATGATTTGATTTATAGTGTGAGCGTACTCTGTAATTTATGATAAACACCTCTTTAATGAATTTATGTACTCACTATTGTGGATCTGAAAACTGTATAGAGGGGTCCTGGCATCATAAGTGGGTTAGGTGTAAAATGCTATAAAACCTACTATTGTGCTGAGGGTTTTTAGCTTGGTGATAATTAATAGTTTGTCTAATTTTCTAAACCATTTGAACATCACACTCGAATACACTACTTGACGTGCGTTTCGCTAACCATTTTAGCATCATCAGGGATGATTAAAACTAAAAAACCAGTCTTATTTTTCTCCTGATGATGGCTAACTACCAATAAACTCTTATTCGATCAGATGGAAGTAGACTGCTACCTGTTTTTTCTAATAAACTTTAAAGATTTTAAGATGTTCAAGAAATAATAACCTGGTAGATGATTTGTTAGATATTTTGTGACCTATCCATTACACTAGTTACTTCCTTCTGTTGCGCAGAACGTCGTCTTCTTCTTGGTGATTTTAGCCCAACGTTTTGCAGGTTACTCTCTCCGCTGCCTACCATCTGAGTAACCCTCAGCCATTAAATAATCCATATCGTATCTCCGGCCACTGTAATCGATAATGTTGGGATGTAGGACAACACGATGCTCGAGAGTGATTTTAAAGAAACCACTTTCTGCAGTTTGTACAATGAGCTGTCTAAGGGTTCGTAATCAACGTCTACAAACTCACTCTCAAAAGCTTCGATACGATCGCCGTCTGTGTGCTTCTAATGGTCTTTGTTGAAAAGAAGTAGGAAAGAGTATATGGTTTTATATGAAGTAAAAGTATCATTTTTTGTGTCGAGGATGTACTTGACTGAAAAGCGAAGCGAGTCCGGCAAAACAGCTGAGACACAAATATCACTTTACTCATAAAACATGCAATTTTTTCTTGAAACGTCGAATATGAATTATATTGTTATTTTTTCTTCAAATGCATTTAGTGCTGCTCGTAGTAAAAGACTTTTACTACCGCTCAGAATGATGAGAGTGGACGTAAAAGACTTCTACTTCCACTATGAAACCTTGTGACATGCTTTTCGATGCTATGACGATGAGGAACGTGTATATTTGACTTTTCCCACATGTATCCAGAGATAGTGCAGTTATTAAGAGTAAAATTTTTTTTGCTTGATTTGCGTTGAGGTAACGTGACTAAAGGATTTCACTTTCTCCTGAGTTTAAATCTCAATTCTTGTAAATCGTCGTGATCTTGTTCTGAAGCAATGACGCATTTAGTTTTAACAAGGTGGTAGAAACATCAAAGTTTCAAAATAATAAATGCAAAAGTGAATACCATTCTACAAAACATTATTCACAACGATAAATGCGAGTAAAATCTGTATAACATTATATATCGTTTATGTCTTATAAGAATTGGATAGATATTAAGTAATACTTGTATCGGGACAGTTCATTGGGGTACTCTACCGAGCTGACACAACTTGACACTGTTTTGTTACGATATATTTGTGCCCGAAATATACATTTTCAATTTGTTTGGGTGGATGTTAAATAACAATTTCATGGAGCCTGTCACGATATTATTACTACCTGCACCAGACGTTCCTCTTACATCCATTTGCACATACGCTTGTAGTGCCTGCTGTAGATGCAGGAAAGTCAGTTTAACATGTCCCATTTATCGTAGTTGCCGTGAACAATCTTGCCTTAATATTACGCCTGATATAACTTCGATTGATTTTTTCGACAGCTTTGATGATATCGAAAATAAACAACCTAGACTTTATACATTATTGACCTTATGTCTCGCAAACCGTTCATCACATGTGGAATATGTGTAGAGAATATCAAGATCTACAACTTTTATTATTTCCTAAATTGACCTCGTACTCATACAAAGCGAGAAATCGATTTTCTTGAGCCTTGATCTTTAATATCTTGTAACGCCAACACGGTATCGATGGCAGCTTTCCAGGTGTTATTCAAAACAACGAACTATTGAAAAAAGTCCTCCATAATCACTTCCACGTCTAGTGGAAGCATAGTAACGCAAGAAAAAATTATTTTTTTTTTCGTTAAAATAGGCTTAAAATGTCATGATACGTAGAGATTTTAAATTTGAGCGAAAAAAATTTCCTGTCTGTCGGTCGGTCTGTCTGTAACTTTTTTTTGTGCTCACGGTTACTCTGGAACCGTGTAAGATATTGACTTGAAATTTGGTACACTTATGTACTGTAACGAGATCTGGAACTAGATTATATTTTGATCTAATTTCGTTGAAGGGTTCGGGTGTAAATGGGGTAAATAAGGGTAAATAGGCAAAGCAAGCAGGTAAGAGTCCATAAAATTGCAATATGTACGAAAAGTCAAGGTCTCAATTTTTTTTTGGTATCAGCCCCCCCCTCCCAATATCACCCCCAATAACACCCCCTACACTGCTATGAAAGGGAATAAAAAAAATTAAAATGTGATTTAGTGTGTATACAAGAACGAAACATCTCAAAAAATTTTTTTGGCGTTAGCTACCCCCTCTACCACCCCCATTGCCACCCCCACCCTATTATTAAAGGGAGTAAAAAATTTTGATTGGGATTTAGTGTGTATACGGGAACCAAGGGAGTTTAATTTTTTTTTGGCATTAGCCATTAGATTCCTTCTGCAACGGTTTTTTTTTCAAAGATTATCTTTTTCTCTACCTAAAGTTACTTTGTTTGCTTGGTAGGCTTTGAAAAGTACCATATGATTTATTTTAATAAGCAGTGGAAAGCTTATCAAGTAATATAGGATAGGAAACGCACATTTGAAGGCAAGTGGCCATACATCCTGGATTTACAAACTACTTGGAATTGGAGTGGAGAGATCTTCGCGTATCTAGCTTTCTTACACTTTTCAATCCTCCTGTAAATCTTCGTATTCACTCTCAATGTTTTAAAATACGCATGAAAAGATATAATATTTCAATTTGAATGAATAACAATTAAATTTAATTGGCGTTGAATGGCCATTATATCGCAATTATTGTAACAACACTTCGTTCTTCTTGCGCATGATACACATGTCGTTTGTCTTTTAGTGAATGATGCAAACGATGTTCATTGTGCAGTGTAAAATTTAAAATTAGAATTTAGAGAACCGAAATCATACAGTTATTGCAAACAAAGAAAGTAATAATGTAAATAAAGGATCTCGCACGGAATGATAGGAAAATGGCCACGAATCGCACGCTTTAGCATTACCCAATGTGCACCGCGGGGAGATTATGGATAGGAATTTGAACATCACTTGGTCCTAAAAAGGGCCAATTGTGATTGTGTTTTTTTTAAACTACTAGTTCTGACGTCTGCCCATTGTTGGATCTGACCACATTTCTAGGGACTTTTGTTTTTCAATGTTGACAGCACTGATGCGGACTTTATCCCTGATTTATAGCTAGATTTTCTAAAAGACTTCTATTTCTTCAAAGTTATATTTTGGCCGAAAACTCTAATCAGTAGAGCCAGGGGCATGCGGATTTATGAGTTTTGTAAATTCTCTAATATAATATGTTTACCGCTGTTTCCTTAAGTTTGGAGAATTTTGACGAATAACATCAATTTCGAAGGAATGAAAGTCCTGGGATTGAGTTAACTATGCATGAACCACCATATCTTAAATTTAAAATATTATGCTTAAATCTGGCAACATTCTCCACGTAGTGACAGTGACAGTTGCGAGTGAGTGATAATCTGTGATAGTGTCATGTAGTGATTGTAATATTATGAATTATTTATTGTGGAAAATTATTGTTGTTAAGTTTTGATTTTTTATTATATTACTTTAACAAGAACGTTTATTTATGTTGTTATAGAACAGTCATTTATTTTTAAGATGTAAGTCTACTTATTTATTTTCATTTTTAACATGTTACTCCCTAATTAACAACCCTGTCACCATCCTTTCCCGGCAAGGAATATGCTCACACCTCCACGTTAGTCCTTGCTGGGCAATAAGAACAACTGGCATGGTTAAAATTTTTATAAACATCAACTATTCTACAGTTTTAATGTCGGATTACGTACGTATTCCACTTCTAACAAAATTATGCCTGCCATTAAAAAAATTCTTAAAATAACTCCAGTTTTTCTTTTTGGCTGAGCTGAGCGTGAAAACAAATTTAATCATATTTTTTTTATTTTATGAAATATTATTATTTTATATTTATCTGCATAAATACGTATGTGGCGCCACTGAGTGCCCGGGACACACGATTTCTTTCTCTCTTTCCAAGTTTGTTTACGATTGAATAGTTAGTCGAGCAAATTATTAGGTATAAAGGCGGCACGTTAAATCATTTACTCTATGCGGTCGACTAGGTCATTAAAATTGTTTATGGTAGTCGTGGTTTCTATTTCTAGTAGGCGGATAAAACTTAATATATATCTCTCGATTCAATGGGATTATATGGTAGAACGAGGTGCCGCTTTCGTATCAAATAAAAGCTACTATCCTTTGACGTAAGTGCCGCTTATTTTTTGCGTTACTGACTCGAGTTTTCGACCGAAGTATAGTGCTCCTTATTTTCAAGTAGATTTCGTAGGGTATTTTGCTTTACAAATCTCGTACTTAGTTTTCATCAATGGTTTTAGAATTAGTGTTTTTTGGAATATTTCAATGCTGTTATCAAGATTATTTCTATACCTATGCCTGCTTAATACCACACATACATTCCCATATACATGAATATATAACACTATTGGAATACATAAATAAGAACATATGTTAATTGGTGTAGCGTAGGGACAGTATACTAGTTCTTTCATTCCGTGCTTAATGGTAGTGGCTTGCACTGTATTAACTTTTGCGCTTTGAGCTCATGAGAACTATTGTTCAAGAGGCCAAGACCTATAATATACAAAAATTTGGTGCAATTTAACCTAGGGTCATTTTACTATCATTCCCTGCGATGTTCTTTCATTGAAAAATCAAAAATGTGTCCATATTTCTATAGAAAAATCTATTATTAGAAAAATTTGATTCGTCAGACCAAAGAATTCATCTCCATTGTAAGGCTTATCTCCCTCATTTAAATGTTAACCTTTCCTCGTTTTATAGCATCGAAATTCGTGTTTTTTTTTTTATTTTCTTGCACTGTCTTTTTTATGCGACAGTTTCTCTGAATTTGTCTCAAAGAGGTTTCTTCATTTCGGTTAACATAATTCAATACTCTATTCACTTTTATTATATTATCCTCAACATACCCTCGCCTTCGTTTCGACTTTACGGGGTCAATTCGAAAACATTTAATTTCCTATCAATAAAACCTTAATAACTTCCAAACTAATATCAATATCAAAATTCTTTTTATACCAAAAAATTCCCCTTCTCAAGACCGATTTTTCCATATAAGTTTTATTTCAAAATTTTAAACTTTAGCAAGAGGTTGCGCAATGTTGTGGAATCTTACGCAATCGAGCCGATCCAGACTACACGGTGCCGTATCCAGCTCTTTTTTTTAAATTAAAATAAAAATAAACCCGCCTTCGTGCTAAGTTATATTAAATACATTTTTCCAGAATTAAAATAAATATTTTAAAAATAATTAAATAACGTTCAAGTCGAAATTATATGTCGAAAAGTTACCTTCAAAATATTATTGTGAAAAAATAAATAAATTACGTTCGAAACTCTGTTCACGTACTTAAATAAATTTTGTAAATTGTTTTAAAAACAAGTGTCGTTATTTTAGTACACAGGGTGTAGTCTTAGACCCTGTCCAGCAGTTTTCGAGGAATCCCCCCGAACTTCGAATTTTTTAAGAAATAAAGTGCACACGGCCTCAGGAGTCTCAGCTTCGATTTTCTCAGAAACATTTTTAATTTTTTCAAAACCTGAGAGGAGAGTGCGTGTTCAGTGACTGTTCCAACGAAGACCGCGTCCTCGCCTCACACATCTTCCAGCGGCTTGTATATCAGCGTATGCGCGGAAGCTATACAACCTTAGGCGAGGATGGTATAGAGGATATACCATCCTTCGGAGGGGATGTAAAGCCGTCGGTCCCTTGTCCATTAAATGTTAGGCAAGTAAAAGATCCCTACTCTTCTTAAGGGAAGAGGTTCGGCAAAATTCTTGATTGGGGGTAGCTCGTCTACAGGCGTCGGTGTTAGGCCTCAGTAGCAGAATTATTCCGACGTTAAATACACGTATTAAAAAAAACAATAAATCGCACAGTTTTACATTACACAAGATAATAATCATCTCTAGACTGCAACTGATTAACTAAGAATATTTCCAACACAGGGATGCATATTCTGACATGTTATGTTGCCAAAGCAACGTCGAATGGAGAGCGGGAAATTTGCATTTTACAAAAACCCAGAATAAACCAACAGTATACACAAAAACCCAGTGGGTCGTCTTTTTCTAAAGGAGGTGGGTTTTTGCACAACCCTGCCCTTTTTTCAGTTTTTTTTTTAGAATATTGGAATGAAACTTGGTAGATATATTATATGGCCAAGAAGACACTTTGTGGCATAACTCTTTTTTTTCCTCCCTTCTGGTTTCACCGGAAATGACTCCAACTTTTGATTTTTAAACGGCACACCCTGTATATTATTATATTTTTGGAATTCTGAACTCTGAATGAGACTAGTTTTCCCATCAGACTAGAAAACCTGATAGAATATTATCGAACTGCACGTCCCAAATTCTTAATTATAAACGTAACAAAGATATCGACCTTTCTGGTTTTCTGTGCCGTCAGTTATATACAACGACTTTTTCTAAAACGAATCTCTGTTGTAATCGTTAAGTATATAGTAAGTTTAAATTAAAAATTAATAAAGACAAATATAATAAAAGTAAATAGTAAAACTTTAAAATTAGCAGTTAAGTTATACATACAAAATTCGTCATGAATATGCGTAAAATATAGAGGTATCCCATTATTAATAAAATAAGTAAAACTAGCTCACAGAATCATAAACAGGAATTTTACGATTTTAAATATTATAAAAGTTGTCGCAATTATTTAACCCGTTTGCAACCGGAGTACTTTTAATATATGCTTAAAACTATTCCAATTTGAAAAAGCAGCGAGAATTCCTTGTATAATATTCCGCGTTATATCGCCGGTTTAATAAAAATTAATAAGAACATCATACCGTGCAATATTAAAATTTTAATACATGTAAGAAATTCCTTATAAAGATATTTCATTGCTCATAAAGTACAACTAATAATTAAAAACTAGCTGAATCTGATTTATTCTATACGTATTTTTCAGAATTAATACGTAGGTAATAGTTTTTTCTGTGCTCCTCAACTTGCTGTGGGGATGTCAAAGATCCTACCAAAATATATCTAGACTCATCAGTAAAAAATCTCATCGACGAAATTTTGCGTAATTATAACGAAATATTTTGAATGAACCGCGCGTGATGTGAACGATCCATCTTTACACGTCTGAAGGACTTTTATTATACTTTCCAAAATGGATATTAAACGTTCATAAAGAATGGTTCAAAATGAATGTTTCAGATAGAGAATAATACAAAATCTGTACTTACTGTTTCGTTTTTGATTAACTGCTTCACTGATGGTACCAATTGGACATCGTAACACTATAAATCTAACACAGTAAATACTAACACTTTCTTAAAATTTACCCTGAAAAGGAATTTTGAAACACAAGAAAAAGACGATATAAAGTTCATTAATATATATTAACTCATGCGTTGTGTTAATTATGAGGATAAGTTATCCAGTCTCTAGTCAAAGTATTTCGAGAATTTTAGCGAAAATAGCCCATAGCGTCGAGAGTGCCCTATCATTTTCTAGCAGTCAATTTTGACGGGAAAATGATGAATTTTAAGGGTATTTGACCTAAACTGGCTCCTCAATGATTCGGTGTCAGAAAAGTATAGTTACCATGCATTCAGATGTGCATGGGACCACCTTGCCTGAACGTACGAATTTATAATTGCCAGAATATAGTTCAAAGTTGTTGCGATTCAAGCATTTTTAACATCCGAGGAGCGATCAAAATTGATATTGAACTAAAAATACGTAAATAGACAGGCAAGCAAAAGCCCACCAACATTATAAACTTTGAACTTTTCTTGAATCTTTTTGTGTAATCGTTAGCTATAAACCGCACGTTGGCTGGTAGTTGGTTACATTATGAGTCATTCCGTTCCACACTATGTGTTGTACACGGGCCAGACTACAGTTTGTCAATACATTTTTCTTGAACGTTTTTGTAAAACATAATTTTTTTAAAGTTAATATATATTTTCGGACTTTATATTGTTTTTTTCTTGTGTTTCAAAATTTTTTTTCAGGGTAAATTTTAAGAAAGTAGTATTAGTTAGTATTTACTGCGTTAGATTTTTAGTGTTACCATGTCCAATTGATACCATCAGTGAAGCAGTTAAGCAAAAACGAAACAGTAAGTATAGATTTTGTATAATTTTCTGTCTGAAACAGTCGCTTTGAACCCTTCTTTGTGAACGTTTAATATCCATTTTGGAAAGTATAATAAAAATCCTTCAGACATGTAAAGATGGATCATTCAAATATACAATGTCCCATTGATGAAAGTTTTTTCAATTTATACAAAATTTTAATTTTTTGCGGAACTGCAATAAAATTTCAATTTTATAAAAATTCGATCTCTGAATGTAGTAAGTGCAATAAATGACCTCCCATCTCTGAATGTAGTAAGTGCAATAAATGACCTCCCATGGATCTATGTTTTTCGAATTTATAACAAAATTTTATTTTTTTTACAACTGCAACAAAAATTTTACTTTTGGGAGCCATCATGAAAAATTGTGTTGTTTACGTAACTGTAATGAATGTCGCTCCGACGACCGTAAATTTAGCAAGTACCCTGACTTTTACTTCAGAACAGATATGGCACGAGAGCTCCTTTAAGTAGGATCAGTCTTTCGGCTGGTGTTTGTTGCAATTGAAGCAGTAGCGTTTTGTTGGTAGTATGCGATTATTACACTTAACGCGCCAGACTTGTAACTTGTAATTCAGCACTCGGCGAGGCACATAGCCCGGAGAGTAGCTGTTAGTTGCAGTCTGGTTACATTCCTTATAGTAAAATAAGGATTTTATAGAGGAGCTTTCGGCTGAAATATTATATTTTAATATATATATTAACATAAACAATTAATTTTGTTGAATATTATACAATTAATTATTTTATTAATACCATAATATTATATTTGTATTAAATGAAACATTTCATACGTGATTAATGCTTAGAAATTTATATAATTATAATTTGCAGTTGTAACAAATTCATATTTTAATTCTAAAGTGATTAAAACAAAACAATGATGTATTATTGATATTAATATAATATTAAATATTCATAAAATATCGATCTAATGATGAATATAATAGCAATAAACCAATTAACATATTAAATATCTATCTATATAATACGTCTCTTAGCTGTTTTATATGAGATGGAACTAGTTAATAATTATGTTACTTTCTCATATATAAGTAAAAAAGACAAATTCTACATTATTATGAAAGGGACAACCTGACATCCGAAAATAGATTTTTTTTCATATTGTCGAGATGTATGCGTCCATTTATTTGGATGTGTCTGTCCATGGATTTATTTTAGAGCTTTAAACTTTACATATATTTTGGGAATTCTTACACTGATTATTATATGATTCAAGATATTACTAAATGCAAATAAATATATTGTATTTCTGTGGAACCAAACTGGAGTTAAACCGTAACCATTACATGATATCTTATTTGTTAATACCTAAAACAATTCTATCTAAAATCTCCTAATAGTAATTTGTTAAGTTGTGTACTGGGGGTTAACGGATAGTAAGAAAATTCATTGGTGGTAGACATGCAATCTGATGTTACGATAGCAAATTAGAGACGACAGTAAATAATTCATGGGCGTAACCCAGCGTATCTTGAAACCAGAAAATACTCTTTGCACTTAAATCCTATGGGAGGTAATAAGATCGAGAAAACCTTGGGAAATTTGAAATAAATGATATTTCTTACTCATGATTTCTTTAACTATCTCTTTAAATTAACGTTATAAAATATAATGTTCTTATATGTTTCCACGGCATTTGCCAGATATTTGAAAAATTTAAATAGTTGTTCAGCATACTCAGCTCCAACACAGATATTACTATTTCTGAAGTTATGTAAATATGAGATAATATAGCCTCACGCGAAAATTTAATACAAAGTAAAAAAGAGATCAGAAAGCGCTACGTATGTTTATAATTATTGAAATTTTAAATACGCAGAGCTTCAGAATTTTTGCAATTTTAAAACCCAAGAGGTAGTAGAATATTTACGGCTATTGTTTAAACTCAGGTTATCTATTTAAATTATATGTTATAGAAAAGGCCACCTTTATTACAAGAGCATATACTTAATAAATTAAATACCCAACGTGGGGGCGAGCGTGGGTGCGTCTTTGGATGGGTGACCGTTCTAATGAAGACTGTTACCTCCTTTCTCTTATTATTTATTTTTGAGAAAGAATTGAGGCAACATGTGCGGACGACTAGCTGGTTTAAGCCGGAGTAGAGAGCCGTGGGTCCAGAGCATTCGTAAGAGTGGAGAAACTTACCCTTTCTGACATGTACAGCATAAGCGACAGATTTCTGTTTATTTCGAGAAAAGGAGACAAAGAAAAATTGATGTTAAATTGGGCACCATCTATAGTAAAATAAGCAAAATTGTCTCTTTTTCTCGAATAACCAGTCTGCTATAGATCAGGCTGAAATTGTTGGTAAGAGAAATAAAAAGATAGTTTAAAATGAATGACAAAATATATTACATGAAAAAAATTAGACAAATCGGTTTTGAGACAAATTGAAATGTGAAAAAAAATATATATATATATATAAAAGACAAATTGATACCAGTATCCTAGGTGGTTTATGGTTCAGGTGGCTGGTTCTGGGACAGCAATCCAGGCCCACAATTGTCTCTTATTGCAAGAATTCTAAATTTTCCTTGGCAATTTACGTCTCTCAATGAATGGGGTGAAAATTGTAGGAAATTTAACCAAATATAAGCACATTCAAAATTTATGCAAGTTAGTTATGCAAAATTTAAGCAATGTTAGCTATGCAAATATAAGCTAGTTAGCTGTACAAAATATATTTAAATTAGCTGCACGAAATATTAAGCTAGCTGTACAAAAGCTGCAGGAAATTAATTTAAGCTATACAAAAGTAAGCTGATTAGCAGTACAAAAGTAATTTTAGCTATGCAATAGTAATTATTAGCTATGCACGAGTTATTATTAGCTATGCACGAGTTATTTTTAGCTAGGCACGAGTTAGCTGAAATCTTAGACTATAAATTGCCAAAAAAAAAATAAAAGGAAAGAGAAAAACATTTTTAAACCATGTGGTACATATAGTATTTTAACTACTTATTAAATTAAAAAGAATTGACTTTGAATTCAAAATTTATTTTAAAAATAATTGAAATTATATCAAAGGCAAAATTTGAAGATTAATTAAAATATTTTAATGAGTATAATGAAATGAAATTACCTGTATGTTCAACACTTTGTAACTGGGATATAAAAATTGTAATATCAATTACTGAAGTCCACAGTTAAAAATTATAATGTTTGAATCAGTACAAAGGCTGCAAGCAAATGACTTCCTGGTGAGTTTTACTGATAAGGTAAACTTTTTGTCCTGTTTACTGGAAAACAACGCCACCAAAAAAATGTGAGAAATCTAATTCCCTATTTAAATTGAAAGCTATCAAATATAAAAATAGTACCAGTATGGCCATCTGTCAGTGGTTGCGTTAAGCGCACCAACTTGCCTTGTAGATTCCCATACTCAACTAAAGTAGTGGCATATAATCGATAAAAGGAATCTATAATAATAGTTTATTTTCCATGCCAGCTGATTTGCCTTTGCAATTTCTATTTTATACATAACAACAAATATTAACAGATGTAAATAAGTAGTAAAACGTATTGATATTATTGATAAATCAGTAACATATTACATGTTATAGGATTTACTATATATAGAATGAGAGAAGGTAAGGAAAATAACCATATGTACTCCATAGTAAACAAAAATATAAAAATTGAAAAATAGATATCTGATATAACTAAATTTTGTAGACAAATTGTTTCCTGGGATAATAATGCTGTATTACAACGGATATGAGATACATAATAGTGTTAATAGAAAAACCGGACTAAGTTCCTAAGATATAAAATTAAGTACATAAAACAGTGTGACATGGTTTAGCAGTTATACATGTAAAATTCTGTTAGTTGAAAACAGTTTCACCTGCAAAAACTGAATCCAAAAAATATACAGGTCGTGCTAACTATCCACAAAACACTAGTTTTTAAATAAAACTGTTAAATGGACATAGGCCATGTAACAAGACCGCGTCCTCGCCTCACACATCTTCCAGCGGCTTGTATATCAGTGCATACGCGGAAGCTATACAACCTTAGGCGAGGGTTGTATAGGGGATATACCATCCTTCGGAGGGGATGTAAAGCCGTCGGTCCCTTGTCTATTAAATGTTAGACAAGTAAAAGATCCCTACTCTTCTTAAGGGAAGAGGTTCGGCAAAATTCCTGGTTGGGGGTAGCTCGTCTACAGGCGTCGGTGTTCCCTCAATCTGTTCAAACATTTCAGAAGGGGTCTGAGGGGTTACCAAATGGAACAATTGTAATTCTACAGAAATATCTCCTGTAAGGTGCCTGATTTATATGTTTCTTTAACACATCAAAAACGTCTTCGTAATGAAACATATTGCATACTATGTACCCACTATAGTTACAGATCGTACGAAGTTATATAAATGTTTACATTGATATATCACTTGCCAACACGCATAGTAATTCATTGTGTAAAATTTACGTGAAGGTCTATTTCCTCGATTACAAAAAAATTAACAAAATGAATCACATAAAAAGTATATTATTTATCCTGCATATCTACGCCCAGGTAGCAGTAAAACACACATTCATTCAAGTGAGCGTGTTTGTAGGACATTAAATCATGTTGAACAAAAACCTTTCATCAAAATATATCACAGCATTAACATTTTAAAATGAAATATTTACGAGTTCAATTGCATAAAACAAACAGTTTTTATCATAGATAGGTATTGTATTTAATATTAAAGCATTGAAATTATAGTCCGCGTAAATTAGACACTTTAGAAAAATTAATTTATAAAGAAATAATATTTGAGATGTGTACTCTCGATAGGGTTAGAAGTAGATATCCAAAAATTCCCACCCCATTCGCGAACGAAAGGTCTCTTTTTTGAAAAAAAACCACCCCTAACGGGTACTTAACGCTGGTTTTTCACATTTATCTTGTAAAGCGTTCGTTGGAAGAGAAAAAAGTACAGGAAATAAAAAATTTGTCATTAAATTCTGTGTAAAAAATGTCTTATTGACCTGGCAGCTTATCCTCACCTACTTCGCAGTAACAGCGCACAGGTAAAAATGGATCCTACACGAAGTTTCATAGCCAATATCTAAAAACCGGTTACTATAACGAGAAATATGCCCAAGAACGAATTTATAGAGCAGAATTTTCTCTATAAGATGCATGTCTAGCGGGTTCTAACGCAAGTGATTTTTATTTATTTTCACTTTTTTTCATAAAAATGCGTTTTATAATTAATTAAAGTAACCGCTTTGAGATATTCGTTGCGAAATTTCGTATAAGAAGATTTTTACCTGTGTGTTCCAAACTACTCCTTAGTTTGGACGCTGTTACTAAGAAATAGGTGGGAACAAGCTACAAAGTTAATAGGACATTTTTTATAAAGAATTTAATGACAATTTTTTTAATTTCCATTTCCTTTTTTCTCTTCCAGCAAATGATTCACAAGATAAAAGTGAAAAACTAGCGTTAAGTCCCGTTAGGAACAGTTTTTTTTGCAAAAAAGGGACTTTCCGTTCCTGAATGAAATGGGAACTTTTCGAATATCTATTTTTAACCTTATCGTATAGTATATATCTCAAATATTATATCTTATATCGCAGAAAGTATCCAATCGCCGCAGTTTACATACAAGTGTAGAGATTATAGTAGTTTTGACTATGATCTCTTTTTTAGTGACCTGGAATTATCAAATTTAGACTTTATGTTCACATTAACAAACATAGATGCTAAGATAGAATTACTCACTAATATAATCATAGCACTAATTGACTAATATGCAACAGTAATAACTATAGTACGAATATCGAAACCTAAGGCACCGTGGATCACCTCCAATCTAAAATACTTAATAAAGTTAAGAGACAAAGCTAAAACTAAACTTAAAAAAACAAAGAGCCCCAAAGAGACTGGATTATTACAAAACCTTGCGAAATTTTACAACTACAGCTGTCAGAAACGAAAAAAACCTACTACCATCACAAACCTACTAATACAAACTCGAAAACCATCTGGAAGGAATTAAACTTTTTAAATATCAATAAAAAAGATACAATAATTCCAGCTGAATTAAATAACGTCGATGATTAAAATAACTATTACCAGAATTGTATACCTCAAAGTGCTGTTATTGATAACGAAATACTTAATTATTACGCTACTAATCAGAAATGTAATTTTATCGAAAAATATAAATTTACTTTAGTAGATTGTGATATAATATCAAAATATCTAAAACAAATAATGTCGACGGCTACTGGGGAACACAAAATTTGCAGAAATATGATTAGACCTTGTTGTCCTTACATTATTAAACATCTAACACATATTATTACCTCGTGTATACTTGAAAACTATCCCTGACATACGGAAAAGCGCTCTTGTAATTCCAAAAATCTCTGGGCCAACGGAATTTAAGCATCTTGAACCTATGAACACACTTCCTATTTTCTCAAAATTATTCGAAAAAATAATAAATTTTCAACTTCGGGAACACATCGCGTTCTATAATATATTACCAGATGCACAGTCTGGTTTTCGTCCTAACTACAGCTGCATAGATGCTCTATTACATGTAACAGATGATATACTGACGGCTAACGATAAAGGTTTAGCTACAGTATTAGTGCCCCTAGATTACTCCAAGGCTTTCGACACACTCAATCACAAAGTGTTACTTGCTATATTACACTTCATTGGACCCAACGAGGACGCTATTAATCATATTGACAGTTTCCTAAGCAAACGAACTCAAAGGGTTATATATAATGATGACACACCGAGACCTCTCCTTGTTACAGTGTGCATTCCACAGGGATCCATATTAGGGCCACTACTATTCACGTTATATACAAATAATTTTTGTCGCTAATTGAAATACTGTTTAGTTCATATAAACTCAGACCTAAACACTATAGCTGACATAACAACAAAGCATCAATTGCACCTTGATCCTAGTAAATCTGTAGTAATGCTTTTTGGCACCCGAGCTGTACTTAATAGACTAGGTAACTCCATTGACCTTCAAATAAATAATATGAGTATACCAATTGTCAATAGTCATCGTAATTTAGGTTTAGCAATACCATTTGAGGGGATAGTTTGGCTTTAATTTCATATAATAATAATAATGTTTTGAACACCAACAATAATAAATAATAATAAGACTTTACACACAGTGGTAACAGTAATAAAATTTATATACACGAATATGGTACTTTAAAAAATCTCTAAAAAGTATGTAGTAACATTAATTTGTAAAATACAGTATAAGTAGTAATAAAATGGTGAAATATAATAATAAACATAATGCTCACATAAGTCATCTAGGCTTGAGAGTGAGGTAAAGTACAAATAGTGTACTTAAAATAAATCATGGGGGGCGAGCGTAGGTGCGTCTTTACTATGTACATACTTCGGTATGCGATGTAAAGCAACGACAGGCGCAGTTAGTACTTGGATGGTGACCATTCCAACGGAAACCGCGTTCTCGCCTCACACATCTTCCAGTGGTTTATATATCAGTGTATGCGCGGAAGCTATACAACCTTAGGCGAGGGTTGTATAGGAGATATACCATCCTTCGGAGGGGATGTAAAGCCGTCGGTCCCTTGTCTATTAAATGTTAAGCAAGTAAAAGATCCCTACTCTTCTTAAGGGAAGAGGTTCGGCAAAATTCCTGGTTGGGGGTAGCTCGTCTACAGGCGTCAGTGTTAGGCCTCAGTAGCGGAAATAGGCCGACATTAAATAAATGTATAAAAAAAATAATAATAAATAAATCAATATAACAAGTAAAAAATAAACATTAGCAAAAATGAGGTCACTTTTCCAAGCTTATATAACACATAGAAGAATGTGAAATTAACTTAGTTTTGCATATTATTAAGTAAGTTAAGTAAATAGTCCATAATGTTGTTTTGTAGGGCCGCCGATTTTATGCATTTCCTATCACCAATTGATTATTTCACAGACCTTACTTCTATTATCTTGAAAGCGTTTTTTTTTTTTTTTGAGTAGGTATTTAAATCCTCTCTGGTTCAGCACTATTTTTATACATTCCGGTATGGATTTGTAAGATCTTCGGGGTTAGACAGGCGTAGCCACATTGACCTTTTGTTGTTGTTTTCATAGGAACTATTACAGATTTTTCTTTAGCACGTGTATTGTATTTGTAATCAGCTGGTGTTACATTATTTCTCTCTGAATGAGCTTTTATTGCAATTTTCAAGTAAAGTAGTTGTCTAATGTCTAGAACATGTAGCTCCTTGTATAAGGCATCTGATGGATAGATAGCCTTTTTATTAGTCATTGTTTTCAATATTTTTCTTTGTAGTACACTAATATCATTTAGGCATGTTTTACTCGCAGCTCCCTTTACAATTATACCATAATTAAGATGGCTTTCCACTAAAGCATGGTAAATTATTTTCAATTACTTCCAGTTTAAGAAGTCTTTTATTTGTCTTATTTTACATAGGACATATCTTAATTTCCTCTTTAGTGTCATAATATGTTTATCTCATCTTAGATGTCTGTCTATTACCACCCCTAGGTAAGTAATTTTTTCCACAGATTTAATGTTGGTATGTTGATCACCTATTTTTATATTTAGATGTTGAAAATCTGGCAGTGTTGCAATACGAAGAGAAACTTAAGTATACTGTCTTGTCTTTATTGATGGTGAGTAGGTTTTCAGAATACCAGTTAAGTATTTTCTTCATATCGTTTCCTACTTTTTGTTTCAATCATGGCCAAGATTGTCTTCATAGTAGATGGCGGTATCATCTGCGAATGCGATTATAAACCCTTCTGTTTCTATTTTAAATAGAGCCATTTATATGTACACACTGCTTTCTCCCAGTGACGTAAGTTTTCATCAATTTGTGGCATGTTCCCCTAATATAATGGTAAAATTTGAAAATATGATGAAAATGTCGAAATGCATCAAGATTTGTTAATACGTTTAAACATGTGCATTATTATATTACATGAATTTAATTAATAATTCAGTCCACAAACTTAAATTCCAAACAGAATTTGACCATAAATTGATAGAGAAATATTTATAAATAGAATAGAAGGAAATAAATGATTAAATAAAATAACTAGTAAAAACAATATATAGAACATTTTGTATCTCAGTATGGAGGAACATTTGATCATTTTTGTAAGTGTTTTAGGTTAAATATTCATATTTGGTGCCAAGGATTCTTTAGTTAGCTTATGTACAAGTATTAATGAAACACCCTGTATAATTCTTCGTCCTGAGTTGTTTCAAAATATAAAAAGTATACAAAGTGGTTAAGAAATCACATGTATTATCTGAAAGTTATTTGTGGCATTCTACGAATATTCTTTCCTATTATTTGGGTTTTCTATCTCATGTATTATTATCTTCTTCAAAACAAATCACCGAATCTACAAAATAATAGAATTATTGGAAAAAAACCTCTGCGCCCGTGACGTTTACGCCAAAGGAAAAGTCAGAGGTTATGTTTTGCAAATAATATAAATCGGAATAAACACAGAAATAATGTATTTTGCTGACGTTTCGAAAAGTAATGTATCGATATATCTACCAATTTTTGTGGAAAATCCCTAAGACCCAGTTGTATAAAAGTGCATAAACGAATGTTCAGTTGAACTTGGTTCAAAATCCGTGGATACCATTATTGTAGCAATTGTAACCTTGGATTTTGAATCAAGTTCAACTGAACTTTGGCTGATCCACTTTTATACAACTTGCCCTAAATAGTCACTTTACGAAATTCAGTAATTTATATTTATCTAAGTAACACAAGCAGTAGATGTATCAAACTAAAATTATTCATCTGTAACTTAACCGTGGTCGTTTCCTTCACCCTTCATCATGATAAAATTAAAATAGTTGAAAGACTTCTGTGAATACAAAGAAAACCAAATTTTAATTGTCGGCTTAAACGGAGAGAATCCAACAATGTCTTAGAAGCTATGCGCTTTGGCAAACCTCTCAGTGTTAATTACATTCATTCTGGTAAATTTTATTGTTCTACAATTTACCTTTGAGGCGATTTAAAATATTCAGTAATCGGATAAAAAAAGTGAATATAGTTAGGAGGATAAAGTACACATAATTTATTTCAATCAAACCCAGCATAACTCTGCCAAAGACATTTGTCTGTGTTAGCCGGAAATTTCTTGTGAAAGTGGATTTCACTGCACAATACTGAAGAAAATAATGACTAAAAATAACTCTCTGAACAAATCAAATAATGGCGTGGTAATTTTTGTATAATATTAATATATCATGCAAACATTGGTTCGTTATTAATTTATTGGTTCAGAAAACTATTTCATTGTAATTATTTATTATTTAATTGTAATTATTTATTATATATTATTCATTGCGAATTTTATAAAATAAATTTGTGAACTGTCAATCCCTTGCATATTTTCATGCTATAGCGTATTGTTGGTAATGTGCAAGTATTACACTTAAAACACCAGGCTTGTAGCATGTAATTCAGCGCTCGGCGGGGCACATAGCCTGGAGAGTAGCTGTTGGTTGCAGTCCGGTTGCGTTCCTTATAGCAAAATAAGGATTTTATAGAGGAGTTTGCGATTAAAAATATTATGTTATAACTAACATTGTTATGTGTTATCCTAAATATAGAAAATATATAATCCCTCAATTTTCAATATCGATGGCTACGAATTAATTTATAATAAATGCGAATATAAATAGAATGGTGGTGGTTTGCGGAATGACGATAGTTTATGTCAAAAATATTATAAAATCTAATCTATTGCTAATTTTAGTAATTTAAATGCTATGCTATTGAAATATGATGTAGCTTCAGCAATATAATTTTCTTAGTTACTGCTCTATATAGAGCACCATCAAATATAAAATAATGTACAAACTTTCAACAAAAATTTAAAAAATCATCTGAAAACTCAAAATAGTATATTATGTAATGAGCACAAGATGATGCATATTTTGCACGAGTATGAAAGTTTGCAGCACTCGTCTTCGACTCGTGCTGCAATTCATATGAGTGTAAAATTGCTATTTTGTGCGAGTTGCATACTATATTTTTTCTACGACAACCCACTGCTCACGCGTAATATACTAAATAAATAATAATCGATATAAAAAATATGGAGATATTTTCTTTATTGCTTTGAATACAAACCATAAGTTAGAGTGCCTGGACAGCAATGCCCAACTAGTTGAGAAAAAATAAACTATAAAATAACTTCCTACCTATTTTATTTATTTTTTAAAGATAAACTTGCAATTATTGAAATTCATTTTTGGAGAATTTGTGGAATGCTTGATACTAATATTTTCTTGATATTGGCAATTTTCCGTTGTTGAAGTCGACGGTTTTTCATGATTTTCCATTCCTGAAGTGGATGGTATGTTTGAAATGTCTTGTATCGAATTTGCAATTTTATTAGCTGTGTCAAGCTTACTTTTCTTGGATTCATCGATGTATCCTTCAGCGACTGCCGTGGACTTTCAGCCACCGTGGCGTTTTAACGTGGTTATGTCACCACCAGCATCAACAAGGATAGTTGCGGAAGATCGGCGAAAGCAGTGCCCGGTATATAATTCGTGATTTGGCAATTTTAAATACTTAGCAATGTCTTTGCCCATGGCTCCAAACTTATTTAAGCCTATTCTTTGAACAGTACATTTTCCTTTTTGATAGTTAATGAAAAACTAATGCGACCTAAATAGTTAACCAAATTACTTATTATTATCACATAATGGCTATAATTAAACTTATTTTTGTGGCTAAATATATTTCATCTGGCGCTTCCTCGGAAAACGATTTTGCATTTTGATCCCTTCTCCAATCCAAAAAGAGGTTGTAAGCGCATTGATACATTTTCTTCGACGTTTCTGGTAATAAATTTAGTGTTGTTAACTTTGCCACTTCTCTTATGTTTGGGGGTGTCAATTCCAAGTCATTATCGCTATCACTTTCCTTATTAATCATCAAATTTATTGGAAATAACTCCGAAATTATCTGCAAGTGTACAAAGATTTTGACAGAAACAATCTAGAATGACATTTCTTTACTCCGTCGTTGGACGTCATATTCTCTAAGCCGCCTTAAAAATTTTGTCATCAAAAACAGTTAAAATGAGTGAAATCTAACACGAAATATTTCATATCGCATTTGTCACTTAGCAACTTGCCGGGCAACCGATGCGAAATGAAATTCCGTGCAAAATGCAGTTACTTATGATTGAGTTTACACTCTTAAAATAAACATATTTTGATGTTGTCATAGAAAAAAATTATTTTGATTTTCATGCAGGGGTAATAAATGACTAGTTAAATATTTTTGGTAACGAAAATTTTTCAGCTGTAATGAATAATTGCATAAGGGTAGTAAGACACAAACTTTGGTATTGATCACATCTTCATTCGAAATAAATTACATAATCATAACTATAAATACATACTAATCATACTTAATCATATATTACTGATAATTTTTCTAACATTAATTGCAGTTTTTTACAGTTACAAATTTGTAAGCCAAAAGTGGACAAAGCAGAGTAAAAAGAATAGTTCAAGACTACTTAAAAAACTTCTCCTTATAACAGCAGGAGCTTTATTGTTCATGGGAACAAATGAAGTTTTGTGTTTTTAATTTTGACATTTGTTATCCAAATGAATTTCTTACCTTCATTATATTATTTCATGAAAGTAGGAAACATTTTGTCCAATCTACGTATCGTAACTTTATACTACAATACTCGATGGGCTATCAAACCTGGCCCTCTGCCTCATCTGATAATTTTCTATCTTATATTGTAATATGATATGTTATAATACTCATCGCAAATAACTTTGGCACTTTAGTAAGCTGACAAACAGCAAATGCATATAACTAGATTCTTGAGTAAACCAGTCAAGAACCATATCTTCAGGTAATTTTCTACACATCAATCGATATGCAGACCCTGAATTATTGTAACTACCGAATGACTTAATAACTAGTAAAATTAGGCAATTATATGTTATGTATACTAAATAATGTATTTGTATTTGGTCTATTGATTTCTTTATGTATTTTATTACATTATCAATATTTAATGCCTATCAAATAAAATTCGTAGTCGTGGGACCTCAAATAATATTTATAGAACAGTTTTAATTCAATTCTACTACGTTACTTACAATGTAAACACCTTTTTTAAAAATGTTATGAATATAGGTGTATCTATAACAGTACATGAATATCAGGTTAGAAACTAGAAAAAAATAATATTAAACTAAAAATTTGTAAACAAACAAAAATATATCCTTAAAAGTCTCTTGATTTTCCATGTGCGGACCATCATTTTTTCCTCGCATAGAGATGTTACAAATTACTTGCTAGAATTAACCTCACAATGGCCAAGATGAAAATGACTAGTTTTATCATTAAATTCTTTATTTACAAGATTTATATGAACATTTAAAACAAAAAAAATATATACGACAACAAATTTTTTACTAATTATTACTCAGATTCCGCTAGACTGTTTCAAGTAGCATTTGCTTGCGCTAATACCCACTTTCTAGTCATTCAAACTATAATTACATAATAAAAAAAATATTTCCAAAACAAATATACAAGGGTTCGTATTATCTTTGCTATCTACAAACTGTCCACCATTAAAATTCTTTGGGCTACATCGAATATTAGGGCTAGTTGGATACAGAATATGGACATGATGAAAGCATCACAGTGGGATCTACAACCACATGATATTAAGGTTAGTAGAGACTGGTGCTTGTTATTAAACAATGTTAATTTTTATTAGTATAATAGGCCAGTGCAATTAAGTTTTTAACAAGCTAAACATTTCTGGAAATGTTCAGAACAATTAGTGGAGTAAAATTAGATTTTTAGAGAAAATTTTACATGGAGCCACGCGTCATAAAAAAATAAGTTTGTTTTGGTAAAACTAAGATTATCCTGAGTTTTCCAGTTCGAGTAAGTGGGGGAACCCTTTCTTTTCGCGAAATAGGGGTAAATTGGTCATTTTAACGGTCAGTTTTAATTTATTTTGGATCCTTTCAAATGCTAGTCAAAAAACGAGCACGGTGTCCTTTTATTGTAGATGATCAAGGAATCTTCAGTTTAAATTTCGTGAAAATCGGTTCACACGATATGCATATAAATATACTGAAAAAACGTCAAAAATTGAATTACGGCTAACTTGGCCAAAATTAAACCAAATTAGATCAAACTTTAAACGAAACTATCCTATATAACCAAGGAATAGCTTGCCAAATTTTAGAAAAAATATCCAACAATTCCAATTCCATTTTTAGTCCAAATTCCACAAAATTTTCAAAGCTTTCCCCAATTTGCCCAAATAGTCGGAACGATTTTTTTTTTAACCAAAATGAAGGTATTCTTATGTACTTTCATGTGATGTAACTAAAAATATATTTTTTTTATTTAGCCAATTTTTTGTCATATTTATTATATACATCCGCGCGGCGATTTCCTGTCATTTTCGGTATTATACGTACGCACGCACAAGTGTACGTGTAATTATTCATCATAAAAACTTCAATATTAATAATAAAAAATGATTGTGAGCAAATTTTAAATATTTATATAAAAAAACTCTCGAAGGTAGGATATATTTTTTTTTTCGAAAATTCATTTGCCTTTTATTAAACTTTTTACATATATTGATTATTATTTTATTTTATACATGATTTATTTTTCTAACAGTTGTACTGGATGTGCTACTACAAGAAGTGTCTACGTCCGAATCGGTAACTGGAATTTGGAAAATTTCTTCACCCCCGTCATCGCCAAATCGTATACATCTGAGATATTTTCTAAGCTGATTTAGGTTTTCTACCGCATGTATTATTCTCTTCAAAAACAAATGACCGAATCTACAAAATAATAGAACTATTGGAAAAAATCTCTGCGCCTGTGAAACGTCAGCAAAATACTTCTTTCTTCGTCTTTCTGTTTTCAAAGCTTTCTTAGAAGAACTCTTATTTGCTGTGTATGTCAAATACACAGCTTTAAGGGACTACTTTCCGAAACGTCAACATTTCAGTGTTTATTCCGATTTATATTATTTGTAAAACATAACCTCTGACTGTTCCTTTGACGTAAACATCACAGGCGCAGAGGCTCTTTTCCAACAGTTCAATTATTTTGTAGATTCGGTGATTTGTTTTTGAATAAGGTAATACATGTGGTAGAAAACCCAAATAAAAGAAAAGAATATTCGTAGAATGCCACAAATAACTTTCAACCAATAAAAAGCTAAATAGTTCTTAATAAAGGTGTTATTGTTTCGGACGTCCATTACATTAAAAATTTTTCTACTTGTACATGGTTATTCGTTATAAATTATCCACCAATTATTATCATACAGTAGCGAGCAGATTTCCGGAGATACAAAAAAATAATGAAAATAATTTTGTAATAAGACAATATTAAAGAAATGAAGGGAATAGCCCATTTCCTAATAATTCACACTAAAGTTAAATTAGAAGAAAATTAAAAGTGAATATGCCAATGAAGCTTAAATATGTTAGAATAAGGACACAAAAGTGAGTGGTAATTACATAAAGGGAATTATGAACAAAATCACAAAACAGCAAGTTTTAAATAAAGCCTATGTAAATTTGAGTTAAACGATCGTATAACTTTACCTAATGGAGTGAAACGCAATTTTATTTTAATCGTTTATACACACACTCGATTCCGATCGGTTCAATGTTACTGCCATATATATTTGCTTACATAGACAAAATTATTCGTATAAAGCATGCCTTTGAATTCCATTTAAACGTTTATGATATTGGTATTCGGAAGGGTAATAGGTGTCATTTCAGTAGACGTCCTCTGAATTAAGTAGCACCTCACCCAAATTATACGCAAACTTAGTACTTTGCAATATGGAAAGTTTAAGTAGAAAATCAAATTCGTTCATACGAATTTTGCTGAAATAACACGTTGATAGATTTGAGCACTAATTTAATTTTAACATTAATTCAATATCATATTTTACATTTTTGTTAGTTATTGCTTTGCTTAAATTTATTGTTCCAACTATTGGTTACGCTTAAAGCACTTCTTTTACTGATAGACATCTATAACTACTTAAAATTAATAAATATAATAAACAATATACACTGCCAAAACCTAAATTTGTGATGGAGGATTAACAACTTTTTTATTAGTCTTGCATAATTTGGTTGTGAAAGAGGTAAAACATAATAATAATTAGTAATCAAATTTTTTATTGCTTAAGATCTTTCACAAAAGACATTAAAAAGGTTTACAGTTGGTTGTCATTTTTCAATAAATAAACAAAAATATGCAAAATAAATATAGCGAGAGTAAAGAACGAATTAAATGTAAAATACCTACAAAGACTTAGAATATATCAGGTTTTAAAATGTAACGAAAAGAATACTGCCCTACTTCGGAAGAAAGGCGCATGATATGAATATCTGACAGTTTCGAGAAAACTGCTACTAAAGGTTAGGCGTACTTAATTTTGCTGTAATTTTATTACTAAATAACACAACGACTTGATTTTTTCGGTAACATTGTATAAAAAAATGGCTATTCTTTCCTTTTATTTATCTACAGAACAATTCGATACGCATTTATCTTCATTTAGTAATTTTATTGATGATTCTTTAATTTTTTTTTATCTGCTTCTTTTGTTAAATTTTTTGCTGAGTCCCAGTTTATTCTATGTCCACTTTGCCAAGCATGTTCACAAATCTTTGATTTCTGAATTTCATTCTTTCTAATGTAATTTTTGTACTCTTCCAACCTCACACTGAAAGGTCTGGATGATTCACACACATAACATTTATCACATTCGCACGGGATATTGTAAATATAGTTTTTTGAATTCTGCTCCCTGTTTATTGGTTTCGTTTTTATTAAAATAGATCTCAAAGTGTTCCCCGTTTGAAATACCGTCCTAACATCAAATTTATCACCTATACGGCGAACCTTATTCGATAGTCAGTATACATAAGGAATTATTGCTGTATAATAACGTTGAGGTTTTTGTCGTACCTGATTGTCCCTATTTTCAACATTTATGAAAATTCTATCAACAAAGGCTTCAGGGTATTGATTTTGTACTAGAACCTCCTTGATACTAAATTTATCTATCAACAATATAGACACATTTTGTATTCAAGCCAACGAAAACAATAACGTTAAATTCCTAGGGCTACATATTGAACCCTGCTTAAACTGGAAAACACAATGTAAATTTCTATGTTCAAAATTGTCTTCCATTTATTTTTTATTCACAAATCTAAAAACTGTTTTTACGAAGGACCAATTAATTACATTATACTATGCTCAGGTAGAAAGCAGGCTGAGATATGGTATATGCTTTTGGGTAGACTCAACCCTATCACATGACGTATTTGTCACTCAAAAACGAATCATACGGTGCATTGCTGGTATACCCAGTACTCACACATGTAAAGATATCTTCAAAACCTTTAAAATACCTCCTTTATATAGTCTGTACATTTTCGAAACTTGTTTATTCGTTTTCAACAATAAAGATAAATTTTTGATTAACAATAAATATCACCAGGTTAATACTCGTCGAAAAAATGACTTCCATCAACCATATTCCAGATTAAATATCACCTCTAAAGCTCCCAGCCGTATAGGTGCCAAAATATTTAACCACCTCCCAAAAGACATAAAATGTATAAATAAGGAAAATCTATTGAAAAAAAAACTTAAGTTATTTTTGCTTGACAAATGTCTATACAGTACCGTAGAGTATTTTAATTAATATAACTCTCTACTAGCTTCCTGTTTGTCTGGTATAACGTATCTGTGACTTATATTATTCATATATGTGTATATATGCAATGAACTTGTTTTGTATACTTTCCTGTTTCTTTTTTATCTCTTTTTTATCTTAGTAGTAAGTTTACTTGTGACTTTTCTTATACAAATGTTTTTTTTGTCTTTTAAGAATAAAGAATTTTGAATTTGATACATAGTTTCTCGTTATTGAATATTTCATTATTAGATGAAATTATTTTGGTCCTATCGTATAAACATTTTACAACACTCCTTTTAACATTTATTAACTAATTTGAGTTAAAATTTAGATATCTATTAGTATGTGTTGGTTTCCTATAATCATTTGTTTCAATTGTATTATTTACCCTTTTAATTAAAATATCTAAAAACGGTAGTTTATTTCTACTTTCTACTTCTAATGTGAATTTAGTAGTCGATTCCTTACTATTTATATTTTCTACAAAACTAGTAAATCGACACCATGAGGCCAAATTGCAAAGATGTCGTCAACATATGTCCACCAGACAACCGGTTTATCAATTTTGAACATGCGTGTTCTCAAAGTTCTCCATAAATATGTTGCTTAAAATTGGTGATAATTGAGACCCCATGGCCACACCAAAATCCTGCTGATAGAACTCATTTTCCAATTGAAAATAGATTGTTTTTATACACGTTGTTAAGAGTTCCATTATGCTATTTATACTTAAGTTAGTTCTAGTTTCCAAAAAGGAAAGAATATTCGTAGAATGTCACAAATAACTTCCAGACAATATTTTTTAAATGGCTATTTTCATTACTGGTAAAGATTGTTGGAAAATATTGCAATCTCACCAAAAATAGCCTCATTTACGCAGTTTTCTTTTACTAAAACTAAAATTTTCTAGGCAAGAATGCCACATGTATAACTTTTTAAATAGGAAATTAATACAATAACTAGGAAAATTACATAATATGCAGAACATATTTGTAGTTTTTTGAAAAATAACCCTGAAAAATTATAAGCAGTTGTTTAAATAAATGTTTAAATCCGTATAATGTAATAATTAGAATTAGTTGATAATTAAAATAAAGAAATAGAGAGAAAAAGACATGAACAAGAAGACACTTTGTGATATAACTGTCATTTTTTACTTCCTCCGGTTTGGCCGGAAATGAAAGACCTATTCGTATGAAATACACGATTTACAAATAGTAATTAAAAAATATCTCATCGAATATATAGACACTTCAGTTATTTCAATATTTTCTATTAAACTGGAAGAGTTGTTTGTCACCATATTCTTCCAGAATACAAGCTTGTGACTAGGAATAATGCTGGATAAATTTTTCAGCAATGATCTTTTCCTTTCTTCAGTTATTACTTTATTTTTTGTTTAACTATCGGCCTTAGAAATTAGAGATTGTTTGGTCTTAGGTATAAAATGAAGTTCCTTTTCTTCTCCATTAAAATCTTTATTATAAAATAAATTAATAAAATTTCTTTTGGTACAATTGATACAATTTGTTTCAGTAATGGTCTGCTTGTGTTCGTTTTTTGAATTTGATAATGTGTGGTTAAAGTTGGCCAATTTTTGACATCGCTATATTTCATCTTTTCCTTTTCCATTTGTGTAGTTGGAAACCACATAGCAAAATCTTGAAAATCGTAGATTTTTGGTTTCTTCTTCATTATTAATTCAACAAGATGGTGGAAAGAGTGTGCTGACATACCGGATTCAAAATATTTGATTTGATTTATATACGACTGGTGGTCGAGAGGTAAGCGCATTTGCCTCTCACCCAACAGTCCGGGTTCGATTCCCGGTCGTGGCAGTGGAAAATACTGTGAGAGGGATTTTTCCAATATATACGGATATTGGTGTGTCCCTTGTCTCTAAATGTGTAGCCCCCTCCCACACAAGGCTCTTCTAGAGACTTCCGGGATAAAGAGGGTCGTAATTGCCTGTGGTGTCATTTTTTTCATTTTTTAATTACTATATATACTAAGTAGCTAAACATACACCAATTCTTGTTTCGTTTTGCCCTGAACAATTATCAGAACAAATGACAATATTTTTGTGATTACATGTAAAACTGAAAAATATATCATAAGTACTGGTAATATCTTCCTTCTTCTTCCCAAATATCGCTTCATGCTATAAAGCAACTAACGGTTTACTTTGTTTGTTTAGTTTCCCCAGAGGTACGAAGGTTTGAAAACTATAATGCTTGGAGTAAATATTACCTACTTGAACATCTCTAAATGGGGAAGCATTATTATTTTTTGCATATCCACAGAATAGTAAATCGTATTTTCATTATTTATTATTTCAGAATCCTATCTTTATTCATCTGTGGATTATTTTGCGTAAAAAATCTGATTTTTCCACGAACTGCATTTTTCTCACAGATTATCTATATAAATTATCCTTATTATGAGAATTATCATGGAGCTCCAATGCTTCACATTTTCCACATTGTTCGTGACCCAATTTTGTAAAAGAAATGTTTGTGTCATTGTACATATCCGTAACTGTTATGTCGTTAGGGAGATATAATTTATTGGGTGCATGTTCCCTACAATAGTGGGATATACTTGGCAATGAATTTGCACTAACAATAAACGTCCGAAATTCTTTTGTTCGTAAGTTAAACCGTCTTACCGAAGAAACACTACTTAAAAAAGACACATGTAAACATATATGCAATTTTATGTATTGTAGAACATTGAATATGATAAAATTGGGGAAAGGTCAGGAATATTTTTAGCAAATGTTGTGAAATGAAAAATAGAGATTTATTCACTTTACGGAACCTTCTAACTAAAATACTTAACCTGTAATTTCTTGTTCTTTGTTTCACATAACATAAGTTAATTGTAAGTAATAACCAATAATGACTACTATGTAATTACTACCACAATGTAGTAATAATAATAATTGATATTGTTATCTTTTGTAACTGAACGTTTTAACATCTGGAATTACCTTTGTATGATGTGTCACATTATTAGTAAATTAAACATAATTTTAGGTTTACTGAAACATGCAAACGGGTTATTTCAAGTTATTTTCGTCTATACAATTTCATGACTGCCACCACACCACTAGTGTATAAAACTGAAGCAGCAATTAAGTCCGATTATTTGAATTAGAGTGTCTAATAACAGTGGCCTGACTGTGAATAAAATAAATAGCATTTAAACACTTAAGTAGTAAATTTATAAAAAAGGTTACATAATCTTAAAAGAGGTTAAGTTAAAAGAGTTATTGTGATGTAATAGAAAATTTACTTCACAGCATAACATATTCTTTAAGATGAAGATCGAAATTTGTAATTTGATATAGTTCCTGTTCAATAAGTATTAATAGTGAACAATGTATAAAAAAATTAGCAATCTAATTTTGATTGATTTTGATTTCTGCCCAAATTGCCACCCACAGACCCACCTTGATGCAGGATAATTTCAATACATTCCTAAAAGTTCTTAAAAAGATATGGAGTGGTTGACTTGCATTGAACATATTACTTTAGGTAGGTGCTGCTTTTTTGGGCAATCTGGTGCTATTTTCACAAAAATGATTAAGCTAATTCAGATATTTTGGAAACAAGTAGAAAACACTGACAATGATAATGGCAGATAAAAACTTTAAATATATATTACTATATGAAACTGACAAGGTGACAAGTTTTTAAGAGTTTCTGGAAACTCATTCAACAAACGAAATCCTTTAGCAATATTTAACATAAATGAATCTAGCTGAGGAAACATGTAGATTCTTCTTAAAAATTGTTTGGCTGGTATTATAAAAGAAATTCGTCTGCTGACTTAACTTTCTCGAAGATTAGAAGATGTTACGGTTTAAATGAAATTTAAGACTTAATTTTGTACTTTTGGCTAAAAGTCGAAAAAGCGAATAAATACCGTAAGGTTGGATAGCTCCAGCGGGAGACTCCAGAGGTGTGGTTTCGTTTATTTTTAAAGATTTGCGAATTTTGTCAAAGATAAGAATTTATTGAGCGCCAGGTAATTTTTAAATAAAATTTCGCCAACCTGAAACCATTTGATTGACACACTGATTTAAAAAAAAATACCAAACCCAGTGTTATTTATATTAAAACTTTAAGTCAAAGAAGAGAAGTAATAACAATGAGTTTAAAATATGACATTTGTTTACAAAAATTACTGAAGGTGCCTACCCAATTTTAAAAAATTACATTTACATTTCAAAACTGTGCCTTGAGTTTGATTTTAAATTTCAATTTTAATTATGATTTGCTCTTAATATCCCTATACAGTAAGTGAAAATTTATGATGTAACTGGGTAAATAACAGTGTTATCTTAATAACTAATGGAAGAATTTACAATAAAGTTACACGAGGCATGTGAGGGGGGCACCATTCAATATAATAAAACAAGTCAGTAACAGATGAGCCGAGGTTAAAAACAAAAAAAATAGTAACATATACGTTTATATAACTACGCAGTTACTTACAGGTATATCCAAAAAGAAAAATCATCAGAGCTAATGTCCATACCATCTAGGCACACAGAATGGCCGTCTATATCTATACAAATCTTATATGGAAAATAAAACGTTTTTTCAACTTTATTCTGAACACAATATTGAATTTCAATGGTACTTATCCGATCTCCAACGTCTCTAAGGGTGGTGAAAGATAAAGGCACTCTAGGCTCCATCGAAATCCTGTATAACTGCAGAGGGCTCTAACACTCTCCAGTCTCAAAATAATATATATATATTTGTAGCGTCCTTAACCAGAACATTGAATTTCCAGCAAAAATCGGCATGTGAGCCTTTAAAAAAAAGACTCATAAAAAAATCTTAACTCCCAAAACCTGAGTATACACTTTACAGTAAGACGTGAGTAGATTTAACAACCATTAACTTTAGAATTTGCAAAGCATTCTTTCCCAACAAAATGTTCTGGGCGCACAAAAAAAAAAGGATTCAGTCGCTTGGTTTCTAGGCCTTTTAGAAGTTCCAGAATAAGTCAAACAGCTTATCAGTCAAAAAGATACTTCTAAATTTAAGATCTCCAGTTTAATCCCTACTACGAATGGGATGCTCTAAAAGCCTTGAAAGGAAAAATCTCGGCTTAACGGCGAAACAACGCGTTGCTGAATAACCAAAAACTCTCTGTTGTTTTTCTCTTAACCACATGTTTTCGAGCGCCAATAACAGCTTGAAATTTATCCGAAATTACCCAAAATCCCTAAAGACGTGCGCACACTTACTTTTAAAATTATAACGGCACAGAAAATAATTCTTGCCTTGAAAATATTAAAATAAGCATTAAAATGAAATCCCGTAAGTACAAATCCCAATCTTAAACAATATTTTCCATAAAATAAATAAACCTGGAATCAATAAATTAAATGACTACAGAAACAGTCTGCCCTCTCAATGTTGCTGACACTATTCTCCAGTGAAATATGACATATGACAGCTGGCGAAAAAGAATGGACAGAGGATTCACCAAGCTTACTTATTTAAAAATAACGTATTCCTTCATAAGTACAAGTAAGGGAATGTTGTTTATATTGTCAACCTTTAGATTGACTAACTAAATTGCTTACTAGCCGACACCCTCTAAAACATGTGTATTGATCTACACGTATCTGCATTCCAAGAATTGTTTACATAACCGAGCTCCAAAGAGTCTAGCAAAGAGAAAAACAATCTAAATACCTCTTCAAACCAAAAGTCCTATACAAAATGAGACCTAATTATATTACTGCATGAATAAAATGTATCGTAAACAAGAACGTTTCGAGATTACTTTTATTTAAACAATCAATTTGTAAACACAAAATCATCTACTCTATCCTAATGCTATTAACAAAATTAGAGGAGTACCAGAAATATATTTTTTTCTGTCTGAGGTACCTTACTGCAATCATTCAAAAAACAAAATGAGGCCTTATTCACTTTTAAGTTTAAATTCTTGTATATAAAAATATATGACTGAATTCTAATTCAACGTTACAAAGAAATGTTCTTCATCACCTTTATAGACTACTTATTTTATTCCAGAACACTTTTTATTTCCAATAGCGTATAATTATTGGAAACTCAGTATTCTCTAGGTGATTTCCATAATGATGAAATTTAAAGAAATAGCAAATCAAGTTATTATCCCCATGTAAATCGGTAGAATACTTCAAAGATATATATTGTGAACCATCACTTTCAGGCCAGTTTGTAAGACTCTGATAATGGTCGCAAGGTCGAAACATATGTCAGACAAAACTGAACAAAACTCATGAAACAATAAACCAAGTGCTTATTGTAACTATTCTTTTGAATATTTATAATTATTCTATTGAATATGTTTCATCAAGAACCTACCGCAGATTCTATCCAATTAATCATAAGAATTGTTAAAAAAAATACTATGCCACCAGTAGGAGCGGGTTTCGTGAATAATCATTATTTTTTAAACAATGCATCATCTAAAATAGTTCGTTTTAAATTGAATTCCTATTCACTGTTACTCACTGTGTTAGATTGTGTCCAGTTCAACTGTGTTATTTGAATAGAATGCTTATACCACGGGGTGTCCCTTTTCAGTTCATATAAACCATCAATAATTGCATAGAATTCAATACTATTTTGAATCCTTGGCCAAATGCAATATCTGATATTACTCGGCGTTTCATTTCCGATTTATTATTTCAATAACAATATTCAGTAGTAGCTATTATCTGCTCTACTTATTTTTTTAATTTCTGGGAAGTGGCTATATTAGAAATTCCTTATTAATGGAAAAGTTTTAATATCCAATATGTTCAATTTGTATTGCATTTTTCAGCACAGCATAGTTTAAAATACCGCACAAAGGGATAATAAAAGCATTTAATGAAAGATATGCTGCAGTGATATCTGAGTGAAGTAATTAATACTGTCAAAAGGTAATACTGCATGAGCACTGCATTTTATTCATAATAAAAGCGTAAGTAATGTATCAGGATCTTTAATTAAAAAGCATGAAAAAGGTGTAAGTATAATTATTGTCTTTTCTGAATGTCACAAAAATGAACATTGAAACCTTCTCTTGTTGTTCTAGACATGTTTAAAACTTAACTACGACAGAACCACCTTCAGGAAAAATACTAATGACGAATTAGTCCAGTCTTCGGAATTGACAATTGAAATGTTCATTCACAAATATTATTGCCCCATATTTAATCTTGTAACAATTAGGGAACATTTAATTTTAATGAGGTATTTAATGTAAGTTAGCGCTTGAGTTACGCTATTCACCAACAGGTATTACCTTTTAATCATTAAACCCCAATAGCCACCACATAGTTTTACTTTCCACCAACAGATGGCTGTATTTTATTTCGAGAACATTAGATATGATTTAGGTAAAAATATATACTGTAAAATATGATAAATATAAATTACGGTAATTAATTAATACATTAAAATTGTTCATAAATGGTACAATAATAGTTGTAATGATCATGGTCGCGACCGGTATGTTGAACCACACCGGCGCCACCTGTGATAGACGGCCTGACCACCATTGTGTACAACAATTTCTTATGAGTCTACTACCCTTGACCATGAGTGGGTACAGACTCCTGGACAGGGAGTAGACCATCCGTATTGTCTCATTTATATGAGCATTGAAGGTCAGTGTGGGGTCGTGTCTCACCCCCAAGTACTTCATGCATCTCTAGGTTGGAATTTTGTTTCCCCTGATCGAAATGGGTGTTAAGATTTTGTTCTCTGTTCGCCGACACGTGAAGACTACCGCCTCGGACTTCTCAGCATTCACCCGAATCTTCCACTGGTTGTAATAAGCCGTGGTACGAGCCATGTGTGTCTTCAGCACCATATTCGCTGATTGTGCGTTATGAGAATGCGCGTAAACGGTTGCGTCATCGGCGTATTCGGGAACTCTGGGAAGTCGGAACTCCCGCATGAATGTCCCGCCGTGTTGACAGTTGTTTATTATTCACTCGAACCTGTAGGGAAGTCGGAAAGTTGTAGTGGTGTAGTTTTTAGAGTCACCCCGGGATGCAGATGCTGTCGCATCTCAATATCGAGAAGCACCGTGGTGGTGGTCTCTCCGAGGTTGTATTGTACTTTGACGTCATTAACTATCCTAATGGCCTGTTGCACTGTGCTGCTGCCCCTCTTGAAACCAAACTGGGACCCATCTTTCCTCGGGAGATATTTGAGCAGCTTGTACTCGACGCCGTCTTTTCCAGGGGCTTTATTGTTTGGTAGGTCCTTGATAATTTGAGCCACCTACGAAGGTCTGGTCGTGACTTTCATAAATTCACGTTTTGTCATTTGTATATCATGGCCAATGATTTCGTTAATGTCATTCTCTATGCGGCCATGGTCTAAATTATTTGCTATGTTGTTATTGTGAATGTTCTCGAAATGTGTGGCTAGATCACTCACATTTTGAGCGTCTGTCGCCGATGTCCGTCCGTTCGCGTTCGTTAACGAGAGCATACCCTCCCTCATACTTTTGAAGGCTCCGAACCTGACGTTTCGATGTTAAGATTGTTAAATTCCTCTTCCAGGCCGAACTCCAACACAAAGTAAAATCATTCCCAAATGAGAGTTTCTTATTTGCTCTGGAAAGCCAATATCGAAGTGGTTGTGTCTCAAGGTCATGAAACTAGAGCACGTGATCAGGATGTGGATATAAGTTTGCTCCAGTTCCCCACAGAACTTGCAGTGTGCAGGTGTTTTCTAAAAGGGGCTTACCAAAATTTTGACATGTTTCCTGCTTAGATGCAGTAATTGCTCTCTCTGCATGCTTTGCAAGCGACCAGGAGTAAGGAACTTTGCTTGCCGAATTCCTAGGTGGGAGATCCAGAAATCAACGAACTGGGAACATATCCAGTTCCCCATTGACCTTCTGGCAATACATCTAAGTTAGCCTAGGGCTGGCTCCGGATCCATTAAAGGCTGCTGGGGGCCCTCCCTGGCCAAAGCATTCACTTGCTCGTTACCCTCAATATTACTGTGTCCAGGCATTCAAGGGCCTGTTTACAGTCCTGAACCAACAGTGATTTGGTCTTAACTGATGCCAGTACCTTAAGGGAGGCTTGGCTATCGTTACATATGTATACCGCCTGTCTATTTTACGAGGGCCACACCAAATATCTCGCTTAATATCTATTGTAGAAGAATAAAGTTTTAGAAACAGTTATTCCATTTTTGTGAGTTTTTCACACTTATCAAAGACCGATGACAGTACAATAATTTGACAACTTTGTCCTGATGTCCTCACCAGGATCATCAGGATACAATAAAAATAAATGACTAATCTATTGTCGACATTTTTCCGGAGGCGCCGCTGTAATTAATATATACGAAGTGTTATTGTACTTCTTGGTGCTCCCCCGCATCGATGGTCGACTCCTCCAGGAGTCACGACGTTTCGGCAGAATCTCATCTGCCATCATGGCAGGTTTGTCACTAAAAGCTAGCTACTGCTGCTCCTCGTTGCTCGAACTGAACTTCGATATAAACTGAGCCATGTTCGTTATGCCCGCGGCATTAGTCTCCTCGTATCCAGAATATTTTATGTAATAATGCCATTTTCAGTTCGTGTATTTTTAAATGTAAAGTTTTCCCTTTTGCTCAGAAATTTAATTAATAGAAAAAATAACAATAAATAAAACAAATATACCAAAGTTATTAATTGTTATATATTAAGAGTAATGAATCCTTCTCATATATAGCAACTGTAAGAATAAAAAATATATAGAGATAAAATCACGAACGGGCAAACGCGAACAATAGTAGATATGCGCAATTTACGTTTGACAGTGGAGAAGCGATGCGCTATGTGATTTTATTGTAGTCAAGTGCCTAGAAAATTCTCGAGCGTAACATGATACATCGTCATGATTTTATCTTTATAAATAAATATCATTATTATGATAACGATTACGTTTTATTACCTGTTTTATTTAATGCTACAGTAAAACACAAAAGGTATGTAAAATGTGTAGTCACTATAAGGAAATATATTTTATTCCTTTACCAACATACAAATGTTTATAGTATTTCGTTCTTGTATACCATCGCCTTCTTTAATAACTTTTAGTTAATAAAACTGAAGCTTTTACTAGCGAAATCTTTTGTGTATTAAAATTAATAACGCGCAATCTTTCCATAGTTAATTAAATCGTATAAAAGTTTAATGTTTATACGGTAATTTATTAGTTGATTCAGTGTTATGCTGTAATTTAACGGGAACTTTAAAACTTCATAGAGAGTAATTAACAAAATCTAAAACGGTGCTTTTGCTTCAGCTCCTACCTTTATAACACGAGATCGTGAAATATGGAAGCTATAAAAGTTATGGCAACATTTTCAATGAAACTACCTGCATGGGATTGACATAAAAATAATGACATTCAGAATGAGACAAGACTAACATAAATTCATTGTTTTGCTCTAATCGTCCCTCTATCAACAACCTATTAAAATTTAGAGATGCTTATCTACTCATTAAAAAAAATTTTTTCGTCAATCCTAATTTCATAAGATTTTTCAGAACGTGCAAGCAAATAACTGTCGAACATTCAGTATTTGAGTTTCCATATATAATTCTTTTGAGGGGTATTTATATGATTTTTTCTTTAAATACTTTTGATATAAATTTCTGTGTATTATCTAACTGGATTAGATGATTGTTCGTCGCACCTCCCCATGCTATTTTACCGTAATTTAAGTGAGTGTCCTCTGGACCAAAATATAGGTTTTTTTTTCGGCGGGGGTCCTACGGCTCCTGCCGCATCCCGCATCTCAGTCTCCATAACAGTTTGTTCTGTGTATCCTCTTCTGTCAAGATCCTTTCTGTCATATTCCTCTTAATAGTTTCCCACCATCTGGCTCGGAGTCTTCCTCCTTTCCTTCTTCTATTGGGTATGTAATTGAATACTCTTTTGGGGATTCTCTCATTCCCCATTCTCCTCATATGTCCGTACCAGACAAGTTGTATTTGTTCAATTACTTGAGTTAATTTACCTTTTTTGTTCGTTCTCTCTCATATTTCATCATTGCTAGTGTGTTCTAATCGGGATACCTTGGATGCTCGTCTGAGAAAGTCCATTTCAGTGGCTTCGATACTTTTCCGGTTTGTCTCCGTGAGTGTCCAACATTCTGACCCATAGATTGTGATTGGCACTACTATCGATTTGTAGATATTGATTTTAGTTCTTAATCCGATATGAGTGAACCCCCTTGGGTTTAGTTTGCGAATTGCTGTTCTTCTTGAATTCACACGATGTGCTTATCTTCATCGCACGTTCCAACTTCGCTGAGAATACTTCCCAAATACTTACGTACGTATCGCTATTTTTAACGGTAATATTATCTGATACTTGGAGATCAGATGATTGGACTCCTGACACCAAGTATTCGTTATTTTTCTATTTATGTTTTAATAAGGTTTTTAACTGCATTATATTTAGTAATTGGGATAAATGTTTGAATTTATACAATAACGATCTAAGCTTATTAGTTACATATTTTGTATGAATATGCCATGCTAAATGATTAGCTATGTAAATTCCTAAATATTTAACATTTTGTTAGCCTTGTATATTCCATTATTGTCGATTTTCATATTTAGTCTCTGGAAATCAGATAAATTATTGCTGTAAGATGTAAAAGGAACATAGTAAGTTTTTAAATAGTTAACTGTTAGTCAAATTGTCAAAGAAGTGGATGATATTTTTAAAGTCGGGTTCAACTTTTTCTTTAAGGCTCCTCCAGTTACTCTCAGAATATATTATGACAGTGTCAACAGCAAAACTCACTATGTCACTTCTCAAGGGTAAATCAAATAGACCATTCAAGTACATATTAAAAAGAATTGGTCCTAAGACGGTTCTGTGGTATACCATATTCCAACGTCATTTTCTTACTGAAGGTGTTGCCAATATTTATACAATTTTGCTTATTTGACAGATAACTATTTGTGTGGAATAATAGCTCTAAATCCTATACCCTTCAATATCTGCAATAATTGAACATGACTAACTGTATCGAAGGCTTTCGAGATGCACATCGTTGGTTTGCTGATACTTATGCATTTATAAATCCTTATAGTAAGATAGGCTATTGCATTTTGCGTTGACTTGTGCTCCCTGAAATCAAATTGCTTCACTGTTTTTCAATATTTTCTCAAAAATTTTAGGTATGTTTGAGATAAGGGAAATAGGCCGGTAATTAGTCAAGTTCAGTTTATCACCATTCTTATAGAGAGATTTTATTTTAAATGTCGATAGACAGTTACCTATTTCAAAACATTTATTGATAAGGTACTTTAAAGGTGCTGATATTTTAGAAGATAGAATGCAGGTCTTCACGGCCGTTGTCTAATGAAGTAGATTCTTCCGGGTCTTGCCGTGGTCGTCGAACTTGACTTGGCGTTTCGCTGATCATCCTGTCAACTTCTTCAGAAGGATTCTAAGGACTGAATTTGTTGTGTTACACTCTTCGTTATATACCTAGGCGCCGCTTCGCTGGTCATTGGTCGTGCTTGGTTCGCTTCGCTGCTCATTCGTCGTGTTTGGTTGACCGTGATTTACTACGGTGCTGGTACTTGGCAATACCAGTCTCCACGTGTTACTAAGTCGATACCCATCCTCTCTGTTAAAATTATTCACGTGTTTCATAATTTCCAGTGATTCCCTAATGATTCGCGGATAATAGCGCGTATTCCTGTCTAATATATTGACGTCCCCGTAGTCGATTTTATGGTTCTCGTTATTATGGACATGTTCTGATATCGCCGACCTATCCGTGTATCCAAATCTGGTATTTCTTTGGTGTTCTTTGATTCGGCACTGGATACTCCGTCCTGTTTGTCCGATGTAGCTCTTATCACATGTGCACTTCAACTGGTAAACACCTTTTGATAACAGTTTGGGGACAGGGTCTTTGACTGAGGGAAGCATCTGCTGTAGTTTCTTCACTGTTCGAAACCGTACACCTACTTTCTTTTTGAATAAAATCTTCTTCAGCCTATCTGTGACCCCCACAACGTAGGGTAGGCATGCATACGTTGTTGGTTGTTGCTGTTCTTCTTCTGTAGTTCTCCTCTGGTTGTTTACTATTCGTTGTATATTGCTTTGACTGTATCCGTTCTCCTCTAAAGCTTGTTGGACATTCTGTAGTTTCTCGGGTTTGTTCTCGTCGTCGCATATTGTGTTGGCTCTGTAGACCAAGGTTCTAATTAACGCTCTCTTCTGTTGTGGGTGGTGGTGAGATGTCGCATGTAGGTAACGATCGGTGTGCGGTTTCTTTCTGTAGACACCATGGGCCAGCTTGCCATTGTGTGACCTTTTCACTAATGGTAAAGCTCCATGTTGCTCGGTCTCCATTATAAATTTGATACTTGGATGCTGTTTATTCAAATGGTCGAAGAAAACAGATAACGATGATTCTCCATGTGGCCATATGATGAACGTATCGTATACGTAGCGTAGCCAGCACTTTGGTTTAGCCAACCTATTCATGGAAGCTTTTGAAGAGGAAGCCATACGCTGCAGTGAGAATAAAGCGAGTGTTTTACCTACCTTTGCGAAATAGTTCACAAAAACATTAGACATTTTCAGTTCATCACTATCACCAGTTACTGTACCCTCCTGGTTCCTAATTTGAGATATTTGATCCTTACTATTTTTTGCCCCAGATGTTAATTCTTTGACACAATGCCATAATTCTTTTGAGTTATTTAAATTTTTGTTCATTTCATTTATAATTGTCCCTCTTAGCAGTTTTTAGAAATCCATTAAGTTTATTACTGTACTGTTTAAATTTACTTTTTATGTTCACTAGAATATTTTTTTGATAATTTTAATAGTTCTGTTTTTTTATTTACCGATTTTATAAAACCATTGCCTATCTAATTTGATATCTTTTTTTCAGGATTCTCTTATTTGTTTTATCTGTTTTTTTACAAGTTTCAATATAACTTGTATATTTAATTATAAACAGATTAGTGGCAGTTTCTACATCCAAACATTCATATACATCCGCCCAATGTTCCTCGTATACTTTATTATTAAGTTTCATCTTATTTATAAATGTTTTTGTAGTAAAGTTATGAGTTACTATTTTCTCTCCGGTTTCGGGAAATATAATCTTGCCGATTTGTGAAAAATGATTCGTAAGTAGTATGGAAATGAGGGAGGGTCTTCGGTTCGCGGTTCAAATTCATGTTCAGTTTAGGAGTGGGGGGTAACGAAAGTGGTGGGAGGTAATTGAAGTGGTGTGGTAATTTAAATATAATTAAGGGTAATTGCATTAACAACGAGGGTAATTGCAGTAGTAGTACGGGGGTAAATGCAGTAACAATAAGGGTAATTTCCGTAACAATGAGGATAATTAAGGGCAATTACAGTAATAATAAGGATAATTAAGGATAATTATAATAATAATAAAGGTAATTAATGGTTATTACAATAAAAATAAGGGTAATTGCAGTAAATATAATAGCGATTAAAGCAATTACATTCGCCCATTCATCTGTCCGTTTCCCTATCTGTTTGTCTGTCTGCCCACTTACTCGTCTGTCCGACAGTTCATCTATCTGTTCGTATACAGATAGTTAAATAATTCTAATTATTATTAGATATTGTCCTATTGCACAATTATAGTACATTGTATTTATTTTACGATGACATAACCAATATTCATTCTTGATTATACACCTAAAGTTACAAAATTATTTTAACTACCTTATCTTCAGAGATATCTTACGCTGATGAACCTACTTGTCTTATCTGCAATGCATTTTCTAAGTACCCTTTTTCAATATTTGTCTTAAAATTGCTCTTCAAGGGTTTGATTTGTATTATGAACGCCCCTCTTTAACGGCTTTAGGTACAGAAGCAGCTTGACACCACAAGTGAGGTGGGTGTGAAATGCTACAAAGCCTACTGTTCTTTGACTTGGTGTTATATCGCGCAATATTACATCACATACATAACTGACCTAAATTTCCCTTCTGATTAGGTGTATTAAGGTGCATCTTTTAGTTATGTAATCAAGAATAGGTAATAAAATGAGTGTGTTACGTTAATTCTTTCTCATGCAATATTTCATTTTGTTTTTGATAAGTGTAGACGCATAGGTAAACATGTCGTGTATCATGTCTGGGACTTTACACAGTACGTAACTTAGTCATCTTAGGACTCTTGGCCTATATGTTTTGATAAAATTCAAGTAATTTTGGCACGTTCAATGATTTAAGGCTAGGTGTGTCATTTTATTTCATTATAGATAATGGAGCGTATTCTATTAGCAATTATCTATCAATAATTAAACCACGTTGATAGGTCTTAATTGCGTTTTGTCAAAGTCGAGATAATGCCATCCCTAACATACAGGTCCATTATTAATTAATATTGCCCGGTTAGTAAACATATTAAAGAATTCTTTAGGGCGTTGTAAGAGGATGTTATGATTAACGTGTATATTGTATGTAATAAAATAAATATGTGATACATTAAACTGAGCTATATTTAATTTACTATACAGGGCAATGTCTTATTATATTGGTATTATTATTGGAAGCTGATTCTATATCCGAAAATATCGAAAAGAAAAGTTTCCTCGTACCAGAATTATTGTTACTGCAATTACCCTTAATTATCCTTATTATTAGTGCAATTACCTTTAATTATCCTTGTTATTACTGCGATTGTCCTTAGTTATCCTTATTGTTACTGTAATTACCCTTATTGTTACTGCATTTACTCCCGTTGTTACTGCAATTACCCTTATTGTTGCTGCAATTATCATAATTGTTATTGCAATTACCCTTAATTATACTTAAATTGCCCCCCACTACTCTAATTACCACACCACTTCAAGTACCTCTCAACACTTCAATTACGTCCCACTACTTCAATTACCTTTCACCATTTCAATTACCTCCCATCACTACAATTGCCCCCCTCACCGCCTCTCCTAGAACCCCGCCCTCTAAAGTATCATATCTGTAAGTTAATGAATTTTTTATATGCACAACCACCCCATCGCATCGTTCTGATTAATTTTGCTCTCATTATAAATTAGATCATATCCCTCTATATTGTAAATGTCAGGATTGCAAATTGTTCTAATTTCTGATAAGGCATTACAATCCAGAATATCATAAACAGTTTTTTTTGTCAGTTTCGAAACAGCTCAACCAATATTCATTTATTAGATGTTGAAGAATATCAAGCCAAATGCAATAAGTTTCACAAAACTCGGTTCAGTAAATTTGGAAAAATTTGAAGGCAAAGATACGTACATAAGCATCGAATTGATAATACGCTTTTTTGAAGTGGGTTGATGAAAATGTATATATTATGTATCAAATAAAGATTTAATATAAAATAAAAATATGGTCTGTAAGTTGTTCCGGTGCTCCAAGTTTACAAATAAAATGATGAACTAATTGTGAACCGCCGCCGGCGTTTGTGCAATTTAACAACTTTATAGATCATTATTTTGACAATTAAGCTTGGATCTTTCCCCCAGTAATTTATAAAGTTTACTGTACATTTGTATGGTGTTGGACAGCTGTTCAGTTAAATTAGTAAGTTGAGAGCAGAAATGTAATTCAATACAAAAGAGGATCCATGTTGTAATTCAAAGTTATAACAATATTGAGAAAGCTCGCTCAAAATTGAACAAGTTTCTTAACTTTATTAATATGATATGGGCGATGAAATTCAAGACATAAGAAAAAGGAAAGATGGAGCGTCCCTTGCGAACTGTAAATCAATTCTAGGAATTAACACATACTTTTTATTGCACAAAAAGTTTCATTAAATTGAATTTTATTTGACATTTATGGCTTTTGCTTATACAAGAAAATCTCTTACTAAATATTAGAAGACATAAATTTCTATTAAATACCCCGACTAAAACATGAGTCGTATACTAAAAGAATGCAAGTACGTAAATCATAAACACCAATAAGAAGAGCGGAAATGTATAAAAGTATTTAATATTTTTTTCTAAACAGAGCGCTGAAAAATGTCATATAGAAACACAGTAAGTCATATTAATCCATCAGTATATGTTTGGAGTTTGCTAATTAAGAATAATAAACATTTTATAGAAAAAAAATCTGAAAACGATATTCATGAATCACACCTGTGGTTAGTTTTGATGTAGTTAGTTTTTTACCAATGTTCCGGTAGATGAAACCTTAAAAATAGTTAAAGATAGGTTGCTAAATAATAATAATTTGGAAACTAAAACTAAATTAAGTGTAAATAGCATAATGGAACTCTTAACAATGTGTATAAAAACAACCTATTTTCGATTGGAAAATGAGTTCTATCAGCATAATTTTGGTATGGCTATGGGGTCTCCATTATCACCAATTTTAAGCAACACATTTATGGAGAACTTTGAGAACACACATGTTCAAAATTGTATAAACAAACCGGTTGTCTCGTGGAGATATGTTGACTACATCTTTGCAATTTGGCCTCATGGTGTCGATTTTTAGAAAATATAAATAGTAAGGAACCGTTTATTAAACTCACATTAGAACTAGATGAGAGTAGTTTTTAGATGTATTAATTAAAAGGGTAAATAATACAATTGAAACAAGCGTTTATGGAAAACCAACACATACTAGTAGATATGTAATTTTAACTCAAATCAGTCAATAAATGTTAAAAGGGGTGTTGTAAAATGTTTATACGATAGGGCCAAAATAATTTCATCTAATAATGAAATATTAAATAACGAGGAAAAAATTTATGAAAGAGGTTCTAGTACAAAATCAATAACCTGAAGCCTTTGTTGATAGAGTTTTCATAAATGTTGAAAATAGGGACAATCAGGTACGACAAAAACCTGAACGTCATTATACAGCAATAATTCCTTATGTATACGGACTATCGGAGAAGCTACGCCGTATAGGTGAATAATTTGATGTTAGGACGGTATTTCAAATGGGGAACACTTTAAGATCTATTTTAACAAAAACAAAACCGATAAGCAGGGAGCAGAATTCAAAAAACTCTATTTACAATATCCCGTGCGAATGTGATAAATGTTTTGTGGGTGAGTCATCCAGAACTTTCGATGTGAGGTTGGATGAGTGTATTTGACATACACAACAAAATAAGAGTTCCTCCAAAAAAAGCTTTGAAAACGAAAAGAGACTACTTTCCGAAACGTCAGCAAAATACATAATTTCTGTGTTTATTCCGATTTATATTACTTGTAAAACATAACCCGTGACTGTTCCTTTGACGTAAATGTCTCGGGCGCAGAGGCTTTTTTCCAATAATTCTATTATTTTGTAGATTCGGTGATTTGTTTTTGAAGAGGATAATACATGTGGTGGAAAATCCAAATAACATTAAAGAATATGCTTATTAAGTTTTTGTACTTTTATGAAACTTCAAATATAGGTACTAAAGAAAAAGTTACCATTACTGCTTTTAAAACGTCTTTTTTTCTATCTGACCCTCTTCCCATGTGTCCATCCGTCCATCAGTTCGTTAAGTTTGGACAGTAAGTTACTGTTAGTCCGAGAAATAGTCTCATCATTTTTGAAAAAAATCGCTAGCTGGTTATAAAATTGATGACACATGTTACCAAAAAATGTACATAAAACCGTTAATAATTCTGCTAAAACAAAAGTACTTCTCTACAGAAAGTTTCGCCAACCAAGCTGTTATCATCAGAAGGTGGCAAATATAACAAATATTACAATTATAACTAATAACGAAGACGGTAATCTTTACATTTAGTTTTACTTCTTTTATAGCACGCAATTCCACAGAGTACGGAATTTCAACATTAAACTTAAAGTTCAGCAAATATAATTTCATTTTCGAATAGACCATTAGTTTTAGAAAAAAAAAATTATTTCAACCGTAATGGCCCTCATCATTCAAATAAAAAAAGCATTAAATCAGTACACACATAAACCATACATTATAATAAAATAAATGAACCACAATATCCAACACAAATAAAAGCGGACAGTTATGTACTTCAGTTTAGTTGCATCCAAACACCAAACATAAAAATTGGTTACGAATAGATGCATTCGATTATGCTTTCTCAACATCAATCTCCTGAAACATATCTGGTAGAACCAAAAATTAACCTAAACATATTTTTTCTTAACAACGTCTAATTTGACAAGAAAAAATACATTAAGAAATCCCCGATGGCAGGGGCCAGTCGGAAAGGTATATTTCGTCATATATTGTTTTGCACTGCTTTAAGATCTCTAATATTTTAATAAATAAGTGATTATGTATAACTTTATTAGAACTGCTCAACATCGGTTTATTGTCATCGATTTATGAACTATTAACACGTAGGTAGTCTTCAAAATATAATTAAATTTTTTCTATGTTATAGCGAAAAATGTTTTAGACACGAGTTGTAGGTCTAGATAAGTACTAATGATGTATCGCATGTATATATTTGATTAGAAGTAAAATTTTGAGATTTTTTAAAAAACTTTGAACCGCCGCCATTTATTAATTTTCCCCTATGCGCTGTAGCAAAAAATGTTTTAAACAAGAGTTGTATGACTAGATGTGCACTGTCCAACGATGTATCACATGTACATATTTGATTCGAAATAAAATTTTGAGATTATTTTTGAAATTTTGAATCGCCGCCATTTTGAAATGAAGAAGGCGATTTGGCCCATCTTCGAGCTTACCCGAGATATGCACCCAAAATAATATATGCCTGATAAATGTTGTTTTGATCCGTTGAGAAATGCGCCCTCTAGTGTGTTTACAAATTTCGTTATATAACATATATTTTTGGCGACCATAATCGAGGAAACTATAGTGAAACTTTCCCGAAATCTACCTAAAAATTGTCGATACATTTTTTTTTAATTATGTAAATTTTTTGAGGGGAAAGGAATTAGACATATTATTTGGAGCTTTCTCTTGGCAGTAAAACAACTTTTTTGTACAGTTTTTGAATCGCCAATGTTTCAATATTACAATTCTCAGTATTAAAAAAAAAATTTTTAAACGTTATTTAAATTTACGTATATATTTTCAGCGGGGATTCGACAGAAAATGATTTTAGCCCGACTCCAAGAGCAGCCCATGGTACTCTAATGAGAAATTTGCAGAAGAACTTTTCAATAAAATTCTCCAGCCTAAACAATTTTTATTAGACACCTTTCTTGATCTGACAAGGAATTATTTTTACGCCCTTCCCAAAGTAGTCTTGCCCTGGTGCTCTGATCAGAAATTTGCAAATAGTTTCTTCGACAGTCTTTATTAAAAAAAATTGATTTGACGAAAAGTTGTTTTTGGGTCACCCCCTAAGTTTCTGGTAGCTTGACGAGAAATTTGTAAAAACTTTTTCACATTTTTGAACAATTTTTATTTACGATTTATTTGAGTCAACGAAAGCAGTTTAGTGCCCTCCTTAAAGCTACCTCTGGTGCTCTGATTTGCAAAATTTGCAATTTTGTATTAAACAATTTTTATTTTTAAAAATTCTAATTAGAAAAAAACTTGTTATTGTTCCCTGTCTGGAACAGGCTCTGCTACTTTCACGAAATTAAAAAAAAAAAAACACCTTTTTGCCCTTCATGGCGCACTGTTTCTGAGCCTTCCCTAAAACCATCCCTGGCCTTAACGAGAGTTTGTGAAGGAGCAATTCGACACAATTTTTGATCCTAAACAATTTTTATTAGAAATATTTTTAAATTCTATCTATATTCAATGGCGTTCTTCCTCATCCTTCCAGATTTTACTTCAAAAATTTCAGATTTCCACGTTTGGCCGTCTTTGAGAAAATGTGCACACGGACACACACCTAGACAGACTGACTGACAAACAAACAGGCAGATATGTCGATTCGAATAAGTTTTGTTTTTTCTGGCTTCCATTTTCATCATTATCTAGAATTTGGATTTCTTCTATACTCCAATGCTTTCCCTATAGAGATTAGAAAGTAAAAAGGACGCAGAAAATGTAAAATCAGTGTTCAGTGTTTAAATTAAAAATTGTTAAGTGCCTGCAAAATTTCATTATTCCTAAAAGAGAAAAAATTATTGTTATGTTTATATCTCTAATTTGCAGTTCTCTGAGGATGGCTAATACAACCGAGATGCAGAAATATATAACAATTTTCTTATTTATAAATGATCAAATTATAATATAAATTCTTATTTTTATTCATCAGACAAATGTATTGAAATCATTTTCCAGCTCGTCTAAGAGGGTGAGATAGAGGTTGAAATATTTTAAAAATTTATTATTTGAGTACTTAAAAATTACTGTCAAGTTTTAATTTTAACGATGATTCATTAAGCCTTCGTTTTTGTATTCTCTTAATGAATAGAAATAATATATAAAATGAAAATTTGTCTACTGAAATTTCCTTCAGTTCAGGCATTTAAATAAAGTCGTGAGAAGAATGCATAACTTGTAACAGATGCCTTTTTTATGTGGCAATATGTTGTAATGAACGAAGATAATGTAAATAGTTTACCAACTATAAGAATTCTAACTTGCCTGCAAACTTCTACTTTTACAACTCCTAGATGCTCACGTGATATTTCGAACAACCATAAATCTTTTACGTTCAAAGTTCTACAGTAAAAGTCATCTCAAGAGATTTTGGAACAGTGGATGTTATCGCCTACGCAGCTAATTTAAAATTATTATCAGAATTGAGGATTATTTTAAAAAAAATTAAAATCTTGACTCGAAACTGCAGTCTGCAAGTGGTGTGTGACGGCTGGCATGAAAGTTTCTTTAAGTAGGATCAGTCTTTCGGCTGATGTTTGTTGCAATCGAAGCATTAGCGTTATGTTGATAATATGCGGTTATTATACTTAACGCGCCAGGCTTGTAACTTATAATTCATCGCTCGGCGGGGCACATAGCCCGCAGAGTAGCTGTTGATTGCAGTCGGGTTACGTTCCTTATAGTAAAATAAGGATTTTATAGAGGAGTTTGCGACAGAAAAATTATATTTTAAATTTTAGTACAATTTTTGAAAAAGTTTTAAAGGTAAGATTGTCGAGCTATGTAAATAAATATAAACTGATGTCAACTGCAATTCGGCTTCAAAGAAGATAAATTTGTTCAAAATGTATTTAACAAATAGAAAACAATATGTAAAAGTAAGGAAGAAACAATTATATGTGGAGTACCACAGGGAACAGTGTTAGGGCCAATTTTATTTACAACATATATTAACGGTATATTTTCATTAAAAACTGAAGGAAAAGTTATATGTTTCGCAGATGATATGACAATTTTTTCCTTGGTAACAATTGGACAGATTTAAAAAATACTGTAGAAAATGATATGAATGTAATCAAAGACTATCTTGACTATAAATTATTATCAATAAATTTAAAAAAAAACATTTTATTTACCATTCTGTAGCTGTAGAACATCCTTGCCACTATTTCCGTATATAACTGTACAAGAAAACTTTAACATATTACCTGTAACGCGAATAAAATACTTGGGCATAATAATAGATAGCCACTTAAAATGGGAATCACACACTACTTATATAGTAAAAAAACTACGCTGTATATTATAAAGATTTCGGTAATTAAAAAACATCTTAGATATAAGACAAAAAAATATACTCTATTATATTCTTTCCTATTATTTGGGTTTTCTACCACATGTACTATTATCCTCTTCAAAACATGTTTTGAAGAGGATAATAGTACATGTGGTAGAAAACCCAAATAATAGGAAAGAATATTCGTAGAATGCCACAAATAACTTTCAGACAATATACTCTATTATAGTTTGGTGGAAAGTCATTTATCATACGGCATTATCGGTTGAGGTGGAGTATCAAAAACTTCCCTTAATCCTTTAGAAGTCGTTAAGAAAAAAATTATCAGAATAATCCTCCTTAAACATAATCTATATCTTAGCGACATGTTATATAAAGAGTCAAATATATTGGACGTTAGACAACTGTTTTATATTAATATAAATACAACACAATATATAAACAAAAACGAATTACCCACCTTTAGCCATAAATACGAAACCCGTCAACAAAATAAATACATAAACTCTTTATGTGTAAATCTATAGGCCAAAGATGTAATAAATACCTTGGTGAAAAAACTCTGCATTCGTTTAAAAGTAAAATAAAAACTAATTTAAGTAAATTTTCAAGAAATGACATTCACGACCTAATGGATTTGTAAAATGTTGAATTGCTTCATTAACATTAACATATATAGGCAAATGTTATGTTCTGTTTTAACCTCTCCACAATAAAATTGTGAGAGGTTACTAAAATTGGTTCAAAAACGAAAATTGAGATAACATCAAATCTTTACGTTTTGAGGTCCTAGGAACCCAAAAAAGTGGTTTTTGAAAAATGTCTGTGTGTGTGTATGTATGTTAGCACGATAGCGCCGAAACTACTGAACGGATTTGAATGAAACTTTGCATGTGCGTTTCTTTAGTGCCTCAGAAGATCTGAAAAGGTTTTGGTTGAGGATCGGATTACGTTTAGTGCCATTTTGACGCAACAAGCTGTTTATTTTATAATTACTTTCAATTTGCAATGGAACCATTCAAAAGTAGTTAAAATTCTGATTTCAACGATGTATCACACTTCCACCCTTTCGATTTGGTTTCCGTGAAAAAAATTAAAAACAAGGCAAATAACACCACAGGTAATTACACCACCACACACCACCAAATATGAAGCATAGATCGCATTTCACATGACATGATCGCCGTAGCCGTTACGTCGTGAAACTCGTCACATCACGTATCAATTCACGTGTGAGGGTTTCTTTACTGCTCTAGGAGTAGAGCGGATTACGTTTAGTTTATTTAAATGTATATACAGACAAATCGAAGTATTAAACTACAAATATTCCTCTAAAATCTAGTAAAATTCAACTATCTCAACTAACCACTATTTTTATTAATCACTAAAATTACAATAGTTAATCCTTAAAACTCACACAACTAATAATAACTTTAATCAAATATAAATTCACTACTTTTAAATCACAACTGTACTTTACTTTTAAATCACTTGTCAATTCTTATCTATCCTAAAACTCTGTCTCTGTATACTAGAACTGTACTGTATACTTCACTGAAGTGTACCCCCATCTGCTGGATTTACCTCTTTATATACACACTTGGAATGTACGAGAATCTCATTGGAGAACCTTCCAGAATGTACTGGAATCCTCTACAGTTTTCTTAGGCACTACTAAATGGCGGTTCGCCAGTTGGCTCACAGATGGCGCCACCATACTGGCCAGGGAGTAATTACACTCTCCTCTCTGTTAGAGGGCAGCACATAACAGTATATTAGCATTGAGCCTTAAAACAAGTATACTTCTATACTTCATAAGGTGCGATGTACAACTTACATATTTCAATTTGTATGAATATTGTGTACTAATATTTAAACTCTTAATAAATATCATTCTATTCTAATTCATTCCGCCAGATCCGACTGAGAGCAATATCTAAATAAACGAGTCCGGTTTTGGAATTTTTCCCAAGTAAATTATGGTTTTGATTGGATTAAAAGGATGTAATATTTATATAAAATTTTATCTCAATATGTGTTACCATTCCGAAAATGTGGATATGGGCTTTTTTATCTCTAAAACCATTATCTTCCAATAGTAAATGTGGCCGTGTTTTGAACTCAGCAAACTCTATCTCCCATTTCGCTACGCCCGTTTAGATTTGTGATACCCTGTATTTTGTGGACTAAAATATAATTTTCTTTTTACTATGTGATATACATTTCATCACTTCACAAACAATGTATCAATTGCAACTTATTAGATATAGTAGAAAAATAAATCGGGAGAAAAATATATTACAAAAAACTTGTTAGAAAACGGTTTACTCTTTATAACATATTAGAGAAATGAATATTAGCAGAGTCAAAATTATTTTTTTTAAATTTTCAATTGACATATTTGCACATCTGTTTTGTTGGTGTTGATATTTCTGGTTAATTAGTTTCATAATTTATTCCCTTAATTTGAATCACATCACATTCGAGCAAGGGCAGCTCAACCGTACTTAAATCCCACTTTAACATTAAAATACCTTTCTTAGTGTAGAATGCTTAATTTTTGCTTGAGACTGAACTCGCTTTCTGCCCTATAAAGCAATTTAAGAAGAATATTAAATTAAAAAATAGATTAATAAGAGGAATTATTTTTATTCCAATAGCGATTTTTTTTTCAAATGAGAACCAGAATCTTTTATTCAGCTGCGTTTATCAAATTATGGTTAATTAATATTCTTCTTTGTTTAAGTCGGTTTGGTTAGAGCTTTGGAATAAAATGATAATTTCTTTATTAAATGATACATTGAATTGAAACAGATGATACGGAAATCCATTTCCATAAAATGTATGAATATTCATGGGTTTTCCGCAATAAGGAGACGCCTTCAGGCAATTCTTGTTTTGTTTCGTATTTGTAAGTTCCTTTTGTCCCTCGTGAGCTTCTATAAAGTCACTAACTAGGTACATTTATTATTATTATGCTTAGAGAAAGCTTAAGAGTTAACTTTGAAATTAATAACCAACTGGAGGATTATGAGCATTATACTTGTATTATTTTGTTTAATATTTGAGCTTATATCTTGAATTATAATGCTAATTCCTAAACAACACATACCACTTCATGAATTAAGGTATTAGCAGGATGACAATACACCCGCACACACATTTACTTCTGCCAAATAAGGGAATGCTTCAAATGCTAACATAAAACAGATTAAATGCACCTTTAGTAAATTAGCCATAGGTGTATAAAAGAAATAAAATATATTTTTCTACTCCCTTATGTAAATTTGCTGTTTTCCGTACAGTCTGTAGAATGGATAAGTGGGCCATTCCAGTTAACTGAACGGATATATTTCAAATACGTTCTAGGATGGATATGAAATCGACCAATCACAGTTCGTGTATTAAGTACATAGGCAACTATTCGTTTTAAAAAATTCAAGTTAGTGCGTAAGCTTTCAAAGTAATTGTCAGTGTGTATTCGCGCAGTTTGAGCTAGAAAATAATTTAAAATGAGTGATTCCAGTGAGGAATCGATAAACGGTATACCGCCTAAAATTTTATTGAAATTATTATATACAAACAAAATTTTAGAGATATATTATGACAAAAAAAGTACTATGTGTGGGGATTGAACCAATTCAATTCAATTCAAAAAGTCTTTATTCAAGGTAAAAATGGTATAAACACTGCCTCCCCAGTACCCATCCCGGGACCGACGCTGCGACCACCGCGTTAACGCGTTGGTGCATCGCAAGGCCGGGACGAGACGGGACTGGTTTGGCGAAAGTAAAAATCGAACAATACAAAAAATAAAACAACCTGAACTCCTTTTGCAAAAGGGCAAATTAAAACAAGTAATATGATAAAAGGTGCTTAAAAAAGAAAGCTTAACATAAAAACTGGGCACTTAAACATGGTATTACCGCTGGAGCACTGAACTTTTTAAATTTTTGCACTGACGCGAGTTGCTTCAACTACGGGTTGCGCAAGGCAGGCCTAAACTGCGATTCTAAATTTTGATTGTTCTGGTATAAAAAATTTGGATACTGTTACAATATAAGTGACGGAAGAAAGAATTTACATACAAAAATGTACAAACAGAAACGAAGGAACAACAAACGCGACACAAAATTACACAAAAACAAAAGAAGAGGGGGGCAGGAAAAATTTAAAGCGGGTGAAAGGTATGAAATATCAGTGAAAGGTGGATAGTATCAGGGAAGGTATAGTTGGTGAAAGTTTGGCTAGAGTGGCTGCCGGAAGATTGGCAACGTCTGGTAAGTTAAGGGGTATTTAATCCGAAATGAGGCATTATGCTGTCTAATTTGTGTAATGTGTCTTGTTAGCGGACTATCGCCCAGGTTGAACGAATATAAGTCTTGGGAGATATGCTGGACGTAGTCGGCTATCGGGGTTATGTCGTTGCAGCGTTCGTAGAGGTCTCTGAGGGAGGTGTATCTTCCAGAATTTGATATGAGGCGCATATATTTGTGTTCTAGCACTTTTAGTTTTTTCATTGTCTTGGCCGATATGCTGCACCACACCGGCGCCGCGTATGTGATGGACGGCCTGACCACCATCGTGTACAACAATTTCTTATTTTGTCTGTTTAGTCTGCTACCCCTGACCATGAGCGGATACAGACTCCTGGACAGGGAGTAGACCGTCCGTATGGTTTCGTTTATGTGGGTGTTGAACGTCAGTCTTCTGTCCAGTCGAACCCCCAGATACTTCACGCATCCCCTGATAGGAATTTGGTTGCCCCTGATCGAGATTGGTGTAATTATGCGGTTCTCTGTGAACCGACGCGTGAAGCATATCGCCTCGGACTTCTCAGCGTTGACCCGAATCTTCCACTGGTCGTAATAAGCCGGGGCACGAGCCATGTGCGCCTTCAGCAGCATGTCTGCCGCCTGTGCGTTGTGTGAATGCGCGTACATGGCCGTGTCATCGGCGTACTTGGCCAGCTTGGTATTCGGGAACTCTGGGAAGTCTGAGACGTACAAGTTGTACAACTCCTTGCGGGACGCCCGCACGAATGTCCCGCCGAGTTGACAGTTTATTATTCACCCGAACCTGCAGGATTCTGCCCGTCAGAAACGAGTGGATAAGTTTGGTGATGTGCGTCGGAAAGTTATAGTTATGAAGTTTGTAGAGTAAGCCTATAAACCTATGATCTCTTGCATTTCGAAGCGTGCATATAACCGCTATGCTACTGAAGCTTTTATAAAATGTTTGCACCTAGAGTATAAGATTTAGCAGAAGCTAAGTTTGTATATTAAAATTTGATTAAAACTATTATTTGTAGTTTTTTCTTAATCCGGTCGTAGAAAAGATATACTGTACAACTCGAGTGGATTATCCATATCGCACTCGAAAGATTTAGGCACTCCGCCTACGGCGTCGTGCTCAAACTTCTTTCTCGTGCGATATGGCTATCATATCCACTCTTGTTACACAAACTACTACTGTCTAATGCTTTTATTTGTTTGTTTTAAATTTCATAACATTCATTATATATTGAGAAAACTATTTGGGCACTTTATTTTATAGAGTTAATAATTATGTCAAAAAGGCTCAATATATAAACTACTTTCTTTAGGAGATATCCGCTTGTATCGCAGGTCCAGTTTCAGTTATTATGTGCAAGATTTTTTAAACGTAATATTTTTATGGAGCACGTTCTTTTCTGCAAATGCAATATTTAGGGCGTCTCAGAAAGAAATGATCAGACAGAAATGTTAGAAAGTACACATTTCATCAACGAAAAACCTATATTGTCAACTTTGGAATGGCTTAGTATTTGTCGGGCCTGTGAATTGTTTCTATTATTGCAGATGAGAATATAGTTTTTGCTCGCGCACGCAATTATTATCGATCGGTTGTTTATTATGTTTTATTGGTGGATGATTATGTAGGGTGAAGTACTAATAAATGAACATTTAGAGGTCATAGAGGTCACTTCATATTCTTGTTTTGATTCATCTACCTGCTTTACTTGTCCGGGAAAATAGTTTTTGTCATACTTAACTATAACAAAATCATCTATTTTATAATTAACTTGGCCTTCTCGATTATTATTTTCGGCTTGATCTTTAATTTGCTCTCCTTCACTATCAGTGGATGATGCATCAAATGAGCTTTCAGTAGGACTTTCTTTAGCGCTGTCATTCCTCTTTAGCTTCTTCTTCGGTACTTGTTTACATTTTTTATTTTCTTGTGACTTCCGTTTTCGTCCTGCTGCTTTCATCTTTCTCGCTACCTTGTTTCTTTCTTCTGCCTTTTTCTGTCTCTCCTGTTTCCTTTTTTTAAGTTATTCAACTTTTTCAGTTTATTCTTTCCTTTTCGTCATACTCCTCCATTCTTTTGAAACCAAGGCATATGGCATTATAGCTGTGTCATTTTTTACGTTTCTTTTCTTCCTTTTGAGGCCAGTACAAATGCTTTTTCCAAACGTCTTCCACGGATTTTTTACCTGCTAGCTTTACGTCAGATAGAACATTTATTTTGCCATTATCGGGTTTATGTACACCACTGTTACCAGAAACATTGCAGTATTTTAAGTCGCCGTCTAAAGTTTCATCATATTTATTAGTTATAGGACTTTTACCAGTTGCCGTAGATATTTGGGAGAAATAAAAATGATCTGCTTATTAATATATCATAAAACTGTGTGTTCATTCATTGGGACATGATGCGCAATACCTAGATCAGTGAATGAACACTACCAAACCACCCCATTTATTTACTAGATAGATGTCTAAAATGAAGGTTTAGCTTATATTTTTGCATACAGCTTGAAATTCTGAATATTTTAATATATAGATCATTTAAATATACAGTATTGTGTCTAAATCCAGTAAATGAATAGAATGTTCTGAACAGATCGGCAAAGTATGTTGGGAATTCGGAATTGCTTGACCGGAACGTTCAGGCTTAAGGAGGGACAGTGTTGTATGCCCACCCACGTCTTCTTACGAAGAAAGATCTAACCCCTGTCTCTAGGCCAACTAGCGAACTACCATTACCACGGATGGATTGAAAAACGGTAGAATAATCTGGATGGGCACATTTGACGGATGGAGAAGTTGTCTGTAACATTTGAAGGGAAATGGATGGATTGCAAATAAGCGCCACGGATATATAAGTAGCAGAGCCAACGCGCTTGAGTCAATTCAGTACAGTTCTGAATGAGATGAAAAGAGATCAGACAAGATAAACATCAGTAATAAGTTGTGAATTATAGTAGTGAGACTACAGTAGATAAAAGTTATAACTAGTGTGTTATTGTAGGTACTAACTATTGTAATTTAATGATAATAAATCAGGGGTTAGTGAGAATTTTTGTTGCAATTATTGGATCTGCGATTGGAGGTATTTACTACAGGGTATAAACACGTATCAGTAATATTTCCAACAAACGATACATAGGATATTGTTCAAGGTACTAAGAGCAACATTAAAGAAAGCGAGTCCAGTCTTAGTTCCAAATAAACTATGTTTTTGATTGGATTGAAAGAGTGTAATATTTGTATCCGATGTTATCCCAATATGTGCGGCCGTTCCAAAACTATGACGGTATAAATAATTGGTCAAGAATCATGAAACACCATTCAATTTCAACGGTAAGTATGGGAGTGTTTCGAACTCACAGTGAGCTCTATCTCCCATTGTATTATGTCCGTTTACGTTTGTTACACCCTGTATGTGCTTTTACAAAAACTGGAAAACCACTGGGTTTTTTAAATTGTATCTCAATAAAGTAAGATTATTTAATATTATTTTAACTGTTACTAAACTATTTTTTTTTTCAGTATTTTTTTAGTAGTATTGCAATTTTCCAACATTTTTTGTAGTGTTTTTTTTGAGCCTTCATGTTTTCTAATATACTTATACCCTAAATTACGAGGTACAGTTTTTGGGAAACGATCAGAAAGGCATCTCATAGTTAGAATATTTTTAGCCATTAGATGTATGTGAATCCGTGAAAACTGGGGAACAACTTAATTTTTTTCTTTATAACTTAGAACTCTTCAAAGTAAGCGTAATTTAATTTCTATACGACTATTAAGAAATTGTACTTTTTTTACGATTTTTTTGTGTGTATAATGTAGGACTGTGGTGATAGTGAAAAAAATGAAAACACCACAGAAATTAGACAACCCCCATTTCCAGAAGCCAGAGGCTTGTACGGAAGGTGATTACACATTGGAAAAACGCGAACATACAACCATTTCCTCCGACAGTGCCAAAGCCGGAGCCGGGATTTGAACCCGGTGGCGCGATATCCGTGTGATTAATCGCGATTGCCACCTTGCGCCTTAACCAACACGGCTATCAGCCACAGTATTTCATCATTCACCGTTGTTTCGTATTTATAATTAGATTCTGGGGCTGCATTGAAAGCAATTAAAATTTTCTCGCAATCTTCGTTTTAGAAACGTCAAATTTTAAATTTGTGTAATGTTCATTCTGAAAGATACATTCACCAACCTTACGGGAAACGAGTCCCAGTCGAATCTGCAGATATTTTAGTATGTTGCATATTTTCATCCCCCAAATAAGTATAAACGGATATGACTTCAACTACCGATACAGGCTGTTAAAAATTGATACTTTCTATTATTTTGTAACAAAGATTTTTTTTTACTGTGGTTCGTGTGTTCGAGGAAATTTTAAATATCTCAAATTATGCTTATCCTATGAATAATGCAATGAATATAATGATTGAGCCTCTTATGGACCTTAGTTTATAAATGATATATTTAATAAAAAATGAATGGCTACTGAGGTTAAATGATCCCACGAAAAGAAATAGTTGCCATATGCATCAAAGAGAAGCAACAATGGAACTACGAACACATGTTTTGGAATTGATATAGTCTAGTATACTTTAACTTGGCGTGTGTATGTATGAGTTAATATTTCCGTACGATTTCATTTTCTCCCATATTGTACACAAAGTTAAAGCAATAGTCCAGAAACATTGTCTACGTGGACAATATTTCTGGATCTTTGTGTACATGAGAAAATGAAATCGTACGGAAATATTAACTCATACATACACACGCCAAGTTAAAGTATACTAGACTTTAGTCAAAATACATCTAACTAACCTCTAGCTTCTTTAAATTCACGTATATTATCAAAAATGTAATTTTATCACATCGATTAGTTAACAACGATGGACTACTGTTTGTTTTATTTACGACTCAATTTCAATGAACTTTTATGTAACACATATAGTCAATAAAAGTGAACCGCATATCCAGTAAAACTACTAACGTTTATTTGATTTTATGAATGAAAATGTATTTTGTTACCTTGCATAAAAACCAATTAATAATTTACAAACGAATATTTCAGGGACAATGTGATATTAATTAATTAAAATTTCAGGAAAAGTACTGAAATTTATAAACTCGTTAAATTTAAATTGTTGAAACTGCAGTCCTTGGATGGTATTTTTTCGTATTGTAGTGACTGTTTAGCCTATGTGCAATTTTTTCGATATACCTCTATTTATTACGGTAGATTGATTGTAGTGATTGTTACAAGTAATGTTTATGAAGCATGTCCCTTAGTTTATAAATTTATCGAAAAATTATTTTAATTTTCTTTGTTACATAATTACAGTGTTCTTTCCATCTCAAATATTGATGTACTGCTACACCAAGATACTTGATATTGTCTACCAATGACTTCAGAATAGGATAGACAAAGCATGTCCTGTACATTAACACATGAGTTGTTGTGTTTCAATACTATCTCATACATTCTATCATTAAAAAAGGATGGAGATAGTTTTGTTTATGTTTTGGAACTCGTTGCCAGTGGCGTATTTGTTAAAGGGGGTGATTATTTCGTATAATTAATATATTAATTTCTCTTCTAGTTTGACTTCAAAGTAATATGAATAACATTGCTTTTTTATTAAATGATTTATTTAAATATTAAGTTTACACTTATAAATTGGTATAGATATATGTCACATAAACAAAATGATTAATACACTTTTCCTTTTACTGCATTACTAATAGAAAAACTAAAAACATGTTATAATTATTCCAATCATGTACTACTTTTTTTAAATGATAACTTACCCAACTTGTACATTTTCCTTAGATGAACTTGGTCAGGTACTGCAAATTCTTTAAGATCAACTCGGCCACTGGGATTTGTTGTGAAATCATCTGATGAGAAGTGATCTGAGTGAGCACACAACACTATCTTCAGGGATATTTTAATTTCCCAAATGTTTCAAAATGCGACAGACCCATATTTTTCGGCGTTTAATATTCCTTGGAATTCTACAAATAATATAATATTGCACTTTTAAATAATATCTTTTCATTTTTCCCTTCAACTTAATTTTCATTTAACTATATTACTCAAATTTAAAACATAAAAACTTTTCTATACTTCCAATATTATTATTGCACTGAATATTTACAATTTTGCTTATTTGTCGCTCCAACCCGAGGTTACGCTTGTGAGATAATTTCACCTACCTGTGAAAAGATCGATTAACTCCAATTTTAAAGATACATCTACATACAACACAATATTTTCCCATTGTTTATTCACAATAACAAATTCTGTTTTCAAAAACACTACAAAACCACTGTAATTACAACGTTTAACTTCGGTTTATCACAAACACTTTAATGGCGGCCAAAGCTGCATCTGGATTGTAAAAAAAACATGTTGAGAGGGACTGCGTGTGCATATACCTACGTGCCTTTAGCCAATAGACTGCTGAGTACCAGTATTTATTTTTAAAGAAATGTAAACAAATAAATGATACACAATAAACCAAGAGGATGCTTTGTCTATCCTATTCTGAAGTCATTGTTGTCTACACTGTTTATTTCCGGACAGATACATGTTAAGCGGTTACTATCCAATCACGAATTTATTGGATTGATTAACATTTGGCATTGAAAATATACTAAATTTGGTTTTTCTTGTGCATGGACTCAGCAGACTAGACCTTAAATAATTAAACACTGCGCGGAGACTCTCTCTCCACCTCCTATACTCTCTTGTAGTTGATAGAGAATATCTTACAATGGTGGATTAATGTGTAATGATATATTCTTCTAGGATCTTATAGCGGTGATAAATAGTAGATTTAAAACTCACATATAACATATCTTCTTGAATAACATGTACAGGGTTATACAGTATATATTGACACCCCCCCCCCCCTTACCTCATTTATTATTGAAAATAGAAAAAAAAATTCGTATAGAAGTTGTAGGATCTCCTATATTTTTAAAAAAACATTATTTTGTATAGGTCACGTGATATGAAATAGATATATGTCTTTTTAATGGAACATCCTATTACATATTATTGCATTTTCGAAAAGCCCTTTTTCCTCTGATTTCAATTATATAATATTGTATAGATCTATCTTAAAAACTTCTTGATTCCAATTTGAAGGTGGCCTGCTTGTATTTCGACATGTCAAGAGCGTTCGACACAATTAATTATGCCATTTTGTTGGATAAATTAAATAGTTCCGGTGTTCGAGGTACATATAACAAACTACTCCAGTCATACCTTACAAATAGATCACAAGTTACTGCACTATCAACTTGCAAGGATGGAGTACTTCAAACTGTTTTTTCAGATAAAACTTGTATACTGCAGGGTGTGCCTCAAGGATCTATACTTGGGCCCCTCCTATTTATTTTGTATACAAATGATTTAAAAGATATTATATTAATATAGATTTTTTATATCAATATGCAGATGATAACTCCTGTGTTGCAACCGAAGAATCCTTAGTGGCTTGTGCAAGTAAATTTACCACAATATCCTCAAATATGTATAAATATTGTAATTCGAATGCCTTAAACTTAAATGTAAATAAAACTACTCTTGTTATGTTTTCCCCAACTACTGATCTTGATTACTCGTTGTATGTTCAATTAAATGGTTCCTCAATCACACAAACGGAAAATGTAAACTTTCTTGGCATAACGCTAGATAGTAAGTTAAATTGGGAAGCTTATACTAATACTTTAATATCAAGAATTAATTCGTCCTGTTACCTAATACGATTCATGAGATACCAACTATCAGTAGACTCTCTAATAATGTTTTATTTTTCATACGTACAAAGTATTGTAGAATATGCGGTAATATTCTGGGGTTCCTCCCTACATTGGCAGAAAGTATTTGTTTGTCAAAAACGCATAATTAGGTGTAAGATGAAGGTATCTTGCAGAGATTCATGTAGACCTTTGTTTAAAGAATTGAAAATACTTACCATCCCGTCTCTTTATATTTATAAATTAGTTTTGTTCGTTAAAAAAAATACTGGTGAATTTACAAGAAATATTCATGTGTACAGATTGATGACAACAAGATATGGGAATGATCTCAGAATACCAGTACACCACCATAGTTTTTATGAAAAAAGCCCGTGTCATAACGCTATCAAAGCCTACAATGCCTTACCACAAGAATTAAAATCTATTAATAACATTCATACCTTCAAAAATTAACTTAAATTGTCTTTACTTGAAAATACATTTTACTTTTACAGTGATTTTTTAAATGCATAAAACTTTTGTTAGTAACTTCAATAGTGCAACTGATTATAATGTTTTCTACAGTTTTAGTTTTAGGGTTGTTTTAGTTGTGTGTTTTCTTTTTGCTGCTCTCCTTGTTTTTATATATTTTATACATGTTATATATTTTGTGTTCTAATGTTTTATATTTTACTGTATTGTAATAACTTTTAATATTTAATTACCCTGACAATGCTAATGTCTTTTTTGTAAGATCTATAGTAATAAAGTTTATTCTATTCTATTCTTGACATATTTAACATTCAAAATGCAAATGAGCTACTTTATTGCAAGAAGAGTGAGCCATGCGAGTCAAAACATAAGTGAAACAAAATAACAAAGCCACGAAAATAACTATTTTATTTTTTATTCAATTTTGACATTCCAAACCATCATTATTAACATTTAATTAATCAAAGTGGATTATAGTGAGGCTGAGGTATGGTAATATACGATCTCATTCACATCGGTAGAGTAATGCAAAAATATACTCAAAAGGTCGTCATTGAAAAATAAATTTGCCAACAAGAAACCCTGATCTAAATCTAATAAAACATATATCGGCTTAAGGCTATTTTCATAGTCATATTTTTGCATAAAGTACAAAGTGGTCTAGTATTGAAAGATAAGATGATGTTTAATTGGGATAACTCTTTAATTGCCTTATAAAAGTGGAAAGACGTGCACTTGTATTAAAATTTTCATCGTAACAAGTGAGCACGCGGTATCGAATCCAGCCCTTATAAAATATGGATTCAGACAAAGTGATGCGAAAGTGGGAAAACGTTTCCAAGTAGGACATTTTAGATTGTCGAATAGGACGAAAATGGCGCTAGAGGAGTGGGAACTTTATAAATAAATTGTGTTTTAAAAGATCTGCCAAAGATCTGTTTCCCTTTAAGAAATACAACTTGACATATTAAGCATTCATTATGCAAATAGCAGTTAAAACTTAGAACATTAACGTTTGGTATGTTGGATGGTCGAATAAGTATTAAAATATTACAAAAAAGTTTCGAATCTTTTCTTAAAAACCATGTGACAGAGAAATATTGACATGACGTTGAGAATATAACGGAAATCGTGTTTTATATCATGCTGAATTCAAAAAGATGCACTTTGGTTTTTATTTATACTGGAGGCTCGGCCAATTGGCATTCACGTGATAGATTTGGGTAAAAGAAAACTCACCTACAAACATTGAATTGCTGAATTTGTTGTTAAATAATATTAAATGACATTTTCAAATTATTTACAACGCAACGCTATTATGATGACAATATCTGTAAAATAAAGGTGGGGGGTGTTATTTCCAATCGTCTATTCTATTTCTAAATAAAATCCTTCAAAGAAAATTAAATGAATAAAAAAAAAATGTGTTGTATATTTTCAATAATTGTTGTAAATGTCGGTACCTGACAGATAAAGAATATTCGTGTTTGAATCGTAGTTCAAAATAATACATATTTTTAAACCTTAGTAGAGAAAGAAAGACAACACCTTCATTTTTTTTATCACATGAAGTTATTTGTGCGATATGATTAAAGAGAGCAAGTTTATCAACAAAGAATGAAATTCTTTATTGTTTCAGAACGTTTCTAATGAAGTTTGTTCTAATTGCATTAATTTTTTACTTTTCCATGTAGATTTTTTAGGGCTATTTTACTTCCACGTCCAGTGGAAATATAATTATTTTTTTTGTTGCTGTTTATGATATTGACTTGAAATTCGGTATACTTATTTATTATAACGAGATTTGAAACTAGACTATATTTTGATTTAATACCCTTGAAGGGTTCGGGGGTAAATGGGGTAAATAAGGGTAAATAGGCAAAGCAAGCGGGTAAGTGTCCATAAAATTGCAGTTTAGGGCATGTACGAAAAGTCAAGGTCTCAAAATTTTTTTTGGCATTAGCCACCACCACTATCACCCCCAATACCATCCCCACACTATTACGAAAGGGAGTAAAACAAAATAAAATGTGATTTAGTGTGTATACAAGAACGAAACATCTCAAAAAAAATTTTTGGCTTTATTACAGGGAGTAAAAAATTAAATTGGGATTTAGTGAGTATAAGAGGATGTGAAAGTAGTGATTCCTTGAGCACTGGTTTTTACTTCTGCACATAGAATGCAGTGAATGCACTCAATTGAATCAAGTGGACCAAGATTTTGGTTATGAAAATGAAAATTATTAATAATTCAGGCGTTTTAGATTTTTGCTGCCAAATTCGAGCTCTACGATTTTATTTTATTGTGTTTATTAGAACGTTCTGAATAACATTTGCTAGTTACGCCACGATACACCTGGAGGAATTCGTGAAAATCGCTTCGGAAGGTCGCGGAAATCGCGAATTCACGATTAACTCAGTTTTTATGGCCCAAAACGGGAACAACACATATTATGAAAATTGTACATCTGTAAGTTCTCTACCTTAAAGGTCCTATACATTTTTTCCGTACGCCTAAACGTTTTGGAGATATGATGCGAAATAAGTGAAAAATGCATTTAGTTTCTTTTTTTTTATATATTTTTTAAATATTTTTATTATATTGGACAGAACAGAATTGTTGAAACGTTCAAACATGGTTGGGAAAAGACACTGACCCTGAGCAGTGGGGCTGGATTAGGAAGAATGATACTTTACAGTCAGTACCAACGCAGTTACCACCAGGACCAGACATATTGTTAAATTAAATTTTTTGCAACTGTACGAAGGGTTGCACAGGAAAATATAGCCGTAGGAAGGTCGGACTGAATTGTTCAATGACATTTTCACGGTCACTCCTGCTGGAATACCGCACCTATAATTGCTATTAATGAGGAAATGGATGACGTAGAATCTTATCAGAATGAAAGTAATGACAACGATTTGTCATTGGACAATAACGTTTCAGATACCGAAGAGGTTGCAAATATTGACTAATTTAAGATCCGGTATGGATTAGGGCTCCTGGAGAAACCATGTAAAAAAAGCGTGCCGAGCATTCTACCTCAAAGGTGGTGCGGAAATGAATGCATTTTTTGCCTTATTCACTGTAAATAAATGTAAACAAAATGAATAAAAAAATTTAGTGAAGAATAAAGATCACCGAGCTTTATAACAGTAATATTTAATATTCATTCTGAGACATAGAAAGCAAGATAATTGCGAAATATATGGTGCAAAAGAGGTTTGGCGGAACTAAATGCATTTTTCACTTATTTCGCGTCATATTTCCAAAACGTTTCGGCGTACGAAAAAAATGTATAGGACCTTTAAGGTAGAGAATTTACAGATGTACAATTTTTATAACAGGTGTTGTTCCCGTTTGGGCCATAAACACTGGGTTAATCGCGAATCCGCGATTTCCGCGGCCTTCCGAAATGATTTTCACGAATTCCTCTAGGTGTATCATGGGGCAACTACCAAGTGATATTCAGAACGTCCAAATAAACACAATAAAATGAATTTTTTCGTAGAGCGCGAATTTAACACAGAGGTCAATTTTACAGCTAAAACGCCTGGAGTATAAATTAAATGTCAATTTGACAAATTTTTTAGCTCCATTGTGTAAAGTTCTTAGTTTACAATCAAATAAGTGAAACAATCTAAATGATAAAGTTATTTGGTGAGGAGACTCATAGTAGCAGAGAAACAGCCGCAGAATTTAACCAAAGACTTCCTTTACGAGTCAATATTAGTCGTGGAACTGCAGCCGCAATAAATGGTCTTTTCAATGAATCTGGCAGTGTTATTAAAAGATCTGAGAATAACCAACCTCGTCGAATACATTTGCATCCTGCATCCTGCCCATCCTTAAACCAAACAAGAACGCGAAGTTAGCCGGCAGCTACAGGCCTATCTCGTTACTGTCGGCGATCTCCAAGTTGGTGGAGAAGCTCGTCCTAACCAGACTAGACGCTGTTCAGGAGGAGCTCCACATCGACGATGAGTCTCAGTTTGGCTTTAGAAGGGGCAGGGGTACGGTACAACAAGTCGTTAGGATAGTTAACGACGTCAAAGTACAATACAACCTCGGGAAGAGCACCACCATGGTGCTTCTCTTCTCTTGAGAAGGCGTTCGACACCGTCTGGATCCCGGGATTACTATACAAAATGCACGACTACAACTTTCCGACTTTTTTCATCAAACTCATTCACTCGTTCTTGACGGGCAGATCTCTACAAGTTCGAGTGAATAACAAACTGTCAACACGGCGGGACATTCGCGCGGGAGTCCCGCAAGGATCATGCCTGTCACCAAAGTTGTACATCCTGTACGTCTCCGACTTCCCAGAGTTCCCGAATACGAAGTTGGCCAAGTACGCCGATGACACAGTCATGTATGCACATTCTCATAACGCTCAAGCAGCAAACATGCTGCTCAAAGCTCATATGGCCCGTGCCACGGCGTATTACGACCGATGGAAGATTCGGGTAAAAGCTGAGAAGTCGGAGGCGATAGTCTTCACGCGCCGATTTACTGAAAATAAAATCCTAACACCAATCTTGATCCGGGGAAACCAAATTCCAACCAAGAGATGCGTGAAGTACTTGGGGGTCAGACTGGACCAGCGACTAACGTTCAATACGCACATAAATGAGACAGTACGGACGGTCTACTCCATGTCCAGGAGTCTGTATCCGCTCATGGTCAGGGGTAGCAGACTTAACCGACAAAATAAAAAATTGTTGTACACGATGGTGGTCAGGCCGTCCATCACATACGCGGCGCCGGTATGGTGCAGCATACCGACCACGACAATGAGAAAATTAAAAGTGCTCGAGCACAAGTTTATGCGCCTCATTTCTAATTCTGGAAGGTACACCTCCCTCAGAGACCTATACGCACTTTGCCACGACATAACCCCAATAGCGGACTACATCCGGGACATTTCCCAAAAATTCTACTCTTTCAAACTGGGCGATAGTCCGCTAACAAGAAACATAACACAAATTAGACAGCATAATGCCCCATTTCGGATAAAACACTCTCTACCATACCAGACGTTACCGATCTTCCGGCAACCTCTGTAGCCAAACTTCACCAACTATAACTTCCGTCTTAACTGAACATCGACAATAGCGCTGTAAGAATAGCACAAAAAATCAATATATAGGACCTTTTCCATAAGCAGTATTATGATTGGATCCTGTTGGGGAAGTGCTCAGGACTACTCAAAAAATTTTTCTGTGCTCCAATTGTTATTAACAATTTAATTTTTCAACCGCGTTTTTCAACCTAAAAATGTAAATAACTCGAGATATATAGGTCCGATCGGGACAACATAAAGGAAACAAAATCTTTGTAATTAAATTTTCTACAAATCTACGTTTAGTATAGGTCTTAGGAGCGCAACCATAACCTACAAAAGTGACAAAACTGACAAAAAATTGTGTTTCTTCATTTTGCTGCCCAGAGCCGCTGGCTGAACCGATCTGTTTCAAACTTTCAAAAATATGCCTTTTGCTCTAACAAAAACACCCTAAAAATTTGGTGCACAAATATTAAATCCAGTGTGAGCAATTGAATTTGTTATTTAAAATTTGAATTGGCCGCCATTTTATGCCATTAAGTCCAAATCAAATAATTTTTTTTTTCAAAAGTTAGGTCTTGACGCCAGCTTTTTGATGGCGCAAGAAAAAAAATTTTTAAACCTATTTTGACCATTTTTTTTGCATTCATTTAAAACCCAATAAACAAAAAATGAATTATTTCGGCCATTTTGAATTTTTTTTTATCAGATAAAGAAAATTTTAATACATTTGCTTTAATAAAAAAAGACTTTATTTTGATCAAAATTTTGTTCAAAATGGCCGATAAAATTAATATTAAAATATTAATAAATGTCATTGAAATTCAGTGGGTATAGACCGCAAAAAGTTGGGCTATATGAATAGTTCGCTAATAAATTACAGATGGCACAAAATGAATGTTTTCGAGTCATTTGTGTAACAAGATATAGATTTGGAACTAATTTTGCAAACAAACAAAAAAATTTTTTCATTTTTGAGTGAAAATTCATATCACTTCACCTGCGTAGTTCTACTTAGGTAGTCTTATACTTTTTTTACCAATATATGTATTAAAAAAACGTTATGGCAAAAAATAACAAATATTTGCTCACCAGATCTCTCTCTCTCTCTCTCTCTCTGGGATATGCTCACCTTAAGTTGGTTGCCTCGAAATGTACTTTATATATAACTACAATAGTTGTGCCAATACTCAAATTCGGATTTCAAAAAATGACGAAAATATCCGGGTGTCTTCATTTTAAATGAAACACACAGTATATATACATATTAAACCAAGTTCCCCAGACTAAAATTTTGCTGTCATTTAATACCATGTTCAGCACGAGAAAACCTACAACTTCATGTAAAAAATTGCTGAATAGAACCCGATACAAAGTAAATTTCTTAATTTCTAATAAACAGATTGAAACAGTAGTCAGTGAAATATTTCAATTTGATAATATTTTATAGTTTGATGCTCATTTCTGATGCACTTATACCTAGTAAATTGCAATTTCATTTCAGTAGAATGTCACAACAAATCTTCAATATAGAGAAATGAGGATTATATTAAGAAGTAATCGGTATATGCCAATAAAATACTGTTAAAGTCCTGTTAATACTCTCATTTGTTGACGGCATACAATAAATTATGAAATACTAGATTTAATGCAATGGAATATAGAGGACAATTTCTTATTCATGGCGGTTAGATTTTAATTCAGGATTAAATTTGGTATAGTTCTAAAACAATAGAGCAAATATTACAATGAGAATTATCCAAGCAGTTTAAAGTACAAATCATCTTGAGTGTGTTTGAATTGGGATCATAATTTTCAGGATTACAACCGCTTAATTGTGTGTGAAGTGATTTTAGGGGAACTCTCAATGTTCTGAAAGTTGTTGATCCTCGAATAATATAGAGTAAATATTTCCACGGTAGGGTTATTTTAAAATTAGGTACGATTTAGTTTTCAAGCTATAATTTCCAACTTAACGTTTTGATAAGCTATCAATTTTAACATGTGATCGACTATCATTTGGAGTAAACATAAAATAAACGAGAATAAATATATTATGAAAATAAATGACTGTGGTTTTTAGTAAATATCTGTGCTTTTATTTTTGTTTAAATTTATCTATATTTTCATATACATATATTTTAGTTATTGCCTTATATTTTTTAAAATATTTTATATCGTTTATTGATACAGGTCCATCCCCACTCTATTATTAAAGGGGGTAAAAAAATTGAAACGTGATTTAGTGTGTATACAAAAAGGCGTTAGCGTAACCTTTATTTTTCTTTTTATATTTATTATACACCCATCACCTCCACTCACCAAACAAAGGTTTTATATATAGTTTTTCTAATGTTTGTGCGAAACAATCTTGTTAAAGCATTAAATTTATAATGTATTGCAATGGTTTTAATATATAAATTAGAAATTATTTGATTGTTTTTACCTGAATAGCATCAAGGCCCGGTGCACTATTTTACTATTTATGGATACAAAAATATTGAGTTTTTTTATTTCAGATCTTGTATTTCCTATCAAAATTTTATTATTATTTTTTTTTATGAATATTAGTATATATCATTAACGAGGAACTAATTTCAATGCAAGCTGTATCTTCGGCAGCGTAAAAAATTATTCTGACTGCGGTGGTGACGATATATTTATATTGCATAAGTACTGAATACATAAACCATTTAATAAAAACGTATAATTAGTTCTATAATAAAGTTTTGTTTTTTTTTTTAATTATAAGACTTTTGAGAATTTAAAGAAACTCTACCGTGAAACTGAAAATTATCTTATGAGCTTATATATTCCAAATATTATTTGTTTCTCTTTTATTTGTAATATAAGTCTTTCTCAGTGTAGTACGTGGAGGACCCCGTAGATGACTACTCTTACTCATTAGCTGTAGCAGAGTCGATTAAAGGTATACATATCAGTAGATAATGTTGTACGTGTCATACCTAATAGGAGTCGCCTGTAAATCACTCCATGCCTTCGAGGAAGAGTGATTGCTTTGCACTTTGATCTCCAATGCATCGTTGTGTGCTACATTATCAAAGCAAGTAGCAAATTTGCATAGCAGGAACAAAATTGATTAATCAATTAAGTTATTAAATAAGCTATTTGGAAATTCTCAGAAGGTAAATAGATTAAAAACTGTATGCTTCATTTAGTTTTACTAGTTAGACGAAATGTAAGTAGAATGTAAATATTAAATTAATAATTTGAAAACGTATGGAGAAGTTGAAGGGTAGCCTTGGGAACAAATTAAGCCATGTCATTTTCCATCAATTCAGCCATAGTTATGAGCAGTGCCTCGTTATAAGCAATAACATGAAAATAAATAATGTTCATATTATTTATCACTTGTTGTAGTCATATTTTTTTCAACAAATTTTATCAGTGGCTGAAGCGCCAATCTATTCAGACATTTAGTGCAATATATTGGAGGGCGTATCAAACGATTTTGGCAGATAAAGAAGCTTTTTATGTACTAATGTGTATAAGAACTAATTATTGTAATTTAAGTTATTCATAAATCAGTGGTAAATGAAAATTTGTGAAAATTTTCTTATAATAAACTTACGTTAATAAATACAAAAAAGAATAATTTCAATATAACTGAAACTATACAGGGTGTCTCACCGGGAAATGAATCGATCGATATAGATAAAAGTACGCATCAGAAATTTTTTAAAATTTAGATAATTACTAACGTCGGTGTGGCCAATCCAACTAAAATAATCACAAGCAGCTGGCACTTCTGCTTATACCGGAAGTCGATACCAACTTGCTAATTTCAAATGGAACACCCTATACATTTTAGGGTTTTCGAAAAGAGCATAAAATTCCGAGTCGATAATGTGTAGCATATCCTATACCTAAACCTAGCCGTTTCAGAGATATTTGACATTTTATAGAAAATTTGACAGGTGCAACGGTTTGCAAGGACCGTTATAACTTTCTTCGTGTAAAAAATCCTCATTTGCTTCTTCTCACGTAAAAAGAACACAAGGAGAACTACGTTCTGCAACTGAAATAAATTCAATAATATCATACCAAGTGTTCCGTTTTTCGCGTTACATTTTGTCAAATTCAAACCGCGAGAACTTTTTTAGGTCAAATGGAACACCCCGTATTTTTTTTACGTCAAGTTGTGTAAAATTGAATTCCCTTTTTTCTGATATTAGCATTATGGGGGTGAAAGTTACAACTTTTTGAAATATTTGCGATTTTATTAGAAATTCATGAATTGTAATCATTTCATCAAAATAGCCAAGATTAGAAAAATCAGTCATTATCTTATGTCAAAAAATGCCAGCACGTTTAAATTACATCCACGAAAACTTTTTAAATTTGTTTATTATTTATGAAGAATTTGATAAAGTAATATCAAGAACTTGCAGCACATTTGCTACTCGATATCCAGAAAAACGGAAACCGTCACCAAACACTGTAAAACGCATACTGGAAAATTTTAAAAATTATGACTCGGTTAAGGCAAAAATGCATAGAAGAAAGTCTATTCTTGATGACGAAAACATTGAAATAGTTATTCTGGGATATTTTCATGCATTTCCAAGGAGGTCATTAAGACAAGCTGCTCTGGAATCGGGACTATGCAAGGATTCAATTCACAGAATCTTATTAAAACATAAGTTTCACCCGTTTTCATTCCATATGGTTCAAGGATTAAGAGAAACAGATCTCCTAAGAAGACAGAATTTTTGTGAGTTTATTCTAATAAGGTATGAGAGTCATGATTCTTTTTTGGGAAATATTATATGGACAGATGAAGCAAAATTTACTAAAAATGGACTTTTTAATAGACACAATTCGCATTATTACAGTGACTCAAATCCTCATATGTTCAGAGAGCGAAACTTTCAGGAAAGTTGGCAGTTCAGTGTTTACTGTGCCATAAGAAACGATAGAGTGGTGGCATTACAATTTTATCAGGAAAATTTAAACGGTAAATTAAATTTTCTCTTCTGCTAATATGTATAGGTAAATTTTTGTTTTTTTTTTTAGGTGAAAGATATATGAATATCTTACAAAATTTGAATAATAACTATTTAGAAAATTTACCTCTCGCCGAACATAGAAACATTTTTTATCAGCACGACCGACGGTGCTCCCCCACATAACGCATATTTAATTAATAATTATTTACAAGTTTACAAGAAACTTTTTATGATCAATGGATTGCCAATAATGGACCTTTCTTATGGCCTCCGATTTATCAGTTCTGGATTATTTCATTTGGGGAACTATTAAAAATAAAGTTTATGAGAGCCCATTAACAACCATTGCACATTATATGCCAAGAGTAAGAAATGCATTTCAAAACATATCACAAAATTCAATTGGAAGAGCTACCCATGTGGAACTAATCCGAAGGTGCGAAAAATGTGTCGAGGTTCGAGGGCGGAATTTTGAGCAATTATTAAATTAAAATGAAATCATATTTTAAATTGATCTTATCTCTGCTATTTTAGTTCATGCCATGTCTTCAATGCGATTAATACGCATATTACAGTGTTAGTGTTATTTTGCGTTTTTGTGGATATCGAGTAACAAATGTGCTGCAAGTTCTTGATATTACTTTATCACATTCTCCATAACTAATAAACAAATTTAAAAAGTTTTCGTTGGTATAATTTAAACGTGCTGGCATTTTTTGACATAAGATAATGACTGATTGTTTCTAATCATGGCTGTTTTGATGAAATGATTACAACAATTCATGAATTTCTAATAAAATCGCATCGCAAATCGCAAATATTTCAAAAAGTTGTAACTTTAAACCCCACAATGCTAATATCAGAAAAAAGGAAATTCAATTTTACACAACTTGACGTAAAAAAATACAGGTTGTTCCATTTGACCTAAACAAGGTTTCGCGGTTTGACGTTGACAAAATGTAACGCGAGAAACGGAACACTTGTTATGATATTATTGAATTTATTTCAGTTGTAGAACGTAGTTCTCCTTGTGTTCTTTTTATGTGACAAGAACAAATGAGGATCTTTTACACGAAGAAAGTTATAACGGTTCTTGCAAACCGTTGCACCTGTCAAATTTTCTATAAAATGTCAAATATCTCTGAAACGGCTAGGTTTCGATATAGGATATGCTGCATATATTCGACTCAGAATTTTATGCTCTTTTCGAATACCCTAAAATATATAGAGTATTCCATTTGAAATAAGCAAGTTGGTATCGACTTCCGGTATAAGCGGAAGTGCCAGCTGCTTGTAATTTTTTTAGTTGGATTGGCCACACCGACATTAGTAATTATTTAAATTTTAAAAAATTTATGATGCGTACTTTTCTCTATATCGATCGATTCAGTTCCCGGTGACACCCTGTATAATAACGTACACTTAATTCAGTATTAGCAGAAAAGTGTAGAATGTGCATGGGATACGAGTTAAAGCTATTTTTCTACATTTTGAGCGCTATGCAAATAAATTCTCAAGACAAATCGATTTATCATGCTTTGTACGCCTATTCATCTAGAGGTAAAGTGATTGTTCTGATTTTGCATATCCTCTTGATGTATAGTAGGCCGAGTTGACGGGGGGTGGATCCTCGCAGGATGTTGTATTGTTTTTAAGACGTTTGCACGTAACACGGACAAATGATCGAGAGCAGTGTAGTAGACGGCCCGGGATCGATCTCTTTTCATGGTTGGCCAGTTCTGTTGAACGCTACAAAATAGGCTGCTAGTGGCGTTTTCTACGTATGAATGCAAGAAATGTAGCTCATTTTTTATGCTAAGGATAAAGGACGTTAAATTTATTGCTCGCCTTTTCCTATCTCTTCTATTTTTACCCGAATGAAAAAATATAAATTATGAAAATTGGCTCTCCAACTACAGTGTTGCTAAATAATCTTCAGGTTAGAATTGCTAGTTAGATATTTTCTAGATTAATATTGATAGTAAGAAGGGAACTTCTGTAGATTAGGAGAATGTTACTTAGAAACTTCCTATTTTGATACCATTTGCTACTTGAAAAGACAGAAATCGATACATTACAATTTCTCACATGGTTATAAGTATTTCTAACTTACTGCTATTTAAACCAGGGCCGATAGTTTTTGAGACCAAAAAAATATAGAACAGGATGGCACCTATTGAAAAAGGAAGGAAATGTAACAAAAATAAGTGGAAAAATAATTTACGGGCGATTTGAGGTCGGGAAGTGGAAAGGGGTGAGCTTTTGAGGGTGGAAAACGGTTAATCACGATTTCCGGCAAAACTACAACTATCGAAAAAAGTTAAATAGCATAGTTGTAGGTAACAAAAAGATGTACAACTTTTGTATTTACACTTTTTTCACATAACCTCAAAATATCTGCGAAAAATCAAAATAACCGACTTTTTGGTTTTTTACTTTTATCTCCCACAAAAAAAAAATTTTTTCACGAAATTTGGTGAGAACTTACCTTCTTATGTCCCAAATAAGCTGTAATTTTCTCGATTCAATATATTAATTTCTCCCCCTTATTTTGATTTTATATCGAAAAAGTAACCTCGTTTTCAATCGAAAATTCTCACATCAAAAAAGCTGCTTTTTAAAAAAGTCGGTGCGATTTTTGTTCGTTGAAACCTCTACTTTCTGATGGTGTACAAAAAAAATATACGTTACTATGGGAAATTTTCTCCGAAAATGCAAAAAAAACGAAAAAACTCGATTTCGAAAAAAATTTCTTTAATCATTGTTTAAAATTTTGCGCTATTTATTCAAATTTAGACTTTAGTTACTCGAAAAATGTAAGATTCCATGTTACATAAAAAATAAATAAACTAAGAAATTGTAAATCCATGAAACATAGAGTTTGCAAAAAACATGCGAAAATAGTTTTCTAAATATTAAAGATGGAATTTGAAGGGGTAAAGTTATTCATTATAATATTTTGAAACACATTTATCACCTTATCTGGAATTATAATCACTTATCCATTAGTTTTTGCCTCTTTGATGGCATTTCTTCATCGTTAGATTCGACAAATCTTTCCGATTCTAGTGGATCTTCGAAATCTTCAAAATCATCATCGTTTTCATCTCCAATATTTTTTCCAGTCTGCATTGGTTCTTCATCCACAATTTCATCTGAATCATTTACTTCCTCGTAGGTTTTTTCTTCAACATTGGAGCATTTTTCAGAACCATGACAATTTGAACATAAATTTGTGCATTTCAAACCATGTTTTCGGCAGCCACATTTTAGACTGTTATTAGGTGGTATTTACCTTGCTATGTAGATTCCAAAATTTTCTTTCGAATAAGTAAATTCGTCCCGATTCTCTTCAAGTAACTCAGCCTGCACGTGTATTTTTATAAACGATACTGTTCACTGCTCTGCGACTCGAATACTGGCATTACTGGCTAACGGTTTTTGCAGCTGCTTCGAAATGATCTCAGGAAAGTAGATAGTAAGGCTCAGGCCCTCCCAGCCTCTTCCCCACTTCTCTATGACATGCCATCTGATGGGCTAAAATTTCCCGTAAGCCATGCACGTATAGAAGTTTTCTTAGAATGGCAATAAATAGGCACCTACGCATATAATTTAAAAATGTTCCTACAACTTTCTCAAAATATTGTAGATATCTTATAAACTATTAAGTTTATTAATTTATCTGGTTGTTAATTATAGTAATATATATCGATTTGCAATTTCTTAGTTTATCAATGCAACATGGAATCTTACATTTTTCGAGTAATTAAAGTGTAAATTTCAATAAATAACGCAAAATTTTATACAATGATTAAAAAAATTTTTTTGAAATCGACCTTTTTCGTTTTTTTGCATTTTCTAAGAAAATTTTCCATAGTGTTGTATATTTTTTTGTACACTGTCACAAAGTAGAGGTTTTAACTAACAAAAAGCGCACCGAATTTTTTTAAAAAGCAGCTTTTTCGATGTGAGAATTTTCGACTGAAAATGAGGTTACTTTTTCGATATAAAATCAAAATAAGGGGAAAAAGTAAATATTCTGAATCGAAAAAATTACAGCGTGTTTGGAAAATAAGAAGGTAAGTTCCCACCAAATTTCGCGAGAAGAGATTTCTTTTTGTGGAAGATAAAAATAAGAAATTAGAAAGTCGATTATTTGCTATTTGCTATTTAACTTTTTTCGATAGGAGTTGTAGTTTTGCCGGAAATCGTGATAAATCGTTTCTCACCCTTAAAAGTTCACCCCCTTCCACTTCCCGACCTCAAATCGCCCGTAAATTATGTTTCCTCTCAGTTTTGTTATATTTTCTTCCTTTTCCAATGAGTGTCATGCAGTTCTAAATTTTTTTCACTTTTTACCATTTTCAAAGGCTGCCCTGGGCTAATTGTTGAGAGGCGATGTAAGTTGTGTTCCCCACAAGGTTTTATAGAAATTTAAAAAATGACTTCATAATAAAATAATAAATATAAACAATTAACAAGCAGGAGGATGACATCAGAACCATCTAACCCTTGGTGAGTAGCCACACCACTTATGCCAGACAAGGTTCCAAATTTGCGGCATCCGATAGGTGAAATTAAATTTTCAACATCGCAATAGCGCCTTCATTCTATAAAATTTGTGTGACTTGACTGCATCCCACCTTCGCAGCAATCTGGAACTACTACTCAACAGTTGTATAGGTATTAATTTGCCCTACGCCACACCAAAGAGGAAGATTAAGATGAAGACGGTGAATAGTTCTATATGACGTGCGTAAGTGTAGTTCAGTAGGTAGTTATGTTTCAAATAGTCCTTTATCCCAATTTTAATCCAGGTACCTTAAGATGAATTTACGAGTATTTCTGCGTTTATTTCAAAGAGTTACTTTTACGGTGCTGGTGTTAAATTAATTTTAGTTTTATTATTATTATTATTATTATACCTAAATGTTTATAGTTATTTAATAAAGAAGAAAATAGTGAGCCGTGTAGAAACTTTTCTGTATACCCTTAATAAGAATTTGTACCACAATAGAAAATAAGAAAATTACTTTTGAGCTTTTCCCATCTCAAAAACAATATTTTAGTATTCTGTTATCTAAGAGTGCTATTTTAATCGTCATTTCCAAGGAGTAAAGCGTAGAAAGTGGGTTCTGTCCCCCGAGGAGTAAAAGAGATCTATATTTTACTCCTTGAAAATGATTATTACAACAGCAATAGCGCACTGTTAGACTGTGGAGTGGAAAAAATTAAATAGTTTATACCAATAAACCACAAAGCGAAAGTGCTTTTTAATTCATCCTGCAATTGATCCTTCACACTCGGTGATAAAAAATGCGCTTAGTCCCTTGGTAGAACTTTATAGTACACTATGTATAGTAATGGTATTTTATACTGAACAGTACAACCATTTATTAGAAAGTAATATTTAATAGCAATGTCACCAACAGATAGTTATTGAAAATGTGTGAACAAAAATAAATTAGAACTATTTTGCAGGCATTTAGTTTTACTAAAATCTACAATCGTACATTTATTTATCTATTACCTTAATTCTTTCAAAGATTTAATACATTATTCACATATTAATTCGGGAATTGTGCAGTAAGTTTGAATGAAATTGTAGTGTGCTAATATAATGTATAAATCTGGTGCATCTTTTGCAATTTTTTTATTATAAAATATTTTAATCATAAAAAAGTAACTACCTTGTTTTCTTCAGAGAAACAGGGAAAAAATAAAAAAGATGTATAAATACCCATTACTTCTTTTGGACAGGTTTCTTCGTATTATGGTAGTGACCAAGGTCCTGTCAATCTTAATAAATAAAAAGTAATTAATCCCAGAAATATATAATCAGCAATACATTCAATGATAATGTCATTTCTTACCATTAATATGAGCAAATAATTAAACCACGTTTTAAACGCTATTTCAAACACTAAAAATGACAAATTATGAGCCCGACCCTGCTTTACGGAATACGGAGTAATGTCATCGCTATGCTGCTGCCATGTAGTAGCAAAACGTCCAACTATTTTGTACGAAATTTAACATATTGGTATTCCATACAGTACTTTAATAGGACCAAACCGAGGCACATCGGATTTAATCTTCACACTTAAACAGCTTCAAGAAAAAGCACTCGAACATCAAGGAGTAATTCACATGGCCTTCATTGATTTAACCAAGGCGTTTGACTCGGTGGACAGGGAAGTGCTCTGGAAAATTATGTTCCGCTTAGGTATCCCTAGAAAATTTGTGGAAGTATGTCGCAGTCTACATAGAAACAACAACGCCCAGGTTATGTATAATAATGAGGCAACCGAACCTTTCCAAACCCTCACTGGAGTTAGGCAGGGATGTGTCCTGGCACCCTTACTCTTTAATTTGTTTACCACTGCTCTAACAATTATTGTTGACAACAAACTGACAGTCAGAGGAATAGGTCTCAGATACCGTTTTGATGGCGGTCTCTTTAACATAGGGCGCTTTAGAGCTTTCACGAAGACACGCACACGATTCATTTGTGATCTCCAGTATGCGGATGACTGTGCACTTTTAGCCTCTACGCCGGAAGAGCTTCAAGAACTTTTAGATGTGTATGCCCAGAGCTATGATTCCTTGGGACTTAAAATCAACATTGGAAAGACTAAGATTATGTCAACTCCTCATCAAGTGAACCAAATAGACATTACACTTAACGGAAATTCTCTTGAAGTGGTGGATCAGTTCAATTACTTAGGCAACGTTGTTAATGACAAAGCAAACATGGACAGCGAGATTCGCAGTAGAATTAACGCTGCATCTAGAGCACTCTGGGGACTTAGAGAAAGAGTATTTGACAACCACGACCTTGCTTTATCAACGAAAATGGCTGTCTACAGAGCAGTTGTCATTCCAACACTGCTATATGGATGTGAAAGCTGGGTCACTTACCGTCGTCATGTGAAAGAATTAGAACGTTTTCAGCAAAGACACCTCAGAAGTATGATGAAAATCCGTTGGTTCCATCACATATCAAACGTGGAAGTACTCAGGAGAGCAAACAGCCTTCCAATTGAGGTGCTTATTTCAAGAGCACGCCTAAGATGGGCAGGTCACGTTCATCGTATGCATGATAACCGCCTTCCTAAATGTACACTTTATGGTGAATTGCTAAGCGGTAGAAGAAGGCGTGGCGGTCAACGAAAGAGGTTCAAGGACGCTCTCCATGAAAATCTAAAATCCTGCGGTATTGCAGACGAGCAATGGGAACAACTTGCAGCGGACAGAACCGAATGGCGAGGGGTTGTGGCCAGCTATCAAGGAAATGTTGCTGCAAGAAGGCCGAATCCAAGACCTAACCAGGTCTATGTTTGTCCTGACTGCGGTCGACATGTGCTCTCCCGAATTGGCCTCTATAGCCATAGTCGTGTGCACCGTAGATGAATGGGAATTACAATAGACTACACCTTTTACTTGTTTTTTATTGTACACAATTTATCGACTGTAACATTTTTATACTCGGACTCGAGTAACGGCTAATAATAATAATAATAATAATAATAGGAGCAAATATTATGCAGGCTTTTCACTTTTTCTCATGTTGCTTTATTTTAGACTACATCGTATTATATTTTTTTTTGTATATTTAAGTCGCTTTGTAGAATATAAAACAATTTATGGCTAATTTGGGACGATAGAGTGGTACGTTTGCATTCAAAATTCAAGGAGAAAATTTTGGAAACTTAATTTTAACTAGGATTACAATATAAAATGTAATAGGTCCTTGAAAGAATTTTGTAAAATAAGAATGAGGATATATAACGCACTATGTGACCTTGGTAACGCGCCCTTAAGAGTCGTTTTTACTATTTATCTCACGTGTTTCATCCATAGAATAATTGTTTACTAAATATTTATTATAGACGACACAATAACTCATTACATTAATCTATTATTTAATTCATGTTAAGTGCATGTGATAAAGTCATTTCTGAGCTAAAAATAATTCAAAGTGTAATTAAAATTTTCTATACCTGTAGTTATAAGTACCCTTTAAACTTTAATGTATCACCTTTAGACTTTCCATTCAGTCTTACTTTACTTTAAAAATTACAAAATCACGGAAAGGCAGTTAATTTCCAGTGGGAGATGATTTTGGAAACAAATAAGCTTCACAAAAGAACATCTTTTTAAGGAAAGGAAATTGACATTAAAAAGAGCGGTGGCGTTAGCGAGATTTGCGGGGCAAAAGACCCTTTGAAGGCACCATTAATTATATTGAATAAAGATGTTTTCGGATTAAAATGATCCCTATGAAGCAGATTAGAAGGATTACTACGTTCTTAATACCCCAGGAAACCCGACTTTAATTTATTCAAAGGAAATATGTTTAAGAATTTTATATATTGCTCACTTTTGTTTCATACCTGCGAAATGTAATTATAATAAAATATATTAAAGTTTCATGAAGATACACTTTTACTTGAACTCCTACAAGAAGTACAGTTTCCCTTCATTTATAATTAGCTGTGAAAGTAAATGTTTCAACGAACCGCATTGAAACAACTTTTTATTATATTTGGTTGCTATATAAAATTTTCCACTTCACTTATCAAAGGGCGCTCACGCACTGACAATTCAAGATAATTAAAAAAAGATCAAGTGAGGAGATACTAAAATTAATTCTTATGAAATTATGTTTCCTTGAACCAGGATGTCAAATGTCGAAATATTTATTTTGACTTAACTATAAAATCACTTGTGATTATAATTTTTGGAAATTTCGATACTATTACCTTACTCTTCCACATTTTTACATATATACTTCCAGGTAAGAAGTATTATTTTAATATATGCTATTTTACTTTATTCTATTCTGTTCTGTTTTCGTCTATTCTGTTCTATTACGCTGTATTCTGTACTATTCTTTTATTTTTTATGCTATTCTATTCTATGGTGTTCTATTCCGTTCTAATCCATTATATTCTGTTCTATTTTATTCTATCCTGTTCTATTACGTTCTAAGCTGTTCTACTCTGTTCTATTCCATTATATGTCTAATCGATAGCCGAGTGGGTTAAGGCGCGAGGTGGCAATCGCGATTAATCACACAGCCATCGCACCACCGGGTTCGAATCCTGGCTCCAGCACTGTCGTAGGAAATAGTTGTATGTCCGCGTTTTTTCAACGTGTAACCCCATTTCGCATAAGCCCTGGCTTCTGGAATTTGGAGTTATCTAATTTCTGTGGTGTTCATTATTATTATATCCCGTTCTATTCCGTACTATTCCGTTCTATTCTGTTCTATTCTGTTCTATTCTGTTCTATTCTGTTCTATTCTGTTCTATTCTGTTCTATTCTGTTCTATTCTGTTTTATCCTGTTCTATTATGTTCTATTCTATTATGTTCTATTATGTTCTATCCTGTTCTATTCTGTTCTATCCTGTCCTATTCTGTTCCACTATGTTCCATCTCTTCTATTATGTTCTATTCCGTTATATTCTGTTCTATTCTGTTTTATTCTGTTCTGTACTATGTAGGTGTTTTAGGTTGTAAGTCGGACAATTTCAATAACATAGCAGTACGAGCTTGCTCCATTTCCTGTGTCGTTGTTTTCAGAGAATGGCTTCAGAAAAAATGTTAAGTTACATTTATATACAGAATTTGCGAGCATCGATTCGTTACGAACTTCGAGCAATATTGTACACGTTGTTGATGGCGGGTTTCTCTTACACAAAGTAATCTGGCAAAAAAACGATACAATTAATGAAATAACACAAAAATATTTACATTATGTACAAAACAACTACGCAAAAAATAGTTATATGAAGAAGATGCAGATTCCCTAATTATCAATACATTCCTTGAAGTAGCAAAAAACTCTGATAAAATAGTGGTAGTTGTTGGTCAAGACATAGATCTTTTAGTTCTTTTGAATCAATTCAGTTCACATGAATTGAATATCTAGGGGGCGAGCGTAGGTGCGTCTTTACTATGCACATACTTCGGTATGCGATGTAAAGCAACGACAGGCGCAGTTAGTACTTGGATTGGTGACCATTCCAACGGAAACCGCGTTCTCGCCTCACACATCTTCCAGCGGCTTGTATATCAGTGTATGTGCGGAAGCTATACGACCTTAGGCGAGGGTTGTATAGGAGATATACCATCCTTCGGAGGGGATGTAAAGCCGTCGGTCCCTTGTCTATTAAATGTTAGGCAAGTAAAAGATCCCTACTCTTCTTAAGGGAAGAGGTTCGGCAAAATTCCTGGTTGGGGGTAGCTCGTCTACAGGCGTCGGTGTTAGGCCTCAGTAGCGGAAATAGGCCGACGTTAAATAAATGTATAAAAAAAAAATAAAAAAAATTGAATATCTATTTCCACAAACTTGATGCAGGAAATATTAATGATACTTATTACACCTCTAATACTTTTAAACATAAATCACATAAACATATTGTAGCATTTTTGCATTGTTTTTCTGGCTGCGATACAACTTTCAGTTTTGCTGGGAAAGGAAAAAAAACAATTATAAAATCATTACTGGCCGATAAACATTTACCTAATCTTGCAGAAATTTTTTACAATACAAACGCAGACAAACAAACGATTACCGAAAATGGATTAAAAATAATAGCTTCTATTTACAAAAGATTTGAACTCTACCGAACGGCTACTGTTAAATCCTCATTTCATTTGAAAAAATTACCTCCAACTGAAGGGGCAGCTAAGCAACATTGTTACAGGGTGTATTTTCAAATACAAAGTTGGCTTGGTAGTCAATTAACAGCTACAGATTGGGGTTCGAAACATCACGTTAATGGCATCGTACCTATATATTTACAGAACAAGAATTAATTCCTGAAAATTTATTGAAAATTATCTGCTGTAGCTGCGAAACAGGATGCGGTAATAACAAATGTGGGTGTCGCAAGCATGGCTTAAAGTGCACAAATTTGTGCTCAAATTGTCACGGTTCTGATAAATGTTCTAATGCCGAAAAATCGTTGTACGAATAAAATTGTAATCTCGAGGACATCGAAGACGAAGACAGTACCCACTGTCTAATAAATAATAATAAAAATAATGATACTGAACTAGACAATCCAGAAGAACTGCAAGAAATTGAAGATATAGAAAATGAACGTGAAGAAATCGAAAGTTTGATCGATTCTGGCAATGAAGAATTGCCCAAGAAGAAAAAATGATTTCAATAAAATTATTTTACTTTTAATTTTTGTATTTTATAATCAAATATAAGACTTTGATGTGATAATTTGCAAATACTTACGAATCACAAGAAATAATTAACAAATTTTCTCAGTTCACAGCCTTTGTGTTTTTTGAATTTTTACCTATTTAATTGCAGTTTAAATAATGTTTTCGGGACTTTGAAAGCCGAGAATAGTTAGGTACATGTACATTACTTGTATAACATAGTATTGTATGAGAATTAACGCTTTTAATGAATGTAAACGTAAACGAAAAAGAAATTCATGATTTTCACCGAAAACTCGATTTTTAAAAAGTGGTTTTTCGCTTTTTTAACGATTTTTTTGTATATAAACAATATTATATTTTAATTCTATATTAAAGTTGAGATTTCAACGAAAAAAATGAGCACTAGTAAAGTTCATTAATCGAAAATTTGCTAACCAAATTTTTCGATTGAAAAATTAGGTCTTTTTTTATTTTCTTCATAAAACATCGAAAATTAAATATTTCGCTTTGAAAAAATTTGGGCTTGTTTGAAACACAAAGAAAACATTTTCACCAATTTTCATGAAAATATAAACATTTTTGCGACAGTTATAAATTAAAAACCGAAAAAACGGTTTTTTGCATTTTTCTCGATAATTTTGAGGTTATGGCTAATAATGATCAATCAGAAAGTTTTAGATTTTTTCATTAGCTACAACTTTTACAATCAATGATCAGGCATTTGTTGTTATTGGGAAGGTAATAAGTCAAAGTTAATGCGTAATTTTACATTTCAATTGGATTCAATATGTTAATGTATATAATTTTGATATGCACAGAGATTTTAAACTTGATTAACATTTTTTTAATCTTTATTGTAGGTTAAACACTTTCAACGAAAAAAGGAAAAATTACTTCAAGTTTATTTTGGTTGAGTCAACGCGAACCTGGATATTTTAAGAGAATATAGTGAATACTAAATAACATTTGTTTCACTGTGGATGAGAAATATATTACTGATGTATATATTGAAAGAAATATGTATAATTAAAACTGTTTTATTAATAAACATATAGATAGATAGATAGATCATTTATTACTTACATTATTTGGTATTTGAGAAGGCACATGTTTATGATTATACTACATACCAGGACGATTTTATCAAATGCACTCAAACAATTTCCTCATTTTGACAACATTCTTATGGGTATTGTTTTATAAAAAATCTTAATTTTTTTTTCAGCAAACCTATAATTCTTTCTACATGAATTCGTACAGTTGCAATGCCTCGTGTGTTTTCCAAACCTATAGGATACAATTGAGTTTAACCTTTTGTAAAAGCTGGTATTTATAGTCTTATCCTCTGAAGAGGCTTTCCTAAAATCACACATACCTACATCATTTAATTTTAACCTTACAAAAACCTAAAAGCAATTTTTGTACAAAAATTAAGTACTTACCAGTTATAAAATGTTCTGGTGGCTTTTACTTAGTGGCCCCCGCGCCAAAACTTTAATCCGAGCATTTCTTCTCTCTATAGACAATGCAAGATGTTCCCCCTATTGGTTAAAATAGCGGTAAATCGAAAAACGATACATTATTTCTCAGCACGCATTGAACATTTAACAACAATACAAAAATGTGACATTTTCTATAAATTAGACCAGGATTAAACAATTTACGTACGCAAATAGTACTGACGCGCGTATTGTATGCCCCCTAGTAAATATGGCCGAACTGTCAATGACGTCATTCTGGAATGGCCAATTGGCTTGCGAAAACTACAAATTTGTAACAATACGTAAATAAATAAATAAATAAGTAAACAGTAAACATGTCATTAAAACAAGTAGGAAATTCATCACTTGCTATTTACTATGTATATGTTTCTAGAAACTCTTGTTAGAACGAAATATCTGAAAGAATGCATCTAATTTGAATTGCGGTTTACGTGCGCTTATTTGTATCCATAATGTATTCAATTCCATTTTAGGTAAACAATTTATATTTATGATGTTTTCCCAGATAATATTTTACTACTAATGTATTGAATTGGATAGCTCGTGGTGTATTTTGAAACTTTTACATTTATGTAGACAACACAGAAAGAATTACTTCAGAAAACAAATTTAAATTATTGAAATTTATGTGTCGCAAAATATTCGCATATATCTTTCAGCATCCGCACTGCCGGGCTGACCCCTATCTTGGAAAAGTGCAAAACTGAGCGCTGTTTTCAAATGAAAATTTATTTCAACTATAAATATTCAGCAATCCCAAACTTATGTATTGGATAGAGGTAAAATTCAACCTACATGTTATCAACAAAAGTAAATATAAAATTAATTTCCTTTATTGACAATTTCTATCAACCATAAATATACCATGTTGAAAGAGCAACAACCTTTCCACCTCTTTTGCTTATATGGAACCGGAAATTCATTGAAATTAGTTTTTACTTGCTAGAACCAGTAAAATAGGGGTATCTGAGAGACAAAATATTGGTCTTAAATCGTATTTTTAGCAGGAATGCTCTAATCGGCCCGATATTAATGAAGGATGGTTGTTTATTTTTAACTAACTTCAAGACATTTGAAAAAGGATTAGGTTCACAATTAAATCCATATATGTCTCTTTGCTTGTTCTCTCATTATTTTGGATTAGCTTGAGTGGTTTCTATGAAATCTTTTACAAATTGTAGGATACGGTCCGGTATCATTGTAGTTATCAATCTAAAACAATATAAAACAATATCGACCAAATTGTGTTCAGAATATGTGTTTTGTACATCATATTTCCATCCGGAAGAATGTACAGATTCTGTATCTGATCAATACGTCTGCATTTCTGATATAAATTTTCAAGGCACAACATTCCAATTACCTCTTAGTGCATCTCCGAAGGCAGCGTTCATTTTCTTGTTCTAATATATGATCAAGCGACTAGATGGCGCCTGCTGGCTGTTTTATATGTCGCTATTGTAAAAATACCGGGATGTGCTATAGTCAAAGGATTCTCATGTCGGTCGTCGCATACCTACCTTGCACTGACCAGAGCCAACAGCTCTAAACTGCAGTCTGCAAGTGGTGTGTGACGACTGGCAGGGGAGCTCCTTTAAGTAGGATCGGTCTTTCGGCTGGTGTTTGTTGCAATCGAAGCATTAGCGTTTTGATGGTAATATGCAATTATTACACTGAACGCGCCAGATTTGTAACTTTGGTTGCAGTCTGGTTACTTTCCTTATAGTAAAATAAGGATTTATAGAGGAGTTTGCGACTAAAAATATTATGTTTAACTTGATACTGTTTCTTATTTCATCTTATCACTTGCTCATCTAATACATAACTGTCCACCGTGCGTTTGGATCCACTCTATATATACCCGTGGTGCTTATTGTAAAACTTTCCAGTCTATTCTTCGCGGCGTTTCTGGGCCCCTCTCGGGCCCTAATAAATTATTTCGTGTGGTAAATAGCTTCTAAGTTACAACTACGTTACGTTATAAATTGAATATATAATAACTACGCTTTTTTTCGATAATTTCTTTTGTAAATAAAGAGTAATAACAATAGCGATTTGGTGGAGTTCAGTAAAAACCATGTCATTATAATAAATAAATAAACACCACAGAAATTAGACGCTAAAATATTTACAATAGTACTTGTAGTATTTACTAATTAGGAAAATAATAAATAGGAACAATAATAATAATAATATATATATAAAAAAATTACGATAAACTTAACATTCTAAAAAGGAAATCCTGCAATCACATTCGATTCAATGCTCCGGGTTGTTGGTCATTAAATTCTCCGTTGACATTATTCTCGTCTCCTTCAATGCTTTCATCTGTATCACGAAACACTAATTCGCAATCACATTTCATCTCCTTCTCCATTTTCATCTCTTAGACATGGAACCAATAGTCCTACTGTCCAGTGCAATGCTGGCAGATGACTGAGTCTTATGAAACTGATGATTTTATTGTGCACTCGATCAACTGAAATAATATAGGAGGGACTGGATTTCGAGTGCCTCTGGCTGGGACAAGTCCATCTTTGCGCCTTTGCCAGCCTAAAATATTACGTTGAACTGTAATACATATCTGTTATTATTCCGTCTTCCCAGTATACTTGCGTATCAGTTTCAACTACGAGCGGCGGTTTATAAGCATAATATGGGGTTTTATATTCTGATGGGATCTTCCTCATCCTAAGAATTTCTAGAAATCCTATCAAGATACTTAGAGTAGTTTCAAAACCTCATGAGTTTTGACCTTCATATGTGCAGAGACATAATTTCGGCCGTCGGGTGAATTACACTACTTCCTAAAAACATTAGATATATTGCTCATAGTGTGTCTCGAGCTCTCGCTGAAATGTTTTCACTACATATTTATATCGCAGAATAAGCTCCGCCTTCTGCTCATTTCGCGGCTCATGAGGTTTTGAAACTACTCTAATACTTGCTAAGCTCGGACATCTATATAATATTTGTTCGATTGTTTGTTGGTTTGCTTACAATTCCTGCAGATGTTACTTGGAGTGTCCTTTTTTATTATATACATTCTGTAGTTTCTTGTGTCTATTACATGGTCTTGTATGCTAACTAAGAACTCTTTCGCTTCTAGGACTAGTTTTTCATTCTTCAACCTACCTACCGAGGATACTGAAGCTTCGGAATGGTCTTGTATATCATATATGCATTCTCCATTAAGTTCCTTTGATCCCCACTCTGTATTTTTCCATTAGTTGTTGTAATTAGGAATGCTTTGCTGAGGTCGAGTTGAATATATCCAAAGTCGGCCTGAGCCTAAGCAGGTTTTGGAGTGAAAGACTTTCCTCTGTTGTCACCCGACGGTACCCATAGCCTTTCTTCATAGGTAGTGTAATCCTTTATGTCGGTGACCTTGGATGGTAAATTCTGGTCCGAGTAAGCTCTGTTCTATTCTCCGATTAGTGCCTGACCACTTTACAATACCAGAGAAGTATTGCAGACCAGGAAGAATGTACCTCTTGATGCAGTATTCCTGCTCCTCACAAAGTTACAAAGCCTTTTGTAAAACCGATCTATCAATATCTGTCTAAATTTTCCATCCACAACCATATAGATTGGCGGATCTCAGATATTCATAGGAATCATCAGACATGCATGGACTTGATGGTAGTATAGTTATCAAGTTGCGTGGGTTGCCGCTTCACATTTTCCAGCGGCTTGTATATCAGTGTATGCGCGGATGCTATGCAATCTTAGGCGAGGCTTGTGTAGTGTATATACCATCCTTCGCAGGGGATGTAAAGCTGTCGGTCCCTTGTCTATTAAATGTTTCCAATATAAATGCGGTATGCAACGGTTTTTCTAAAATTTCACTTTTTACGGGGTTATAATCGAGAAACTACTCACACTACAACAGAAAGACTTAGATGGAAATTATAGATATTTTCTTCCTCTACAAAATTGATAATAGCAATTTGTAATAATGTCGGTAATCGGCAACAGTATATTCCAAAAACAGTTTTCAACCCATATAGTACGGCAGCCCGTTACCAGAATTCCGTGTTATCACGCCATGCCCAAATCGATAACTAATGGTTAGATTATAAATAGAAGAAAAAAAATTCCTGAGCGAACAAGTCCCACAACGTTATGCTTACCCGGTAGAGTAATTTCAGTCTGTATAAAAAATAATTTTTTTCTGGAATCTCGTTTAAAATGTAAAAGATAACATGAATTCATCAAGAACTAATATTTTGTGTATTGCAAAATTTAAATATTTTAAATTAAATTTGTAAGGTAATGTGATGTAAAAAAGGAAAAGCGCCAGGGTTAAAATTTATTGCAAACTGTTGAGAATAGTATAAAAAACAGTAAATGCGTTTGAAGTTTTTGCCCTGTAGAACGGCGAGGGAAAGGGTTAGGGACTTCGGGCCGGGCTCATTTTCAAGGACAATCAACTTTATTTCAAGATTTTTTACTCCGAAGTTTTAACTTCATTAGAGCCTGCACGCGCGCATTATACATTTATAAAAACGAGTGCGGTAATTCGGCAACCGTGCAGCGAGATGCCGGGGGAGGAGCCTAGCGCTCCCACTTGTCTCCCTTCTCTCTCACAAATACACGTCCCACTGTGCTTGTCCGTTTTTATAAATGTATTACGCGCGCATGCAGGCCCTAATGAAGTTAGAGCTTCGGGGTAAAAAAAAATCTTAAAAGAGAATTGAAAAAATCCACATTCGATGGCGAAAAAAAATCTCCCCCACCCCTTTCCTTCCAGGCGAAAAATGACTTTTTTTAAAAACAATAAGAACAATAAATTGGCAATTTAGCAACCATTTGTTATTTATAGATAAAATTGTCAATACATGAGCGGAACTCAAAGTAGGTACATTAGTACACAATCTCAGTTTTAATTTCATTTACGTTTATCCTTCCCCCTTCCCCCCGTAATCAACCTAGCGACTTGAAACTTGGGCATAGTACTTAGGTCCTGAGTGTCTATCGGGGAAAGAAAAAGAAAGTCGCCAAGTCAGTTTCTTCCTTGAAAAACAAAACAACTCTCGGTACGTTCCCGCTGCAGAGAAAATTCCCTATACAAATCCGTACCTTCAAATCGTAATATCTCGAGAACCGCTGAACCGATTTCGACGAGTCAAAATTCAGTTTACGCGCCTTCTCCAGCCCTTCGTTTTACCTATGTTACATTTTTTAGTTCCGAATCAAACTAAGCGATTTATGCCTGAAAAACTGATTTTCCCTATTTTTACATGTAAATTTCCCCACTCCACCACTTCCTTTGCGCCCGCAAACATGACTAGTTGATAGGAGGAGTCCGACTACATAATATGCATAAAGAAAAATCGAAAAAACGGACGATTCCAAACCCAGATCGGCTCCAATACACCATAGAACGAAATAACGGTTTACTTCGACCCTACTTTTAATGGATCTGATGGAGTTCTTGAAAAGAGGTGTTACCTTTATGAATCGTTAAAAACTGATTACTAATCCAATTTTCATTCGACGAAATTTTGTATATTTTGGTTGGCCTAAACCTAAACATATTTCATTTAAAATGTACAGAACATTTTTAACGTTCTTATCCTATACCATAAAATATGACATTAAAGTAAAGAATTAAATTCAATTAAATGTAAATTATGAGAATTACATTGATATACCACTGGTATTTATAAAAATAACGTATCTGTCAAATATAAACATTTAAATATCGTTATGAAGTATATAAGCATTATATCCGTTTCCGGAAAATCATCAATCAATAAATAAAGAGCAAATATTTCTCCAAAATGTATAGAAGCATTAGTTTTCCAACTTTCTATACATCCATCGATACAGATAAATCAACATCAAAGTCCAGATACTTTAACGTTCTTATTTGGCTGTCGTCGACACCAGCATAGTGTCCATCGAATAAAATGACAATATTACGGATGTTTTACTTGCAGCTATGTCAACATAGTCGAGAAAACGGGAGGATACTGGACATTTAAAAATATTTGTGAAGGGAAAGATAATCTGACATATCATTGTGATGTGTTTGTACTGCAAATTGGAAATAAAATCTCTGAAAATAGAAAATTATTTAATTCTTATTATATACATAAAGTTGTTCAACATAACATGACTATTAATCAAGGGAGTATTAAAGGGGAAATGATCTTCACTTTTTCTATTACCGTTTTCAAATCAATAAATTTCCCATGTTGGCGTAGAAATTAATTTCAGCTACATTTCTACATAAAATAGATCGCTTTGTTAGGAACCTGCAGCACCAACCGAAGAATTTAATTATATTAATGCACAGTCGAAAATATAGGTAGTTTTAATTAACAACAATTATTAATTTACAATATTTACAAACTCATCTTTATTATCATCTATCATATATTATTTACTTTATTAATTGTAAATTAATACTCAATAAACTTATAACGCCTGCACAACAAAATTGTAATCGACATACTTGGAATGACGAACAAAAGTTATATTAGTGGTGTACATTCTAACAAAAGAAAATAGTAGCGCACTCTAGTAAAAGGAAAATAAAGAGTAGTTCTAACATTAAGTTTAGCAGTAACTGCATTTCAACTGCTTGCGCTTGTGTTATTTGATTCTTGGTTATACAATGGAAAAATTAAATTGAATTATTAGCTCAGAGTTCTCTGCGGTGGTGTTTATAACGACTTGTTAATATTGTGCACATGTCAAACTAACATATAAACGTGATTTGTGGTCTCAGAAAATTTTGTAAAGGTATTATTATTTACTGCTAGTTGAAAAATCGCTGATATTGTTAATCTGAAATGTTCTACGGAAGAAAGGAAATAATGTTTTATATACAAGTTTCATACTTTTTTACTATTTCCCTTTATGACAAGGACTTTTCAACTGATATTAATATGATAAAGGATATGATAATTAAAATCGTTTATCAAATTTTCATGACCACTTTAGACATGACCAGAAAAAATATAAATTTTATTACGACATTGTTTGTAATAAAAATAGAAGATATTGCATGGCTCTTTCGAGAATCTGAATCTTTAGATGAAACAAAAGTGAATTTAGCCCATATCTAGAAATTTCCGAATAAAGTATATTCAAGAAAAAAATGATACGAGGAGTAAATACTTCTGGATTTACAGATAAAGTAAGTTGTAAGTTTGGCGGTGAAGTACTTTGGAAATAAATCATAATTATTTATTATAGGTTAATAGTTAAGTTCAACTGGATTTGAAAATTAAATGTGTATGAGTTTAGTTTATCTGGAAAATTAACATTGCACATGTTGATACTAGTGGTTTATCAGTCAGCAGATGATAAAACCAAATCATCAGACTCTCAATTTAACATTCTACTATTGAACAAGGATAGTTAATTAGTATTAATTTAAGTAAGCACTACTTTTAGATGTTTCCAAATAATGTACTTAGAAATACTCTACCTGCATCTCGAAGTACGTAAAAATAATAATTAGAATCTTGCAAAATTTTTAAGTGTATATCGTAAATTCCTCCCCCAGATAGATATGCCATATTGAACAATTGATTCAACTAAGGCATTATACACGAGTGTCAGTGGGTCTTTTTTTAAATGTCTCTTAGATTACAGAAGCTAAAATAGTTTTCTAATTATTGGAACATCTCAATTGCTGTTCTGAAATAATAGAACCGTATCATCTACGTAGGATATTATGTTATGGAATATACCTAATTCGCTAATGGCATTTATATGCATGAGGAACAGAATTGGGCCCAGCACCGTGCCTTGCGACACACACAGTTTTATTGTTTTTGCTCGCTTATGGACTTATTGGTTATGGCAATTTGTCTTCAGTCGGAGATATAGCTAGTGAAAAGTTGTAAGACTGTACCGGAAACACCCATCAATTCAATTTTTTCTAATAATATTTCATGAGACACTGTGTTAAACACCTTAGCCAAATCAAGAAAAACAGCAAGGCATTTTCTATTGCTATTTCGACTGATATTTATTGTATCATTAACAATCTCAAACATTTCATGTTCAGTTGACAATCTTTCTCTAAAACCAAATTGTTATTACGATATAATTTTGTATTTGTCCAAAAAAGATATTCATCTTTCTTTCACAATGTTTTCAAAAATGTTGACAAAATTGCAAATTAAAGATATGGGCCTGCAATTATTTACCAGATTTATAAACTGGTATTACAAATGACTTTTTCCATGAATTTGGAACAACGCCATATATAAAAGCTAAATTTATTATATGTTTTATCGGTTTTAAAGTATATAAATGAATATGTTTTATTAGACCACCAGTTAGATTATTATGACCAGGGAACGTAGCCTTTATCAAGAGAATTGCAAGACGATTGCTTAGTTAAGATCACTCGTCTTGCGATTTTTTATATTTAATATGTTGCAAATATACTTAGCTGTATACGTTTATATTACAACACCTAGGCATTTTCAATACAAGTGCTCTAAGTCTACAATATTTTGTATGAAATTGCAGATATCAAGCAATTCAGCCACATGCAATGTGTTGGCTGTGACAGTTCTGTAATGTCACCTACTAATTATAGCTAGACATCGTTTGTCTTTAAGCAAGAAGAACATTTAGTTAATTGCACTTTCAAGATTTCATTCTCGAAGGACCTGAGATAAAGCTTAGGATATAAATGTGATAAACCAAACTGATAACACGGACCAGAGATTCAAGCTGTAATCGATTTAAAAGCCACTAGTTATAGTAGGAGCGGTCAGTGCACCGAATAACGTTGTATGTGATTATAAAAGCAAAGTACTTAACACAATGATTGTTGGGATTAGAGGAATTAGTTTGGCCCATGACACAATATTAGTAGTTGCTGTGGGGTAAAATACAAAATAATTAATTAAAAATTACACAATTGTTTATTTAAATTACCTCAAAATCTAATTCGCGATTTGCATTTGACATTTTAAAATAAATATATCTAAAAATGATAACACTTTCAGCCACAACTTATGTTTTCGATGCCATCATTTTTAGCTGTGAAACATAGCTCTCTGTTACCATTTATTTTACTTATTTCTTTCGAAAGTGGCACATTCTTTAGGCCTCAATGTTTCAAAATACTTTAAAAGCAATAACACACTATACGCCTAAACGTTTCAAGTAAATTGACATTTGCTATCCAGATGCTGCTTATTTTCACCTGCGAAATGCCTTTTTCTTATAGCTTCAGTTAATGTTATACATCTAATTATATAAAAGATAATTTTGTTCAATTCTTTTATCTGTACAGTCTAGTTACATTAGTGTAAATCTGAAATAATAACTTGAATAAGTTTATTAAGAAAACTTGTCGACAACAAATTTTGAGAAGTAGTATAACATTGAACAATCAAAAAGGATACTTTTGTATTGAATTCAGACAATTATACAAGTCAAGAATACGACGAAAGTGTGAAACAGCAAAAGTATTCTATTCTCACAACTCGCTCGACAAATGTATGCAAAAATATTTTTCTCTCTTTTATTCATTACTTGTTATTTTTTTTTGTAGAAATTGCCAGCAAAGTGAGACAAGACAATCCGTTTTCAGTCGTAGTCGCCTTTTTTTCATTCAAACTGCACCCTAGAATAAATCAAGTGAATGTCACGTGCACAAAATTGTGCAACTTGATATGCTGTCTGTCGTGTCTGAACCCGTCTTTAAGTATACCTATTTGAAATTACTGTTAAAAGTGGAATGAATAATTAATCTAAACGACATAATGCTTCCTCGGAGGCTATTATTATGATTAGAAATAATACCTGTTGTTGTATGTAAGGAAATGCCACGAAGTATAAACTGGATTATAAAGGTAAGCGGCTGCTATTATTTTGCCCGTCTTCCTTACTTCATGAAACTAGGTTTTGAATATCGAGTTACTGTCTTGGATATTATATACATAAATCCACAGTTTCGAGCTATCAGAGGAAAAGGTGCATTAATCATTGCTACGTTTTGCAATGGATGAGGTTAAAAATAACGTCCTCTTTGTTAAACCGGCTTCGGTCAGTTGGCATAAAACGGTCAAATCCTCTCGTAGCATAGTAACACTTTTTCCGGTTTATGATTTAGAGTTTTATTTCTTTTGGTTGTAATATATTTACATTGCGAGAAATATAATTTCATTACAGTAAAAAGAACATTTTCTAAATTTTAGTTATTGTCCGCTTGATGTTCGATAGTTTTTTGTACAACCTGCGCTTATTAATAAAAGAACTTGATAAAATTAATATTGTAGCATTTATGTGTAAAAAGTAGATACTAGTAGCTATAACAAACAGAATGAATTACCATGAAGTTGACGTATATAACGGAAAGCTGTGAACATTTTTTTGCAAATAACTGAAACGTCTTAAAAAAAACCACTAATAATAATTGTGAAATAAAATTGCAGACAGTCTTTAGGTTAATTGGAAATGACATTATTAAAATGATGGTCGCTATTTAAAAACTGTTTATGACGTCATAAACTTTTAAAACATTTTGTAGAAATTTTTTAAATAATAATAATAAACGTATTATTTATTATAACCCATGGCCATTACAAAGAGAAATATATATTACAACTTTGTTTTGTGGCATATAAGTGGCGAAGTTTAATGTGTCACAACTGTTTAACAACAATTATGACCATTACTCTTACACTTAGCCTAGTGAAACTGCTTGCTTGTATAATTTATTTATGAATTTGAAATGATTACACTCATATTGATGCAAAAAGAGAATAAAAACGTATAAAATCAAGCAAACACTAAGTATTATAAATATTTTTTAGCTAATAAAAGCTTTAAACAAAATGACGTAAGACAATACTTAATTTAAAACAATAATAATAATAATAATGCTATAGGTATAACATGGGGGCTATAAATTAGAAATTTGACGCTCAAATAAAAGAGATTTATATTTGTACTTTAAATTGTACATTCTTTTGCTTTTAAGCTCGTTATATATTTTACAAATTTGGTAACTAAATGACCTCTTGAACGACTGAGAAGGATGTATTGGAGGAGTTACAGTCCGGGTGAAATCAGTCATAGACCGGGAAAATTAATTCGGATGAAATATTTTTGTGCCATCTTGTTCAAAATGTGCTCCTTTACAAGAAAGTACAGTTTTCCAGATGGAAATGTGGTAAGGAATTGTTTAAACAAAGCTTTTTTAAACAAATTTGAAAAATTGACTTTCTTGTTTCGGATAAAATAAAGCCACAAATGTGTAGGGTATTTTTTTAAGTAATGTTGTGAATAATTCTATTTTGTAGATTCCTTGGATTTCATTTTTATTTAGAAAAAGATGCGTATATAGTAGAGAATCCCAAAAAGGAAAGAAGGACACTGGAAAGGGAAAAATGACGGAAAAGGGAAATAAGAAAAAAGAAAAAGTTGAAAGCATTTCACAAGTAATATTTAAACAACGCGAAACTTATTCACTTCATAATAAAAGGAGCGCCTTTCTTCAAGCATCATAATCAAGAAATATATTATGAAAATTTTTTTTCTAAAGTTAAAACCTACTTATTCCCTTAATTCTCAAAGTTCAATCAATAATTTACATTAGACTTTCCTATTACTGTAGAAATCTAACAAGCAAATTAATTAATAAGGATAATTTAGTAACAAAACGGAGTTGCAAAGGATAGTGTAACTCTTGTTACTTTCGTATATTAAAGTAATATATCCATTACTATATCTATGAAATGTTAAACTAAAATTCACGGAATTTAATTTTTTGCGGACGCCAATTATTATAACAATTAATTAAATACCAAAATGACAGGTTCCATAATAGTTAACACCATTGACAAGCAATTTGTTGTTTGCCGATTCATAATTTAATTCTGGTAGTCGCTTATACTGTGAAACATTATAGACAGCTTTGAATAATAATGTAAATAAATAGTTTAATTTTATTTCATGTCAGTGGTGGAAACAAATCACACAGGCCTAAACTGTTATTATCAAATTTATTGTTAATTAAGTTATCTATATAAAATTGATTGTAATGTCTCGGCATTTAATTTGTAACCTTGGTATAAAATTTCCCAATATGACTCGTACATATTTTAATTAGATTTTATACAAGTTGTCATTATCGAAAATACGCAATTCAAGTACTTGGATGAAAGTATTGTTTACTTTGTGTGAAAAACGCATCTCGTTTATCCAAGTTCTCAATCGCCTAAATCTCATGATGAAACATAAATATTCAAATGTTCTTTTTGTGACATTTTATAAATTAAAAAAAAATAGCCAAATCTGCCCAGCCTTTCTCAAGTGATACGCTTAACAACGAACAGCATTCTTATTCAGTATTTTTATTATACAGATTACCGGCCTTCCTACACAATAAAATATATACTCATTAAAACTAATATTACTCTTTTGTCTGTAGGAAGTCGTTAATAACAAATTTAACTATTTTTACTGATGATATTATGGCAATCGATAACTCACGGAGTTTGCAAGGGCTTTCGACAAGGATGGTCATGACACCTTACTAAAAAAATAATAAAATTTGGCTTTTCCATTAATCTCAAAAAGTTCATAAGTTCTTATCTAAGTTGCTGATTTCAACAAATAGAATTCATGAACATCTTGTCCGAGCCTTTTTTAGTAAGATCCGGAGTTCCGCAAGATAGTAACCTCGGCCCCTTAATTTTTTTTGTTATTTGTTAACGACATTCCCGAAGATTTAATTTACTCGGAGTGTTTGTTATATGCGGATGATTTGAAACTTTAGAGAAATATAAGAAGTGAAAAAGATGCTTTATTACTGCAGCATGATACCATTTTTAATTCGAGTACAAACAACAAAATATCGCGAACACAAGTAAGTGTTCGGTACTGTCTCATGCAAAAAGAACAAATTATTTTCAACATGTGTATAAAATTAATAATAATTCCCTGAGGCGTGTTTATAAACAAAAAGACCTGGGATATTTGTTTAACCACAATTTAAATTTTAACGAACACACTGAAAATATGGTAAAAAAAGCGTATAGAAATTTAGGATTTGTTATGGAGAATTGATCTGAATTTAGTTGGCAAATGATTAAAATGCTTTATTTCAGTTTTGTAAGATCAAAATTAGAACTTGCTTCACAAATATTAGATACAGGAACTGCAGTAGCGCAAATAGAAACTATTCAAAACAAATTCTTAGCTTTCGTTTACAGGAATAAAACACGAAGGTTTCCGGATTAAAATCAGTACCATACAGTAAGAAAATAATTTAATACTGCCAAACTGTTGTTACGAAGAGAATTAAGTAATGTGTTGGTTGTAGGCAAAATAATAAATGGATATATTCCATCGAGACTCAAGACCCAACTAGTAGTGTATTCTAACCACACAAGACTATGTCTCCCCCTCCCCCGTTTTTGAGGACGCTGAACACGATGGAGGTGGTTAAATTTCTCTCCGAGGTTACACCCCCCCTCCAAAAAAAGGCAAGAAATCACCCCCGAAAGGGGTAAACCGCGTATCCGCCGTCTCCTATCAGCCAAACCTGTTTTCGAGGATGCTGAGCACGATGGTGATGTTGAGACCCCTCGTCGACCCACACCAATCCCCCAAACAGCCAAAAATCACCCCCGAAATGGTTAAACCGCGGATAGGCCGTCTTCTCTCGGCTAAACCGTGTTACCTCCCCCCGGGGGTTACCCCAACCCCCAAACGGCCAAAAACCACCCCCGAAAGGGGTAAACCGCGTATCCGTTGTCTCCTACCAGCCAAACCTGTTTTTCCCCCATTACCGAGGATGCTGAGCATGATGGTGATGTCGAGGTTCTTCCTCGACCCCCGCCAACCCCTCAAACAGCCAAAAACCACCCCCGAAACGGTTTTTGACCGTTTGGGGGTTAGGGTAACCGCCGAGAGAGATTTAACCACCGCCATCATGTTCAGCATCCTCTAAAACTGGGAGCAGAGGGAGGGGGTGGAGAGACATAGTCTCGTTAGGTTAGAAAATATTCGTATTTTTCGAGGTTCTATCCGACTCACAGAATGCACTTCCAAGTGAATTATAAGAAAAAACTCGCCAACTGTAAGAATGTGTATCGATGTAAACTGTGTCTGTCATGATTAAAATTTTAACATATTTACTTAACACAATGTAAACTAAGGAAATATATAGAACAAAACATTCTGAGATACTGAATAAAGTAGTTCTTCTGCCTTTTGATTCTAATCTATAATTAAAATAATGAAGTCGACTGTATGTGATAATTGGATATTTATAATTATAGGCAATATTTAATTTAATAATTGTTATACAATAAATTTCTCTGTATACGTACTCCGTATAGTTAGTTTTTTTTATAAGTATTCTGGCATACAATGTGATGTAATTGTAAAATTAGACCTTTGTTTTTTTTGTCTATATTACATCAGTAAATAAATAAATAACACAGACGTCAACGGCATGCGGCATATCGTATTTTTTCATACATTCCAAAGTATAAATTACAAATATTTTCATGAAGTGTAAAGTGCAAATAAAATATAACTACTCGATAAGAATTATGGAAGGAATGAATGAAACAGCGATAAACGATAACAATAAAAGTAGAGACGATTAATTCTTAAAATGGTAATAAAATCTGTGATATTTCTACTTCCATAACTACAATGAGCGCTTTTACTGCGAAAAAAATTATATAAAAAATTATACGTAAACCTTATATTATTTTTCCATATTTTTTTTTACTCAGGGCCAAGGATTGAAGGCAATAACAAGTCATCTATCTTACAGAGTAATAAATCTTTTCAACACTTTTCCGCTACATTTCATAATTATATAACTAAATCAAATTAAGCAAATTATGAAATTCTTGAAATCTCAAGGTTGAAAAATAAACTGAAAATATAATTATGTCCTAGATTTCAGATGACCTTGCAGGTGGCTAAAAACATTTAGTCTATTTTAAACTATCTTTTGTTAGATGTAATATTAAGAGATTGTTTTTGTAGAAAATTTAAACTTTACACTAAAAATGTAATTATTATTTATATAGAAATGAAGAAAGAAAGATGGCAAACTCTGTTTTTGAAGTGATTTTCCAGCAATAGCTGTAAAATTTTTTAAAACCTTTTCTATGAAAAATTTCATGTATCATTTAATTATGAGTTTACTTTTTTGGGCTCACATTTCAACATTTAGACACGAAATTGATCTATTATCCGTCCTTCTGTTACTATTACTTCCAAGGTCATTTGGCTGGCAATTATGTACTTGATATTATTGGCCTCCTCCACTGGTATGGATAAAACTGAGCAAGACTAATATAAAGAAACACGTAAGGATAAGAGAGAGATTTATATAAAGTCATCATCATCATCCAGCCTCTCTAGCCCAATGCCAGACATAGGCCTCATGTAATGCCTTCCAACGATTTCTTTGATTTGCCGTCGCAATCCAATTGGGAACTATCCTTTTTAAGTCATCCGTCCATCGGCTTGGGAGTCTGCCTCTATTCCGTCTGTCTTGTTTGGGACGTCATTCGACTATTCGTTTCGTCCATCTATTGTCTGCTAATCGAGCGACATATCCGGCCCATCTCCACTTTAGTTCCTTGATACGCTTTATGATATCTCTGAGTCATGTTCTTTAGCGTATGGTTCTATTTGGTATCCTATCGCGTCTTGTGACACCTCTCTCCTTGGTCAACTGGGTTATCTTAGTTTTTGTATCGTCTTTGCAGCTAGTGTTTCGGCTCCGTAGGTTATCAGAGGTGCCACACATTGCTCGAACACTCGCCGTTTCAAACATAAGGGTATTTCTTTGTTTTGAAACATATCACGAAGTTTATCCAGGGCTATCAACCCTAGGCCTATTCATCGTTGGATTTCCCAGGTCTGTTTATCCCCACCTAGTCTGAGATCGTATCCCAGATACTTGTAGCCATAAATCTGTTCTATAATTTGTGCCGAGATATTAAGTTCTCCGCCCAGCATAAGATTGGTCATAAGTTTGGTTTTGCTCATATTTATTTCTAGACCAGCTTTTTCCACATCCTCTTTCATTTCCCAAACCATTTTTTTGGCATCACCGAACTAAAATCCTCAAATTCTAGCGGCCATGATAATATTTCTAATAATTTAATTAAAAAATGCAAATGTGTCATTAGTTATCCGTTAGCTTACATAATAAATCTCTCCACATAGAATGGTATTTTTCCCAGTAAATTTAAAAGGGCTAACGTCCATCCCCTTTCTAAGAAAGTAGATCAGTTTATTATGTAGTTTTTCAAAATTTATCCGGTAAACTCCATCTCAAAGAGCAGTTATTCAACTTTCTACAAAAAAATAATCTGCTTTCTCCTGCTCAACATGGTTTCACTACTAATAAACGCACTAAGTGATTATTATTATTATTATTGTCGGCTATTAGCACAATATCATCTGCAAATCTATGATGATTTAAGTACTCGCCATTTACATTAATTCCTACATTGTCCCAATTCAAGATTTAAACGCAAGTTTTAAGGTAGCTGTAAATAGTTTCGGGAAGATAGTGTACCCTTGTCAGATTCTTCTTCCAATTTTAAATGTATTGGCTCATGAAATTTTTCTGATGCTATAACACTATTATATACCTGGTATTAGAAAAGTATGGGAACGGTGGAAAATCTCGAATAGTTTGCATCAAATCGAAAAATAAAAAAATACGTGTCAAAAATTTTTCAAAAAACTATCTACTGATACCAAAATGACCTCCGCACCCACCACCCTGTGGGTGGGGTGAGGGGCAACTTTAAAATTTCAAATGGAAACCTCTATTTTTTATTAAGGAATCGGATTCTATGGCAAAAAATACGTAAATTTTATTCCGGACATTTTTTTCGATTCTTGCATGGTGTCGCTGTAATCGCAAAAAATTAAAAGAATACATTACTGTTTCAAGAGTAGCGTCTTGTGCCCATAAAAAAACGTCCAATTCAAAAACTAAAAAACACGGATTTGTTATTTTTACGAAATCTATCCAATGACATTGGATTCGACTCACCCACCCCTAACCCAGTGGGTGGGGCGGGGGATGACTTTGAAATTTGTAATGAAAATCCCTATTTTTTATAGCGATTCGGATTCTACGGCCAGAAATACGTGAATTTTATAACGGGCATTTTTTTCGAAATAAACCTTAAGCGTCCATGAGTTTATAAATATTTACAAACTCTAGCTACTCGTGTTGACAAAAAAACATTCAGTTTAAAAAACAATATATGTGATATCTTGGTTTTTTGAATGTTTTTTTAAGTGTTCTTAATAACAGTATTTGTTTTGTGAAATTTCTACGAGAACGTTCAGTTCCTTCCAACTTTTGTAGAGGCAGGAGCGCTCTTTTTTACGGAAAAAGTTATTTCATTTTTCGTTAATTCTCGCGCTTTTTTCTGCATAACGGCTACTTTAACAGAGGAAGTAAGAGTTTCTCTTTTAATGATGCGAGGGTGGGCCGATAAAGAAAGGTCCTATGACGAAATTGTGATTTTATTCAACGAAACTTTCCGTGTAGATCAAGTGGGAATTTCGAAATCTACTGTGTCTCGTACCATCAAACGATTCCTAGACACAAGGACAAATAAAAATCTCCCAAAATCTGGAAGACCAAAATCTGAAACATCGGAAGCTCGACAAATGGAAATGGCCCAGGCATTTGTTGAAAATCGAAGGTTATCAATCAGAAAAGCCAGTCAACAGCTTGATATGAGTGCATTTTCAGTTCATAAGAATTTGAAACTGTTGAAATTTCATCCTTATAAAATTCACTTTCACCGAGAGTTAAATGAAGAAGATTTTGATCGGCGACTTGAATGTAGTGAATTAATGATGGAAAGGAGTAACCAAAACCCAAATTTTTTGTCATCTCTACTTGTCTTCTCAGATGAAGCAACTTTTGAACTCAGTGGAAAAGTTAATCGCCATAATTTCAGATAGTGGAGTGACGAAAACCCTCACTGGATGCTTGAAACACACACGCAGTATCTACAAAAATTAAATGTTTGGGTAGGAGTTTTCAGTTATCGAATCATAGGACCGTTTTTCATAGATAAATGGAGAAAAATACCTGGAAATGTTGACAAATCAAATAGTTCCCGCAATAGAAGAGATTGCTGGTGATGAATTCGATAATGTTTGGTTCCAGCAACATGGGGCTCCTCCACACTATCGGGATATTGTTGGGACTATTTGAATGGTACTTTCGAAAATCGATGGATAGGTCGAAGAGGAACTATTGAATGGCCAGCAAGATCTCCCGACCTCGCGCCACTTGATTATTTTGTTTGGGCTACGTGAAGGGTAAGGATTATTTCACTAAACCTCGTGATTTGGAAGAGCTGAGGCAACGCATAATAAACATTTTTGCAGATATACCACCTCAAATGATAAGAGGTGCTATTGAAAATTTTGACGTTCGTCTCGGACAATGCCAAGAAGTCAGTGGGCATCATTTTGGACACCTGCTATAATCCTGAAATTACAACCTGTTAGTGTAGCAGTTAAGCTGTAAAGTAATTGCCTCAACTGGTCGAAATCCTCAAATGGCTGAGTTACCTCCTTGCCTTCACTGGCTGGGATCAAGAACTTATCTGAAGTGGCTGAATTAAGAGGTAAAACCACTGTTAGTTTTTTTTAAATCAAGTCTTTTATTGCCCTGTAAAAAATGTAAGTTGAAAATTACTAGCTGCTAATAAATTTACAGAATATTAGCTTGGGAAATCATTCACTCTGAGATCAGTAGAGTACTTTTCTGTTTTGTGATATACAAAGTAACAATTTATAATCAGGTATTTCGAACATTTCATCTATTACATCAGGGGAGAACAAAGTTTCACTGATTCCAACTCCCAAATATGAGTTTTGATTAAAATATGATTTAATGTCATCAAATTTATCTACAAAAGATCTGGCGTTAAAAAAACATACACTATTTAAACTTTAAACATGATGAATTTTGTTCTTGACTCTGATGAAATTGAATACAATTTAGTGCGTTAAACTTAAAAAAGGTAGTTTTTTCGTATTAAATTTCCACTTGTCCTACCAAAATCTTATTTTTAGTAGGTAGAAAAAATTAAAATAAAATTATAATGCACATATCATTTTGGTAAATTAGAAGTAATTTCATCAAATACGTATTTACAATCGCTTACTTAGTTTACTTTTCTAATTATTTTGGCGTAAGTATGCTAATCTATCATAAAATATCTTAAAGCAAAAGTTAGTTCCACCATCTTCCACTTAATATAAAAAATATGCACGATTAAATATAATGACCGTATTTCTCCCCTTATAAAGTTTTATAGTGCTTCTATTATCTTTTCCATAAGACGACCGATAAAAAAATCTTATTTTTCTCTCCCCATAACTGCCAAATTTACATCTAATAATCGGATATTTATTATACCTATTATATACTTTGACAAGCGATATAAAGAATTATTCTTATGTGCCTTTATCGTTTACTTTACCTGCTGTAATATTTATCATCATTTTTAGGAAGGGAAGGAAAGCATTAACTTATTATTAAGTGATTTGTGACAGTGATTTAGAACTTAAACTTATAAATTTTTTACAGAGTGAAAATTTTTGATACATCCAAAATTTATATTTTAAAATTATATCTGATAACCTGCCATTGGTTTGAATAGATTGAAAACAGAATTAGAATAGAAATATATTCATTATAAATGAGATCGCTGTAAAAAAAATTAGGAATATTAGAAATAGAATAGAAATAGATATATTTATTTACCATGATTGGATACTAATGAAGTACATATGGCATGTCATATAAAAACATTCATAACTATAATACATAAATATTAAAATAGTTTAAAATATATAAAATATATAACATAATATAATAAGAAGCATCACAAACAGTTTAAAGTAGATAAAAATTTAGATTGTCGTCCATTTTTTAAATAAATAAAAAGCAAATAGAAGGCATCAGACATATGTATCTTAATATCAACACACAATATTATTTTTCTGCTAGGCATTAGTCTTAAGGAATTCATAGATGTAATAAAAGGCACTTTCTACAAGGATCTTTTTGATTTCAGTCTTATATTTGGATACGTGGAGGTTTCTAAGATTTTCAGGGAGACTATTATAAAGTATGATGCTATTATAGTGTAGTGATACATTAAATTTGGCTATTTTGTGAAGTGGGATTGATAGAAGCTTTCCGTGCCTCGTATTATAAGTGTGATTATTATCAAGTGTTTTAAATGCAGGGCGCAGTTGCAATTTTCTTCTTAATGAACGTACTTTTGTAACTTTCTCTAAATTGTAAATTAGAAATAAGTCTCATAATTCTCTTTTGTAGCACGAAAATTCTATATAATACAAATATTGAGTGATAAGTGAGAATATACCAGAGCAGAGTAAATATCCATAATTCCCTCCTCACTTAGGGTGTCTTTTAGTTATAATATTGCATAGTATGCCTTATTCAGTTTGCTACATACATGATTATCTTACAGCTCCCAAGATAATGAACTTTCCGTATAGGTACCCAAGAATTTTGACGAGGTGCTTATGGGTAGACTATTTAATGAGATAATATAATAATTTAGAAATAAAGTTTTTTTCTAGTATTAATTTATTTCGATTCCACCAATTATTCGTTTCGACGTTAACGCTATTAATAGCTTTTTATAGATCATCACTATTTGGGGCCGATACAAAAATTGTCGTATCATCCGCGTACATGATTGTTAAACAATTTTTTATATGATGGAGAAGGTCACTTATATATTGTAAATAATAAAGAACCCAGTATTGACTCTTGAGGGACGCCTAATTTAATATCATATATATCAGACTTGGACTTATTATACTTCACTTAAAATTTTCTATTTTCCATGTAAGAAATTAGTCAATATAACAAATTTCCTCTTATACCAATAGTTTATAGCTTACTAAAAAGTATTTCTTTGCTCACGGAATCAAATGCTCTAGAGAGATCAAATAGGATCGGCACTACATATCATTATCCAATTCGTGGTACACAAAATCAAACAATTTACCTGTTGCACTTTCTATAGATTTCCCTGGCCTGAGTCCATACTGGTATTCAGTTAGGATCGCATTCTTATCAAGATATAACCTAATTCTATTGGATATTAGTTTTTCATTCACTTTAGGCATTACGCACACTAAGGAGATTTGACGATAATTCGCAATATCATGCTCATCCCCCTTTTTGAATACCGGTATTACCAGAGAAATTTTGAACTCTGGCGGGAAGTAACCTTCAAAAGTAGATTTACTAATAAGAAACAAGAACTGATCTGCAATGTTTGAAAATATATTCTTTAAAATAGGCCCTCGGTTATAAGTGGATAAAGTGAGGTAATGATAAATTATAAACTAAGTTATATTTTATAGAATTTGAGGCAACTGTAAAAAAATACAATACAAATTTATCTGACACCAATTTATCACCTGATATCGTTTCGTCATCTATTTTCAAACTTATGGATTTTTTTTATTGATTCAGTTTTTCCAAGTCTACAATTATTTACAATTTTCCAGGTTTCCCTTTGGTTTATTTTCCGCATTTTTTATTTTGTCTGTATAATAATTTTGCTTCGATGTTTCAATATTTTTCTATGTGCCTTTAGACTATGTTTGCATTCTAGTAAGTCGCCTACTTCGTCCCTACTATCCTTTAATTTGTTAAACATATGTCTAAGTTTCTGACCTTTCAATCTCAAGTCATTAGTTATCCAGTTTTTAATTTTTTTTTGAGCATTATTTGCTTTATTTTTAGTACGTATAAGAGTATATTAGTATTTAATGACTTATGATTGATAATCCAAGCAATGGGGGAAAAAGGGTCTACCACGCAACAGGTCGTAAGGAGATGAAATTTGGTGGGGTCGTAAAATGTACCATCCTGATAATAAAGCTGAGTTTGCGACCTTGGGGGAGCACCGCTCGCGCCGCCATTCTGTGTCACTTTTCAAAATATCACCCTGTCTAGTACTTCAATTTGAGAAGTCGTTGAAAAATTTGAATCGAATCTTACGGCTCGCCGATCACTTGTAGAAAAAAAAAGTTAAATAATTCTTCACACAACTTTTGTCTAAAACTTATTTTCAAAAAATTTTCCGTTTTTGACATATCGCGGTTTCAACCCTTAAGTATTTTTTTTACAACCCCTGCAATTCAATTTCTACTTTTTGGCTAGAGCCACTTGATGTACGTCTTAAAACTAATTTCTGGTAAAAAAAATTCAGTTATGGAGTACGAGTGGGCATTTAAAAGTCCCCTTTATTGGGCTGTAGTGAATATGTAGTCAGATAATAGATGGAAATAAATTTGTATATTTTCATAAAACAACTCATATTTTTTCGTGGAATCTATAAATCAAGTTAGAATGTGTAATAACGAATAACACCGATAATACTCATTTACACGTAATATTTGACTGCTGGCAAAATCTGCGTGCTGCATCATTATATTTTAATTTGAATGGCAACCAGTATTATGGCTCGCATCAGCTTCTAATCTTTTCATCCGTAGCCATTATTTCAATATTATTTATGTGTTTTGTGCAAAACTGCTTTCTTGTCCTTATTGATTCAAGCAAAGTTGCTGAAATTAGTTTAGAATAGTTTTCAGTAACACTTTTTTATACGTATGGTAGTGTAACCAAGTTAGATAAGTGACAATTTAAAGTCAGTTTGTTATATCGAAACCATTATTTTATTTGTTTTAGGTGTTTTTTTGCCTTTTCCTTTAAATGCGCCAGGAATCTGCATTATATAAAATTGCCGTGTCGTCTACAAAACTAATTATTTTTCCTGTTGTACTAAAAGAAAGTACGATGTTGATATAGGTAGTGAAGAGGACTGGACCCAGGACGATCCCTTGTGGTACACCGTATTTAACCTGTCTGAAACTACTAATGGGGATATATATATATTGAAAGTGTTCTATCTTATACCATAACAATCTAATTTTTCCAATAGTTTTTTTATGACAAACAATATCGAAGACTTTAGAGAGATCAATAAAAACACACAAAGTAGGCACTTTCTTATCTAAATTATTGTAAATGTAGGATGTTAGAGAGTGTATCGCATCTTCTGTCGATTTTCCTTCTCTAAAGCCATATTGCTGGCGTGATATTACATTATACTTGTTAAATAATGTTATTAATCTGCATTTTATGATTTGTTAAATTATTTTAGCAACATTAGAAATGAGAGAAATTGGTCTATAGTTAGTTATTTCTAATTTTTCGCCACATTTATGTATTGGTTTTATAGTTCCAGTTTTAAAGATTAATAAAAAAAATTCTTATCATCTCATCTCAGTTATTTTGCAGATTCTACACTTAATATTACCATTTTGTTTGGACACAATTTTAGGCCACGGTGCTGAGTATACTAGATTTGTTTATTTTACAGCTTCGACCAAACAATTATTGAATATGAAAAAGAGATTATCTGAAAACACCAATGAGAAAGTTATTATTATTATTATTAGCCGTTACTCGAGTCCGAGTATAAAAATGTTACAGTCGATAGATTGTGTACAATATAAAACAAGTAAAAGGTGTAGTCTATTGTAATTCCCATTCATCTACGGTGCACACGACTATGGCTATAGAGGCCAATTCGGGAGAGCACATGTCGACCGCAGTCAGGACAAACATAGACCTGGTTAGGTCTTGGATTCGGCCTTCTTGCAGCAACATTTTCTTGATAGCTGGCCACAACCCCTCGCCATTCGGTTCTGTCCACTGCAAGTTGTTCCCATTGCTCGTCTGCAATACCGCAGGATTTTAGATTTTCATGGAGAGCGTCTTTGAACCTCTTTCGTTGACCGCCACGCCTTCTTCTACCGCTTAGCAATTCACCATAAAGTGTACATTTAGGAAGGCGGTTATCATGCATACGATGAACGTGACCTGCCCATCTTAGGCGTCCTCTTGAAATAAGCACCTCAATTGGAAGGCTGTTTGCTCTCCTGAGTGCTTCCACGTTTGATATGTGATGGAACCAACGGATTTTCATCATACTTCTGAGGTGTCTTTGCTGAAAACGTTCTAATTCTTTCACATGACGACGGTAAGTGACCCAGCTTTCACATCCATATAGCAGTGTTGGAATGACAACTGCTCTGTAGACAGCCATTTTCGTTAACAAAGCAAGGTCGTGGTTGCCAAATACTCTCTCTCTAAGTCCCCAGAGTGCTCTAGATGCAGCGTTAATTCTATTGCGAATCTCGCTGTCCATGTTTGCTTTGTCATTAACAACGTTGCCTAAGTAATTGACCTGATCCACCACTTCAAGAGAATTTCCGTTAAGAGTAATGTCTATTTGGTTCACTTGATGAGGAGTTGACATAATCTTAGTCTTTCCAATGTTGATTTTAAGTCCCAAGGAATCATAGCTCTGGGCATACACATCTAAAAGTTCTTGAAGCTCTTCCGGCGTAGAGGCTAAAAGTGCACAGTCATCCGCATACTGGAGATCAGAAATGAATCGTGTGCGTGTCTTCGTGAAAGCTCTAAAGCGCCCTATGTTAAAGAGACCGCCATCAAAACGGTATCTGAGACCTATTCCTCTGACTGTCAGTTTGTTGTCAACAATAATTGTTAGAGCAGTGGTAAACAAATTAAAGAGTAGGGATGCCAGGGCACATCCCTGCCTAACTCCAGTGAGGGTTTGGAAAGGTTGCCAATGAGAAAGTACTTTGAAAAGATCAGAGTTAAAAGTAAATATATATATATATATATATATATATATATATATATTATTATTGTAGAGCGCGAATGCAATATGCTCTGTGATATTGCAGGAGCGAACTTCGCCCTTTCATCACTGGAAATAAATGCACTCTATTTGTAAATTATAAGTTTAATGTGATGAATAAAAACATTATTATTATTATTATATATTCTCAGTATGCTAGCCCATGTGTCATTCTTTAACTTGTCCTATATGGCAAGGATACTTTGAAAAATATAAGTTTCTGTTTCAACGAGAAAGCTTTTTGAAAGCCGACATGTGAATTATATGCAAGAAGTGATTCGCACAGAGGGGTGTGTTATTTCAAGCAAAGTAATTTCTACAATGAGGATCAACAAACCTTTCTATGTGGTTATAACGGCGGTAACTAACTGAAAATTCAATAGCATTTGCATCATTAATATTATTCCAGATTAAGCATATCGTAAGCTCGCCGTTAGAGTCAGGCCCCTTGAGTTGTGCAAGAGACATTTGGACGCATTGGGAATTTCGTCTATTGTATATATATGTTTAAAGGTGTGTTACATGTTGTTAATCATAATAAAATTGTATAATGCTGGCTCTTCTTGTGAAAGGTACAACGTAGTAATTGATAGTTTCATCAAATATACTAACAATAGTAGGGTAACAACGGTTATTCGATATTTTCCCGGCTCCTTCGCCAAATAATTAAAAATTAAACTAAAACTTGAAAATTATGAACATTTTTACTAGTAAACGATAATAAATTATAACAGTAGCATCGCTTCGCGGAACTTATCCATCTTTGTTCACAATTTCTGAAATACTAGAAAAACACATTAATCGAGAATTAATCAAGCAAAACTTTCACACTAATAATAAACTACCTAGTTTCATCTTTATATCGATGTTCTTTCATCTGAACGTGTCATCTAAGGGTACTAAGTTTAAGAAAATTATTATTAATGAATACAAACTAATAAAATTACTCAGTTCTTCTGCATTTATATGAACATTCTTGCTTCAGAATGTATCAACACTTCAAGCCTTGGGCGAAAATTATTAGACAATTTAAATAGCAAACCATTTAAGGTATATCAAAAGAACTACCTTATCCTAGTTAATACTCTAACTTTAATTATATGTTTAGTAGAATTTATAGCATATTGAAACAAAAAAAAAATTAAAATGAGAATTCAAAGGCCACTGAAGTTAAAAGTTGAATCATCAACACGGAAATTAAAACTAACTCTAAGGTCACGGTCGGAAGCTTTCACACTTTTTGGAGACCCTGAGATGCCTGTATGCCTGTACAATGTATGTTGATTAATCTACTACATACATTCAAATATCTTCGTGTATCGAGTTTCATCTGAAGAGAGAGGTTCTTGTTAATTTGTGGATGTCCTTGGTACTTGATATGACCATGCCTAGTAATGCAGCGCTGTTGATTGGCTGTATTCCATTGTTATTGCTTATATGACGAGGGCTATGTAGCAGGTATAAATATTTGCTTTCTACTTATCTTTGCATTCATATACCCAATAATAATTTTGTAGTGGTTAGGGGCTGATCTATATGTCTTTTCAAGTCTTAAAAACTCTTTGATAATTGTCGCAAGGCCGAAACATATGTCAGAGAAATCTGAACAAAACTAATGAAACAATAAACTAAGTGCGTATTGTAACTATTCTTTTGAATGTTTATAATTATCCTATATATGAGATCTTCCTCGTTCTGTTCATCTTTCTCGAGAAGAAATGTCATTATTGTGGTATTTGAGTTATGTTAAGCCAACTTGTGAGGATACTTTTAGGAAACTGTTTAAAATGTTACAAACCATATTAACGCAAAACCGACTCTAAGATCGACTGAACTGATTTCAATTAGGCTTAAGTCATGCGGTGCTCATTATTCATTTTTTATATACATTCAATTAACGTCGGCCTATTCCCGCTACTGAGGCCTATCACCGACGCCTGTAGACGAGCTACCCCCTACTAGTAATTTTGCCGAACTTCTTCTCTTTCGAAGAGCAGGGACTTTTTACTTGCTTAACATTTAGTAGACAAGGGGCCGACTGCTCTACATCCCCTCCGAAGGATGGTATGTGTACTACGCAATGCGGGCCTATGATTGCATAGCTTCTGCGCATTAACTGATATAGAAGCCGTTAGAAGATGTGGGGCGAGGATACATATTTCCTTGTGAACACGGAGACGCTCCCTCGTTTGGTAAAATAAACACTTTTCAAGCCTTAGAGCTTGATAGAGACCTTGGGAGCCTTTCGTGCACTTAATTTTTGATTTAAGAAGAGTGGGGGGGGTCACATGTAAAACGTCGGATAGGGTCAAATGTTACACCCTATATAAGCCCTGGAGTAAGTTGCTTTACTCGAAATAGTTCATTATCTACTTTAAATAATTTTATTGTCTATGACAGGGTCCAAAACTTCACCCTGTATATGCGTTTATAAAGTTAAACACTTTGGTTTAAAGCGAATAAGAATAATTTAACTGAACAAAGTTTTAAAAATGGTTTAACTTAAGTATTTAATTCACACAGGTTAAAAATAAATACTTGTCGAACACTGAAATTCCGTTGTTAAAAATATTAAGGTTTAAATATAAAAATGTACAAGATTGTTTTATAAAGTCTGAAAAAATTTACTTTTTGTTTGATACGAGAGGGCAGAATATATTTGATTTAAAAACTCATTTTTACTTGGTTCGGCCAAGGAAGCAGCTGTAGTGGCTCGTTCGCAGCGCACGTATCGAATTGGACTTCAATTAGGAATATTAAGATTTAAATGGAAAAATTTGATTATTTGTTAGATGGCAGTTTAATTGAAACTGTTTTTTACTTGGTTATGGCCAAGGAAGCAGCTGTAATGGCATGATTGGAGATTCAACGTTTGCGGTGCACGTATCGAACTGGACTTGCTTTTTATGTGGTTCGCCGGAAACTCGGCGTGCAGAGATCTGGAAAAGTCTGGAAATGTCCCGGCCCATTCCAGGCGGGCTCAATTGTGCAATATTGTATCAGAAAATATAAAAATAGGAAATTCAGATATGAACATTATATGACCGTATCGGCATTAAAATGGGAAAAATTTTTGATACATGAATCGATTTGAATTCAAAAGTTATTAACGAAAATTAGTTGAAAATATTAAATTTGAAACGACCCTGTAAAGTCGTCCTTAAGGTCCTGCACAAAGAGTTGAATATGATATTAAATTTTGCCGGTGTCAATTTAATTTGATACATAGCTTATGTTCCGGAAATAAGTATTGATATTGATGGGGACGAAAGTACTGGTACTGTATTTGGATAATTTGAATGGAGACCGATTGTATGTTAATATTCAAGAAGCGAAAATTAATGATCGGTGGAATTGAGAGAAAGAATAATTTATAAAAAGTTCCAGCCAGCAAGCGGAACATACGGAATGGAAATAAGTTTTGATGTCAACTGAAACATATGAAATGAAAAGAAGTTTTGATGAATGCTCAGCTGGCACATCGGGAAGATGAATGAAGTTTATTTTGATGTATGAATGGAAACTTGAATGTGAAGTTGAAATTGTGAAAAAAATGTTTAATAATAATTTGTGGAAGTTAAACATAATATTGGGGCTGGGGTGTGGAAAGTGGTAATCGAGATATTGAGGGAGCTGGATGTTTGAAAGGTGTTGTTGATAAATTCAGACTAATTGTCAATTATCGGTGTTATGTGAATTTTTTCAAATTTTTTCGTATTTAATTGTAGTTTTTCATGAAATTAAGCGTCTTAAATACTTTTTTATTATAACTTGACAAGGTGAGGTGAAAGAATTGATTTTCTGACCAATTTTGAAACTTTTATTATACTTTCCAAAATGGATATTAAGCGTTAACAAAGAAGGGTTGAAAATGACTGTTTCACGGGGTGAATAATACAAAATCTATACTTACTGTTTCGTTTTTGCTTAACTGATTCACTGATGGTACCAATTGGACGTCGTAACACTATAGATCTAACACAGTAAATACTAACACTTTCTTAAATTTAAAAAGGAATTTTGAAAATACAAGAAAAAGACAATATTAAGTTTAAAAATATATATTAAATATTTTTAAAAAAATTATGTTTTACAAAAACGTTCAAGAAAAATGTATTGACAAACTATAGTCTGGTCCGTGTACAACACATAGTGAGGAACGGAACGACTTATAATGTAACCAACTACCATCCAATGTGCGGTTTATAGGTAACGATTACACAAAAAAATTCAGTAAAAAGTTCAATGTTTATAATTTTGGTGGGCTTTTGCTTGCCTGTCTGTTGACGTATTATCAGTTCAATATTAATTTAGTTCACTCCTCGGAGCTTAAAAATGCTTGAATCACAACGACTTTGAATTATATTGTGGCAATTAAAAATTCATACGTTCAGGCAAGGCGGTCCCACGTACGATCTGAGTACATGGTACTTTTCTGACACCGAATCACTGATGAACCGGATTAGGGCAAATACGCTTAAAACCCATCAATTTCCCGATCTACTGCTAGAAAATTTTAGGGCACCCTTGACGCTAAAGGTTATTTTCGGTAAAACTCTCGAAATACTTTGGCTAGAGACTGGATAACTTTTCCTCATATTTAACACAACGCATGAGTTGCAGTGCTGCACAACGTGGATTCGTAAAAGTGTTTTTATTTTCAAAATTTCTGAAGTTCGGTTTTCGTTACACTTTCTAAATTTTGTGGTTGGGACCATATTACATCCCCGTGCAGCGACATTTACTACACTTTCTAAAGTTACACTCCTTGATGGTTTTCCAAGATTTTGGCATAAAAAAACGCTCCGTAGAGCGAAAATGTGAATTTATATATAAAAACCTCTTCCAACGGCATCTTTACGTGAAGCACGCTTTTCATGCGAAATGTTTCGCATTTTTTTACAGTTTCGAAAAGTTCATCGAAGGTTTTGGCGTGTTCCTTGACAGACCTCGAAAACGGGGGGGGGTTTCTAGATTGGCGCTCTGACAAAAAAGGGACCCCTACTGACTCCTGACCTCGACTAAAAGTTGTTTTGATGTATTACGAGGGGCGGTCAATAAATAGTGAAAATTGAAATAGAAAACGGGCTGTAAAAAATTAACGAAACGAAGTAAAATATTGTTACGTATAGGTACGGATAGTAGTTTTGATCTTCTTGATGATTATAGGGGGTTGTATTTTTAGGTTTTTTTCTGTAATGTTTTGTTTGTAAAATTATTAGATTGAATGTTGAAAGTTCGGGATATATGAATTTGGGTTATTTTAGAATTATCGAATGTTCGTGAATTTTTTCAGATTTTGTTGACCTTGAATCTGGTTTTTTGAGGATTTCAGTGTCTGACTGACTATTTGTCATGGTTTGCCATGGTAAGTGAATTAATGTGTTTTTTTTGTTAATTTTGAATTTTTTTTTATTTTTTCGCTTGTATGTGAGATACACTATAACACTTGAAGCGGTCACCAGATCAAGTACTAAACGCGCCTAACATTGAGTTACATATTACATATTGCTCTTAAAATCCGTACTTTTACGAAGCACTAATATATAAGTGAATTATTTTTCAATATCAATAAAGCTCGTTGATGAATATTGCACGTTATTGTTGATATATTTTAAGTATAGCGAGTCTTAATAAGAGTTAGCAATATTGAAAAATCTGAAACCAACTCCTGTATAATACCATGGGAGAGAGGTTTCTTTTGTTTAAAGTCTTTTTGCAGAACAGTAGAAAAATACCCAAGAGAAAATACAGTTAAGTAAATATTATTTTTAATAAATTTTATTTAGTTCGGTCAACAAATGGGGAATGACTAGCTGCTTTTATTCAAGATTTGTTTTCTTAAAGTCAAAGCTAAATTAATAAATCAGAAGAAACAAAACTTTGGTAGTATCATTCATTGCAGACGAAGGAAATGGTATAAAGATAAATACTAAACACACTGCTAAACCACACCATTAGAGAAGCAGTATTAATTGAACATATATTAAGCCAATAATAATATTAATAATAATATAATAACAATAACCTCATAGCGGATTGAACATCATGAGTAAAATTATACGAAAATTACCTGCTTTGACGCTTCATCATAACATTAGGTAAAGCTATTGTTTGGAGTTAACCGAACCCTTATGCTCGTAAATGCACGAATTTAGATAATAATTCATACATTAACAAACGTTTATTCGACACAGGCTGGTGCTACATTATCTCCTAAAATAAACGGGTTTGTCTTTGTTTCTCACATTTGGTTTTCCCAGGAATAATTCCAGGTTATTGCAGGGGCGGTTCAGATAGTAACAAATTAACGATCGCATGAGAAAAGCAGCAATTAGTCAAGTTCAGTGCGCAATTTATGATTAATTCAATCGGTGGTAGATGCATTATAAATGGATTTTAACAATTTAGTTTCCTTCAAAAACTACCAATTTTCTCAAAGATTATTAAGGATAGAAATATTTCAAAATAAAATTTTACGTAAACTGAAATAAAATTTTTACATCGAGGGAAAATATATACAAACCAAAATGTGTAGTAATGGCAGTTTTATGCATATTTTTACATGGCCTATGTCCATTTAACAATTTTATATAAAAACTAGTATTTTTGTTTATATTTAGCACGATCTGTGTATCATTTTGATTCAGTTTTTGTAAGTTAAATTGTTTTTAACTAGCAGAATTTTACTTGTATAACTGCTAAATCATTTCACACTGTTCTATGTACATATTTTTATATCTTAGGAACTCAGTCATGCTTTTTTTACACTATTATGTATTTCTGTTCCAGTTTTATTACAGCATCTAAGGAAACAATTGTCTAAAAACATTTATTTACATCAGATACCTATATTTCAATTTTTATATTTTTGTTTACTATGTAAGTACATATGGTTATTTTCCTTACCTTCCTCATTACTATATATAGTATATTCTATAAGATGTAATATATTTACTGAGTTCTCACAATACGTTTTAATATTTATTACGGCAGTTCATATTTTTGGTTATGTATAAAATAGAAATTACAAATTGTTGCAATCTAAGTCAGCTGTGGTATGTGGTATTATAGATTTCTTTTATCGATTCTGTAATTTGTTTGAGTACGGGAATCTACATCAGGCAGATTGTTGCGCTTAACTCAACAATTGACAGATGGCCATACCTGTACTATTTCTATATTTTATAGCTTTCAATTTAATTAGGGGAAATAGATTTAGATAAGTTTATCTGGTGGCATTATTTTGCAGTAAGTGGGACAAATAAAGTTTACCTTATTAGTAAAACTCATCAGGAAATCATTTGCTTGCAGCTTCTGTACTGATTCGAACGTATATAAACTTAACTGTGGATTTTAGTAATTGGTATTACATTTTTATATCCGCGTTAACAAGTGTTTAACATTTAGGTAAATTTCATTTATTAGTTATTTAAAATTTCAGTAATTTTCAATTTTTGTCTGATGTAATTTCAATTATTTTTAAAATAAATTTAAATTCAAGTTAAATTTTTTTAAATGTAATAAGTAGTTAAAATGCCATATGTACCACATGGTGTTAATATATTTTTTCTTTCTTTTTCATTTTTTTGGCAATTTATAGTTTACGAAATCAGCTAATATATTTATATATTTATATACTTATATATTTATACATTTCTGTATACATTTCTGCATAGCTTCTACATGTATGCATAGCTTTGCACAGCTTATGCATAGCTTATCTTTCTGCATATAGATAAAATTTTCTCCATATTGAAAATTTTGACTTCCTTCTTATTTTATACTTATTCACTAACTTTTCAAAAACCACATAGTTGGACAATTTTTTCACCATTTTCAAACTCCATTTTATTAAGAGACGTAAACTAAATTGCCAAGGAAACCTTTAGACTCCATTCTTGCAAGAGACAATTGTGGGCCTGGGTTGCTGTTCCAGAACCAATCACCTCAACAATACTCAATCCCGGAATCTAGGATCCTGGTATAAATTTGTTATATATATATATAATTTTTTTTAAATTTCAATTAGTCTTTACAAACGGATTTATCTATTATTCATGTTATATATTTTATCATTCATTTTAAACTATCTTTTTATTTCTCTTACCAACAATTTCAGTCTGATCTATAGTAGACTGGTTATTCGAGAAAAAGAGACAATTCTACTCATTTTACTATAGATGGTGCCCAATTTAATATCAATTTTTTTTTGTACATTTCAAAAAGGGTAAGTTTCTCCACTCTTACGAATACTCTGGATCCACGCCTCTTTGCTCCGACTTAAACTAGCTAGTCGTCCGCATATGTTGCCTCAATTCTTTCCCAAAAATAAATAACAAGGGAAAGGAGGTAACAATATCCTCTTCAGCAATGAGTATTTGATGACATGCACGGACTAGGTCTACCTTTGAAAAAATTGTACATATACGTAGGGGAAATTGAAATCTTGAATATGAGGTATACTCCAGGCAATGGGTAGTTTTACCACGCAAAAGGTCGTAAGAAGATGAAATTTTGTGGGACAGTAAAATGTACCATCCTGATCTTAACCCTGGGGAAGAGCATTCACGCTGCCATCTTGGAAAGATGGTGCTCAAAATCAGCTTTTTGCAAATATCTCCGTTCCTATTGGCCCTAGGGAAAAAAGTAATAAATTGAAGAGCATAAATTTCTACGTAAAATATATTTTATGCATTTTTCCCGTCAGACCAACAGTTTTCAAGATACAGCGCGTCAAACGCAAGCAAATATTGATAATGCAGCTGTGGAGCATTTTTCACTTGTCTCCCTAAAATGTGGGCTATATGATATGTGCAAAGTAATTTCAACATAAATATCTATTACTATTAAACGCATTGACACAGTTTTCTGCATTATATTTGTAGGGACACACCTGCTTCCTTTATGGGTACGATATTTATCATTTCACTTTGTAACTCGTTTCTACACCACCCAGAAGGTAGAGCCTAAAGGTGCGTTTCTTTTAACGTGGTATCCCTGTAGGCCTAATCCATAATATTATTACTTTTAAGTACGTTTGTTTACTGATGAGGGTACATGTACCACTAATGGGGTGGTGTCTTCTCAAAACTGTAGATACTGGGCTACAGAATATCCTCATTGGGTTATTAATTGTAAAAACAACATTATCGTATGGTGTGGAATTCGAGGCGAACAAATAATTGGTCCGTTTTTCTTTAATAACTCGTTAAATGCTGAGCGTTTACTTTAGTTTTCCGATACGAAATTATAGGACGCAATTGACAATCTTCCTCTTAATGTGTGACAGGAAAGATTTCTCCAGCTAGATGGTGCCTCAATTCATAATTCTATAATTGTTCGTCAGTGATTGAACGAACATGTTATAATGCGCTGAATAGGAAGAAATTGCACTTTTCAACTCTAGCCTCCTATTTTCCCCGATATTGCATCACTAGACTTTTATTTCTGGGAGTCAGTGCAGCACAAAGTACACAAAACACGGTCCAGAAATCGAGAAGACCTTTGTGTAAAATAAGACGAACCTGTGGCTAAATCAGCATTCCAGAGCTGAGAAGAGTAACCAATCAGAATCGTGAAAGAATTGAGAAATTATAGACGAGTTAATTGACACACGGCATCCGATAATTTATTATAATTTTTATTCATGTGTAGTGAGTAATTACGTCGAAAATTGATTGTTATTTTAAATTGTTGCTTCTTTAATTATTTATTTCAATTACCAAAAGTTAATTGTTTGTTTTCTTTTCTCTTAAAAGGTATTTATTTATCAAATCGACACTTCTCTTCAATAAGTATTTTTGCATTTTAATGGTATCCTATTAAATTGACAATTTAAATTTGTAACCATGTGCGGACTGCGGAAAAGTATTGAAAAAACCTAAAAATGCGAATTTCGTAATAAAATTACTCACAGTATTGGAGCTGAACATGTTTCTATAATAACTTTTTTCGATACGTGTAGCAAAAAGCAAAATATCAAGAATGGGACCCATTTGGGGGCTGCCGTTGTCTCAGTTTGGTAATTAAATTTAAGTTGGTTGCCTCAAAATGTACGTCTTATATAGGATTGAAATTGTGCCAAAGTTCAAATCCGGATTTCAAAAAATGATGAAAAAATCAGTATGTCTACATTTTATATAAGTCACACTGTATGTACTCTTAATGTACGAAATTTATAAGTAGGTTTGATTTACTTCAACACGAGCAGAAGTTAGTACATGAAATTTTGAATTAGCTATAAAAGTTGTCGTAAAATTACCTCGATGAGTATATTAAATTTAAGTACTTAATGTGGAAAAGGATTAGTGTTTTGTACATAAAAGCAAATTAACTTCACATTACAAAAGCCGTCTCTGGAAAATTCGTTAGTTGTAATCACGCAAGATTTACCACTTTGTGTGCTGCATTAATACAAATTAGCCTAATGCTACGTTATTATATAAATGCTTTAATTAATTTAATAAAAAATAATCACAAGAGAATACGTAATATAGTTATTTATTTTCAGTACATAATACTGTTTGTATTCTGATGTATTTAAGAACACAGCAATCATTCTAGTCCAATTTTCAAGCATTTAAAAATTGACAAGCAAGAGACCTCATGGCATTTTGTTTACAAACTCCTTCAACCATTATTTATTTAGGTTTATTTTGTAGCAAATTTCTTTGCAGGAAAATACATTTATTCGTTTTTTTCAAGAAAAATGTATAGTACAAAAACATAAACTGACCTACAAGTTATAAAAGGACTCGGTCCCTTCTAACAATTTCCTTTAGATATTCATAATAATAAATCTACTTTTTTTCTTGTCTAGGGAAGATTTCAGTATATTTTTAATATTTTTCTATTCACCTGTACCTCTATTCTGTAAAAGCGTGAAAGCACACAAACTCTATTTTTTAAGTACGGGAGTGATCACCTCGTTCAAAAAATGCACGAATTTACTTCTACTGGTAAATCGTGAGGGAATTGCCGGAAGAACAGCGATCCTAACCGTACTTTTAGACAGTTTGCGTAGGTTATTGTTGTTAAATCTGCGGATCAGAACGGATATTGGAGATTTTCTCATCGCCAATGAGGTAATAATAATATAATTCTTAGCAATTATTATCACTCTTTTAGTCTATTTTCGTCATATTTTTTTAAATATATATTACCAGTAACGAGGGTATCTCCTTACTGAATTTTACCTTGTACCATTTTAATAACACCAGGATAACAATTTATTCAGTTACCTTTTACTTAATTAATAATACGTGATAACTTTTCACCTATATGCTCGAAGGTGACGACATTGAACTTTAAAAAGCAGTAACGACAATAAAACAACAACTGAACTGAATGCCTTTCGCCAACCTAATTGATCGTAAATTTGGCTATTCATGCTAAATCACTTCACGTTCACCACCTATTCACTGCACTTACGGAATGCAGTCTAGGGCGGTCGGGTGAGATGCGTGTGATGGGAGCTCTCACTTCGCACATGGAATGCTCACTCTCCGTAATTACAGAATAGAGGTCCAGCAGCTCTTTTTCACTTGACCTGAGCGAAACTCAAAGTTAGAATACAGCAGTTAGAATGCAGTTATATAGAAATTTGTATAAGTATACAACGCCATTGTTGTAATCATAGCCATACGATACAGATGTCCTAACGTACCTAAAATTTCACTTTAAAATGAAACTGTTATTTTTAGTTAGACTATGAAACGAGCGAAAGTTTCAGTTGGGTGTTGTTGCGGACTTTTATTACCTATTAGCACAATAAGTAATAAATGTTGTGGGTTATAATTAATCTCATTGTCACCACATAGTGATGAATTTTGTATTCAAGTATAATGTATATTCCCACTTGTCTATTAATTGAAGAAAGTCCTAATATAAAATTGTTCAATTCTGGAGAGGCCTCGTTCGCCAGAGGCACCATGGACACTGGTCCATTTGCTCCTGCTACTAGTTCCCCTTTTCTATACACTTTTAAAAACATACTTTTCACTTGTATATTTATGACTGTAGGTACATAAGTTTTGCATTTTATTATTGTGGATGAGATAAAATATAAACAAGACTTAACAATATATCATATTATTAACTTGGTAAATTAAGGTAATCTTAGCTTCTACGTAACACAATTAGTTCCAAAAATATTGATGGTAACATACATCTTAGTTTAATAAAATTGGATATCCCTACTTTATTTATGTCAAACTTTTATAAATAACTTAAAGACATCTTAATTTTTACCCGTTATTAACGTTAATCTACTAAAAGTGGTGAAACATTACTTATTCTTGATAATTATTCTGTAAATTCTTAGGATAGAATATACTTTTTAAAATGCGAAATATTTTAATGAAATAAAATGCAATTTTCTAATTTTAGTTACATAAAACATTTATAAATAATTTGAATACCTACATCTTATATCATAGGAATTTATTAACTATTCAGTACAAATGTCGGTGGAATATCATTCATTTCTGATAATTATTCTGAAGTACTTCGAATATTATAAATATTGTGCTTAATAAAATGTGAATTTGCTTAGTGAAATTAAATGTTATTTTCTTCTTTGGCTACATAAATATTTTATAAATAACTTCAAGACATCTTATATTTTCGTTCTTTAAGTTTTGGAAAAAAATAATTCTGGCATTATACGGATTGTGAGTTACTGTTGAGTATAACTAGGCTTTACATGTGAAGTCCCAAGCCATGTCGAACAAAGCAAGTGACTCGAATTTGTGAGAATCAAAAGATGTAATTTAATCAAGCAATTTGACACAATTGTGGGCGATTTCAACTGAATAGCTATTGGGAGATAAATTGCAACTCTAAAAAAAACTGGATTGGATCAATGTATTGGTTAAATCATGATTGTACATTTTTTAGACCAGACATAATTTCTATGTTCTGGTAGATAGTAATTCTCTAAAGAACCTTTAAGTCCAAAAAGATCCTTATCTTCTATATTCCTTCGATATATGAGATAATGTAAAAAAGTAAGAATTTCATAATTTTTAAATTTCCTTCATGTTGTGAATTGGTGTGTGTTTTTGTACATATATGAGAATCTGTTTTATAAATACTTACTTCGCTTGTTACGCCTTCAAATATTTCAAAAAGATTAAAAATTACTTACATCTCACCATTTCTGTTAGTTCTATTAAGAAGAAGAACATACCTGCAAAAGAAAAAAACATATATTAGATGTGGACACATACATACCCAGCAAATTCTGCTTCGTAATAATTGTAAGACATAAACTCTATTCAAATTTCACGCTACTAATTTGTGTGTCCAAAAAGTGCTTGTTTTTCGTGACATTGCTTATCTATCCGAAACACTTTATGTTCAATAAGTAATAATAATAATAATAATTAGTTAGATGTAATTGTAAAAAACATCAAAAGTACTAAGAAACTAATAAGAAGTTTAAAATACGTAAAAATATATGAAAAACTGTTCATATCACCAACCACCAAAAATGTATCCAGATAATCTAAGGAATAGTATATCATATTACTCTTTTAAAATTCTACTGAAAAAATGGAATTCACTCAGAAAAAAATTAACAACATTTTATAAAATGAAATTAGCGATTTAGCAATTCATTAGCGATTATAAAACTCACATAAACCTCGTGAAAACAAACCCTAGGATAACAAATAAAATATAACAGTAGATGATATAAGAACAAATACTCATATGTACGTATGCATATATAGTTTAAACGATATGATAATTAGGGTATAAACTATGTTTTAGAAGGAAGGAAATAAATAAAATTTTATTTTCGGTTGGTAATATAATTAAGTTAAATTGTTTGTGAGAGTTACTAGTAACATAGGAGATCAAATTAAAAGTCTAGCTAATTAGGAACAAAAATTATGTATATAATATTTTCTTTTAAATGGCATTAAGGCACAAAACCATACAGCCAATCATTATATAATAATAATAATATCTTTATTTCTAACAGGTAAACACCCAATTACAGGAAATACATGAAAACACATATTATAAGAGTGAATGAAAAAAACAGTAACAAAAATAGTACGATACTTAAATTGCAAACATTTATTTAGTATTAATTGTGTGATTTAATATACTTCCTAGATATCAAAATTAATATCACATGGGAGATTTTATTAAAATTATTGCACAATACATAAATGGGAGATTTAGCCATAATATTTGTCCTGTAATTATCGACATAGAAGACGAACTACAAGTCGAGGTATATCAATAAGTAGTGTGAATTACATTGAATAAATATTTAATGGAAATTATTTCGCGATGAATTTCTAATAAAACCATTTTAAAACAGTTCGCTAAAATGGACGTATTAATTCCCCTCGACGGGTAAATGCCAACCTCCTTAAAAAAAATATTTTAGGAACTTCCACTGAACCGATCAATATTATTCAGGTGACATATAATAGCACCATATTCTCATTTTGAGCGAACATATTTGTAATACAACAACGTTAGGTAGAGATTTTGCTAATACACTTACAGTTTCTTAATATAAAGCCTAGCATTTTATATGAATTTAACACAGCACTGTTAATATGAGCTCTAAATGTTAACTGTCTGTCGAAGGTAATACCCAAATCTTTGATTTCTATACATCTGGTTACAATCTCTGAACTTATTTTGTGATCATATTCCTCTGGTCTATTTTTCCGAGAAAAAGCGATAAAGTAACATTTCTGAACATTAATGCATATATAGTTCGCCCTACATCAGTCAGATACGGCTTTAAAATCATTCTAGATCATTCTACAATCGCTTATCGTCTTTATCTCTCTATGGATTTTCAAATCATCCGCAAACATTAACTTTGTACAGTTAATAACATCATTAATATCGTTGATGTAAATGAGAAATAGAAATTACCCTAAATTGGAGCCTTGTGGTACTCCGGACGTATTAATGTAGTAATCCGACAAACTGCCTGCGTTTAAATAGATATGATGCAAATAAATTAATTAAGCCTTCGAAAAATCCAAAGTTATCTAATTGCTTTATTAATAAATATAGGTCGATTTGATCAAAAGCTTTCTGAATATCAATGTAAACTGTGTCTACTTGTCTTTGCTTATCAAGAATTTCAGAAACAAACTGAGTTAAGCAGGTTAAGTTGGTATCATAGATTTTTTATCCAAGAATTCATGTTGATGCAGGGAAATAAAAGGTCCAACATTAGGATAAACGCAATTATATATCACTATTTCGAACAATTTCGCATAATTGTGCAAAGTAGAAATTTTGGCCTACACCTGGATCGACGTTTTTTTAATACGGGAGTAATTTGAGCAATTTTCCACATATCATTAAATGTAGCCGTTGTCAAGATTAATAAAGTAGGGGTTCTAACAAGGCACGACAACAATCTTTAATAAAAAAGCAGGGAATACCATCAATGCCTGAAGTAAGTTTGTTCATGTTATTTTATGTTTGTTATAAGTTTGTATAATATGTTACTTAAAGCTGTTGTTATTTAATTGTCTGGTCGATAGCCGAGTGGGTTAAGGCGCGAGGTGGCAATCGCGACTAATCACACGGACATCGCACCACCGGGTTCGAATCCTGGCTCCGGCACTGACACTGTCGGAGGAAATGGTTCTATCTCTGCGTTTTTTCAATGTGTAACCCCCTTTCGCACAAGCCCTGGCTTCTGGAATTGGGGGTTGTCTAATTTATGTGGTGTTTATATTTATTTATTTAATTGTTTTACTTAAACGAATAACATTTTCGTTTTTTGTTCAATAACTTATTATTATTCCACGAAAAAGTTGAAAAACCCCCAAAAGCTCTGTAACAAGGATGAAACATTATTACTCCCCCGTCATATTTTTAAGGTTCCCGCCCCTAAGCAACTACCCCTAAACTCGAAAAACCACCCCTACTTCGCTTTATTTTGCACTGTAGGCATGCGGATCGGTTTTTTGTGCAGAATTCTCGTAAACCGTATGAAATTTAACTATACAACATCTTATACACCCTCGAGGATCAAACTACCCCGTCCCTTAATACTAAAATATTCCCCTAAAAAATTAAAATGCATGTAAATGTATTTATCCCCGTTTTCGAGGGGACTCAACACGATGGTAATATTCATTTCTCTCCCACCCTTCACCAACTACACCTATAACCACCCCCTTTTCATATTTCTTGATGCTGGACATGTGAGGACTCGTTGGATCAGAGTTTTTAATGTTTACAATGTCGAAATCCCCTTAAAAATCCCGATCCAACGAATCCCTACATGCCCGGTATCAAGAAATATGAAAAATGGGTGGGTTTAGGGGTGGTTGGTGGAGGGTGGGGATAAATGAATATTAAAATCGTGTTATGCACCTTCGAAAACGGGGATAAATAAATTTTCATGCATTTTGATTTTTTGTGGATAATTTAGTATTAGAGGAGGGGGCAGTTTCAACCCCGAGGGTGGATAAGATATTGTATGGTAAAATTTCATAATGCTTATCAGAATCCTACCCAAAAAACCGATCCGCATGCCTGCTATGGAAAAAAACGCGATGCAAGAGTAGTTTTTCGAGTTTAGAAGTAGTTGCTAAGGGGTGGGAACCTTAAAGATATCACCATCGTGTTCAGCGCCCTCGAAGACGGGGGAGTACCTATGTTTTATCGTTGTTACAGAACTTTTGCGTTTTAAGACTTTTTCGGCAACTTTTTCATGGAATAATAGGACCCCCTTCAACATTTATGAAGGCTATTTTTAACAAATAGACATTTTTGGTGTCTAAAAATTACCTTTACAAAACGCCTGAATATTTAAACGCTACACTCAAATATATTAATCAATGCGCGTTTCTCTTACCATGATAACATCATCAGCAAATGGTTAAAACTGAAAACGAATCTTATTTGTCTCTCGATGATGTTATCATGGTTAGCGAAACGCGCATTGATTAATGTATTTGAGTGTAGCGTTTAAATATTCAGGCGTTTTGTAAAGGTAATTTTTAGACACCAAAAATGTCTATTTGTTAAAAATAGCCTTCATAAATGTTGAAGGAGGTCCTCAGACACTCAGTGAAAAATTCAGCAGCTTTTGGTCTATTAGGCATACAAATAGAAGAATGTTCGAACTTCACTTGCTATGAAAAAATTTTGCTATAAATAATTCGTAAGAAGTAGCTCAGATTTGCTATCACTTCTACAATTTCGTTCCCGTTAGTTAAACCAAATTAAATCTCATAAAGTTCATTGAGTTATAGAGATGAAATAGAACATGGCAAAGAAACATTTTTAAACTATGCATTTTAATCTAATTCAAGTTATAAGTATTCTACCCACATATGTAAACAGAAAATCGTTTTAGCTAGGAACAGACCAGGTTTGACATAGTAATGAGACAAAGAACTTTAGTAATTTACAACAAGCGAAATACGAAGTAGCTACAGACTTTTTTAAAGATATATTGCACGATATTCTTTGTTGTTGTTCTCTTTGACCCTACGTACTCCTATTCTCCTTAGTAATTTACATTATCCAATTCAGATTGCCTCGTCCTCAACAAAAGTCATTACCTTTATTATCCAGTAAAAACTATTGTTTGTAGAGAATAACTGGCTAATTATACGTAACTGCTCTTTATAGTTAATGTTAATGTGACCATTGGGGGTGGTTTTGCTAAGAAGCTTTTTACTCTAAACAATAATAATAATAGTAATAATAATAGTTTGCTTTTATTTGAGTCATAGTTCGGTAGAACTGCTCTTTCACCCAGTGGAAGTCATTGTACAGTCAGTATACAGAGCAGTAATTTTCAAACATAAAGCAATGTTTAAATTTGTTTCTAAAATTTATCCACTTTTGATAAACAGTTTAGATTATAGTGAATAGTAACGACTGACCTTGGTCATATTAAATCTGGTTTGCTTTCATGTGTGTATATGTTTGCCATGGATATATAACCATAGTAACAGAAACCGTTGTCCATATGTCCATACAATGAACTTTAGAAGAAATCTTCTCGACCGTGATACCAAGATTTTCTTTTCTGAACTAAAATAAATCCCAGTACATGATTAACAAAAAAAATGTAAATTTAAAAAAAATTCATTTTCATTTTTTTAATCCTGCCTTTCTTCTAACATAAGAGTGTCGTATGGACTCCATATTATAATGCACACATACAGTATTAGTATTATACGTATAAAAATAATTAAAAAAATTCATTATTTTGCTTCCTTATCTGCTTCTATCAGTTATTGAATAAGAAGAAAAAGAAGACATAGTACTCTTGTAATGTACTTCAAGGTAACCCTTTCCCCTTGGCAAGATAATATCATTATTTGTACATGGCATACGCAGATGCATATTTAATACGTAAATCTACTTTTTGATCCTAGCAAACTGTTTCGACACCACATTCATTCAAATGACATTTTGTTGCAACTAATTATAATGAGGAGTACAAACGCAATTGACACTACATTCCAATATATAGAGAATCCAGTCACATTTTCGAATATTCAATTATTTGTTGTGTGTTTCTAGCTATAAAAACATTGAAACTAATTAGATTGCAACACATTCTCACTGAGGTCAGCGATGCCTGTTATAACCAATTTATAAATTTATTTCCACAAAGAAATATTTGATATGAAAATGAATTCTCATAATTTCTCTAAGGGAACGGGAACCTGGAGCTGAAATAACGTCGGAAATAACAAAACACTCGACACTGCTACATGCAACGTGTGTTTCACAGAGTTAAATATGGCTAAAGCTAATTTATAATTAGGTTTAATTATCTCCAGACTAACAGATGCACCATTTCTTCACATTCGTCTCTGACAAAATTTGTATTGTTACTAAATTTCCCTTTGTTCAAATATCTAATATCTATGTAGTGTAACGAATCTATATTCTGTACGTCTACCGAAAATAATATACAGGGTGTAATTAGTTTCATGTGATTAAAAAGACTGGTAGTGGTGAGCCACTAGACAAACGAAAAACCTAACAGAAATTTGAAGCCCATAGTTCTGAGGAAAAAAATAAAAAGGAATATCTGACCAGATAGTCTACCTATAATATTGATAAAGTCAGTAACAGTTGTAGTAATAAACCAGGTCGAAGCCGGGAAATCACTACAAGATGAAATTGAGGAGCCATTATCATACGGCAGCGACAAGTGCTCTTGGTGTAAATTGTCGATAACAATTAATAAATATTAATCAGATAATAGTATGATTAATAATATACTTTTTTAATACCTTTAATAATACCGTTTTTAATTTTCGCTACTCTATAACTTTAAAACTATTGATTGTACTGTTACTGGTACTGGTACTGTTACTCTAGCGTATGCGATCCACCATACGCTTTAGCGTTTTGTGGGCCGCATTATAACAACTGCTACACGTCCGAAACACATTTCGCTATTCTCCGGGGGAGGGCGACACATTTGTGACACGTGATCAGCAAAGACAAACGGGTAGGCAACCACTTTTGTTGGCGTGGTTGCATGTAATTAGTTGGTAATTCTTCCAACCTCGATTTTATCCAAGGCATCCTCGTGGATTTTAGGATAATCAACTCAAGAAAATTTCCTCAATCTGTTGTTGTTCCGTTTAGCGGAATATTTTTTGTTTGTGAGTAAATTTTATCTGCGGAAGCAGGATATTAAATTACACAAGGTAAGCTAACCTCTTCACGCCATCTTGCCCGTTCTCTACCCACGTGTTTCGCAAATTTGCAGGCTTTCCTTTGGAAATACAGTGTCAACTTAAAAGGCGGACTCGACCCCATTTATCCGACTGTGGCTTCCCGGAGTATTGGTGGATTGTTCCCTCATCAGTGAGGTAAATTATGTTTCAGTTGTAGGTTATGTCACAATTTCTCACATTAAGCACGCTTCACGTGCATTTCTGACTGAATTAAATCGTGATATCTTTAGGGTTCTACGGACGGGGCTTCTACACACGTCAGTGAGAGTTCCACGGACGGGGCATCCACACACAGTGGAAGGTTCCAGGGCTGGTGAGGCTACGATCAACCCCATCCTTGGGTCCATTTCTTGTGTCCCGAAGGCATCTCTGTAGGGCTTCAGTCCTTCCACGTCCGGACTCGGTATCGTACCACCCTGAATAAGTATTGTGTGTTTATTTTTTTACTTACCGGTGACCATCTTCAGTGGTTCGGCTGGATTTTCAATTCATACTTTTGCATATTTTTAACTTGTAGATATTTAGAGATTTTATGCATATATTTACATATATTTAAGGAGGTTCTTTAAATCAAACGTTTGTGGCAGAATTTGTGACAATTCATGAGCATATTGTAAACCGATGTGTAGCTACACGAGGCATTTTATGAATGTTGTAACTGATTAATCGTGAAATATTGGCCACAACTGTGAACATCGCCAGGTTATATGCTAGAGAACCAATTTTGTAAATTGAATAAAATAGTGCATTTCATTTTTAAAGAAAGTGTCATTATTTCGTCTGCGACCACTACATATGGAAAACCTCAGTGAGTTGTTAAGTATGTAAACTAATAGTTTATCATAGTTTATGTAAGCTTGGGCTTAACGCCCTGAGATAGTCTGAGCTAGAGAAATTTTATCGTAGGCACGTACATCACCTTCCGGGTAAGTCAGTGCCTACGGTATCTGCTACGCTACAGTAGCCCAAGTGATTTCGTTACGTAATATCTGATAATCATTAAGATCCAACGTATCTATTTGTTCATGTACGTGTAACTCGTAGCAGTACAAAAAACATTATATACAAATTTCATCAAAAAGTGTGTCTTCGACAAAATTTATAATAACTACTTTCCTGTAGTTTCAGTAGTAAACAAGCTATTCTGAGTGAACTGATTTTACCTCGCTTTGTAATAACCTGGAGGCTAACGTAGATTCCCTCCCTCCTACAACGCTAAAAATTCCCCTGTATTTAAACGTAACTTTATTATTTAGAGTAAGAATGTATACAGTCATATTGAAAACAGTAGAGAAATAAAATGGAATTGGAACAAGATTTTATTTCATTCCATCCATGTAACTGTAACTCACATCTGGTTTTAAGTGCTTAGAAGCAAAATTATTTTGAAGACGCGAACGTATTAGTGTTTTATATATTTACTATGATATATTGACAGATCCGGACTAAAATAACTTATTAAATAATATTATTGACAAATATAAATAAGTGCCGAACTTATTATGGGCGAATCGTATGAAATAAGTGTGGAAATTTTAAAAATTCTACAAGAAATAAGAAAAGACGTAAAAGACTTAAAAGCGAATTAGCAAATCATACTGAAAATATAACTCAATTAAATCAGAGAGTATATACTGGAAGAAGAAAATAGTAAACTAAAAAAGAAACTACAAGACACCCAAAGAGAAGCTAAGGAAAATAATATAGTTATATTTGGCATTAAATAGGAAAGAGAAGAAGCAGATATTATATCACAAGTACTAACAGTTCTTAATCCCAAGTTAGGAATAAACTTTAAAAATGGCGATATTGATAATATATATAGAATATATTTACGAACCTGTTGGGTTCCGTACTGTATATTCTTGTATAACACTGATGTAAATGTAAATAAACATTACTATTATTATTTATTCTGTATAGGCCTGTTCGAACCACCAGCTGGGTTTATGTTTAGTGATAGTAGCTGCCAGATAACTTCCTTATCATATCTATAAGTACAGTACAATTATATTTCAGAATCACATCTTTATGAAACACCTATAGTGCAGATGTGGATGAAACAATTCCATATCGCTTAAAACCCAAAAATTTTATCTCCCATTCTCGTATCTTCTACGTTGCTGTATAATAGTTATTAAATTTTGATTTAGGTTAAGTCACAGGGGAAAATATAAAGGTCAATGCGAACGTGGTTGTTATAATTAAGATTGAACTTCCTACAGGTGAGTCGTTTCATCCCTAATTATATTTTACAACGATATCCTTACGAACCAACGGTAACATTTAGAAGTTTACTACTTATGTTATTAAAAGTGATTATTTTTCAATTAGTCTGCTTATGTAATGATGGAAAATATAGTAATATTACAGTAAACAATCTGAACTGAATTTTTAAACATAATATTTTTTATACAGCGACTGTTATCTATTTTATTAACGCAGAATAGGTATCGGATGTTTCTCGGGATATGTTGAGTTAAAAAATGTTCACAAAAGTTTTTTGGATATGCCAGTAGTCACTGGGTATATGAATATTTTGTGTCTCTGTATACGATATGCTTTTCTTTAAAATAATTTTTTTTTGTGTAAAGTTTGCAATTGAGGTCTGAAGTAGAAATGTTCTCTTAGTGTTTAATGGTAATTAGTGAATTTTTTTTTTAAAACACGCTGCAATTAATATAGGTAAAAAAATGAGACAACGAAACTGATCTAGCAATACAAGCTGCAGTTCTAGCAGTAGTTCTTCCAGTTGTCATATGGAAGATGCAAAAATAGTGGCGAATCGATGCGGTGATATAGTGAATACGACCAGAATTGAAACCGTATAAAAACTAAAAGCCAGCAAAAACAGCCGGCATCTCTTTATTGTTTTTCTTATGACAAGCATTTCTGTTTACCTCCGCAACAGATGCCGACTGTTTTTGCTGGCTTTTAGTTTTTATACTGTTACAATCCTGGTCGTATTCACTATACCACCAGGGCATGTAAATATATTACCCTTATACAAGAGAAGACATAGAAGAAGACGTTTTGAAACCAAATAAAATTTATCTCCTCCCAATTGATAATATGAACGAATATCGTATCGTGATGCAATGAGACACAATGCACCACGGACTTTGGTTTACTTCATAAATATTCTAGAAAAGAAGACACTAGGGAAATCACGGGACACTCGATCTAACAGTGCACCACAATCGTCTTTTAACTATACGTGGATAGAACAGAAGTGTTATCTAAAATATTTCACGACCATGTTGATTTTGTCAAAGCTTTGATAGAACAGAAATAAATTTCCTAGTGAAACAATAACTTCATTTTATTTTGGAAAAATTAAACTAATGAGAATTAAAAAATATAAAAATAGGAATTATAATATTCCAACCTATCTGCAAGTGCCTTATATATAATAAGGACTAAGGAAATTAAACCAAAACAGCTATTCTCCCAGCTACATGCCAACGACGAGCGCTGAAACATTTTTGATGCATGCTGAAATTTTTATAGCATGTTAAGTACATATTTTTTATATTAATGTCAAAAAGCCAGACCGTTTGGGTGGTGTTAAACAATTGCCAGATGCGATAAAAAACGAATGTGAAAGAAAGCGTTTTTCTGCAGCTGCTAGCCCACCTGGTAAACCCAGCCATACTAGCCATTCCCTATACAACTATCGTAGACGGTACCTTTATGCATTATGGCTAATTGTATCAAATTCGTAGTCAAAATTTGTCACCAGCTCTTGGAGTATAAAATTACTCTGGGTTCCATACGTTTTGTTTACAGTGCATTTGTGTTTACAATGTGTAAAACCCAATTTACGCAGATTATAGGAAATTTGATTTTTACTATTTACAGAAGTGATAGTAGGTAAAAACAAATGCAAATTACAATTATTATATTTTTGAGCTATTTGTTAAAATTTTTAACATTAACTAGTTTTATTTTCCATGTCAGGTTCAAGATCGAATGAAGTTGAAATTTCTTATTACCTCAATTTCACAAGCATCGTCTGTCGCCAGATATTTCTATCTCTGTGAACTTAATTCGCTTTATCCTTAAATCTTTTCATTCATTTAATCTCATGTTCCAGGGTTTATTCTTATGTGTATTATTACAGTTGCGTGCAGTAGAATTTCCTTTAAATATGAGATAAGTAAACGTTTTTCGTATTGTACATTTTTTATTAATAATAAATTAGTATTTAGAGTAAATTCTCAGCATTTGTAGCCAATTACTAAATTTAGTTATATACTTATATCCAGATCAATAACATATTTTTTTTAGGCAATATTGCGATGCCTTTTGGGATTTGATTATTTCATTATTTGTTGTTCTGTAATATTTTAAAGTATACCTGTCTACGTTATCCATCATCTGATTAATATACCTACATTACGTACACAGGGTGTCTCACCGGGAAAAATTTTGAAAATATAGATAATTACTAATGTCGGTATGGCCAATCCAACTGAAATAATTGCAAGTAGCTGGCACTTCTGCTTATACCGGATGTCGACACCAACTTGCTTATTTCAAACGGAACACCCTATATATTTTACCCAGCTATCAAGGAAATATTGCTGCAAGAAGGCGGAACCCAAGACCTAACCAGGTCTATGTTTGTCCTGACTGCGGTCGACATGTGCTCTCCCGAATTGGCCTCTATAGTCATAGTCGTGTGCACCGTAGATGAATGGGAATTACAATAGACTACACCTTTTACTTGTTTTTTATTGTACACAATTTATCGACTGTAACATTTTTATACTCAGACTCGAGTAACGGCTAATAAATAAAATTCTGAGTCGAAAATATGTAGCATATCCGATACATGAACCTAGCCGTTCCAGAGATATTTGACATTTTATAGAAAATTTGACAGGTGCAACGGTTTGCAAGAACAGTTATAACTTTCTTCGTGTAAAGATCCTCACAAGGAGAACTACGTTCTACAACTAAAATAAATTCAATAATATCATACCAAATGTACCGTTTTTCGCATTACATTTTGTCAACTTCAAACCGCGAAAACTTGTTTAGGTCAAAGTTGTGTAAAATTGAATTCCCTTTTGTCTGATATTAGAATTGTGGGGGTTAAAGTTACAACTTTTTGAAATATTTGCGATTTTATTAGAAATTCATGAATTGTTGTAATCATCAAAATAGCCATGATTAGAAACAATCAGTCATTATCTTATGTCAAAAAATGCCAGCACGTTTAAATTACACCCACGAAGACTTTTTAAATTTGTTTATTATTTATGGATAATGTGATAAAGTAATATCAAGAACTTGCAGCACATTTGCTACTCGATATCCAGAAAAACAGAAACAGTCACCAAACACTGTAAAACGCATACTGGAAAATTTTAAAAATTATGGCTCTGCCAAGGCAAAAATGGAAAGAAGAAAGCTTATTGTTGATGACGAAAACATTGAAATAGCCATTCTGGGATATTTTCATGCATTTTCAAGGATGTCATTAAGACAAGCTGCTCTGGAATCGGGACTATGCAAGGATTCAATTTACAGAATCTTATTAAAACATAAGTTTCACCCATTTTCATTCCATATAGTTCAAGGATTAAAAGAAACAGATTTCCTAAGAAGACAGAATTTTTGTGAGTTTATTCTAATAAGGTCTGAGGGTCACGATTCTTATTTGGGAAATATTATATGGACAGATGAAGCAAAATTTACTGAAAATGGACTTTTTAATCGACACAATTCGCATTATTGGAGTGAATCAAATCCTCATATGTTCAGAGAGCGAAACTTTCAGGAAAGTTGGCAGTTCAATGTTTACTATGCCATAAGAAACGAATAGAGTGGCATTACAATTTTATCAGGAAAATTTAAACGGTAAATTAAATTTTCTCTCCTGCTATGTATAGGTAAATTTTTTTTTTTTTTTTTAGGTGAAAAATATCTGAATATCTTACAAAATTTGAATAATAACTATTTAGAAAGTTTATTTTTTATCAGCACGATGGTGCTCCCCTACATAACGCATATTTAATTAATAATTATTTACAAGAAACTTTTTATGATCAATGGATTGCCAATAATGGACCTTTCTTATGGCCTCCGTGCTCGCCCGATTTATCAGTTCTGGATTATTTCATTTGGGGAGCTATTAAAAATAAAGTTTATGAGAGCCCATTAAGAACCATTGAAGATTGTATGCAAAGAGTAAGAAATGCATTTCAAAACATAACACAGGATTCAATTAGAAGAGCTACCCATGAGGAACTAATCCGAAGGTGTGAAAAATGTGTCGAGGTTCGAGGGCGGAATTTTGAGCAATTATTAAATTAAGTGAAATCATATTTTAAATTGATCTTATCTCTGCTATTTTAGTTCATGCCATATCTTCAATTTGATTAATAAGCATGTTACAGTGTTAGTGTTATTTTGCGTTTTTGTGGATATTGAGTAGCAAATGTGCTGCAAGTTCTTGATATTACTTTATCACATTCTTCATAAATAATAAACAAATTTAAAAAGCTTTCGTTGGTATAATTTAAACGTGCTGACATTTTTTGACATAAGTTAGTGACTGATTGTTTCTAATCATGGCTATTTTGATGAAATGATTACAACAATTCATGAATTTCTAATAAAATCGCAAATATTTCAAAAAGTTGTAACTTTATCCCCCACAATGCTAATATCAGAAAAAAGGGAATTCAAGTTTACACAACTTCACGTGAAAAAGTACAGGGTGTTCCCTTTGACCTAAACAAGTTTTCGCAGTTTGAATTTGACAAAAAGTAACGCGAAAAACGAAACACTTGGTATGATATTATTGAATTTATTTCAGTTGTAGAACATAGTTCTCCTTATGTCATTTTTACGTGACAAGAAGTAAATGAGGAGGATCTTTTACACGAAGGAAGTGATAACGGTTCTTGCAAACCGTTGCACCTGTCAAATTTTCTATAAAATGTCAAATATCTTTGAAACAGCTAGGTTTAAGTATAGGATATGCTACATATTTTCGACTCAGAATTTTATGCTCTTTTCGAGAACCCTAAAATATATAGGGTGTTCTACTTGAAATAAGCAAGTTGATATCGACTTCCGGTATAAGCGGAAGTGCCAGTTGCTTGTAATTATTTTAGTTGGATTGGCCACACCGACATTAGTAATTATGTAAATTTTCAAAATTTTCTGTTGACTTTTCTCTATATCGATAGATATATGTATAGATATTAATCTACCCATCTTCCAGTAGCAAGAAACACTAGTATGTAAAATACCTGAGTTCCCAAGTTTACGGGAAATGGATTTTAGTTTCATATATTATGATAAAAATAGAAAACTAAATTTGTGCAATTCCTAATTTACACTGAGGAAATGAGAAAACTGGGACATATAAATATTTCTATCACTATTGTCAGTGCAATGTTGCTTTAAATTTATTTATTGCTATTTTCATTTCCATATTTTACGAGGTTCTGTAACGAATTGTAGTTATTTTACTCAAAAATTTGATTATTTTTGCTGCCATTCATTGTATATTCATACTATTTCTAACAGTCCAGTTCCAGTCGAATCCCAACGAAGAGCGGATTGTGATAGGAGCGGGCCTGCTAATTCAATTAAATCCCGTCCAATCCAATCCAATTCAATAAGTATTTATTATAAGTAAACGGTACAGATAATTGCCTCCCCAGGGCCTGCTCCGGAACCAATCGTGCAACCTACGCATTGACGCAGTGGCGGATTGCAGGATCGGGTGGGGCAGGCTTAGGTCGGTGAAAAACAACAACGCAAACAAACTAACCCTAAACTCCTTTTACAAAAACAAATAAAAATAGATAATAAGATTTAACAAAATGCTTGAAAAACAAACAACAAAACTTACAAAGTATACAAATTTTGAAACATTGTCGCACAGAACAACTGATAGATACCAGTATATATTTTTTTTTTTCAAAAAACGGAATTTAATTTTTATTTTCAATTCCGTAAGGGTCCTATGGAAATTTTTTTAATGTAACTGTGTTATTTTTTTTTATTAATCAGAATTAATGATTCATAAACTATATTTTTTTCACCATTAATCATTTCTTAATGATATCGTAATAATAAAAGTATTTTTAAAACGTAAGCGCCAATAAATCATTTTAATAAGGTAACTACCTACATTTAAATCCAAAATTGCAGATAGCCTTGAAAATGACAGACATTCGCAATAATTGAATTATTCTGGTCGATAGCCGAGTGGGTTAAGGCGCGAGGTGGCAATCGCGGTTAACCACACGGACATCGCACCACCGGGTCCGAATCCTGGCTCCGGCACTGGCACTGTCGGAGGAAATGGTTGTATGTCCGCGTTTTTTCAATGTGTAACCCCCTTCCGCACAAGCCCTGGCTTCTGGAATTGGGGATTGTCTAATTTCTGTGGCGTTTATTTATTTATTATTCTTGACTTACTCACTAATTTTCTGAAGCAAGTGTATTAAAGTGGTTATAAACAAGAAAATTAATATAAAATGGCTGAAAAATATTCAAGAGATGAAAAATTTGATATGTTCATTATTTATGGAGAGACTCGACGTAATGCAACTAGAGTACAAACTCTGTACGGGCAGAGATATCCAAAAAAGAAGACAACCTCCAAGAAACTATCTCGCCCAGTTTGAGCATCAATTTAGAACTGAACCTAATATAGAAATTGAAGAAAGATTTATTGTGGATGAAGAAACGGAAATTAATGTATTAGCATTAGTGCATGTTGACCCAACCATTTCTGTAAGACAAATTGAACATGAATTACCAGTTTCCAAAGAATCAGCCCGGAAAATTTTAAAGAAACACGGCTATCGTTGTTACAAATATCAATTGCATCAATTTTTGTATGAGAATAATTATCAACGAAGAATAACCTTTTGTATTTGGTTACAGTTACGCCAATTAAGAAATGAGAATTTTATCAAAAACATTTTGTTCATTGATGAATCGAGATTTACAAACCTTGGGTTATTTAATCGAAACAATACTCGATATTATCACATTAGGAGACAGGGGTGGTTTCAAAAGCGGTTTGGCTTCAATGTTTGGTTAGGCGTACTGGGCGACCATATCATAGGTCCAATAACTTTTGACGGGACTCTAACTGGACCAAGATATCTAGAGTTTCTCTCAGATGGCCTGCAAGGTCGCCTGACTTAACCCCACTCGATTTTTTTATTTGGGCGCATTTGACATATAGAGTCTACATATCTGCAAGGATAAGTCGCGCTACTCTGTGTATTAAATATAAAGGTGAACAGTTTAAACAATTTTTATAATAGTTTATTATAATTTAGGTTTCAAGTAGTTTTGTTATTCTATTTATTCATGGTTGTAATGTTTTATTAAAATTATTTCTTTTTTAATTTGTGTTTACTTTTTAAAAATACTTCTGTTATTGCGAAGGATATCGTTAAGAAATGATTAACGGCAAAAAAAATATAGTTCATGAATCATTATTTCTGATTAATAAAAAAAATAGCACAGTTCCATTAAAAAAATTTCCATAGGGCCCCTACGGAAATGAAAATGAAAATTAAATTACGTTTTCTGAAAAGAAACTAAAAATACTGGTACCTCATTCAAATTCAAACAACTATTTTCTTCTTTACAGACAAGTCTACAACCTTACTAATAACTTCCATAGTCTACTTAGTAATTTTCTTATATCGCATTCATCTGACGCGGCTATTTTGAAAAATTAAAAAATTGTTCGTATCTCACTTATTTTTTGGAATTTTTCGACAGGCGAAGCTCCTCATCCCAGGACCCTTGCCAAAGAGGGTGGAACAATTACTGCGTCTAGGCTCAAGGTTAGTCTCTTGACTGGATACGGTTCTTTCAGGAAACAGCTGCACAACTTCGAAGTGGTTAACAACCCGTAGTGCAGGTTTTGTGGAGAGGTGGAGGAGACTTCCATTCACCTCCTGCCCCAGTCTCATGAACTTGAGGCATAAACACTTCGGTATTGGCTTCGCTATGCCGAAGGAAGTAAGGAACGCTCCGCTGAGAAGGATTCTGGCCTTTAGTCTGGAGTCCGGCCTGGATGGGGACATTCACTGATCAACTAGCGGATACATAATGAGTCACAAGGCCTGCATGCCGCAATTTATAACTGCACCGTTAAGAAGAAGAAGGAGAAGAAGGGAAAGCGTTAATACAAGTAAAAATTATTTACTGGTTAATAACTGGCTATTTTTTAACACGATTTTTTGCAATATGTTTAGAGATTAATGACTGACATTTTTATCATCTTCAGACTGACAGGAGTTGGTTCTGTGCAATGGCGAAAATAATCATAACCACGACATCCGTGAAACATTGTTGAACAGAACAGAATTTCTCCACATTTCTGTAAATTAAGAAGCTCTGTGTAACCCAGGATTTATTATTTCTTGTTTTTGATTTGTATGAGTAATATATATAATAGAAGTTCTCTTATTATATATTAAAAACATAGACACCGCTAACAAAGTAATAGACTGCTGTGATCAAACTGTAGATAGGTAACAATTAATAATATAAAATTTTTTAAATAGATTCATTGGTCACTTGTATTTAAATTTAGTCCTATATATCAAAACATATTTATGAATCTATGATTCTTGAACGAAAGAATTACACGAGTTAGAAGTTGATAACATTTTTTCTTGCGCTACTTGAACTGATCGTCAGTGTATACTCGTACTTGTAATCCTAAAGGACTCACGGGGTTCTAGAGAGATAAATAATTCTGTAAATTGATTGAATTAATGGATGCACTAGTCAGGAAGGAGTATTTTGCAGAACACGTTTAACACGAAGCAAATTTGCATTTAATCTCTATTATTTGCATGATTATTTATTTTCTTCGCAAAAAATACACCAATTTAATCTGTTTAGGACTCGTAATACGTAATACCCTAATTATAGTGCATTAACTTAAGTGGGGTGATACGATGTTTGGATCAATATCTAAAATTAGACGTATATTTATAACAAAACAAATTATCTTGTCACTATTTATTATTAGGATTTTCGGTTAGCTAAATCTGAATTATGATTAATTGAGGCACGTAAGACTATAATGGTTATGAATATATGAAATATTTTTTGGCTATTAAATCTAATATTTCATAAATACTTCAGAATTTACGTTTTAATTGATATAGTACTTTTTTCAGGCGTATAAAGGATATTGATTAATAGAGACTATTAAAAATACATCAATCATATTTAGATAGCTGATTTTAATAATAAATAGTATTTCCCTGTTTGCTACATATAGGAAGTGGCCAAACTACACACATTATTAAATTATATACGTACATTATATCAAAACTATAGATCAATATTTAACAATGTACAAGTAATTATATTCATGGCATATTCATGAGGGAATATAATAATAATTTTATTTCTCAGAGATTTCCTGAAAAGACTACTAGGGGTATCGTTCTGAAAATCGACATTTTTCATTACATTACAGTACAGTATTTTTCATGACAGTAAATCTCTAATTTTATTCAAACCATTTCGCATTATTAAACTAGTCTATATATAAATAGAAATATATAGAAATGGAAGAGCGTCTTTAAAGTTGCCTGTTTGGGAGTCACGGGGTTATACGCACTACTCTCAAAGAAGAGGGACAACGGTTAGGGCATACAAGGGCCCTCCCTATCATACACAGTGAGGACTCACTCAGTTCAGGACGCCAGGTGTGACATTATGGCGTCCACGTTCTCCTTCTCAGTACCTTTTAAAGTCGTCATCCTGAAAAGGGTGGATTGGAACCCACTTGGGAAGGTACTCGGATCTGCCGACATTGCTTGGTTCACAGACGGATCTAGATCTGCGGGTGGTTCCGCAGCGGGAATATACGGCAAGAAACCCAGGGCAAAATTTTTCCATGTCCTGAGTAAATTCGCAACAGTATTACAGATGGAACCAAATCTTCTTTGATTCAGGACTGTAAACAGGCACTTTGCGAACTTAGCGCGTCCAACCGGGTCAAGCTTCCCTGGGTGGGTCAGAGTAACATTGAGGGTAACTAACAGGCAGATGCTCTGGTCAGGGAGGGCTCTCAGCAGCTCTTGAGGGGTCCGGATGGCTTACCATGAAGCAAATGTCAGGTGTTCGTTGACCTCTGGACCTCCCACCCAGAACTTCGGCAAGCGAAGCTCCTTATTTCAGGACCCTTGACGAAGAGGGCAGAACAATTACTGCGTCTAAGTAGAAAACAAGTTGGAGTCGTGGTAAGTCTTTTGACTGAACGCGGCTCTTTCAGGAAGCATCTGCACACCATCGGAATAATAAATAAAATAATAATAAATACACCACAGGTAATGACGACCCCCTTTATCCCGGAAGGCTCTAGAAGAGCCTTGTGTGGGAGGGGGCTACACATTTAGAGACAAGGGACACACACCCAATATCCGTGTATAGTGGAAAAATCCCTCTCACAGTATTTTCCACTGCCACGACCGGGGATCGAACCCGGAACTTTTGGGTGAGAGGCAAGTGCGCTCACCTCTCGACCATCAGTCATACAATGGTTAACAACCCCGACTGCAGGTTCTGTGGAGAAGTAGAGGAAACTTTCATCCATCTCCTAATCTACCTAACCCCAGTCTCATGAACTTGAGGAATATATACTTCGGTATTGGCTTCCCTATGCCAGTGAAAATAAGGAATTCCCCGGCTGGGAAGGATTCTGGCCTTTGGCCTGGAGTTCGACCTCGATGGTTACGGTCACTGACCAGCTGGTGGATGCACAATGGGCCACAAGACCTGAGTGTCAATGATTTTGAACGAATTAATCTTACACCACATCATAGTAAGCCTCCTCATTTTTATGGCTTACCAAAGACAAATAAACAAAATATTCCTTTAAGACAAATTGTTCTATTAATTCACCATGTCATAATTTGGCAAAATTTTTACTTAAAATTATTGATTCATTATCTGGAAATACCAATTTTTTTTTTATACATTTATTTAACGTCGGCCTATTTCCGCTACTGAGGCCTAACACCGACGCCTGTAGACGAGCTACCCCCAACCAGGAATTTTTCCGAACCTCTTCCCTTAAGAAGAGTAGGGATCTTTTACTTGCCTAACATTTAATAGACAAGGGACCGACGGCTTTACATCCCCTCCGAAGGATGGTATATCTCCTATACAACCCTCGCCTAAGGTTGTATAGCTTCCGCGCATACACTGATATACAAGCCGCTGGAAGATGTGTGAGGCGAGAACGCGGTTTCCGTTGGAATGGTCACCATCCAAGTACTAACTGCGCCTGTCGTTGCTTTACATCGCATACCGAAGTATGTACATCGTAAAGACGCACCTACGCTCGCCCCAGAAATACCAATTCATATATTAAAAATAGTAAACATTAAAAAAAAAAATTATGAAAATGATTTTCATGAATCACACTTGATAGTTAGTTTTGATGTAGTTGGTCTTTTTACCAATGTTCCGGTAGATGAAACCTTAAAAATAGTTAAAGATAGGTTGCTAAATGATAATAATTTGGAAACCAGAACTAAGTTGAGTGTAAATAGCATAATGGAACTCTTAACAATATGTATAAAAGCAACCTATTTTCAAATAATAATATAATAATATATAAACACCACAGAAATTAGACAACCCCCCAATTCCAGAAGCCAGGGCTTGTGCGGAAGGGGGTTACACATTGAAAAAATGCAGACATACAACCATTTCCAATTGAAAAATCAGTTCTATCAGCAGGATTTTGGTATGGCTATGGGGTCTCCATTATCACCAATTTTAAGCAACATATTTATGGAGAACTTTGAGAACACACATGCTCAAAATTGTATAAACAAACCGGTTGTCTGGTGGAGATATGTTGACGACATCTTTACAATTTGGCCACATGGTGTCGCTTTACTAGATAGTTTTTTAGAAAATATATATAGTAAGGAACCGTCTATTAAATTTACATTAGAAGTAGAAAGTAGGAATGAACTACCGTTTTTAGATGTTTTAATTAAAAGAGTAAATGATACAACTGAAAAAAAGCGTTTATAGAAAACCAACACATACTAATAGATATCTAAATTTTAACTCAAATCAGTCAATAAATGTTAAAAGGAGTGTTGTAAAATGTTTATACGATAGGGCCAAAATAATTTCGTCTAATAATGAAATATTAAATAACGAGAAAAAATGTATCAAAGATGTTCTAGTACAAAATCAATACCCTGAAGCCTTTGTTGATAGAGTTTACATAAATGTTGAAAATAGGGTCAATCACGTACGACAAAAACCTGAACGTCATTATACAGCAATAATTCCTTATGTATACGGACCATCGGAGAAGCTATGCCGTATAGGTGATAAATTTGATGTTTGACGATATTTCAAACGGGGAACACCTTAAGATCTATTTTAACAGAAACAAAACCGATAAACACGGAGCAGAATTCAAAAAACTGTATTTACAATATCCCGTGCGAATGTGATAAATGTTATGTGGGTGAGTCATCCAGACCTTTCAGTGTGAGGTTGAATGAGCATAAGAATTACATTAGAAACAATGAAATTCAGAAATCAAAGATTTGTGAACATGCGTGGGAAAACAGGCATAGAATAAACTGGGACTCGGCAAAAATTTTAACAAAAGAAGCAGATAACAAAAAAGAAAAATTAAAGAATCAGTAATAATCTTATTAAATGAAGATAAGTACGGATTGAATTGTTCTGTAGATATTTGTACAACCTGGCTACTATTGTTAGAAGAAGAACTTAACAAACTCAACATTATCTAAAAGAAAATATCATCAATTCTGTGTTCTGTGTAAGTAGTAAGTATCTATGGAAATAACATAAACAGAATCTTAAAGCTGTGTATTTGACATACAACGTCAGCAAAATACGTTATTTCTGTGTTTATTCCGATTTATGTTATTTGTAAAACATAACCTCTGACTGTTCCTTTGACGTAAACGTCACGGGCGCTGAGGCTTTTTTCAAATAATTCTATTATTTTGTAGATTCGGTGATTTGTTTTTCAAGAGGATAGTAATACATGTGGTAGAAAACCCAAATAACAGGAAAGAATATTCGTAGAATGCCACAAATAACTTTCAGACAATAATTACAAGATCATTTTCTAACCACTCTTTTCCTGCTCTGCGCATGCTATTAAACCCGTCTGAGACATCCAAAATCGAGACCGAGAAAAATACTGAAAAAGATTTTTTTCGGCACTACCACGAAATTTTAGTAAAGTAATATAAAGAAGTATGCTAAAAAAGTGAAACATTGTTGTCATGTTTAAAGACGCTTTATTGACGAATTAAAACAAACTACGAAGAAAGGTAACTGTAGACTAATAATTATGCCGATGACATTAACAAACTGACGAAAATTTTTTCGGAACTGTGTCAAAAACTACTTTTCGTCTTTTAAAAAATATTGAATGCTTCCTTTCCTGGATGAAATCCCACGTCTATATAAAAGATATTCTGTTCCTGTCGGGACGATGGAAATATGGCTTTCCTTTTTAACTCATAAAATTTTTCAGAATTGTGCGATTTATTTAGAAACTGCAACGAAAACCGAGTTTTCAATTCAAACATTTGACCCAAAATGACGTTGCTATGTTATACGGCGGATCTATACTAAGAATCTATTTTGCCGAGGGACGCGTCAATTTTGAAGAACTAAGTCATTTTAAGGATTGTTGTGGAATTTGCCAATATAAAATATTTTAGGGTATTAAACGCGTATTTTGCAAGTGTTCTTTTGCGGTAATTGGAAAGGGTATTCCTAGGTTATTAACCGTTAGTGTTTATGTCATTAGTACACTTCATGGCTGGAAAGCCACATGTAACATATCATATACATGGACGTTAAACCTCACAAGTTATGTCGTAGGTAGTTTCAAATGCAATAATTTTGTTGAACAGAATTTTCACCAAATATTTAGTTTGCTCTTAGGAACTTTTAGAAGATAAATTAAGGTTAAAACAGAACACGCAATTGCACATTGAATTCTCATACTGAATGTTTTTGTGTCATCGATTGATCCCTGTCAACTATTCTTCGGATGGTATTTGAAAACTATATTTTATGAGTTTCCCATACTCACTTTGTGTGTTATGAGACCAAAAATATATCTATTATTTTAAACCATATAATTATTGTATATTTTTGAAATAACTCGATATACAACTTTTACTGAACATAAACTTTCTTGATTCTATAGATATGATTGGTCTGCCCAATATACTGGAAGCTGCTTTCCTCAAACTATAACATTAGTGGATAATCGTTTAATGCTCGAAGATTAGTCTAGTGACGGTTAAAATAATCCATATCTGTGTCTCTCGGGCACAATGTGGTTGTGACAAACGAACTTTATTTACGAATTTATACAATTTAGACGCCTAGTCACAAATCATCGTGATTTTCCGGTCCGCAAATTTGCACAGGTAAATATTAAAATTGAGTTTATCACCAACAGTCCAACTAGGAAGATGTGTTAAATAGTTATGGCTCAGTCTGCATAAGTAAAGTGGTTTGACTGCAAGATAAATTATTCTAAGCCCATTGCCAACCCGCAGAAACTGTACCACCGATCAATTTGTTCTAGTAGAATTCAGTCCAGATGACGTGACGGTATATCGGTGGTAAACCTGTGAAGTACGCCCTTGCTTTATTTCCCTAGAATAAAGTGAAGTACATCGGCACCGTAACTAATCATATTTTTTTTCTGGATCCGACCGCAGCAGTAATTTTAATTTTTGCTTCAACCTTTAACATACTACGAATTGGTCAAGTCTGTAGTTTAATAAAGACTTATGATTTTAAATAATTGTTAGTTTGCGATATTGCTACAGCTGCTTGACCTTCACGCGCTAACCTCCTTTGCACTATTTGTCACTCTTTTACTATTATATCACTTTGTTAACCGTCGCCTACAATTCGAGTGTAGTTTTTGCTTTAGTGATAAATTCTAGTTTTTAGATTTTTACATAGTAGGTTTAACTTATAGAAATATTGTAATAATAGAGACTGTGCTGCTGTTTTTGTGAGGTCTAATTTTTTGTTGATCCATACACATACCGTTTCTCTACTGCAGTTACTAAAGCCCTACTTAATGGCTTCAAACACATAAAATAGGAACTGGCGGCCAATCAACTGTATCGTTCTGCAATCGTCACCATCTTTCGAATACCAGAGTGACACTTCCCATCCTCCCCCCTAAAAAGGGTGAGAAAGTACGATGTAGTCTTTTTGTTTTGATTTTTTGGTGGTAGTAAATATTTTTATTTATATGAAATAATTATAGTGAAATATGATTCCAAATTCAAATATTAAAGAAATATATGGAATGGTAAATAAAAGCAAATATAACATTTTACATTTTTTTATTACATTTTCTATTTATCTACTCGAATATTCGGAATCTTACTTTTAGTAGCAGTCGCTGAGAGACAATTTTATATATATTTCAACCGATTTGTATAATTATTTTCCAATTACATTGACACTTTGGCAATTGATTCTGGTTGAGGTTTTAACAATTATCGGCTAACAGGACCACATTTCGTATTGCCTTTAAAGTGTTATTATAATTACATGCTCGCCACAGACAAGGCAGTTAATAGTCTGGACAACTGGTTAAAGTAAAATTTGCCGTATAATTATAATTCACAAGCCGTGATAATTATTACGAAGAGTTTTAAAACTTTTAATTCATTTCTTCAAATAATGCCGTCACCTTCAGATAGAAAATATTCGATTTTAATTAATCAAGGTTCTTTATTGAACACTTCAAACTAAAACGAAGATTTTAATAATAATTCCAATTACTATAGAAATTTGAACTCATTTTGTTTATTTCTTGAAAACCAGACTTTCAAATTAAATCTATTAATGCTATTTAAAATTAATTAAGTAATCCATTACTGCGGTCAAATAGCGTAATGTTGGATTCTGAACTATAAAAATAAAGATAAAATAGGTAATAACCGGTTTATTCAACATGTCTATCCAAAAGTCAATTCAATAATTTTATAATTCAATAATAATACATTTCTTGTTGTTTTTTGTTCTCCTAGTTACAGAACCAAAAATATAATTTATAGTTGCCCATCAAGTGGCTAGTCATTAGCTAGGAGTGTACACAACAGATACTCCCCCTGTAATAGAAAAATTCAATATTGTAAGGTACTTTTTTTGAAGGCAGGATTGACAGGAGAATCAGTAATATCATCAAACAAGTACGCAGGTTTGACTGTAAAGAATAACACTAAACTGCTTCCCACGTTTAAGGACCATAATAATTTTGCCGGTTCGAGAAACTACGAAAAAAGGTTCTTCGTACAAAGGGGCGAAATATGGTTTTAGTCTGTTCTGGCGAATGGAAATATATTTACAAGAAGTGATATCAGGATTGACGAAATTTTTGTGAGCGAAATTTGGTTTAGGGGATCTAAAATGTAAATTATCGAAATAGGCTTGTAATTTAGTGATGAAGAGCGAGACCTGAGTATCGGTATGTGACTTGATAAAATAATCGCCAGGGAGAGGCGCAGGGTTTGTCCCATAAACAAGCTCCGTACATGAACAAAGTAAGTCATCTTCAGGCATGTCGGTTAAAACAATAAAATAATTGGCAGTTCATCATACCACTGAATTTCATTAGCCCTGGCCTAGCAATGTACTCTTTGAAGTTCTATGGAATCTCTCAACAGTACCATTACTTTGAGGATATGTTATTCTATGAATCCGATAGAACCCTAAAAATTTGGAAAATTCACGAAATAAATTTGATTCGAACTGGGCAATTTGGCAACGATTTCAGTAGAAATGTTTTGTAAGTGGTACGCTTTTGGCCCACATGTGAATCGTTCGACCACAGTGTAGCTAACGGCACCCGTTGGAAGGAGGTGAGGGTCCAATGAGGTCTTTGTAAATATGGTCGAAACGCCCCTTGGGAACATCAAGATCTAAAATGGGAGTTTTCGCGTGCTTATTAATTTTGGAACTTTGGCAATTTAAATAGGTTTTTGCTCATAAGGTACAGTCCGAATTCATTTTGGTCTAGAAATAGTTTAAGTTACAAGTTATTTTGTGGCACGAGTGCCTGGATATGTTATATTATGAAAGACTCCAAATACTGCACGTAGTGTCTTTGGTATGAAAGGTCGACATTTAGAGTCAGATACGTCGCACCACATTTTATCAGAATTGTGAGTTATTATACAGAATACTTGGTTTTACTGTTTGGGTTGGATTGTTTTGTAACTAAATATGAAAGTTCGCAATTTTTTATTGGACATCTTTTAAAAGGTATAAATTGAAGCCGTCTGAATTTTCAGAGGTAGAAGCAAATGTAGAATCTGATTGGATAATAGAAGGATCATTTATGCATGTTAATGTATCCACAATGATGTTTTCTTTTCACTAATATGACGCATATCATTGGTGATGGGCGATGTACTCTAAATGGCGTCTGACATGGAACAACAAGTTTTTGAAAAAAAAATGATACATTTCTGATGAGGAAATTATAGTCATTAGAGAAATTATTGTTTTGGGAAGAGTAGTAAAATGCAACGTAAAACCGTTGGTCACTTCTTCGTCATGTGTGGGAATGGGAGACACTTTCACTTGTAGCTATATCTGATCTAATACGAAAAATATCAGATTTTTCTTTACTTGTTCTAATTTGAACCATATAAAATTTACCCCTTAGGATGATTATATCTGATATAATTTCCTCCATTATACCAAATCGCATACTTATAATGTTTCAAAATTTTTATCAGTGGATTCGATTTCTCTCCCGCTGTTCAACTTGATGAAGAGGAATTAACTTTATTAGTTACTAGCCATAGAAGAACTGGTATCTTAGTATAATTTTTATAAGTATTCTTGAATATGTTCGTAATTAAAAAATCGGCAGCTACTGGAAGCGGCTGGAATCTCACCACTCGGTGGATCTTTGAAGCCGAAAAGAGCATTAAATTGTGTGACAAAACGGCACTAAACGTAATCCGATCTCGTCCAAAACCTTTTCAGATCTTCTGGGGCACTAAAAAAACCCTCAACTTAATGAATTTACAATCATCTATGCGAATTATTACCTACATTATCGCTCGTTGAATAATATACTATTAGGATATTAACTTTAACATCACTTGAACGACTAAGAATGTCTAGTTATCCTAAATACTACAGATTTGTAAAGTAACAAACTGAAAATTGGTAAAGTGATAATCTGTAATAAATTCACCAACGAAGGTACAGAAAGCATATGCTATTGATATTGTTACATCTACCTTTAAAGTTTGTGACAATCCACTAAAAGTTACAAATATGCCGAAATCTTATTAACATGACATGACACCAACGTTATCGGATGACAAACGATGACAATGACAATCCTCAAAATTTGCTCATCGCAAACCGATCGCTCGCAGCTGTCTTTGTTAAATGAAACATTAGCATTTCAGTAATTTTACTAGATTTTAGAGGAATATTTGTAGTTTAATTCTTCGATTTGTCTGAATATATATATTTAAAAACTGCACTAAACGTAATCCGCTCTACTTCTAGAGCAGTGAAGGAAACCTCACACGTGAATTGACATGTGATGTGACGAGTTTCACGACGTAACGCGCATCGATCATGTCATGCGAAATGCGATCTATGCCATATTTGCTTTGTTTTTAATTTCTTTCACGGGAACCAAATCGAAAGGGTGGAAGTGTGATGTATCGTTGAAATTAGAATTTTAACTGCTTTTCAATGGTTCCATTGCAAATTGAAAGTAATTATAAAATAAACAACTTGTTGCGTCAAAATGGCACTAAACGTAATCCGATCTCAACCAAAGCCTTTTCAGATCTTCTGGGGCACTAAAGAAACGCACACGCAAAGTTTCATTCAAATACGTTCAGTAGTTTCGGCGCTATCGTGCTAACACACATACACACACACAGACATTTTTCAAAACCACTTTTTTGTGTTCCTAGGACCTTAAAACGTAAAGATTTGATGTTATCTCAATTTTCGTTTTTGAACCAATTTTAGTAACCTCTCACAATTTTATTGTGGAGAGGTTAAAAAATGGTTTCGTTTCTATCCCACTACTCCAGCGAAGTAAAGAAAATATGTTACTGTGTAGTATATCCTCTGCAGACGTCATGCAATGTCCACAGGTGAGAATGCATTATTTAAGTTCTTCGCTATTTTGTTAGCTTGCTTCTTCCGCATCTTTATATAAGCTTTGGTATAATTATTCTTCTTCTTAAAAAGTACTTTAATATTCCCTTTATAATTTCAGCGTTAAGTATTATTGGTTAGTTCCTTGTTCACTTAATAAATAAATTCGTTTTCATTGCGGCTATAAGGAACGCTGATAACATCGAAAATGTCTAGCAGATTATAAGTTGCCATCTCGGTTCCTTTACTTTTTAATGCTTAAAAAAAGTTCCGATAAGTAGTCCTGGTAATTATGTAAATTTATTATCTCCATCTGGCTCTGTTTACACGTTTATGAAATCGATTTGCTCTCACAACTTTGTAAAATTGCTTAATATTGTTTCACCTCTAAACTTTATCTGGTTGTCTCTTTTGTCAACTGACACTGCTTACAAAATTTCAGATAAATATTTCATTACGGATGTTATGTTACAATATATCATTCTCAGTTCTTTGCCCACACACCTAGCTGAGGTAGATAGATATGGGTTTCATACATTAAAACATGTTTGCATGTTTGTTCCAATTTTTCAATATGTCAATGGATGTGTCATTTAATACCTTTTTATATACAAGTACAGACAATCGCTGAATTCCCAATAAATTTTACTTAATTTTTTTATTTACGTTAGTCTAGGTTTGGTTATAAAAAAAATCGTTTTCCTGATGACGCTAAATAAGATATTAAACACAACTAATTTTTAATCTCATTAGTACTCTAGCTTTCTGTTCCTATGATAAAATATCAGGATACGTTAAAAACTATTATTTTCTTCTTTGATAAAACACATTATATTAATATAAAAACTGAATAATATTAAATCTTTTTAATAAAATGTATTTTTATTATGATTACTTTAAAAAATTTACATAAATACATGTTTACTTGCCGCACGCGGTTGCAAAATATCTGTTTATCAGATTTCGTAGTAGTTCCTGGAAATCCCTCAGAAGGAAATTTTCATGGCTTTTAGTGATTGACGGTAGGTTTTGACATGATTATTGGCTGCCACTTTGATTTTCCCTAATTTTTATATACTCGGCATATTTCCAGGAATAAAATAAATCGTCGAATCTGTAATTCTTAAAAATTGATGCAACTGTTTAGGATCTAGCTGAGAACAAAAGAAAAAACATACATACAATACACGTGATTTTGAAAATATTGTGCTGAAACATTCAGAAAGTATACTACACAGCATTAATTGACATAGTCGTATATACATTTTAAATAAATTGAAAATAGATTTTTAATGATTTTAGGAATTGTCATAGGCAAAAAACCACAGGATACAAATCGACCCGTAGTAATTGAATTTGTCAATTATCAGTTAAGGTTAGAGATACTAAACAATGTCAAACATCTGAAACGTACAGGCATATCTATTTCCAAAGTTTATACCCCAGAAGAATACGACCAGCAAAAACTGTTACGGAAAAGCCTTAAAACCGCGAGAGAAAATAACTGTGAAACTCAAATAAAAAACAATGTACTAATTGTAAATGGCGACATACATACGTATGAGGACCTTAAAATCCATCCAATAATTAGGTCTACCGAAGACGCAGAACCTGAGACCGGAAATAACCACCTCAAATACAAGTTCAGTCGACGCCAAATAAAATCCATAGACCCCTAACAAAAACCAGCGACATAGACGTTGTAGGCCAGTCGTCAGATAGATTGACATCATTTTAAATCGAACAAGAAATTTTACTGTTGGAACCAGTTCATTATAGCCCTCTTTTAGACTTACTAATTTTTTCCTCTCACCCGCCCCCGGAACACCAACATTTTTGGGGCAATATCGCTTAAAAATCATTTTCTTGCAAATAACCTCGATTGTGAATGGTCCTACGAAAAAAATATGATTATTAAAGTTAAAGATAAGTAAATCCTCTATCGAAATGGTTCAGTCGCATTTTTCGTAGTATTAATATTATTGGAGTTATTATTATTATTAGCCGTTACTCGAGTCCGAGTATAAAAATGTTACAGTCGATAAATTGTGTACAATAAAAAACAAGTAAAAGGTGTAGTCTATTGTAATTCCCATTCATCTCCGGTGCACACGACTATGGCTATAGAGGCCAATTCGGGAGAGCACATGTCGACCGCAGCCAGGACAAACATAGACCTGGTTAGGTCTTGGATTCGGCCTTCTTGCAGCAACATTTCCTTGATAGCTGGCCACAACCCCTCGCCATTCGGTTCTGTCGCAAGTTGTTCCCATTGCATATTCCTTCTGCATATCGACACTTTCCTCTTTTCTATATTTCCACGCGTTCTACTTGCCATTACATTTAACTTTCACTGTTAAAGTTTAAGTAAACACATTTATTATCAATTTTGAAATTTTGAAAGTGTCAATATACAGACCGGGGATGCAATACGATGCTAGACTTCTTCCGCCTGTAACTCCAATAATATTAATAATATGTAAAAATGTGTCTGAATCATTTCGATAGAGAATTTACTTTTCTTTAAGTTTGATAACCAACTTTTTTTCGTAGGACTGCTCCCAATCGGGATATTTGCAAAATAAATAATTTTTAGTGATATTTCCCCATAATTCTGAGGGGCGGGCGAGGAGGAATAATTAGTATGTATAAAAGAGGCCTACAATGAACTGATTCCAATAGTAAAATCTCTTGACCGATTTAAAACGGTTTTTGCATTTTCAACTCCCTGACGACAGGCCTATTGACAAAGCTGAAGAAAATGAAAGTTTCAAAGACCTTATAAATCCAGAATCCAGGATCAACAAGAGGAAGGAACAACCAACAGACTCCGAAAATCCGTTAAAGAGATCTGCTAGATTGACGAAAATAAGTGACGACAAAAGTATTTAAATTATAAAAAAAATTTCATTAATCCAATTTTTACGTGGATAATTTGTTTACTTTAAAATAAAAACTATTCTATTTAGAAATATTTTTTATGTAAAATATAAATAGTATGCATCTAATATACACTGCTCAACCATATTAGTTAAATAATAGATAATAAATAAATAAATGCACCACAGCTAATGACGACCCCCTTTATCCCGGAAGGCTCTAGAAGAGTCTTGTGTGGGAGGGGGCTACACATTTAGAGACAAGGGACACACACCCAATATCCGTGTATAGTGGAAAAATCCCTCTCACAGTATTTTCCACTGCCACGACTGGGGATCGAACCCGGAACTTTTGGGTGAGAGGCAAGTGTGCTCACCTCTCGACCATCAGTCATATAAATATTTATATAGATTTTATTTTAGTGTAATGAAACAAAATTTTATAGAATTTGGCCATTAATTGTATTCTGTCGAAAAAATTTGATGCGTTTGCACTCTCTGAAACTTGGCTAAATAACAGTCAGTAATGAATCTGTCAAAATAGAGAAATACAATTTAATTCATGTTGATAGTCTACTAGTGGAGGGGATATTCTTTCCTATTATTTGGGTTTTCTACCACATGTACTATTATCCTCTTCAAAACAAATCACCGAATCTACAAAATAATAGAATTATTGGAAAAAAGAGCCTCTGCGCCCGTGACGTTTATGCCAAAGGAAAAGTCAGAGGTTATGTTTTGCAAATAATATAAATCGGAATAAACACAAAAATAATGTATTTTGCTGACGTTTCGGAAAGTAATCTCTTTCCGTTTTCAAAGCTATTTTTTGAAGAACTCTTATTTTGCTGTGTATGTCAAATACACAGCTTTAAGATTCTGTTTATGTTATTTCCATAGATACTTACTACTTACACAGAACATAGAACTGATGATATTTTTTTTTTTTTTTTTAGATAATGTTGAGTTTGTTAAGTTCTTCTTTTAACATTGGTAGCCAGGTTGTACAAATATCTACAGAACAATTCGATACGCACTTATCTTCATTTAATAAGATTATTGCTGATTCTTTAATTTTTCTTTTTTTGGTATCTGTTTCTTTTGTTAAAATTTTTGCCGAGTCCCAGGGGATGTTGCAATCTATATTCATAATTTACAAAATCCAAATCTGATTAATAATCACTTGATAGACAGTATTCCAAATGATTTAAATGGCAATATTTTGAACACACTGAACTACTACCAGCAAAATAAGGTTTGTCAGATTAATTTTACCTTTAGCCTTGTCTCGGAAGATCACCTATTGAAGGTTCTTAAAACATTGAAGAATACTTCTCCTGGATCTGGTAATATAAGTATAATTTTGATTAAATTATGTTGCCCTTGGATTCTCAAATTTTTGGTACATATAGTAAATACTATTATTTTTCATCGCAAGTTTCCATCGAATTGGAAAAATACTTTGGTAACCCCGATTCCCAAAAAAGCGAGGTGTTAACATATTCAGATCTAAAACTCATAAGTATTTTACCGGGCCTTTCAAAGTTAATGGAAAAAAGCACACAATTACAGGTACGAGGTCACTTACATTCAAACAATATTTTACCTACTGTGCAATCGGGATTTCGGGCGGGCTATAGTTAGTTGTTCTACAGCTTTGTCAACCGTAACCGTTCTGATGATATTATTCAATCGTATGACGATGTAAAAAGTACGGCTCTGGTATTACTCTATTTCAGAAAGGCTTTCGACGCCATTAATCATGATATCTTATTGGCTATTTTAAAATCTTGTGATGTTAATGTCGAAGGTGTTCTGCTATTTAGGTCATACCTAGAGGGTCGCAGTCAAAAGATTAAATTGAATGGAACTTAAGTAAAATATTTAACAAGGGGTGTTCCCCAAGGTTCTATCTTCGGGCCCTTGCTGTTCTCGGTCTACACCAGCCAATTTCCTAAATTTGTGGAAGACAGTGCAGTTCATATATATACCGATGACACACAAGTGCTCTACTCATTTTATCCCACTGAATATCATAGTGCTCTAACAGCACTTAATAATGACCTAGAAAAATTATCAAACGTACCATCGGAACATTCACTAGTATTAAACCCGTCAAAATCATCTGTTATCTTGTTTATCAAAAGTACAGACTATGTTAACCTTCGACAAGTTATCAATATTAAAATAACAAACATATTACAAATAATTGATAGTGGAAGAAACCTTGGTCTAACTCTAGATAAGTCCCTTAGATTTCGAGAGCATGTTACTAAAAATATTCAAAAGGCATACGCAACTCTGTGTTTATTGTATCCGCATAGATTGTTTTTAAACTGTGAGATAAAAAAATGTTATGTGATACATTGGTACTATCTCAATTTACTTAATGTGCTCTGTCTATAGGCCCTATTTAGACCAAGACTGTACAAATAGAATACAGCGTGTTCAAAATTCGTGCATACGTTTTATATACGGCATCAGAAAATTTTACCATGTGTTTCAAGTTAGTTGAATTAAAATGGCGCAACATAAAAAATTGATTGCACGTATACGCTCTGTTCTTGTACCACAAAATTATTACAATAAAAGTACCATCATACCCCATTGAGCAGAGGATTGATAACACTACCTCATAAAACTGTATTTTTTTAGAGAAGCTTTAAGTTCACGATATATAAGTTATATAACTCTATTTCTACTTATTTTAAGACTGTTAGCGACCATAAGTACAAAAAGTATATTAGGAAACTTTTCATGTATAAACAAAATCAGGCCATGTATTAACAAAATCTGGCTTGAGTATTTTTTATTTTTAAATCTGTTATGATATAGTGATTTTAATAATTTTAATTTCTTACACAATTTCTTATTGTGTTAATTCTGTTTTTTTTTTTTTTTTGTTGTTATGTGTTATTTATCATTTGTTTATTCATCCACAAGGGTTAAGTGGTACAGCACTTATTTGAACGAACTTCCCCTTAGTTCCCATTTAGTGTTATTAAGTATTATATGTATTTCTTTTACTGTTGTTTTTAGGAAATAAAGACATTTATTATTATTGTTATTATATCTATGTGATATGGATGTGTATCATCTTTAAATTAATGTTGAAACCAAAATTCTTATTAACGAACTATATTGAATATATCCATTCTTGACAAAAATGCAATAATACTCTATAGACATAAAAATCAACATAAAATAATCCATTTTCTGTAGAGCAAATAAACTTTCAAATACGGCTTGTTAATTCTTGGTAAAAAAAACCCTGGTATATTTCTAGAACTCTCGCAAAGTCGACTTGTCCGGACCATATAAGAGGATTACGGTGCAATAAATAATAGTCGATTCATGCGCTTTAATTTATCATTTAATAAATTATTATTACTGCTATTGTGTTTATAGGTATCCAGGGAATACGTATCTCTTTTGAGCTCCAAACTGAGGTGAGTTTCGAATCCAGGTTAAACAAATTTAATTGCGCTACAGTTATAGAGAGGAAATTTAAAGTAAATAAATAATTCTAAGAATTGCTAGGAGAGTGGTAATTTAGTATGCTAGTGATAATAACTAATGTGAGGATAATAACTTTATAAGTTCGATATGTTATACTAAAAGCGCATTTTGAACTTATTTTAGCCGACACAAAGGTTCAAATTAAATAACCAGCGAACGATATTACATGTAACAAAGTTATTCATTCCCATCTTTGTACATAATGGCAAACACATTTTTTAAATTCAACTTAAGCAACTGGGTATAGATTTGGATAGTAAGAACCTGAAATTTCCAGTGTCGCCATTCGCTTTGCTAACTATCGTCGCGATAACCGACAATATAAACATTATTTAATAGGCATCCAATTCAATTCAAAATTGCTATATTAAAGTTAACAATACAAAAAGTACCTCCCCAGGACCTATCCCGAGACCTGTCGTGCAATCACCGTGTTGATCGCCGTAGTGGGTTGCAGGACCGGGCGGAGTATGCCTGGCTCGGTTGAAACTATTATTAAAATCTTGCACTTAAACACCTTCTGCTAAAGAAACAGATTAAAAAAGGTGGTATGATTAAACTATACCTAAAAAATAAATTTATATAACTGAGAACTACGTGTTAATCTAAAATTTCGGGCACTAACAATTTTAAATTTTGCATCTGACGACGACGAGGCCAATTTTACCAATAACGGCATTTTCAATCGACATATCACACACTACTGGTGTTAACGGTTAACTTACACTTAACTAAACTCAGCAACTTTCATATAGTTTGGAAGTTCAATGTTTGAGTTGGGCTTATTAACAACCAACTAATTGGACCTGTTATTTATGATCAAAATCTCCATGCAGCGTTTTATTCCCAAAACATATTGCCTTACTTGGAAGAAAAATTATCTATATAATTTATCTTTGGCAAAACTTAGAAAAATTTATTTTACGCAAGACGGAGCCCCACCTCACAATGCAAGGATAGTGGACGATCCTGTAATAGTTATTTTTGAGGACAGGTGGATCGGAACCTCCGGGCCGATTAGATAGCTGGCGAAGTCCCCGGATCTCAATTCATCGGATTTCATTAAAGATAACGTTTATGAATTCGAGCGCGAAGCAAGAGCGGCTTTAGAAGCACATATTCGTGAAATCTGCCAAGAGATAAACCCCCAATTTATTGAAAACACAACAGAAAGTATCAAGAGAAGAGTGTGTTTAGAGCAAAATGGCGGCTTATTTAAAAATTATTCGTGATAATTTCCTTGTTATTGCAGCTCCATGTTTAAATTTTTGTCACTGTTTGAAATAAAAATGTTTATTGTTTTCTTTTCCCATTTTTTTCACCAATGATTTGTGAACTGACGCCAGAAAATATTAAATTCAAAGACGACAACGCAAACCTGTATTGACTTGACATGCGTCTACTACGCGCCTTGACCGCATTTTTGATCTGAGAAAAAACCATTCCATAGGTAACTCGATTTTTAGTGCGTCAAACACTTTTCTCTCTAACCTAATACTTCTTTTTTACCCATTCTAACGCAGAAGAAAATCTAGTTTTGAAATCCAAAAGAAAAACTGTAGTGTTTCATTTGAAAATCAAAAGTTGACGTTACTTCCGGTTAGACGGGAAACAGCAGGAAAATAAAAACAACGTGTATTAGATGCATAAAATGCCTTCTATGAAAATTTGAAAACACTATCTTTAATAATTAGCGAGGAAAAGGTGTTGTGCCCACTAAAAAAATCACCCTGTATATTCCTTCAGACCGAACATGCACGAAATGGAAAATTGATTTTCAGCGTCATTAAGACAGGTGCTAAAGATGCTTTCATTTCATTTTCCCTAGGTACCTATATCAAGTAAACGTTTAAATCATATTCTCAGGTGCTTTTATCCTTTAACAAATATTTCCAGGAGAATTTTTCTTACACTGTGCTTTTTCTGGACAGACATAAAAAGTATAGCATTATTGTGAAAGGGGAACTGCTTATGATTGTTGAAGGGAATAAAGGAATGTATTTGATGAACTTAGAAAAGGAAATAAAACATAACAATCATTGAACAAAATGTTCACGATGCTGAAAAAGTAATTTTCTTCCTCAAACGGTATTTCTTAATCTAGACCTATAATAATCTCTCTTGTCTTCTTATCCTTTACTTTTTCGTTCATGGAACAACAATTCCATTCTCTTTATAAATTCACTTTACTGTGACGATTTATTTCATCAAATTTTAAACGATTTATTTTGCATTGCTGAAATAAAATGTAATTTGTCTATAATGGAATAATTTGCAACCCTTACATTTGCAAGTTTCTTAAAGAATATTTTAAGTTTTATGGCTTGCGTTTCAATATTATAAAAGTGTTGCACATTATAAGTATTACATTATTATATATTAACTAATACGCAGTTAGATTAAACGATTAGAATGCCATTTTGAAATTATTTAGATAGAGATTTGGGAAAATAGTTCTTTTATTCATTTATTTAATGATAATTAAGTTCAGTCACCGATGTCTTGAAACAAGATACGTTCAAATTTATTTTCCGCCGAAGAGTTGAAATCTTCTGTTTGCTTAACATTTAATAGACAAGAGACCGATTCATTTACATCCTTTCCGAAGAATGGTAAATCTGGTATACAATTATCACTTCAAATTATATAGCTTTTGCGTATTCGAGGAGAAAGTATACAGTTATTAACGTGAAAAGCACATCTATAGTAAGGGTGAGTAATAATATACACATATAAAGATGTATCATAAATTTACCACAATCCAATATCGTGTAAATAAATATAGAGATTCAAAAAGTGACTTAACATTTGTTTTGGTTTAGAACAATTAAATACACTGTATATTATTAAATAAGACAGTTTTTAATAAGAGTTAAAACTTTTGAATATTTACAAATTTAATGCAAGATTCTGGGTATAACCAACGGTATATCCAGATACTTGGAAATATCTTACAATTGGTACTCACCCCTCAACACACTTGAGGTCTACTAATAACCATTGTCAGATTGTCAGCGTCTAGCGCGCCCGCTTCCATGGCTACGAAACAATAGTTGTATACAGAATGCGTCACCGTCAATTAATTAATAGTGAAGTATGTTTTCCAAATTAAAAATGAATTTTTGGAAAGATAAAATTTGTTAAAATTGACGTAGAAACTCAAAACAACATCACCCTCCAAGTAGAAGTATTGTAAATGTAAGTAATTTTTATATTAATTGTTTAAATATTAGTAACAAATAATTGTTTATATTTGTAATATAATAAAATAAGCATAATAATTCCTACATAACTTGTACAAAAACAATGTATATACCAATAAATAAAAACCTAGGTACAAAAATTCGGAAGGAATTTGTTCATTTGGGAAATAATTTTAACATATACCCCTCGCAGTATAAATCTTATCACACAAACGAGTAGCTGTATTTTTTGCAAAATTTTGTATTTAAATTTTTACAAAAAAAGCTGCCTGTAGTTTATCCGAGAAAACTGAGAAAAATTAATACAAATATTAAATTGTAGAAGCACCAATCATACCAGTTGTAAAGTACAGATGCACTCAGGGGTAAAGCGAAAGCGACGTGAAGGGAATTTGTATAGGCATGCGAACCCACAGTAAATATTTTAGTAGTCGGTCAACAGTCACGCGAGGTGGGCGTGTAAGATTCTCCGTCCTGTCCAATTTACAAGACGGATTCTAAGTCTCAAAATAAGGTAGTGAAAATATTTCAAATATTTCAGTCAATGTGACGTCACTCGCCCAACGTCATTCTTTCGATAAAGGGAATAATTGAATATTCCCGACAATCAGTTCCCCGGTTGCCTTCTCACGTGAAACACGTGCCCTGCAGCTTGCTCCGATCTGCGATGAAAATATTCTAAGTTCCAAAATCCAGGTGATTGAATTATTTTTATTAATCATGAAATATTTCCAAATATTTTTAAGTCTATTTGACGTCACGTCAATCCATCTCGCTTCTGCTACCGCTGTTCTCTCACTTGTGAATATTTGAACGAAATAACTGAATTCGTCCCGTGTTTCAGTCAGCCAGAGCAACTCATTGGCAGCAGACGTGTCCACTCCGAGATCCGAACCCGGGTGCCATAAATCATATTAGAACAGTAGAACTTTGGCCAAGCCTGTACTACGTCATCAACCAGCAGCGCATCCATCTGGCATCTACTCCCACTCCAATAGTAAGTTGATTCATTTTCAGACAGTTTGATTCCATTCCGATCACTCCACCGCAGCAGACGTGCCCGACCGTAACCGCAGGAAGTAAGTAAGTTCCTGGAGGAGTAAGTAAACTGATGTTCTAGCCAGGTACTGTATATAACTTTGCCCTGTGTCATCGCTTTTCTGTGCTAACGCTTTACCGCGTATTTCATGTTACTATTTTGCAGCTCGCTAACCCTATCAGCTGAGTCAACTGGTACTACTCTTTTCGTTGCGTTGCTTGCCCTCATCCAGGTATTTAGAACCTGTAAAGTTGGGTCGAGGTAACCAATTAGTAAAACGGTAGGTTTAATTAAATACACTGATATAACGAAAAATTCTGAGTTTCATTGTTTGTGTGTGAACGTCTAATTTCCCAAACACTGACCCACTGGAGTATTATTTCTCCACTTGAGCTACCCAGCCTCGTGTATCCGGCTTGTGGGTAGTCTGTTCTATCACTTAAACTAGTACTGGTGCCCCAGCTTAAACCGAAAACTCGTTACCGGGACTCGAGTGTCAGAGAGTGGCCCTTTTCTCCTCGTCACCGGCTGAGGTAGCAAAAGCGCCATACGGCAAATCAAAAATAAGAAAATGCAAGAGTGGGATACCCCATGCACGGACACAATAATTCTATATTTCTTTAAATAAAATCGATGCTATTATTTAATATCAGAAATTATCAAAGAGTGAGTGTTGTAAATGTGAGGAATACCCTACGCATATAATCCGTTTCAACATGCACAATTGCACGATATATGCTGATATATTATACTTTTCGTGTGTTTTTTCTGAAGGCTTCAATTAGGTCAAACAGGCCAAAGGTATTTGTATGTATAAAGGTGGAAGCTGAACAGCCGGCGTAGTACAAAGCAAAGCATGGTACAACTATAATTGTTATCCGGAACGCAAACTTTCTTTTTCTGTAGCTCCTCTATCTACAAAGGAATGCCAATTTATTTTCTTCGGCCAGAGAATGGAGGATATCTGCATGCCTAAATATCGGGAACTATTCAAGTAAACTACGTCTTGTTATCTACAAGCAATTATTTGTTTCTTAGCTATGTAAAAATAAAGTTTTCTCTATTTAAAATTATCTGTATAGAGACGATCCATTACTATATTCAATCCCATTGTAATGAAATTATGAGCTCAGATGAGAATAATATTTGCATTAAAAATTTATTTGGCCTCTCTGCTTTCCACCAATCCAGCTGTAAGCAACGCATCATTAATATTACGTAACTTTAAATACAGCACTAGGTAGGTAATAATTTGATACTTGCTAATTGGGTCTGGCATCAGCTTCAAGTTAATTTGAGACCAGTTTGTATGGATTCACGTTTAGTTCTGTTTGACTTTTCCCTCATCTCATGTGCTTCCAACACTGAACGTATAAAAAACTTTATGTATTTCTGTAGCAATGCAGTAATCCACTATGTGGACTAAAGACTAATATGTTGCAGCTCAGTCAGCATTGAATAATACATATATTAAGGCCTGAGTGAGCTGAATTAAGAAATTAACATGAAACTTCCAAGTTAGCGAGATTCAAAGTATTTAAATTTTAGAATATCAAAGAAAATTTATTTTAAATTACAACAAATTGGAATAAATATTATTTAAAGAATACCATTTGGTCTACTCAAATTCTAACACGTACTAGGCGAGAATTATATAACATATCAAAATATGCTTAGTGCTTTGAGTCACTCTGTTGCATATTACATATTAATTGTTATCGATTTTAATATCCCTAATTATAGTGCTTATCCTGGCTACCCCGTGAGTAAATCACTGAATAATATTTAATGACAGGATTTTAGATATATTATAATATAGTAACTATTGTAGTTGCTGCTTGCTACGATTTACACGTACATAAACAAATAAATACGTTGGATATTAGTGGTTATAAGATATTACATAAAAAAATCACTTGGGCTACTGTAGCGTAGCAGATATCGCAGACACAACTTAACCCGGATAAGTGATGTAACGTGCCCATGATAAAATTTCTCTAGCTCAGACTATCTCAGGGCGTTAAGCCCCAGTTTACATAAACTATGACAAATTATTAGTCTACTTACTTACACAAATCACTGAGGGTTCCATACGTAGTGGTTGCAGACGAAATAAAGACACTTTCTTTAAACATGAAATGCGCTATATTACGGAATTTACAAATATTGGTTCTCTAGCATGTAACCTGTTCAAAAGGTGTGGCAAATTTCTTGATTGATAAGTTACAATATTAATAAAATGCCTCGTGTAGCTACACATCGGTTTACAACGTGAGGATAGAAGTTAATAAATTCGGCCACAATGGGTCTGATTTAGAGAACCTCCTTAAATAAATATAAATGCATAAAATCTTTAAATATGTACAAGTTAAAACACAAAAGTAAGTATGAATAGAATATAACCGCGCAGAACTGAAGGTGGTTCCCGGTAAATAAAAACAACACACTTATCTAGAGTGGTACGATACCGACTTCGACGTTGAAGAAACTGTAGCCCTACGGCGGTGTCTTCGGGACGAAAGAAATTGACCCGAGGATGGGGGTCGATTATAGTCTCTCCAGCCCTGGAACTTTCTACTGTGTGTGGATGCCCCGTTCGTGGAACTTCACTACTGTGTGTGGAAGCCCCGTCCGTGGAACCCTCACTGACAAAGGAACAATCCACCAATGTTCCTAGAAAGCCACAGTTGGATGAATGGGGTCGACATTTCGACAAGTCGACACGATACTTCCGAAGGAAAGCCTTGTATACTTAAATATCCTGCTTCCGCAATTAAAATTTACTCACAACAACAAAATATTCCGCTAAACGGAACAACAACAGATGGAGAAAATTTTCCTGTGTTGATAATCCCAAAATCCACCAGGATGCCTTGGATAAACCGAGTTTTGTAGGATTATCAACCATATACCGCCATTCCTCATTTTCACCAATCGGAAGTATCTCGCGCCTCCCGTGGACAATAAAGAAACTCTGCTACGGACGTAGCGGTTGGTATTATGCGGCCCACAAAACGCTAAGGCGTATGGTGGGTCGTATACGCTAGAGGTCCGCAACATGCTCCGTATCTCGTGCTGATAATTCTTTCGTCATCGAAGATGCTCATCACTCGCGTTTATTATTGGATCAAAATTTGCAAAGACGAATAAACATTTCCTTTGGCTTCTAGACATGAGCTTAGTTATAAGAAATCTAACTTCAATTTGCTTTATAATGACAAATATGTGTATTGATTGGTCGGTACTTTCTAATTTTTTCAATGTAAACGATATGTTTAATATATTAAACCCATTGCTTAATAGGCATGTTTCTAGAAAATAAGTTATTTCTAAGCAGTATCCTTCGTAGTTAACAAAAATATTATTAATAAAATTAACTTAAAAGGTAAGGCAAGTACCTACAAAAATCAAACAGTGAAGAAGATTACTGTAATTTTAAAAATGTCAGATCTGAAATAAAATCTATTATATAAGAAGCTTATAATAATTATTTGAAATCCGTTGAAGACTATGCACTAATCCTAACAATTTTTTTCTTGTATAAATTCGAAATACTCTACGACTATGCCATATAGTATGAATTATAATGGAACTCAGTTAAATGAACCGACTGAAATTGTCAACGCTTTCACCAGTTATTTTTCTGATGTCTTCTTAAACACAAAAACAAAAGCAATGCTCCAAGTAGTCAACTTCTAGCCAATCAAAATAGCAATACTCTATACTCTATATTGATCTGAAATTAGTGAGAATGAAATAATTAATGCCATCAAGGAAATTTTACTATGGGTCCAGATTTAATACCTGGATTTTAATAAGACATTGTGCAATGATCTTCGCCAAACCGCCCTACATTATATTTAATTTTATAATAACTTCCTGTGAGTTGTCCCAATTGTGGAAAGAAAACGGAATATGCCCTGTATATAAGAAAGGCTCTTGAAATGAAATTGGCAACTACCAACCAATATCTATTATATGTAATTTTTGCAAAATTTTTAAAATTATCATACATTGCTATGTATATTTCTACACAAGAAATTGATATCCCCACATCAGCATGGATTTATGTCTGGACGCTATACTACCTTGCGCCTTGTTGAGATAACTCTGCACATTTCTGAGGTACTTAATGAGGGAAATCAGGTAGATGTTATCTATACTGATTTATCTAAAGCTTTTGTTCGTCTCGACCATGAGCTGTTGATATGAAAACTGGATACGTTCGGTATTTCTGTTAATTTGTTTATTCTTTTTAGATCATATCTTAACGACAGGTCATAATATCGTGTTTTCAAATCTGGAAAATTTTGGCATTAATCAGGAGTTCCACAAGGTCCGATTCTGGGTCCGCTACTTTTCGTTATATTTATCAGTTGGTATAACACAGCTGTTTAATGCCAACTAATTACTATATGCGGATGATCTAGAAATTTGTATTGAAATTAAGTGTATTTCAGACTGTTTGAAATAACAGGATAATTTAGTCAAATGATTGGTGTGTAAAAAATCATCTACCTTTAGACGCTTCTAAAGAACCACTATTTTGCGTTCAAGGGACTAGAAAACATGCAAATTCACTAAAAACTCAAAATCTATTTTTGCACGAGCACAATACTTTCCTTATTAAATACAGGTCTGCATACGATATGATATTGCATGCATAATTTTTCTGTAAAAGATCATTTATATATATAAGGAATAAGCTAGGACCTAAGACAGTTCCTTGGGAACCCCAATTCTTATTATTTTTGTTGCGCTATGAGCATTATCTATTTTGATTTGCTGTGGATTGTTAGCTAGATAGTCTTTAAATAAGCATATCCTTTCCCTCTGATACTTATTTTGTCTAGTTTGCTTAATAGATGAATATGAGATACTTTGTTAAAGGCTTTTTGTAAATCTAAAAAGATGGCTAAAACTTTCTTGTTCGATTCGAAGTTACTTGGTATCTATTAGCAGTTGAAGAGGTCCTTCAGTACCAGTATTCTTCTGGAATCCATATTGATTTTTTGATATTATTTTATTTTTTTCTAGAAATATCCGAAGCCCTATTGTTTTGACACTGTTCAAACATTTTGGCAATATTATTATTAGCGATATCGGACGATAGTTCAACATACATTATTTTCACTGCCATATTTATATATTGGTACCACAATACTTTCTTTAAAAATTTCAGGAATTATAGAATTTTTTAACATTAATAATGTGGGCAATAGGCTTACCAATATGTTTGCATATGCGTTTTAAGGTTTTCGTTGTTATACCGCCTTTTCCTGGCGAGGAGTCGTTTTTTAGGTTGGATATTTCGCGGTCACATACGTCCTCCAGAAACATTGAATTAAGATTTCCATTTATGTTTTCGTTGTCTGCGTTTTTGTTTGACTGGGAATTTCTGCTGTTATAGAAAATGTTATAATTACTTTGCCTATACAGGGTGTCTCACCGGGAGACCATATAGAGAAAAGTACGCATCAGAAAATTTTGAAAATTTAGATAATTACTAATGTCGGTATGGCCAATAATACTAATTACAAGCAGCTGGCACTTCCGCTTATACCGGAAGTCGTTACCAACTTGCTTATTTCAAATGGGACACCCTATATATTATAGGGTTTTCGAAAAGAGTCGAAAATATGTAGCATATCCTATACCTAAACCTAGCCGTTTCAGAGATATTTGACATTTTATAGAAAATTTGACAGGTGCAACGGTTTGCAAGAACCGTTATAACGTTCTTCGTATAAAAGATCCTCATTTGCTTCTGTCACAGAAAAAGAACACAAGGAGAACTACGTTCTACGACTGAAATAAATTCAATAGTATCATACCAAGTGTTCCGTTTTTCGCGTTACATTTTGTCAAATTCAAACCGCGAAATCTTGTTTAGGTCAAATGGAACACCCTGTATTTTTTTACGTCAAGTTGTGTAAAATTGAATTTCCTTTTTTCTGATATTAGCATTGTGGGTGTTAAAGTTACAATTTTTTGAAATATTTGCGATTTTATTAGAAATTCATGAATTGTTGTAATCATTTCATCAAAGTGGCCATGATTAGAAACAATCAGTCATTATCTTATGTCAAAAAATGCCAGCACGTTTAAATTATACCAACGAAGACTTATAAATTTGTTTATTATTTATGGAGAACGTGATAAATTAATATCAAGAACTTACAGCACATTTGCTATTCGATATCCACAAAAACGCAAAATAACACTAGCACTGAAACATGCGTATTAATCGAATTGAAGATATGGTATGAACTAAAATAGCAGAGATAAGATCAATTTAAAATATGATTTCATTTTAATTTAATAATTGTTCAAACTTCCACCCTCGAACCTCGACACATTTTTCGCACCTTCGGATTAGTTCCTCATGGGTAGCTCTTCTAATTGAATCCTGTGATATGTTTTGAAATGCATTTCTTACTCTTTGCATACAATCTTCAATGGTTGTTAATGGGCTCGTATAAACTTTATTTTTAATAGTTCCCCAATTGAAATAATCCAGAACTGATAAATCGGGCGAGCGAGGAGGCATAAGAAAGATCCATTATTGGCAATCCGTTGATCATAAAAAATTTCTTGTAAATAATCATTAATTAAACATGCGTTATGTGGGGGAGCACCGTCGTACTGATAAAAAATGTTTCTATGTTCGGCGAGAGGTAAATTTTGTAAATAGTTATTATTCAAATTTTGTAAGATATTCAGATATCTTTCACCTAAAAAAAAAAAAAAAACAAAAATTTACCTATACATATTAGCAGAAGAAAAAATTTGCTACATGCTACATATTTTCAACTCAGAATTTTATGCTCTTTTTCGAAAACGCTAAAATATATAGGGTGTTCCATTTGAAATAAGCAAGTTGGTATCGATTTCAGGTATAAGCGGAGGTGCCAGCTATTAGTAATTATTTTAGTTAGATTGGCCACACCGACGTTAGTAATTATCTAAATTTTCAAAATTTTCTGATGCGTACTTTTCTCTATATCGATCGATTCAGTTCCCGGTGAGACATCCTGCATAATTCCTCGCAATTTATTTGTTCGACTTCTTTCAATAATTTTATCTCATCTACTTTTTCAATTTCTTTTATCTTGATTAATTTTAGCTTTTCATTATTTTCAAGTTCTAGACTCAAGAATATTAGATAGTGGTCAGTTATGATATTATGCAATACCGCGGGTACACAATTTATTTATGTACTTGAATTTATTTTAGTAAAAATGTACAGTGATTCGCCATTAAACATTTTACGTCCTGTTATTGAATTTAATTTTCTATTTTCCTGCTTTATACTTGTTGAAGTTAAATCAATTAGCAATATTAATACTGAAAATTTCTAGCTGACAATTTCATATCTCATTAAGCTTTTACTGAACTTAAATTTCATTTGTAATGCAAATACTTTCAATTTCATGTTGAAAGCGTCTCATAAATTTTGTTTAACGGAATGTACGAAATTTCATCCTCTGTGACTCATTCTTCTTGTTATCACGTAAAGTAATAAAGCACTTTCACTAAGTGCCTACTTCGTGTCCTGCCACTATTTATTTGTAGATTAAATAGTGCCCGTGTCTGGTGGTGTTACTATTTCGTCAACAGCACGCCAAACTCTTTATCGGGATTAAATGATTCATGACTGGAAGTAATCAGATTGGCAGCGAATTTCGCCGCACCCGTTTCGGGCTCAATGGCTCGATCTATTCCCAACTTGATTTCATAAATTCCGTTTTCGGAATAGTTCATAAGTTCTAAAACGCGGTCGAAAGGGTAGCTTAAATTTTATCATTACTTCGCCGACCTTAAGTATACATAGAAAATTATGACGGTAATACCATTTATAAGTTCCACGAATGAATTGTACAAGTTAAAAATATTTATTAGCTTTTAAAATGATAAGAATCTGTTATGTTACTTCTCCATTTAGTGTTTCGTAGGGTTATATTGCCCTCGTTCGTATGTCCATTCACTCGTTCCTCCGACAGTCACAAACTTCTGATTTTAAAACTATAAATGCTATATGCATGATATATAATGGTAATATGAATAAGAAATAATGAGCCTGTTAGAGTTGGTGTTATTTTGAAAAAAAATTATTAAGGGTTGCTCTAGTAGATTATTATTAAAATATCGAATTGGTAAAATTCACTAGGTAGTTCCCGTGTTAAAGAAAAGAAATATTCAAATTCTGTAAAAACCAGTCATTTTATTCTCATATCTATATCTTATTTATATATCATTTATGAATAACTTTGATAACAGACATGTTCAAAATTCTATAAACAAACCGGTTGTCTGGTGGAGATATGTCGATGACATCTTTGCAATTTGGCCTCATGGTGTCGATCTACTAGAGAGTTTTTTAGAAAATATAAATAGTAAGGAACCGCCTATTAAATTCATATTAGAAGTAGAAAGTAGGAATGAACTACCGTTTTTAGATGTTTTATTTAAAAGGTTAAATATAATAAAATTGAAACAAGCGTTTATAGAAAACCAACACATACTAATAGATAGCTAAATTATAACTGAAATCAGTCAATAAATATTAAAAGGGGTGTTGTAAAATGTTTATACGATAGGGCCAAAATAATTTCATCTAATAATGAAATATTAAATAACAAGAAAAAATTTATCAAAGAGGTTCTAGTACAAAATCAATAACCTGAAGCCTTTGTTGATAGAGTTTTCATAAATGTTGAAAATAGGAACAATCAGGCACGACAAAAACCTGAACGTCATTATACAGAAATAATTCCTTATGTATACGGACTATCGAAGAAGCAACGCAGTATAGGTGACAAATTTGGTGCTAGGACGATATTTCAAACGGGGAACACTTTAAGATCAATTTTAACGAAAAAAAAACCGATAAACAGGGAGCAGAATTGAAAAAAATGTATTTACAATATCCCGTGCGAATGTGACAAATGTTATGTGGGTCAGTCATCCAGACCTTTCGGTGTGAGGTTGGATGAGCACAAGAATTACATCAGAAAGAATGAAATTCAGAAATCAAAAATTTGTGAACATGCTTGGGAAAATGGACATAGAATAAACTGGGACTCGGCCAAAATTTTAACAAAAGAGGCAGATAACAAAAAAAGAAAAATTAAAGAATCAGCAATAATCTTATTAAATGAAGATAAACCCGTATCGAATTGTTCTGTAGACATTTGTACAACCTGGCTACCACTGTTAAAAGAAGAACATAACAAACTCAACATTATCTAAAAGAAAATATCATCAGTTCTGTGTTCTGTGTAAGTAGTAAGTATCTATGGAAATAATATAAACATAATCTTAAAGCTGTGTATTTGACATACACAGCAAATAAGTGTTCTTCCGAAAAAGCTTTGAAAACAGAAAGAGACGAGCCGTCAGCAAAATACATTATTTCTGTGTTTATTTCGATTTATATTATTTGTCGTCAAAGGAACAGACAGAGGCTGTTCCTTTGACGTAAACGTCACGGGCGCAGAGGATTTTTTTCCAATAATTCTATTATTTTATAGATTCGGTGATTTATTTTTGCAGAGGATAATACATGCGGTAGAAAACCCAAATAACAATAAAGAATATTCGGAAGATATATACAGGCTGTCCATTTTAACAGGACCCTCAAGAATATCTCACTTAATATCGGTCGTACAAAAAAAAAATATTTTTATGAGAATTGTGCCGATTTATATAACCTACAAAATAGTTTAAAGACATTTGAAATCCGTGGCCTACTTTAAGAGTTATGGCGGAAAATATCGAAAAATGGCGCCATTAAATAGAGTATTTTCCTCCCTTTTCAACGATATACCACATGCCATATTTATTCATTGGTACTACGTTAGTAATTATAAAAACGTTTTTTAAAAACCAGTAATTTTTTTTTTTAACAGGCAGTATATTTGCCGTGGAGAAGTATGATTAAATAAAACGATAAAATAATTCAATGAGTTGTTCAAATCTTTTCTATAATAAAACATTAACACAATTAAGAATAATAAAGTAAATTCAGGTAACAAAAACAAAATAATAATCAAGAAAGCAACATGGGGCAATTATAGAAAGGGTATTCGCAGTTATGCCAATGTATAGAGGTCCTCCATAAAAGCGTCACTCCTTGCTCAGAAAGTTAAAATGTCTACCAATTAATTTAAGTATAATATCTATTTATTTGTATTTCATGATTTCACTATTATTTCAATTAATTTAATTTTAAAATAGTTGTCTATGAACAAACTTGACAGATCATCTCAGTTAATACTTAAACTCTCAATCAATCACACTCGTTTAAGAAGTTAGAATTTCCAAAAATGATTTTCACTCACATTGATCGTTTAGCTCAAGTAGAATATAGAAAAAGATTTCCACAAGCACTACAGACGAATAAAACTCTGTTCAGAAAATTATCTACGGAACTGAAAAATAATGATTCATTTTTAAAGAAGAAGAAGACAAGGTTGACCAGTGTTACTGATAATGTAAATAAGATAAACCGAGTTATTAATTATGTAAGAAATAAAAATACAGAAAATTTGGAAACATCATTAAAAGAAATTCAAATTACTTGTCATATAAATAAAACAAATGTTAGAAAAATGTTAAAGAAAAATGGTTACCGGTGTTATAAAGCCAAAAAAGTTCATAATTTACAAGCGGGGGACAAACCAAGGAGGTGGCTGTTGGAAAAGAAGCGTGCCGATCCATTTATATGTAGTAAAATACTTTGGTCCGGCGAGGCAAATTTTCCCAATAATAGATTTTTTAATCGCAATATTCATTACAAATGGACTTCTGAAAATACACACTGGCATAGACCGACTGGGTTTCAAGACCGTTTTTCAATAAATGTGTGGATAGGTATTTTAGGCACGAATTTAATAGGTCCTTATTTTTATGATGGTCACCTCAGTGGTCAAAGGTACCTAAACTTTTTGAGAAGTGAATTTAATGAATTCTTAGATGACCTACCTTTAGAGAATCGACACAACTTTCAATATTTTTAACAAGATGGAGCTCCTCCCCACAATTCCCAGATTTGCCTAGATTATTTAGACGAAATTTTGCCTCAACATTGGATAGGTACCAATGGATTTATTCGATGGCCCCCTCGTTCTCCAGATATAGCACCAATGGGTTTTTTCTATGGGGTATATTAAAGATAAGGTGTTTTCGACGACACCGCAAAATGTAGAAGACCTAAAAGCTCGAATTCAACAGGCATGTATTACAGTTACCCCCGAAATGCTGAGTAATGTTTTTATAATTACTAACGTAGTACCAATAAATAAATATGGCATGTGATATATCATTAAAAATGGAGGAAAATACTATGTGGCGCCATTTCCAGCTTATTTCAAAAGAATTTTTTTAACAGTCTGAAGAGTAATCTGGAAATACAGCGGTTTTAAAAAAAATTAGATAAAACCTCGTTAAAACACTCTGTTTTGCAAACAATTTTCGCCTTAAAATTTTTCTCGTATCTCTTCAAATAACGGAGATATTTGTCCTAGACGTTTTTCGCATTTTCGATATTTTCCGCCATAACTCTTAAAGTTATTTCAAATGTCTTTATACCATTTTGTAGGTTATATAAATCAGTACAATTTCCGCAAAAATATTTTTTTTGTACGACCGATATTAAGTGAGAAATTGTCGAGTGCCCTGATAAAATGGACAGCCTGTGTATGCGTATAATTTAGTCTCTATTAATGAAAACTTAAGTTACGGTGTTACATGGTGATACATGATTCTTTCTTTCAGTCATAAATACTTTTCATAATAATGCAAGGAGAGAATCTTTTTAATGACTGGTGATTAACAGAAGTTGCCAATTATAAGATAAATAGTTAAGAATGTTCACACTTTCAAAATACCTCATTCTTGTTCCTAAAACTAGTAATTAATAATGTAATTAAAAAATAACGTAACATACCAATAATTACGGGTACTAATAATGTTTTCCAATTATTTCTAGAAATGTAAAGGTCCACGAAACAGCTGAATGTGCAGCAATATTCGAAAAACATCACGAAATTTTGTATTTAATTCAAATGCAGATTAATTACTTTTATTCAGTTGAATATACCCTATTCTCGTTCCCCTAGAGTCTTAATTTATATATCTTTTATCCACCTTATCCCTCTGCTACAAACAAAAGAATAATTAATCCGTGTTAATAATTACCGCCACTTTGTTTACCAAAAAAGACAAACCGCTTTTGCTTAATATTTATAATGTTGTGAGGTTAAAATTGGGGAAACGCAAAGCTTCGTTTGCGGTTTACAAAAGAAGGATTTATGGGCCTATATAGGATCGCTTTGGGTAAGGAAATTTAATATATATTTCACTAAAAGTTCCAATCTAAAGTTCTAATTATTGGGAACGAATATGTATATCTATTCAACATTCGCGCATTCATGTTTTAATAAAGCTGTAGAGGATTAGGGATATGCTTTAATAATGTTCACACATATCACATTTAAAGTTACTCTCAAATTCCTTAGAATGCAAAGGATTATGTTAGACAAAACGTCCGGATATATATTTTGGACAAACTAATTTTAATTTCATTTTCATATTTCGTACTTCAATTTTAACTAGAATCTCTAACTAAACTGTTGATAACGTTTTTATATTTTCAGTCGAACTAATATTTTGTTTTATTATTCGCGCGTCATTAAAAGAATACATTTTAAAATCTGATAATACCCGGATTAAACGCAGATAGGTTGGATACATATATTACTCATCATAGTTTCTATTTTTTCCTGTTTCTAGGGGTTTACTACCCCCCCATTTGCGCTAGGATCGATTTTGTGATTTCGTCTCGAGGTGTGGCCGTCCAGAATACACATGTAAAATTTGAACAAAACCGATCCAGTAGTTTGGGCTCTAAGTGCGACCACAGACGGTAGACGACAGACAGACATTTTTTAAAACCATTTTTTTGGGCTCAGGGGACTTGAAACGAGTAAATCCATAAAGATCTCAAGCTTGAATTTTTGCACGAACACCATACCTTCGAGATTAGCGATGACTCGAGATAACGGTCATCGCTAATCTCTTCATGGAGGACCTAGAAGTTCGTGCAATACAAGAAGAAACAGAAACAGAAGGCAAGCTTCCATTTTTAGACGTATTAGTGAAAAAGAAGCAAGACAGGACACTAGGTCACACAGTATACAGAAAACCCACTCACACGGACACATATCTAAATGCGGCATCACGTCACCATCCAGCACAACTAAATTCAGTAGTAAAGACTCTAGTGACTCGTTCTCAGAGGTTGGCAGACGTCGACCATATCAGCGAAGAGATGTCATCACTTCAGAAAGCACTAATGAAAAATGGCTTTTCGAGGTACACAATACAGAAGTCGCAGGGACCATACAGACAAAAACCCAGCAGGAATCCGAGAAACCAGCGGCAAAAGCATATCTACCTTACGTGAAAGGGATGACAGATAAAATTGGCAAACTTCTACGTAAACATATCATAGAAACAATATTTAAAACAGACCGAGAAATCAGTGCAATCCTCCGTAATCCAAAATCAAAAACTACCATAGAAAACCAAGGAGTATACGAAATCCCGTGCCAAAATTGCAACAAATCATACATAAGACAGACTAATAGACGTATTATTGTAAGAAAGGAAGAACATATGAATGCAGTACGAAAAGAGGAGAAAACATCGTCCCTAGCACAGCATGTAAGATCCACAGGACACAAAATAGACTTCTACAACACCAGGACAGTAGCTAATATCGAGCATTATATGTCAAGGATTACCAGAGAGGCCATAGAGATCGAAAAAGACCACAAAATTTTAATAAACTAGATGATACGTAGAGATTGCTCAGTTCTTGGAAGCCCGTTCTTGTGGGAAGATACGTAACCGAAAACACACCGATCCACCGTGGACGAACCAATGACGAGGAGGTACGTTCAAATATTGACAAATAGTGAACAAACACAGCAACCTGCCCGAAATGAACCTATCACAAGGAGTCAGAGCCGAACGCTGACCAATTAAGGAGAACCACGGCATTCTGCGGCACCGATTGGACACGAGGATGCCCGACCACCAGCGAGAAGTCGCGTGGAGTGTGACGTTTCAACGAGGCCACTTGTCGGGTTGGCTTAGGCGCCCGCTATGCCTACCACAGGTAGTGGGGGACCGGTAACACGTAGCCAAACGCGCAGGCGCGCCCTAGACGGCAGCATATATAAGGAGCCGCACAACGCGGAGAACGTCAGTTCAGTTCGAGTAACGAGGAGCTTTCAATGAGAAACTGAAGATGGCAGATGAGATTCTGCCGAAACGTAGTTTAGACAACCGTGACTTCTGGAGGATCGACCATCGACGCGGGCGAATACCCGGAAATACAATAACGCTTCATATATATATATATATATATATATATATATTTTGTGGCCGTAAACTTTTCACCTCTGACTGCAACCTCAAGATACACTACGTGTGTTTAATTTTGGTTTTCTTAACTAGTCAGTCAAGACTACCCTTCTTCTTTATATATATATATATATATATATATCGAACTTGAAAAGTCTGAATTAAGGCTAATCACAGGCCTTCTAACTGACCACTGCCCCTTGAGATTCCATCTCAAGAATATGGGCAAGGCGGTAGATAATAAATGCAGATATTGCGATACTGCAATTGAAACTTTGCGAAAGCACATACTTTGCGAAAGCAAGGTGTTAGTCCGCACTAGGCTAAAGTTCCTAGAACACACGGAATTAACGCCTGAAGACATAGGAAAATTAGCTCCCAGGAAAATCACAAGCTTTATAAAAAGTCTGGGAATCCTGGATAACATGTAAAGTAAATCACAATGTCTTAAGCATATTAGTCTATATTTAGCAACCGTTTATTCGAATATTGTTTTCAACAAATATGTACCTAATTTAATTTTCTTTCACAGTCAGCGTTTAAAATTTTCATCCTATAAGTAACTTTATCCACCTTGCCGGCCGACCGGCCTCCACAGACCTCGCAACATATGCAAATCCCGAGCATGTCGCATGTCACGAAATACTCGCAACGTTTTTTAAAGACAGCTCTCATAATACACGCCCAAAAGTATTTTCAATACTAAAATGAGTTTACTAGGTACCTATATTTTACATAAAAAGTTATTTTATCGTTTTTTTTTTTTGGTAAGGAATAAAAATATGTATTGTGCTGACTTTTCTAGTATCAATGTTTACTTTCCAGTTTTTAAGTTAACATAAATAAAATACCAATATTCTGCGAATGACTGGATATCCTAAATAAATCACACTACACAAAAAATGTAAGGAATTTATATCAAAGTAATAAATGTAGTATAATATATTATATTTTCTATATAGGCCTTGTAGACGCTTATTGTGATCTATCGAATTTGTGAAACAATACCTCGTTAAACCATTATATCTCAAAGCGTATTCATAAAATTGGTGTAGAATGCACAAAGGAAATATTATGGAATTTATGAACAACTAATTAATTAACACAAAAGGAACTAGATCTAAAACAGAATTTATTAGCCTGTATTTTCTACAACAAAAGTATGTTTATTAAGCAGACAAAAACTGGACGAGATACTCTCTGGTTTTCTTCTGCTGATTTTATTTACTATTTCATCTATCTATAATTATTATAATATGTATCCTTGCCATTAAAAGAGTACTAAAAACAAATTATCAATCTTAACAAAACTAATAATTCCAAGCAATTATTTCCAATCCTTCGAGATATTTGTTTCAAATTTATTAAGAAATATTATGTTCCATTCCCCAACAATGTATTGTAAACATTTTATGGTTCCTTTGTGTAACACGTGCAACCCATCAGTACAAATGTAATTTAAAAATACTAAAACAATAAGTTGGTTTTACTGGCATAACATATGTGGCTTTATTCTATGAAAATTGTTGAAGAATCCTAGGGAGCATTTGCCACAAGTAATTTTGCTAGACATATACCGCATACATGGTGTAGATCAGTGGTGGGTATTCAAGGAACAAATGTCATCCTATATTATTTTTATTGTAGTATTGTTATAATAAATAATAATATACATATGTAAACTATACTATAGTCCTTTAAAACGACGAACATTACAATACATTTTGATGCTTCTTTATTACTTATTAATATTATGGAAATGACAGAGGGTCGGTGCAGGAGCAGGAGCAGGAGCCGGAGCCGAAGCAGTGTTCAGTTTAGGGGTAGGGGGTAATTAGAGTAATTGGAGGTAATTAGGGGGCGGGGCTTAGGGGTGAGACGTTAGAGGGCGGGGCCTACGAGTGGTGGTGGGAGCAATTGTATTGGTGGAAGGTAATTGGAGTGGTAGGAGGCAATTAGAGGGTAGTTAAGGGAAATTGCAGTCAAAATAAGGGTCACTATATTAACAGTGAGGGTAACTGCAGTAACAATAAGAGTAATTACAGTAACAACAAAGGTAGTTGAAGTGACAATAAGGACAATTAAATGGTACTGATAGAAATAGAATAATTATAAAGAATTGCATAACTATACAACCGTGCTCAGTATGCAGGAAAAACTAACTTTCATAGACACTCAAAACTATAATCACAAGAAATACTAAAAATGTGTACATGATGACCCAATTGACCCTAATTCAATTAATAAACTACTTTAAAATTTTATAGCTGGTAAAACTGTGCTGTATAATCATACCACTCCTAACAGATTTAATAAATTGTTGTCCTTTGTCTTATAGAAGCATACTTTTCGTCAATGTGGAAGCAAGCAATGATATGCTCACCATCCAAAATTATCCAACCGTCATCAAGACAACCAATCAGGATTCAGATCAAAATACTCCACTTAGCCATATATCAGACAATATTTTGCGAGTTTTGATTAAACAATTTGCTGCCCGTGTAGTTTTGCTTGATTATTTTAACGTATTCAATTCATTTGATTATACCTACATCTCTTAAAGTGGTGGAAAGAAACAGTCGGCATTTAAAATTGAACTCAATTGTATTTTTTGCAACAAAATACTTCATACAAAATGTCAATAATTATTATACCCTATGCATTATTAATAATTTTGAGTATCTCTAATGTAAATACCACGAAAGTTAAATGGTTATATAACCATAATCTTATGAAAAAAGCCTCATTCCCTTCATTACATTAGAGATTCCTAATTATCGTCCTGCTGTTCTCTATTGTTTCCCTAATTTCCTATAAGCGTTGTGTACTGTCGGAGGATTTCTGATAGACTATAAATGAGAAGCAGATCCAATTTTTATTCTGAATTAACCTTTGCAACATATTTTTTGCATCATGTACATGAATTGATAACAAATTAACGTGGTTCCTTCAGACGGTTATTTGATACTTTGGTGTCTCTTAATCAATGATGAAAGAAACATCATACCTATTTTGATTGTAATTGTTGTTATAAATACATGTTCTTTCTTCATTCGCGATAATTACTATATTTCAATTGAAAAAGATGCTGATATTATAAACACCATAGAAACACCACAGAAATTAGACAAACCCCAATTCCAGAAGCCAGGAGCTTGGCGGGAAGGGGGTTACACATTGAAAAAGCGTGGACATACAACCATTTCCTCCGACAATGCCAGTGCCGGAGGCAGGATTCGAACCTGGTGGTGCGATGTCTGTGTGATTAATCGCGATTGCCACCTCGCGCCTTAAACCACTCGGCTATCGACCAGACACATGCTATTAACACATTACATATTAAATGCAAATATTTTATAACAAATAAAAATAACACCAACTTGGAAGTAAATTTATAAAATTTATTCATTTATGGTGCATACCTTGTAAATGTACAATTTGTTCGATATTTTTCGCAAAATTAGAAACTAATGGTTATATATTAATCTCCGAACACCAATTAATCAGCTTCTGTGTAACGGATGTAAATATTTCATTAAATTTGTGCTAATGACTTGAATTTACAACTGAGAAAATCAAAGTTGGCGTTTTCCAATAAACAAACGGAACTTGGATATTATTGTAAGCTAAAGTTATGGTAAAGTTAGGTTAATTCAGTGGAATTGACTCGCTTTTATAGTGTTAGTTTTAGGGTCAACATATTCAACAGCAGAAAAAACAAATATTTACAAATAGAACAGTTTCTTAGTATTTCAGGACTTATTAATTTAGTTATCTATTTAGATGAATTTTTAATATCAATATAAAATACAAACATAATTGTAGATTGGACATTGTAAATTATGGCATTACTACTCCATCAACTAGTATCTAAATATACAGCGTTTCCAATTTAAGTTTGAACAGTATAAAGACTCTCCGCACATGATTTTACTTATATTTATTGGAATAGATCAAAAAAGGTTTGGCACCATTTTCTAAATTTTTGTAATGAATCGAATAAATTTTTTATATTTTATATCAATTTAATTATTATACAATGCATTTTCTAAATTTATGATAAATAAATATTGTCTGAAAGTTATTTGTTCCATTCTACGAATATTCTTTCCTGTTATTTGGGTTTTCTACTACATGTACTATTATCCTCTTTAAAAACAAATCACCGAATCTACAAAATAATAGAATTATTGGAAAAAACCTCTGCGCCCGTGACGTTTACATCAAAGGAATAGTCAGAGGTTATGTTTTGCAAATAATATAAATCGGAATAAACACAGAAATAATGTATTTTGCTAACGTTTCGGAAAGTAGTCTATTTCCGCTTTCAAAGCTTTTTTTGGAAGAATTCTTATTTTGCTGTGTGTCAAATATGCCATTTCCCGCCCGTTTCAAAATAATTTTTTTAACAGCCTGAAGAGTAATTCTCAAAATACAGCGGTTTTGAAAACAATTAGATAAAACCTCGTTGAAACACTCTGTTTTGCAAAAAATTTTCGCCTGACAATTTTTCTCGTATCTCTTCAAATAACGGATATATTTGGCCTAGACGTTTTCCGCATTTTCGATATTTTCCGCCATAACTCAAATGTCTTTAAACCATTTTGTAGGTTATATAAATCGGCACAATTTTCGTAAAAATAACTTTTTTTGCACGGCCGATATTAAGTGAGATATTCTCGAGGGCCCTGATAAAATGGACAGCCTGTATATAATGATCGTTCTTTTTGTATACACTGATATTTAACTTTGTTTTATACACCATTTGTTGTTTAACTTTTACATTTTTCTGTTCTTTATAGATAGATGTTTTACATCTGTATAATTTACAGCTTTGTATGAATAAATATTTTTGTTACTACAATTTAATTAATTTTACTTTTTATTTGTAAGTTCAGTAAATTAAGTTCAACTTTTAAAGCATAAAAAAATGTTTACAAGCCGTGTTAATTATGGTAAATAATTGTTTTTTTAACTCAGGATGTTATGAAATGGATTTCAATGTAACATAATATGCGGAGTTTTCAACATACTTACTTGAATAATTTCAGTTAGCAGTATACATAAAATATTATGGTTTTTATCAAATCAAATCATTATCCGTTGTTACAACGTTTGATGATAAAGACGTGCTACAAAATTCTGTCACAAGGACTGTATAAGTTATGATAAACTCTGGATTACTTCATAGTTTTCTCTGGCATTTTTTCAATTGTCTTGAGGGAGTTTAGTCACAGTTATTCCACTACTCAACCAAGACAAACATGCAAACAACATCAACAAAAAAATCATTTCCTGCAACATTGTCATCCGCGGTAGTTGAGGCTCGAACTCAGGAGTAATACAGCGACTAGATGTGTTGTCTTCCACACAACCTTGTCTAGTATACCTGCTACCGTCTTAGTAGCATACTAAAAACATCTCTAAACGTCTACACCGTGGCCGGAAATCGAACCCAGGAGCCACTGGTCTGAAGTCTAATATGTGAGCACTGGGCAACTTAACCGGTTTCAATGATGATTTTGACGTTCCAAACTCATTCCTTCATTTTAATAGTCCGTTAACTACTATATACAGAAGTCATAACAGTATTGTTTGTGTTGATATTTTTACGTACTAGCCTTTTCTAGCCTAAGCCAGGGGTAACTCAAATAGCAGAAAGGAAAAGTCATTTAAAAAAATATATAAATGGCATTTATTTGATGCAAGACAATACAAAGGGGTTTTAAAAAAAATTTTAGTTTTCAAAATTTATTTAAATTTTAATAATAGTAATTTTTCTTTTTTTTCACATAGAACCATTTATGTAATTTCAGGTACTCATATATATATATCTATTTATTTTTTTCATGATATTTAAACTAATTTTATTTTTCTCAGTTGTGGTTTATTAGGTCAGCGCAAAAGTTGCTGCTAATAGATAGCTAAACACCTGCAGATATCAAACCATGGCATAGAAACACTGAAATTCCTGGCAGTCCCAACAATGAATCAAACGTATTTGCACGTTCCCCAAGAGCAAGCTGACAGCGACAGCGAAGAAAACAAACAAACCAAATTGGTAAAATCAGGCTACAAAGGCTACATGTTCTGAAAAGACAGAAAGTCGGAAGATAGAAAACGTCGATAAACCTGGAAATTTGGAAAATCAGGAGAAGAATCAATAAAAAGCTACGGCATAGGGTAGGGTAGAAGAAACGAAGTCATCGGTACAATGGACGTTACAATCTCTGAGAGTACAGCCAACCCAAAAACACCAGCTCTCTCAAAATTCCTGTGCTCACTAACCTATGACCCATGCTTGGAAAATGCTGTTATCTTCATAAAGAACTATGAAAGGACCGCAGTGGCGAGCAGTTGGGTCTTAGAAATGTAATAGAGAAGTTGTGTTTTTTAAAGGTAAGAAAGAAGATTTTTTGGTACATGGTGGGTACATGATGCATGGCTCAACTCCCCTCCGCCACGGGTGGCTCCCGGAGGGTTATATTGTTATATTGTAAGTACTTCGTTTGTTTTATTTTTATTTGTCATTAAATAAATTTGTACCTTGTTATTTTTTACCATCTTGTTTTATTTACCAAGTATACACTTAGTAGTGCATTCTGTAAGTCGGACAGGAATATGAATTTATCTTATCCTAACGAGACTCCCCCCGTTTTCGAGGGTGCTGAACACTCATTTATTTTATTATATTAAATAATGAGCAGTTCTATTGACGCACAAAATTACTTATTTACTATATATATAAATATAAAACATCGTCGTCGTTTTCATGCTCAGCATCCTCGAAAACGGGGGGTAACACGGGTTTAGCCGAGGGAAGACGGCGTTTCACCCCTTTCTGGGGCGGGTTTTGGCCACTTGGGGTGTTAGCGAGGGCCCAGGAGGGGTCTCGACGTCACCATCATGCTTAGCATTCCCCAAAACGGGGGTAACACAGGTTTGGCTGGAAGGAAACGGCGGATACGCAGTTTACCCCTTTCGGGGGTAGTTTTTGGCCATTTGGGGGTAGAATGACCTCATACACAGATTTAACCACCGCCATCGTATTCAGTATCCTTGAAAACGGGGGGGGGGGGCATAGTCTCGTTAGGCTAAGAAAAATTCATATTTTTCGAGATTGCATCAGACTCTCAGAATGCACTATAGCCCCCACTGTGACCTATGGTGGAGGTTAAATTAGTCATTAATATGACAATATATTCCATTGTACCAAGAGATAGTTTAGAAAAGAGATTCCTGGCTTACTTCAGAGTTAAGAATTAAAAATTAATACTAGTTAAGCTAATTTCCTCTATAAGGAATTATTATACTTAATGTATTTTTCTACTTTGTTACAAAATAGTTTATGTTGTAGTTTTAACTATTTGTACTTGTACTATTTACTTGCACTATTTATATTTATTGACATACTTCCTGTAATTGAGCTTTTGCCTGCTGGATATATTTTTGATTATATAAATAAATAAATATAGCGAGAAAGAAAGAAAAGTCAACGAAGACTCAAACTAAAACCTTTGTATACCACATAAAACACAGCCACTTATCATGTGACTTTGAAATTTTGCATCTTACAGCATTTTCTTTGGATACACACGTCATCAGTTTCACAGCTAACATCAATAAATATCCGAAATTACTATAATTTCTCAATATAATGCAAGGTTCAACTGATGTATGCACTTCCTTTATCAAATGAATATTCGTTAAACGTACTTATCTAACTTAATATTGGAAAGGTATGACAAATATTTATTATAGGTATAGCCTAAAAATTTTTAACCATACAAGCAAATATTATTATTACGTAGACGGCAATTAAGTTATATAAAATCGTCATCGGCTAATCCGAGTTCACCTTTCTCTTTTCCACCGTTATCCTGTTTGTTTACTTTCTTCCATACCATGAACCAAGTAAACTGATGAATAATTAACTCATGTCTCTAATTACCTACATTTTGTGTACCATAAAAGCCAAACTGCTTTTGCTTAGTATAATGTTTTGGGCTTAAATTGAGGTAAATACTGATGCTTCATTTGTCTACCGCAAAGAATGCTTTATTGGACTTACAACAAAGATTATTTAGGCTCTAGGGAAGGAAAATGCTTTTAGAGAATTAGAATACGTCGTAAAGTTGTGCCTTAATTGCCTGCCCTCTTATAAAATTGTAAAATATTTATTCTTGATTATAATAAAACACTGGTGGATAAATTGTTACTACTTAATTAACTGTATTCGATGTTTTCAAAAACAAAAAACAAATATCTTCAATCCATTCATCAAACATTAATTTAAACATATACGAATCTATATATCTTGCAGTTTTATCAATACTTATATCAATATACAGGGTAAACTTGAAATAAAGTAAAAATTTTGAATTTGTTTAGATTTAAAATTCAATTTTTTTAAAAAATAATCCTTTAAAATATGTAAAAAAGCAAGGAAAAAATTATTGAATCCTCACTTAAAATATTTACGGCTTTTGTAAACCATCGCTAATACTAGATTGGAAGAATGTCTATTAGTAAACTGTTCCAGTAAAAAAATAGTAAAATAATACAGCGGTGTGTTTAACAAAATAGATTATATTGTTAGGTATATACATTGTACATGTACGCCCCTCACTAAATACCCATTTGATTTCATTTTCTTCAGCGACTGAAAAAATAATCTCTTGCTATATCTATATAATTTGTTTAAATTCTTTCTGGCGTATCCTTTCTTCCTATTTTTCCTCATGAAGTCTTGTAATTTGGAATTGATTGGAAGGGTGGTCAATGAAAATTATTCACCAAAGCACTTCGGCCCCATTGGACCCATTGTACTTTCTCCCCGTAGGCAGACCCTCGCCAAGGCCTCCAACTAACTTAATCTTCTGAAGTAGGTGGTGATGCTGCCTAGGCGCATCTCTCTTACATCGGCCAGAGTAGAAAGACACTCTCCTAAAATGGATTCCCTTATTGATGAGATGGCAGAAGAGTCACAGAGTACAATCATGTTAAACCGTCTCATCTTCTTGTACAGAACCTCTACAGAGAGGTGTTTAGCTTAATCTCATGTTGTGTAGATGTTTCCTTAACGAACGGTGTCCATTCACGTTATGGAACGTAGGTTCCTTCTGGACATAGCCAGGTAATCCATTGATGTACTCTTGTTAGGATATTTTATTAGTTCCCTAGCAAACTGTTTGTTTGTTTCATCCCACAATTCATTGTGGACATTCTCTTTAATTATTTGTGTTATCGTGATCGGTAACAGACTGGCCGGGTCTGGTCCAAAGATACTTAGGCCTGCTGCCTTCTTATCCAGTCTGTCGGCTACTTTGTTGCAACTACACTATGCATGTCCTTTCATCCAGCACACCAGTATGTTATTCATGCTGGAGGCGCTCACAAGTGCTTGGTCACATTCCCATACTACTCCTGGGGTAATTTTACAACTTCTCAGGGAGTCATTGCCTATAATCTGTGTAGATCCTGATTGTTTTGCTTGTAGTTTGTCTACGGACAATCTTTTTTGCAGCTATGGTTATGCTCGCCAGTCCTGTCTGTACTACGCTAGTTCGCCAGAGTATATTCTACATCCTGCTCCATCTGTCTTTTTGATCCGTCTGTGAGATCTTGATCACACCTTCGCCAGCAGCCGCGTTCTCACTAATCGCCTGTATTGTGTAGGGTCTGTCAAAGACAAACTGGGGAGAAGTGCCATCTGTGCACACCTGTAAAAGAGGCGTCTTCCTGACAGCCTCATTCCACAGACGAGCTCTTGTTGGCGTTGTTCGCATAGCTCCGGTTATGATTAGGCAGGCAACTCTTTGCACTTGGCTGAGCTTGACCTTAGCTGTAGTCTGTTTTGCTCCTAGGCCACCAAATCACAGCTCTATAGGTTGCCATTGGTCTTATGATAGCGAAGTATATCCATATGACTACTTTGGGATTCATTCCCCAGATTTTTCCCACGGTTCTGCGGCACTACTTATAAGAAATGTAAGCCTTCTTTAGTCTTCTATCTATGTGAATATTCCATGTTAGTTTGGTATCGAAGGTTACCTCAAGGTATTTCACTTCCAGGAGGGCAGGTGTCTTCAGTGCTCCTAGTTCGCATGAGGTCTTGTGTCCAGGTATTCAACCATTTTACTCTCACTATTCTTTATGTATTTTATAGTTATTGGAGTATCATTGTAAACTCCACAAGACGAAATTATCAGGTCATATTGTTGGTCAATGTATTGGACCTTCTTTGCCTTTTACCTCCTCGAATAAATAATATTTAATTCATTTCTTGCAATTACTGTATAGTAGGCTGGTGTATCATCCTGTTGATAAAGCATAGATCTCAAATACATAGAGTACCTTCCAAATATACTGGAAGATGAAGAAGCGAAATTGTCTATATTTGGTAGGCTGATTTTGGGATCGCGTCCATGCAGACTTTCAATCAGGATGTCAAAATGTACAAGCACTATTAAAAAAAAAAAATACAAAGGCAACTGAACATCGCAGTTTATTGGTACTAAGGGAGAATTCTTAAATTAAATTTGATCAAAATAATTATAGCCATTTTAGAGATGAAATTATTTTCCGCGTTTTGTCGGCTTTTAAATATTTACTTCCTTTATGTTTCCGCTAAGGCCAATTTTGCAATTTTGTCTCAAGGTTTGACAATCCTGACAGTAGGTGCAAAATTTGAACGAAAATGAGTCAGTGGTTTGTGCCCTGCATACGCCATAAAATCATATTTTTGGGGTGGAAGAGATGAACACATAGAAGTATGACAAAAACACAAAGTGGAATTTTTGCATTGAGACATTTTCCCTTTTTGTCCCATACATGGAAAAGTGAAAAGATATTTTCCCTTGATTTTAGTGAAATTTGCATATAAAATCATTTTAATATATTAAACTTTAAACGAATCCTGTTAACAATATTAATGTTCACAACAAAATGCTCCAATCATAATATGTTAGTTTTATAAATGTAACTTACATAACACCGTCATTAAAGATACAATTATTTTATTCGAGAAATGAATGAATGCTAGTTTAAAATTCAATAGTCTTATTCCTGATCTTAACAACAGAGTTGTGTTCCCAAAGTACAGAGTAATGGCTTTATGACTTTTACTTATTTGTCTATAAAGACAGTCAGGCGGGGCACTCGTTCTCAGTTGTAGAGTATATTCACTGGAGTGTTAAGAATCCACGTACTTGGCGTGGTGCTGTGTAATCTGTAAAAGGATTGTATCAATAGGGAGAGACGCCTCCTAGATTACGACGAATACAGTCTACTATCCGTTATAATAGATGAGGTGCAGTGAACAGATTACGTTGATGAAATAGCTCTTTTGAGAATAAAACTTGGAGCTGTTCCTCCTCGGCTTAGAGAGCCAAAGTGGGGTATAATAATTGTCCGGGCTTTGTCTCCCGTAGATCTGGTAATATCACCTTTTTGCTTGTCTTTGAAACATATATTAAGGCTTAAGTGCGGTGGATTTCATTAAATATAAGATGATTTAGAGTATTCTTAGAGGGTAATTGTCTTTGGTATTAAGCGGGTTTAATTTGAAAGATACAAAATTATTGCAACTGCAAACTGATAGAAAGAAATTGTTATCGGGGCTATTCATCTCAAAGAAACTTAAGGTAGATAAAGTAGTCAATAATCTAATTGAAATAAACATTGACCGTTTATATTCGTTAGCTAATCCTTAGGGAATTTGGATAAATAAGATTAAATTATCTAACAGCAATTATCTGTTTTATTTGGTTGACAAATCTATTTGAAAATATGTCAGAAAAATTGTGAATAGGTGTATACCTAGTGTATAAGTAACGCACTTTTTTATTCTTTAAACGCAAATGGTAACTTGATTTTACAAATATTTTAAAAGCTTCATAAACCATTAAATTTATTCTCGAATTTTTATCACAACAAACGCTTAAATTAAAATCTTCATATTTCTATTACTGTGAAACGCAATAATTTTAGTTTGTTAACTGGTCTTCTAAACATAATATCCGAGGATAAGAAAATACGATGTTAATCATGCTTAATTTTTAATTCTTTTTCAATGTATTTATTTGTAGTATACACATAATAAAAATAATTACAATAAAAAGGGCACCTAAATGAAGTAATTTGTGGTGTGCCCTATTGTAGCAAAATGAAATTTAATATTATAATGATACTGATGACGTAAAAATGGAAACAGAATGAAATCAAGATTAAAAACGAATCGTTGATAATAACTAATGGTAGAACTATTTTAAAATTGTGTTTGTGTCTTAATATACTCTCTGGAAAGCCAAACATTTTTTTTATATTAACTTTAAATTTTAAAGATATGGGAAGTTTATTACAAAATTTAGGTCCTATGAACGACAAAAATGTTGGGACATATTTATAGTGAAAAGTTTTCCTATAATATTAATTAATATTTAATATTAATTAATATATATTATTAATATATTAATAATTCCAAGTACATATATACTTAATTAAATTACATTTGTTGGTAAAGACCAAAAGAATTTAATATATACATTCTCGTATGTCTTATACATACATATATATATATATATATATATATATATATATATATATATATACATATATACATACATCAATCAAAGACAGGTAAAAAATTTACAACTAAAAAAGAGAAAAAATATCAAATACAGTTTTCTACATATTCTGACACCATCCTGCAATGATACAGTCGCCTGAGCATGCTGTGGCTTGTTTTGCAGAGTGTCAACACAGGATAGGTGTATTATCTATATAGACATGATATATTATATATAGTTATCATCATATTGTCTTTTTTCTTCTTTTTTCTCTTTTTTTTCCTTTCTTTGTTGGTTGGGACAGCCTGAGACTTAGATTTAAGTTTAGAAGGTAGTGGTAGGTGTTTATACTGAATCATAAAATAAGGAAATCATGGCATATAATATTCTGATCTAGCTATCAAGACAAGGCTATAACTATAGTGGTTGGAGCAAATATTTTTATATAAACTGTTGAATCAAAATAATATCGATCTTTTCTTGGTTATCAAGTATAAATTTTTTTAATTCTATTTTATATTTATTTAACTTTTGTATATTTTTAATATTAAGGGGTAGTATGTTATACAATTTTGGACCATAATAGAATATAAATCGTTGTGTATGTGTTTTTTTATATGATGGTATAACAAGATTTTTATTTCTTAATGATCTTGTTGGGTAATCGTGAGATATATATACGGAATCCCGTACTTTATAATACCACAATAAAGAATGATAAGCGTAAGCATTTTTTACATTAAACACTTTTGCCTCCTCGTATAGCAGGGTGGTATTATGTAATCTGTTTCTGTTCAGTATTATTTTTAATATACTGTTTTGTGTGTCATAAACAATGAATACATTTTTTCTGTTTAGTATGCTTTTTAGTTGGTAGAATTTGTGTATAAGTATTCTAATTCTTTTTGTGATATATTCAATATGTTCATTCCATCTTAGATGATGGTCAACCATTACACCGAGGTATTTTACTTTGTTAGTTTTTTTTATTTCAGGGCATCCACATTCATTTTTATTTTGGCAATTTCTTTTATGAACAGTGAGGAATCCCTTTACTGGTTGGTCATCAGCTGAGAGGATAAAGGTTAAAACTTTACTCTTATCCACATTTAAGCTGAGTATGTTAATATTTAGATATTGGTAAACTATATTTAGGCTGCTTTCGGCTATAGAATAAACATTTTCCTATAATTCATCCACAAAAATCATAGCTGTGTCGTCAGCGTAAGATGTTATATGACCTCGGAAATTTATTAGACTAGTTATGTTGTATTTCTGATTGTTCTTGTTTAGTATAAATGTTTACGTACTGGTTCTAATTATTGCCGTATATAAAAATACAGCATTGTAATGCGTATAACAATTTGACATTACTTTTATAACTCGTTTTTGATATATCTTTAGAAGATTTAAAGTCCTATCGTAGATTCCTGCCACATTATAGTGGCATATCTTATAAATTGCGCCAAGGCCTTTTATATCATAATTAATTGTTTACTATGTAATATATGTCTTATATTAAAAGACACTGGAATTAGCATTTGAAATTAAATGTTATAAATTCTATGTGATTTCTTCACTTCATATGCTAGTCTATAATAACACCTAGGTACTTATTTTTTTAATGAAATTGATATAATTAGTACAAGAGTAATTATTGCAATTTTTGTAATTATTTTCATGTAATATATTATTTTGTATTTTTTTCTTATAGATATATTCAACATCGCATTTAATATCGGCCTATTTCCACTACCGAGGCCCATCACCGACACCTGTAGACGAGCTACCTCAAACCCAGAAATATCTTCTTCTTCTTCTTTTTCGAAGAGTAAGAATCTCTTACTTACCTAATATTTAGCGGACAAGGGACGATAGCTTTATATCCCCTCCTAATGATAGTTACGTAGTGGTTGTGTAGTGGATACTACTCAATCCTCGCCTAAGATTGCATAAATTCTACGCTACACTGATATACTGACAAGGCGCTAGAAGATGTGGGGCGAGGACACTGTATTTCCTTGAAATGGTTAGTACTAACAGTGCCTAACTTTGTTTTTCATTACATATTCAAATATGTGTATAGTAAGGACGCACATACGCTCGCTCCTATTTTGTGAATTATATCAAGCACTTAAAGAATAGATGGTTGTCTTAAAGTTAAAAAACTACGATCGAACCATTTCTGTACGGTACAATGGAAGTTGAATAAAGCACCATCCGCGTAAGATATTATTATAAAGTTATTATTATCTAATGCTGAGATTCTACTACTACTTATATAAATTAAATAAAATCAGGCCAAGTACTGTACCTCGAGGCACACCTATCTCAACCATACCTCTGAGACTGTTATTAATTTTTACAAATTGTTTTCTGTCTTGTAGGTAATTTTTTATTATATCATGCGCAATACTCATTTTTTAAGTATATCTATCATATATTATGAGATACCGTATCAAAGGCCTTGGTAAGATCTAAGAATACTGCTGTACATTTTTTGTTATCATTTAAATTGTTATTTATGAAATCAATTAACACGTAAGAGGCCACTTTAGCATTTTTATCGCTTCTGAGGCTATGTTGCAATTCTCTTAATAATGTATGTTTTTCCATTTTTGTTTCTAAATTAATTTCCCATCAGAATTTTTCAACAAAAATCAAAATTTTCTGAAAATCAAAATTAAAAAAATCAAAGTTTAGACCAGCCTATGAGTAGCCCAGCATTTACACGTTTCGCAGAAGGTTCCTCGTCCAGATTGAGGTACTTGCATCAGCATCAAAATTTAAAAAATAAATAGTGAGAGCAACTAAAACCAAGGTTAGTTATAAGTTTTTTAAAATCCGTTTTTGTTAGATATAAAAAGTTTTACCACTTATTTTAATTTTATGTGAAAGGAGCTTAGGTTAAGTTTTAAATTGTTTTTTAACCAAACCAGTCCTATTATACCCGACCTTGCAACCCACCACCGCGAACCACGCGGTGGTTGGTTGGGCATAATAGATAATAAAGAAATTTTGAATTGAATTGGTACGATACCCGTAGAAAATATGATATTTATAATATGCTGTATAGGATGAAATATAAATGTCACGTAGTCATACCAGCCTATCCAAACTACACTTACTTTTTAATGAAGCAGAATTATCTCGTTTTGATCTACAGGAATATGGAATTTGGAACATATTCTTCCTCTATTACATAATCATTGTTTTCATTATTAATTTCTTTGTTTATATTCAAACTTATCTTTAAGTAATGTTTATTAAATATGTCAGCTTTTTTGTCATTCTGCATACCTTCACCCCGATCGTCTATAATGTTAATTTTTTGGAACTTTTTTATTTACATTTGCAATCTCTGACTATTCGAAATGTTTTTTATAATCAGAATTTACATCAGCTGACAGCGTGTTATAGTAATTTAAACTAAAATTTTTGCTGTGTTTATTAATTAATTATTATATTTTTTTATAATTATCAAGTAATTCTCTGTGGTCAAATTATTTTATCAAATTATTTTTGTTTCTTTTTAAACTTGTCCCTAGTATTTATAGATTTCATGATAACTATCTAAACTAAAACATTTTTTAATAATATCAGTATATTTTGCCTTAAAGTGTTAAAAATTGTATAATTTTGTGTTGAGTTAATTTGCCCATCAGATTCATTGATATGATAAACTATGGATTCAATCTCAATTTCATTCTTAATCATATCAATTATACCTACGGCTGCCATGCCATTGTGGAAGTTGTTGCAACTATAAATGATGACGTAATCTCATCTGTGCATGAAGAATTCTACATGTAGTATAATGTTTAACTTAGTCGAATAAAATGATATTTTTTTGAAAGAGGTTTCCCTTATTTTGCAACTAAATTCCGTATTTAAACTTTTTTCCAAAAATGTAAAAAAGGTAGTTTGCTTAAAGTGGATTCAATATTTTCTAATTTTTAGAATGCCCTGCATAATTATCTTAAATTTGACAAACTATTTGTGACTTCCTAAGACAAGCAAAACATTGGATAATCAATCATTTTTTTCTCGTCAAATCAAAAATAACAAAGTTTTCAAGAGTGCTGCACCCCATCCAGGGACACATTGTTTATATTATTTTTCTCTTTTCTGGGTTTTCTACTGCATGTATATCCTTCTGGAAATTATCACAGAATGTACAAAAAATAACAATATTAACTTGAATATTGGAAAAGTGACCTTTATATTGTGGTGCTTATATAAAAAAACTGTAAGATATTATTTTTGCAAACCAATATAAATTATAATAAAAACAAGAATACATTATATGTATCAATTAAAATCTCGCAGCCTAAAATGAGTAACTAGTATAAGACATCGTTGTTATAAAATACCAGTTATCATCAAAACTCAAGAAAAAAAATATCTCTTTAGGCATAACATGGCAAATGGACTTTTTGTTTACACTTTCACAATACATAAAAGTATCACGTAGAAGTTTCTTGTCATTCCTTTTAATTAATTGGTCTGCATTGATCGGCAGTTTACTCTATTCTGACTATTTGTACTTTAGTTGCATACAACTATACTCCACAAATAAAGATTTTCTGAACTACTCTCCGCAGACTAAAGTGGCTATTGTACTGTTAACTGTTCATTTCACTTCTCTTAAATTGTGACGTATACCAAACTTCTCGGCTAACATTTTAACAGTCTTGGTGGAATTGGATGATTCACCGCAATTAATTTGAAGCAGGAAACGTAACCTATAGTAATTACTAAGAAAATGATGTATATATCAAATTAACGATGGGGTTTTATTATTGAAACAGTTTTTCTACAATTGCCATATAATTTATTTTCTGTAAGATTTGGAACAATCCAATCAATCAAATAAATATCGTAAACAATGATAAAGTTTTTTCTCTTCAATATTTTTGAATATTTCTGTTTTCACAATAAGAAATTTATTTAAAACATACAATCTATTTATCTACATTATTAATAATATACAATACTATCCAAAATAACTGTATAATTGATAAAGTCAACTGTTAAGGGATATCGTCCAGTTAAAATAAAAGATCTCCATAAATAAAATGATTTTTAATACATTAGTACATTGTAATTGGATAAAAATCGATCATTCTCGATAGATATAATTTCTCGACTTTACTGATAAATGTTGCCCTCTGCTTTAAAAATATTAAAAAACGGTATTTAAAAGATACATACATACAGTTTTCTTTAGCATCCATCCACTAAATCAATCAAAGGAAAAACTGTTAATAATTTAAATTATCCTTTTTTGTGTATTATACAGTATGCACAAGAAAATAATATACCGATATTGCTAGCCAGCATGTAACTTTCTTGTAAGAAAAGATATCGACTTCAAATTTAGAGTAGTTACATGATTGAATCAGATACACGTCATGATTACTCTAATCTCAAGTTATTATTTCTGGTTTAACAGGGAACTGTATAAACTTTGTTATTTTTAACGGACCGCCCTACTTATTATTCAAATTTTAGGTTGCTCAGGAAATTCGAGGCAACGGCAACTGAATGATCACCTGCATTCTAGATATCACAAAGGCTAAAATCAAATATCTCAATTATTAGTTTTAGGAGCAGGATGTAGGAGTAAAAGTATCAAAGTAATTTGAGTCTGAAATTCACTTTATGTAGTCGTTCGGTTCAGCCGAAAATGGAATTTTTATGACTTTATGACATTTTATTCGCAAAAGGCTTAAATTATCATAATACATTTTTCCTACATTCATTTATTTTATGTGAAATGGAATAGTTTATCATGAATTTAACATTTTCAAACACCATTTTCTCGAAAACTGTCAAAGATAGAAAGTCTGGGGTCCGACGCTCCTTTTTTAAAGTGATTACTAACAGGCTGAATTTTCGTCAATGGCTTCATTTTGACGAGTCTTCCAACTTTTTCTTTTGCGAAAATTCTCGGTAGAGGCAGATAAAGTTCTACGCAGCCGCTAAACATGTTGATCGTGGACACTTTCATAGCGTGGGACCTGCCAGAAAATTTGTAAAAGAATTTGATCATTCGATTTCAAAAATATTAATTAAGCAATAGTGTAAAAATTAGCCCGTTAGTAATAAAATTTCAGACCTCGTTATTTTCACATATTTACATATTTCTTACATATTTACATTGCTTTTGTAAGACTCACATAAACTCACTCACATAACGTTTGTAACTCACATCATATGTGAGTAAGAACCTTTAAATATTCCATGTAAATACGAATTTACATGAAATATAGGACGACTATTGATGTGATTTAATTTTGGTTCTTATGTGTAATGTAAACAGGGTGTCTCACCGGGAACTGAATCGATCGATATAGAGAAGAGTACGCGTCAGAAAATTTTGAAAATTTAGATAATTATTACTAATATCGGTGTGACCAATCCAACTAAAATAATTACAAGCAGCTGGAACTTCCGCTTATACCGGAAGTGGATACCAACTTGCTTATTTTAAATGGAATAACCTATATATTTTAATGTTTTCGAAAAGAGCATAAAATTCTGAATAGAAAATATGTAGCATATCCTATACCTAAACCTAGCCGTTTCAGAGATATTTGACATTTTATAGAAAATTTGATAGGTGCAACGGTTTGCAAGAACCATTATAATTTTCTTCGTGTAAAAGATCCTCATTTGCTTCTTGTCACATAAAGAGAACACAAGGTGAGCTACTTTCTACAACTGAAATAAATTCAATAATATCATACCAAGTGTTCCGTTCTTCGCGTTACATTTTGTCAACTTCAAACCGCGAAAACTTGTTTAGGTCATATGGAAGACCCTGTATTTTTTTACGCCAAGTTGTGTAAAATTGAATTCCCTTTTTTCTGATATAGTAGCAAATGCGCTGCAAGGTCTTGATATTACTTTATCACATTCTCCATAAATAATAAACAAATTTAAAAAGTCTTCGTGGGTGTAATTTAAACGTGCTGGCATTTTTTGACATAAGATAATGACTGATTGTTTCTAATCATGGCAATTTTGATGAAATGATTACAACAATTAATGAATTTCTAATAAAATCGCAAATATTTCAAAAAGTTGTAACTTTAACCCCCACAATGTTAATATCATAAAAGTTCCATTTGAAATAAGCAAGTTGGTATCGACTTCCGGTATAAGCGGAAGTGCCAGCTGCTTGAAATTATTTTAGTTGGATTGGCCACTCTGACGTTAGTAATTATCTAAATTTTCAAAATTTTCTGATGCCTACTTTTCTTTATATCGATCGATTCAGTTCCCGGTGAGACACCCTGTATAAAGTGCACAATAATACATGACAAATTTTCATTGAACGCACTATAATTCTACGTGCTGCAAGATTGCCTATTTTCAGGGCCTTTATACTTCACATTAAAATGGTGTGGTGTGTGTCTTTTTTTATAAATCCGCCCTAACCTCTCAATAATTAATTATGCGATTTGCGAAAATGTGGTCTAATAAATATTTACATTTATCGTTGGCGTGCATTTTAGGAAGGGGGGAAGTGGTATCGCTTCTTTTGGAAAAGTATACCATGGCTTAATTTAAATTAATTTCTGTATCATATTTGAATTTATCGTCTCCATAAACCCCCCAATTCCAAAGTAGTTGAAACAGGAATAGTCAAACTTTAAAATTTTTAGAAACATGTTACAGAGGGATATCTTATTAAATAAAAAAATAAGTCCATCATTTATTTTCTTCGTAATGAATTTAAAAAATGCGCACCTAATTTAATTTCTAATTTATACAGCATGTCCAACTTCCAGCACAATACACTTCTCAATAACTTTTGTTTACCGTTATCTTACTTTTCTCAATGTTCTTGGAGTATTTTCTTGACAAGCTTGCCCAATCCTTTCACAAAGTTCATCTCTATCACGTGGTCGACTGACAGGCTTTATTTTTTGAAAGTGCCCTTATTAAAAGTAAACCGTACCGGTACTATGTTAGGCGATTTAGAGAGCCACGATGCCAAAAGATTATTTCTTCCTATCCACCTCAAAGGAAAATTTTTAGTTACAAGCGAATAGCAGGGAGACCATCTAGCTGGAAGTGTAAATTTAATCCTTCGCTAATCCCATTAAATAATTTCGAAGTTCAATTCGTAAAAAAATGGAAATATTTATCCATTAAGTTTGTGTATAAATAACAATAGTTTTCTTTAATATGCCACCACACCAGAAACTAACGTTTACACTGGTTTCGGCAATTAATCACATAGTTTGGATTTTCCGCTGGCCAATGCGTGCAATTTTGGCTAGATATCACACCATTTGCCGTAAATATCACCTCACCAGTAAAGAACATGTACTATCAACCTATTGCGCTTCAAACATCTTCATATTTTATTTCTTGATAATCCTAATCTTCTTGCAATGGTTCTTATACTGCTATTTGAGTTGTTCCGGAATTCTAATAAAATAAGTTCATCATTTGGATATTGTCGGTTATTCGAATTATTTATTTTGGGTTTTGTTTCAAAAATTGTATCTGTTCTTATAAATAATTTATTAATATCGTCAACAATTTTGTGCCAAATTGTTTTCCGATGTTGAAAGATTGCGGCAACTTGTCGCGTAGATCTTTCATTATTACCATATGACTTGATAATTTGGTCTTTCTCTGTAACTGTAAGAACTTGTCTTCGAATACAGTAAAATAGATTAGAATTGAATGGGCTAGAATGGATTGGACTGGAATGAAATGAGATGAGATGACATGAGATGAGATGAATTGAAATGAAATGAAGTGAAGTGAAGTGAAGTGAAGTGAAGTGAAGTGAAGTGAAGTGAAGTGAAGTGAAGTGAAGTGAAGTGAAGTGAAATGAAATGAAATTCAATGCAATGCAATGCAATGAAGTGGAATAGAATAGAAATGGAATGGAATGTAATGAAATGATGTGGGTTTCACAGATTTTAAAATTTTGTTTTATTTCCATATTATCAGGACAAATAATGAACTTTTTGGTTAGATTTGCATATACGTATATTGTTTAAAATCAATTCGATTGAAAACAAATAATTGACGCACGTATATGTAATAATTTACTAATAACATCTAGAAGTCTAATAAAGTTAAATTTACCTTTCCCATTGGTTAGCCCCCGAACAAGAAACAGGATCCGTTCGCAAAGTATCATAAACCAGCGATCAAAAATGTTGCTAAAATTAATAACCATTTACAATTGACATATTTATGGTGAAAAATTAAATAACCAATTAAAATATTCAAAAAATATTTTTTCTAATTTTGACATATAAAGTGACACTTTTTAAAACTGATTGACATTATGAAACGTCTTACTTTTTGTAACTAGTTGCATAAAGTAAAATTTTATGCAATTGGTGACGAAAAATGTATTTCAAAATTAGTGACAAAAAGAATTATTCTATTTATTAAACTGTTATAATACAAGTTAAAAACATAAATTATAAATTAATTAATTATTATAAATATTGATAACACAATTATTGCAATTATTCAAATTAATTCCCGACGACATATTTTTTTCATTGCTCGAACTTGCTGTTATTTGGGAAGTGGCGCACATTGCTTTAGATGTTTCACCAAATATTTCTTGCGCTATAAGGTTCTTATTATTCATAGAATTTTCGACATATCCCTCCGCAACAGAGCTAGATTTCCAACCTCTGCGCCTCTTTAATTTTAAAATATCAGCGCCACTGTCTGCTAGAAAAGTGGCAGAGCTTCTTCTAAAGCAGTGGCCAGTATATAGAACAGGGTTTGAAAGACGAAGAAATTGTGCAATAACTTTTGGCAGACTGCTAAATGTGTTAATTCCAACAGGATTTCTGGTACATTTTCCATTCGCATATTTTACAAAAAATCTGTTGTGTTTAAGAACCTGGGGACGCAACTTAATATATTTTCTTAATATTTCAACAAGATTCGTATTTTCAATGTCTCCAGTGGTAATTGCAAACTGCCGTATAACTTTTGTTTTTGAAGGTGGGATATCAACATGAAAATAGCTTCCTTCGTCTATAACATTTTCAACTGGAAGAAATGTTAATTCTGCTTTTCTGCATGCTCCTGCCATTCCAATTATCATTGCAACCTTAGCCATTAAGTATTCTTTGTCATCAGCTTCCACTAAAAATTTGGCAAAATCTTCTTTAATAAAAACTTTTGACTTTTTAGCACTGTACCCGTCCGCTTGACTTTTAATATATGCTACCAAATTTGTATATTTTTTAATATCAATATTCCTTTTCAGATTTAGTTCAGACCTTAACATTGAGTAAAGTGTCCATAATGTGGAAACTTTTAGATCTTTCTTACCCTCAAAATATGCAAGTAAAACTTTCTCATTAACATGTTTAATTTTCTTCTCATCACACCACGTAACAAATTTTTCGTATGCCAAATCATAAACTGCCTTTGACTTTTTGGGAATTACTGATAATAGAGCATTACCTGCTGCCTCTTCAATATCGCTTGGTAGCTCTTCAGAACTTGAATTACTCATTTTTAAAAAATAAAACTAAAAATATATCAATCTCACTAAAAACCTTCCGTCTAGACTTTTTTACAAAATGTCAAACTGACAACTAACATGAAGTAACAGCAACAAACTAAATTTATGTTTTCCAAATTTTTATCAATTATATTAAATTTAATTTTTTTATTACTTTCTTCAAAATTAAAAAAAATCTTGTATGCAATACGTTACGAAATGAAATTTTGTGTAACTTGTGAATTTTTGCGAAACTCACTTCGTTCGTTCCGCAAAAATCTCACGCGTTACACAAAATTAGGCATTTCGTAACTGATGGCATAAATAGCTATTGTTTTCAATATTTCAGTAAAATAAAGTAACATTCCTTTGAACGTCAAAATTTCAAGCATTTCAATTCTTAAAGACTTATTACCAAAAATGCGGTAGGTATACTTTTAAATTTAAAAATAAAGCTACATATACATAAAGTTAAACTTAAGCGTCCTGGCAATATACACGAAATATACACCCCTAAAATAATTATTTCCTCGTTCCTGCGTACCATTCACGGAACAATAGATATATATTTGCCTATTTTACACCATAAACCTAAAACATGTAATAACTACTATTCAAGCCGAACTTAAAATACTATTTTTAGCAAATAAAACTGTAACAGTTGTGCTACCTAGTAATAACTTTGTTGTTTGTAATAAATTCTTTACAAGATTTATTGGTAATACGTGCCGTTTTTATTAACATATCTAGCTTTGAATTATTCGTACGTGTGACAGCAAATGGCATGTTACATATTCCGTTTAATATTGATAAAATCAGTATTTATAAAATTGAGTTTTATTTCAGAACTTATGACTACCAATTATTGACAAATATGAACGATTTCTGAACAAACTGATATACCCTTCGCTTCAATGAAGATCTCGAAATAATGTTTACTAAATATTACAATACACTTAGGGACAAAATTAACGCATCACCCAAAATTTGCCATGATTTTTAGGTAGATTTTATTCTAAATTGTTTATCCGATTTTAATGATTGCAATTTTGTTCTCTAGGTAAACTCATTTACAGTTGCCTCAGATACAGATTGATAGATAGATAAGAACAGTTTATACAAATTTAAAAATAGTTTACAATTTACAATTTTCAAAAACTTAATATAAATAAACAAACAGTAGATACTCACATGAGTATGGAAAATACTTAAGCATGAGATAAATATATGGGCCCAATTTAAATATAACAAATATACGTATTATAAATATGCTATGTTATCGTATTCATATGCTGGCACATATACACAGATACTCAAATACACATCCATAAGTAGGTATATATCTAAATACACATGCACATGAACATTTGGCCAGAACATTACGGGCTTGTAGATTTACAGTAAAACTTTTTTTTATACATATATATATTTTTTAAACATATATACAGGGTGTCCCACGACGAAATGCGGCGATCGATATCTCGAAAAGTAGACATCGGAAAATATTGTAAATTTGGTAGTAAACTAATGTCGATGGGGGCAACTCGGCTAAAATATTTTCAATATGGTGGCACTTCCGGTTATACCGGAAGTCGATACAAACTTGCTTATTTTAAACGGGACGCCCTATATATTATTATATTTTTGGATTGTACGCAAAATTCTAGGCCGATTTTGTGTATCATGTCCTATACCTAGGTCTCTCCGTTTTTGAGATATTTCAATTTTTATGTCAAAAATGACGTTTGCGGGCCCTAAAAGAATTATCAATTTTCCCTATAAAGAAGCCTTTATTATCTAATTTGGGTTCGATTCTTTGTTGAAAAAGACCTACTTTAATAGAGTTTTTATAATATTTTGATAAGTATTAATACAGAGTGTTCAAAAAATAAGAATAAAGATGAAATTGAGAAAACTGTCAAAAATCAATTTTTTCAGATGGAAACCCCCAATTTTTATAATCTTATCTTATTCGCCATTAAAAATAGTTTGTATATGGATGTCTATTCCGAAAATTTTTAGTTTTCGAGATATTCCCAATTCAATATTTCTATATGGGTATTTTGTTATGGATATTAAGTTAAATTACTCTTAGTTGGCTATGACGGCGTTGAGTGCTAACCAAACGGATAATGAAAAATTTCAAAAGTTTTGGTACCGTTAAGGCAACAGTTCATAAAATAAAACCAATTGTCGATGATGAAAATATCGAAATTGCTATTTTGGGATATTTTGCGGCATACCCTATGACATCCTTAAGACAAGTGGCCTTACAAACAGGAATCTCCAAGAACTTTATTCATAGAATTCTTTTGAAACACAAATTCCATCCCTATTCCATTTCTATGGTTCAACACCTAAAGGACACCGATTTGACCAGAAGAGTTCACTTTTGCGAATTTATTTTAACAATGGCGGGTTTCGAATTTTGGACAACATAATTTGGACTGACGAGGAAAAATTTACGAAAAATGGACTTTTCAACAGACATAATTCCCACTTTTGATGTGATTGAAATCCCCATGCCGTGAGATTGCGAAATTATCAAGAAACCTGGCAATTTAATGTGTACTGTGCTGTGATGAGTCGTAAAACTTAATTTTTATGAAGAAAACTTAAATGGTAATGAATTAATACTTAAATAGTTTCTGTTTTTCAAATTACGTATCAACTTTTTTTTAGGTGAAAGATATTTGAATATATTACAAGATTTAGATAATGAATATTTGAACAATTTACCGCTGGCTGAACATAGGCAAATATTTTACCAACACGATGGCGCGCCACCACACAACAGCTTCATAGTTAACAACTTCTTGGAAGAAACTTTTTAAGATAAGTGGATTGCTAACAATGGACCTTTTCTGTGGCCTCCCCGTTCTCCTGATCTGTCTGTCTTAGACTATTTTATATGGGGAACAATAAAAGATATGGTTTATTTTAATCCAGTCACAACAATGGAAGATTGTCAGGCAAGAGTAAGGAATGCTTTTGAAAGATTATCTCCAGGTTCTATTAGAGCGGCCACCCATGACGAACTAATCAAGAGGTGCGAAAAATGTTTGGAAGTTCAGGGTGGACACTTTGAACACTTATTAAAAATTTTCGGAATAGACATCCATATACAAACTTACCCTTATTTTTAATGGCGAATAAGATAAGATTATAAAAATTGGGGGTTTCCATTTGAAAAAAATTGATTTTTGGTAGTTTTCTCAATTTCATCTTTATTCTTATTTTTTGAACACTCTGTATTAATACTTATCAAAATATTATAAAAACTCTATTAAAGTAGGTCTTTTTCAACAAAGAATCGAACCCAAATTAGATAATAAAGGCTTCTTTATAGGGAAAATTGATAATTCTTTTAGGGCCCGCAAACGTCATTTTTGACATAAAAATTGAAATATCTCAAAAACGGAGTGGCCAGGTATAGGACATGATACACAAAATCGGCCTAGAATTTTGCGTACAATCCAAAAATGTAATAATATATAGAGTGACCCGTTTAAAATAAGCAAGTTGGTATCGACTTCCGGTATAACTGAAAGTGCCACCATCTTGAAAATATTTTATCCGAGTTTCCCCCATCGACATTAGTTTACTACCGAATTTTAAAAATTTTCCGATGTCTACTTTTCGAGATATCGATCGCCGCAGTTCGTCGTGGGACACCCTGTATGTATATTTAATAGCACCATAAATTAATTTAAATACGTGCAAGAATTCTTGAATTATGTAAGAATGGTCTTAATTTCTTTTTCAATATGATCTGATAATTAATACTTGTTATTTCAAATACTTATATTGAATGCATTAAAAACTACTTGTAAGTTATATATACTTCTGCTCCGTATTTGATGGACGTGACTAATTATGATTCTTTTTTCAGAAAATATCTTTAAAGATATGCAAAGAAATATAGTTGACGAACATCATACATCTGTGTTTCCTTAAATAGTTCTTCCGATGGCTAAGTTAAAAAAAGTTTATTGAGTATCAATTTTAGTATCCGTTTTTGCAAAATTTGTAAAGGTAGTAAGTGAATATTTAGTACACCATCCCACCCACTGATTCCATACGTTATATGTGATTCCATCAGTGGTTTGTAAAGTTTCATAAGATTATTTGTATCTAATATATCTTTGACATATTTAAACATGTGTGTTCTCTTTCTAATTTTTTCAAACCCATAGTTAACGTGCTCATCCTATCGCAAATTACTGACGATATAAATAGATGCCTAAATATTTTACATTATTTATATGTTCTATTTTATATATTATTATATTTTGATGCACTATCATATTTAGGACGTTTATGTTAGGTATTTAGTTTTTATATAATCAGGAAGCTATAAACTTTGTTTTTGTTACATTAATTGTTAGCAACTTGAAGTTGAATCACTATAATTTTTGACAAATCCTTTTCGGCTTTACTTTTTAATTCTGGCCATGTATCTGCCTCCTAGTATACAACCGTGTCATTTGCGGCTAATAATGCTGCCTTCACGATTTGAATAGTAAATTACATAAGTAAATAGTATGACTGGTGGTGGAATAAAGGGTGTCGTAATTACCTGTAGTATTATTATTATTATTAAATAAAAAAATGTTAACCGAATTCGCAAGAAGTTTAAAAGATATCGCTGAAAACTAAAAAGCTAAACCTGTCCACAAGAAAGAACGGCTCTATTTCTGGACGAGTTTTCTAAGATTTGTTAGCTATATAACTTTTAACCCCGGTACTTTCCAGTGAAGTTTGTGATGTAGGCTGGGGATACTCATTTGTGAGTTCATGAGCCCCATGTTTGTGATTGTAATTTAGACGAAAATAAAGATATTTAGTAAGGTTTTTAGTGGCTTATTCTAAATAAAATTTCCTTTAATTTGAGGCCTAACAAGGGGTTAGTTTTATTTAAGATTTTAGGGATTGAGCGGTTGGAATTGAGTCGGTTAAAGCTATGTGTCACATAATTCTGTCTATCTACTCGCCATTAACGTACCTAGAGAGACATGAAATAGGTATCTTTGTAATGCCTGTATAGTCAGTTGTTCATTATTAAAAAAATTGTATTAGAATAACTTGAGCTATTAATTGGATTATTAAATATTACATATCAATTTATTTAAATGTATTATGGATGAATTCGTCTCCTCTTCTTCTACTTTTAGGATAAAAGTAATGAACAAGTAATCAACTATTGTATTAGCTGGAGATTTTAACATTAATTTTAGCGACAAAGAGTCAACCGACACAATAACTCTAACAAACCTCTTAACTTGTTTCAATCTCAATATGCATGTTAAATCTTATACTCGCGTCTCTCAGCACTCGTATAGTACAATTGATTATCTCTGTAGTAATTTAGAGGACCAAAACATTTCCTGCTCAGTGATTTCACCTGGCTTGTCTGATCATGAAGCTGTCTACTGTTCTCTACAGATAGACTCAAATACTTCTAAATGTAAAGAAAAATTTGGACGATTGTACAGTAGGACAAATTACAATAGGTTTTTTCAATACTGCCTACAGTCTGATTGGAGAAGGGTCTTTATTAGAGATGAACCTTTTAATGCGTTTTATGAGTGTTTAATGCACGCTTTCAGTAGGGCTTTTCCCATTCAAAAGATTAAAATAAAAAATAAAAAACCTTGGATAACTAAAGGCATAAAAACCTCTGCAAAAAATATACGAATTTTACACTACATACGAAAGTACACAAATGAGGCATTCTTCTTTAACTATTACGCGAAATACCGTAATATTTACAAAAAAGTTATTAAAGCGGCAAAAGAAAACTATTACACTAGTAGAATGGAACAAACAAGTAATAAGTCCAAAGAGAGTTGGGCAATTATAAACGAGCTTAGAGGTAAAAACCACCGTTCAATAAAAACAACTATAAATTCGAATGACCTGAATAGCTATTATTGTTCAATTGCAGATAAATTAACTGAAAAAATAATCCCTTTAAAAGATCCTCTGAGTTATATGATGGAAATAAATAATAACCAAATACTACATTTGTACGATACTAATATAGTTGAATTGACAGAAATTATTAAGGACATAAAAAATAAAAATGCTTCCGGTATTGACGAAATGTCTATAAAAATATTTGAAAATCTACCAGAATCTGCTCTGGATGTACTGGTTTGCCTTATAAATAGCTCTTTTCAGTCAGGAGTTTTCCCATCTTTTTTAAAAACTTCTCTAGTTATCCCACTATATAAAGGCGGGGATGTAGAAAACCCATCCAACTATCGGCCCATATCATTAATTTCCACGCTAGCTAAAATTATAGAAAAACTAATAAAAAAAAGAGTTACTGAGTTTTTGTTATCTGTCAATCTGCTTAGTGACAATCAATTTGGCTTTCAACGCCAGAAAAGCACTAACGACGCAATGTTCTCCTTTCTAAATACTGTTTACACGAAACTAAATGAAGGGGAGGTCGCCGCTGCCATATTTTGCGATCTGTCAAAAGCCTTTGATTGCGTTCAACATGGAATATTGTTGCAAAAATTGAAGCGCTATGGTTTCAGAGGCATTACTCTTGAATGGTTTAAATCATATCTGTCAGGCCGTAAGCAAATTGTTCAAAATCCAAATAGGTCTGACGAACTTTACATAAACTGTGGGGTACCTCAAGGCTCTGTTCTTGGTCCAATTCTATTTTTACTGTATATTAACGACATAACTACTATTAATATCACAGGAAAGATTACCCTATTCGCCGACGATACTACAATATTATGGCATAGCAAGGAAAAAAATATTCTGCATGAAAGCATATGCAACGACATTAAGAAAATCAAAGATTGGTGTGATTCGAACTTACTGTCGTTCAATATAGAAAAAACAAACATAATATCTTTCAAATGTGATTTGCCAGATATATCCCTAGGGAACCATGTACTTGAAAACAAAACGTGCTTGAAATTTTTAGGATTAAATATTGACTGCAAATTAAAGTTTAGAGAACATATTATTGGTTTAAATAGTAAACTAGCATCTGGATGCTACGCAGTCAGGGTGGTTTCAAATGAATTAGGATATTCAGCTGCCAGAGCTGTATATTTTTCATTAATCGAATCACATCTGAGTTATGGGATTGCGTTTTGGGGCGTATGTAGTAAATTTCTCTTGCAACAAATACTTGTGTTACAAAAGCGTGCCGTTAGATATCTTTGTAAGGCTAGGGCTCGCGACTCTTGCAAAGAACTATTTGTAGCCAACAGAATTCTAACTGTGATATCTATTTTCATATTAAATACAGTAGTCTTAATTCATAAGTACAAAAATAATGTTTATACGACCTCAACATATAGCACTCGACAAGTAGGTAATATTACACTGCCAGTCCCAAGAACTACACTTGTCCGGGATTCTGTGGTTTACAATGGTCCTAAAATGTATAATCACTTACCGAGCCATATTAGGGACATCGTCTCCAATCAGGGTTTCAAAAACGCAGTGAAAAATCTACTTATTGATAAACCATATTATGAAATAAAGGAATATTTAGATGATACATTCTGATGTAGATATATATTTTGTTTTTAATATTTGACCAAAAAATGTGATTTGTAGCTTGTTTTATTGTATGATCTTATGTTTATAGTTTTATATATTTGTATTTTATATAAGTTTTGTATGTATAATTTTATTTTTTTTATGCTTTGTCAACAAGATTATTCTTCTGGACAATAAAGTATATTTTGATTGATTGATTGATTGATTGATATGTTCAGCTTCTTTGATATCTATTTCACTGTCTGAACAGTTTTCTTTAAAAAACTGGAGAATACATTGGAATTCTCCCAGAAGCAAATAAATGATAAGTAAGCAATTTACCTGCAAATAAGTTTGAAATAATAGAATATAGATTTTCTACCGGCCCAGTGGCTCAATGTTTAAGCTATACGCTTGTAGTCGTAGAGCAGAAACAGAAAGATTAAACTTGACTGGACTATTAATATTCTACGCTGTATGCCAACAACAGGTTTTGTGGCTATTACACATCGACTGTGTTCATAACACGAAATTTAATGTAATAAAATGTATAGTCTAGAGTAGAATTATACAAAATAGGCAATAAAAGATTTTAATTGGTAATATTGGTAATTGTAGTCGTGAGGTTCCGGGTTCAAGTCGTGGCTAGGGTATGGATGTTTAGTGGCGTTTCGTGTTTTACCGAGTTGGTAGTAGTGAATGGTAGTGAACTAGATGGGGTTGTGTGGAAGGCAGCTGCGACAACAGATGGCGATGGCGCATGGAGTGGGTGTGTTATCTGATTGTATATATGTGATCTCGTATCCTGGTTGAGTGGTAGAACAGCCTGTGGCTATATTTTGCCAACACGTTAATATAAGTAAAACCATAAAGACATACAAAAAAAATATTATAAACTTCACAGTAATTAATAAAATTATTATTTTACTATTTTGTAGTTACATTTTGTATTATTATATAATATACAACGATATTGCAATTGGAATATACCTTCAACTTGTAGGCTAGACGTATGCGAGGTTGAAGGGGGAACGTCGACAGCATAACCGTCTACAACAGAAGAGAGAATAAGTATTGTTGTATTGATTCCTATTAGTTACTATATCTCGTTTATTATTAAGGTTAAAGCTATGAATGTAACATCATAGTAATCATTAAAGAGAACACAACATCTTTGGAAGAGAAGGATCTCCGATTTAAGGCATGATTTTAGGAAAAAATCGTGGAGGGAGGAAAGAAAGATAATTTACAGCCATAAGTATAAACCAAAATTGCAGACCGGTGTAATTTATATCAAGGATAGGAAGAGGGGTTGAGAAAAAATATCATTCGAAAATTTTGGTTTCACTGTCAGTGGTACTTTTTTATTTATTTGGCAGCAGAGGCTTTTTGTTCAGAAGACAAATTAGCTTCTCTTCCATGGAGTAAAAGAGAGTAACAGTTGGCGGGATTAGTGGGGAATTCTTTTATAAATATCGTTTGATATGTAGTTTTGGGGGCAAGTAACCCGATGTATTATTAATTTGTGAAAAAGAACTGATATTACATACTAGGATTCGGCATGTAGAAAACCAAATGTTACAAGCTAAAGAGGCCCTCCAAAATGTTGGAATGACGTTACAAAGCAATTGGTAGCAAAACTATCTTAACACCAAACGCTTAAGATCTTTGCCCGCGACTAAAGAAATTAGTAGCTATTATAAAACTACTAAATTTAAATAAGATAGGTAACGTGACAAATTGATGTAACAAACAGTAACAACAAAAATATGAGGGAAGTATTAAACCAAACCCATTAGATTATGGAAGTTAAGAAACGTCCGGTACCATTAGAACTTGGTGTGCAGAAGATTCTTAATGAGTGCAGTGGATCACAGATCCACACACCGATTAAAGAAATGTGTCAGCTACAGAAAAAATAGCACAATAAACCAAGTATGACTGCAGTTCCTCCGCGCCCAGCACGGTAGATGGTTCAATAAAGAAACATTTTGTACTCGAGTGTATTGAGTTCATGTTTCCTTACTTTAATTTCTAAGTATTATTTAATGCATGTATAGTAAATAATAGTACTTATTTATATTTTCAGAAAATCTCTTTCTAGATAAAAGCTTTCGCTAGGACATCCTATACAGAGAAATAGAATCATTATTTTGTTGAGAGTGATCGTTAAATTAGAGTTTCATCTGATTAAGCAGAAAAAAAACAAATTTAATGGAACTGGTATGTGAAATGCAATTAATTCGACATATTTCAACAGTATCATTACTTTCAAAGTTATCAAAATACTTCATTGTTATGTTTAATCATAAATAACGCAAAAAGTTAATAAATGTAATTAATAGACACATATATATTACAAATAGGCAAATAGAAATATTCATATTATGTGTGACATAAATTGTAAATTAAAGATTTTCAAGACAGATGATGATTATATACAATGAAATGTAAAAACTGAATAAGAGAAACTAGCTTTAATATTTTGGTCCAGACGTAAATATGTGAATACACTGAATTAAGTTTGTGATTGATTCCTGGTGAAACATTTTGAAAATAATTATTTGAAAGTAAATACTCTAACGATGTTTCAAAGCAATATTTAAAATACTTTACACTGTATCCCAAATTGGGGCACATACATTGCTATCTGGATTATTACTAAAGATAGGATAGGTAGTTACGGGACATTTTCTAAGAACTTTTTTATCGTTTCCATAATGTTTTTAAATTTGACTTAGCTATTTCGATTTTGGGATATTTTCAAAAAATTGAGAAAGTGCATTTTAGTTCCCGTATCTGTGTAATTATTTCATGACTGATGTTATTTTATGAGTACATTGTTAAGAAACTTTTTAATAAGCTTTTGTTGATGTTATCAGAAAATCTTTCTCATTTATTTTTGAGTTAATGAAAATATTATTGGTTTTATTATGGGCATCATACTAGATTTTTGTTCTTATATATCTTTTTAACAACGTATCACTATGACAGAAAAAAGTTGGTTACTAGTGTGAAATATGAGAAAATTCTGTTTTTGAAGTAGTGTCCATTTAACAGTTTTATAAAAAAACTAGTATTTTGTTTATATTTAGCATGATCTGTGTATCATTTTGATTCAGTTTTTGTACGTGAAACTGTTTTCAACTAACAGAATTTACTTGTATAACTGCTAAAACATTTCACACTGTTTTATGTACATATGTTTATATCTTAGGAACTCAGTCATGTTCTATTAACTATTATGTATTTCCGTTCTATACAGTATTATCCCAGGAAACAATTGTCTAAAAAAAACATTTATTTACATCAGATACCTTTATTTTAATTTATATATTTTTATTTACTATGTAAGTATATATGGTTAATTTCCTTACTTTTTCTCATTACTAGGTACATATAATAATAATAATAATAATAATATGGCTTTATTTTTTGTTGATATAAGTTATTTACAATAATCTTTTATAAAGGGGGCGACGTTCAACTAGGCTGCTCTTCCACGTAACCCCCTATAATTCTGCCAAAACAAGCAGTACATTATAAAATAAAACAGTATAATATTCTAAGTACAAAATGTAAGATATATTACAGTACACGTAAATAAATCAAATCTAACTATAAAAACAAAATTAATTTCTTTGTAATATTAAGTAATTTTTGATATGGGTTTTCAGAGTATGGAAACTAGAATTTGAGCTAATTTTACAATTCAGGTTATTATAAATGTAAGTTGCATTATATGTAAAAGATCTTCTAAATTGGGCTGTATTATGCTTAGGAACGCTGTATAGGTCACAATAGCGCGTAGGACAATTATGTACGTCAGTACCTTTAATTAATTTTCCAAGCAAATATATTGGATATTTATTTATGTTAATTTTGTGGATGAGGCACGCCATATGCAACTTAAAACGTTCATCAAGCGTTAACCATTTACTTTGCTGAAGTGTCTCGGAGATATGGTCAAATTTGCGGAGGTTATAACAGAATCTTAAACAATTATTCTGAATTTTTTGCAAGCTTTTTTGGTCCCTTTTAAGCAAAGCGGGCCAGTATACCACATCACAATAAGCTAAAGTAGACAAAATTAAAGATTCACATAACTTAAGTTTCACATCGCTTGATAAATACTCCTTATGCATGTATAATGTGTTTAATTTAAAATAAGACTTTTTTACAAGTGTGTTATAGTATATTCTAAGATAAGATGTAATATATTTACTGATTTCTCACAATATGTTTTACTATTTATTTACAGCTCTTCATATTGTTGGTTATGTACAAAATAGAAATTACAAACTGAGGCAAAGGCAAATCAGCTGTGGTATGGAAGTAATAAAAACTTTTATTGTAGATTCCTTTTATCGATCATATGCCACTATTTTAGTTTTGAGTAACTTGTAGAATTTGCGACCTGCAAATTGTTGCTCAACCATTGACAGATGGCCATACCTGTACTATTTTTATATTTGACAGCTTTCAATTTAATAAGGGAATTAGATTTCTCAAGTTTATTCGGTAGCATTATTTTGCAGTAAGTAGGACTAAATAAGTTTACCTTATCAGTAAAACTCACCAGGAAATCATTTGCTTGCAGCCTTTGTACTGATTCGAACGTATATAAATTTTAACTGTGGATTTCAGTAATTGATATTACATTTTTTATATCCGCGTTAACAACAACATCCAGGTAATTTCATTTATTACTCATTTAAAATTTAATTAATCTTCAATCTTTGTCTTTGATGTAATTTCAATTATTTTTAAAATAAATTTAAATTCAAGGTCAATTCTTTTTAATTTAATAAGTAGTTAAAATACTATATGTACCACATGGTTTTAAAAAAATATTTTTTTTTCTTTTTCATTTTTTTGGCAATTTACAGTCTAAGAAATCAGCTTATATACTTAGATATATATTTAGATATTTAAATTCTTAAATATTTATATATCTCTATATATTTATATGTACTTATGTATTTATATGTTTATGCACATATATACTTATACATTTCTGTATACATTTCTGCATAGCTTCTTCATTCCTGCATAGCTTTTGCACAGCTTATCTTTCATATAGATAAAATTTCGTTAACTTTTCATAAACCACCTAGTTGGTTAATTTTCCTACAACTTTCACTCCATTTCATTAAGAGACGTAAATTGCCAAGGAAACTTTAGAATCCATTCTCGCAACAAGAGACAACTGTGGGCCTGGATTGCTGTCCCAGAACCAGTCACCTCAACAATGATCAATCTAGGATCCCCATATAAATTTGTTATATATATATATATATATATACTTAAATTTCAATTAGTCTTTACAAACCGATTTGCCTATTATTCATGTAATATATTTTAACAATCATTTTAAACTATCTTTTTATTTCTCTTACCAACAATTTCGGTCTGATCTATAGTGGATTGGTTATTCAAGAAAAAGAGACAATTCTACTTATTTTCACTATAGATGGTGCCCAATTCAACATAAATTTTTCTTTGTCCCCTTTTCTCGAAATAAACAGAAATCTGTCGCTTATGCTGTACATATCAAAAAGGGTTTCTCCACTCTTACGAATACTCTGGATCCACGGCTCTCGGCTCCGACTTAAACCAGCTAGTCGTCCGCATATGTTGCCTCAATTCTTTCCCAAAAATAAATAACAAGGGAAAGGAGGTAACAGTAGACTATGAAGGAAATTGTTTCTGACATGTCCCACCTTATTAGATGCATACCAAGATATCGCTACAGTCACAATTATGGATTTTAAGCACAAAATATGTAAGTACCAGTTACAACACATGTGTGCACTAAGGATGGAACTTCAAAAAAACTATAGTTGCGTCTGAAGGAACATTATTTGTAAATAGACCTTGAATATTTTCTTAATTTCTTAGAACAATGCCAGTGAAAAACAGTTTTACTATCTGTAACTTCATATGTAGCTCAGGAGCATTCTCATAGATAAACTTGCTTGGACGAACAAAAGTTACTAACAATAGTTGTAAAATAAACCATTCTCGACAAAGCCGTTACCCTTTCCAAAAATAAATTCCACAGTCATTAAGAACTTCGTATAGCTCTAAAATATTACATGAATTTGTTTTTTGTGAGTGCCAATATCTAAAGGTACATTCCATAATTCCTGATTGAAGTTCCATGTTATTCTTTTCGATGTGACAGCATTCCATTAATTACTACGTTAATGCTTAACCTGAAATACATCAGATACATTTATTACAAAATGTACACAAGTTCCACATTTTTTTGGTAATTTTCATCATTCACAAAAGAAAAGAAATCAATAAAATTTAATAACAGAAAAGTATTTCATATAATCTCAGTCTAAGTATCATTTATTTTTTGTTGCTATGGTTTAGCTAAATAACATATTATAAAAACAGTTTATTCTCCTTAAAATAAATAGCAAATTACACTGCAAATATAATCATTTATGTATAATAACAAAATTTTGTATTTTTTGTGCTTTTTAACAGGCATGATATAATAGCAGGACATGCTATAGCGTGCCACGTATAAATTTCAATATAGTAAATATATTCAAAAGATATAAATCTATAGATTAAATGAACAAAGAACGTAAAAATCACAACATTTTAATTTTTTTTAAAAGGCTACAATCCAGCCAAATAAATCCTTACCTACATATGTGAAAAAAATATGTATTACTGTTAATGAGCATTACAAGAAATTAAAGGAATTTCTTACAGAGATTATGTTGTCTTAAATTGCTTTTAGTATGTTGAGAAAAACAGTAACAAAGAAGCGATAATAATCATGGTTTCACATTAACAGGCTAGCCATATTAGACTTTTTCATCTGAGGAATGCTCAGAAAGATGTTTTTTTGTTAGACTTTTATTTTTCCATATATTTGCCAATGTTGATGTATTACTGTTTAAATAATATGAAATAAAATAAATATTTTGTTGAGAAAATTAGGTTGGTAACTCATCGTTTGTCAAAAGGATATAGCTTCAACTTTATATTTAGGGAACTAATTTAACATTGAGTAATGCTATGTAAACAATCTTTTATAGAATATGAGTATAACGTCAAACAATCTAAAGTTTAAATACAAAACCAAAAGATGTGTTCATACTGTTCCTAATTAAATACGCCCATACGTCTTCTTTAGAACTTTAGACAAAGCTCTCATAATGTGAAAGGAATATTTAACATATTTAACTTATATAATTTGCTTACACATGATATCCTTGTGACTACAAAACGAAACTTTAAATTATTTATTTATTATCATTTCAATATGTATAATTTAAATATATTAAAATTTAACCTACCATAGCTAACAAACATATTTTTTAGATTAAGTCAAAACTATATTAGTGGAGGAATTAATTTCCTATATATTTTATAACACTAATTATAATATTTAGCACATGATTAAAACAAACAGTTTGTGATCTTTCAAAAATTTAAATGTACGTATTAAAATATAAATTTTCTTTGAATGTTCTGATAGGGTTTAGGTTAAAAAACAAAAAACTTTAAAATTTGTTTACCTACACACTTTCTAAAGTACGAAAAACACCAACCTTATCTCAAATAATAACTGTGTGCCACCGATAAAGTGTATGTTGAATACTGCTATGGAATGAAAGTCGACATTTGTTACAGACATTTCCATGACATAAATTACACAAACAATTTTAGAGTTATTTCATAATTTTTATTGGCGATGATAATATGAAGAATACATGTCAACAATAAAATTGCTGTCGAATCCGTATGAGCCTTTAAAAAGTATAATATTAAAAAATGAGCAATTTGAGGAAAGCTAGAACACTAGATATTCTAAGGTATTCTGAAAAGATAAAGTAACAAACAAACGGGTTGACAATGAAGTATAAAACTAATCCACTATTATGTCGTTTTCTATAAAATTTTTATAAAATATATTTTAAAAAAGCGGTAAAAAACAGGGCACAAATTGACTTTCACATATTTGCGCGCATTATCTCCTAATACACATGTGAGCCAGGAAAATATCAATTAACGCTAGAAAGCTGGAAGAGTATACCTCGACAGCTTGCAGTAGAGGTCGAGATCGCTGTCGTGATCGAGGTGGATGTTGACGATAACTGGACATACCAGATATATTTATTCCTTCAGTGTTCAGAATCTCAGACGTCTTTTATTGTGTTTTATAAAGGTTGTTCTGCTTTTATATTATTCACGGTTTAGTGTACCAGATTATTTATTGAGAATAGCAAACTATGTACTCAAGCAATAAACACAATATGGCGGAAACTGTTCAAAGTGCCAGCACAGTGATCATCCTTTATATCGACTTTGGTAAGACTTGGAGGCGTATCATTTAAGGAACTGACCTCCTACGTTCGGTTCGTGTTTATTTATTGTACGATTTTAAGATGGAAAGTGTGAAAAACGTAGTGGATAATGATATTGAAGAAACATTTTCTTCTACACCACCAGATATTCTTCAAAAAGCGGAAGCAACAACATATACATTACTGCCAGAAAAGTCAAAACGTTTTTACGACAAAATGTACAGAAGCTTCATGAACTGGCGTATTCAAAAAAACACAACTTCGTTTTCGGAAAACGTATTACTGGCCTATTTTGCCGAATTTGGAGAAAAGTATAAATCTTCTTCATTGAGGTTATATTACTCAATGTTGAAAAGTGTTTTAACATGAATATGGAAAAATATAGTAAACTGTGTTATTTTTTTAAAAGAAAATCAGGAGGCTACCAAGCAAAGAAATCTAAAACATTAGCCCCTGCAGAAATTAAGAAATTTATCTCAGATGCACCTGATGAAATTTTTCTTTTACATAAGGTAATAATTATCGTAAATTCCCAGATAGCACACGACGTCCCAGAGACGTCCAATTTTGGTCTTAATTTGGTCTGAACGTCTTAGGACCTAAAATTAACGTCCTCAAGACGTCCAGAGTGAGACATAAAAAAATGTACGTCTTTAGTATGTCCATGTTAAGCCTCCTAGCATTTTTATATTGTGGTTTGAAAAATAATACATTTATATCCAAATCAATAATTCTTTGCGTGAAATAAAAATTTTGTAGTTGATGTAGAACTTGGAAATTCAAAAAAATTGCAAATTAATAACTTCTAAGTTTTGAATTTACTGCACTTTTCCAGAGATAAATGTCATACAGGCACGACCGCATTCGTTTGACTTCGTCATGTTTTCGGGTTGGCCTTATGTCTGATAGTTGAGTTGATCATTTCATTTCAACGTATTTTCTGCGATATTTCACAACTCCTTTGTTTTGCAGTATTTTATGCTATGGTTTTATGTATAGTTGGCCAATACTGTCCTGACTTAATAAGGAAGGTAAGTTATTTCGATTATATCATGCATTTTCCGGCACAAAATTAAATTTTAAAAGAACAAAATTTTGTTTTATTTCCTGATTCCCAGTACCAACTATATTGTTATTCCATACTTGATTTAATTATAAGTTTGCTCAATATAAAGGACTAAAAAAAGTGAAGACTTTTGAGTCGAGGCGGTATTCTTGGGTATAGAATTTGCCTCTAATTCAACCTTTCTACTCTATGTGGTGTAACTGGTGCATACAAATTGACCACTATGGCAGACAGGCAGACAGGCAGGCAGTGTACAATAAACAGAGGAAAGGCCGATTCATCGCACAATTCGCCTTATTGGCAGCCAAGCTATATACAATTAGGTAAAGTATATTTTGATAATATGCATACGATTTCGTATGTGTTGCACACAAAGTTATCGCAATAGCAGAAAAATTCAGTAGACATATGCGACAATAAGTTTTAACTATATATTACAGAATGTGCCACACGTGTAATGGCATGCATATATTATCAACTCATTCACATGCCAAATTAGACTTTACCTGACTATATCGCTGTTAACAAAGACGACATTTTTTCACCTACTTTGTGAATATCTCAATAATATCCCGTGAAGGTCTTTTTTGAGACTAGAATGGACAAGAATAAAATGTCTTAACAACATCTCCGTAATGTCATATAAATGCCTTTTTTAGGCCTAAAATGGACTAAAATAAGACGTCATAAAGACGTTTTGATTAGTAGCAATGGACATCCCCAAGACGTCTACTGTACGACTTACGTCTTAAAGTGGACGTTTTTAAGACGTGTCGAATGTCCCATGCGGACATCCTTAAGACGTCTTTGGTATGTCCTAGTGCTATCTGAATACCAATCCATTATCAAATTACCAAATCCTGATAGATAAACAGGCCATTGTTAATGAAGACCTTCGGATACATTGTACATATAACAGGCCTAAAACTTCATAGAGGCTGGAAATCGACACAGGTAGCTGAAAATGAACAAAATTTCCTCAATTATCTTCATATACCTCAACTTGTATATTCATACAACCGCTGCCGTAAAGTTTACCTTCCGTATTTAATTTTTATTTCATATCAAAGCATACGCTACATTTTTCACACAAAAAATAATTATTACCTGGGGTGTCAACGATAACATGAGTAGGTTATTACAAGTCATTGATCTTTTTGCTGTAGACAAATATCAGACAGGTATGTAAAGCAAAGCATTATAATCCACGTGACATATGAATGCATGTGATAGTGCCGTGTCGCCACGTAGTACGTGTTGGTACAAACCTTAGTAACTCAGAGTAATAGGCAATAATAATCAGAAAATCGTTTAACCGACCTTGACGACGGGTTTGCGTGTTTGTAGAAATGTTTTAAGCTTTTGATAATAGAATAAAATTAATGCAATGTTATATGTTCGCTCGACTTAAATCAGTTCGTTAATGATACATTAAAGATCAAAGCTAATGTATGATATACTGCCATACTAATATTGATACACGTATTATAATAATAGCCCTACATGATTATCCTAATAGATTGTCATAATTATACATGAAACTAAAATATTTGCGAGAGGTTGTAGTACAAATTAATAAATAAAAAAATTAATGGATTGAAACTAAGACTTGAGAAACACAAAATGTAAATTGTCTAGTCAGGGCAGTTTTAAATTCGTTCAGGAGGTTGAGTTCGGGGTCCAGTTTCGCAGTTTCGGCGAGGTAGGGTGTGCTTTATTTAAACAATAATTTTTTTGGGGCGTTTCCCAAATTTATACCATATTCTTCTTTCAATTTTGGTATTTGAAATGACGAAGTACCTCTCTTAAAAATTTGATAAAATATTTCCCTTAAGGCAGGGACCACTTCTAGTTACATTTATTTGTAGTGTTACGGGCCTACCGCGAACTGGCTAAAATATAATACCATTCAACCATAGGCAACCCACTGCACCTCACAATGTATGTGAAATAGCATGCTAAATCGTTGATCCTAGAGGGCTCTCAAATAACTTGTGTCTTGGCCACTATCCATTCGACATTCATCTTGAAAGCACGCGGCCGATTTGTCGTGATTGGCATATTCATCTGTAACAATCCTCGTGGGATTTGCGAATTTAGTCGACCGTCAGAAAATTTCCCTTATTTTAGATATTGAGTTATTTTGTGGAACTAGTCTTGAGGGAAAATTGTCACTATTTGGTATGATTTTATTCGATAAAATGTCCACTTCCCGCCCCCGGCACTCTGATAATGCTTCCCATTCCCGGCACGCCGTTAACACTTACGATTTTGGGTACGCTGCTGTACGTTGCTTTTGAATATCACTTTTGGTTTATTTCCTTATATCATTTTGGGTACGATTCGAAGAGCTCATTAGCCACCGTTTAGGACCACTCCACGGTTGTCACTTGGACCAGACCACATTACCGAGGGACTACAGAATCGTCGAAAACCCTGTCCTGTCGTTGGAGGCTCGTCGCTAAGGATTCCAGTTGGTACATACTGTATGTAAGACTTAGATTTCATATTTTATTCGCTGCATTCTGCATTGAAAACAACACACCTGACAGACCTTCTTGGGAAATCAATTGCTACTCATGCAAACATACTTAGTTTAATTTAATCATTATTTCAGTACTCCTGCAGTAGCTACCAATATTTCAATTCTTTTATCTCATACTACAACATAATCTACAAATTACATTTTGTGTGTCACGTACATTGATAATTTGGTACTTATAGTCTGTCCCATGTCAGTTGTCGTAGCAATAAATTGTTTGCATCTTCTATCGTGAACACTACAACACAATTCCGGGCTAACCGTGCCACGAATATGCTACACACTGTGCCCTGATTATAATTAAAATCTAGTATCGCTAATGTTAAGGGGGAAACCCTTGTAACAGTAGGTAATTTCCTTGGATGCAATAATTGTATCAATATCTGTTTCCACGGAATTTATATATTAGATAAATTACTGACCCTTACTAAAATACGGCCAGCGGGCACATTTGCCTCCTCTTATCTTGCTATGGTCCTCATAGTCTACTTAGAGAATGTTATTTATTTATATTTTAAACAAGTAACAAAGTATTTTCTGACATTGTGATTACATCGTTGAAAATGAAACTAAGAGCACTATTGATCTATCAAGAAGTCTAATATGGTGCATATTAGAAAAAGCAAAGTTAGCGGCATTAACTCAAGAACAAATTACGACAAAAATTTTCTGGTAACGTTAATTAAAGCACCATATAAAGTGTCGTAAGTGTTCTTTACGTACCAAAATATCAATCATCAAATTGGGCAGACATGGTTTTTAAAATGCACCTTTACATTTTTAAAAATAATCTAGAGCACGCATTGTATGTAGTTGCGAGGTCTCGGGTTCGAATCCGTATCAAGTATAAATATTTAGTGGTGATTTTCATATGTTTCCGAAACGATAGCAGTTAGCTAGACCGCGGTTGTGTGCAGGACAACACGGTTAGTCGCTGTCTTCTGAGTTCGAGTCTCAGCTGCGATAGATAACAATTCCGCAGGAAATGGGTGTCATGCCATTGTTTATATGTGATTGTGTGCTCTGGTTGCGTAGGGGAATAGCTTATGGCTTAATTCCGTCAGAATGTTAATATAAATAAAAAAAGCAGCTAGATCAGATTTAAAAACCAGACGTCATAAAGTTCTTAAAAAATTTCCCTATTTAACTGTGTCTATATCTCTAATAACACCAAGATAGCAATGCATTTACCTTCAATTTGAAATATAGTGTGTATTCAAATTTACTAAAAATAAAATCGCACTCACTGAACATAAATTCTGGAAATAGCAAATTCTCTATTTGTAGGGTTTATATTTTATAATTGTAAATAATGTCATGAAACTTATTCAAGAAAATTCATTTATATGTTATACATAACACAGATTATTGAAAATATAAAGTATATGACAATTGAACTGGATAAGAAAAAATAACCAATAGTCATTTATAAAAACACGGATAATCTTTTATCGATACTAATGTTCAAAGTGCTTGGAAATTGATTTCCTTACAATTTTTTTACGAATGACAATCATATTCGTCCTAGTATAATATATTTACGAGTAGTTTATGTCAAAGTTTGATCACATGCTGTTATTTATTTATACACGACCAATAGAGATAAATTAGGTTAATTAGTAATCAGCATGAAGCACGTACATGTCCTAAAGGTATGAAATAAAAAAATGCATTAAAATTAATTGTGGGTTCGTAACTATATATCATTAATCGTAGAAGTTATGTGATTGTTCTTACCCCTTACTAAGAAACTTTCTCGTAGGGTGGCCTCTAAATAAGTTAAATTCATTAGTCGGTCTGGAACGTTCATATCACCGAGCCTTGTAATAGTGTTGGTAATTACAGGATAGGTTGAGAACAATTCACCAAACTTTGATTTGGGTTAGTTTGTGCTATTATATACTAACAAATCCACAATGTTTGTATTAACGCGTGTATCTAATTTAACATACATATATTTATATTTTGAATGTTGCTGTACTAGTAGAAGTAACAGTGTTTACAAAAATGAAATTATTAAATATCTAAATTTATTAATAATTATTTTTATTTACCGAATAAATGTTTTATATTGTGTGTTTGGCATAAAGGAACCCTTTTTTAACAAATATGTAAAAGCTACTGCAGAACTTAGCAAACCTGTTTCTATTAATTACGCCTGTTGTCAATGCAGAGATTGATTTTCGAGGCTCCAATAATTATTATCAGAATATTGAAGTTACGTAAAAGTTTGCTTCTCAGACTGTTTTATTAAAATTTTATTTACAGTATTTTACTAAGAGAATTTAGGTGGCTAAGTTGCAATTTTCTTTGACATATATTGTGTAGATTTCAGAGCTATGCAGAAGAGATAAATGATTTTTTTATAATTAACCTATTAATATCAATTTCCAGTATTCCTTAGTAAACATCCACTGCTCCCCGTGTGCGGGCTTTTCAGTGTCTTATTTTTTGCAAGAATGTTTTACTTTTCTAAAATATTCTATGAGAATTCTTACTTGGCAATTTTATTTGATGATTTTGTTATTTGCTATTTTCATCTGAGTACTACAATTAAACTGTCGATTGTCTCAATTTTAGTTGAAACAAAATAACACAGAAATTATATTTCATAACATAATATACTTACTTGCATTGAATCTCTGAATGATATACAGTATGTTCATTAAATACTGGTGCAACGTAAATTTTCCCATATTTCAGTTTATTCGATTGTCTTAATAATAGGTAGATTATTTAATTTCCTTTGTGCCTAATTGCTTCAACAATTGTTATATAGAAAAAGTAGTTAATGTGCCGATTGATTTAACTTTATAATATATGTATTAAAACGGTTTCTGCTACTTCTTTATACTTTTACTTTTCCTCCTATTTAATAAGCAAACTAAATAAACTGTCTGTATTATTCAAGTAAATAAATTAAATGAATGATTATGAACAAATTAATAAACAATATAAAAACAAATTTTTGCATAAATTAGTAGTGCAATATTTCGTAATTAAATATAATGAAAATAAAACAAATGGTTAAATAAAATTCTCAACTAGTAAACAGTGCGTGAAAATTTCTGTGTTTAAACGAGCAAAGTGATACATTCATAGTCAAATCAAATCAGATTTAGAAAAAAGTAATATTGAAAGTTACATAAAAGAACCTGGGAAATTGGGTTACTACAACACAACTAAAGAGTCCTAACTTTTGAAAAACTTCACTGGTGCCTTGTGACCATGATATAAATACCAAAAAGAAGATAAGATTTTTCATTGGTTGAATATGACCAGAATTAAATCAGTAAATAATAAAAGATAGAAATATAATGTGAGACCTGTGAGTTTTATGAAAAGAGGGAGGAATTGTTTCAAGAAAATTTTTTTCTGAAGTTCAGCAGTATTAATTCAGTTAAACGAGATAGATCCAAAAATAGAAGACATAGGGCAAAGGAATATTGTGTAAAATGATTTATCCTAAATTCAGATAAAGAATTGGTTCCTGTTTGTAAACAAAACTTCATGGGAGTTTTGACAATCGCTCGAAGACAAATAGACACAGTTGTGAATTTTTTTGCTACTTCTTTACTACCAACAGAAACATAGTGGGTGTTGGAAAAACTGCATTCCAGATCGTGTGTTTGGAAATTTGGAGAAAGAAATTAAAAAGTTGGAGACAATAAAGAAACCTGATGAATATTTTGAGAAATTTGATCAAAATATGCTACAGTTTTGAGGGTACGAGAAGAAGTTCAGGTATTTAACTGCAAGCAAACTGTAGCACAAGTTAGCACAAGAGAAAAGATGAAGAACGGCAATTTTACAAATTTGTTTTGGATGAAAGAGAAAAACAAGACAGAAAATGAAGAAGAGGAAAATCTGTATGAATATTTTGCGGAAGGATCTAGCGTTAGGGTGCAATCATAAAGATCTTGTTACAATACGTATAAGGTTAAAAAAATATAAAATAGAAGATTGCTTATCTATTTATTATGTAGACATTGATTTTCAAAACGTACAACCTCCACCTATCAGTTTCAAAGTGAGCAATATCCAACCTTATTTTCCCAATAGAGACCAAATCTGTAATTTCTCTTTGAGTTTTTGGATCGAAAATCACTCGTCATAGAAATAGCCAGTTTCTAATTTATCCAGATCTACGTTTTTCTCAATATTCTGATTATTAATCGCTTTTTTTCGATTCTCCTAAAAACAGTCTACAAAGACATTGTACGTTCTGATTCTAGACTAGACTGTGTTTCAATAGTTCAAGTTAAGAAATATAACAGTAATATATGTTTATTAATAGCCTTTATTAACAAATAACATTATATAAATCAGTCTTACTTACAGTATACAATTGAAACAAAAAGGATATAATCTAAATCAATTATTTTCAATTAACTTACCAAGACAGCAGGATATTAGTTTGTAACGCTCTTTTTCTCGTACTATGCGAGAACTAAGGCTGTCACTTTGACACTCGAGCTTTCTTACTTGTTACTCGGGCGCCAGTTCAAGTTTCAAGTGGTTGAACAGCACTACCCAAAAGTCGATGAGCGAGACTAAGCAACTCAGTGAAGACACAGTTAATTCCAGTGGGTCAATAAGAGAACTTAGACTTTCATAAACACAACAGTAAAACGCAGAAATTTGATAATATTTAAATATATTACAATAATCCTATGGTTAACAGTCCTAAATAAAACAGAAAATCAAAATTAACACAAATTTATGTACATAGGTTTAGGCAGTAGAGGGAGAGTATCAAGCAATATTGTAATATTAGCGCCAAAAGCGTATAAGCGGTAAATTTAGCGGCAGAAGCGTATAAGCGGTGAAATTAGCAAGTTTATATAAAACGATTGTTAAGCAGACAGTGTACGGATACCAGAAAATGTGAAGCAAGCAGAATTATTTACAGTGATAAAAACAGATTATAAAAACAGACCGTAAATTTGGCTAGTGCTTATATCAATCGTACGGGGAATTAAGTGTCGGCAGAATGAGCAAATATTCTTGTCATGAACTCAGTATAAAAGTAAAAAAATGTATTACAGAGAAATGTATAGGTAATTATTCGCACTCAGGCTTTAATTTTTACAAGCCCCTTAAGTTTGCTTGCTGTTACCATTTTTTACATGCAGTAATACGTCATTACACTGTTTCAGCCTACTACGATGCACTACAGTTTATAGTGTCTGTTCGAATATAAGATTTTTTTTTGATTTAATAATAATAACAAACGTCTTTATTAATTATAAGAAAAATCTTACAAAATTATGAGAAAAATCTTACAAAAAAATGGGCGAAGTTTAGACTAAGGCTACTTTTACACTTACACTTTTTTAGATTTTGTATAATGACCCTGTATATGTTTTAGTAATATACACTTTTTCAATAAATGCTGAGCCAATATGCTATGTATTATTTTATAGACAAATTTCAGGGTATTTAACATAATTTATCACAGCTAAGAATAGCCCACCGTGTTCTACTTTGTTCTTTTCTGTATCATACTTGTTTCTGAATTATTCAACATAAGTAAAATCGTTTAACAAAAAATTTAAATGTGGTGGAATATATATTACTAATTTAGTCCAGATCTCTACCTTTTTATCCTAATAACTGTTTAGCTTTTTTATTTGATTTTATAAAGTGATTTGAAGAGGGTAGATATCATCTATACTCACACCCACATACTTAATTTCACAGGCTCGAATTTGCTGTTTCCAATTGTTACATCTCGGTGTTCTGTGTCTAATGAAATATTATTTACTATTTATTAACATTACATTGGTTTTATCTAAATTTAATTACAAACTATTCAATTTTCAAAATTACTGTGTTTTCTCTTACAACGTATATTAAACTATCATTTGCAAACATTTCAATTTTTTATTTTTTTAAAGCTTTTACTATATCGTTCATGTATGTTGTAATAACAACACCATCACTTAAGGTACACTATATGTAGTTTTTTCTTCTGAAGAGGCGCAGTGATAGTATTTTGTTATTTACTTTCGGTTACCGAAGTATTCTTTAGTCCTCTTGATTACGGTAGGTCCAAAATCATGCTTTATTGCCTAACAGGTACCTTAAATACACAGCGGAAATCAAAAAATGCGGCACCTCTAATTTGTTCTTCAAAACGATTTTCTAATTAAACAGTACTGTCACAAATTGTTTTTCCTAAAACTAGCTTGGAATTTGTTTAATTGTTCCATGTACTCGGCAACTTGTTCATTTACAACTACTAATAATTTTTCATAAATTGTGACCATGTTAATAGAGCGGAGTTCTTCATATTGAAAGGTTTCATTTTTTCAATAAATATGGCTGTAGATTTTTCCAATTCTGAGGAAAGGTTCCCGTGCATTTAGCTCTCCTAGAAACTTGTTAAGCTTTGCTTACTTAAAATTTATAAACTTTCAGTTGTATGATATCCAGAACTTCTAATTTAGTATAAAATTAATTGGATGGAATCTGCGGTAGGTTCTTGATGAAACATATTCAACAGAATAATTATAAATATTCAAAAGAATAGTTAAAATACGCACTTGGTTTATTGTTTCATTAGTTTTTTTTTTCAGATTTCTCTGACATATGTTTCGGCCTTGCGACCATTATCAAAGAGTCTTATTGTGTCTAGTACATGATTGTTCATAAATTCTGTTTGGGTATTTGTAACGTTTTTATGGTTTCTCAGGGCCTTCTTAATTTCTAAAATTTCAAGCATGTCTAGAATTTTTCCTTTCTTTGCATTATGCAAAAGTTTAACACTACTACCGTTAATATTATATAAAATAGACTGTTTGTGTTCTCTTAACCTCATATCTATGCTACGTCCACTCTGACCTACATATACGGCATCACAGTCGTCACACTTTATTTCATATACCCCCGATTTTTTAATATCTTCTGTCTTTTCTTTATTATTAACCAACAAGCGACCTAAATTATTTCTATTCGTTGATATTGTATTAATACCTAATTTATTTAATCTATTACATACTGAGTTGCTAATCTTATTTACATAATTTATACTATGCCACTTTTTGTTTTCTATATTTGGCGCGTTAAAAAAATGTTTTTGTAATAATTTTCTCTATTTATTTTTTATCACGTTTTTAACGGAAGTAGTGTTAAATTTTTGCATAATGCAAACAAAGGAAAAATCCTAGACATGCTTGAAACTTTAAAAACTAAGAAGGCCCGAAGAAACCATAAAAACGTTACAAATACACAAACAGAATTTATGAACAATCCTGTACTAGACACAGTAATAAAATTAAAATTAAGTTCGTAGTTCCCGCCTGTATTGTTAAATTTTAAGAAATACCAAATCAAGTTATTATCCTCCTCCAGGTGAGTAGAGGATTTATAAGATATATATACTGTGAACCATCACTTTCAGGTCAGTTTTTAAGACTCTTTGATAATGGTCGCAAAAACTAATGAAACAATAAAGTGCGTATTGTAACTATCCTTTTGAATATTTATAATTATTCTATAGTATAAAATTTCATCAGAAATAGTTTTCAATTGTTTATGAAGTGATCTGATCGTTGAAATTCTAAATATTTACGAAATATCACTAATTTGAAAAAATGTACTGTTAATAAAAATACGCGACCGACTAATTTCATCCTATAAAACAACCGTGACCTTACTTTGGTGCTGAATTTCACATACTTAATTGTCTCAGTATACAATTCTGTAGTTGAGAACATCGTTGCTGTAAAGTCATAATAAATAAATATTAGAATGTTAACTGTGGATTCTTGATAGAATTGGTTTGTTGCGCGTTTCTGTGCCTTTATATAATTTAAGAAACTCTGCAAGTACATATATGCAAACAGTATATTTCACAATTAGCGGTCTTTCTCAGTATTCACACAACACTTACCACCACCTAGGAACCGTGGTTACTTCAACCATAAAATTATTCACATGTAATGAATATAGAGATAACGGATATGACCCAAATTTGATACGGAGAATTTTCATACAGTCGATAAAGTTTTCGTATCTAAAGTGATAGTAGGGCGTGCAATCCGGCTATACATATAATAAAACTTCTAATTCTTTTTTTATTAACGAAATTATTAAAATTGAATAAATAATCTTCAGCTGACCTTTGCTGAAATGCTGTATTATTAAAATGTTCAAAATGACAAATTTTGGCTATTTTTAATCGACGTGAAAAACATTTAAAAAAACCCCTGCCCAAGGAATCACCACTTACACATCCAGATTTTTTATCCAAGTCTTATACATATTAAATCCCAATGTAATATTTTACATTATTTAATAACAGGGCGGGGTGGCAATGGGGGTGGTAGAGGAGGTAGCTAATGGCAAAAAAATTTTTTGAAATGTTTCGTTCTTGTATACGCACTAAATCACATTTTAATTTTCTTTACTCCCTTTCATAACAGCTTGGGGGTAGTATTGGGGGTGATAGTGAGGAGCAGCTGATGCAAAAAAAATTTTGAGACCTTGACTTTTTATACATGCCCTAAATTACAATTTTATGAACTCTTACAGCTTGCTTTGCCTATTTATCTTTATTTACCCCATTTACCTCCGAACCCGTCAACGGAATTAGATCTAGTTGCAGATCTCGTTATAATACATAAGTGTACCAAATTTCAAGTCAATATCATAAACGGTTCCAGAGTAAACGTTCGCACAAAAAAGAGTTCCAGACAAACATACAGAAATTTTTTCACTCAAATTTAAAATCTCGACGTTTCATGACATTTTTACTATACTGCCAATGGACGTGGAAGTAATTACAGGTTTTGTCTTTAAGGTTTTTTCCCGCATCAGCTACTCAAATTAATTTAGTGTTTCAATTACTTTTACTGGATACTAAGTTTTAATTGTTTTCATCCTTTTTTAGATTTTTTTTAAACACTATTACCTATTTAATTTGTCGCTCAGACAAAAGGAGCTAGGTTTTGTTATTTATATTTATTTTTCACCGAAACGGAGCTGATCCGTCTAGCACTTGAATTGCCATGGCACCACGCACCGTGGATATTTGGCTGGCTCCGGATCAGGCCTCGGGAAGGGTCATGTATTTAAGTGTCTAATAAACTTGGGATAAGGGTATGCAAGATTTGAAGACAATTTTCACCCCCGCGCCCCCTACGTACGGATATTTGCAAAACTATCGTTGGAATACTGTATTGTCTTCCGATCTTAGTAACTGAAAATAATGAATTTTTTGGTATTTTTTTTCCTAAATATGTTACTGAGGATTGTACCTTTCCGAGGGAAGCATTTTTATGAAATCAATGAGGAAGATGCATGCATTTTAAAAATGCGTACTATATAAGTTGATAATATAATAAAACAAACTCATAGAAAAGTTTCATTTCGTAAATATCTGACATTAAAAGTTGAGCTTTTATGTAAACGAATCCACGTGGCTGAAAACCTATGATATTGCCTTGACGTCTTTTTCACATACTGATTCACCCTCAACTTGTTAACTCACGTCATTATCCTTAATCTTGTTATTAACACTACTGGTTAATATGACGGATAATGATTTCATAAGATGCTTAGCGTATTAATCTATAGCCACAGCACAGTCGTTTTAGATGTTCTAACATTTCAACAATAATGACGTGACGTCCACGGGCATGTATGACGTCACTCGGCAGGAACAGAGCGTTTCACTGGTTTTAAATCCTCAGCTAAAATAAATAATCTTTTTCACCCTCAATTTTAACAAAAAAAAAGGCAAAATACGAGGAGGCATATTTTTCCCTCGTCTAACAATCTAAATAGTTGCTTGAACTGAAATGGAAAATGCTCAAGATACTTGAAATAAATTACTTTTTACTGACGAGGCTAAATTCACACAACAAGGCATATTTAACTCTCGGAATATGCATTCTGGGTTGAGAAATATCCTAATGAAACAATATAACCCCGTTTTCGACATACCTTCAAAATAAATGTATGGGCAGCAACTCTAGGGAATCCGTTAGTAGGATGCCATATATTTCCTGGTAATTTAAATGGCGATATGTATTATGATTTTTTATAATATTTAATCGCGAACGAGAAGAAATATGTTTTATGCATGACTGCGCAATACCGTATTATACCAGAACATGAGGAATATGATTACACAACCGTTACCGTAATAGATGGATTGGCCGGGGTGCAGCTACACCGATCAAGTGGCTCGCTCGGTCTCCCGACCTAACTCCTCTTAATTTCTTTTATTACTTTTAGAAATAAGAAAAAAATTGAAGAGTTATGCGGAAAATACTCAACCCTACAACTATCCCTTAAGCATAATAGGTTTGACTGATACCATGTAAACTAGTTTTCGGGTGGTCTATGACTAAGTTTATAATATGAATTTGATATTTTAAGGGAGTCGGAGGATATTGCAGAAAAACCGATACTTATTAATCTCTTTCGAAAGGGTGTATCTCCATTATTATTAGCATATCCTCAGGTAATATAGGGCATTCCATTAAAAGTATTGAAGCAATTTATATCTAAAAGTCACTCTTTGTAGTACTTCCTTCCGGTTCAACCGGAAATTAAATTGTTAGGACTATATCCAATCATACTCAACCAAAATGCTTAAATAACTGTAATAGATGTTCTGCTACATTTGTTTTTCAACCGTTATTTTCTCGAAAACTGTAAGAGATGGGGATAGGGTGTACATTTTGCACTTGTAATTTCCTGAGCGATCTAAATTTTGATTAATAAATACGGTGGTCCATTGAAAATAATAAAGTTTATACTATTTCCGGTCAAATATGAAAAAAAGATCAGGTGTTGGAGCAATCACTATGTGCACCTGATTCAGTCGTACAACTTTCCAAAATTTGAAAGTTACAGGCTAACTGCTAATATTGTAAACACTCGGTATAGCATAAGTTTTATAATATCTTACAGTAATTTTTCAAATAATGAGCAATTTTAATAACTCCATTATGTTCAAAATTTGAATCTACTGGGCCGAAACTACTGGGTGCAATTTTATAACTATTTGTTAAACGTATAAAGATGCAAAGATAAATAGATCACTTGACAATGTAGTTCTAGCTTTCACTTCTTATTATATGCATATCATAGCAGATCCTTATTAGAACTATAGCATTCTGAAGCGTCCGAAAGATACTTGCGTGATTATGATTTATGTTATGAATCAAAAAGTATACGAGAAAGCTGTGAATTATGTGTGGATTGCCCTAAAGCAAGTAACAATCAATTCTAGTTACCTAATTGCCAATTTGCGTGTGGGATAGTATTAGTTATAATGTGGTTAATAGAGGTAGGTATAGATTAAATCAGTACGTAGAATAAATAGATATAATTATGTTAGCCTAAAATTGTGAACATGCATCATATGTATTTTTTGTAAACTTATTTGGCAAAATATCTAGAAATATAAAAGCGGGGACTGAATTTGATAGCTTTATTTATATAATTCAGTTTCACTAAAATTAATATTCTGTTACGTGTTTATCCCTGTAGTAAACACCCCGAGTGGGGATCCAATAATTGTAACACGAATAACACCAACCATTTACACATTTAGCAAGCACCTTAACAATTAGGACTCCTTATAATTACAAAGGTAATTACTAATTTAAACCACCATAATTTACTACTCGCTACTGTATTTTTACTAGTCTGATCAGCGATTACTTTGTTTTCTTTCTTAATATGATCACTTTATTATCTAAGTTAGAACTACTCCAGTGCCTTGCTTCCACTGGTTTTATACGCCGCGACTCTTATTCTACATCTTTCTTTTAATCATTATAGTTCATGATTCTAGCGCCATTTCTGGGCCGGCAGGCGAACTATAGTCTAGTATACTTTAACTTGGCGTGTGTATGTATGAGTTAATATTTCCGTACGATTTCATTTTCTCTTGTACACAAAGATCCAGAAATATTGTCCACGTAGACAATGTTTCTGGACTATTGCTTTAACTTTGTGTACAATATGGGAGAAAATGAAATTGTACGGAAATATTAACTCATACATACACACGCCAAGTTAAAGTATACTAGACTATACCATTCTATTTCTAGCTTCTTTCCACTAAGCGTGACTACAGAGACTTCTGTCTGTAAGGCAGTATATACGTAACAATACTTTAAGCACAATATAATTCAAATAATATGAAGCCAATGTGGAACTGTAATAAAAGTAAGGAATATGTATATATTTTTAAGGAGCAATGGTATATCCGAAGAAACATTTCTTTTACTACATTTTTATTATCCAACGTCAGAATTAGCGCAAATATTAGTCGGATAGTAACTTAATATCCATAGTTGTGAATCAGCAACAAAGAACTCTTGTTTGATCTTTGATCTTTACTTTTATGTAACCTACCAATGTCGATCTAAAGCTGTAAGGCAGTTCTGTTTCTGTTTTCAAACATTTACCGACGTTATTTAGACGTTAGTAGTGGTTGGTGATTATTGAAACTGGAACCTTATTCATCGTCAAATGATGTTGACACTGTTAAGGAATTCGCGTCGAGTCGTTTATTCTAGTGTAGTATTCAAATTTGTTGGAGTTATTAGTCACCCAAGTTACTAATTTCTAAAAAATAGCCCTCACACGAAACGCTCCCATCGCCTGGACCCGAAACAAGCATTGGGTTGCTTCCTTAAACGAGATTATGCACCATAGAAAGAGGTCAGATGCTTATTGAAGAATTCAGTAGCATTTGGTCTATTCCGTTTTTAAGTGATTTGAGAACTGGTTAACTTAAAAACATATTTCTTCCGATTCTCGTTTTTTTATACGAAAATTAACTTATTTAAAAATGACAGTAATACACGTAATCTTACCTTGTTGTGAATATAACGAAAAAGATGTAAGAAGCTTCCAACTTACCTGAAAGAAAAACAAATTAATTTAGTTTAGTTTGATATTTTACATGATAAGTTTATATAATAATAAAATTTGACCACATACTTTATTATTATTATTGTAAGACAGTCAAATAATATCTAATGTAGCACATAGCTTTGTTATGAGGGCTTAGGCTAAATTTGACGAAACCATGCTTCCGTACAATTTATACAAAAACTTTACTAAAGCAGTAAATGACCTCGCACATGCCTTAGGAGAAATGGCCCCCGTTGAAACTTGTTGGTATTGATATATGTTATTCCTCTTGAGCTCCTGATCAAATGTCCTCATGGTCACAAGGTCCGACATCGGATTTCAAATCAGTGACCCAAAAAACCCCTGATAAATCTTTTCCGAAAAATAAGGCGAGTTGACAGTGCCAGTGACAGCGGTCAACTATCAAATGCTACTTTTGACATCGGATCTGATATCAGCGATCCGACAAATCCCCGTAGAGCACTAGCGAAGCCACATTGAAAGGACCATGGCTCCATACTATCAGTGAAAAAATCCCGAAAAACTCCTCGACTTTGCCCCATATCTGGAAAACTGTATATTTCCCAACCTTGCGGCCACGAGGTTTTTGATAAGGAGCTCAAGAGGTATAACATATATCGATTCCAATGAGTTTCACCGAAGGCCATTTCCCATATGAAATGTACGGGGTCCTTTCACATGTTGATTAAAAAATCGAAACAAATAAACTTTCAACTTATTTTATGGTTAACGTAAAATCTAGTCGATATAAAATTTTACATGCATGCGGGTCTGAAGTTGAACTAAGGAAGAGCAAAAAACTATGCCGCACTTCGTTCTGTTTAAACTGCTCCAGAATTTCGATCTGAATTTCGCAGAAGCAGTTATTACGAGTCTCTGATATACTTAATATCTAAGATTAAAGGCCCTAAAATTTTAAACGAGTTATTTTAAAAGAGCAGGACTTCGTCCTCTACATTACCTTATTTAGTTAATCTACTTATGGAATTCTCGTAGTTCCTGATTTTTAAAATGTGACAGAGCACTTATACTTAATTTAGCTTCGTGGTCATTATTAGTAGTCTTGCTTTATCCTACGGGCACATATATTTTTATATACTGCAAACTTAATATCTGAAGTAATATTGATTTTTGTATAATTCGCACCGTTTCACAGCTGAAAAATGTTACTAACTTTAAAATGTTATTATTTCTGCAAGAAGTTATTGTGAAATATTTTTTACGAGGTTATAAAGTAAACTTATTAACCATGGCAGAGATATAGAAAGTAATTTTATGTCAGAAATAAAGATTCTGAACAGTACTGCCAACCTCAAGACTAACGTGTACGCAACAGTGAGCGTATTTTAACGATAGGTTTCAGGTTTAAACTGCTTAAACCTGTTTGGCAAAAATTGTCTACAAGGCTATTGCCCGTGAGTGGAAAGAAGAGAACTTTGTATTGTTCATTTAAATAAATTGACTATTGTTAAATTAGCATAAAAATAAACAATTGTTATTAGATCAAGTCCTTGGAAAACAGATATTGTAGAGTCAAAACCAACAAAGTAGTATCGAATATAAGAACACGCTGGACAACGGCACAAAGCAATATTCAGCATTGCCGTCAACAAAGTAGTAACAGGCATTGAAATTATAATCAAACCCATGCTTTATGCAGATGACATAGTAATAGTTACAATAGGAAAGAGCAATACAAAGCCTTTTTCATATCATCATACACAAGTTAGAGATTTAATCTAAAAACGCGGGGTTTACTTTTGCTGCAACAAACCCGAAATGTATAATTTTCTGGAGAAATATAATAGATAACATACCCACATTGGCACTACACAATGAGCAAATAGAACTGGGACCCACATATAAAAAAACTGATCAGAACCTGCCAACAAGGAACCAATCTTTTAAAAATGTTGGCTTGTAATAAATGGAGTGCTGATAGCCAAATACTTATTTAGATTAATTGTAATCTTATTAGGCCATAAAATGGTTACAGCGCCCATTAAACGGCCAAGAACGGCTAAAGACGCTAGATATAATCCATAAATCGGCTATCTGCATATGCCTAAGGTGCATGTAGAACCAGCCCCATAGAAATCCTTTATTGTGGGTCAGGCGAACCATCCCTTCACCAATTTGTAATACTAAGCTTACCACATTCAGTAAAATATACTAGATAAAAACCCAATTCATGTAAATTAGTAAAGTATGTGCAAAATAAGAAGAGCATACTTCCATACTGATGCATCAAAAACGTTGGGAGAAGTTAGCGCAGAAGTAGCCGCGGTGGATCAAAATCTTCAGATTTAGGTCGCCAATAACAGTAATAGTAGCGGCGAGTCTGGAGTTCGCATAGTTTTTCTCGGTTTAATTCAAATTTTGAAGGGCTAAATATGGAAAAACTAATTTTTAGAAATTTTGGTGCCCTCTATGTTTTTGGGAACTAACTATAGATATTTCGACCTCAGATAGAACATGTGGCAAATTTCGAGCTCTAAGATTGTTGTCCTTACACTTTTTTTTCTCCGGCCAACAGGAAAGAGATGAATCGATTTCAAATATGTTTCAAGATGGCTGCGATGACAAAACGGGTGGGGATACGTCAACTTGGAATTTTACCTTTCTAGTAACAACATATAAAAAATTCAAAGTACCAGTAAATTTTTCGATCTAGCCCCTATTTAATGACAGATTGACTGTAGTATTACACAGATTTTTAAAAGCATTTCAAAAATTCAGATAAAAGATAAATGGAAGAATGTGTGATTAAAAATCACATGTCACTTTTACCTCCATAGACAATATACTAATAATAATAATAATTTATTTATTCTTTCGATCACAATACGATGAAATAGGACATGTCAACAAATTATGTAAAATACAAAACATGTAATAAATACATTACGTGCACATAGATACACATTGATAAAAATACTTAACACATATTATTGTGAAACAAATTTTTTTTTAAGTAGTTTTAAATTAACGTCATCGACTGAATAGTAACATCCTTCTACTAAATATTTTCGTAATTCTTCCTTACAAGAATATAATGAAGCTTTTTCTTTGATGCTGGAAGGTAGTGAATTGAAGAATTTTAATCCGGCTAGTAGTAGAAACTTTTCATATAGGGCAGTCAGTCCTGTGTTTTGTATTTTTAACAAATTACCATCCTGGTGGGGTAATTATGCAGTTACGAGTTTGTTTCAAATTTGTTCATATTATTTTTTTATATATAATACACAATTATAAATTTACACACGGGGAAGTTTTTTGCAAACCGAAAATTAATCGTATGACTCGTTTTTGGCCAATTAGGACTCTTTCACGATCAGTGGCCCCACCTCATACAATTACATTATAGGATAACACTGAATTAATGAGAGCATAATAAACATTTATTAGAGATTTTTGGTCCAGAACATTTTTAAGTTGTAGGATTTCATAGTAGCCCATGCTCATTTTCCGACAAATATTGTTAATGTGATGTTTCTAGTTCATATCATGGTCAATATGTAATACAAGAAATTTTGTTGTTTCAATTGGAGTAAGAGTTAATTGATTCAATGTAATATTTAGGAATTTGGAACAGTTTCCTACCAATAAACTGCAACAACACAGTTTTATATGCGTTGACAATTAATTTATTCATACCACACCAATTAAAAAATTGTTGAAAGAGAGTACTAAGCTCATCTTGTAGTTCCTTAGGGAAGTCTGCCTCTACTGCTATGGAAACGTTAACCGCGAACAGCACAACACACTTGATACCAATATGGAATGGTAAATCATGTATAAACAGAAAAAAATAAGTGGTCCCAATACAGAGCCCTGGGAAACTCCTATATTAACGTCATACGTCTCTGAACCAGTTTCTTCTAATTTTACAAAAAGTTTTCTAAAGCTGAGACACGATATTATCCACGAAAGAAAATTACCCCTAATTCATATTGCAGAAAGTTTATCAGCAACAAATGTCTGCTTTATAGAATCAAATGCCTTGGGCAAGTCAAGGAAAAGTGCAGCAACAAATTTTTTGTTATCTAATCAATTATACACAAACTCCAAAAACATAATATTTTTAGTCGCATGCTTCTCTATAAAATCCTTATTTTACTATAAGGAACGCAACCAGACTGCAACCAACAGCTACTCTCCGGGCTATGTGCCCCACCGAGCGCTGAATTGCAAGTTACAAGTCTGGCGCGTTAAGTGCAATAATTGCATTTTACCATCAAAACGCTAATGCTTCGATTGCAACAAACACCAACCGAAAGACTGATCCTACTTAAAGGAGCTCTCTTGCCAACCGTCACACACCACTTGCAGACTGCAGTTTCGAGCTGTTGGCTCTCGTCAGTGCAAGGTAGGCATGTGACGACCGGCACGAGGATCCTTTGACTATTTGGTACATCCCGGTATTTTTACAATAGCGACATGTAAAATAGTCAGCAGGCGCCATCTAGTGGTCCTGTGTCTGTTCTAATCGAAAAATAAATAGCCTGACTGGGCTTAGCATAGTTCAAATGTGCTTTTAGAGGGCTACTATGCTAAGCCCAGTCAGGCTATTTATTTTTCGATTGCAACAGACACTGGACCGCTAGATGGCGCCTGCTGACTATTTTACATATCGCTATTGTAAAAATACCGGGATGTACCAAATAGTCAAAGGATCCTCGTGCCGGTCGTCACATGCCTACCTTGCACTGACGAGAGCCGACAGCTCGAAACTACAGCCTGCAAGTGGTGTGTGACGGCTGGCAAGAGAGCTCCTTTAAGTAGGATCAGTCTTTCGGCTGGTGTTTGTTGCAATCGAAGCATTAGCGTTTTGATGGTAGTATGCAATTATTACACTTAACGCGCCAGACTTGTAACTTGTAATTCAGCGCTCGGCGGGGCACATAGCCCGGAGAGTAGCTGTTGGTTGCAGTCTGGTTACGTTCCTTATAGTAAAATAAGGATTTTATAGAGGAGTTTGCGACTAAAAATATTATGTTTAATATTCCGCCCTCTAAAAGCACATTTGATCTAAACTCCAAAAAATCCGTTGCTGCACTTTGGGTTGCCCTACCAGGGTAAAATCCATTTTGAGACGTGGAAATTATTTGATGTTTTGTTATATAGGGGAATATTTTATTGTATAGAGCTCGTTCAATTATTTTACATATTACATTGAGTATAGTGATGGGTCTGTAATTATCTATTACCTCTGGATCATTGCTTTTGTAGATTGGAATTACTTTCCCTATTTTCAACCCATCCGGAAAATATCCCAATTGTATAGATAAGTTGACAATATGGGTTAGTGGCTCAGCGATAAATTGATTTAAGAATTTTGCTAACACACGATCTAATCTTACAGAGTTTGTATTTTTTAATTCATGTATTAGGTTTATTTTTCCTCACTAGTAACTGGCGTGAAAAAGATGTTATTATTATTAGGCATTTTAGTGCGTCTATTTGACACTTGGTCGCCAAAATGTTATTTTATCTTATTTGGGACTTCGGAAGAAAGTGCTTAGCAAATGAGTTGACGATTTTATTAATATTATTTACAATTTCGTTGTTAATGTGAATTTTTATTGGCTGTGTGGCCTCAATTGTGCCAGTTCTCTTGCGCACTAAATTCCAGACTAGTTTCTATCTAGCTTGAATGCTGTTTTGACTCTTTAACATATTTTGTATGTAACGTACTAGCATTTTCTTTATGTTGCTTTTTCATATCATTATATCCAAGTGCCAAGTCACCATCCATTGAATTTTTCATTTACCAAAACATATCCTTCTATTCTCTATATTTTTCTTTTACATCACTTGTGATCCACATATTATCAGTTTTGTTTATTTCCAGTCGAAATTTTAATTGAAAGACACGTTAAATCTATAGCATACATTAGTGTTTAAAAATGCCTTATAAACATGATTAATTTCTGTGATACATTCATATACAGAGTTAAAATGTTCGAATTGTAAGTATTTTTTCAATTGCCACAAATTATTTTCAGTAGTATCTCTTTTTGTAATGAATGCAAGGAAACAAAACTTTTATGACAAATTTCGTGAATTTAAACAGTTATTTCTCTGACACTCAATTTGAACGGCAGTAAAAGTTTATTAATTAATCGAATGTTGTCGCCTGTTCGCTAACATAATTTCTTTGGAAACTTCCTCCTAATATACTTACTATAATTGTTTTATGCATATTTCATATACGTTTTAATTTCTATGGGCAACTATCAACTATAAAATTATGTTAGTAATTAATTGCTTATCCTATTATAAATATGAATGGATGTAACCACCATAAATAAATAATGATTTTAAAATAAGATTCCTAGATAAAAACATTTTATGATGAAACTTTGTGTAGCTAAACTAGGTATAATATTTTATAAAACCCACAACCTCGGTTATATTTTATATAGCGGTTAAGAAAATTAATTGAAAACCTAGCAGGGTGACATAAATAATGTATATATCAGAAAGTTTATGTGCGACATTTTTATGGCGTTTTACAAAAATATTATCTGAAAGTTTAAGATTGAGCTTTTCTCTTAGAAATTGTCGCGCAGACCTCGCACGTCTCATTTAAACCCTCTGAAGATGGATTATACCTTATAAAGGAGGCCATACACGTGACTTCTTCCATAAACTAACATGGATATAAAATTGCGACAAGTAATACACAGTACTTCAACTCGAATGTGTGTGTTTCGTTATACTATCAGTGGCCTGCAACACCATATATGACCCGCTAGGATATTAACATCTTAGACAATTGCTTATTAGAACTTTAAACAAGAAATTGTAATTTAATTTTCCGCCTCTAAATAAGATTGAAACCTTGCTACTCCTACTCGCATTGATTATAAAATTTGAAATGGAAATTAGAAATAGAAATAGCATGTTATGTGATTTTTTGTGTCTCGCCTGTTCTTGTCAAGTACATCCGCGTCACAGAAATGTCACTTTTACTTCATGTAAAACAATTTATTAATATGATATTGTTTAGTTCGTTTATTATTGAGTTTATTCACATGCATTTATTTCATTAATAGTCCGGAAGGTAGCGCTGCATTTGGAAGAGTCATTCCATACCCCCTGAAAATCATAACAATAATAAATTTCCCCTAACACAGAAGCGATCTGAACGTCAGCTACTCTAGTAGCGGTAGAGCTGAAGGTGACGGCTTGTTAAATAGTCGAGGTTTTTCCTTGGCAAACCCTTCAATTTGGCCAAAAACCACCCCCAAAGTGCCCTTTTCTATGAACCCGTTTATTTTTTCCCGTTTTTCGACTAACTGCTATTCTCTCGAGTAGAACGGAAGGCTCCTCGAGGGATTTGACCTCAGCCACCCCTACACCAGGCTTCCACCCCTCTACCAGGCTTCCACCTGAAAAATTAATATTCTCTTTGTGGAAAAAAAATTATATTATACAGGAGGTGTTTCTGCAAGGAAGGTAGTAGGTAACTAGGGATGTGTAACCATCCCCGGGGGCTGTTTTTATCCTTCAAAGGGGTGGAAATTTGTATTTTTTTTGGGGGAAAAAATAATATTTTGTAGGAGAGGTTTCATTGAAGAAGGTGGTACAATCCTGGTCATCTGCCACCTTCCTCAAAGAAACACCTCCTACGAAATAATAATTTCTTTAAAAAAAGTCAAATATCCACCCCTTTGAACGGTGACAACACCCCCGGGATGGTTACACAACCGTGGTCACCTGTCACCTTCCTCACTAAGACTCCTCCTGGAAAATACCAATTTTTTTCCACAACAAAAATTTCAATTTTTCAACCCCCTAGAGTGTTGGAAGCCTGGTGTAGAGGTTTCTGGGGTCAAATCCCTCGAGGGACTTTACGTTCTACTCGAGGGAATAACAGTTAGTCGAAAAATTGGGGAAAATAAACGGGTTGACGGAAAAGGACAATTTGGGGGTGGTTTTTAGCCAATTTGAGGGGGTTGCCAAGGAAAAAATTGCGGGACCCCCACCATCCTGTTGAGCGACCTCGAAAACGGGGGAGGGTCTCTAGATTGGGGCTCTGGCAAAAAAGCAAAAACCCAAAAAAATCCCGATTCCTGACATCGACTAAAAGTTGTGAAAAATTTATGCTACGAGTATTTTCATACCATGCCAAAATTTATGAGATGATTTTTTAGGTAATTTTCAACAAAAAAATTATAGTTCAGCTGTATTGAAGAGAGAAGATTATACGTCAGTCACGTAAATGAATCATATTGAAAATGTTCAAGTATAAAATCTGAATTTTTATACGTTTAAAATAATAGAGAAAATCGTCAACTGTATTTATAACGGGGGTAAGACCGTCAGTCAGCGTCATAAAGATGCTGCGCGTTCAGTGCATCTGAGCGTTGTTTAGTAATAATAATAATATAAATTTATTTTAAACAGCCACAGTACAATATGTTACATTGTGATACATATCCACAGTGGGTTAAAATACGTCATACAGAAATTAGTTACTAATTTATATACAAAAAAACAAACATATATTACAATCAACTTGCAAATTGCACTTATAAGTGTGCTCTCTTATAATTCATGAATTCTTGTATTGTGTATGGCTCTACCTCGACTACGTAAATACTTCTCTTTTAAATTGTCCAAGATATTTAATATGTTTTAATTTATTTGGTAATATGTTAAAAAATCTCATACTACCATAACATGGACCTTTTTCAGACATGCTTAATCTGTGGAGAGGAAAATTGTAGTTATTGTATCGGGTATTGCAATCATGACTACTTATGTATTATTCAAATTTATTTTTATGTTTAAAACCAAAGATTAAAGTTTCAAAAATGTACATTGCTACAGTAGTTAAATATCTGTATTGTTTAAATCTACCTCTAAAAGTATCACCTAAGGCTACATCATGCATGATACGAATGACTTGTTTTTGACATATGAGAATGAGAAATTAACTTCTATAGCAGCTGCTCCGCCCCAGAACAAAATTCCAAATTTTAATTTTGAGACAAAACAAGCGTAATAAATTTTACGCAGCGTTGAAACTGACACGACCCTCTTAACTACTCTTAAATTATACACGATACTATTTAATTTCTTTCTTAATTCCCCTATGTGTTGTGACCAACTTAATGTAGAATCGGTAATAATTCCCAAAAACCTAGTTCGAGAGGTTTATGCCACATTATCTTTATTTATATTTATATTTAATGGATACATTGCTTTTGAGTGATTCGTTCTAAAAATTATGAAGTTAGTCACTTTGATAAATGAACTGACGACCTTTTCACCCACAAACATTGAGCTGACAGCGATTTTTTTTTAACAATAGAATTATTATTAAATTAAATTTTTCATACTAATCAAGTACGTGTCGATTTTAAATTATATTATTGTGCACTATAGAACTAACAAATTTTTAACTGCGAACGTCCTACTACTCCAATTTACCCCTCCCAAAGATTTTTCTTCAAAGCCTCCAGGTAGAATTGACTCTGGTGAGTTTACCCTAATTGAGTGAGACAAATGAAAGAAAAGCGTTACCATCTGCTGCCTAAATTTCAACGCGCCGCTTTCTATAAGAGAAAAAAACTGTTGACATTTTAAGACAATTCGAATCCCACATTAAAGCATTTACAGATATTTCAAATATACACGACTGTAATATAGATCAACTTCAAGAAAATATCGAATAGTTTGTGTGCAGAATGTGTGGTTTAAAATCAATCGACAATGTAAATACATCACGAGTAGCAACACATTAAAACTTATAAAATGAATGAAAAAAGAGACAGATTTATGTTTAAAAATACAATTGACGGAGCAATATTTCCTCCATGTCAATAGGAGATGTATCAATACATACTTCGCACATCATATATAGCACATCTTTGGAATCATACTCATCAGTTAGTTCCATCTCTTAGACTACGATGGAGGGAAGAAAATAATATAACAAATACACATTCAAGTGGTTTGACGGTGATCAATTCTCACCGACAATAACTAGCGTAATGATCATCGATGAGAATCCTGCAGGTACTTTTTTCTTATATATTTTTATAATACATTGAAACTGAATTTTAAGGGAGGTAGATATAGCTTTAAAATTTGTACTATTCGTCGAAAGCGATGAAATTGAACCATGAAAGAATGCCGAAGAGGATGATGCAAGAAGAATTTGAATGAGAACGATCATAGGCAGCTCCGATGATAGTAGCGAGGAAGATAATGACTATGAAACAGATACTACAGAAGAGTTAAACGAAGAAATCGACTAATATTTTTGTATCAGTAAAAACAAGCTTGCTTGTGTATTGTTGAAATTTATTAATAAAATAAAAAATTAAAATATCTACTATTAAAAGAACCTGAATCATCACGTTTCAAGAGTACATCACAACAGAAACTAAATAAACTAGTCGAAATAACGGATGGTAACGTTTCTCTTTCATTTGTACAAGTTTGTCTCACTCGATCCTAATCTAGTGAGTTTATTCCTAATAAACTCACTAGGGTTAATTCTACCTGAAGGCTTTTAAGTTCAAGAATTAGAAGAAACAGAATTTTTGTGAGTTTATTCTAATAAGGTCTGAGGGTCACGATTCTTATTTGGGAAATATTATATGGACAGATGAAGCAAAATGTACTAAAAATGGACTTTTTAATAGACACAATTCGCATTATTGGAGTGACTCAAATCCTCATATGTTCAGAAAGCGAAACTTGCAGGAAATTTGGCAGTTCAATGTTTACTGTGCCATAAGAAACGATAGAGTGGTGGAATTACAATTTTATCATGAAAATTTAAACGGTAAATTAAATTTTCTCTTTTGCTAATATGTATAGGTATATTTAGAAAATTTACCTCTCGCCGAACATAGAAACATTTTTTATCAGCACGGCGGTGCTCCCCCACATAACGCATATTTAATTAATAATTATTTACAAGAAACTTTTTATGATCAATGGATTGCCAATAATGGACCTTTCTTATGGCCTCCTAGCTCGCCCGATTTATCAGTTCTGGATTATTTTATTTGGGGAACTATTAAAATTAAAGTTTATGAGAGCCCATTAATAACCATTGAAGATTGTATGCAAAGAGTAAGAAATGCATTTTAAAACATATCATAGGATTCACTTAGAAGAGCTACCCATGAGGAACTAATCCGAAGGTGCGAAAAATGTGTCGAGGTTTGAGAGCGGAATTTTGAGCAATTATTAAATTAAAATAAAATCGTATTTTAAATTGATCTTATCTCTGCTATTTTAATTCATGCCATATCTTCAATTCTATTAATATGCAAGTTACAGTGTTAGTGTTATTTTGCGTTTTTGTGGATATCGAGTAGCAAATGTGCTGCAAGTTCTTTATATTACTTTATCACCTTCTCCATAAATAATAAACAAATTTAAAAAGTTTTCGTTGGTATAATTTAAACGTGCTGGCATTTTTTGACATAAGATAATGATTGATTGATTCTAATCATGGCTATTTTGATGAAGTGATTACAACAATTCATGAATTTCTAATAAAATCGCAAATATTTTAAAAAGTTGTAACTTTAACCCCCACAATGCTAATATCAGAAAAAAGGGAATTCAATTTTACACAACTTGACGTAAAAAATACAGGGTGTTCCGTTTGGCCTAAACAAATTTTCGTGGTTTGAAATTGACAAAATGTAACGCGAAAAACGGAACACTTGGTATGATATTATTGAATTTATTTCAGCTGTATAGAACGTAGTTCTTCTTGTGTTCTTTTTATACGACAAGAAGCAAATGAGAATCTTTTATAACGGTTCTTGCAAATCGTTGCACCTGTCAAATTGTCTATAAAATGTCAAATATCTCTGAAACAGCTAAGTTTAGGTATAGGATATGCTACATATTTTCGACTCAGAATTTTATGCTCTTTCCGAAAACCCTAAAATATATTGAGTGTTCCATTTGAAATAAGCAAATTGGTATCGACTTCCGGTATAAACGGAAGTGCCAGCTACTTGTAATTATTTTAGTTGGATTGGCCACACCGACATTAGTAATTATCTAAATTTTCAAATTTTCTGATGCGTACTTTTCTCTATATCGATCGATTCAGTTCCCGGTGAGACACCCTGTATAATGCTTTCTATAATTTTTTCGCCGCTAAACGCGTTGTTTAAGGCCAAGTGCGTCGATGATACGACCATGTATGCTCACTCACACAATGCTCAAGCGGCAAACATGTTGCTGAAAGCACACATGGCCCGTGCCACAGCATATTACGGCCTATGGAAGATTAGGACAGAGAAATCAGAAGCAAAAGTCTTCACGCGCCGCTCCACCTAAAATAGAGTTTTAACGCCAATTCTGATGGGCGGGAACCAAATTCCGACTAAAAGGTGCGTGAAGTACTTCTTGTGTGTCAATTTAGACGCAAGACTGACGTTCAGTACCTACATCAACGAGACCGTACGGACACTCTACTCCATGTCCAGGAGTCTGTATCCACTCCTGGCCAGGGGTAGCAGACTAAGCAGACATAACAAAAAAATAATGTACATGGTGGTTAGGCCGACAAACACATACGCGGCACCGGTGTGGTGCAGCACATCAGTCACGCCATTTAAGAAGCTAAAAGTTTTAGAACACAAATGTATGCGCCGCATTTCCAATTCTAGCCGATACACCTATCCCTAAGAGACCTCTAGGAACGCTGTAATGACATAACTCCAATAGCGGACTAAGTTCAGGAAATATCTCAGAAATTTTATGCATTCAAACTGGGTGACAGTCCGCTTATCTGCAACATTACACTAGAAAGCATAATGCTCTCTTTTGGGTCAAACACAAATTACCATACCAGGTGCTGCCCTTCCATCTGCCACAACTTCTTCTATTTGACTTTTCTATCATTTAAACTTTTGACTTTTTTCTGTCCCCGTCTTCGTTTATGTTTGTTTATTTTTGTTTCTAAATTCTCCTTCTTACCCCTTGCAGAACTTATTTAAATAATTCAAAATTACCTCAATCTCAATTTTTTAAATCATTTACTGACATCTGGGATGTCCTGCGGCAGATTTTTGCTTAGTTCCCTTTTCTCGTGGCAACTACCAAAATTTCTAAGTGTTTTGTCAATAAGTGCTTGTGTTTATAGCGTTAGTGTCTTAAATTCCTCTGCGAGGAATATTTCAACTAGACTAATCATTTTAATTCGACCTGCGCGGCGAAAGATGTTGCTTTTTACAAATTGTCTTTAGCCGCCGAACCAGACGCGCCCCATCCAGTCTTTCATCTGCCGCAACGACTCACGTCGCGGTCGATCGACTGGTCCCGGGACGTGAGCTGGCGAGGCCATACATATATGTATTAATTAAAAGTAAATATGTTCTGATTGATTGATTGAGGCGCGAGGTGGCAATCACGATTAATCACACGGTTATCGCCCCACCGGGTTCGTATCCCGGCTCCGGTACTGTCGGAGGAGATGGTTGTATGTCCGCATCTTTTCAATGTGTATTTGTGGTTTTCAATTGTTAAAAACTCTTGTACTTTCTACACGAAAAAAAATTATTCAACAACTACATATTTGTCTCTATTTTGTCATAAGAAGAGGAATAGCTTTCATTGCTTCTTTGGCGATAACCGCTAATTATCCTGTACTAATAAAACTATTTAATAACATCAAATATGCATGTTCTAATGAATGGTATTGAAATTATCGACTATTTCTATTAGTATTAATAAAAAATAATGCTATTAGAATTTGTTTTAATTACTCGCAGACATTAAGCGGAAATTAATTTATTTGGTATTCCTCCAGGAATTAATTATAAAGTGATTACTAAATGTCACTGTCAATTGGTATACCTCAAATATGCTATAATTAGTTATATGGACTATAAATATGGTAATTCATGCGTTCATTCTATTGACATAAAATGCACTAATCAATATTTTATGTTTTCCAAGTAAATTTTAATAACTGGAATCGAACAAATAATAAATTTGCTAATATTTTCAAGCAAAGTACCTCTGTGGCCATAAATAATTGCCCAATACTGTTTACTAGAATGTAGGATTTCACGGCCGTTGTCTAATGAAGTAGTTTCTTCCTGGTCTTGCCGAAGAAGCTGACAGGATGATCAGCGAAACGTTAAGTCAAGTTCGACGTCCACGGCAAGACCCGGAAGAAACTACCTCAAACTACTCTTTATTTATGATTTTATTGCATATCTCCTACATGGACCTGTTGTAAGATTTTTTTTTCCCACTGCGGCGTCGATTACAGAGATCATTAGCCGTAAGATTATTAAATTTATTATTATTATTATTAATTTCCCCAGGTTCTTTTACATAAAGTTTTATATTACCTAATTGACTCTATATTTTCAAATTTGGTTTGCCAATGAATTAATAAAATTAACCACTTTGTTCATTCAAATATTTGGTAAAATTTATCACTCTGTTTGCTCGTTGAGAATTCCATTTGATCATTTATTTCCTTTCTTTCTATTTTGTTACTAAATATTGCACTAGGAATTTATATTTGATGGTTGTCCTATATTTAAACAATTACTTTGTTTATCATCGTTTATTTAACCTATTTATTGCATCTACTTAATTGAATTATATTCATTTAATTTACCTAAATTTTCTGAAAAGTTTCAACATAAACCGGTACACATATTGTAAAGTTGGGACAATCGTCATATTAACAATTTTATTTTACATAATCGTTGGAGCAGTTAGCTCTACTAATTACATATGAAGCCCAAATATTAATCAGACAATCATCTAACTTCCACATAGGACATACTGTATTCAAAGCTACTATGCAAGTAATAAGAATCATGTTTAGTTATGTAATAGATTTTCATTGTTATTTTGTTTAACTTAAAGTTACGACAATCGTGAAATACAATAATAGGAAATCTTGATTAAAATACAAAATAACAAGAATAATCTTATTGCCATCATAGTTTCGGCTTTAAGGCTATAAGTGAGAGTAGAGGCATTACTCAGCTAAAGTAAGAACCCTGAGGAAATCATGCTTATGATTGTCAAGTGTAGGAAGAAGACGCGGTTCGTGGTGTTTGAGGATGGCGTTGTATCACCCTTCAATTCAATTCAAGTGACCAGAAAATTGCCCCCTAACTAAAATAGTATATTATTGAATTTTAATACAGAATAAGGTGGTAAACCATTGCCAGTATTTTGTCATTTAAAAATTTGTCTAGAAAATGAAGTGCATAACATGAGGCTGATGTTTGGTAGAAATCATCTTCAAAGACCTGTTTCAAACCGCATTGTTCTTTATGAAAATATTACTAGATCAGAATCAGTAAAATTACTTGGCATATTTCTTGATCACTAGTTATCCTGAACTAATCATGTTGACCATGTATGTAATCAATTATTTAAAACGTACTTTGCAATGTTACAGTTGAAATCAACTCTTGTTAAAGATGGTTTAGTTAATATTATTCTATGGCATACTGTATCATATTGTTTAATATTATGGTATGGGGCAGAACTACAGAATTATAGAGGGTCTTAATAGGCAAGAAAAATTAAAAAATTATCCGATTGATCTTTGATCTGAAGTTATGAAACTTGCGGAAATAAATTTATAACAACTCATTTCTCATTGCTCCCTCGATATATATTTTAATGTCTCACGTTCAGTAAAATTAACATGGAACATTTTAAAGAGATCAAATTCTCATCTATGTAACGAGACATAGTGAACTCGTCAGTATTCCTTTCCATCGCACAAGTGCATTTAAGCGTTCCCCCTACTATAATTGCATCACTTTGTATAATGCTCTTCCTGAGGAGATTCGCAATATCTCGCAGTACAAGACACTTAAAAAAAAGTGAACGCGTAATTTTCTACAAATTGTTTTTACACTGTAACAGATTTTTTATGTAGAAATTAATATTTATGATCTTTTATGTTTGATTTTTGATATTTCCTTTTAAATATTCACTCAGATGTAATTTATTTTAGTTTCTCTTTATATTAATTTTTCTTGTTCGTCAGTTAAATTATGCATATATTTATGTGTGCATATTTATATTACGTGTTTTTTTATTTTACTGAGAAAGTATTTGACTTGCCATATTAATTTGCATCTAATTCTGACAATTGATTATTATTATTATTATTAGTATTTCCAACATGATGATTTCATTTTAAACATTTAAATATTCAAAACTTCATACAGTTGGTTGAATATATTTTAGTATTTTTTAAAGTCATCAGGATTATCAGAATTTTTATAGGTTATTCTAAAGGGACGATATTTGTATACCAGATAGCAATTCAATAGAGTAGGTGTGTCCATAAAATTTGATATTTAATAGGATGTGATAGATTTATGTGTATTATAAGCCCCTATAAAGTAGTAGTAATTTACTTTCGGCGTTATTTGTAAAAGAAATTACTTCAACGCATCGAGGCTAGGAAACACTCCATTGACGCAAGGCTAGACGGGTGACGTCACATGCCTGCTGCCCGATATGCGCTACGCATTCTATATATTGATAAACTGGTGCAGTTACGTGGACGAGAAAAACGATGGTGACAATTTCCAATAAGTGACAAGTTTTTGTGTTTGAGGATAATTGGCTGGGTGAGAAAATATTCCACCATCGCGTTTCTCGCCCTCGAAAACGGGGTATACCAAATTTCTTTTCGATTTGAAGCTTTTTGAAGGTTTTTCGGTTTTTGGGGGTGTTGCTTCAACCCTTGAGGTCAGACGGGATGTCATTTTTGAAATTGAGCAAGCCCTCGCACCCTAAGTCCCGAAAAACTGGAAAAGGGGGTGGTTTCTTAAGCAAGGTGTGGTGTGGTTGTGGCTGTAAACCATATTGAACCATAGTATTCCTCAAACACGAAAACGGAGGGGGGGGAGATGTCTCTGCATTTCCACAAGAGACTAACAATTAGGACGCCAACAAAAAGTATTTGTAAGCGTCCCAAATCAAATCAAATAAGTTATATCTAGACAAGTAGTAGATACAGGTACCCGTCGTTGAACATAATTGCATATAATGGTAGTTTTTGGTACGTATGAAAGGTGATGTGGTGTCTCATATTTTTGCCTGTCAAGCAGATAAAGCAGTGCCAAAACAACTCAACCAGTGAAAGGAGAGTCCGAAAAAGAAGAATTGGAGAGTTACTGTGCGTTACTGTGCAACTCTCAAATCAAATGTTTGAAACACGTGCCGGAACCATCAACTTCTTCATAATGCAGAAGACATTGAGCTGAAGAAGAGTAGAACTGACTTGGCAGTAAGATGTGATGTATCGACTCAAACCCAAGTGCTGAATTATTATTGAAGTAAAAGTAGTCGAGTTTCATTTTCAACCTGAAGCAAAGATATAGCTACGCCCCCATAATTGTTGGTTGTTGGTAATTGTTGTGGTTTCAGGTAAAATCTGAATTACTTCTACAAAAGGCATTTAAAAAACCTGTGATACAAAACTTACACAGATACGACTAGTTTTGACACCACTGGATTGAGGCTGGTTAAAATGGGTATTTGACGCGAGAAAATCGGATACCATAATCACGTCTATGTTCAGCAAGTTACGTGAATCTTTTTTCTGGAATCCTGCCTCCATATCTGACAGCAATAAACAAACTCTTTAACGTTCTGAATAGTAAAGGTATTGTTACTGCTCTGTGGATCCAAACTTTGTCCTAACGAGAATGACACGAAATAAACCTAACGCATATATAATGATGATCTGGCGCCTGCCGAACCAGCAAGCATATGATGTCAAACCAATGAGAACGTGTTTTTCTGTCTGAAGTAACGCAAGCAATTTCTACGGCCGCTGTTGTCGTTCGGACTAACTTTTTTCAGGCACAGGTCTAATGTTACTGTTGTTATTAGGTCAAAATCTTTATTTTTCAGTACTTTTAACGTATTTAAATTTTTTTATGGGCAGACTTATTGTTCGCCACTCGTATATTTATTGACAGTATACTTCTTTCTCTAATTAATGTATTGTTATCGTTGTATTTTGCTTAATATAATTGGTAAATCATTAAAAAAGCAAGAGAATACTCCTTTAGAAAACGTTCAAATTAGTATACACACTACTTTAATAGTTCTCAGAGATACATTTAATACGGACTTAACTTTTGCGATCTATCTGTAAGACCAAGTTTAAGTTTCGTGGTCTTCAAGTTGTTCAAATTGCAGTTGCAAGAATTTTCAATTTAGTAATATTTTGACGCATAAACAAATAACAATATATGGCTTTTCTATTGAATTAAATATTAGATATTGAGCGTACATGAAAGTTTTGCTATAATTTGTAGAGAGTTTACATATTAGATTTTGAATGAATGATAGTAATTTGCTAAAAATCCCAAAAATAATTTTTCATTAAATGATCGATTTTATATTTAATTAGTATCAGTATACTTCAAAAGTTTTATTGGCCTGGCGCGTTATATGTTTGTATATAGCATCTGCATTAAGAAGTAAAATAAATTATCCTTTACATGAATCTGAACAAATATAATTTAGGCCACAGAAAATACGCCGAACAAATATAACCTTAATCCTTAGCTTTTACTCCTGTGTTTATTGATACGAGACGTGGCGTGGTGCAAATAAAGAGCTTAATAACTTCTGATGACAATAATATAAAAACATATTTGTCTAGACAGAAGACCCGAGCAAGCTGGGGGCTCTGAAATGCGCAATTCTCATACGTGCGTAACATAGACTATACAAATAAAATATTTGTTTTGACAAGCTGTGTCAAGTAAGGCCGCCATTAGCTACGACAAATATTAAACGTCGTTGATTTATGTGAACAATTTAGGTATCTATGAAGACTACTGTTTTTATATGCCATAATATACGTTTTTTATTAAATACATTTTGAAAAAACCATTTATTTCTAACCTAATAATTAATTCCTTAAATGCTATTATTTCTCCCTGCAATTATCATGAGAATGCTGCTAATTAAAATTTTGATTAAAAATTTACTGTAAGATTTATTGCATAATTTTAACGTATTTTTAATGCATTGTAAATTTTTTAATATGCAAATAAACTTTTATTATTATTATAGTAAAATCAAAATTTTATTATAATGACTATTGTACTCAACAGATTTATGGTTCGCGGGTAAGACTGTTACGTTGGTCTAGAAGATAAAATGTCAAATTAATATACCTGTGGTAATTTCAGATGAGATAATAATAATAATACGTCGACAACATTTTCTCTCTTTTCATCATATTTTTTATAAAATTATTCCATTTCTCTCCACTTGCTTTTGTCAAAACATCATGAAAGTGAATTCTAACATATTTAAATTAGAATATATTAATTTTCTGTTAGCCCTTTATTCAGACGTATTTTAGTTGTAATTAGAGTTTGGTAGTCTAAGTACAAAAAATATCCAATCTTTCCAATAAGTCGTGGATTACATACTACGCGAGGAATTTCGACCTATAAATTACGTACCTCCCTATGAACAAGTCCTAGAGATTGCTGTGAAGAATCAACTCCAATACTGTGATACAAATAAATTAATTGTTACTAACCAATCTGGTTTCCGTAAAGAAATTTCACTTGAAACTGTATTAGTGAATATATTAATATTTAGTTAAATAGATAATGGGGATATTGTTATGTCGGTGTTTTTGGACTTTTGCAGAGCACTTGTAACTGTGGATATATCACTTCTACTAAGAAAACTAGAAAAAAATGGGTATTCACAACACAGTGCTTAAATAGTTTCGATCATATTTTGTAAAAGATTCCAAAAAGTTACCTTCCCAAACTCGACTTCTTTATCATTAGAAACAACACATGGGGTACCGCAAGGAACAGTGCTTACACCAATCTTATTCTCGATATATATAAATGATATGATGAAATGTGTAAAGGATTGGAAAATATATATGTTTGCTGATGATACTATGTCATATATTGTTGGTAAAAATGTAAACGAGTTAATTCAAACAATTAATTTATGAATGGTTAGGTGACAATAGTTTATGTCTAAATGCCAATAAACCTAAATTTATGGCAATTGATAGTAATTGCACTAAACAATATTGATCGAAATAACATTACTATAAAAATTAATCAAACTGTGTAATTGAATAAGTGCATGAAATGAAATATCTTGGACTTATAATAGACGGGGGGGCCAGCGTAGGTGCGTCTTTACTATGTACATACTTCGATATGCGATGTAAAGGAACGTAAGGCGCGGTTAGCAGTTGGATGGGCGACCGTTCCAACGAAGACCGCGGACTCGCCTCACACATATTCTAGCGGCTTGTATATCAGTGTATACGCGGAAGCTATACAACCTTAGGCGAGGGTTGCATAGGGGATATACCATCCTTCGGAGGGGATGTAAAGCCGTCGGTCCCTTGTCTATTAAATGTTAGGCAAGTAAAAGATCCCTACTCTTCTTAAGGGAAGAGGTTCGGCAAAATTCCTGGTTGGGGGTAGCTCGTCTACAGGCGTCGGTGTTAGGCCTCAGTAGCGGAAATAGACCGACGTTAAATAAATGTATAAAAAAAAATATAATAGACGAGAACATTTAAGAGTCACCCTAAATATATCATGAATAAAATTTCAAAGCAGGTACCATTTTTGTCTAAAGTAGATTACAGTTTAAGTATGTATACAAAAGTAATTTTATATAAAGCAATCATTCATTGCTCCACATCTTGAATTCTGTTCTTCAGTACTTTTTCTCCTGAATAAGAATCAAATTCAACAGGTGCAAAAAATTCAAAATAGAGCAATGCGGATAATTTTAAAATGTAATCGATATACTACAATAAAAATGATGCTTAATGTTCTGAATTTAATAAGTGTGTTTATGTTTATAATGAATTGTATATAAAACATTAATTTTTATATTTAAAATCAAACACTGACTTTTGCCAGAATACTTGTATAATAATTTAAAATATCTCTGAGGTTCATAATTATCAAACAAGAAACAGGAATGACTTTTTCATTGACACAGTTAGCATAACTAGCACCGTATAGATCTGTATATTTAAAAAGGTTAAAATTATACAATAACTTGCCACATTCTCTAAAAAATTGCAACAGATTAATAACGATTCAGAAAAAAAATATTGATTATATTGCAAAGTAATTTTGAAACATTTTAAAATATGGCTGTAGCATTTGTAGTTGTTATTATCTTATAAGGTTAATATTATATAAATAGCTATTCTTTGCTAATAAATACATATTAATTTCTATTTTACAGACTATTTGCTTCATTTGCTTTCTGTAGAATGTATCCTATGTAAGAAAATAAAAAATGGACGTTATTATTATCAGGTTTTTCTACACCATAAATAATTAGCTTGGGTCTTAGTTACATTTTTGGATACACTTATATCACATTTGTAAGATTTCAAGACTCTAAATGTCTTACTTGTCATTCATCTGGGACTGGATAGCTACAAAGCACTTTCATAATAATTGCGATATTTAATCTGGATATATATATTAATCGAGGGTAGGTAAAAATAAAATGAACGGTTTTTTATAATTTCAAGAAAAATGTACGTAATTTGGTAAATGAAACTAGAGTTTCAGTAAACAAATTAATTAGACAGAGAATATTCATACAAACTAATTACACAAGTTTTAGTATGCAGTATGAAAAATTAATCACCAGTCAAAACATCTACTATGCCGTTTGCGCACAGAGGGCATAACAAACAAATGACCCTAAAGAAAACAGTTAATTTGCCTTAACAAGTAAAATAAACGCGGTAGAAAATAGTCGGTTACCGTAGAACTTAGGGTCAAACTCGATTAAATCTACTAACATAATGCGACTTCACCAGAACGAGTTTCAAGCTGCCATCTCTCCTAATGAAGTATGTTTTCGATCATATAATTCCGCGGAATGAGGGTGAAAGTAATGTTTGAATATCAAATCTTACTTTTCTACGCTATTTTGCAAACGAATAGAACTAAATAGAAATTTCAAATTACTTTCAGGCGAGACTTAGTTTGTCTTACAAAATAAACGCGATTTTGAGAATAATTAATATTTCGCAACAGATATTAAAATAATCCAAATTTATGAAATTAGTCCAAGTAGGGTATACCTCAAGCAGCCACATTTGACTGCTCAATCGCAGTAGACGTGCGCTATTCCGAAATAAACCGAAGTAAATATACTTCTTCTTAGCGGTGCAATAATAAATCGCGGCACTCAGGCCTTGTGGCCCATCGTCCATCCACTAGCTCAGTCAGTGGATGTCCCCATCCAGGCCGGACTCCAGACCAAAGGTCAGAATCCTTTCCAGCGAGGCTTTTCTTATTTCCTCCGGCATAGGGAAGCCAATATCGAAGTGTTTATGCCTCAAGTTCATGAGACTGGGGCAAGAAGTGGTGGAAGTTTCCTGTACCTCTCCACAAAACCTACAATCAGGGTTGATAACCACTCCGATGATGTGCAGGTGTTTCCTGAAAGAGCCGTGTCCAGTCAAGAGACTAACCACGACCTAACTTGCTTTCTGCATAGGTCCGGTTTATCATTGCAGGGTTAATTTGTAACTAGAAGATAAATGTCAAACAAAATAATAGATGTCTATTGTTTCATTTGACATTTATGCTCTAGTTAAGAGTTAACTCGGTTTTGATAAAACAGACCTTAGCGCTGTAATTGTTCCGCCGTCTTTGGCAAGGGTCCCGAAATGAGGAGCTTCGCATGCCGAAGTCCTGGGTGGGAGTTCCAGAGGTCAATGAACTGGGACTGAGACCAGTCCTCTATTGAACAGGGCTGGTTCCGGACCCCTCAAATGCTATTGAGAGCCATCTCTGGCCAGAGCATTTGCCTGCTCGTTACCCTCAATGTTACTGTACCCAGTAAGTAAATATATTAGTCTTGAAGGTACTTAATGCAGCTGTGGGGAATCCTAATATTGTTCGAATTTTTTGTTTTATAAATATTCACCTAGTAAGCCAACGGATTAACGTCTTCTCCACTTAAGCTGCGTAGCCTCGCACAGCCATCTTGTGCGTAGTTTCGTTTCAATCTTTTTTTTTTTAATACATTTATTTAACGTCGGCCTATTTCCGCTACTGAGGCCTAACACCGACGCCTGTAGACGAGCTACCCCCAACCAGGCATTTTGCCGAACCTCTTCCCTTAAGAAGAGTAGGGATCTTTTACTTGCCTAACATTTAATAGACAAGAGACCGACGGTTTTACATCCCCTCCGAAGGATGGTACATCTCCTATACACCCCTCGCCTAAGGTTGTATAGCTTCCGCGCATACACTGATATACAAGCCGCTGGAAGATGTGTGAGGCGAGAACGCGGTTTCCGTTGGAATGGTCACCAATCCAAGTACTAACCACGCCTGTCGTTGCTTTACATCGCATACCGAAGTATGTACATAGTAAAGACGCACCTACGCTCGCCCCCGTTTCAATCTTAAAACTGTAACTGGCGCCCGAGCAACAGCACCAACCCGCAACGTTTCAAAAGCTCGAGTGTCAAAGTGACATTTCTCATTTCGTCGTCTACGGAAGCTGAAAAATACACGTTACATTAATAAATAGAATAGTTGGGAACTGCTTAATTTGTATGAAACCCATTTACGCCACTCCTTTGCAGCTTGAGATATAGCTAAAAAGTCGCATCTAAAAAGTATTTACATATTTATTTATTTTATTTATATATTTATTTTAGTATTATTCCTTTATTTCCTGCCAATCAAATTTTCGATCAATCTGCTTGAAAATATTGAACTGATTATAATTGCCTGCCTTAAACTAGGACCTCCAAGGCAATTAAACGCTTTTTCTAAAAAAAAAAAAAAAAATTGGTAAAATTACTTCTATATGTTGCAAGTTTTTATTTATTATTTGTTATAACTTGCCTAGATAAATAAAAGTAATAAAAGTATTATAGAACGCTCTCGAACCCGATAGTAATATAATAATAAAATATATGGAATATACAGTGTCTCTTCGGTTGGGGTAGCGGACACTTATTCACTTTCTTCTTTTTGGTTTTCCGAGAAAAAGTCATTTGCTTATCTTGGTAAGTAATAGACAGTTGTCATACTTAATATAAATTTATTTATTTATTTATTTACTGCAACAAAGTTAACAAACAAAATGGCTTAACTTAATTTACATAAAGAACAAAAAGTGACACCTGAGGAGACCTGGTATTGTGTTGAGCAGTATTTACAGTCTTGGTTTATTTGTCCTAATATATATAAATATAGATCTAATAATTTTATATAATTTGTAAAACAAAACAGGGGCGAGCGTAGGTGCGTCTTTACTATGTACATACTTCGGTATGCGATGTAAAGCAACGACAGGCGCAGTTAGTACTTGGATGGGTGACCATTCCAACGGAAACCGCGTTCTCGCCTCACACATCTTCCAGCGGCTTGTATATCAGTGTATGCGCGGAAGCTATACAACCTTAGGCGAGGGTTGTATAGGAGATATACCATCCTTCGGAGGGGATGTAAAGCCGTCGGTCCCTTGTCTATTAAATGTTAGGCAAGTAAAAGATCCCTACTCTTCTTAAGGGAAGAGGTTCGGCAAAATTCCTGGTTGGGGGTAGTTCGTCTACAGGCGTTGGTGATAGGCCTCAGTAGCGAAAATAGGCCGATGTTAAATAAATGTATAAAAAAAACAAAACAAAAAGTAACATTTTATTAAACTAAGTTGAACACTATTCTACATGTAGATCTCCTACTGGTACACAATTTTCTAATCTTTTCTGCGTATTCTTCATACAGATGAGATCACACCTCCATTTATAGAGATTGTTTCTTAATGCAAGTAAACTTCGTATTTAAGTTTTTTTTTTTTAAATTAATAAAAATGTATATAAAATCTTCATTTAAAAAAGTCAGTTTGCTCAACGTCCATTTCATATTTTCTAATTTTTGGATTACCCTGTATAATTTATCTTAAGGTTGACAACTGGTTATGACTGCTTAAGAAAAGCAAAACTTTTGATAATAAATGACTTTTTCTCGGCAAACCATTTGACAGAGATGCAAGTTTTTATTATTGCTGAAATATGTTGATTGATATTTTCAAATTCAAAGCACATTCAAAGGGACTCATGTTCGAATACGTCTCAATGATACTATCATACCATCTCCCAATAGTCAATTAAAGACATTGGTGTATTCCCAAGCTCCCAGTGATTTGGGCTGCTACGAGCATATGAAAATTACAAATGGCATCTAATTGTAATCAGTGTGGCTAATGTCTGCTGTCGTGTAATTACAGTTTGGGCGTCCTTAGAAGCCACAACCACATTTGTTGGAACCATATATTACTTACTCCGTAGTTGAAAATGTATGAGACAAATTATAGGCTATATTATGTTTTTAAAATACTATTAAATTGAAATGATAAATATTTAAATAAATTGAATTATATGTGGATGCTGTCCTAATGCCAAAAAAAATTAAATTATAATAGCGGGTGTCAACGGAATCATTAAACAAGCCATTGTATCTAGAGTTCTCAAGGTATGGGACTCAAACTTAACAAGAGTAATGTATACCAAGAAGCTGTCAATTTTTCATTATTTGACACTTTCCCATCACGTCCGGTTTCCTTGGAATGACCTCAACTTCGAAATTTTAAACAGAACATCCTGTATATGCTTACATTTTTGGATTCCGGAGACGATTGTAAGTACGACTGCATAGTTTTTAAGAAATTTGAGACCATTCGACTTTTAGGCCATTTTTATTTTTGCATCTAGGGTACAGTGAATGCACTCAAATAGACCAAAACGATAAGAGAAAAATATAAACGTGAGATTTTTGGAACTGGTTTGGTAGCCACGGCCAACCAAAATTTCCGAAATCACAAATTTGTAATTACGTCAACTTTTCCAAATGGCAACACTTCTTAGACACCCAGTAGTTAAATACTAATTTTCACGACAAATCCATTGATACCAACCCTCAAATCCAAAATTGCTCGGAAAATTGGTATAATGTTAGCGCAAATACACAAGTTGTTTGGTGAATAATAATTTAAATGTCGAGAAAACTGCGTCATGGGAATTGAATAAAACTAGATTTAAAGCATGCATTTCGTAAACAAAATAACACTGCAAATAAAAAAGTGTGGTACGGAAATAAAAAGAGTTTGACAGATAATAATACATCTGTTTTATTAACTTTATAAGTTTGCTCATTAAATTTGTTGTTTTTTAATCGTTATTATTGCTTAACATGTATACAAGGGATGAAAAAGTGGGCATGTTAACAACAGTTCTGCAGCAGAATTGTATGCCCAAAGGTATCCCAACAGACATCATCCATGTTTTCAATATTTGCCAATACTGGAGAAATTAACCAGGAAAGAAATTGACAACAATGATCGTGAAACTCTTATCGTTAATGAAGCAATAGAAATTAGCGTGCTGGCTTTTGTAGAAGTGAATCCTACTGCTCCTAGTAGAGAAATTGACCACAAGGTGTAAGTTAGTTATAATCCTTAAAAAATATGGTTACCGCGCCTTTAAATATCAATAGGTCTGCCCACAAAAAAATTAATATACCTTAGAAGTAGTGCAATATAAAGATTTTTAACTAATAATAGCAATATTAAAACTGTCGTTGAAAAATATCAATCCGAACAACAGCAGCGGCCTTAGAAATTGCTTGTTTTATTTCAGCCAGATAAACGCGTATGACGTCACATGCTTGCTGTTTCGCCAGGCACCAGATCATCTGTATAGGTTAGGTTTATGCATTAGGTTTATTCCATATCGTTCTTTTTCTCATTAGAACAAGGCATGAATTCACGGCAGTAACAGTGCCTTTACTACTTAGAAAGTCAAACAGAGTTTGTTTATTTTTGTCAAATTTAGAAAGAACATTCACATAATTTGCCGAATGTGGAAATGATTGTGGTATCCGATTTTCTTTTAAAGCGCAGATAAATACGACTGTGAAAAATATCGGCAAAAATATTCGGCCCATTCTAGCTCATGGCAGTAGCAAAATTAACTACATCACTATAACAACGCCTAGAGTATCGCAGCGCATATCGGGTAGCAGGCATGTGACGTCACCCGTCTAGCCTCGCGCCAAGATAGCGTTTTCTAGCCTTGTTAATAAGCTATAATCAAACCAATCTTTATCAGTCAGTTATTTAAAAAATATTTCAGTGAAATAGTATATTATTCAACTTTCTTTGTTATTCCTCCCACGTCTTTACTTTTACATTAACGGAAAATGAGGCGCTATCAGAAAATTTACAAAAACACTTTAAATGAGAAAAATCAAACGTTATACAGCAGAATATAAGGGAATGGTAACTATGTATTCCGATTACACAGTCTAGAAGAAGAAACAAGACAACAACCCTTAGGGCAAGTTCATTAAGATGCATCGTAATAAAAACGGCTAAGGGTTACGCTATTCTTTCCCGTGCTAAAGGAACAAAAATAAAAAGAAATTGCTTTAATATAGTTATCGCACTTTTAGAGGACTCGTATCTACTTCAGTTCCCACTTCTAGACGGCTTCTACATTGCTTTAACAGGTTTGTTGAATAAAGCAATTATCATGAAATTTATTTAAGGAAAAATGGCGACACACATTGCACTTATAATGAAAAAGGTGCAAGGGAAGTTGGTTTTAGTATAGGATATGATTTCAGTTCTTGTACAACACCACGATCTGGTTAGCGATTAAATTAAAAATTATTCTGGTATAAACTAACAAAAATTATTAATTATGTAAATAGTACAAAGACTGGAGGTTTTAATTTAAGGAAATATCATGTGAATTAAATGGCGGCTTTTGCTTGATAATTTGTAGTAAATGCATAAATAGACAGGCTATATTTAACTAAGTTGCATTATATAATGTTTTGGAAATTTAAACGGAAAAAACCGCTGCCCAAAGATTCACTACTTCCGCATCCAGATATTGTATCCAAGTCTTATCCACACTAAATTCCAGTGTAATATTTTTCCACCTTTAATACGAGTGGAAGCGGCGCGGCGATTGGTTAGCGGAGCGCTTAGCAACTAGTGGGAACGCGGCTGCGCTGCCACGAAGAATACCGAATCGAGTTGACTTTGGGGTATTCCGCGGATTCGTCGCTTTAACTAGGTCACTTGTCTCGATGTTTACTAATAACATGTCTGTTTATTTGCAATTTAATAATGGTGCGGCGTTTAAAATACTTGGTTTTGTGTGCAACTTAATAAAATTCAAATATTTATCAGCAATATTAAAAAGTATTAACTGTGTTAAAAAGAACTGTGTGATGATTTTAATTTATTCATTTGTGATCGGTATTAAAAAACGAGCGGTCATCGAGGCAATTATTTAAAAAATTGCAAGTAAACTAGATAAAAAGTCTATAACTGGATATTATTTTAGAATATACAGGGCGAGCCAGAAGAAATTACAGGACCAAGTGCCTTTTTTTAAATAGAATGCTATGTATATCAGTACATTTTTTGAAGCCTCTTTCTTAGGCTCTATTTATTCCTATATATATATATATATATTTTTTTTTTTTTTTTTTTTTTTTTTTATAATGTTTATTTACTTAGGTTTACATAATACAAAACATACAAAAATTTATTATATAAGCAAATAAAACAAATAATCACAGAAGTAGGTAATAACCTACTTGTATGTGATGGGGGGGGCAAAGAAATATATGTATATGTGTATAAAAACAAACGCAATTAATATTAGGTAAATGTATAATCATAATAATATATTAGAATATCGCATTTGGTAATTATGAATATTTAGTTTTCTCCAATTAGGTAAGTGAATATGTCTATTTAGGTATTTGTCTTATATTGGTATTTAAAAATATATATACATATATACATACATATATATATATACACATATATACATACATACATACATATATATACACATACATACATATATAGGTACTTCTTAGTTTAAAATGTCATGTATTATACTTCTAGGCGCTTCTAGGAGCCACTTTTTAGTTTTCTGTTTGAATTTTCCGAAACTATCTATATCTTTAAGCTCATTCGGTATAAACTTAAATAATCTGGTTGCGAGGTAACTGAAGTTTCTCTGACCAATGGCCTTGTGGCTTCTCGGCACCTGGCAACCGCTCTGCTTCCATCTCGTTTCATGAAAATGCGAGATTTTCTGTATTTTAATTTTATTTTTAAATATGTTCTTGAGAATAGTAAAACAGAACAATTGTCTAATGTCAAGAACTCCACTGTCCTTAAATATTGCATTACTAGGGTAAGTAAGGTTTTTACCATATATTATTTTCAGTATCCATTTTTGGAGAACATTTAGATTATTTAGATGGCAATCGCTAACTCCTCCCCACCCCATAATGCCGTATGACAGATGAGATTGAACTAATGCATAGTAGAGTATTTTAAGGTGAGCTATATCCAAGAAATTTTTTAAGTATTTAAATCTAGACAGTAGACCTCTAATTTTTTGTGTAACATGCTTTGTTTGTAGGTCCCATCTGAGATGTCTGTCAATAATGATCCCAAGGTACTTTACGGATTCAGCTTCTGGTATATTTATATCTTTGTCAATATTTAGTGGGCCCATATTTGGCAAATTATTGGCGTATGAGGTAAAGGGTAAATAATACGTTTTTTCACAGTTTAAAGTGAGCGTATTTAATTGGAACCATTTTGTAATTACTCTAAAATCATTTTCTGCCATTTTTTTTAACTCTTTCCAGGAATTTGCCTCAAATATAATGGCTGTGTCATCTGCAAAAGATAATATGGTACCTGATATATTTAATGACAATAAGCTGTTGATGTATATTGTAAATAATAGAGGACCTAATACCGTACCTTGAGGGACACCGTACTTAACTGTTCTATCATCACTTATGGCGTTATTAATTTTAACGTATTGCGTTCTGTCGGATAAATAACTTTCCAGAAGATCTAAAACTTTACCTCTTAACCCATATGAATTTAATTTGCTTAGGAGCCTTTTATGACATACCGTATCGAAGGCCTTGGCGAGGTCTACAAATATACATAGAGACGGTTTGTTTTTATCCAAGCTGTTATAAATATAGGAAGTTAACAAGCATACAGCATCTTCCGTAGACTTTCCCTCTCTAAAGCCGAATTGTTGGCTAGATATTAAATTAAATTTGTTTAAAAAGTGTAATATTCTGTTTTTTAATATTTTTTCTATTATTTTGGCTATGTTAGAGATGAGGGAAACTGGTCGGTAATTTATTATTTGCATTTTATCACCACTTTTATGCAATGGTTTGATGACACCAACTTTAAGCAATCTTGGAAAACACCCTGCATCAAAACACTTGTTTATTATAAAAGTAAGCGGAGTAGCTATTTCATTACATATTTCTTTAAGTGTCTCGGCACGTAAGTTGTCTAACCCCGGCGACTTTTTTTGTTTTAAATTTTTTATTTCCTTTTTTACCTCTATTTCATTTGTAGGATAAAGATACATGGTGTTCTCCAAGATGCCCTGTTCCTCGCTAAAACCTTCTGGTGGTATTATTTTTTTGGCATATATTTCTCCTAAATTACTGTAATGTGTATTAAAGTTATTTGCAATACTCGTTTTATTAGTTATTAATCTGTCGCCTACTATTATTTTGTTTATCTCTGTTTTCTGTTTGGTACGGTTACAAATTTTATTTACAGTATCCCATAAGTTTTTTGAACTGTTTTTGTCTTTGTTTATTAAGGACCTATAATAATTAATTTTAGTATTTTTTATGAGCTTAGTAAGCTTATTTTTATAGGTTTTATATTGAATTTCCAATATTCTGTCATTTTGATTTCTTAATAAATTCTGGTACATTTCGTTTTTAGTATTAATAGATTTTATTAAACCTGTAGTCATCCATTCTTTTCTCTTTCTTTGCTTGTTGTTAATTTTTATTGTTTTAGTATTTTTTTCAATATTTGTTTTTAATTTTTTGACAAAGATGTCGATCATCGTATCTATATTATTTTCATTGTAGATTTCCTCCCAGTTTTCTTGCTGTAAATCCATTTTTAAATTTCTGTAATTAACAAATTTTTTTGAATTATTATTTAGGTTCTCCTCGTAAGTTATTTCTCGTTCTAGATGAAAAATTATTATTATGGGATAATGGTCTGTTATGTTTTCTTTAAAGATAATAGGTGTTATAACATTTTCGTTATTGTTTATAAAATTACTTTTAACAAAAAAATGATCGAGGCATGCCTGTTGGTTATTTTGGACTCGAGTATAGTCATTTATATAAGAAGTAAATCCATTTGTACTTAATATGTTGATATATTCTTCGGCGTAATCAATCTGAGATAAAATGTTTATGTTTATATCACCAACAAGAATATGCATGTCGTTTTGTTCTGTATTCTCTAAATATTGGATTAATTGTCTGTTAAATTGATATGGGCAAGAGTTAGGAGACCTATAAATTGCAGTAACTAAAATATTTTTATTTTTTGTTTTTATGCTTAATTCTAGAGCTCGCGTATCTGCAATACTGACTGCATTACATCTATGTTCTAAATCTATTTTTATAAAGGTTATTACACCATCATTTCTATTGAAATTACCTTCATTATACAATATTTTGTATCCTTTCATTCTGAAAATATTTATATCATATATTCGGAATGTTTCAGTTAAAACCAATATGTCAAAGTCTTCATTAAATTGGCTCAAAAATACAGATAGTTCATCTATGTTTTTGTAAATGCTGCGAATATTAATATGAAATATTTTAAAGCTATTCGGTAAACTAGACTGTATTCTGTTGAACTCCTGCATGTTGTTTACAACAGATGTTCTAATTGAATCATTTTGATATTCTTTAATATATGGATCCATAGTTTACGTTATACACAATTATTTATGCATATATTTTTCTGCCAATGGTAGAAATTTGTTGAATATCTTATACATAGTTTATAACACCATATTACATATTAAAATTTTAAGCAATAAAATAGAATAGGAAGTATAAACGTAGACAGATCATAAAATTGTAAAAAAGTAAAAGTATGCCTATTTCAACTATCAACTTACACTGTGTACTAGGAAAATAAAAACATGTAGCAAAATGATATTTAATTTAAAGATTTAAATAGTGAGAATTTAAAATAGGACAATTCCAAATGAAAGTGTAAAATGGGACAATACGAATTAAAAAGTTTAAAATCGGGCAATACGAATTAAAAAGTGTAAAATGGGACAATACGAATTAAAAGTGTAAAATCGGACAATACGAATTAAAAAGTATAAAATGAGACAATACGAATTAAAAATTATAAAATGGGACAATACGAAAAAAAATGTTAAAGTATAGTTATTATTAACTTGGTGATGAATTTTTATTATTTATTACTGTTTATTCTGGCTGATGACCTTGCTGCAAATTTATTAATAGGTTTGCCGACTTTCACTATCTTTCTTTTCAGCGAGTCTTCGACTTTCTCCGTTTCAAACACATCTTCTTCTTCTTCGTTACTACCTGCTCTTTGATTTACGTCTTTTTCAATTGGTGTGGATGGGGCACTGTTCGATTTATATGCCGATTTTTTGTCGTTTTGTAATTTTGTGTCTTGTGCAATTTCTATTACATCTTCCTCATCTGTATCCTCTTCTCCATCAGCTAGTTCCTGAGCACTATATTCCTGACCGTTGATAATGAGCTTTTTATTTTTTATGGTTGCATTCAGTTTCTTTGCTCGTGCTTTTTTGAGGTGTTGTCGCAATATTTTATTTTCTTTTCTTTCTTCGAGGGTAAGTTCTTCGGCAATGCTAATCTTAGTTCCCTTTAGTTTTTTACAATTTTTTAGGATATCCTGTTTTTTTAAATATGACAACAGCTTTACTATAATTGGCCTATTGCTTGTTTGTTTTCCAATAGTATAGACATTATTTATATCATTAGTAGTAAGTGTTAGCCCAAGTTGTTCGTTAAGCGTTTTAATTACAAAATTTGGCAGGTCTTCCGTGGGGCTCTCTAATCCAAAAATAATTATGTTATTCTTTCGTAAATCTTTCTCTAGTTTTTCATATTTGGTTTTCAGTTCTATGAATTTATTTTCAAATTCTGTATTTATTTTGTTCAGTTCGGTTTCAAAATAATTCTTTAATTCAGAAATTTCTTTTTTTAAATCTTCTTTTATGTCTTTAGTCTGATTTTTGTTTGCTTCCTCAATGGTTTTTTTACTTCTCTCTTCAATTGAATTTAAAAGTTTATTCATAAATTCATCGTTTAACATTTTTTGGTACACTGTGTAGAGCAACAGTATTTTTGTCGCTGGAATCTTCTTATCAATTACTTTTTGTAAGCGTTTTATTTATACTGCCAACTTATTGATTTGACAGGATACCTTTACATTCGTTATTGAAATCTATTATCAAATTACAATGTTAAGGCACTTACCAAAGCATAAGGGTTACTACAACACTTTATCTATTTATTGTTAAAATTTGGAGTTTTTAATATGAAGTTTTTACGTCTAAATCTTTCACACTTTACAGAGCTTCGCCAACACACGTCTCACGTTTACTTGTAAAGATATGGAATTAGCATTGAATATCTCCCAACCACTTGGATGTAATGGATTTTTTTGTTGAAATAATGCGATCTGCAGATGGATATTACAAAAATCACTACAGTCACAGTTATGAATTTTAAGAAAAACTTATGTGAATACCAGTTACGAGACATCTAATTAATGTTTATGAATAATTTTCATTTCCTAAAAATGTACAGGGTGGCCAAACATTATTTTTCAATTAAGAACATTTTAAATTGAATTTTCTCAATTTTTTCAAATGGAGCACCCTTTATATTTTTCGACGATGTCATGTAGAAATGAAAAACGAACATTTTTTGTAAGTACTTCCCTATGGCTAACTGCAACCATTTTCGTTTTATAAATAAATGTTTATTTTTCAATTAAGAACTTTTTAAATTGAATTTTCTCAATTTTTTTAATGGAACACCCTGTATATTTTTCGACGATGTGATGTAGAAATGTACTTCCCTATGACTAATTGCAACCATTTTAGTTTTATAAATAAATAAGTGTCAAATTCAAGAATAAACTTAAAAAAGAGGTTGCCTTAAATAATTCATTAGAAAAATTTATAATAGGTGTTCGACGTGTTTCCCATTTTGATCGACACACGTCTTTATGCAATTTTGAAATGAGGCCATTTAGTGGGACCATTTCTTCCAATCCATTGAAATGAGTAAATAGTACTTAAGCGGTCCTTTACTGTAATGTTTTTTTTGTACATTTTTTGCTGTTGTCGTTATTCGACAAGCAATAAAACCTCAGTTTGGTATAAATTGTCGTGTATAAAGGAGCATTTATCACACTTATCGGTCGTTACAATTTGTATTGAATTTAAAATATTTGGAATATTGGAAACTTGTAGACATGACTTTTGTTTTGGGCGAGTCAGACAGAAATTGTTTACTTGTCAATAGAATTTATCACTAACGTTATCCTGAAAGAAGGATTCCTGATGTTAGCAGCTTCCAAAACCTTCTCGATAGATTTCTGGAAACTGGAAATGTCGAATATAAAAAAGTGAAGAAATAAAACTTGTTGTGAACGAAAAAAATGAGTTTTCTATGGTGCTGGCAACGGTTGAGAATCCCCATGTTAGTTAAAGAGAAGTGAGCTCATTAGTAGGCATAAGTAGACGCTCTGTGGGTCAAATCTTAAAAACAAATAAGTTGGATGCATTCCATATTCAAATGCACCAGGAATTATCTGATGACGATTTTCAAAAGCGCCTACAATTTTGTAATTGTGCCAGAGATAAAATGCAACATGATTTCAACTTCTTCAATACTCTTTTATTCAGTGATGAGGCAACTTTTCATAAACATGGATTTGCTAATAGGCACAATTTCCATTCTTATGCTTGGGAAAGTTCTCACTTTTTTATGAAAGTTGATAACCAACACAGATGGAAATACGAAAAAAATTCATCATCAGATACAGCTACTGCGGCGCCTTCTATGTTCTAACGTGATGTAATACATAAATTATTATTTCTTAGAGTAAAGGAAGTTCCTCTAGCAAATTTGGCGAAAATCAGTCAAGAAGTTGTTGAGTTATTGCAAAAAAACGAAAAAATAATTTGAACCTTGACACTGTATCTTTTTCCACGGCAATATTTTACTAAAGCATATTTAGTTATATCCTCATATTTTGGCCCAAATAATCTACCCCTGAACTATGGCCTATTATTAATGGTTCACCCTGTATACACATACACATAATTAATTAGTTTTCCCACAAAGAGGATTAGATCTGAAAGTGGTTTTACATATATTCCTCAACTTAATAATAAAAATGTGTAAGCAAACACTTTCTGACAGTCGATTTTAATTTTTTAGAATTTCCAAGAATTTTACATTCGGTGGATAATTGAACGATTAATATTCGAGGATGTCTTTGTTGTATTTGTAAGTCGGAAGCGTGGAGTCTGGAAGTCATCTCCATTTCTAGATAATAATTATGAATTTCAGCATTTGTTGTAAATTTACATACATGTTTAAAAACTTATAATAGTGAATATGATGAGGCAGGCGTTTACTAAGATTTTTAACAATAAGCCTGCAGAGTCAGAGGTCTTTCTTTCGTATTGATTCTAACTAAATATTTATTTAAACTTACTCTGTTCTTACGTATAAAAAAAAGTAAAATAAAATCGGAAAGACACTACAAGGTCTAAAGCGGATTTACTGAACATAGCAGCTTACTTTTGGGATTATTTCGTATTGTGTTTCATGATGAATATAAGCTAATGAAATAATGTACATCTTTTTCGCAAATCATATGTTATATAAATTGCTTCAGTTCATTTTCATAGTATATGTTCATTGTTTATAAATTATCAAATTTTAAAATTAATCAGTTGTTAGTACATTTTTATTGTCAATAAATTTACATGCATATCAATTTTTATGTCCCACAATTTTTACGTACGAGCATCATATTTGAGTTTGTGTCGCCTCAACTAGAGCCAATAAAAATAGTAAATGGATTTTTATTAACTGTTGTACATTTTTTTTTCTATAGTTTCAGTTCTAAGTAACTAATTACTACAATTACCAAATATTTTTCTAAATATTTAAATAAACTAATGTACTATCTCCGTGTAAAATTGTCCTGATTTCTTACCTAAATTACCATTCATTATCCTTATCTTTACTTAAATTACTCTTAATTATGCTTATTTCTACTTAAATTACTTTTAATTACCCTTAATTATCCTTATTTTTTTATATAAATTACCATTGGTTATCTTTAAAATTTCGCCATGGAAGACTTACAAGACTTGGGAAATATAAATAAAAAATACGAAGATACTACAACTGTGCAGTAGGACGACAATATCCAATAATAAATACAATATAATGGCAGTATCACTATCATCGGACTGTTCGAGTTGATATTTTTCAATAAGTTTTAAGGTAGGTATTTCATCATCTTTTTCAATGCATCTAACTTCTTCAACATCGTAGCAGACATTTGTATCATAAAATAGAGTCATTTAGTTCACAAGACCATCTTTCAATGGTCGATCCACCGTTGACACCTGCCGTTGAGCTGCAATTTAAAACACAAATTCCCTGAGCAAACACGAGTATACACGAGTTCTACTTCACGATGCTTATTTAAGAGTTGGTCGGAGTGTATTAGTCATCCATGCTTCCAATTTTAATTGTAAATGATTTCACGTCAATAAAATGACGCAGCTGAATGTACGGTGTGCTTGGAAGGCGAGAGATAGAGATGTAGTAGAATATGACATTGGACAAATTTATTATACCTAATCTTTAAATTTCTCTGTGCATTTGAGGACATTAGGGCTAATTTTATTTTAGTTCTATAAAAGGAAATATGTTTATTCTAATGATACCTATGCGGGACGATAAAAATTATTTTTGCAAATCGATACTGAATAGAATAAAAAATTTTTTTTTATATATATACTTTTTTTCCTTTCATTGTCCCACATTGTAACATGTTTTTAATGTCTTTTAGTGAAAGCCGTTTTTTAAAATAATGATTTATATGAGAGTAATTTGCACCGTCTTTCCGGCTATAATATGGTGCATACATTTCCTACTTTGATCATTGACTTACAAGGATTTCAATATATAAAGACAATGAGTTTATAGTGAAAGAATTGGCTATTCTCTGCTGTGACACTAAACAACAAACACATTATACCATATCCATTCTCATCATTAACAAGTGGTGAAAAAGTACTATATCAATGACTGGAGAAGAATTTTCATGGTTTAAAATGGAGTCATGGATACATTGAACTGAAAGAATTGCCACTAATCTTTGATCAACTTTGTCGGAATGCTGTTAACAGCTATCAATGTAATTTACAATTAAACAATGTTCCAATACTATGCAAAGGTGCGATGAAGAAGGAGAATTTTATACTACATTATCTACAATGAAATAAAATTATAGACCTTAATGACTGTTCACAGCTTCTACCTGGCCTTAAATCATTGAATATGCCAGAAAGTCTGGAACATTATCAGTATACTTTATACAAGTACAATTGATACTGGTCAGTGTTAAAGCACAGGACCGAGCGCACTGAACTTGATGTTTTGTCCTATATATTTAGCAATGGTATCGAGATACGAATGGTAGTTGAAACTGTGCAGGCCAGTCCGAGACTGGCAATGTAATCAGCCTGAATGAACCATCTACCACTGCACTGGTTTAAAGATAATAAAACGGACAGGTTTACTAGCATAAAAAAAACTCGCAAATCGTTTCTTAGCGGTCAACGTGGACAAGCGTAGGAGTTTAGTTAGTTATTGTTCATATTTATAAATATTTACTACTATATAAGAGGTAAAATATTTTAAATATTTACTAATTTACCATGGCTTTCTGGAGACCATTTGAAACAGAGGATAATATAATAACGCCCGAAAATCTAATCATTTTCTTATGACAACCATTTCTATTTACCTTCGCCCATGTATAATAACGAGATGCCGACTGTTTTCGCCCGCTTTTAGTTTTTATACGGTTTCAATTAAGTTCGTATACACTTTATAATAATTGTCATTGTACTCTCGCAAATGTATTGCAGATTTAAATATAAATGTATTTAGTTATGAAATCAAGAGTAGGTAATAAAATGGATGTATCATACTAATTTTGTTTTATTTCTAACGTCATCATAATATAGAAAATACAAAAAGTAGATTTTTTTTGCATTTTATACTTGCCTCGCTTGTGACGTGAGGATAATTCTATACAGTTTTTAAGTATATAAAGCCCTTAAAGAGGGTACGTTCAAGCCAAAAGAGGCTTTGCAGTAGATAAAAGGATAGTGAAATGCACTGGAATATTTCACTGAAAAATAGCAATGTAGATGTTCTCTTTCATAATATTTAGAAACTAAAAACCATAAATTCAGTGATAAAAATCTCGATAGATAAGACAGGCAGGTAAAATAATTTTTAATGTAAATGTTCATCTCATAAATCAGTATAATAAGATATCCATAAAGATAAGGCAGGTAAAATAACCCGGCAGGCAAATGTAAGTTTAGGTATGTAATCAAGAGTATGTGATAAAATAAATGTTTGTTATCTCATCATTATAAAAAATACAAAGATAGTATAATTGCACAATAGGATAATATCTAATAGTAAATACAACATAATAAATAATTATTTAACTGTCTGTGTATAAACGGATAGACGAACGAGTGGACGGATAGTTGGGCAGGCGAACGGATAGATAGACTGACAGGTTAACGGATTCTCGGACAGACTGATGGAACATAATTGCCTTAATTACTCTAAATTAACCTTACTTGCACCTAAATTACCCTTAAAGTGACCTCTACCACCACGCTAAATACCCCATCACGTCACCTTGACCCCGCCAATCTTATTGCCTGCCACACCACACTAATTACCACCTGCCACTCTAATTACCTCCCACCACGCTAATTGCGTCCCATCACCACTCCCAGGCCCCATCCTCTTACACCCTGCCCCATAATTACCTCCCACTACTCTAACTATTCCCTACCCCTAAACTCAACATGAACTTAACCCGCTCCTGCTCCTGTTCCTCCTCTGACCCTCTGTCATTTCCATACTACTCTTGTACATACATATACAGCGTTAAAAGTTGCACCTACTCTAATACTCTTTTTTACGAATCTGCATCAAACGTTCATTGTTACAGCGATTGATAATGGTAAATATTACTTCGCCAATGTTATGACCAAAGTAACAAACTTGAACCTAAATTTACTTTCACATGTGTTTCCCTGTTTTGTTATAATACTCCAAATTAATTATTCAAGCCTCATCAGATAGTACTGAGTTTGACTTTGGTGATCATACCCCACTAATTCTTTAGTAGAAATGCTTCATTGTGTAAGAGAATAGCCGAATGGGATCAGACATGGCTCAAAGCTAATGACAGTAGCCCACTAGTTGGTCTCATGCTAGCAACAGTAACAGAAAAACATTTTCATTTTTCTGGTCTTCCGTGAATGTTTGTGAGCAAATTGTAGAGTAAGGTATATTTAATAAACAAAAAAAGTGACGTAAAATGACTAGTTTCCCTTAAGCATAATATCTTCATCTTTTACTGTTTAAACAGAACAATTTATTTAGATAGATATAATCTGATCATGTAATTTATTATCTGAACTGAACTGGTAACATGAGTTTGCGATAAATATGCCAAATTTTATCACATTCCCTTATTAACCGGAATCCATTAGTATCACGGCTGAATCCAATATGTCTATGTCATATTTAATACATTATAAAAATATAGGAAATTGTAACTCTCTTCACTTTACACATGGGGTTGGGGTAGAAAAGCAGGAGCGATATTGTGCACATCTGCGTCAGAAATTCTACCCACGAATCTTTCTCATGCAAATTAGAGAGCAGCTTTAGAAAAATTGAAAATTCTTACGGACGTGATTTCATATTTTGGGTTAATATAATCATAATGATCCAATCCACATGCATTCGTTCATTCTCATTCCGAACTTTATTACATTAAAGCCACATAGACTTTTATGGGGGAACGTTTCTCTTCTCACTTGGAATATAAAGATGTATTTGTAATAAAATAAACAAAACTTACGCCTTTTCACATTTAACGAATTTAATTGCATCGTTTGCTGTAAATGTTGGAAATTCGATGTAATCGTACCGTCTGGTATGCACGACATAAATCCAATATTTTATCACATAGGGATAACCCATAGGGTGTTTTATTTTTTAATAGCACCCGAGAGTGTTATGGTTATATCTGTATGAAATCGACTGACAGAATTATTAGCGATTAGTGCCGCAGGCGTAGTGTTGGAGTTTTATTAAGAATATGTATTGAGTTTGCTGTATTTAAGGTGAGTAAGGAGTAGGTTATTCTTACACACAATGTTTTTCTTAACATTTACTTTACCAAAGTATAATTACTTTAGTAAAACCGATTTAGATTTGTGAATTGTGAATGGTTATTAAAATGTAACGAATTTATATTATGAAAAGCAATAATTCAAATGCATCTGGAACTTAAATCTATTAATTTTGAAAATGGTCATATATTATCAATAAAAAAGCTCATTCTAGAATTATGATAAATAACTACAACACTATTAATGACCCTCAATCAATAGTGCAAGCTTTTTGTGAATACTTCCAAAGTGTCAATCGTATTTCGGATGCTTCATTCGATGAAAATTATGGAGACATTTTGCAAAATGATTCATCCCTGTATATAAACATCATATATAGAGACGATCTTATTAAAGCATCTAAGAAATTAAAAGACAAACTTACTTCAGGCATTGATGGTATGCCTTGCTTTTTTATTAAATATTGTTGTCGTGCCTTGTTAGAACCCCTACTTTTCCTATATAATTTATTCTTGCGAGCAGCTGCATTTCCTGATATGTGGAAAATTGCTCGAATTACTCTCGTGTTAAAAAAAGGTGACCCAGCTGTACTCCAAAATTATCGGCCTATTTCTATTTTGCGAAATTGTTCGAAATAGTAATATATAATTGCGTTTATCCTAATGTTAGATCTTATATTTCCCTGCATCAACATGGATTCGTAAATAAAAAATCTACGATCACAAACTTAACCTGCTTAAGTCAGTTGGACTCTAAAATTTTCGATAAACAAGGACAAGTAGACAGAGTATACATGGATATTCAGAAAGCCTTTGATCAAATCGACCTATATTTGTTAATAAATATATTAGATAACTTTGGATTTTTCGAAGGTTTAATTAATTTATTTACATTTTACAGGCAGTTTGTCGAGTATGAGGGATTTCGTTTGGATTACTACATTAATCGTCCGGAGTACCACAATGCTCCAATTTAGGGCCACTTCTATTTCTCATTTACATCAACGTTATTAATGATGTTATTAGCTCTTCAAAATTAATGTTCGCGGATGATTTGAAAATCTATAGAAAAATAAGGAGGATAAGCGATTGTAGAATGATCCAGAATGACCTTAAAGCCGTATCTAAAGAATATGATTATGAAATCAATTCAGAAAGTGTAACCAGATGTACATAAATCAAATATTTGGGTATTATCTTCGATAGCCAGTTACCATTTCGAACCCATATTAATAGTGCTGTGTCAAATTCATATAAAATGCTAGGCTTCATACTAAGAAACTGTAAGTGTTTTAGCAAAATTTCTAGCCTACAGTTGTTATATTACGCATATGTTCCCTCAAGATTAGAATATGGCGCTATCTTATGGTATCCGTGGAATATATGTTACATGAATAATATTGAGTCAGTTCAGAGGAAGATCCTAAGATATTTGTTTTTCAAGGAGGATTGCATTTACCCGCCGAGAGGAATTAATACGTCCATTTTAACGAAACGTTTTAAAATGGTTTCATTAAAAATTCGTCGCGAAATAATTTCCATTAAATATTTATTCAATTTAATTCACAGTTACTACTGATTGTCCCTTTTTGCCCGACAAAATCAATTTCCACATACCCAGACTGAAGTCAGCCATAACACAACTTCTATGCCGATAACTACAGGACAAATATTATGGCTAAACCTCCAATTTATGTAATGTGCAATAATTTTAATAAAATATCCCATCTATGTGATATTAATTTTGATAGTATAGGCAATATATTAAGTCGTATAATTAATACTGAGTAGTGGGTTTAATTCTGTAACTTAAGTGTCAACACTATTTTTCTTTTTATCCATCATTATAATATTTGTTTTCATGTATTTCCTGTAATTGGGTGCTTACCGGTTCGAAATAAAGGTATTATTATTACTGCCGTTATTTAATAGTGGACAAATATCAGAGCCATGTAAATCATTTAGTTAAATAATACCGAGGGTAGATCACACGGTGATGAGTGTACAGCACTACTGGAAGTACGCTAATGCTACCCTAATGCTACCACGTACTACCAAGTACTACGTTGGACTACTTTTTATAGTGCACTTTATTTTTTAAATTATACATTTTATGTTTGTACAATGTTTGTACATGTATATTCAACATGGCCGCCTAAATAAATATGACGAAATATGTACTTCTCATTTCATAATCTGATCGCTCGTCCTGAAAATTCCAAATAAATACATTAATGCATGGTTGTGGTAAGGGCAATTATTTTACCAACAGTGGCCCAACGCTTACGTGTTAAACTTGCAACCAAGGAGTCCCGGGTTCGAATCCTGGTTCAGGATAAGGATGTTTAGCAGTGTCTTTCCTTTGTTAACGAGTTGGTAACAGTAGACTAGACGGTATTGTATGATCGAGTCTCAGCTACGGCAGATGGTTATGTCGCGTCGTAGGGAATGGTCGCTGTATAGTGGCCTGTGATGTGTCCTGGTTGAGTGGTGGAATTTCTAGTGATAATTTCTAACTAAGGCGATTAATAATAATAAATAATAACAGGTGCGTCAAGTTCAGAAAATTACAATCATGCCGACTATCAGCAGATTTAGGTGCAGAAATCCATACCAGCATGAAAGTTATTTATTTTTCCACCCATGCAGTTTGCAATTTATACAGAAATCTTTATCATTGCGTTATGCACATTATAGTGATAGAGCGGTGTGGAGTTTGTGACGTACTTAAGTACTCCTTAGTGTTAAATATATTACAACTGGTGTTAGAACAGTTATCCGATAGTGAAAACAAGCCTTTAGCTTTCTTTTCACGAAACTGATGTATGCTCAAAGAAAATATTCAACTTTTGACAAGAAAATGCTATCATTATATGAAGCTATTAAACATTATAGATATATGTTAGAAGGTAGAAAATTTATTTGTTTTACTGATCATAAGCCATTAATTAACAACAGCTTTGTTCTCTAAGACAGAAAGAAGTCCTAGGCAAACTCGACACTTAGAATTTATAGCACAATTCACAAATGACATACGACACATTCAAGGCAAAAAGAGTATCGTCCTCCCGCCAAATAAATAATAACACCACAAGTAATTACGTCCCCCTTTATCCCGGAAAGCTCTAGAAGAGCCTCGTGTGGGAGGGGGCTACACATGTAGAGACAAGGGACACACACCCAATATCCGTGTATAGTGGAAAAATCCCTCTCACAGTATTTTCCACTGCCACGACCGGGGATCAAACCCGGAACTTTTGGGTGAGAGGCAAGTGCGCTCACCTCTCGACCACCAGTCATGCAATAAAGCAATGTAAAGTTCTAGACAATGAGGATTAGACCTACAGGGCATACCACTTAAAAGGAAAACGCTTCCAGTACTGTACCTCTCGGGTTCATACTTCTCGCAGAGGGTACCTCGTTTAGATTAAAGTGCCTGCGTCAACTGTAAAAATTTAAAAAAGTACATAGTAAAACAATTTTTTAATAGAAGCCTGTAGTTTAAGTTTTTTCAAAATCTCTTTCGTAGTAGATATAAGTAACGTTATTACCTGTTTTTATTTTCTGTATGCAAAAGGTGTCAAGTTATAAAAATTGGTTTTCTAACCAAACCAGACCCGGTCTTCCCGGCCTTGCAATTCGCCATCGTGGCCAACGCGGTTGTTTTACGATCGGTCCGGGGACGGATTCTGGGGAGATATATCGAATTGAATTGGTGGGGTGGCAAACAACTTTGTCATTCAACATAAGAACGCTTGCTGGGCGTTATCCTAAAAAGAGTTACATTTACGAAAAATGTTATAGAGCCTTTTCTATGCAAAATTTAATGCTATTCAATTTTTGTCTAAAACATTTTTTCGTAGATTCAACCGTTTTTAACTTATTTGATGATAACCGTTTTTTTAACCTCAAAAATGGGGATAAGCATTTTAGAAGTTCATACTTGTCAGTGAAATAAGCGAGTCGTGAAGAAACCTACTTATATTTTTATTATTTTCGCAGATATTTTTAGCGGTATTGGACTATTACAGCAACATACCTTTATTTCGAATTTTTTGTGAAATATAAGCATAAAGGCCAGTTTTGTCAAGGTACTTTGGTTATAATACGATGAACGAGAATAGAACACACCTCGCATAACGTGCAAAATAATAAGTAAAAATTATAAATGGACCTGATTCATTGAAGAACTATTAACTCAATTGTTCTGTAAAACTTTCTTATTGCTTATTGCGAAAGACGTCAATTTTAATAGCTAGAAGAGCTACTTTCCTGCAGTTTATTACTTTAAGTGGTGACATTCAAACGCCACTCAGCTATATTTGTTTTTACCTTCATTATTGTAATTATTACAATATGAAAACACGCCTGTGCGTGAATAGAGAAGATTATTAATACTTGTTTTGGAATCCCTGGGAGCAACAAAGAAACGTGTAAATATTTATGTTGGAGTACCTGTTCAACACATTTTCTTTTAATTGTAATATTATTCTAAAATGTCAGCAACTTCATAAAATATAGTGTGTAAGTATAGGATAATATATTTTAGTCTGCTTTAATTAAATTGTTTGTTACACAATGACGGTAATGCTGCTCACTTTAGTTAATTACATTTTGCAATTCTCGTGTTTGTTGTTCTACCTTATTATGTCATATTGACCTAGGGATAATAATTTCTATACAGCGTTTCTACAAACTGGTGGTATTAACTTGGGAATTACTATTAAAATAGCTGGAGCCTCTGGGAATTTAGAGACACTACGCAGTTCAGTATTATTTTATGATTAATATATAGACTAGTCGGACCACCCTGCTTTGTTCGGTCATGGAAGAAATATTTTCGACACTATATATCACCATATGGATTTAGACTTTTCCTGTTGTTTCGAGGCAAGCACACAAAACTTCAACTATAAGATAAATCAAACAAGAAGACGGAAATCCTGATCGCTTCTTTCATACCAGTTGGCTCCCTTCGTCCACTTACCTCTATACTTCGGAGGGCTAAGTTGGTCCCCAACTTGTATCTTTAAATTATTTTTGCACTCGTTGCCAAGAAAGAATCTGGCGACTGGCGACCTTGTGGCGACTACCGACAGCTTAACAGTAACTGTTCCTGATCGATATCCGTTGCCTCACATCCATGACTTTAATTCTCATTTACATGGTACTACAATTTTTTCCAAAATCGATTTGTTCCCTGAATATCATCAGATCACAGTTTCAAAAGAGGACGTTTATAAAACAACAATAACTACCCCTTTCCGTCTCTTTAATTTCTTTGGAATGCCCTTTGTGTCCGAAATGCTGGACAAACCTCCCAAAGATTTATTAACGAAGTTCTTAAAGATTTACCATTCATTTTTATTTATTTAGACGACATTTTCATTGCTAATACAGATTAAAATGAACATTTAACCCATTTACGTACTTTTTATAAACGCCTCGAAAAATGATAAACTATTACCATCGCCTTATACCTCACCAATGATATACGTCACTTTGGTGGTAAAGCAAACATCATTACGGATACGCGTAAATGACCTTTCTTTAATCCAATCCCATTCTACATTTACCACTACCTTCATTTCTTCTGTAAATTCAGACCACTTCAATTTACAGCTTTTAAAAGATACTCATTGAAACGATTGCGAACGTTCATTTTTAATTACAAATCAATTTAACCCAAATATTAAAACCAAGTATTTTTTACAAACACTCACAATTCCTGGTTCAAATGATAAAATTTGGTGCGACGTATCTAACTCAAAATGTCGACTTTTCGTACCAAAGTCTTTACGACGTACACTTTTGATGTCTGCCGTAACTCATCCAGACATTCGCGCCACTAAAAAACTTGTAACTGTACCAAATGGTCAAAAACCTGTTTAAATTGTCAAACTTCCAAAATTAATAGGCACACCAATACTCCCCTTTCTGATTTTGATGGTCCCAAGGACCTCGTTGGACCCTTACCACCTTCCAACGGGTGTTGTTACATCTGACTGTGGTCGAATGGTTTACACGCTGGCCAGAAGCCTACCCATTACAAGACATCTCTGCTGAATCAGTTGCTAAAACTTTATTTCAAAATTTTATCTGTCGTTTTGGCACTCCATTAACTATCACTACAGATCAAGATGTCCAGTTCGAATCTAATTTATTTCCAAATTTTTATGGTTCCATCGGATTCATACGACAACATATCATACTCAAAGGAATGGTATGGTTGAGAGGTTCCATAGAACCCTGAAGACTACTTGTTAGCCTGAGCTAATGCAATTATATGTGCGACCCGCAATAAATCTTTTGTGTTTTGCGGGTTACATATCGTCAACAGCCTTGAACCGAGAAAAGCCAAATCTCGGCTTTTGTCCAGTAGAGGGCGGTCAGCTGCTGGGAACGGTGACGCGACTACCTTCTTGTCCAGAGGTGAAAGATGTTCTTCTGTGTATACGCTGCCGACAATTTCTAAAAAGCTTGTTATTTGAGCCATCTTTATGGATTTCGGATTATCGACAACGGTAAAATTTCTATCGTGTGAATTTGTTGCTGTTCATCAGAATATTTCGTTGCTACGGAGGGAGTTTAATACGCATCTGCGAGATTTATGTGTGCACACGTGAGTAACCTTACTTTATCATCGCCATCTCTTTTTCGACTTTACCCAAATATTTCAAATATTTATAGGCTGGTTCGCCACTTTCCCTTGGCAGTATCTTCGCTGTCAATTGAGCTGCACCATTGTACAGGAATTTTGGTGGATTGTATCCCTCAAACAACAATGATAGTTCATGAACTGTCTACGGACTAGGTTAGAACATTCCACGGACTAGGTTAGGAAGTTCCACAGACTAGGCTGAAAAGTTCCAGGATTTAGGGAAGCTATAAAGCCCACTACCATCGTCTGTCCCCGAAGTTACCACAGTAAGGCTGCAGTCTTATTACTAGTTGACGTTTGGATATCGTACCAAGTTTTTAATAAGTGTTATTGTGCCCTTTACCAAGGAACTACCTTCGGTGGTCCTGTGTAATAATATTTATTTCCTATTAACTTATGTTTGTATATATTTAAAACCAAGATTTTATTCACTCATATTGATTAAATAAGTTCTCTAATGTAACTTAATTGGGGCCAAATTCATTTTAGTTAACCCTTGTAAACCAAGTGTAGCTACACGAGGGATATTTACCTTTATTTTATGTTGTAACATACTTAACAGAATATAGCCATAGAACTGAACATCGCCAGGTTCATATTAGAGAACCAAAAATGTAAATACTGTAATATAGTACATTTCATGTTGAAAGAAAGTGTCATTATTTCGTCTGCGACCACTACGAATGGAACCCTCAGTGATTTTAATTTTGTCGTGAGCACGTACATTACTTATCCGAGCTAGGTAGTGTCTGCGACCTGCTACGCATAACAGCCCAAGTGTGTTTTTTATATTATCTAACAACTTTTCATAGCTTATGTAACCGTAGCACCCAAAGAGGGCTTATTTACGGACAAAACTTGCGTCTCCCTAGTGATTATTTTATACATATATATAACATACCGTTACTCACTACTAAATTACAAACCTATTTCGACAATTTACATTTTTGCTTCCCTAAACCAAATTTCACCCGCAAAACTTTCGTCAGTCCTGACATCACTTCTTAATAAATAAATGAATAAACACCACAGAAATTAGACAACCCCCAATTCAGGAAGCCAGGGATTCAGCGGAAGGGGGCTACACATTGAAAAAACGCGGACATACAGCCATTTCCTCCGACAGTGTCAGTGCCGGAGCCCGGATTCGAACCCGGTGGTGCGATGTCTGTGTGATTAATCCCGATTGCCACCTCGCGCTTTAACCCACTCGGCTATCGTAAATACATTTTCACTCGTAGCACAGACTGAAACTATCTTTCGCCCCTTTGTATGAAGGATCTTTTTTCATTGTTTCTCAGACAAAATTACACGCCTACCTAACTTGTAATAGCCACTTGATGGCTAAAAATCATATTTTTTTGGATAAAAAATAAGAACAAAAAATGATTATTGGAATCTAATTATCAACAACAATAATTTTTAACTTGATATGTGATATAAATAAGATCCTAATTATTATCTATCTTGTACAACAACTTATAAAAGGCTTCTATTCTCCGATTGTCTGTAAACAAACAATCCATTTGTATGTATCGGGTAGCCCGCAACCAGCTGTTTGTTATTTTCAACGCTATGTTCCACCACTGCTTTCTACCATCCTCAGATCCGTTTTCAGTAATAAAATATTTTCTTATAACTGAAATTATCGAGTAAAAATTTAGCCCGTGTTTATCAATATATATTTTCCATACACACATCCATATTACACATGTACTAAAGTTAATTATTGGCACCTCTATATACATATACTATGGTAACTTAATTTGGCCCGTAATTCGATTAAGGGAATTTTGCGTCACGTAAATCTTACTGTGAATATTTCTATGTTCGAATTAATAGTAATGTAGTCCCAATTAACCACAATTCACGAATACCGAGGAATCCCTTGAAAGATTTTGTTTTAGTAATTTTGGTATATACACTGGGGTTAGTTGGATATTAACCGAGGCAAATACACAACAGTAATCCAATTTGTGTCAATCTCAAACTTTATTAAGTGGTTAATTTTGAGCAGAAGTTACATAGCATCGCGTGCAGGAACTCACATGGGCCCTATGTGGGCCCACCTTGACTGCTCGATCTCTCCAGGGTCGAATTTGTAAGTGAAAGTGTATTGAAGATCCACAGCTTCAGTCCTGAGAAGGATTAAATTTACAAGATAAATTATTGATGCGTCTGAAATAAAACTATTAGATGCTATAGATGCACTTGGAAATAATTAAAAACTCTAAAGGAGGAGCCTTACTAAAATTGTTTTATTATACACGAATATCTTAAAGAAAAAAACATTCGTTCCCTACAAATGCAAAGCCACATTATACCAAAGTAAACTATAAAAGTTATATATCATCAATCAATTTTTTAACTGAAATAATGAAGGTTTTCACAATTGTCCAAAAACCTTAAAATTAAAAAATATTGAAATTTTATTTAATATAACAGCCAAATCCAAAAATTTAATTTTAATATATATTATGGAATGAGTTGTAGCATTTTAATATATTCACTGAATAAGCAATTTTATAGCAGAAGGAAATTTTATAAAAATATAAAATATAGGAATTATAATATTCCAATCTATCTACAAGTGCCTTATATAAATAAAGGCTCAACAAATTAAACCAAAACAGCTATTCCCCCTTATAAGGGCTGAATTATATGGTAAATTTTTATGCGTATTTTGTCTAAACACAGTTAGCACTAAAATACAATGACTTTGAATGCTCGAATGCTACGAGGAAGATGCGAGGTCTCCTTCATATCGCAGGATGTCACTAACTGCAAACCGGTTTCGACCTAGTTTTGGGTCTCGTCAGTGCAGTGCAAGTGATACCTTCAAGATCCGAAGTTCTCCTTTCATAGACACTGTTAAGTTCCACCGCAGTAGAGTGTAACTAGCGCCATCTCTCAGTAGTCTCGAAACAATCCAAATCGAAAATAAAATTGATAATCGTCACTGAATAAGCAATTTTATAGCAGAAGGAAATTTTATAAAAATATAAAATATAAGAATTATAATATTCCAACATATAGTGCTTTATATAAATAAGAACTCAACAAATTAAACCAAAACAGATATTCCCCCTTATAAGCGCTGAATTATATGGTAAAATTTGAGTATTTTGTCTAAGCACAGTTAGCACTAAAATACAATATACAAATACAGTATTATATAAATACAGCATTATACAATATAATATATAAATACCACATAGTAATAACAATAGTAATATACAAATACAGTATTTTAGTACTAACTGTGTTTAGACAAAATACGCAAATTTTACCATATAATTCAGCTCTTGTTTTGGTTTAATTTATTGAGTCTTTAATTTTTTATATATGTCACTTTCAGGTAGGTTGTAATAATTCCTATATTTTATATTCTTATAAAATTTAATTCTGCTATAAACTCGCTTATTAAGTGATGATTATCAATTTTATTTTGGATTTGGATTGTTTCGAGACTACTGAGAGATGGCGCTAGTTACGTTCTACTGCGGTGGAACTTAACAGTGTCTATGAGATGCAAACTCCGAGTATTGAAGGTATCACTTGCACTGCACTGACTCGACCCAAAACTAGGTCGAAATCGGTCTGCAGTTAGTGCATTCTGAGATGAAGAAGGTCTCACATCTTCCTCGTAGCATTCGAGCATTCCAAATCATTTTAGTGCTAACTGTGTTTAGACAAAATTCGCAAATTTTACCATATAATTCAGCGCTCGTAAGATCTCTTTAAGAAAAAGATATTACAGGATTATTTGATAGCGATCTTCCTCTTAATCTGCGAAGAATTTATAATTTTGTTGAAAATTGCAAATCAACCCCCAACTTTGGTGCGCCGTAGAACGGAAACTGTCGGTCGCAGACGAAAAATGCAAACACCCAAATTGTGCACAATTTTGTTCTCTACATATTTCATTTGAACTTTTTTCGATATCACTTACCACAACGGCGCTATTTCCCGTCGCGACGCAGAGTTTTCATCCCCCCATCCCTCAAGCGGCAACCCCCGAGGTCACAAACTGAGGCCTACTATCAGGGGACCTATGCTTACCATCCCACCAAATTTCATTTCTTTCCGACTTTTTGCGAATAGAAACCTCCCATTGCTTGGACTATTAATCAAGAATAGAAAAAGGACTTAAATAGCTTGAGGTGTCACAGCTGGCATTCTATGCACATATCTTTAATAAAAACTTTTAGCGTAGTGTAAATTCATGCCATGGTGAAACTGTAGATCACGAGGAACAATTAGTGATAGATTTAAATTGGTTAAGCTCTTCTATAAACCCGGGGATACCAACTTTCAGGAAGTGTCACCTGAAAAATAAAAAAAATGTATAACTAATAAATTGTAGTAGAATGCAGGTTTTCACGGCCATTCGACGACCACGGCAAGACCCGGAAGAATCTACTTCATTAATACATTGTAATTGAAAGTTGAAAACAAAGTTGTATTCCGTTTAATATTAAGTGTTCAGAAAAGATTTAAATGATAAAATATTGAGAAAGTTACTAATTATAAAGAAATTTGTAAATTTATATCGGATAATTTAATGTTCAAAAAATTATTTAATAACCTAACAAATTACGTATCAAATTAAAGTAGAAATAAAAAGAAGCACATTGGTAATATTTATTTTCAGAAAAAGTTAATAATAGCTGCAAAAAGTGTAAATGAAGAAAAATTAATTATGAAAAGTTATATCAAGCTATCGGATTTGCTTAGAAAAAGTTTAGTGAATATTAATCGTGAACCAGGCAACACGTTCTAAAATTTTAAGCAAAATATAACCTCAAAAAGTATAAAACAAAATTTTGACAAAGTGAAAGTAGATGTCAAGCCAGTAAACAAAACATTATTGAATTTAATATAAAAATATAAAATATACCTAATTACAGGTAAAATTAACAATAAATAATCCGAAATAAATATAAATCGTTGATTATCCAAGTCGGTGTATGCTTGGATAATATAAAATTTTGATAGAATTGTAAATAAAGGATAACATTTAACTTACCTCCATATAAAACAAAGTGCTTCGAGTAAGCCAGTTAATACAGAAGCATAATTTGAACATTCTAACAAGTAGCAAAATAAACGTCGTTTAAACAAAACAAATATTCACTTCGCAAGTATACAGCTGTAATCGGTATAATATAAAGTCAGTCCAGAGAGAAGCAGTCCAGAATGGAGTAAGGAAATTTTTGACAACACAACGAGGGAGCATGTCGACCGGATGGTTTAAAAAGGTATACCTTTTCATTATATATGACCTCTAAGGAAATTTTTTATGCATAAAGCATTTATTCAGTTCATCAGTTTACAAAAATAAAAAGTCTAGTTAATATTAAGATTTCTTCTAAACCCATTCAAATTTTTAATATATTTAATCATTTCTTATTTCAACTTGTCTTTTATTGATAACTATCTAGCGGGAACCCACAAGATACCCTGAGAAAACAGTTTATGTATATATTAATGTATACATTTATGTACGTATGTGTATATATATGAATATGTATATTTTGGTTCCGTCTCTATTATTGTGTTTATTATTTTATATTTATGTTAATACTATTTATAATATTGGTTGTTTGGAATATTTGTATGATGTGATGAAGTAAGATATAAATAAGTGAAGAAATTGTTTCGTACCTATGTCGTTGAATTATTGTGACTAGTGCAAACAATCATTCTAAGAATTATAACATCAAACTTTAATTGTATATCATTAAAATATGATTTATAACAATTAGCGATTTTTCCACATTCTGTATCTCATAAAGTTTTGACCATAGGAAAAAAATGAATAAGATTTGTGTTGCTGGAAATTTCATCTAGTTTAATATTATGTATGAACACTTTTTCGCTAGAGGTCGTAGTTTTCAAGTTATTGAAGAAAACCGTGAAATGGGGACCGTTAAACTACCTCCGCTCACCATCCATAGCTCAGGGACTTTCAGCATGTTATTCATGGCACTCTTCCCGTCAATCGTACAAAAATTGGTCTGTACACGAATTATTTTCCCTATTCAGCTTTTTTGGGGCTTCGTTGGCTAGACTATATGCTAGTGCAAGAGACAAGGTTACTGAAGTAGTCTTCATGTATTACCGAGTTGGTAGCAGTAGACTAGACAGTGTTGTATGAGGGGCAACATGGCTAGTCGTTTTACCACTCCTGAGTTCAAGTCTCAGCTGCGACAGATGGCTCTTATTGAAACTTTTACTATAGAAAATATGAACAGTTTAGTTTAAAGTTTTTTTAAAAGGAAAAAAATTGAATGAATTTAAGTTGGTTTTCACCCCATTAGAATTGATTGATAAATATCATGTAGACTGTAGGTTACTAATCGATTTTTCATTTTCTTTTGTATTTCAAGTAAATCTTTATTTCGAAATAACTATAACATTGTTTAAAATCGCTACGAAAAATATGTTGTTAGTAACACCCTGTGCACCCTGTTTTCACTAACGAGGCTCTAACGACCGAGTAAGGGCGGAATAACCCTTATCTTTTGCCGTGAGCACATCCACCTTCTAACGAAGAGTGCGATAAAAATAACCCACCGCACACAAAGGTTGCTTTTGGAATCGTTTGGTTACCCCATCGTCGCAGTCTCCTTCTGTGCCATGGGACCACCACACCACTCGCCTTCCGCAACCGAGCTGGTCAGTTGCATACCTGCTCCAGCTAAAACTTCAAATGCAGCTTCGTTTTCAGTCGATTAAGGCTTTTAAAAAATGATGGAGCGTTCAAGTGGGACAAAATCATCCGGAGGTAAAATACCCTCCCGATCGGATCTCCGGGGGAGGGTGCCCACAGGGACACCTCATCGAATGTCGAAAAAACACCGACAAGTTAAATCCAACAAAACTAATTCTTTCATCTACGGCGCTTGGAATGTTCGTACTTTGAACGACAGCACTCGCACCGATCGGCCTGAAAGAAGAACTGCTCTAATAGATAGAGAACTTCACCGACTCAATGTTGACGTTGCAGCTCTCAGCGAAACTCGATTTTTGGAGGAAGGCTCTCTCACAGAAAAGTACTACACCTTCTATTGGAAAGGTCTTCCCACCAATTCAAGAAGACAACATGGAGTAGGATTTGCCGTTCGGAATCAACTTGTATCAAACTTAACACAAGTACCACAAGGCCTATCCGAGCGTCTAATGCTGCTACGCTATGAGCTATCAGATGGCAACGCGGAAAATCTAATAAGCGCCTACGCTCCCACTCTGGATGCAAGTCACGAAACCAAGGAAAGCTTCTATCAACAGCTGGAAGAAACCCTCTGTAGAATACCTAAAACGGAACGACTCGTTATTCTTGGCGATTTTAACGCTAGAGTAGGGAGAGATGCAGACACCTGGCCAGGCATCATAGGCAAGAACGGTTTGGGCAACATGAACGCTAACGGTCAACTACTCCTAACTAAATGCGCCGAACATGATCTAGTTATAACAAACACCATTTTCCGACAAAAGGATAAATTTAAAGGCACCTGGCGTCACCCCAGATCAGGTCACTGGCATCTACTGGACTATGTTATCGTACGTAGGAAGCATCTCAAGGACGTCCAAATTACAAAGGCGCGCATTGATAGCGAATGTTGGACCGATCATCGTCCTGTTGTCTCTAAAATGAAAATTGTTATGAGACCCAAACACCGAAGAACTCAAGTAAAACGCAGACTCCGTCTCTGTATTAGTAAATTGCGTGACCAACAAACCGTCGAACAGCTAAAGCAAAAAGTTCAAGAGAATTTGAGTGCACTAGAAGAAACCAATTCTGTCGCTGCTACCTGGACACAAATTAAAGACAGTTTAAAAAGTGCGAGTGAGGAAATTCTTGGCACTGCAGCAAGTAAAAAACAGGAGGACTGGTTCAATGATAATGAAGCTTTTATACAAGAACTTCTTGACCGCAAACATACTGCCTTCCAAAACGCTATCAACCACCCCAACGACTCATCAAAAGCAGAAGCTTTTACCCAATCTAAGTATGAAACGCAACGCGAAATCAGAAGAATAAAGAACGAGTGGTGGGCAAGCAAGGCCAGAGAAATTCAAAGGTACGCCGATTCACACGACTACAGGAATTTCTTTCAAGGAGTAAAAGCAGTGTACGGCCCCAGTCGGAAAAATATGTGCCCTATTAAAGATTTAAATGGAAATCTCCTCAAAGAAGACCAGGAAATAAGAGCCCGATGGAAAGAACACTACTCTAGCATTCTTAACCAGCAAAGTCAAGCCGATCACGATATTATAAATCTTATCCCTCAATATGACACCTTCGAAGACTTAGATAAACCACTAACAACGGAAGAGATCTTAACCGCCATTGGGCAGCTAAAAAATAACAAATCTCCCGGCGCCGACTCACTCCCAGCTGAGATCTTTAAAGCTGTGTCGTCAGAGCTCATACCCTACCTCAAAAAACTGTTTGATATCGTGTGGGAAAGTGGTCAAGCTCCGCAGGAGTTTCGTGATACACTTTTAATCAACCTCTTCAAAAACAAAGGGAGCGCTGCGGACTGTGGAAATTACAGGGGTATAGCTCTCCTGGCTGTTGGAGGGAAGATACTCACTAAAGCGATGGCAAATAGGCTAACACCTGTTATGGAAAAGTTACTTCCTGAAATACAGAGTGGCTTTAGACCAAACCGAGGCACATCGGATTTAATCTTCACACTTAAACAGCTTCAAGAAAAAGCACTCGAACATCAAGGAGAAATTCACATGGCCTTCATTGATTTAACCAAGGCGTTTGACTCGGTGGACAGGGAAGTGCTCTGGAAAATTATGTTCCGCTTAGGTATCCCTAGAAAATTTGTGGAAGTATGTCGCAGTCTACATACAAACAACAACGCCCAGGTTATGTATAATAATGAGGCAACCGAACCTTTCCAAACTCTCACTGGAGTTAGGCAGGGATGTGTCCTGGCACCCCTACTCTTTAATTTGTTTACCACTGCTCTAACAATTATTGTTGACAACAAACTGACAGTGAGAGGAATAGGTCTCAGATACCGTTTTGATGGCGGTCTCTTTAACACAGGGCGCTTTAGAGCTTTCACGAATACACGCACACGATTCATTTGTGATCTCCAGTATGCGGATGACTGTGTACTTTTAGCCTCTACGCCGGAAGAGCTTCAAGAACTTTTAGATGTGTATGCCCAAAGCTATGATTCTTTGGGACTTAAAATCAACATTGGAAAGACTAAGATTATATCAACTCCTCATCAAGTGAACCAAATAGACATTACACTTAACGGAAACTCTCTTGAAGTGGTGGATCAGTTCAATTACTTAGGCAACGTTGTTAATGACAAAGCAAACATGGACAGCGAGATTCGCAATAGAATTAACGCTGCATCTAGAGCATTCTGGGGACTTAGAGAGAGAGTATTTGACAACCACGACCTTGCTTTGTCAACGAAAATGGCTGTCTACAGAGCAGTTGTCATTCCAACACTGCTATATGGATGTGAAAGCTGGGTCACTTACCGTCGTCATGTGAAAGAATTAGAACGTTTTCAGCAAAGACACCTCAGAAGTATGATGAAAATCCGTTGGTTCCATCACATATCAAACGTGGAAGTACTCAGGAGAGCAAACAGCCTTCCAATTGAGGTGCTTATTTCAAGAGCACGCCTAAGATGGGCAGGTCACGTTCATCGTATGCATGATAACCGCCTTCCTAAATGTACACTTTATGGTGAATTGCTAAGCGGTAGAAGAAAGCGTGGCGGTCAACGAAAGAGGTTCAAAGACGCTCTCCATGAAAATTTAAAATCTTGCGGTATTGCAGACGAGCAATGGGAACAACTTGCAGCGGACAGAACCGAATGGCAAGGGGTTGTGGCCAGCTATCAAGGAAATGTTGCTGCAAGAAGGCCGAATCCAAGACCTAACCAGGTCTATGTTTGTCCTGATTGCGGTCGACATGTGCTCTCCCGAATTGGCCTCTATAGTCATAGTCGTGTGCACCGTAGATGAATGGGAATTACAATAGACTACACCTTTTACTTGTTTTTTTATTGTACGCAATTTATCGACTGTAACATTTCTATACTCGGACTCGAGTAACGGCTAATAATAATAAAAAAACATTCAGTAATGCAAAAACGTTTTGAAAAGTTGTGTATTTTTAATTATTATACTGCAATGTATTTCTTGTTTCGGTGTATAATTTTTTCTAAATATTTCATAATACCAGTGTTTATATTGCCTTATCTGACTTTTCATGCAAAGTTGACTTTGCATTACAATTTTATAGTATCCTGCTTTCTTATGTAAGCAGTGGAGCATTACCATGAAATGAATATTCTAAAATGAAACTTCTGTTTAAGGTGTATTCAGAGGCGACAAAAATCTTATAACAATATTTTAAAAGAACGCCAAGGAAGTAGTTTAGAAGGTGTACTACAAACTATTCTTTAAATATTGCTGTGGACAGTAAATATAAGATGAAAGAATTGCCGTTCCATTTCATTCGCTGCATATTTTATGTTTTATTTATATTAAAATAAGGAGTTCGATAATTACACAAACTTAAATTAGTTAGTTATAAACTAGAATTACAAACATTGGATATATACACAATAAATTTGATACCATGGACAATTTACATTCAACATCGGTTACATTTTACATTATATGACTCGCAGTCTTTTGTTTTTCAATTTATAAATAAAAGCTAAAGTTTTAAATATTATCTTTTGCTTTACATTCGAGCATTAGGTTAAAATTGAAAAGAATACTGGAATATTCAATGTGTGGAACTATTATTGATTTATATATTAAGATTTTTGTGATCATCATTAAGATATTACCCATTCTTCTCATAAAATATCACTTTTTTGACATTTTATTTACTATATATAGTTAAAAGTTTCTTAAACTTTAAGTTATTATCTATTATAATACCCAAGTACTTAATTTATTTAATTTGTTCAAGTTTATAATTATTATTTATCTCACCATACAAATTTGATACATTTGAACTAGATAACCTATAATTTTTTCCTATTAGCATGTATTCTGTTTTATTTAAATTACGACCTAAATTATTTTGCCTCAACCATTTAATTAATACATACGTCTGGTTAAGATCATTAACACATATACAATACTGCATAACCAGCAAACATGGATGTTTTACGGTTACTTGCATACTTAACAATATTATTTAAACATATAGTGTAAATAAAATAGGTCCAAGAATAGTTCCATGGGGAACACCATGTTCTATCTGTAGCTCACTTGTTACTGAGTTTTTATATTTAACTTTTTGTGATCTGTTGCCTAGGTAATTTTTAAACTAATTTAACACGTTATTTCGCAGCCCTATTCCCTCTAGCTTATATGTTAACAACTCCCTACTTATCGTTTCGAATGCCCTTTTAAAGTTAACAAGTGTAATTAACAAATTCATGAAAATATCCCAGAATGACTATTTCAATGTTTTCGTCATCAACAATAGGCTTTCTTCTTTGCATTTTTGCCTTGACAGAGCCATAATTTTTAAAATTTTCCAGTATGCGTTTTACAGTGTTTGGTGACGGTTTCCGTTTTTCTGGACATCGAGTAGCAAATGTGCTGCAAGTTCTTGACATTACTTTATCACATTCTCCAAAAATAATAAACAAATTTAAAAAGTTTTCTTTGGTATAATTTAAACGTGCTGGCATTTTTTGACATAAGATAATGACTGATTGTTTCTAATCATGGCTATTTTGATGAAATGATTACAACAATTCATGAATTTCTAATAAAATCACAAATATTTCAAAAAGTTGTAACTTTAACCCCCACAATGCTAATGTCAGAAAAAAGGGAATTCAATTTTACACAACTTGACGTAAAAAAATACAGGGTGTTCCATTTGACCTAAATAAGTTTTCGCGGTTTGAATTTGACAAAATGTAGCGAAAAACGGAACACTTGGTATGATATTATTGAATTTATTTCAGTTGTAGAACGTAGTTCTCCTTGTGTTCTTTTTATGTGACAAGAAGCAAATGAGGATCTTTTACACGAAGAAAGTTATAACGGTTCTTGCAAACCGTTGCACCTGTAAAATTTTCTATAAAATGTCAAATATCTCTGAAACGGCTAGGTTTAGGTATAGGATATGCTGCATAATTTCGACTCAGAATTTTATGCTCTTTGCGAAAACCCTAAAATATATAGGGTATTCCGTTTGAAATAAGCAAGTTGGTAGACTTCCGGTATAAGCGGAAGTTCCAGCTGCTTGTAATTATTTTAGTTGGATTGGCCACATCGACTTTAGTAACTTTATTCAGTTCCCAGTGAGACACCCTGTATACTGGTGTAATTAATTGAGCCAGCGAAGGAACAAAAGCAATATTTTAAATATAACTGAAGTCGTATTATGTAATAAACATACATTTTATTGTTATCTTTAAATGTCGGAATATTCTATTTATAGTCAATTATAATTACTTGAAAAGACTACAATATATTATCTCTAATTAAAACCAAATAACTTACCGAAAATTAAATAACGGAGCACTAATTAAAAGTGGGTTCTGTGCAATCATAAACGTGTGTAATAAATTGAAAGAGAAAATTTCGCAGTTTATTTTTTTAAACATTTTATTTAACGTCGGCCTATTTCCGCTACTGAGGGCTAACACCGACGCCTGTAGACGAGCTACCCCTAACCAGAAATTTTGCCGAACCTCTTCCCTTATGAAGAGTAGGAATCTTTTACTTGCCTAACATTTAATAGACAAGAGATCGACGGCTTTACATCTCCTCCGAAGGATAATATATTCCCTATACAATCCTCGCCTAAGATTGTATAGCTTCCGCGTATACACTGACATACAAACCGCTGGAAGATGTGAGGCAAGGACGCGGTCTTCCTTTGAACTCGGAAAACCTCTGACGTTAATATTTTCGGCTCGAGGTTGGGTGCTATAACTACGCACAAGAATAAGAGCCATGAGCTTAGTGGAGACCCTTGAGGCTTATTGTGCACTTAATTTGTAGTTAAATAAAGTTTGGGGGGGGTTGCACATAAAAAGGTTGGACCAGGATAAATTGCTTCACTCTGTATTATAAGCCTCTGTTGGTTGCTTTTGCTGACTTCCACTTGGCAATGCAGCTAGCACTTTAGCTTTTTAAATTTATTATTGGTAGCAGTGTCAGTAGCTATACGCTGTATAGTAAGCGTTTGATGCTTGAAGGTATTTTGTTTGTTCAGTCTCGTGACTGAAATATACATAATTTTTCCTTAAGACCCTAACCCAGAATTGTGTTACAGTGATCTTTTCAATATGCTTTTCAATGATGACATTATTTAAAAAAATATTATTGCATCTCGGTTGTTTGGATACAGTAAATAAAAATATAGAAGCGAGAGAAGCCTAAAATAATTTCCGGTTATAGATTCCTTTATCTGGTTTACTTGTACTTTTTTCAAATTTGCATCTATCATAGAAGTCGTGGTATAGAAGTCGGACACACTATTGCTTCAAAATATTTGAGCAAGTATTAAAATTGCTTTGTTTAAATAGGTACCACTTGAAGTGTTTTTAAAGTCCGCCAACAAAGTATTTTGATTCAACCCTGTATAAGCAAAAATAGAATTTTATTCAACAATTATTGTTGATGAACAATGTCCTTCTAAAACTGATGGATATATAATTCAGTTTATAAACCCAGTTCTCGATGAAAATAATTTTCATGTGCTTTCTGAAGCATCGAACTTCTTCCGCTACGTATATAAATAAGTTCGCAGGACATTTCCTACATTTATGTGAACAGAAATTATTATTACGTCTCTTTTCTAGGTCTTCTCCTCAAATGCGCAATAAACCAGCGTATCAGCCTCCATCTCCTTAAATCGTTGTAATACATCACAAAGAAGATAATGAAGTCAGTATCTAAGGTATTTGGATCGCTATACAAACCCCCGTAATAATTAGAAGTAGATTTTGGGATTTCAGGAATCGTGGTTGTAAATCAGAGGCACGAAGACCTTTTTAGCAGGATCGTTTTTAATTTAATTGTCTTAGAAATAAATTCCTTAGTCTTTGCTAAATTACGTAAAATTTACCGTAATATTCTTTGCAGATTTAATTTTATTAAAATCCTCGATCTCTTGTAATACATTTCAGAGTAATCTAATAAACGTTATAATTCGGTCTTTCTTACTTTATCTTTTCAAACCTTAACGAATGTTATATTTTTAATTAAGGTTTCTTTGATTTACGAGATGATAGTTGTAATTATATTATAATCCTAAATTAAATTTTTTGAAGGTGTCAATAAGCCACAAAAATAGTAGTTCGTCTTTTTTAAACAGAGGAATGACATTAGATATTTTCAATTCACTGGGATATATACCTTGTACAAGAAAATTATTTATCAGATTAATCCAGTACGTGGGTATCAAAAAGGGGTGTTTGAATGCAAAAAGTGGGGTAGTAGTGATTTTTTAGTATGTTGTTAGGCCTGGGGCCCTAATGAAAAATCCAAGTTTTCGACCTCGAGGCGCATTCCCTCGAGCCGCCATATTGGATTTTAGGTACATAAATTTGGTTTTTTGATAATAACTCAAAAACGGTGGCTTTCACGACAAAGGATGTTCTATACAAAGTTAAAGAGGACAAAATTTTTTGTAGCACACATATGTTAGGAGTTACAGCTCTGTGAAGTTGCACTATTTGAAAAAAAAAGTATTATATTTTGTTATTTGGCTGTTAATAACTAAAATAAATAATGTAAACAAATGCCAATTATATTGAAATAATTTTTAAAGAGACTCTACTTTAATTTTATATTGTTGGAGATGCAACGATAAACTGTCATTTGTCCAGGGAAATGGGTTTGCAAGGTTTGAACAAAATGGTTAACACGTACGAAAATTTTGAGGCAATTAAATTTAAACGAAAAGATAAAGATATCCCACTACTAGCAGTTAATAGCAGCATTAAAGTCGGCGAAGAAACTATTTGCCTCAACCCACTAATGGTGTTTCAAAGGATGTGCATTGCTAAGAAACCCGAAGACGAGATAAAGGATTTCCTTAAATACGAGCTGGCCCCCTTTCCTTTGTCGCTTTTTTCGGAAGCAGGAATGCGCAAAGGAACCAAGTCATCTTTATATTCCGTATTCACACCGCTTTCCGATGAATTTCAATTCGGAGATAACCAGATCAATGTGGTGGATGGGGGATAGCTCCTACACAAAATTGTGTGGCACCGAAATGATTTGTTTGGAGCGATTTGTGACAGATATGTTCGATATGTGCGAGATCATTTTGGTTCCCACGCAATTGTTGTTTTTGATGGATATCCAACTGATGGTGGCAATACAAATACAAAGACCGCAGAAAAACTTCGTCGATCAAAAAAGCACGTGTCTGCCGATGTCATTTTTGATGAAACAATGGTGATGCAAGTTTCGCAGGATCGATTTTTAGCCAATGAAAAAAATAAAGTTCGTCTCATATCGATGCTAAAGAACAAATTTGAGCTGGCTGCATTTACAGTTAAACAAGCTGAAGATGATGCCGATTGTCAGCACTGAAATTTCTTTATGCAGTGAATCAATATTTGATGCTGTTTTTGTGGTCGGGGAAGATGTTGACCTTTTAGTACTTGTGACAGCCTTAGCACCAGCCGAAATTTCTATCTACTTCCGTAAACATGGAAGAGGAAAAACTGCTGAGAGGATATATTCAGCAAGTAGTCTCAAATACGAAGAAGCAACCAAGCACATTCTGTTCTTGCATGCCTTCAGTGGTTGTGACACAACGTCATCCCTATTCAATCAGGGAAAAACTAAATTTTGTACGCTGATAGGAAAAAACAGAGCGGTTCATGAAATAATTGAAATTTTCAACCAACAAGATGCCACGTCAGAGGAGATTGCCGAGGCCGGAGTACGCTTTCTTGTAGCTTTATATGGTGGCAACATGGATTCGGCTTCGCCAAATCTACGCTGAAAAGCAAATTTAATCTTGCCTCTTTGCCACCTACAAAAGACGCGGCGCAATTCCACGCCTTTAGGACGTACCACCAAGTACAGAAATGGAGAGGCATAGAGAAAAATCCTGAAGACTGGGGTTGGAAGCATGGCGCTTACGGGCTCACTCCCATAACAATGGCGGAAAAACCAGCTCCCGATTCCTTATTAAAATCGGTATCTTGTAACTGCAAAAAGGGGTGTGGTGGGGCATGCAGCTGCCGAAAGGCTGGACTTAAATGTTCGGTTGTATGTGGCTTCTACAACGGAGAATCTTGCGGAAATATGCCGGAAATCCGCATTGAAAGCGAGGACGAGGATGACGACATTTTTCAGGCTACGGACCAAAACTACGACCAGGACACCGGCAATAACCAACCCGGACCATCGAAACGTACCAGAATGTAGTAGAAATTAATTTTTGTAACGCTCTAAAATCATAATTGACTATTCTTAAATTTTAAAAAAAATGCGATATACTTTTCGCCTTTAACTTTGTTTACGATAAGTATAATACTGTTAAATGATAATATTCAAGTGCCTTTTAGTTTTTTTTTATAATTATGTACAAATATAATGCTATATAATAAGAATAATAAAATAAAAGTCAACCAAAATGAAGTTTTCGCATTTTTTTTTTAAATAGTGCAACTTCACGGAGCTGTAACTCCTAACATATGTGCGCTACAAAATAATTGTTTTAACAAAAACTGTAGGAAATTTTGTCCTCTTTAACTTTGTATAGAACATCTTTTGTTGTGAAAGACACCGTTTTTGAGTTATTATCAAAAAACCAAATTTTTGTACCTAAAATCCAAGATGGCGGCTCGAGCGCATGCGCCTCGAGGTCGAAAACTTGGATTTTTCATTAGGGCCCCAAGCTTAACAACATACTAAAAAATCACTACTACCCCACCTTTTGCATTCAAAAAACCCCCACGTACTGGACTAGATAGGTCAGTGGTTCAATTATGAAGTGCGCGCATTTTTAAAATTAAAATATTCGAAATTTTATCGTTGCCAGAAGCATTCGAATTTTTTAGATTGATTATTATTGACAACACTTCGGTAGAAGTAACTGGCCTTAGAAAAAAGCTTTATTAGACAGATCTATACATGAAATCACATCTGTTAATCAAGAGACTGATCATATATAACATTATCGCATTTGAAATTGGTTAATAGTATTTGCTTAGACGTGTCGCGTTGTTTAATTTAAAGTATACAAGTTATTCCACATAGATATAAATAGATACAAAAAGAGTATGACATGAATATTCTACAGCTGTGAAAAAACGAAATTTTCAAAGTCCTTATTATAAATCTAAGCTAGTGCGATAAGGAAACAGACATCTATTTTTATTATAGTAGCGGGGAAAATTTCAGCCATTATATTTATGAGCACTATCACTATTTTATAGCCGATAAATATTACGATATGTTCTTTTTTTGGAGGATAAAAACCTCACATAAGGAGCATTAATTAAATGAACTAACGTCTCTCCAGCACATAAATCCAGTTTATCCACGTAAAGCTTAAAGACAGGGGATCAATATCTCTTCACGTAGAATATTGGCTGGAAAATAATTGTTTTGAAACTAAAGCATTACTTTAAATTTAATTAAGAAATGCATTCATTTATCGCTATCCGCTATTTTTTTTGTAATTCAAGCACATTTGAGTACTATTGTAAAAACTAATGAAATTTATGAATCTGTACGTGCACATATTCTGACAAACACTTAGGATGATTTATCAGAGTCTCCTGTGTACTGGGTTCAACCCCGCTCCGACACTGGCAATGTCAGTATATAATGAATACGGGTATTTATCTTTTTCAAAATTGTTATTCCTACACTACATATTGTGCCTCGGATTTGGGAGTTTAATATATATGTTGCATATGGTTACGTTTATATTGTAGATTAGATTAACAAAAGAGCTGGTTATTTAGCCTTTACCACCGCGACCTTTTCAGGTCTATTGTGGTGCTTCCAAAATACATTCCTTATATTACCCCTTCCAGTTTTGTCCTTTGTACTAGACTCCACAGTTTTGATAAAGGCTCCTTTATGTAGCTGTTCGCCTTTGGTTTTCTTCTCCGAGTACTTGGAATCTCAGTCTCGCCAGGCCTTCACAGTGGCACAATACATGAACTGAGGTTTCGTCTTCCTCTTGACAAAACCTGCACGTTGCGTCCTCTGTCAGGCACATTAAACTCATGTGTCTATTGAGCCGGTAGTGCCCAGTTAGAAGTACTACTATTACTCTGATGGCCTTCCTATTCTGGCTTAGTAGATCTTCCGTAAATTTGGCCGAACGTTCTTTAATTAACTCTTTGGCCTCTCTCTGTCTTGGGAAATTCCTCCACCATTCCAGAGATTTACTTTGCACCCATTCCTTAATGGTTGCTCGTATGCATGGCTTTCCCACGCCACAACAGGGCTCAGGTTCTATTGGGGTTTCCTCTGTGTCCCTCGCGTCCTGGTACCCACGCTAGGGTCACTCTGTTCTAACTTCCCAGCTCTGTAAGGGCCGTCAAGCAGTCCCACACCAATCTTGAGTTGATTTGCATGGAACTGATTGCTTTTATTGCCGCTTGGCTATCAGAGAAAATGGTAATCGACTGGTTAACAGTGCCTTATCTTATTATCTTCCTTGCGCAACAGTGTATGGCGATCACTTCAGCCTGAAATACCGTTGCGTATTTCTGTAGACTTATCGGGATACTGGCTTTTGACCTTGTCCCGTAAATCCCGGCTCCGACTCCTCGTTCTGTCTTGGAGCCGTCAGTGTACCAGACTGTTTGTGCTGTTATTGGAGGACCGTTTTTCCAGTCCTCCCAGTTTGGTAATACAGTCTGAAATTTCTTGTTGAAGTTATACCTTGGGACCATTACGTCCGTGGGCATTCCTAGAATGGGATCTCCGAGTATAACTTCTGGTACTCCGTCCCGTGTTGCTGGCTAATTAGCGTTTGGATTTGTATTAACCTGTGCACCACTGACCGAGCTTCGCGTTGTATGAATATGTGTAATGGTGGTAGGTTCAAGAGAAACTCCAGTGCAGCAGTAGAAGCAGTTTTTATAGCTCCCGTGGCGAACAGGCAAGAAAGCCTTTGTACGCCTCTTAACAGCCTTATTGCTCCCGACTACATCATCTTAGTCCACCATACCACTGATCCATAGGTTATCATGGGTCTCACTACCCTGGTGTATAACAACAGGTTCATTTTGAGCTTTAACCCCCAGTTTTTTTCATACATTTCCCAGGGCGATTGTTGCTTTCTGTGTGACTTTATGGATGTGAGAATTCCATGTTAATTTTTATTAAAAAATGACACCTAAATATTTTGCTTCATAGGCAAATGGAGTTTCCACTCCGTTGAGCCTTAGGGGCTTTAGGCCTTGTAAAATTGATTGTGGGGATTTAAAGAGAGTCCTTCCTTACAACACCATTTGTCGACAACACTTAGGGCTCTTTGCGAACGCTCCGTTATTGTATTCGCAAATCGCCCCTTGACAACTATTCAGTTCATCAGCATATCCTAAATAAGTAGGTAAATTTTAAAATAGGAATCATTAAACAGTTTTCTATTTATTGTAATTATAGTAGGCCTAGATAGTTTGGCATTTCTATATTAGTTGTCATAAACATTAGAACTAGTGTACTTTTAGTTGTTAACTTAGTCTGCAAATAATCATGCCTTATAATTCTACAAATAAGGAGTATGCCGATATTATTTATATTTATGGATTGTGTGATGGTAATGGTAGACAAGCCGCAGAGGAATACCATATTCGTTTTCCTAACAGGAGAACACCATATCGTCAGACATTCTCAACTGTATATCGCTATGCAAGGAAGTACGGCAGGTATCCATCATCAAAAGTGGAACGAAATATTGTTCAAAATGTTGAGGAGCAAGAAAATATCATTAATATTGTTCAAGAACACTCTGAGGTAAGTATCCGACGAATAAGTGGTCAATTAGGAGTTCCTCATGTGCGGGTTTGGAGAACTCTAAATAAAGAAATATTACATCCATATCATATTCAGCAAGCGCAATGGCTTTAACAGGGTAACAATATAAATAGGTTAGAATTTTGCCAGTGGGTTATTGATCACAGATCGACTGCATATCGAACTTTATTCACAGACGAGGCCCAGTTTACACGGGATGGCGTATTTAATTCAAGAAATTCGCATAACTAGCCCGAAAATAATTCTCATGTTATAAGAGAAGGCCGTTCTCAGCATAAGTTCTCGGTAAATATTTGGTGTGGTATGATTAACAGCAACCTAACTGGCCCACATATTTTTCCAGCAAGGCTGACAACAGAGGTGTATTTATGTTTCTTGCAAAATATTTTACTTGGTTTAATGCAAGGTATTAATATAAAAGGATAATACTTCCAGCATGACGGAGCTCCTCCTCGTTTTGGTATTGATGTTAGAAGGCATATGGATAATAAGTATCCAAACAGATGAATTGGACTTGGGCATTCTGGCTAAAATAAATTTAGACCAAAATTAGTTTATCACCCTGTATCTCAGAAATTAAGAGCGACAGGAAAATTTCCGGTAGCCGTTCCTGAATACCCAAGTGGTCCTCTATCGCCCCTGGATGTAGAGTTCCTCATGAAACACTCTGTATATTAGTTTTTGAATAATATTTTTTATATTAACCTTCATTAACAAGTATTCATTTAAAGTTTCATCCATCGTCTTCAAGATTATACCTTAATTGTTACGGAGGTATATGAACGAAATTAAGCAAAATTTTAGCTCATATTTTTAATATAATAATACTGTTCCACATCGAACTTTCTCGTGAGGTATACATATGGTATTCAAAATATACTGAATTGTAATAGTTATTTGTTTAACCGGGCAGCAAAATGGTAGATTGACTGCCGCGGCTGATAAGCTAAGGAACTCAGCCAAGGCAGTCAATCTATTTTGCTGCTGAGTTGAACATATAATTTTTTCGTCCATTGTTTAAATATATTCTAAAATAATGAAATTATTACAATTCTCAATCTCTCTATTTTTGTTGTAATAAATTCAATAAAAATTCATTAAAATTCGCAGTTGTTACTAGTTGGTTACCATGGAAACTAAGTGTCACTTTCCCTGCCTAGGAAGGGAAAATGAGCACTTTCCTGCCTAGGCAGGGAAAGTGACGCTTTGCTGATTGATATTAGTCATCAAAGTTAGTACTTTACTGTTAATCGGCGAAAAACTATATTTTCTATCTTGAATAATATTGTTCTTTGCAAAATAATAATATCCATTTACAAAATAATTTACGTTCTGGAGAATCCGGTGCTTCTCGAGATACATAGTTGTCAGATATGTTTAATCACATGCATGTAACAATACATATATTCTCATAAATCAAACGAAATATATATTTTCTTTTTACTTTTCTAATACCTATTTCTTTACATATTATAAGAATATGAAATGAAAGCATTTGCTCATCTGTCTATTACGTTTTGCCTTCTCTTTTGTCCGAAAGACTAGTAAGAATATGTATCACTAAATGATCCTAACAAAGAATTAAATCCCAATTATACAATGAACTTTCAACAAAGCGAACTGGGAATTATAACTAGGCCCCGACATTTTCTTACCAAATAATCCCCACATTATTTGGTATTATTTTCACCTAAATTGGTCGCTTGGTGTTAGCATAGAGCCCGGGCTATTATGTCCTCAGTGGAAGACGCCACTTTGGTGATATTTTCTCATTATAGAGTGCGATTTACGAAAATTTAAACAACGTCTCAGTAAAATTCAAATATATTTATCGAAACTATGTTGTGTACTAATACGTTTTTTGTATAATTACTATTAAAAAAGTGTCGTTATATAACATGTAACTTTTTACAACTTTTGGTTTCATGTTCTCATTACATATAGTGTATTGGTTTACATGTTGATGCCCTCTACCACAAAACATCAATGCCAACAAGACTATTATTTCCGCTCTTGTGTCTAATACATCGGATAGCAATCACAGTGGTAAGCTATGCGTTGGGCTGATTACTTTGACAACGCTAATGCTTAATCCTATTATTCCTAGCAGAAATATGTCCTGACCGGTGGTGCATCTTTTCTCTTCCTCTGCCTCTTCCTTTCTGTATTCTATTGCATGTGTAAATATAGATTTGAATAAAATTAATGTGAATTGCTTTAAACTTTAATAATTGTGTTGGAAATCTCAAGGTCTCTATATTATAATTTTAATTCATTTATTTGGATTTTTAAAGCAGCCCAGCTTTCAACAAGCAGGGCAAGATGTATCAAGCTCGATTCCACATTCACCTCGTTAACACAATAGTGTGATAGGGGTTGCTGATGTCAAAAAAAATTTTGAGACCTTGACTTTTCATACATGCCCTAAATTGGAATTTTATGGACATTTACTTGCTTGCTTTGCCTATGTACCCTTATTTACTCCATTTCCACACCCCCCCCCCCCCCCCCCAACCCCTCAACGGAATTATATCAAACTATACCGGGTTTCGGACTATTCTCTAGCTTATTCGAATCTTCGACTGCCCTAATTTGTCTTTCATTAATTAAACATTATGTGAGGCAGGCATTTTTGAAATTTTGTATCATATCATACTAAACGGGCAGATTTTTCATACAAGAATTAATCACTAGATTTTAAATGACTATTAAATGTGTCTTGGTATTCCGCAGGGCTCGGCACTTGGACTTCTGCGTATACTTTATGTTGCAAAAGGATTAAATTAGGTTAAAAAAATTATAATCAAGCGGTGATAAAAAAGTGTTGCTTAATTAATACAAACTTCGTATATTTCTGTTAATATTTCAGTTTTCTAATTAATTTTTATTGAATATTAACCGCATCATTAAATTTAATGATAATAAAGTAAAACATATATTTGAACTTACAAACTGAAAGACCAATAATACGGTTAGTACAACATTTATTGATAACTGAACTCGAGCTCAGTCTCAGTTTCTCGTCTGGAAATAGTGAAGATAGTTACAGAGGAGTATACATTCTGAGAATCCTACGTCAGGCGCCGCTGAAGAGGAGGGTTTTTCGGATAGATGGAGAAAGGCAAGGCTAGTATTGATAGCAAAAGGGAATAAACCACCAGAGAAACCGTTCAGTTACAGACCAGTGTGACTATTGGGCGCATGGAGCAAGCTGGTGAAGTACCTTGCATTGAGAAGACTAGAGACTGAAGTAGAACAGAAAAAGGATTGGAGTATAATCAATACGGTTCTAAGAAAGCCAAATCGATGGTGGATGTTATAAGCAGAAGTACAGAGATCCCGAGTGAGGCTACGAACACTAAAGCATATAATATATGCTAATAATATATACCTCGAAGATAGAAATGCATTTTAGTGCATTCTGTATGTCGGGCAGGAATATGATTTTTTTTCTAGCCTAACAAGACTATGTCACCTCCCTGTTTTCGAGGATGTTGAACACGTTGGCGGTGGTAAAATTCCTCTTCGAGGTTACCCCACCCCTCAAACAGCCAAGAACCACCCCCGAAAGGGATAAATCGCAAATAGTCAGTTATCTCTCGGTTAAACCCATATTACCCCTCGTTTTCGAGGATGCTGAGTACGATGGTGTTGCCGAGACCCCTCCTCAACCCCCACCAATCCCCTAAACCGCCAAAAACCACCCCCGAAAGGGGTAAACGGCGGATAGGCCGTCTTCTCTCTGCTAAACCCGTGTTACCCCCCGTTTTTGAGGATGCTGAGCATGATAATGATGTCAAGACCCCCCATCGACCCCCGCCAACCCCCCAAACGGCCAGGAACCACCCCTGAAAGAGGTAAACCGTCTTCTCTCGACTAAACCAGTATTACCTCCTGTTTTCGAGGATGCTGAGCGTGAAAAATAAACTTAAACCATATCTATTTTTGTGTGCAATATCTACTTTATCAACTTTTTAAATGCCGAAATTAGAGACCTCATTGAAATATTTGTATAATAAATAATAACTGAAGCATCATTTCAACATTTTAAAATTTATTTTATTTGGCTCCTGAAACTCATTACACCACACACAATTAGTATATTATACGATACTATCTAATTTCCAAACCACTTTTATATCAGCATCTTCAGTTTCATGTTTCAGATAGTATACTATCTACCCAACTCTTTCTTGCTTTTGCAGCTTTTGAAAATTATTTAGCAGAGAAAAACGTTTTGTAAGAGAGTTTGTAAAGCGGCATCTAACAGTTAACGTTTTATTCATTTTTATATCACCCGTGAGGTAGAGTTCTTGATCCATTTTTTTCTTATAGGCCTGGCCAAGGCAGTGGTAGTATTATTGAACAGAATAGAACAGATCTTGACAAACCGCATCTGATTCCGCATTCTAATTTTCAGGTGTATGAAATAAAAGTTGAGACAGTCATTTGGAATGGTGCTATCGTTGCAGGAATCAGCCCTAAGTTGTTAACGATATTTTTCCATGCCCACTCTCTAAAAATTAAGATTTTCCATGTCTGAATTTATTGAAAGACACGATAAGATGCAGACGTGCGGCAGGACAGGTTAGTAGTAGTTTTGACAAACATACAGTATTATTTGTTGAGAGCCAGGAGTTATCGAAATTTTTTTCTGCACTAGAAGATTGGTGTAAAGAAAGTCTTCTTGTTCGTGCGATGTATTCATAACTTGATTTTATTAAATATTTACACAAGCTCAGGAAGTACATGAACATACTCAGATACCGCTTTATAAACTCTCCCAGGAAACGTTGCTATGCTAATGGATTTTTCAGCTAACTGAGTATGCCTGAAGCAATAAATATGTTTCCTCAGATTTGCTGATTGTACCCTATCACTTAAAGATCCCTGTACCCATTAGGACCAGATTGAAGGAAAATGGAGTTGAAATTAAAAATATGAGTTCATTTAGAACAAAGCGCATATTTGTAATTTTGCATGCAGCTTAACTTACATGTAGAGATCAACCAGCAAATGCATATTTAGTGATGATAAAAGATCCATCAAAGACAGAGGAATAAGATTTCCATTTCCAGAGAGGGTTCCTTTTGACTCAGATGAAATTACACGAATTATACTGACGATAGAGGCGAATGTAGGTGCGTTTTTACTATGTACATATTATATGTGATATAAAGCACGTACTTAGATAGGCCACTGTTTCAAGGAAGACTGCGTCCTCGCCTCATATCTTCCAGCGGTTTGTATATCACTGTATGTGCGGAAGCTACGCAATCTTAGCTGAGTATTGTGTAGAGGATATAACATCATTCGGAGGGGATGTAGAGCCGTCGATCCCTTGACTATTAAATGTTAGGCAACTAAAAGATACCTATCCTATGAAAGGGAAGCGGTTGGGCAAAATTCCTGGTTGGAGGTAGCCCGTCTACGGGTGTCGGTGTTAGGCCTCAGTAGCGGTAACAGGCTGACGTCAAATAAATGTTAGGAAAAAATACTGATGGTCAATTTCAGCTCAACTGCAACCTCCTGTGGGCGATATTAACTTGAAACTTTTCAGAACATTTTCTAAAGCTCTAAAAGTATTTGAAGAAAAATATCAGTTTCTATTTAATTCACACCACTTACTCACTTATTTTTTGCATACGGAACGTCTTTTTCATTTCCTTAAACCACTTGATGAAGTAAAGTTTAAAGGCAAAAGGTAGCACAAAATTTGAGTATGGCTTATAATAAATTTGAAAATGATGAAGTGTGCTCCAATAAATAAATAAACAACTCATTATTGCTATGCACTTTACAAAGTTTACATAAAAAAGGAGAGGTAGCACAAGGCTTATGATAAACCCAAAAATTTACAACAACAATAAATAAATTACTATCGTTTCTATATGATTTGCATAATATGTTGGGTATTATGCATGTATCTTCATGTTTCATATTTTCGATAAATATGTTTCATAGGTATGTATATACCTATTTCTGATCGATTCAGAATAAAATAAATGTCTGCAAGTTAGTGTAGTGTGGAGTTTACCTTTTAAACAACCATATCATCATTGTACTAAGTAAATATAAGTCCTTCCGAAGTGATTATTGTATAAGCATTAAGCTGACGTAGATAAAAGGTCAAGGATGTTTGTAGAACACTTTAGATTAAGATAAATTAGATCAGCACCGCACTATAATCACTGTTGACAATGGGGGTTGTCTCGGTAGTTGTGTTCAAATAAATACAGAGTTCTTGCAAGCTTCCGCCTCGTCCAAAATGCTACGGAACGAAATAACAATACTTTAAGTACATGAATTTATCATGGCTGATTTTCGCTTAAATGAGTGACTGACATGGATGTTTGTTTAGGGAAGGGAGAAAATGTGTTTGACTTAGAGACTTTCGAAACTATAATATAAATTTAACTTCGTGTATTATATAAACCAGGATATAAATGATCCAAAATTGTGCGTGACATATTTGTACTGGCATACGTGTTTGGGATTAGAACAAATAATTATGGCAGGAAATATGGATTTTGAATATGACACTGATGCATCGGATTAGTTATTTATTGATTTTTAGCACTTGACTCGATCGTTTTTAAAATCTGAAATAAGATAGGTCTGTATAAGTTGATTCACTAGACTGAGAAAAATATTCATTAAACATATAGAAATTGATCTTAAAATAGTGATATGAACAATTCTTGGGAATAAATAATTTTTAGAACTATTAGCCTGTAAACTTGTACAGCTCTTGCATTAATATTATTTGAAAATTATGCACAATATCAGAAATCACATAAAATTAATTTTCAAAATACAATATACTTATACTATGAATATACCGTGCACATATACTTCCAATATGCTTACGTTACTTGTGGAAACTGGCACTGATAGTAATAGGTTTTTAGGGTGTTTACGAAGCAATTGAAAATGTCTACATCACCGCAGATTGCATTGTTATTGTCGAATATTACATAAATAGGTGAATATTCTATTTCAATAAAATATTTACATACATACATTGCGTACATTACGTACGTCACATACGTTATATACATTACATGCATTACATACACCCACAAAATTTTAAGATATTTGTGCGAGTCGTAGCTAGATAAAATACTAAACTATGACGGGATATTTTTCTGGGAATATTAAAAGACAGTTTTGATAGTAATAGTGGTGCGTCAATAATGTTGCTAATAATTTTAAAAAGAAATATTTGAGACATTCATTCTCGCCTACGATGCAAACTAATTAACGAGTACCTAATCAGGAGGTCTTCTTGCGGAAAACTGATTACTGGATAAGTATCTTCTTACCTGAAATACATAAATTTCAGAAATTTAACAAACAAGTGACGCATATTCAAGTTTCGATCTAACGTAACAACAATATAGCATCTTCAGTGTATCAGGGCTTGAAAAATCATGGGAATTATATCTTGCTGGCTTCCAAGGTTATGATGTTAATATGTATATTAAAAGCAAGGGTCTTGTCAAAAATAACGCCAAATTCATGTAGTATTTCGCAAAGTATATTATTATTTATGGTATAATTGTAGGAAATAGGAGACTTATGTGTAAAAGACATAGCATTGCATTTCTCTGAGTTTAATGGAAGGTTGTTTTTAGCGCACCAGTTACCATTTCTGTTCAAGTTGTTGCGGACCTCTAGCGTATACGACCCACCATACGCCTTAGCGTTTTGTGGGCCGCATAATAACAACCGCTACGTCCGTAGCAGAGTTTCGCTATTGTCCACGGGAGGCGGGATATACTTCTAGCTGGGGAAAAGGAGAGAGACATTTTTGATGGCGGTATACGGTTGATAATCCCACAAAACTCGTTTTATCCGAGGCATCCTGGTGGATTTTGGGATTGTCAACACAGGAAAATTTTCTCCATCTGTTGTTGTTACGTTTAGCGGAATATTTTGTTGTTGTGAGTACATTTTAACTGTGGAAGCACGATATTTAAGTATACAAGGCTTTCCTTTGGAAGTATCGTGTCGGCTTGAAAGACGGACTCGACCCCATTCATTCAACTGTGGCTTTCTAGGAACATTGGTGGATTGTTTCTCATCAGTGAGGGTTCCGTGGACGGGGCTTCCACACACAGTAGAAAGTTCCAAGGCTAGAGAGGTTATAATCAACCCCTTCCTCGGGTCAATTTCTTTCGTTCCGAAGACACCTCCGTAGGGCTGCAGTTTCTTCAACGTCGAAGTTGGTATCATACCACCCTAGATAAGTGTGTTGCTTTTATTTACCGGGGACCACCTTCAGTGGTTCTGCGGGGTTATATACTGTAACTTGTACATATTTAAGGATTTTATGCATTTATATTTATTTAAGGAGGTTCTCTAAATCAGACCCATCGTGGCCGAATTTATTACCATTTATCCTCACGTTGTAAACCGATGTGTAGCTACACGAGGCATTTTATAATGTTGTAACTTATTAATCAAGGAATTTGCCACACCTTTTGAACATCGCCAGGTTACATGCTAGAGAACCAATATTTGTAAATTCTGTAATATAGTGCATTTCATGTTTAAAGAAAGTGTTATTATTTCGTCTGCGACCACTACGTATGGAACCCTCAGTGATTTGTATAAGTAAGTAAACTAATAATTTGTCATAGTTTATGTAAACTTGAGCTTAACGCCCTGAGATAGTCTGAGCTAGTGAAATTTTATCGTGGGCACGTTACATCACTTATCCGGGGTAAGTTGTGTCTGCGATATCTGCTACGCTACAGTAGCCCAGGTGAGTTTCTTTATGCAGTATCTTATAACCATCATTATCCAACGTATTTATTTTTTTATGTACGTGTAAATCGTAGCAGTTAAGTTAACGTTATCCTGCGGTTGAAGACAATCACTAACAATATGAATTCTAGAAAAAAGCTTTAAATCACCAGCATACATTAAACAGTTAACCTCGCGAGTTAAATCGCCCGCTATGTCATTGATAAATATGATGAACAACAGTGGCCCAAGAACTGAACCTTGCGGTAACCCAGACGTAACAACGTATTCGGCAGATTTAAATGCATTGAAGGTAAAATATTAGGTTCTGTTTGACAGATAACATCTGAATAGAGTTAGCAAATTTTCCGAAAGGCCAATACTATTCAAATTTTTAAGCAGTTTGAGACGTACTGATCATCGATGGATTCCGAAATAAATTGCGTAACACAAAGCAGATTGGTAGTTGTAGAGCGTCCTTCCATGAAACCGTGTTGATGAATAGTGGTGTCACTACTAATTTTATTATACATAGCATCATGCAGAAGAAATTCAAATACATTGGAAAAGTTAAATATTATTGATATGGCACGAAAGTTGGTTATGTCAGGTTCTCTCTTTTTTAAAAATCGGACATACTGTAGAATGTTTCCACGTATCTGGGAAATTACCATTCTTTAATATTAAGTTAAAAATTATCGTTAAGTGTGGAGCAAAAAAAAATGCAAGCGCAGTCTCTTAATAAGAAAGCTGGTATACCGTCTGGGCCAGTAGTCATTTTGTTTTTAATTCTTTTTAGTGCTATTATTACATCATCTTTTTTAAAGTCTGATACATAAACTGTAGGGTTGTTGTTAAAACTATGTCCGACACGCTGTCATTATGAGGAATAAATGAATTATCAAATAAGTCCTCAAACGTATTTAATATTGGCACGGATTCATTGCCGTTGTATTGCATGACATTTGATAATGTAGGTGATCCTTTCTTATGTTTTAAAAAGTCCCAAAATTTCATTGGATCATCTCTTATTCTGGTCTTCCCAGCACGAACATTATTTTTATATGCTACGTCTATATCGATTTTAATTTTACTTCTCAGTTGCATAAATTCGTTGTAATATATTATACCGCCATTTTTTAAAACTCTTCCAGTTTTTGAGCCTTCAGCTTAATTTTAATTTGTCTTAGTATATTGGGAGTAAACCATGGAGGATACTTTTTAACTGTTTTTGATCCGGATTTTGGTACGCAAGAGTCAAAATTACTCAGTGTGTGATTCAAATTAAAGCAGGCCTCTTTCACATTATCACATTTTCTAAGGCCAAACCAATGGGTATCTAGGAGCCTATCATAAGGAAAGTTTGCTTTACGAAAATTAAAACAACTTTTGAAATCAGATGGAAATCTATTTTCAGAACATTTATTTATATACTTCTGTAATACGATATTTAAAACTGGGCGATGCTCATCCTCTGGTATCCACGGATTTTCTGATATTTCCACCAAGCAGGCATTATTATGAATGACTAGATCGAGAATCCTGTCATTTTTGTCACGAATTATTCTGTGAAAGATTCAAAATATTTATAAAATTATTTAGCGCCCAAGTTTTATTGTTAATTTCTCCATTATCTAAGAAGTGGACATAGTCTGTTATATTAAAATCACAATACAAAGTTCACCCCATAAGGTACTACTTTTTTGTTTTTTCAAATTATCTTGGTTAGGGTTAACTTTAACGAAAAAGTGTAGAGAGAAAAAGATTTCAAAACATTAACTGAAAAGCTGATTTAAAATACATGCAAACATACTTTCACGATGCTGGCTGACGTTGGAAAATATTTCACATCCACATTTCTTCAATTATGTAAATAAAAAATATATTATTGTGCTTTTGCCTCGCTTCACGCCATTATGAATGTTTTTGTTAAGTCCTTAAATATTTGAAATTCACGACTGTCTCCTGATATTCTCACCTCTCGTATGTCTAATTCATTTTGGTGCAAACGCTCGACATATTTCGACGTGGTTAAATGCTTATTTCTAACTATATGTAGGTATTTGATAACTGAGAAACCATTATCAAACAAACAACATTTCCGGAGGGAAAATATCACGACCAGTACGACCATATTAACGAATATTCAGCATGCATACATGTATCGGTCATACTATCCAAGTATTTACGCCTAAATGTACCATATTTATGATATGAGACAGGTAATACTTAATGAGAGAATGGAGAAATAGAGGTAATTATGATCACCCATGCTTTATGTCGGCGTGCAAATACCTATTAAATATAATTTATTCAAATTGAGATTATACAAACATGTACATAATATGTTTACCGAATATGTGAAATTTATTTAAATATTTGAAATAATGTCACGACAAATCGCCATTTTTCACATTGTACTTAAAAATGATTGGAGTTGAATTCAAATATTGCATAAAAATCTCTAATAGATTGCCATATTATAATTGTAATAAATATAAATCTGAACTCAAATCCATTATATTTCGCAAGCGGGCATAAATAAGTTTATATTTTCACATCTTTGGTTGCGTTTGCATTTTATTTTAAAATTTAATTGGTTTGTTATTATTTTTATCATTTTAAAATTAACAATTCCAAACTATAAGTAATAATTGAGTGAGCTTCTCAGGATCTGAATAAGTTAAAAACAAAGTCCAAAACTTTCCAGTACCAATTTATAATTTACCGTGGTATTTCTAGTTGGGATAAAGCGATTCATTTGATGAGACTAAGAGTTGTAGATAAAGAACTATTTACGTTTTTAACAATTTCTTATCTTTGCACAATGTGTTGTAGTACAAAACCCAGTTATATTCCAGTCGAATCTACGCAATGTTAATTCCCACTGTGAAAATTTTAATTCGTTGTTAAGTTAATTGAATTTATTTTTATTAGATTTGCTCATTTGGGATAATGCATGACCTTAAAGCTTTCATAATATAGCATATTAGCATACAGTACATTGAAAAATGCACGAGGGACTAGCAGTTGCTGTGTTGTCTGTTGTTGTGGGATATATGCACAGCAAGTAAAAATTCTGTTCTGCATACCTAAGTCACTACGGCGTGCTGATAAAATCCTTTACATACCGCATTTTATAGTAGTATAAAATTCAGTGATGTCTGACAGTAACATTGCTGATAGATAAAAGTTTCCTGTTTTATTATTTTTAGCTTATTCTTTTGCAATATCTTTTGTAAACAGTAATTTGAAGTGCAAACTTCTAAAAGATCTAAAAACTTGTGACATGCCATCTTTCGCTGTATCTACAAACTAATAATAACAGGTTTTAGTCGATGAACTCATCAATACATAGTGTTAAATTATACATTTAGCGATAGATGTCACCACGCTCCAATTTACTACTCGATTACCACTTTTAAGCTTTTCTCCAACAGACGGCTCCCGCTAGGAAAACCATGCCAATTTCTTAAATAGATGTATGTGTATTATTGTGTATATCTCAGGAAATCTAAAATATAAACTACCACAATAATTAGCGTATAAAAATTGTTTACAAAACGATAGTGTAAAGATGTCCATTTAGGTCATTTCCCCTTATTTCTGTGAGTTACAAAGGTTATGAAAATCCTCAAACTTCCTTTTTAAATCAAGAATTTGAGTCAAAAACTTTGATAGGGATTAATTTAGTTAAAAAGCACGTGGTTGGTAGTCGGTTTGATACCGGATCAAAAACTAAATTTTTGACTTTTGGATCATTCGCTATTTTTTGGTACACGATTTTTGATGTATGATTTACACTTGACGATTGAGAAAAACTTTGTCTAATCATTGCGAGGATTTCTACAACCAGGAAGGACCTCGATCAACAACCTTCAAATCTGGAGCGCCTGGAAACTCTCCAAATTTTTTAAAAGCTAAGTAATGACTGCACATATATTATAATTTTCAGTGTAAAACCGTTTTCCCATAGCGTTAGCTTTTCAAAAACCCTAGACTTTGCTGCATTCTTGGTATTTATTTTATTGTAAGATTTTTACCTTTCATTGTACTGTACTTTGCGGATTTATATAATAAATTGTATTTTTTTACTTCTTATTTTTATTGTTTGTTCTCACTCACTCTCAAGGATTCTGAAGATCTGGGACCTTGTTTTGCTTGTCCTGACTTTAGGTCGTAATAATCTTGTGGATAATAGTACTAATTGTTAACAGAAAAATCGTAGTAATTAGACGATAGACCATTCTACACTGGTTTATTCTACTTTCCAATACATCAAGTGTATCAAAATAAATACTAACATCATTACAATGTGTTTTCAAAAAGCAACTAAAAAAAACCATTGGTACATGACAGGAAAAAGGAAATATTTTTTCATGGAAAGGTAAATATGTTTATTTTCGTAAGATTTTATGATGATAAATGAATTTAGAGACAAAAATGCACAAAAAAAAAACAAGAAAAACAAACGCAACAAAAAGGTTACAAACAGAAAAGAAGAGCGAGGCAGGAAAGATTTAAAAATACAAAAAGTATGAAATATCAGTTAAATGTTAATAGGATAAGCGGAAGTTATAATTGGTGAAACTTGGCTGCAGAGGTTGCCGGAAAATCAGTAACCTCTGGTACGGTAAGGAGCGTTTGATCCGAAATGCGGCATTATGCCGTCTAATTTGCATTATGTGTCTTGTTAGCGGACTATCGCCCAGGTTGAACGAGTAGAAGTTTTGAGAGATATTCTGGACGTAGTCCGCTATCGAGGTTATTTCGTTGCAATGTGTATAAAGATCTCTGAGGGAAGTGTACCTTCCAGAATTCGAAATGAGGCGCAAAAATTTGTGCTCATGCACTGTTAGCTTTTTCATTATCGTGGCCGGTATGCTGCACCACAAAAAAAACTTACTATCTGCGCAGCGTAAATTATACATGTGAGGAATTTAATATTCAGTAGTTGTGTGGTAATAAAAGTGGAATATTTCAATGATTACAAATATAAAGAAAAATAAACAGTTAACAAACACGTATTGGTGAGAGGTAAGTGAAACCTCTTAGAGGGGCAGTGCTACTATCCGTCGGACATCATAGATGTCTCTGTGACATATAGGGACTTGCAAAATAAGTAACAAGAGCGGTGACTTCTAGCTCTGGTGGACTAAACTCCATTACTAGATGTGATTTGCAGGAAACAACCACTGAGCGGGCAAATACCCCGACGTACATCGGTGGCTAACTGTCACTTGTCAATTTCTAGTCAGACATAGACCGATGTCAAACTTCTGGAGTTTAGTCCGCAAGGGCTAGAGATCGCCGCGTTGGGTACTTATTTTGATATCCAGCGGATAGTAACATTGATCATCTAAGAAGTATCACACTTAGCTCTCACCACTGCCTCGTTGCATTAGTAGTCTAGGACTAGCACGTTAGCCATTAGCATTTGTTTGTTTCATGGCTTTTGGTATACTGATCAGAACATAAACCGAATCAAACCTGTATTTTAGATCAATCAAAATTTTTAAAGCCACACTTTAGGCCAGCCCAGCGCAGCCCGTCGTTGGAGTAATTCGCGGATGGTTCAAGTTGTGGTGCCAGAGTCCGAATTCAAATTGAAAATAGGTGCAGTGCGCGAACGGCGAAAGCCAGTGTTAGTGTTTTTCAGTTTAATGTTAAGCTTTCTTTTTTAAGCATTTGTTATCTTATCACTTATTTTCATTTAATTTTGTTAAAAGGAGTTTAGGTTTAGTGTTCTGTTTTTTCTTATACAATTTTTGCTTACGCCGAACCGGTCCCGTCTCGGCCCTTTTGAATTGAATTGAATTGATCAGAACATAAAAGTTCGAAACCGATAATGAAATATTCATATCAACTAAACAAAAAAAATTATATGCTAGCAATTTATTGCCCACCATCTACATGTAAATATTTTTTAAGTGACCAATTGATGCGTTAATGAAAATAAAAACAATATAAACTTCAACAAGATAAATCGGGATATTAACATTAATTTTAATTTACACTCAGAAGTAGACTCCAAATCGCTCCAAACTCGTTACCCGGGGGTTTTCGGGGATGCCGAATTCAATTCTGGCATTAGACTTCCCCGGGGGTATGAATAATAAAAATTTAGATTGAATATTAAATAAATAAATATTACACATATTATAAAAACAATTGCTTTGGAAGTCTTTTGTGCCTCGAAACTGGATTTGAAAAAGGCGCCAAAGCTATAAAGAGAGTAGAGTATCGTTACCACGGGGACCGGCGCGAACAGAAATATTCTGTATCGACCGAAGAGAAAAAATATGGGTCCAGTTCCCGCGCGCAGTCGGCGTCTGTGTGGCATCAGTATTACATCTGTCGTTCAGGACCACGTTGCTTTTTTGTTGTATGTAAATACAGTGCTGCAGTAATCGAGTTTCTTAGATTTTGGACCTTTTTTTGGTGTTTGAGTTCTGTCCGGCACTCTTATACCACGTTGGTTTTTTGTTATACGTAAATATAGTGCTAAGATAATCAAGTTTTTTGGATTTTGGACCTTTTTTTGGTGTTTGAGTGGTGTCCGGCACTCTTGGACCACGTGGGTTTTTCGTTATACGTCAATACAGTGCTATAGTGATCAAGTTTTTTGGATTTTGGACCATTTTTTTGGTGTTTGAGCTGTGTCCGGCACTCTAATAAAATTTAACAAAAACTCCTATTTGTTATTTGAATAAAGTATTATTTTCATAATTTGTGATTTTTCACTTTCTCCTTTACCATTTCCCACAGAGCCACCCCCGAGCACCCCCGGAGAAGTCTAATACCGGAATTGAAATCGGCATCCCCGAAAACCCCCGAGTATCGATTTTGGAGAGATTTTCATGGACGCTGCCATTTCCCCCCCCCCCCAGAATGACCCCCAGATAACCCCACAGAGGGACCCCCGGGCGCCGCCGGGGAAATCTAATGCTAGAATTGAATTCGACATCACCGAAAACCCCCGAGTAACGAGTTTGGAGCGCTTCCCATGGACTATGCCGTTTCTCCCCCAGAATGACCCCCAGACAACCCCACAGAGCCGCCCCCGGTTAATTCCAATGCCAGAATCGAGTTCGGAAGCCCCGAAAACCCCCGAGTAAATATTTCCGAGCGATTTTTCGGAGTTTCCAGTCGTTCATATAATGGTGCAAGTAATGATGCAATTGGAAAATGCATTTTCTGGACCAAAAGGCATTTTTCAAAAAATGGCTAAACCAGACTATGTAGAGTCGTTTCCTGGGACCTTCCTGAACACAATGCAGAAAACCGCATCTCGATATCTGCTGTGCCTAAAAATTTCCGCTATTCGGGCGATTTTGATCTAAATGCCCTGGACTAACAGAACGGACAGCTTTAGAACGATTAGATAAGTTTAAATAACAAACAAATTACTTTTAAATTAAAAAAGTCGTAAGTGATTCGTTATGTGTAAACAATTCTTTTAAAAATCCTATTAGGTATATACCCAATCAATTTTGGCATGATGAACTTTTCTGAGAGACATGTTTCAAGGCTTATACGACTAAAGCTTCACCATGCTTGCCATAGTCGGGTTTATAACTAACGTGCAGTCAAAAAACGCAACAAAAACTTTGCAAGCCAATTATTAACGCCGGTGACACATTCGACATTGTCTTATCAAACAAACCGACGCACATTAAAAACCTATAAGATAAGTAATTCAACTTGTAGGCGAGATAGTACAGAGAGTAACGGTATTTTAATGAGGTTATAAAGTTTTTTGTTGCGTTTTTGACTGTTCAGTAAATGTACACCCGACTATAGTCCGCTCTCTTATTTAAAATTAGAGCTTTTACCTCAGGTACTCTTACTACGTTTGATTTACAAGTCTATATACAACACTATTATACATTTTGTAAATGTAACTGAGATTAAGCTATAGGTGAATCTCGTAAACTCAGTATTTTTCCGTGCTTTCCGATGTCTCCCCTATGTTTTTTAAATTATAATTCCTTACCGACCCCAGGATGTGAAGTGTATGTCCCCCCGTTATTTTCCCTCGATTTCGTTCAGAGTATATCTGTTTTATTTGTGCTAGGTGTATTTAAGGTTTAATTGTAACTACCAGTATCTTGCTGTAGGGTTCGTGACCAAAATCCAAAAAGAAAATATTAAGTAAAAAGTACTTTTTGTAGCGTTCGTATTTTAAAAAATACATCGTACATTATCAAATCTAGACATACCAATAGATAGTAAATACGATGGCACTTTACGTAGCCAAATATCAATTTTCTGAAGATTATGTCTTAAATCTGTAAAAGAACTGGACCCAATTCCAGGTCTTCTTCTAATAAACAATATTTGCTGCAACTTGGAACAATAATATTTTAAGAAGTATTCTGGTACACGAATGCGGACACAGAATATATTCGTTCTATTTAATTAAGCCTTTAATCTGCTCTAATCAACATGGACTTATGGCAGGAAGATCCGTAACTACCAACTTATTCAACATGTTTTACAAAACTTTACAAAAGCGGTTGATAATAGTTATTAGATAGATGTTGCCGACATACAGGGTGAGTCGGGAGGAAAGTGCCAAACTCCGGGAGTGTATAGCACAAATAAATATATGATTAAAAAACCAAAAAGTTGTAATCCATGTTTTTATTTGTTGTCGAGTTACAGTGTCTTAAAGGTTTATTAACAAGAAATAATAAACGTTCAATTATAAACTTTCAATCTACAATAGATTTTCAAACATGTCTCCATGAGCGTGTGGCTTGCCTGAGTTCATCTTGTTGTTCCTTTATGTGAGCTGCAGCATTCATAATACAAAGAATTAATGCATCGCGATTGTCTACTTTTAATTTGTATACTTCACTCTTCAACCATCCCCACAAACAGAAGTATAATGGTGTGAGGTCTGGAGGCCTTACTGGCCAACTAATAGGACCACCGCGACCAATTTGTCGCCCTGGAAAAATTCTATTTTAATGCTGCCAAACCAGATTAACATAATGTGAAGGAGCTCCATCCAGCTGTTAATACAAGGCTTGTCTGATGTTTAGAGGAATATCATCTAAAAAAGCTTGTAAATCATTTTGCAAAAATAGCAAGTAATTTACTTCTGATAGGTTATTCTCAAAAATAAAAGGACCAATTAAGTAGTTATCAACGATACCACACCAAAAATTAACCGAAAAACGATGTTGAAAATTTGTTTCCACTGTTGCATGTGGATTTTCGTCAGACCATTTATGAGAGTTACAGGTATTGTTGAGCCGTCTCGAGTAAATATAGATTCATCGGTAAAAAGTATACAAGGAACCAAGTGACGATTAGCATTTATCCACCGGCAAAATTGTACATGCCTAGCATGGTCTCCGGGTTGCAGATGCTGCACCCTCTGTATGTGGTATGGGTATAGACCATGCTCATGCAATGTTCGAATCACTCTTGTCACTCTTGGAATTTCAAGTTATGCGGAAATTCTTCATGAGCTAGTGCCGCGATTCTCTTTCACCAAATCAAGAATGTTGAATTTGTTGTAGATTGTTACAGAAACTGTTCTACATGGAAGTCTATGGCGTGGAAATCGCTGTCGATATTTTCTAACCATGGAACGAGCATTTCCATTACAAAAACTATAAACAAACACCATATTTGCATATTGACGATGCGAGTAGATGTGCGGCATTGTTTAACAGTTTTAAAAAGTCATAAACAATAATAATGATAAGTAATTGTTTCACATTTAAAATGTGCTAACTTGCTTGATTAAATTTAAAAAGCAATACTAAATATTTGTTATTTCTTGTTATGAAACCTTTAAGACTCGAACTCGAAAACAAATAAAAAATGGGTTATAATTTTTTGGTTTTTTAGTCATATATTTGTTTGTGCTATACACTCCCGGAGTTTGATACTTTCCTCCCTACTCACCCTGTATAATACTTTAATCAATGTATAATATATAACTAAAAAGCTTAATTTTTATTAATATGATAGAAATTGTGCAGTTTGTCTTTAAGTATATAATGTGTTAAGAGGTCTCTATGATGACAACTTATTTCAAATATAAAAACGAGAATGGAGGGGGGGCATGGGGGATGAGCTTCCACCCCACCCAGGCTCTCACGGGACATGGTAACTTTGCGGAATATCTCTTTGATATAGGAGAGGAGTGCGTGTATTGTGGGAGAACGACGATACAGAATCGTGTTTTACTGCAACTGGTGGAGAACCGAGAGAATAGGAGACCATTGGAATCCTGGTAACCTAGGTAGGTACATGCTGCAATCGGAGGGGAACTAGGAAAGTGTAAGTCGAATAATGAGGGCAAAGGAATAGGATAGAGGAAATCTAGCTCCGCACCCCTAATCGTCTTAATAGATGGGGATATCAAGGAAAATGTGGGAAGTTGTACTAATACCAATTTATGATGAATGACCCGTGGCCTGATGGAAAGCGAAAGCAGTTTCAGGTCACGTGGAAACACTGATCCAGGACGGTTTTTTTTCGGTAGGAGTCCGACACTATTCGGTGCGGCAGATCCTAGCGCCGGGTGTCCAAAGAAGATTTCCCCTCCACCACAAAAAATAAGTTGCTATGATAGGATTATTTTCTAATGTTAACAAACACATGTTAAGGACGATTATCTTGAAAATGTATACATTTATTTTTATTAATTGTGAAAATCTTTTGGGGTTAGGTCCATGTGTATTAAAGAAAATTACTTTTTTAATTTGCCGACGTTTCGATATTTTTTAATATCATCCTCAGGACAATTAATATTCAGTTTTCCGTGTATAACATAAAAATAAATAAATAATGTACTAGAACATAAAATATATGGAGGGTTTAATAAACATACAGGGTGTTGCATCATGAGAGGGACATAGCTTAATAGGAGGTAGAGAACATCAGTGGTAACCGGAACCTCCCATAGAAATGTCTCATTGGGCCTTCACTACGAAGTTACAGGGTGTTAAATAATTTTTGGCCAAACCTGTTTTTTGTCATAACTTTGACAGGGAATGAAATAACGGATTCATATTTGGTACGGCTAATGTACTAACGAGCCTCAAGAGGTACATGTATAAAAAAAATATATCCAGGTCCGGACTCACTATAATTTATGTTTCTTCTTTGCATCAATAAAACATCACCCTGTATATATTTTTTTGAAATTTCGATACGATATTCGAAAAGAGCAAGAAAAAACAAACAAAATGGCCTATTTCATTTTTTTGTTACACCTTCGTGGTTATTTAAATACGTTGTTAAATGTGCAAGAAAATGGATTACAGAACCCTATTAAATGAGAGGCACGTGAAATAAATAGTTTTATAACTAAAATTTGCAAAAATTCTATTGAGCCTAGGTGGTCTGGGTGAATCCTAATTCCGGCACGTTTTAAAGGTCCATTTTGGTAAAAAAACTGTGGTCCTAATAAGTAATCGGGTATGAAATAACAAAATTTTTAATCAATCACAGTAGGCTTGTTCAAAGTGACAGATAATAAAAAGAAATCTCCTAAACAGTTGAATAATTGTTTGTTAGTAATTTAATGTGTCAATAATCCGCATCTAGTTAGTGAAAACTTGTGAAAATATTTTAACTATGCCAGTAAAATTTACAAACGTGGAATATGCTGACATAATATTCATCTATGGTTTCTGTAATGGAAATGTTAGGTCGGCGGAAAGAGAATATCGGCTGCGTCTTCCTGGTCGTCGATGCCCTAATCATGAAACCGTTAGTACGGTGTTCCAGTATGCAAGACAACACGGAAAGTTTCCTAATTCTGCAGTTGTGGAGCGTGTTTTACAACAAGGTGTGCAGGAACAAAACAATATTATAAACATAGTTCAAGAAAACCCAAATATGAGCACTAGACGAATCAGTTTGGCAACTGGTATTCCTCATTGGCGAGTATGGAGAACCCTAAAAAGAGAACGTTACCATCCATATCATATCCAGCAGGTACAGCGTCTTCAACAAGGCGACGATATCCCCCGCCTGGCATTTTGTCATTGGTTGTCTAACCATCGCCCAGTCATTTACAGAACCTTATTTACGGATGAGGCACAATTTACAAGGGATGGAGTAAACAATTCACGAAATAATCATAAATGGGCACAGGAAAACCCACATGCGGTACGCCAACGCCGTTCGCAACACAGGTTTTCTGTAAATGTTTGGGTCGGACTTGTGAATAGACATTTGATAGGGCCACATTTTTTTGAAGAAAGATTGAATGGTGAAATTTACTTTGATTTTCTTCAAAACATCTTACCGAATATCGGTATAAGAGGCATGTTGTTTCAGCATGATGGGGCCCCACCACATTTTAACCTTCAAGTAAGAGAACACTTAAACAATGTGTATCCTAATAGATGGATTGGACGCGGGGGTCCACATGAATGGCCACCAAGATCTCCTGATTGTAACCCTTGTGATTACTTTTTATGGGGCCACTTAAAAAACGAGGTTTATAGCATTGAAATTGAAAGTAGACAACATTTAGCTATTGTTTTGTTATTTATTGTTAATTGAATGGAAAATATTTTATTTATTTAGATTTTAGTTTGTTCTCTTTTCCAATTTTTATTAAGTATAAAATGTTGATGATTTTCTTGATCAAAGTAACTGGTTGCTTAGGCCTAAATGGTTTAAATTATCTGTCACTTTTATTCTTTGAACAAGCCTACTGTGATTGATTAAAAATTTTGTTATTTCATACCCGATTACTTATTAGGACCACAGTTTTTTACCAAAATGGACCTTTAAAACGTGCCGGAATTAGGATTCACCCAGAACACCTAGGCTCAATAGAATTTTTGCAAATTTTAGTTATAAAACTATTTATTTCACGTGCCTCTCATTTAATAGGGTTCTGTAATCCATTTTCTTGCACATTTAACAACGTATTTAAATAACCACGAAGGTGTAACAAAAAAATGAAATAGGCCATTTTGTTTGTTTTTTCTTGCTCTTTTCGAATATCGTATCGAAATTTCAAAAAAATATATACAGGGTGATGTTTTATTGATGCAAAGAAGAAACATAAATTATAGTGAGTCCGGACCTGGATATATTTTTTTTATACATGTACCTCTTGGGGCTCGTTAGTACATTAGCCGTACCAAATATGAATCCGTTATTTCATTCCCTGTCAAAGTTATGACAAAAAACAGGTTTGGCCAAAAATTATTTAACACCCTGTAACTTCGTAGTGAAGGCCCAATGAGACATTTCTATGGGAGGTTCCGGTTACCACTGATGTTCTCTACCTCCTATTAAGCTATGTCCCTCTCATGATGCAACACCCTGTATAGTAAAATTACTTTCTTCTTGCGTGGATAGCAGTGACACACATCCGTGACAAAATTAGTTAATTTGAATCTACAAGATATGAATATTTTCACAATTTTTTTAATTTAAATTAACTGATTTTGCAAACAACTGAGATTATTGAGTGAAAATTCATATCACTGACACAGATCGTGTAAGCCCCCGGCTGGATATAGTACTGTATATTTTAAGCATACTTAATGATGCTTACTTAGCTTTACCGAATTCAAATTCAACAACATAAAATTAAATTTTTACGAAAAGTACATCTGTAACGTCTTAGAGCGATTAGGTCACACGCCCAATTGTTCTACAAAATCACATTCTAGACTCCTCAATTTTGTGAGCATTCGAACTCATGTTCTAATGTTTACAATTTGTCAGCTTTGGAAACTTTTTAAGATGCGCGAAAATTAACCGGTGATAAATATGCACAAAAGGATTGGTGAAATTTCACTTTTGTAATGCACACGTCCACAATAATAGTAAAAGTTACACTGTACTATACCGGGTGTTAACGGATCATGGTAGACCCCTTTCTTCCCCTTATTTTTAAGAATATCGGAATGAAACTTGGTACATGTATTATATGACTAACAAGGCATTTTGTGGCATAACTGTAATTTTTCCCACTTCCGGTTTCACCGGAAATGACCCCAATTTTTTATTTTTAAATGGAACACCCTGGATATTATTATATTTTTGGAATTCTTGAAAAATTCTGAGTACGATGATGCCCCGTAAGTGACATTTCGACTCCACGAAAAAAATTTGACTCGACATTTGTTGGTACATCTAGAGTGCCACGACTAGAAAAAATTGCTTGTAATGGACCGGTGTGATGTCGGAAAAATCAAATAGAGCATAAAAATTTGAGAATGTGTATTTTGTGGGCCATCAAATTTGGTCTGAACAGTTTTTTTATCAAAACTTATTTTTTTCAAATGGAACCATAATGGTAGACTACTACCATAAAATAGTTTATGTTCTAAGGAATGGGTCGATATTCCCAAAAGCAATTGTCCTATTTTATTTTATTTTTTGTTTTTTTTAAATTTTAAGTCAAATTTTTTTCATACAGTCGAAATGTCACTTATGGGGAATCAACATACTCAGGATTTTTCAAGGATTCCAGAAATATAATAATATACAGGGTGTTCCATTTAAAAATCAAAAGTTGGGGTTATTTCCGGTGAAACCGGAAGTGATAAAAAAAGACAGTTATGCCACAAAGTATCTTCTTAGTCATATAATACATCTACCAAGCTTCATTCTGATGTTCTTAAAAATAAGGAAAAAAGGGGGTCTACCACGATCCGTGTACACCCGGTATGGTATTAAAACATAATTAGCTTAGATTTAGAACCATCTCTCCAGAGTCAAGCAGAACATGCAGATAATTTTTAAAATTAATATTTTATATTCTTAAAAATTTAGAACATACATTTTCAAGGATATTTTTGTACATTTATTTAACGTCGGCCTATTTCCGCTACTAAGGCCTAACACCGACGCCTGTAAACGAGCTACCCCCTACCAGGAAGTTTGCCGAACCTCTTCCTTTAAGAAGGGTAGGGATCTTTTACTTGCCTAACATTTAATAGACAAGGGACCGACGGCTTTACATCCCCTCCGAAGGATGGTATATACAAGCCGCTGGAAGATGTGTGAGGCGAGGACGCGGTGAACACGAACAGGGCCCACTTGTTGGGAAAATAAAAAATTGGAACTGTGGTGGTTTTGAGCTGAGACCCTCGAGGGCGTTCGTGCACTTTATTTGTTGAAATTTCGGAGTTCAAGGAGGTTCCTCGAAAGTTGCTGATCAGGGTATGAGACTATACCCTGTGTATTGAAATGAAGACACTTTGTTTTAAAACGAGTTACAGATTTTATTCAAGTATGTTGACAAAGTTTCGTACGGAAATTAATTTATTTTTTACAATAATAATTTATTAAGGTAACTGTTCGACACTGAATTTTGACTTAAAGTCGGTTAAGTATTTTTGAATTATTTTAAAGTGTATAATTCTGGGAAAATTTATTATATTAAGTTAGCGCGAAGGCCGGTAGATATTTATTTTAATTCAAAAGAAAAATAATATTTTTTACAAGGGTTCACCTTGGAAGTAGCGCGGGCACTGTATTCAAATTCACGAGTAACGCCGAAGAAACTAAACTTAGCTAGAGCTCGTGGAGCTCGGGTATTTATATCGTTGGGAAATGTTGCGTTTGGCGCGCCCCAGGTAGTCCAGGGTCCCGTTTTAAAAGAGCTGGAAACGGCACCATGTAGTCTGGATCGGCTCGACTGCGTAAGGTTGCACAACATTGCGCAACCTCTTGTTAAATTTTGGGAAGGAAAGTTATATCGGAAAATACGTCTTAAAAAGAGGAATTTTTTGGTGTAAAAAGAATTTTGATATCGATATTACTTTAGAAGTTATCGAGGTTTGATTGAGGTAGAATTAAGTGTTTTGGGATTGACCCCGTAAAGTCGTCCCGAAGGTCCGATGTTGACGAGCTGGAAAGTTAATTAAAAAGGTGCGATAGTCGGCTGTGCCTGGATATGAGATAAGATACGGGTCGAAGATAATACCGATATGGAATGCGGTATACGGGGGATGACTAAAAAGTGAGAGAATTTAGAATAGAAGCGGACAGCATTATTTCGTTGGATTCGATGGTGGTGTGGTATCGAGAAGTACGGAGAGTAAGTTTATGTATACGGGGGGTGGTCGAAAAGTGTTGGGATTTTTGGAAAGCAAACTGCTTATAAAAATTGGACGCGTTGAATTGAGATGATGAAAATTGGGGTTGGGATTGAGAATTCGGTTAAGTTTGAGATTATACAGGGCGAGTATTTTTGATGTGGGTTTTTTGATGTATTTTTGTTTTGAAATGGTGAATTTGGGTTTTTTGGTTGGTTCGATGATAGAAATAGGTTATTTGAGAATTATCGGTGATGTTTGCATTTTTCCAGAATTATTGTTGTGAATCTGTCTATTTCGGTTAACTTAAGTATCGTAACTACTTTTTTTATCGCCTTTGACAGGGCGTACGATACTTTTGATTTATTTTCGTAATTTTAGAATTTTTTGTATTTCCTTATAGTGCTGAAAGCAAGAAGTACTATAACAGCCGACGCGAACACTCATCCAACTACTAACCGCGCCTTACGTTGCTTTACATCTCATATCGAAGTATGTACATAGTAAAGATGCACGCACGCTCGCCCCTTGTTTGCAAGGATTAAAATATTTATTGTTGATAATATAATTTCTTGCAAATAATTGAAAATATCATATAAAGCGAATAACCTTTTAACAACATGTAGGAAAGAAATACAGAAATTGTTTCTGGAATATGAATATTAAATATATTCCGTAGAAAACTTTGCATCGCATTATCGGGGTTGCTCCATAAAGGGAATTAATTTGATGCCAGGTAGGTAGTTAGGTGAGCATTATAAAGACCGCCCGAGGCTAACGTAATGAATATTGGGAAAAAAGTTAATCGCAAAAAATAATAAACCTGACATTTCAGAATGTGATACATATGATGTGGAAGAGAGAGATTGGACTGTACTTTGAATTGTGAAGCGATATTCCATTTAGTGAAACAATGAGGATGGTTTATCCTCTTCCCAGTAATGAATCGGTCTCAGTATAACCCAGGGTGTCTGAAATTAACTATGCTATAGCATGAGTGTAATTGATCCAACCTCGTTCTATTCTCTGTGCATACCGTGAGATCTGATAAGTACCTAACAATTACAGCCACATAATTTAAACACCGTCATAGTAATTACTTACGTAAGGAATGGTGATGTAAATAGCGATTTATTTTAATGACGCTGGTATCTGCGGGTGTATGAAAAGTACAAAGTATAATATGTGTTCGTAAAAATGAATATAAAATTTATTTTTATAATCGCGCAATTTCCTTAGATACATTGCCGGTCAGTAAATAGTTAATATTTTCATTACTTTATACGACTATACTTCAATTCATTCCAGTTCTATCTCCTACCAATTCAACTGAATCATTGAAAATTATCAATATGTAGTAAGTTATCTTTGTCGGATCGTGACTGCTACTACCTGTTGAAGATGATTTGATGCTGCAGATGGAGATCCCTATATCATTATGGCTACATTGATGTCATCTACGTGTAAATCAAACCTGTGTATTTAAATATCATCGATAAGATATTATCAGAGTATACGCTCACCGTTTACGTTGCGAGGTCGAGATAGATACAAGTACCTAAATTTGATTTTCCATCATTGTAGCAAGGAACGCCCTGTGATGGCTTGAACTTGATTGATTCACTCAGATCACGTAACGGTAATTGACAGTCATAGTGAGTTGAGATACAGTAGCGTGAGCATGTAAGTGAGATTTCAATGAGCAGTATCTCATTATAGGAAGAACTGATATTATCTCGCCATTATCTACTAACCCCCCCCCGGGTCCTTGCCCTGAACATTGTATATGCGTATTAAGTTGGAGATAGTTATAAGCTGTTCTATTAATATTTTCTAACGGAAATTAGCATAACATTACGGAATTAATACATCCGGAATAAACCGGGTATAAAGATTCAAATCTATGCGTCAAATAAGCAGTAAGTATAAACGTCTCGCTCTCGTTGCATGAAATGAAAGTCATGAATTTCAATATAAAGAGAAATAATATTTTTTCAGATGACAGTCTAAATATTCGTTTTCAATTTAAAACCTTCGTTACCGTTCCAATAAATTTACCTCAAATAAAAACTTAATCGTGTCATTTATATTAAACTGAAAGACTTGTTTTAAAAGAATGTTTTCCACGATTCTGCATAATTTTCATTTTCTGAAATAAAGAAGAAATCAGTAAAGCGGATATTTGAATTACTAGTATTCTTCGTTATATTTCCTGAGCATCAATCAATCAAAAATTATTTATTGATTGAAAGGAGCTTAAAAGTTAATAGAAGAATAGTAATTATTGAGTTAAATAATTAAAAATTGAACAAGTAAATTACAAACTCAATTTGATAGGCTTAACCGCGATATTGTTGTTAGAACATTATGATTTAATCTACTTTATAAACCTGTGTGTGCACAACATAAAAAAGCAGTATGTAACGTACAGTGGATAAAAAGGCAATCAAAAAAATATATACAAAATGGCCATGGCCATTGAACTTATATTTGGCTTTAAAATCAGTAAATTATGCCCCATATCTAGTTATTGTTCGATAAATATGCAATACAGCATTGAAACACCACCCCAAATTCGAAGTGGATTACATTTTCCAGACTGCAAATGCTACGTTCAATTTAAACTAATTGTATGTGAGTAGTTAAAACAACAACTCAAAGACAAGTGGTAGATAGATCTTATTACACAAAGTTGAGGGCCGTCAAGAAGTCTAGACAATCCATGTTATGCTGTAGTGAATGCCACAACATTAGTTCAATTACTATAATTGATTATTACTTGAGTATAAGTAATTTTTATTGGAATTTATTTTGTAAAAATTAATACAAAGTAGACAGAAAAATAAGGAATACAAAGAAATAATACGCATTTTGATATATCTAAAAATAAACTAACGGAGAATACTGTGAAATCCCTCATATGTAAACGTCCTAAGATAAAGTGCAAGATTTATATATTACATTTTGTACATAGCGATAAACACGATTCAGTTTCACTACAGTAACTTAACACTTAACAGCAAATGGTAAGGATTATGCTTGTGCGGCTGTATGGGGACATAATCTTTAACAGGACAGGGTTTAATACAACTAGTACTTATATCGCAAAGGATTTTCATATGGAAATATAAGTACAAATTTATTCAAATTAGAATAAACATAGGCAAATAGAAGACGAACATCATATTTTGGCATGCACACATTTTGATTAGTTTTAAAGGAAACAGAGTGCGGATGTCAAAACTTTTCTGCACACAAATACCATATTTACGACTGAGTAGTTTGTTTCACGAATTATGGCTCATCTAGCATAACTTTGGAATACAATGTTTAAATTCTTTATGGATTAAGTAGTCAACAAATTTGAGTGAAGAAATGTGATCTTAAATAGGATATTACGTAATATGGTTTCAGATTCTTTTTCCGACTTCTATGCAATTATTAGGCAATTCTGATTAGTTTCATATTAACATTATCGACAAAATAATGGAAATAGATATAGCTTCATATCAACTACAAAACATCATGACATCGTGTTATAAAAAAACCCCTCTCATTAAACAAAGGACAGTCCAAAGAGATGTGCCCTGGTGGAATAGGGATCTCAGGGCTGAGACTAGGTAAGCTTTTAACAGAGTCAAAAATTCTGGACATTAGGAGAACTACAAAAAGCCCTTACGGAGTACAACAAAAAATTGAGAAGGTCTAAAAGAAGATCATGGAGACTGTTCTGCGAAGGGATAGATGAACCCACCTACAAAAAGTGGAATAGGGCTGCTCAAAAAGCCCGATGGCGAATACAAAGAGAGTCAGCAGGAAAACATAAGAGTGCTTTTAGGCACTCATTTCCCAAGCTCTCACGTAATTCAGGGTAAATTTCCACAAGACTATCTAAATGAGGATGCTCATCGTCCTACCAGAGCAGGAAGACGACTGACTGGAAGAATATTCACCCCTAACAAAATTAAATACGCAGTATTTACCTTGAAATCAAGGGGTAGAGATGGCATCTTGTCTACCTTACTTCAACACGGAATTGAGGATCTTATCCCATGCCTGAGAAGTATATTTATAGTAAGCTATATATTTGGGTATATTCCCCAAGCTTGGAGGGAAGTTAAGGCGGTGTTTATAACAAAAATATTTTGACATCCACCAGACGAACCTAAGTGGTATCGCCCCATTAGCTTAACCTCATTTCTCCTACAAACATGGAGACACATTTATATCAATATATTAGAAACGAAATCCTTACAGGAACACGCTAAACAATTTGCCTATCAACCTGGCAAATCAACAATAAATTGCCTGGTTCAAGGCATTGAAAAGACATTCACAGCTAAAGAAATGGCTATGTGTGCTTTCGTAGATGTAGGAGATGCTTTTGACAACACCTCCTATGAATCCATACAAAAAGCTGCCGAAAAAGGGGGAATACAGTCACCTACAACTAAATGGATACAATCCATGTTCAGAAGAAGAATTATTGCCATAAGTGTAGGGGATGAGTCGGCTACGGTGACTGTAGTCAGGGGTGCCGTAGGCTGTTTGGTAAAACTGGTTATCTTTCGATTGTCAGACCTATGGTGCCCTACGCATCATGCGTATGGTGGCCAAAAACAGGAAAAAATAGCACAGGGAAAGTTGCAGAAACTGCAACGCCTTGCCTGTTTGGGAACTACAGGAGCAATGCATTCGTGTCCCCCGGCAGCTATGAAAGCTATGCCTGACCTACTTCCCTTGCACTTACATGTAAGGGAGGAGGCAACACTCAGTGCCTTACGACTGCACCGGGCACATAAATTTAAACGAGGCGACCTGATTGATCACTTAAGGATTCTGGAGTTAATCAGTTTGAAGTCCATGATGACCTCCCCCCCCCCCCCGCATGAACCCACTGACTCAATGCCAATCAAGCAAGACTTTGACTACCTGTTTGACTTGCTAATTGAATGTCGTCAGACGCGCAAGATAGAAGGACTGCGATTGGAACAAGGGTCACTCATCTGGTATGCAGATAGATCTAGTTACCATCGGTAACACCCCAACAAATTTACGCTATAGATCTGTGTGCACAGAAATGCCTAAATAAAGGCATCTCAAGGGCAAAGATCTATATACTATCAAACAGCCAAGTAGCACTAAAGGCTCTACGGTTCTATACCTTTACGTCTAAAACTACCTGGGAATGTAGACAATCCCTGAACCAACTGGTCCGAACCGTTTTGTGTCCTGGCCAAGAGACACATAGCGGAGGAGATCCAAGAATGGGAAAAGATAAAGAAAAAGTCCTACTGGAGGAATAGTCCAGGCCAAAAACAAGCGAAAAAGTTTATAACTTATTCGGCAAAGAACGCCACAAGGCTTCTCGAACTTGAAAAGTCCGAATTAAGGCTAATATAGGCCTTCTAACTGGCCACTGCCCCTTGGGATATCATCTCAAAAATATGGGCAAGGCAGTAGACAACAAATGCAGATATTGCGATACTGCAACTAAAACTGCGGAACACATGCTTTGTGAATGCAAGGTGTTAGTCCGCACTAGACTAAAGTTCCTAGAACAGGTGTAATTAACGCCTGAAGACATAGGGATATTAGCCCCCAGGGAAATCGCAAGCTGTGTAAAAATTCCTGGAATCCTGAGTCAACAATTAGGTGTAGGATAAATCACAAAAAAAATCTTTTAGGTCGAAGTGAGGTAAAGCTGTTCGAAACCAAACGACCCCGTAAAGCAATCTACAATCTAGGGAGACAAAACCGGATTGAAAATATTTCCTTTTAGATTATCTTAGTCCAATTTATAATTTTCCATAACTTCCTGCAACAATACCTAATTCTGAATTCTCATTTTGACACTTACAGGTTGTGACATTTATTTTGTTCCGGTCTTACGTGTTTTGAAATCATGAAGGAAAAAAAGATGTTGTTTCTTTCCAACGATCAATAATTTAGGGGTTGGGTTACTAGCATTTCGCTAATAAACAGGTGTTTCACTTTGCACGGTAAATCAAAGCGAAGAAACTGCTTGTAAATGGCGTTGGCATTACTGCTCCTTAACCAGCTAACTTTAAGCTACCACAACCGGTAAGTATATAAGCTGCTGGAAGCTAACTTGCAACATACGAGGACGATTTTGTAGCATATGTTGCTAATTCATCAATGATGCGGTTACAAAATATATAGCTACTGATTGGAAAAACTACAATTTAATGGCATATGTTGTACTGAAGTACAGTGTCAGTACAAAGGTATGGATATAAGTAAATTTGTAATAACTCTTACTTATTTAAATGTGTAGCACACGTCGATATCTAAAACCAGAATAATCGAAGGATAAAGACTACATTTTCCGTCACAATATAGTTCGCTCAACTCAGATCATGTTTTTAAAAGTAGACATTAATCTAGGTGTAACTATTTGCGTACAATATCACAGAACACATGCGTTCATTATGTTTTTCTTGAAATGCAAAAACTAAAGCACTTTTTTAACGATACCGCCAATATTCACTATAAATAGTTTAAATTCCATATAAAATTTGGTCCTAATAAGCTTATAATTAAATGGACGTTTACAATTTTAAGAATATACATACAATATTACAATGTTATAGAATTCTAAAGGAATATAACGTACATATATGTTTTGAAATAGCTTATTAAAAGCACATATAATGATTGTTATAGTAGGCAGTTCTTATATCTGCAACACTGCAATTAAAAAGGTAAATATTATCCTGAATATCATGCCAGTTGTGACACATAACATACACCGGTGACAATTTTAATAGATTTGTTCTTGGTGTGGGTAAGTAGAAAAGATTAGTTAGTCTTGTTTGCACCAATGGTATATGAACAAGCGCATTGACTTTTGCCAAGAGTTCGGGACATTTTATTTTATTTATTTATTTTTTTTATACATTTATTTAACGTCGGCCTATTTCCGCTACTGAGGCCTAACACCGACGCCTGTAGACGAGCTACCCCCAACCAGGAATTTTGCCGAACCTCTTCCTTTAAGAAGAGTAGGGATCTTTTACTTGCCTAAGATTTAATAGACAAGGGACCGACGGCTTTACATCCCCTCCGAAGGATGGTATATCTCCTATACAACCCTCGCCTAAGGTTGTATAGCTTCCGCGCATACACTGATATACAAGCCGCTGGAAGATGTGTGAGGCGAGAACGCGGTTTCCGTTGGAATGGTCACCATCCAAGTACTAACCGCGCCTGTCGTTGCTTTACATCGCACATTTTATTTTATTATTGACAAGTTTATGAAAACAGCAGAGTGAAGGGACCGCCTTCTGACTAGTTCATCAGCTTTGAACCTCTCTAGCAGTTTGTCATGTGGAAACCCTATTGGTGGATAGATTTTGTCCTCCTTAAATGCCATAAATTTTCAAAATCGTCTATGGATTTGTTCGATAGCGTGACTATATACAGCGTAATTAGGATTCCACACGACAGAGCCGTACTCAAGTTTAGACCGCACAAAAGACATAAATAGAATTTTTAATGTGTCGATGTTGTTAAGCTCACCGGAGTTTCTAATGATAAAGCCCAGCGATTTGTAAGCTGATGATACAGTGATATTGACGTGCTGATTAAAGGTTAACTTAGTATCAAAGGTAATGCCTAGATCTTTAAATACCTCTGGTTTGTTTAAATGTACCTGATCTATAGCGTAATCATACTGCACAGGATTCAATTTTCTAGTATAGGTGACAGAGTTATATTTAGCGGCGTTGAGAGGTAGGGAGTTTGAGGTACACCAATCGTTTATTAGATCCAAATCAGCTTGCAGTAGCAAACAGTCAGATTCATCCTTGATAGCTAGATATAATTTGAGGTCATCCGCATATAGTAGACAACAGCAGTTCAGACCAAGTACGATGTCATTTATAAATAAAATAAAGAATAAGGAACCCAGCACTGACCCTTGTGGTACCCCAGAAGTACAAACAATACTTTCAGATTTATGCCCACGATATTGAACATATTGATTTCTACATTTTAAGTAGGAGAAGCAGAATAGAACTAAGTCTCGGTTAAAGCCGAATGCTTTCTCAGTAAGATACCGTGGTCTAGTCTGTCAAATGCCTTTGAGAAGTTCTGTATAAATAACATCTACCTGTCCATTACCATCCAGTACCTCCGAAATAAATTGTGTAACACAGACTAAGTTGATTGAAAAATATTGCGGTATGGTTTTCAGAATTATACTCTGGTAAGATAACGGTGGGTTCTATAAATGAAATATGTTGTAATATGTTGAGTTGAAAAAGGGTAGATGCTTGGACTGGAAGACATAGTTGTAATCTATATATTTAGTAAATGCACTTGCAAGAACCTGAGATGTTTTATTTAGACAATCGTATGCAGAAAGTTGAGCTAGTTTAGGAAGAAGTACATTATTTGTTCGGCTGCGATATTTCATTATAAATTATTGGGCAAGAAATTCCCGTCTGGGGTTAATGGGGGTTCATTAAATTATGTTAGAAGGGCAGCAGTCGGAGTTCTTTTAAGTGCGCCAAGTACTAATCGTAAGGCTTTGTATTGGAGCCTGTCTAATCTGGTAAGTCTTGATTTTGTGGGTGAGCCATAAAGAAAACAGCCATAATCTAGGAATAGATCGAGTATAAGACCTAAAGAATAGAAGGCTTACTTTAGGATCCGCGTCCTAAGAACGTCCAATTGTTACTTTTAAGATATTGAGACTTTTTTCACATTTGACCAGACATTCGGAGATATGTGTTTCCCATGTCAATTTACTATCTATGGTCAAACCGAGCTATTACAAACTGGGACCTTTATGGCTACTAAGTTCAAATTGTTGATCTGAGGTAATGTATGTCTTGAATAAAAAACCACTGCAGATTTTTTAGGGGAAATGTCAAATCCTTGTTGAAAAAGACAACTTTCACAGCAGTACATAATATATTTCAAAGCGTGACGCATTGTTTATAGGTCCTATTGGAAATATACATACAGAAATCGTCTGCATACTGTAAAACATTATAGGAAGTTTATTTTGAAATAATCAATTATTTAACTCCACACGTACAATGTACTTCGAGTGACGTCATGCGCACACCTCGTCCACGATTGACCTCGGCGTGATCTCCTTTTTCATAGCGTCATAGCTACCTTAATGAACGTATTACTTTATATAAGGAGCTTCTTTGTTCTCCTTTACTTATAACTAAATATTTCACAAATAAGTAAGAAACATTGTCTCGGAAATGGGGTGAAATGAGAGAAGTAACTTCTTCTGTTTATCATACTTTGCCAACTAATAAAATATCCATAATTTCATATATTTTCTCCTTCACAAGATATAATTTTAATACAACATGCACACCTAACCAAAACAGTTTACTCTTACTAAATTTCACCCTTCCATCAACTTGTATAAACAATACCAACATTTGTCACTAAACGACATAGCCATTATATGTTCCACTTTGTATTTTCTTACAGTGTTGAAAGCAAAGTGCTTCGTGTTGAGGTGTCAAGGGCTGGGGGTTAGGCATTAGGGTCCAGTAGTTAAGTGGCTTGTGAATAATCATATGGGAATTCTATCTCTTTACTATTGACCACATATATCCAAGTTTATCGAGACTGTCAGGTTTCCCATAAGTAACGATCTTACCACTCTGTTGAAAATATAGGTCACTTAGAAATCTTATTCACGAGATCGAATATATGTGACCACAATTCATTACGCAATTTTTATATCAGGTCATGTTTAGAAAAACAAAAAACCATGAGGTTACTATTATATTACGCGAATTGTCTTTGTATACCTACAGTTATTATTGTCTTATTACTTTTTAATCAAATATGTTATTATTAGATTGAAAATAGCCTCAAATTTGGAATAAATGGAAATAATTAAAGGTTAATGAAACTTACCTAGATCGAGCAAACAGAAAGTGACACCGTTTGATAATTTTGGAAGTAACTTGGAAGCGTATTTCAAATAATGATTCTGTTTCATTATGATGACATAAAATATGTTTCGAATATAAAGCAAAACATTTTGGATTTGGCTGTGACGTAATAGGTCTGTCCACAAAAAAATTAATGTATATTAAAAGTTGTGAAAAATAGAGATTTTTACCTAGTAACATCAATATTATAACTGTGGTTGAAAAAAGCCAATCCGAACAACAGCAGCGCCCGTAGAAATTTCTTATTTTATTTCAGTCACAAAATGCGTATGATAGTTCGTTATCTATTGCGATTTTTTTGAAACCTAAGATAATATGCATTGAGCATTATTTCCGAACATCCAATACAGACAAATGAAAACAAACCATGTATTTCGATATTTAGGTTGTGAGACGAAAATTAGCGTACCTTGAAGACTGTTCCAAGCAGGTATTTATCTTGACGGCTCTCTAATTGAATTGGGCCTTACCTGAAACAAAAATTAAAATGTTTTATATAGCCAAATATTAATTACATGTGAGTAGTCATTTATATAATATAAAAATGCCTGCTTGTTACTTAGACCGGGATCTGAAAGGAAGTGAGTTTGTCAAATATGAGGACCGCATTCTTCCACCAGTTATATATTGTAGAGGTCCTAAAGTTCAATATTTTTTTGTTTCCAGGCAATTGAATGGTTCATTATTTTTTACACTATCTCCCCACAATTATTGAGAAAGTCGGTTTAGCAAAATGCGGAATTCAAAATTTCATGTTTCTAACCCAACTGTAAACTGTATATTCGGCGATTTTTATTCATATTTGATTGCACCTTTATTTATTGATTTAACATTATAATTTGGAGTAGATTCTATACGAAGCTGAAATCTATTTGGATGCCTCTAGCTTCCCATGTTTGTCTCAGTTTCGGTTTCGATTTTATTGGCAGCTTATTTCATTCCATATTTTTTCTATTCAGAATGACGATCTGTCAATATATTTCCTTTATACCTTGTTTAATTTTCGCTTTTGTGTTCACAGTAGTACTAGTAGTACAGTAGAGGAAGATAAGCGTGAAGAACGAGTGAAATTTTGTGTTATAATTTATAAAACTCTTGTGTTTTCTAGATATAGTTTAAATTGACACGCCTGAATATATGCATTCACAATAAGTACATTTGGTCCGAAATCGCTTCTTCACAAAAGTTTCCATCTGATAATCTTCTCCTTTCATAAATTGATTTATTTTAAATTCAAGCTCAGATTCGGTATTTATATATACCAGTTATATGCAAATGTTTTCCTTTATGATGTATTTAAATTTAATTTTAAAGTTTCCTTTGAGAGTTTCGAATGATAATTAAGTTCTGAATAAATTGAGGTAGGAATGGCAAAGCCGGGAGAATTCCGTGTTTTAAAGTAAATATACCTTCAGAATCTATTCTTGTTTGAGAAAAAAGTAAATTATACTGCTTAACAATAATTGAGTTATGAAATTTATTTTTTGTATATTTATTAAAAGGAACATAGAAATGGAAAGACTTCAGTTTTGTGTTACTGGATGCCAACGAATAGTAGAGGCAGATTGCCCCTACTTTTCAAATTTGTTCCCAAATGTGTAGAATTATCTAAACGAAATAATTAATGAAATGATACTTCTAATAGGTAGAAGTTGTGAAAAAAATTGGATAATGGGAAAAATTTGAACAATGACGAATGTTTATTTTTTAAACATATTTTTTTTCTGTTTCGCCATTATATTTACCATATTGAGAAAAAAGCTTCTATGAAATTAAATTTCATCTAAAGCCAAGACTATAAAAATTGTTTCCATTAAACTGTTCAATTACAATATTGTCTGAAAGTTATTTGTGGCATTCTATGAATATTCTTTCCTATTATTTGGGTTTTCTACCACATGTACTATTATCCTCTTCAAAACAAATCACCAAATCTACAAAATAATAGAATTATTGGAAAAAAACCTCTGCGCCCGTGACGTTTACGCCAAAGGAAAAGTCAGAGGTTATGTTTTGCAAATAATATAAATCGGAATAAACACAAAAATAATGTATTTTGCTGACGTTTCGGAAAGTAATCCCTATTTTCAACATTTATGAAAACTCTATCAACAAAGGCTTCAGGATATTGATTTTGTACTAGAACCTCTTTGATAAATTTTTTCTCGTTATTTAATATTTCATTATTAGAAGAAATTATTTTGGCCCTATCGTATAAACATTTTACAACACCCCTTTTAACATTTATTGACTGATTTGAGTTAAAATTTAGATATCTATTAGTATGTGTTGGTTTTCTATAAACGCTTGTTTCAATTGTATTATTTATCCTTCTAATTAAAACATCTATCAATCATCATCAACAATCAGGTACGACAAAAACCTGAACGTCATTATGCAGCAATAATTCCTTATGTATACGGACTATCGGAAAAGCTACGCCGTATAGGTGACAAATTTGATGTTAGGACGATATTTCAAACGGGGAACACTTTAAGATCTATTTTAACAAAAACAAAACCGATAAACAGGGAGCAGAATTCAAAAAATTGTATTTACAATATCCCGTGCGAATGTGATAAATGTTATGTGGGTGAGCCATCCAGACCTTTCAGTGTGAGGTTGGATGAACACAAGAATTACATTAGAAAGAATGAAATTCAGAAATCAAAGATTTGTGAACATGCTTGGGAAAACGGACATAGAATAAATTGGGACTCGGGAAAAATTTTAACAAAAGAAACAGATACCAAAAAAAGAAAAATTAAAGAATCGGCAATAATCTTATTAAATGAAGATAAGTGCGTATCGAATTGTTCTGTAGATATTTCTACAACCTGGCTACCAATGTTAAAAGAAGAACTTAACAAACTCAACATTATCTAAAAAAAATATCATCAGTTCTATGTTCTGTGTAAGTAGTAAGTATCTATGGAAATAACATAAACAGAATCTTAAAGCTGTGTATTTGACATACACAGCAAAATAAGAGTTCTTCAAAAAATAGCTTTGAAAACGGAAAGAGATTACTTTCCGAAACGTCAGCAAAATACATTATTTTTGTGTTTATTCCGATTTATATTATTTGCAAAACATAACCTCTGACTTTTCCTTTGGCGTAAACGTCACGGGCGCAGAGGTTTTTTTCCAATAATTCTATTATTTTGTAGATTTGGTGATTTGTTTTGAAGAGGATAATAGTACATGTGGTAGAAAATCCAAATAATAGGAAAGAATATTCAATTACAAAATATAAAAACTGAAGATATTAGCATATATATATATATATATATATATATTTTAAATTGTAAAAATGCTCCATTTACTTACCTAAAATGCATCAGATTTAAATTCAAATTGTTCATTTAAAATAGTTATAGTAAATTATAAAGTTGATAATTCGGCTCTTAAACCTTAGTAGGATTTATTCTTTCCTATTATTTGGGTTTTCTACCACATGTATTATTATCCTCTTCAAAACAAATCACCGAATCTACAAAATAATGTAATTATTGGAAAAAAGCCTCTGCGCCTGTCGTTTACGCCAAAGGAAAAGTCTGAGGTTATGTTTTGCAAATAATATAAATCAGAATAAACAGAGAAATAATGTATTTTGCTGACGTTTCGGAAAGTAATCTCGTTCCGTTTTCAAAGCTTTTTTTGGAAGAACTCTTATTTTGCTGTCTATGTCAAATACATAGCTTTAAGATTCTGTTTATGTTATTTCCATAGATACTTACTACTTACATAGAACATGATGATATTTTCTTTTAGATAATGTTGAGTTTGTTAAGTTCTTCTTTTAACATTTGTAGCCAGGTTGTACAAATATCTGCAGAACAATTCGATACGCACTTATCTTCATTTAATAAGATTATTGCTGATTCTTTAATTTTTCTTTTTTTGGTATCTGTTTCTTTTGTTAAAACTTTTGCCGAGTCCCAGTTTATTCTATGTCCTTTTTCCCAAGCATATTCACAAATCTTTGATTTCTCAATTTCATTATTTCTAATGTAATTCTTGTGCTCATCCAACCTCACACTGAAAGGTCTGGATGACTCACCCACATAACATTTATCACATTCGCACGGAATATTGTAAATACAGTTTTTTGAATTCTGCTCCCTGTTTATCGGTTTTGTTTTTGTTAAAATAGATCTTAAAGTGTTCCCCGTTTGAAATATCGTCCTAGCATCAAATTTGTCACCTATACGGCGTTGCTTTTCCGATAGTCCGTATACATAAGGAATTATTGCTGCATAATGACGTTCAGGTTTTTATCGTACCTGATTGTCCCTATTTTCAACATTTATGAAAACTCTATCAACAAAGGCTTCAGGATATTGATTTTGCACTAGAACTTCTTTGATAAATTTTTTCTCATTGTTTAATATTTCATTATTAGATGAAATTATTTTGGCCCTGTTAATGTTATGTGGGTGAGTCATCCAAACCTTTCAGTGTGAGGTTGGATGAGCACAAGAATTACATTAGAAAGAATGAAATTCAGAAATCAAAGATTTGTGAACATGATTGGGAAAACGGACATATAATAAACTGGGACTCGGCAAAAATTTTAACAAAAGAAACAGATACCAAAAAAAGAAAAATTAAAGAATCAGCAATAATCTTATTAAATGAAGATAAGTGCGTATCGAATTGTTCTGTAGATATTTGTACAACCTGGCTACCAATGTTAAAAGAAGAACTTAACAAACTCAACATTGTCTAAAAGAAAATATCATCAGTTCTATGTTCTGTGTAAGTAGTAAGTATCTATGGAAATAACATAACCAGAATCTTAAAGCTGTGTATTTGACATACACACCAAAATAAGAGTTCTTCCAAAAAAAGCTTTGAAAACGGAAAGAGATTACTTTCCGAAACGTCAGGAAAATGCATTATTTCTTTGTTTATTCCGATTTATATTATTTGTAAAACATAACCTCTAACTTTTCCTTTGGCGTAAACGTCACAGGCGCATAGGTTTTTTTTCCAATAATTCTAATATTTTGTAGATTCGGTGATTTGTTTTGAAGAGGATAATAATACATGTGGTAGAAAACCCAAATAATAGGAGAGAATATTCGTAGAATGCCACAAATAATTTTCAGACAATACTTAGTAGGATTATTATTTGATTCCAGATACTAGATATTCAGAAATATTTTTCAATATTGATGAATTTTTTTCCAATAGACATACTTTTCATTTGTTTACTAGAAACAAATTAATTGATGGTACTTTGAAAGACCTATAATAAAAAATAATATTAATCTCAAATTGTGATATGTAGCTTTAACTTTAAACATTGTACCGTACTTTTATTATACCAAAATTATACGCCGACACATACAGAAAGCATCTGATATCCGCCTGCTTTTCGAAACCGCTGAGTATTCGCAAGCAGCACATAATTAATATTACATCATAATGTATGTATTAAAGTTGAAACTAGCGTTTAACAAGGGCTTATACAATGGCAAATACGTTACAGACAATTCCGAAGTTACGTATATGTACTCTGGTTGCTTAACTCTCGTCGAGCACTGGGTGTTGATGCTTATACAGGGTGTTGCATCATGAGAGGGACATAGCTTAATAGGAGGTAGAGAACATCAGTGGTAACCGGAACCTCCCATAGAAATGTCTCATTGGGCCTTCATTACGAAGTTACAGGGTGTTAAATAATTTTTGGCCAAACCTGTTTTTTGTCATAACTTTAACAGGGAATGAAACAACGGATTCATATTTGGTACGGCTAATGTACTAACGAGCCCCAAGAGGTACATGTATAAAAAAATATATCCAGGTCCGGACTCACTATAATGTATGTTTCTTCTTTGCATCAATAAAATATCACCCTGTATATATTTTTTTGAAATTTCGATACGATATTCGAAAAGAGCAAGAAAGAACAAACAAAATGGCCTATTTCATTTTTTTGTTACACCTTCGTGGTTATTTAAATACGTTGTTAAATGTGCAAGAAAATGGATTACAGAACCCTATTAAATGAGAGGCACGTGAAATAAATAGTTTTATAACTAAAATTTGCAAAAATTCTATTGAACCTAGGTGGTCTGGGTGAATCCTAATTCCGGCACGTTTTAAAGGTCCATTTTGGTAAAAAACTGTGGTCCTAATAAGTAATCGGGTATGAAATAACAAAATTTTTAATCAATCACAGTAGGCATGTTCAAAGAATAAAAGTGACAGATAATTTAAACCATTTAGGCCTAAGCAACCAGTTACTTTGATCAAGAAAATCATCAACATTTTATACTTAATAAAAATTGGAAAAGAGAACAAACTAAAATCTAAATAAATAAAATATTTTCCATTCAATTAACAATAAATAACAAAACAATAACTAAATGTGTTTAAAAATAAAACGTAATTGACACTAAAGTAAATTTTCAAAATGTCCTCCCCCACATTCTGTGCATTTTCTTGCGCGTTTAGAAAGGTCACCAATTGCTCGACGTATCATTTCTGGATTATTCCGTATTTCGTCGCAGGTTGTAACGATGCGCTGGATTAAATGTTGTCTACTTTCAATTTCAATGCTATAAACCTCGTTTTTTAAGTGGCCCCATAAAAAGTAATCACAAGGGTTACAGTCAGGAGATCTTGGTGGCCATTCATGTGGACCCCCGCGTCCAATCCATCTATTAGGATACACATTGTTTAAGTGTTCTCTTACTTGAAGGTTAAAATGTGGTGGGGCCCCATCATGCTGAAACAACATGCCTCTTATACCGATATTTTCTAACATATTCGGTAAAATGTTTTGAAGAAAATCAAAGTAAATTTCACCATTCAATCTTTCTTCAAAAAAATGTGGCCCTATCAAATGTCTATTCACAAGTCCGACCCAAACATTTACAGAAAACCTGTGTTGCGAACGGCGTTGGCGTACCGCATGTGGATTTTCCTGTGCCCATTTATGATTATTTCGTGAATTGTTTACTCCATCCCTTGTAAATTGTGCCTCATCCGTAAATAAGGTTCTGTAAATGACTGGGCGATGGTTAGACAACCAATGACAAAATGCCAGGCGGGGGATATCGTCGCCTTGTTGAAGACGCTGTACCTGCTGGATATGATATGGATGGTAACGTTCTCTTTTTAGGGTTCTCCATACTCGCCAATGAGGAATACCAGTTGCCAAACTGATTCGTCTAGTGCTCATATTTGGGTTTTCTTGAACTACGTTTATAATATTGTTTTGTTCCTGCACACCTTGTTGTAAAACACGCTCCACAACTGCAGAAGTAGGAAACTTTCCGTGTTGTCTTGCATACTGGAACACCGTACTAAAGGTTTTATGATTAGGGCATCGACGACCAGGAAAACGCAGCCGATATTCTCTTTCCGCCGACCTACCATTTCCATTACAGAAACCATAGATGAATATTATGACAGCATATTCCACGTTTGTAAATTTTACTGGCATAGTTAAAATATTTTCACAAGTTTTCACTAACTAAATGCGGATTATTGACACATTAAATTACTAACAAACAATTATTCAACTGTTTAGGAGATTTCTTTTTATTATCTGTCACTTTGAACAAGCCTACTGTGATTGATTAAAAATGTTGTTCTTTCATACCCGATTACTTATTAGGACCACAGTTTTTTACCAAAATGGACCTTTAAAACGTGACGGAATTAGGATTCACCCAGACCACCTAGGCTCAATAGAATTTTTGCAAATTTTAGTTATAAAACTATTTATTTCACGTGCCTCTCATTTAATAGGGTTCTGTAATCCATTTTCTTGCACATTTAACAACGTATTTAAATAACCACGAAGGTGTAACAAAAAAATGAAATAGGTCATTTTGTTTGTTCTTTCTTGCTCTTTTCGAATATCGTATCGAAATTTCAAAAAAATATATAGAGGGTGATGTTTTATTGATGCAAAGAAGAAACATAAATTATAGTGAGTCCGGACCTGGATATATTTTTTTTATACATGTACCTCTTGGGGCTCGTTAGTACATTAGCCGTACCAAATATGAAGCCGTTATTTCATTACCTGTCAAAGTTATGACAAAAAACAGGTTTGGCCAAAAATTATTTAACACCCTGTAACTTCGTAATGAAGGCTCAATGAGACATTTCTATGGGAGGTTCCGGTTACCACTGATGTTGTCTACCTCCTATTAAGCTATGTCCCTCTCATGATGCAACACCCTGTATAATATAATACGAGAAACGTGCAACACTCATATCTTTTTGCGCTCTGAGATTATTAGCTTAAGCGAGGGCGGATAGTTGCGTATCTGTCTGCAGTCAATTACCGCTGCTCACTTAGACGCACGACGCATATGCGTAGAAGGTTGCGCAAAAGTGTACACCTATGTGCGCGTCGCCCTTGTGCTAACTGCTGAGACAGTTTGGGTGAGAATCACGACCAAAGATTCCGTTATAAACAAACAAACATACATGTGAAGCTAATAAAATAATAAAATATATATTAACATCAGCGGCGCCTCCCGCAAATTCTCGACAATATATTAGTCATCCTGATGATCCTGGTGAGGATATTGGGACAAATTTGTCAAATTATTGTATTGTCATCGGTCCTTGATAAGTGTGCAAAGTTTCTGTTTAATCTGACGTTTTGCAGTGGGTGAGAATCACGTTCAAAGATTCAGTTACAAACATAAATAAACAAACATACAGGCGAAGTTAATGAAAGCGTGTTAAAAATAAAAAAAATTATTCATTTTTTTATCGAAAAAATTTATTTGTGAAAGTTGTTCAGAATTGTTTTTAAACCTTTGGTCCAAAATATAATAAAAATAAAAAATAATAATTTCATTTAAAGTAATGTCAGTCTGAAAACATCATTTTAAATAACTTATTACAGATTATTTGACAAACGTCTGACAGCTTGCGTTTAATTTAAAACAAAACACACTTTTCTAAGCAAGGAAACGCATTACAATTATATTCTTGGACTTGGACGTTGCTTTAAACAAAATCTTAATGTTTTTTAAATTTTGATGAAATTTTATACTCAAGGTTTTTAGACAATTCTGAACAGCTCTCAATAATAAAAATTTTCGATAAGAAATGTCTACTAAGATTTTCTAATTTTTTTTCCGTTAATTTTGGTATCGTAGGTAGCTTTGCATTTGTAGAGGGCGAATGTTCTTTTGGCCATAGGTAGATCCCACTTTTTTCTATATCTGAGTAAAATTTGGCTCAAATCGGAAAAAAAAGAAAAAATTAAAGCCGTTACACTCCTGAGAACGACATGCTGTTATATAAAATATTATTATTATTTTAGCAATCACTAAGTGGTCAATTTATAGCAAAATAGTAATTTCTTAAATTTAAATAAAAAACTAGCAATACGGCCGTCTAAACAAAGTAATTTATTCTAGAGTTCAATGAAGATAGTATTCTATGTAAATTTTCAAAGGGGGGGAGGGCATGGCCCTATGACCGAGTCTTGGTAGAACCACTATTTTTTTCTAGATCAGTTTGCAATCTTATATAATCAAACAGAAATATACAGAATTGATTTAAAAATTAAACAAATTAGTAGCTTTTTGCCATACGTACAAAACAATGTTGATAAGTTATTTTTCGAAAGTAAAGCCTTGGAAATCTCACATATTAACTTAGATGACATAAACAAGCTAAATGATTAATTAAACTTAAATGAGCAACTTGCGAAAACAAAGAAACTGAACAGATGTCAAGTTTTGATTTTAAAACCTTTAGTATTTATTTTACAATTGTTTTGAAAATAATTTGTTATGTTCCCTATATTTGAAAATGACTTCAAATAAGAACCTACAAGAAAGATACGAGGAAACTACCCAACAAGAGATATATACCTTTTCGCATATCATCAAGTTATGCTCAAGTTCATCGCCTGAAAAATTAGCAGGCGACCTACTTCCGAAGAGGATAAGGAACCACTTACTCAGCTGAGATTAGAAAAGTTATTAATTAATATATGTTAGCCTAGTATAGGAGACACTTTCTATTATAATTTCATTGTAATAAAGTAATAAGTCCAATTTCATGCTTTGTCGGATAAGTTTAGCTCTACAAATTATAAATTGTTTTTAAACATGCAGTTCTTACGGCCATCAACGTAACTCACGGAACTGTCGACAGCCTGATTGTGCTGGATTGCAAAATTTGACTGTACGGTGACATGTAAAAATAAATAGTGCACACTGAAGATAATTACAGTTTTGATATAGTCGTTGAGTACTTGCTGAACGATTCTTCAGATAACAATGTATAGTAACTTTTTTTGGTTAAACAAATAGTAGTTTGTGCAACAAGAGTGGATATGATAGCCATATCGAGTGCGATATGGATAATCCACTCGAGTTGTACAGTATACTTTTTCTACGACCGGATTAAGAAAAAACTACAAATAATAGTTTTAATCAAATTTTAATATACAAACTTAGCTTCTGCTAAATCTTATGCTCTAGGTGCAAACATTTTATAAAAGTTTCAGTAGCCTAGCGGTTATATGCACGCTTCGAAATGCAAGAGATCATGGGTTCAATCCCCCATTACACAAATTTGGCAGCGTAATGCCCCAATTCGGATTAAACACCCCTTACCAGACGTTGCCAATCTTCCGGCAGCCACTCTAGCCAAACTTTCACCAACTATACCTTCCCTGATACTATCCACCTTTCACTGATATTTCATACCTTTCACCCGCTTTAAATCTTTCCTGTCCCCCTCTTCTTTTCTTTTTGTGTATTTTTGTGTCGCGTTTGTTGTTCCTTCGTTTCTGTTTGTACATTTTTGTCTGTAAATTCTTTCTTCCGTCACTAATATTGTAACAGTATCCAAATTTTTTATACCAGAACAATTAAAATTTAGAATCACAGTTTAGGCCTGCCTTGCGCAACCCGTTGTTGAAGCAACTCGCGGACGGCACTTCGTACGAGTTATGGTGTCGGCGTCAGTGCAAAAATTTAAAAAGTTCAGTGCTCCAGCGGTAATACCATGTTTAAGTGCCCAGTTTTTATGTTAAGCTTTTTTTTAAACACCTTTTATCATATTAATTGTTTTAATTTGCCCTTTTGCAAAAGGAGTTCAGGTTGTTTTATTTTTTATATTGTACAATTTTTACTTTCGCCAAACCAGTCCCGTTTCGGCCCGGCCTTGCGATGCACCACCGCGTTAACATGGTGGTCGCAGGGTCGGTCCCGGGATGGGTACTGGGGAGCAGTGTTTATACCATTTTTACCTTGAATAAAGACTTTTTGAATTGGTTCAATCCCCACATATAGCTTTTTTTTTGTCATAATATATCCCTAAAATTTTGTCTGTATATAATAATTTCAATAAAATTTTAGGTGGTATACCGTTTATCGATTCTTCACTGAAATCACTCATTTTAAATTATTTTCTAGCTCAAACTGCGTAAATACACACTGACAATTACTTTGACAGCTTACGCACTAACTTGAATTTTTTAAAACGAATAGTTGCCTATGTACTTAATACACGAACTGTGATTGGTCGACTTCATATCCATCCTAGAATGCATATGAAATATATCCGTTCAGTTAACTGGAATGGCCCACTTATCCGTTCTATAGACTGTACGGAAAACAGCAAATTTACATAAGGGAGTAGAAAAGCATTTTAGAAACCTCAGTTGATTTCCTTTACCACTGATCGTAATGGCTATAATGCATTATGTAGGTAAAATCTACGACTACATGCAACGCGCTCTATGCATATGTACCATCAAATATTTCGCAACAAAATTTTCCTCATTTCCATGCAGACAATTAACGGAATGCTTGCCTAATGTACTTGATTTTTGGTAACGACAATATTTCTCGTAAAATGGACGGTTTGAAAGAAATTTCACAAATCGTCAACTCAATTATTATTTTTTTGTTAATCGAAATAATGTTAGATGCGTCACATGAATCTACATTTCATGGACGTGTGAATAAACCAATCAAGCTGACAGCATCAATAGTAGAATCACAGATACAGCAGTTCTATCTAAAAAGTTAACTTATTTTCAAAAAGTGTGAAGAGTGTATTTTAGAACGTTAAACAATTCCATAAAAACTTCATTAAACCGGCCGGCGATAAGTATAACGTTTATATCTACTTGTGTTTTTACTTTAAATTACTTCACCATCTCATCGGACTTTTAGGTGAACAAGCGATGACTGACTTCATGAATACTGAGTAGCTTTCTTAAACATCTATCTTTATTAGACTTGCGTGCATTAAGCTGTCTTGTAATGTTGTTGAATTTGTGCAACGTAGCTTAAAAAAATGAGATATTAACAATCTGTGGTATCAGAAGGTTTAATATAGAGTGTGTTCAGTTCCTACTATATGATTATTACTGTAATAGTATACTATAAAATCGAAAAACAAATGGAATCAATAAGTATTACGTATATTGCATGCTACATATGAGTTATTCAATTCTACAATTTAACTTAGCAATGCTAAATATAATTCGCTACTAAAATCCCAACGGTTCAATGTCAATCTCTGTCAAAAGGAAAATGGAGACCAGGCAATTTATAATTTAATGTTGAATATGTAATTTGTGAAACGCTTTCAGATAATAATTATTTGAAATCATTTACCCTACATACAAATAAATTTTTGAATAAAAATTGTATATGTAGCCATCAGAGTGTGTTTGATATACACAGTGAAGATGAATAATTTATTGGGGTAATAAAATCCTATGGCGTTACTAACATAAGAATATAATATTAATTTTTTTGACTATTTTATATAAGATTACTATCTTACACAAAGTACTAATATATTACACTAATACCAAGTTTAATGTATACAATTGACAATGGATGTAATCAGGCAGTATAAGTAACCCGCTTATAAAATGATGTACAACAGATTAAAAGAATATAAAAATATGAAACTGCGTACTAACAGATCTACCACTCAAACCAATGGGACATGACGTCATTCACCGTCATTCAACATTTGATATAAACTAATAAAAGAATAAAAGAGAATACTAAATTCTTCGGCCAAATATAGCATTATAAATTCTTACGTTGTAATAAAAAAAATTCAAAATATTTTTTTACCATATAACGCAATATTAATTTCATTCGACGAACAGAATTTGTTCCATAGCGTGCTTCCAAATGATACAATTACCTTGGTCGAAAATCTTTAAGACAAAAAGAATACTAACATTGTTAAAAAACAATAAATTGTAAATCTTTTAAACACTTGCTTAAAACACAATTATCTTCAGTTCAATAACAATATCAATTCAAGTAACGAAAGCCTAATTATGGGAATTCCTCAGCCCACTTCCCTCAGAAATATTTTTAGATTCATTAGAAAACCAAATACACGCTAACCCACAAAGAAGTAATTCCCTCTATTGGTATAGATACGTAGACGACATTTTAACTTGTTTCAAAAGCAACAGACGAAAACTCCACAACTTTCTAAATTTTGCTAACTCACTTTATCCAAAATTTAAATTCATTCTCGATTCAGACACTGAAAATAGTATTAACTTTTTAGGTGTACCTATTAACAGAGTCGAAAATAAACATGATATTTCAATTTTTCATAATCTGTCTCACACAAACACAATTCACAGAACCTCAGCTTATCCTCACGAACATAAAATGGCAGTTTATAATAGCATGATCTACAGATTGTTAACTATCCCCTTATCCAACGAAAAGTATAATAATAATAGTAATATTTATCCAATACTATAAATCAATAATATATATGAATTTAAGAAATTTAGTCATAATAGTGTAAATGTAAAATAATCAAAAATAAAACATTTGAAAAAATATATAAATAAGTAATATATAGTCCTAGTATACACATAATTTTATAAATATAAATTATAAAATCTATTATAACATACAAGATAGATTAAAATACATAAAAATACAAATAATTATACCATTCAAACTCATTCACTATATAACAATTTTTCATTAAAAGTAGTTTTTTAATTCTATTTTTAAATTGATGTATACTATTCACACATTTAATATCTTCCGATAGAGCATTATAGAATTTGCAAGCGTTATAACATAAAAAGACCCCTTGGAAATATTGTTGTATTGTGTTTGTCTGGATGAAGCAGAGTTTTATTTCTTGTTGGGTAATCATGATTACTATCAACCATAGATAAAGTGTTTTTGTTCTTGTATGCAAAACATAATGTTTCATAAATATATACATATGGTGAAGTTAAAATATTCAGTTCTTTAAATAAATAATAATAAATAAATAAATAAACATCACAGAAATTAGACAACCTCCAATTCCAGAAGCCAGGGCTTGTGCGGAAGGGGGTTACACATTGAAAAAACGCGGACATACAACCATTTCCTCCAACAGTGCCGGAGCCAGGATTCGAACCCGGTGGTGCGATGTCCGTGTGATTAATCGCGATTGCCACCTCAATTCAATTCAAAATATATTTATTTAAAATAATCGTACAGTGTATGAGCTGCCTCCCCAGCACCCATCTCGGGACCGACCCCGCGATCACCGCGTTGGCGCGGTGGCGGATTGCAAAGCCGAGCCTAGACGGGACTGGTTTGGCTAAAGCAAAAATTGTATAAAAAATAAACTAAACCTTAACTCCTTTTTACAAAATAAAATGAAATTAGATGGTATAATAACATTGCTTCAAAAAGAAAGCTTAACATAAAACTTGTATAAAAACTAGAACACTTAACGAAGAACATTTTTGGAGAACTGCACTGATTAATTTTCGCACTGACGCCGACACCATAACTTGTACGAAATGCCGTCCGCGAGTTACTCCAACTACGGGTTGCACAAGGCAGGCCTAAACTGTGATTCTAAATTTTGATTGTTTTGGTTTAAAAAATTTGGGTACTGTTACAATATTAATGACGCAAGAAAGAATTTACAGACAAAAATGTACAAACAGAAACGAAGAACAAAAAACACGACACAAAAATACACAAAAATAAAAGAAGAGAGGGACAGGAAAGATTTAAAGCAGTTAAAAGTTATGAAATATCAGTGAAAGGTGGATAGTATCAGGGAAGTTATAGTTGGTGAAAGTTTGGCTAGAGTGGCTGCCGGAAGATTGGCAACGTCTGGTAAGGTAAGGGGTGTTTAATCCGAAATGGGGCATTATGCTGTCTAATTTGTGTAATGTGTCTTGTTAGCGGACTATCGTCCAGTTTGAATGAATAGAAGTTTTGAGAAATGTGCTGGACGTAGTCGGCTATCGGGGTTATGTCGTTGCAGCGTTCGTAGAGGTCTCTGAGGGAGATGTATCTTCCAGAATTTGATATAACGCGCATATATTTGTGTTCTAGCACTTTTAGTTTTTTCATTGTCTTGGCCGATATGCTGCACCACACCGGCGCCTTAACCCACTCGGCTATCGACCAAATGCAGACCTACATGATTCCCTTCGCTTAATTCCTGTTAATATGCGAATTGCCCATTTGTGTACAATAAAACTTGTGGGGACAGACAGACAGACCCAAATGTACAATTCCATATTTTAAAATATTTTGAAAACATCCAAAGTAAAGTTGACGGACAATTGATATACTACAATGTTTACTCACTGATCTTAACGCATAACAGATCTTGCTACGCTTGTCACATAGATCATTTACGTGTTCTTTCCAATTTAACTGACTATCAATAATTATTACCAAAAATTTACTGGAAGGCGCATATTGAATTATATCATTTCCAAGTAAAATTGTTCTATTTGGTATGCATACCATATTTAATTTAAATAGAATGCAGCACGTTTTGTCCTTATTTATTAAAAGTTGGTTTTTATCCATCCAATGAAATAATTCTTCATGAATATTCTTTATTTTGGATTCCGCATTTTCAATGTTACTGTCAGTAATTATAAAATTATTATCATCAGCATATGAAACTTGTAAAAAGTTAAATTTCTCAAGGTGTCGAACCAAGTCGTTAATGGATAATACAAATAATGTAGAGCCAATAATGGAACCTTGAGGCACTCCTATATCAATATTTGCTAAATCCGATTTGGATTTGTTAACCTGTACCCTTTGTTGACAGTTTGTAAGATATGACTCAAACCATTTTAAACATATACCACGTATCCCATACCTTTCCAGTTTAGTTAAAATTATTACATGGTTTACGCCATCAAACGCTTTAGTAAAATCAATGAATAGACCGATAGTTGATTGCTTGTTGTCAAGACTTGAAACTATTTCGTTGATGAAATTACTTAAAGCCAAACTTTTTGTGGAACCGTGCTGCTGACATTTTAGTATTTTATTATTTAAAAGAAAATTAGTCAATTCATCATTTACAATGCTTTCATATACTTTTGATATACTAGATAACATATCAATCGGCGACTGATCCTACTCTTTCGGCTGGTGTTTGTTGCAATCGAAGCATTAGCGTTTTGTTGGTAATGTGGGATTATTACACTTAACGCAACAGGCTTGTAACTTGTAATTCAGCGCTCGACGGGGCACATAACCCGGAGAGTAGCTATTGGTTACATTCATTATAGTAAAATAAGGATTTTATAGAGGAGCTTGCGACTGAAATATTATGTTTTAATATTTTTGCCAGCTATAAGCACACTTGAACTATGCTAAGCCCAGTCAGGCTATTTATTTTTCGATTGCAACAGACACTGGACCACTAGATGGCGCCTGCTTACTATTTTGCATGTCGCTATCGTAAAGATACCGAGATGTACCAAATAGTCAAGGGATCCTCGTGTCGTTCGTCACATGCCTACCTTGCACTGACGAGAGCCAACAGCTCGAAACTGCAGTCTGCAAGTGGTATGGGACAACTGGCATGAGAGCTCCTTTAAGTAGGATCAGTCTTTCGGTTGGTGTTTGTTGCAATAGAAGCATTAGCGTTTTGTTGGTAATATGCGATTATTACACTTAACGTGCCAGGCTTGTAACTTGTAATTCAGCGCCCGGCGGGGCACATAGCCCGGAGAGAGAGTAGCTATGGATTGCAGTCTGGTTACATTACTTATAGTAAAATAAGGATTTTATAGAGGAGCTTGCGACTGAAATATTATGATTTTATACATATATCTATATATATATATATATATATATATATATATATATGTTGTCACGGTTGTCTAAACGACGTTTCGGCAGAATCTCATCTGCCATCTTCAGGTTCTCACTGAAAGCTGCCTACTGCTGCTTCTCGTTGCTCGAACTGAGCTCGAGCAACGAGCAGCAGAGAACTGACTTCGAGAAATTCAAGCACATTATTTTTTCCCATATATACATACGTCCCCCTACCTCGTATTTTTCTTTACACAAGTTGAGATATATATATTCTTTTGCTGTAAGATCTGTTTGTAATATAAAGTGTTAAGAAAGATTTGTAATAATCATTTTCTTTTTGTTGTTCAACACATTCTTGCAAGGACCCACTCGCTCACCGCTAGTTAGCCTAGTATGCCCCCACGTTTCATCCGAGGTGCACTTTAAACTTTTTTTGTCACCTAGGTAGGTGAAGGAAACAAACACCATAATATTGACAACTTTAATGTTTCTTCTTGAATGAGTATTACGCCGGTGACAATTAGTTCTCTATTTATTTCTTTTAAAGTAAAGAGAATAAGTGTTACAGGTGCTATAAATTACAGGTATAAGAATACACTACAAAATCAACCCACCTAAGGAATATCAACTGAGGTATATTTGATATCTAATATTTAGCGACTAACGAAAAGACAAACAAAGTGCTGAAGTTTATGTAAGTACAAAACTTCATGCAAATTTGCTCCCGTTGTAAGTATTTAATATTAGGTCGTTAAGAATGATTAACAAGTGAAGATGTCTTTCGGCAGAGCCAACTTTAAGTTTGAATAAAGTAATTATTGTGACTTCCATGAGCGTACGCTATAAAATTCTTAGAGATGGGAAGAATTATTATTGCTCAATTCAATCATCTTGAACATTTGTTTTAATCAAATGAATATACTATAGATGAAAACAAACTTTGTATAAACTCAGGAAACGCATTTTTGCCGTACAAAGATTCAAGTTTTAGGTGGATTAAATTCCATAGCTTTTACTTTTAATTTTAGTAAAAAATACAGAAAGCAATTCCAATATATTTGTAACGAAAAAAATTAAAATTAAAAAGTTATTTTTATTTGTAAATATGTTTTGATAATAATTATTATCGGCTCAGTGACTCAACGTTTACGCTTTAAGCTCGTGGCCAAAGAGTCCCGGATTCACATCCTGGCTAGGACATGGATGTTTAGTGACGTTTTTCGAATTGCTAGCAATAAGTTATATGGGGTTGTCTGAAAGACAACACGGTCACTCGCAATACTACATCTACAATGGTTGCGTAATTGTCTGTGTGCTTGTATCCTGGTTGAGTGATGGAGTAGCTAGTGCTAAACATCGCCAGAACAGTAATCTATATAAGGCCATAAAATAAAATAAATAAAATATTTATATAAAAATATAGTATCTGAAACCAGATCTTTCTACCATCAAATTCACCTATAAACTTGAGTCTTCAAACTTTATAATTTGTTTATAAGACTGTATACCTAGTACTTCCAATCAGGAAGTGTAACTTTATGGCATCTTTAAATAAGAATAAAGTGAGCATCATGTGCAAAAAAATGCCGCGTGTAGGATAAAAGTGTGTAGGATAAAACTGTAAGATTAAACTGTGTAGGATAATTCTGTATCTTATAATTTAAGGCGTGTGTAGAATAATTTAAGGCGTACGTAGGATAAATTGAAGCGCATGTAGAATAATTTGGGGTGTGCGTAGGAAAATAACGACCATGTGTAGAATAATTTGGTAAAATATTTTGTATACGATAGAGCCTTCCCCTTTTAATAAAAGAAATTTATTTATTATTCTAATATTTTCAGGTAGTACAAGTATATTTCAAGGGTACAGGTATAGTCCAAGTAAGGACTTCCTGAGACAAAAAAAACGAAGCAAAAACTTTACGACATCATTATTATCGCCGCGGGCCATCGGCGGCATGCCTAACATCAAACGATCGAACGACTCGCCGCACATTAAAAACGAGATGCTTTGCGGTGGAAGGTCGGCCGAGGTAGCACAAAGAGTAAGGGTATTTTAATGAGGGCGTAAAGTTTGTGTTACGTTTTCTCTGTCTCAGTTTATTCCTACTTGAACTATAGGTGTAATATGTCTTGACAAATTATTTTAGTACATGTTATGTTTCTGTGGATGAATGAAGTTTTCTTGTTTATATAATGATATTCGGTAAAACAGTCTCTTGTTTTTAAATAGTCTGAAACATATGGCCAGACAAAGTAACTGACGTACATAGTATCCTTACTTCTTTGTATAATACAACAGATGGGTGCATATAGTGTCGTTCCAAGACTCTTGGAATCATTTTTGTATTGTATTTAGAAAATCTAGCTAGCTAAAATTACATAGTTTGCGTGGCTTTAAGTTAGAATGAAATAGTTTTAAATTCACAAAGATGGTTGGATTTTTAGTTTTGGTATAATGTCCCTGAACAATGATATTTATTTATTTATCCAACCTTAAATGACAATCAATGGTTACCACCCATTATATCTGACATTTTGCGTCTAATTGACCATCATTTATTTGTTCAGATATGGATTTATATCAAGGTAGAACAACTTTATATGAATTGAATACAACATATTTTGTCTATTGTTAAATTATTATTATTAAGCAATTCCATTATTTTAGAAAATTGTTGTTTCTATGTCATCAGTAGAAAATTTTAAAATTTACCTTTATATAACATAAACGCTCCCTCAGAGAGACTTGAAACAGTAAATAACAGTGGACCCAGTAAGGGTCTATGTGAGATTTCCATACCTCACTGTTTTAGGATTAACATGTATGTTATAACTTGATTTTCAATTTCAATTCCTTCTTGCAGGGTGTACACCATTTTAAAAACAATTGCATTTAGTATGGGTAATTTGCTCTAAAAATTAAGTTGTATGAATTCAAATTAATTGTACTAATTCCTAGACAGCTGTGGATATACCTATATCATAATTTTCTACATTTAGGGCAAAATTATCTTTATTTTATTATTAACTTTAATAGTTTAACTACGCTTGATTATGAATATGCATAACTAAGAAAACACAGTTCCTTTAATTAATGAGAATTCACAAAATAATAAGTTTTATACTTTACACAGTATTTACGTAGGTACATGTAGAGAAAGAGTTTAATATCATCACATACCTTTTAAGTGTCAGCGAAAATGTAACGAATTGATGCACAGTCACATTATTTAAGAGTTTTTAATACATTTTGAATATTATTTAAGTAATGTAACTTGCAAAATATCCATAAATGCGAGTAATAAGACGCGAACACAACACTATTAAAATAAATCGCGAAACTAAACATGGCGCGGGAAACAATAGACAATCGCTAACGTTGATTGTTGCAAACTCGTGACACATACGCATGGCTATCTTCGCGTAACACAACATCAGAGGTGCATAGATGGGAATGCAGGGGAGACATTGTAGGAATGAGTAGTTAAAAGCTTGCTGAAAACGTGAGAAAGTTGTAAAATCGATTTTTTGGAATTGCGGTAACATTTGAAACAGTTTTTGCTTGTAAAGTTTTAATAATAGATAGGTACGTATTTATATGGTGTTAAAGATTCAACTTATATGGATGAAATTTAATAAATACAGTTTTTTTATGGAATATTCATAAAAATATGTACATATTTGACATGAATATAGATGTTTACAAAGTAAAGGAAAAAATCCGTTTATTAAAATATTAATCCGGAGGGGGTGAGAAATAAATAATAAAAATATGAGTTAAAAAAAAATTAAGAACAAAACCAATTTGACACACACCTAGACAAGGCTTTTAAATTAAACAAAAAAATAAAAATCAATAAAGCTTTAACCAGGGGGTGAGACATTAGGGGTAGAAAAACGCTTCTTTCGCAGACAGCGCCGAGTATTTAGTCTCGTTACCAAAAGTGGACAATTTATGGCTTATTAGTTACATTAAACAAAATAAGTTGTATTACACAGTGTCCCAAAAAAAACCTGTCGGCATAAGAGGAACATCAAAAATAGTGTTACGTGTTTACAATCTCCAGTAAACACCCTATACGTAGGTTCAATAAATTGCAACAAGACTTCACAAGCCACTGATTTATTAATCACTTAAAATTACAATAATTAATTCTTAAAAATAACACAACTAATTATACTTTAATCTAACATATATCCACTACTTTAAATCACAACTTGATACTTATCTCTTATTTCATTTCATCACTTGCTCATCTAATACCAAACTGTCCTCAGTGCACTTGGACCCACCCTATACATACACGCGTCGGATACAATCGATCATTCTAGAATGTTCCAGTCTATCATTCGTGACGTTTCGGGGCCGTTCTCGAATTTTCTATGAGGGGCAGTGGTGTAGGCGTACACATAATAATAGCTTTTGAAGTTATATTTGCCACTAAAGTTATAACAAATTCTTATTACATATACCACCAACGAAACGGCAGGCCAGATGGACGGAAATAATGGTCGGCAGAATAGAATCAAAATGTTTGAACATTGCGCTCAAATACTCTAATAGACGCGAGTTTCGGCAACAATGTAGTCATCATCTGGAGATGACACGAACATATTTGGCGAAGATTTATTTTAAATCATCTCCAGATAATGTCAACATGATTAGCGAAATGCGCGTCGAGTATGATATTTGTAGACGGATGGACTCACAAATTTAATTTGTGGAGGAGGTTTAAAAGTTATACACAGTTTTAAGTATAACCATATGTTAGCATCATCAGGAGAGTACTGAAAACTTCTAATTTTCCGATGATGCATTTTAAAAGTCTTTCGTTATGTATTTTAAAAGTAACTGTAAAAATTCACTCGAATGCACTACTCGACACGCGTTTCGCTAACTATATTAACACCATCGGGAAGTGATTAAAAATTTTCCATCTCCTGATGATGTTAACATTCAACAACGTTCCAAATATTTTATTCACAGTGTTTTAATTAATTATTGTATTCAGATTGACCGCATCGTAGATAATACTTTTTTCATATAGCACCAACAGATCGGCATGTGGCCGAACAGACAGACAGGTTGGTGGAATAGTTTCCATAAACATCAAAATACTTGAACACTACGCTCGAATACTCTAGTAGACGTGAGTTTCGTTAACAATGTAGGTATCATCTGGAGGTAACGTCAACATAGTTGGCAAAATGCGCATGTAATATGGTATCTACTTAGGCACGAGTGCCCTCACAAATTAATTTTGACGAGAGGGGGTTCAAAAATAAAACATTGTAAGGGGACGGTAGCACAGTGGTCTAGTTTTCACTCTGAACATACCGAGCGAAGCGGGTTCAAACCCCACCTTACTTCAAAGTAATTTTTAATTATAAATTACCCTCCAAGAAGTGATTCGGATCCCACTATAAATTGTAGGTCACGTCTTCTTACTCACACAAGTCTAGGCCTAAGAGTGTTCAATATGGAAGAGATTAAAACATTATTTTAAAAATTGAAGCTTACAACTATCGTAAATTCGAGTCAAAGTTACGTACATTCGAGTGTATTTTGCAGGTGTTTGATACTTGTAGAAGGAACTTCATTCTTTTCAATCCGTCTAGGATTATCTTAATTTTCAGCCCTAACTGTTACAGGCTTAATAGACATTTAAAAATAAACCAATAATTATCGTTAGGATTCTATCTCAAACGTAGAGGTCGATAAACACGATGTCAAGACTATTTCATCCCGACTCTCCATCAACCACCCCCAAGCTAATGGTCGTTGATAGAGGTTGGGGTAGAAATGTATGTTACTATCGTGTTGAGTACGCTCAAAAATGCGGCTAAACAAATTTTCATGCATTTTGATTTTTTGGGGATATTTTAGTATTAAAATTTAAAAAATTCAAGTTGGTGCGTAAGCTGTCAAAGTAATTGTCAGTAGTTGTCAGTGTGTATATTCGTGCAGTTTGGACTAGAAACTACTATTACCATGCAGTCCATATGTAGCTTCCAAACTATTCATATTATACCCCCACATTTATACATTTTTGTAATAAGTTCTTCGAGGAGAAACTAATGACCTGGAAAAGTATGGGGTGTTTAGTGGTGAGGAGGTGGAGCTAATCTTAGATGTATTCATAAGAAAATGTGTCCTAGCATTATTTCTTTCTGACTTGTTTTTGCGTTTTCTTTTTTTCTTCAAAAATCAATATATCCAAATTTATTTAGGGTTGATGATTATCAATTAAGTACACCGTATGTTTACGTTATTAAAACTAATAACATTAAAATAACAAATAAGAACTTTTTCGAAATTCGCTAAAGTTGCAGAAGTAATGACAATTTCATCATCAAAACTTGAAGTATTTGTAAGTCTATACGTTATTTATTGTTATCTACATTTGCAACTTGCATTACCATTTTATTGAGGTCAAATGGATTTGTGAATTTGGACTGACTTCATAATAACAGACGTTGTAAAAGAAATATTGTTTTCATAGACACATTTTATTACACTTTGAACTCAAGTATCATAAATAATTTTATCTTCCTCTCTATGTCTATATATATTTATGGCTTTATATATGTATATTGCATATACATCTATTGATGTTGTCTTATAAGCACATATTTCGCTAAAAATCTATTCCTCTGCTTTTATTGTACTTACTTATTTAATGACACTTAAAAACAATCGTTAATGTTGAAATACGCAATTACGCAAATAAGAAAACACTAAATTTTATTTAACACTAATTATTTCACTCATCAACGTGGTAGCCAATGAAAACTCATTTTTTTCAAATCCTTCCGCCAATCCTATGTCGCTATCAGTAGTAAACCATTAGGCGACACAGACAAAGGCTAATGGCTCACCCCAATATTTGTTTTATTTTTAACTTATCCATTTGAAATTTAGGGTGCATAAAAAATATATTTTTGGACATGAAGACGATATGAGTTTCCGGTTTGCCCGGAAATGACTGCAACTTTCGATTTTCAAATTGAACACCCTCTATATTTTTACATATGCGTGCATGCAATTGATTTTGTAAATGAATCTGGTAGTGGTTTAACGTTTCTCGGAAGAGTCACAGGTAATAATTCACTGAAGGTCATGTGCCATCCATAGATCCATTCAGGCTTACTATTTTCTTGGAACAGCCATTTCTGGATTTGATAATAAACTCTTAAAGAATGTCGATTTACAGCTTGTGAGGTGGGTTAAAGCGAAAATCAATTGCATGCAGTTGCAAATCAATTGGTAGTAAATGCAAGACTAGAGCATGTTCTTGTAAAAAACCGGGGTTAAAATACACTGTAGCATGTAAGTACTGCGAAGGCTTAAATTGTTTTAACTGTGAAGATAAAGATTTGGTACCTGAAACAGAAGAAATTGATGAGTTAGATGGAGAATTGGAAAATAATTCTGAAATATTTTCTGTAACTGAAAGTCTAAGTATATGTGGAACCGATACAGAGATAGAAGACAGTTTAGCGAAGCTTCTTCATTATCATTTATTGATGGGTCGAGTGATCAACAAATTGATAGAAATGAAAATGATGATGCATTTTATAGTTGTGCTTCAAGCGATACTGAAAATTAGTGTGATGATTCTTTATCAACTGAGGCAAAACGAAAGCGATTAATACGTGTATATTTCTTCAATCTCATCTCATCTCCCAATGCCGCAAATTCAGAATTTATGATCAGGACCGTACATTCGACGATCCTACCAAATTTCATATCCTTACTACCTTTTGCGTGGTAAACCCCTTCTTTTCCTCTCCATTGCTTGGACTATTACTAGAATTATTATTATTTGTTTATTAAATTCGGTATCAAAGCATCTGCATCGGCAGACCACCCAATAAATCTGTAGTTGTGACTACTATGAGGATCTAGAGCTATGATCGTACGGATAGTTTGCTCGGCTTAACTTACAGTTAATATTCCACACTAAATCTTACTTGTAAGAGGGTAACTATAATAATAGTCACAAATTAATCATTAATCAGTTCTATCCGAAAAAATATGGTGGGTAAATAAGTGTGAGAAAATTACAAAACAATTCTTTGAAAATTAATAATAAAATTCCGTGTAAACCCATAAACGAGACAACATTTAATATTTCAGAGGTATTAATAGAACTCCTAATTTACCCTCCAGCATATTTTAAAAGATACCTCGATCACCCCTTAGACTTTACACATGGGAGCAACTTTGTTTAGTGTAAGTATAGGTGGGTTCATCCCCCGGGCCGTACCGAAGTTCCAAATTTATAGACTTAATACTGTGTCATTGTTTTAAGGTCGTTTTGTTCTCCTGTGTATAAACTATACATAGTTGAATGTTCCCATTAAGCTGGAATAAGCTGTCTTAATTTAAATTTATAGATTCCATACATAAGTTTACACTTCTACAATAATATAAACTGCGCATATGTTTAGCGGGTAATGGTAGATTGGATTTCTAAACTAATGGCAGAATAAACTAAATTTTCAGTAAACTCGATATTTTTACGTACACGTCTAGCGGCTAATTGCTGATAATTAGAGACAGAGCTTAACTGCTGTGAAAGTGTTGAAGTTTCAGGATAAACTCTACGTAGTTAGCCAAAGTAGAGAATAAATAAATAGTAGAGAAAGAAGGCATAGAACACAACTGCATGAGACACAACACTTTTTAACCAACTTCAATAGATTGAAAAAGGGAGAAACTATCAATTAAATTTGATTGTTTTTTTTTTATTGAAAATGAACTTTGCAAGCTATAAATACAGAGATCCCACTGTAATAGATTTAAACTATATACAGTGTAAGGTGCGATCAAAGTGAACATCAAGATTTCAGTTCATAGCTTGTAATAATCATAATAAAAATAAATTATTTTTCAGTTATCTTAAACAAAGTGCTCTTATAATGCTACAGTTTGAACTATCATGAATATTTCTCGGTTTTGATGGCGGGATTTCACAAGGGTGTAATGCTTTGGCATCAATTACCGTTTTCAGCTGTTTCAATGCCTATTCTGATTTGAAATTTGAAATAGAAAATTCCCTTTTTAAGACCTACATTTTCCCTAAGTTTCATTAGAATCTGCCCATTTTCTTCAGATAAATGATAATTTCTTTAAAAACACTTAATTTTGCAATATTTAATTTTTTATAAATAATAATAATAATAATAATCAAAGCAAATTCTGGTTCTAGCTCACCCTAGTTGTGATGAGGGTGTCACGCTTTCCTTAACCGTGGACGCTTCTGGAATATCAATGGGTTCAGTATTGGAACAAACGTTTCAAAATTCTTCTCGCACAAACTGACGGATGCACAAAAACGATATTCTGCTTTTGACAAAGAGTTACTGTCACTCTATACTTCAATTAAACATTTTAGAATTTTAGACATTTATTTTAAGGCCGCATTTTTACTTGCTATACCGATCATAAGCCATTGGTTACCGCATTATCGTCAAACCAGACGTTCACCCCGAAAAAACAGGCATCTGGAGTACATATTCCAATTTACCAATGATATGGCACATTCCAGACCGTTCTAACGTTGTCGCGTATGCTATGTCACGGATTGATGACGTTAATGTTTTGGGCCGAGCTACCTCAACCCTCATAGACTCGTTGAGTTATCCAGATTTTAACTTATCAATACTGAAAACAGCACAACAAGAGGATGAGGAACTTGTTTCTTTATTAAACAAGCAAGAAAATAATAAAAAGATATGCTATTTACTGAAACAAATTACCTTTTCGAGTTCGAATATTACACTTTGGTGCGACTTTTCTCACGATAAATGTCGTCTTTACGTACCAAAATGTTTACGTGAAGCAGTTTTTAATATTTTCCATAATTTGAGTCACGCTGGCAATAAAACTACGAGAAACTTAATTACCACAAAGTATTTATGGCCCCGAATGAATTCAAATTGTAGTTTATGGGTAAAATCCTGCATCAACTGTCAAGCTTCAAAGATCAACCGTCACACTAAGACACCTTTAGGGGATTTCGAGGTGCCCAGAGGCCGTTTCGAACATATCCACATCGATATAGAATGGACTTTGCCTCCTTCGCACGGTTATTCCTATATATTGATAGTTTCACCTGCTGGCCAGAAGCATATCCGCTTGTGGGCATTACAGCAGAAGTGGTCGCTAAAACTTTGTTCCGGAAGTACGTATGTCATTTTGGCTATAGATCAGAGAGTATAATTTGAATCCACCTTATTTTTGGAATTTTCTAAGTTTTTAGGTTTCCATAGGATTCGCACCACTAGTTACCATCCGCAGTGTAACGGGATGGTGGAGCGTTTCCATCGAACCCTTAAAACCACATTGTTAGGAAGAGCGAATACTACAAATTGGTACGAGCAACTCCCAAACGTTATGTCAGGTTTGACCGATTTGCAGTGTTCGTCAGCAGAACTAGTTTGTAGCCAAATGTTACGCCTCCCTGGCGAATATTTTATTAAATCAAATTTTGACCCACAAGTTCATAATTTTATTTTTAAGTTACGTGAGTAATTTGATAATTTACAATTCACTACCACTAAACGGCAATTTTGTCAAAAATCTTTTATTAGCTCCGAGATACAAAATTGTACGTACGTTTTCAAAACCTGATTTTTTTTCCCTTTATATGATGGACCTTTCAAGGTGGTCTCACGTACCGATAAGGTTGTGGCAATCCTTAAAGGAGGGAATGCTGTAACTGTCAGCCTGGACAGAGTCAAGCCTGCTTTTTTGTTGACCGATGAGATGGATCACATGCTCCCGGTTTCACCTAAACGCGTGGGTTTTAAAATTGATTGTTTGGTGTGACCTTTCGTTTGGCAAAGTGGCAAATAGCGTACTTACATCTACATCCTGGGAAACACTTGGAAGGAGTTTTAAGGAAAAAGCAAAATATAATAATAACAACAAATTTTGAATTAGCATGACATTACATAAAAAAATTTCTACTGTTTACTGCTTATTTTTACCTAATCAAATAAAAATTATTTTGTTTTATGGTTGAAGATTATTTTAATTATGTAGCTAGTCTCCACAGGGTATGTTAAAAATAAGGTGTTTTCGATGACACCGCAAAATGTAGAGGACCTAAAAGCTAGAATTCAATAGGCATGTGATATAGTTACCCCAGAAATGCTAAGTAATGTTTTGAATGAAGTGCCTTGGCGTACTCGATTGTGCATTAGAAACCGCGGTGGACATTTTGAACATTTGATATGGCATTTTAAAAATTATTTTCAGAATTAGATAAATATTAATGTTCTGTGTGCTATAGTCAATTTTGTTATTAATTTATTTTTGTTAGCTGGATTTACTTTATTGTCTTTAATTGTGTTAATGTCTTATTATAATAAAGATTTGAAAAACTTATTGAATTTTTTTAATCCTTTTATTGAATCATGTTTCTCCACGGTAAGTATGATACTAGTTAAAAAAATATTGATTTAAAAAATTGCTTTTATAATCACTTGTTCAGTTCCAATGAATAAATATGGCACGTGATATATCGTTGAAAAGGGAGGAAAATACTTTATTTAATGCCAAAAAAAAATTTCACACCCTGAGGAGAAAATTTCAAAATACAGCGGTTTTGAAAACTTTAGACAGAACATTGTTAAAAAACTGTATTCTGCAAAAAAATGTCGCCTTAGAATTTACCCCGTATCTCTTCAAATAACGAATATATTTGGCTTACACATAACCTTTAAAGTAGGCCATGAATTTCAAATGTCCATAAACAATTTTGTAGCTTATAAGAATCGGCACAATTTTCGTAGAAATTTTTTTTGTTGTGCGACCGATATTAAGTGAATTATTCTCGAGGGCTCTGATAAAATGGACAACCTGTATATTTGTTGCACAACTCATAACGTGATGTTAATAAAAAATCAATGGAAAAATAGCCCTAAAAATTCAGTTGTTTAAATAAAGAGTACAATTGATTTAAAAAAAAACTGGTACAACTCTTGTAATCGAAAATCTTAATAGTTTAGTTGTGTGCATATGTCTGTAAATAGGACTGGCCAGGCATGTCGAGAGGGGGGGGTGGAGAAGAGGTGATTTACCCCGGACCTGGGTTTTTTGGAGGAGACAGGTTTTCTTAGTGTTTTTAAACTTATTAAACCTTTCTTTTTAACTTTATTCAAATGGAATTTAAAAAAAACTATAAAATAACTTTTTCAAAACATTTTCAAGCCTGCCATATCATTGTTTAAAAAAATAATATTTGTTATGGATAATTCTATTGAATGGTTGTAATTAAAATACTAACTGAATAATGATAATTCTATTTTTAAAATAAGAACACAAAAATACCACTTGAGATTTAAAAAATGTAAACAATGCAAACTGAATATAAAAATACAATAAAAAAATAAAATAAATGAACTTCAACTACATAATACAGAATTAACTAATATTTTGTCATTGCTCCATTAGCGTCTAAAAGTGCCTGAAGTCTTGCAGGCATGGACAAAATCAGATTTCTTGCAAGGTCAACTTCTTGCGACAAGTTCTCTCTTCAATTATCCTTTTCAATTCTTGGGCATTATTTGGATGGTTATTTAATTTTCTTATATGTTTCTCCATTAGTCCCCAAACATTTTCAATTGGATTTAAATCCGGACTTTTAGATGGCCACGGTATCAACTCTATGTCTTTATTAAGAAACCATTGCCTGACACGATGGGCCGTATGTATGGAGCAGTTGTCTTGTTGGAAAATAAAATTATTTTCCAGAAACACCTCTATTACTGACAGCAACATAATATTGTCTAATATTTCAATATATTTAATGGAATAGAGATGACCACCACTGTTCCAACACACACCTAACCCATTTAGGCTCATCCAAGGCCAGACATTGACTGAAAACCTTCCTGGTATTTGTGGATCGAAAGTATATTTTTCGTCGTATCTAGTGGAAGGAGCCCTATATACGCGAACATGTTCATCGTTACAGGATTTAAAAACCTTTTCGTCAGAAAAGACAACTTGTCCCCAGAAGTTTTCATAATTGATTATATAGTTCAGTGCAAAAATAATCCTACCCTGCTTCTTTTCTTCTGAAAGTTTGTATTTTTTACCCGCTGAACAACTCTTCAATTCGCTTCCTAGTTTTATTCTTCAGCAAGCAGTAGGTACCGAAGCAGGGAAATTTGTCTCAGAAATTGCATTTACTGCAGTCTGAAAAGGATTTTCTCTTAGGTAATTTATGTTTTTCATCTTCTTGATTATTGCTCTTTCTGGGCCTACCGGAACCAACTTTACGGGATACCGTTTGGTTAGTTTCCCATTGGTTTTTAACACTCATTATCGTGAATTTACTCACATTGCATTCAGCAGCAAGTCTTCTTATGGACCAACCATCTTCAATTTTAGAAACAATTCGAAGTTTTTGAATATCTGTTAGATGTCGAACCATTTTTAATAATGACGCCACTGATTAACGTCAAAGTGACATTTGTAAGATTATTAATATCAATCAAAGAACGAATGATTTACATAGCTAAAACAAAGTGTACCAGTTTTTTTTAAATCAACTGTACGCCGACCTCGCTGAGACTGTAAAACTGAACTGTAAACTCAACTTAATATAAAAAAAGTTCCTTAACCAGTACATGAATGTTTGTAAATTGAAGGCATTAAAGGCAGATGATTTGTGTATTTCTCCATGCATATAGAGCTTTCATTTAAGATAAGAAAATATATTGTACTATTGAGTTCCCAACTTCAAAAAAGTTTTTCTGTCACCTACGAGTAACAAATACGTACCCTTCCATTATCTAGCATGATAGTTAGTTAGTCAGTAGAAGTTAAAATGTTCAGCAGGCATTTTATATACAAAAAGTGTCTAAGATACGGACACGCACAAACATGTGGCTCAACCACTACAAACAAACTTCTTTTCGTTATTTGAGGCCAGGAGGATTAGTGCACAAAAAATCCAATAGTAAACATTTTTATCCGGTCATCAAACTAGTGTAATAATGATAAAATCATTTCCACAGTATTGATTAAATATAAATTATGTTTTTCCTAGAACGTAAAATAAAAGCATTTCTAAAAAAATTAATCAACTTTGATTCGAGTGTTTCAATATCATCAACAAAATAAATTCATAATTCCCACGATATTTTTATTCGATGGCCTAAGTGACATTTAATGGGTCAATCTGGGCCGGTTTTTATTTAGTGTAAAGCTGTTAAGTAATTCATTGTAGCACATTTTCCCCAATTCAGTAATAAATTGACGTTGTAGAAGTTGATAAGAATGGCCGATAAAACTATAAATTACACCGTGGAACTTCCTAAATGTATTGACCCTTATTCTTTCACGTCCTTTTTATTGACCACCGAGCTCTATTCAAGGTTAAAATGCATTAATTTATCAAGAAGGTTATAAACCAGTCGGGGAAAATATCTAGAATATTTTCCTCTCGGACGTTTATGTCCTGTACATAAAAAATGTGAAGGTGAAGAAGTCAGTTATTCAGATGTTATTAAAATTACATAATAATACTTTTGAAACAATAAAAAATTATGTTTTAAGTAGAAAAATATAAATTTATGTTTATACAGGACTGATAAGTTTTAATTGTCCACTACTGAAATTGTCTCAATGGAGTACTAGCAGCTGACGTCACAACCAGCTGCAACTTACTTCTAATCCGTAGACGTCAAAAGCTTTTGTGGCATTTGAGGTTATTTAGTTATCCTAAGATTTAAGGAATTTTAGAGCTTCTTAAAACCCTTTTTTGTATAAAATTAGTTAATAGTGTTTCCTTCTACTAATAAGTTCGGTGATTTGTTGAATTTTGTGTTTTATTTGAGTTTTTTAACCGTCATGTTATTTGCGTACTGTCAAAGTTAATTTTAGCAATTAGAGTTGTTAAATTTCTTGATATTTGATCTATATACTTTATTTTAAGGGTCACCAAGTTATATTTCTAAGTTAGAGTATACCAGGTGACAACGGATTCGTTTTACAAGGCGCCATTTCATTGTCTCTTAACGTAGGAGCTTGAAATTTGGCTTGCAGATATTACTCATTAGGGCTCATATTTTCCATGAAAACAATTGATTATCACTTCCGATTTTTCCGGAAGTTGGTCTAAGTCAAGAATTTTAAATGGAACCCTGTATATATTTTTATATAATTCGATAGATTAGAATTCTCTTTTCAATGTCAATTCACATGTTGCTGATTTTTTTCAAAATGGCGGCGTAGGAGCCATTTTTTCTGAATGCAATATGGCGGCAGTCTGGCGTTATTAATGAATTTGATCCCAAATAATTTGTTAAGATAACAAACAAAATGTGTTTTCTTATTGGTTTTTAATTGCCAATTTTTTTAATTTGTCACAAAATGGGATACATTTTAGATATTGTTTAAGATGTCAATATTATTCATAAATTTTCTCGAAAATTTTGAATGGGATCTACTACCTATTAAATGCTTGTCTGCGTGTCTTATTACCTACAGAAAAATCTATAATAGAATGAATGCACTTTACTTTTCGGTTTTAGTTTTCAAAGATATTTTCTATTTCAAATAATAATATTGGCTTAAATAAATTAAAAAAACCATTAAATTGGTAAAAAAGTTATTCAATGAAATGTTCGATGCGTTGACCGCCTTGTTCCCAACACAATCTGATTCTCCTGATATTTTCTCTGAGCAGGTTTTGTAAATGCTCTTGGAAGATGTCCTCAATACCCATACTAATCCTGTTCTCCAAGATTTCTAAGGTTGGTGGAGGAGTTCTATATACTTTTTCTTTTAAATAACTCCATATCTAAAAATCCAGTGGGGTCAAATCAGGTGATGCTGGCCACAAATTACCTCGCCCGGTCCCAGCAGTCGAAACCACCCCCACCCCAAAAACTGCAACTGGAAAGGGAGTGGTTTCTTGCACAAAGGGGTTATTTGCGCTAAATTGGGATGTAAACCATTGCCTCCAACGTCTTCCTTACTCTCGAAAACGGGGGGAGATGTCTTTTGCTGCGTTTCTATTACTTTAACTGTCTATGCATTTCCACAGGGGACTATATTGGAGTAATATTATCTGAGTCATCTGTTAAATTTTCCAGAAAAATATAAGATTTACAAGTACTGCCCCGTATCATTTTTATAAAACAGTAATTGAATATATTAAGGCAGGTGAATCCTCTCCTTCTGCAGAATGCAAATTAAAAAAGATGATAAAATTTACAAACATCTAAAAAACAGATTCAACAAAACTTGAAAATACACGTTTTATTAGTAGCTCGCGTACTTAACTGTTTTTGAAAATTTTGATTTTCATGGAAAATGAATTTAGAGACAAAAATGGACAAGGAGAAAACGAGAAACAAGCGAGACAAAAAGAAAAAAGAAACAAACATAAAGAAAAACGGAACAGGAAAGAGTTAAAGATTAAGATGTATCAAATCAGTAAAGGTGGATAGGGTAAGAGAAAGTTATAGTTGTTGAAGTTTGGCTACAAAGGTTGCCGGAAGATCTGTAACGTTTGGTACGGTAAGGTGTGTTTAATCCAAAATGGGGCATTATGCTGTCTAATTTGTGCTATATTTCTTGTTCCAGTTTGAAAAAGTAGAATTTCTGGGAAATATCCTGAATGTTATGTCGTGACAAAGTGCGTATAGCTCTCTGAGGTAGGTGTACCTTCCAGAATTATAAAATAATACTTTATTTCCATTAGACTGTAAACATAATTGGCATTGTCAATTAATTGATTTTTATAAAAAAATATTCTTAAAAGAAAAACACATAAGTATATAAAACATTAAGGAATACTACACACACTATGATATATACACATATATATGTACCTAAATTTAAAAATTACAATATTTAGCTAACAAACTGGCAAATAGTCATTATCCTTAAAAATTGTATTCAAATAGTTCAGAAAGTAAATAAAAATGTCTTTGATTTAATAGTATTTTAACACTATTTTTAAATTGTTGAAAGCTGTAAATATTTTTAATTCGCTGAGGGAGATGATTATAATAGAGGTTGTATATGACCCCCTGGTTACTTGAGAATTAGAGATGAGGCGCATAAATTTGTGCTCCAACACTTTTAGTTTTCTCATTGTCGCGGCCGACGTGCTGCACCACACCGGCACCGCGTATGTGATTGGCGGCTTGATCACCATTATGTGCACAATTTTTTATTTTGTCTGTTAAGTCTGCTACCCCTGACCATGAGTGGATACAAACTCCTGGACAGTAGTATACCGTCCGTACTGTCTCGTTTATATGTGTGTTAAGCGTCAGTCACTGGTTCACTCTAACCCTCAAGTACTTCACGCATCTCTTGGTTGGAATTTTGTTTCCCCGCATCGAGATTGGTGTTAGGATTTTGTTTTCAGTGAAACGGCGCGTGGAACTATAATATTGGTGTTGCGCCTTCTCAGCGTTTACTCGAATCTTCACTGGGCGTAATACGCCGTGCCACGGGCCATGTATGTACGCCTTCAGCAGCATGTATTCGGGAACTCTGGGAAGTCGAAGGCGTACAGGCGCGAGAGGGGGATAATCTAAACATTGCACCATGGACGGATCTTAAGGAATCGACATACCTCAGACTATATCACTACGATTTAATCAATACGTCAGCGTGCACTTTTTGCTCACCTGTAAGGTGCTTCTGCTCATCAAAATCGCCTGCCAATTTTTTTTTATACTTATCTATGGATAAACTAAATCATATTAAAATTTCAAACTTATAGCGACAAGTATATTTTTTTAAATTTTTTTGATACTTTCAAAAATATAAAGGCTGTTGATGTGCAGGGCTGATGCCTGCCAGGTCATCGTTTTCATGCTTAGTGTATTTTAATTCATCACTATACAAATTTCTTACAGCAAGACCGTTATATAGACGGTTCACAAGCTCTTGGACTAATAGGAGCCAATACAATAGTGTGATGTACCATAAGAAAAGCACTACAAATTAATTCAACACAGAGTGTAATATAGTTGATACCGGGGCTCCACAGGGTTCAATTTTAGGCCCAAAGTTGATACCTTAGCTTCAGATGCATCTTTTACCAAGTACACAGATGATAAATCACTTTCATGTCAGATAAATCTAAAATAATATTGAAACCTATTAGCAATAATATATTTATTGTCTTATGCAATTGGTATTCTTGTAGTATGTAGCATTTAATTATCAATAAGACACATTATGTGAGGCACCGCAATAAACAGAAATGCTTTAAACTTGATTTGTTGAATACATTTTTTGGGTATTAATTTAGATACTTAAATTGAATGTCGGGTTTAAAAACAGCTCTGTGAGAGGATCGATTAACAAATCTATATCACGCTCAAGTTGGATCTGGGTTAAGGTACAGTATTTGTTTTTGGAATAATTTCACTACGTTATAGAGTTATAGTTCAAAGTCAAATTATAAGCTACGTAGATGAAATTTATAATTCTCACTTGAGCAGATGATATTTAATAAAACATAAAATGCTAACACTTTTATATTTGAATTATGTGTGCTTGCTAACAGAAATAATTTTAATACAACTGAAAGGGTTAACTATATTAATGTAAGGAACAAACGGGATTATTATGTATGGTATAAAGTGTCCTCAGATTGTCCAGATTACGTCGAATTTAGATTTATCAATCGTTTGCCAAATGATTTAAAGCAGGTTAAATGTTTGCGTTTTTAATTAAAACTTAGGAAATTTATTGTATAGAAATGTTTGTATTATATCAACAAATATCTGAGAAAAAGTAGATTTAAGTTATAAATATATTATTACTGTTTGTTAGTTCCTAAACTATCAAAAAATTCTAAGCGACACAACGTTGATGAGGAGCAATAACTTCGAAACACGTGTCCATAGCTGCTTTGTTGTTTCTCTTTGAGGTATAAGGGAGTTGCTTCAATTTTTATAACAATTATTACTGCTACTATTTTGGAGCACATACTCAAAGAAACTTTTTGCTTAAAATGTTGTCCTCTTCACTCAGAAAACAATCTTGTTCACTCTGTACATGAAAGGTTTATACTATAATTATAATTCTCTTTTCACGAAAGTCTCCGTCGTTTTCATAATTTATAAACTCTATATCAATTTCTTATTATAACATTTTACAAGAAAAATTGTGTCCTTGGATTTCTTATTCCACGAGATTAGGATTATAATTCATCATTTCTTTTTTAACGAGCTGTAAAATGTTTTTTATCAGATTAGCACCAAGCAGTGAAATTTTAACATAGCGCAAATAATTCTTTCGTGATAAAAGCAATACCCCTTGCTGTGTGGAATAGTGTCGTGCACAATCTGATGTACTTTACCTTAGCTTACTTAAAGGCTTATTGTTTTCGGTCATTACCACGTTAATGTAGTTCGTGTGATCATTTGGGTGAACATTTCGAGGTAAGGCAAATGGGGCATGAGAACACTTTAACATGCAAAAGAGAGAAGTAGAGACAGTTTTATGCCATTCGTTAATAAATATGTACTATTTTAACTTTTCTTTCAGGTAAAACTGAAAGGTTTTTTGAATCACAGATACAGGTTAAAACAAAATTAGACCGTCCTTTAAGTTATGGGCAAACAAATAGAACTGAGGGTGGGACCGGAACGTTTCCCGTGAATTCACTATAACTGATTTCTTCAAACATCAAAAATCTTAAGAATACACACAAATACTATAACCACTGCATGTCATCTCCAGATAATACCGACATGCTTGGCGAAATGCATTTCAGACAGTATTCGAGATTAGTATTCAGTGCCGCAGTATTTATGAAACTACTTAATTATCAAATAAATAAATGGAAAATGAAGTCAATTTCTACAGCCGCTTTGACTTTTAGTAACGACACAGTTCCATAGCTAACATATTTCTGTATATAAATGAGAAGATTTAGTTTTCTACAATAGCGCTAAGGGGAAAAGAACCCATTGTTCTTTTTCTAATCAGCTTGGCACCGGCATAAATCAGATCTTAGTATATGAAAGTTTAATAAGCAACAAATATATTCAAGAGTGTAGAAAAATCTCTGGTGAAAGTAAAATCCCTCGCGAAAGTGCAACCACCCTTGAAAGTCACACTAGTGAGGATTATGAAGATCTAAAACTAAATTAAAACTTTGTCGAATTTAAATTTAAGCTGCGAGTATCGGAAAAATAGTAGAATTGTCATCTTCTGATTGTCATCAACTAAATCCTAAAAATAATTTAGTGCATGAAAGACGTAGTAGTACACGCTGTAGGAAAATTCCTGTACGGTTACAATATAAAATTTAAACTAGATGCTAAAAGTAATATATTGTTGCTATATTAATTTTGGAGCGTAGTTTATTTATAGTTATTCTTTTAAGATGATGTTAAGTTGCTTATCTACGCGAGCATATTTTCTGTATAGAGTATTGTATGTACTTGTTGATGGAAAGATAGAAAATATAGAGGCTACATATAAAATATTTACTTATTTAAATATTACGAACCTACAAATTATCTTTAACTCAAACATTATAAAATCTTTAAGTTTTTACAGCCTGAGTTTAAAATGTTTCCTTCTAACTAAAAAAAGTTTCAATAACAATAATTGCCGACATTATTATTAACGACGACTTTCCTTTTCATAATGGAGGGGCGCTTTCTGCCTACTATAGCGAATAAAAATATACATTTCTCACAAAATATTAATTTCATCGAATAGAAGCAGAAGTATCTTTTTCTTAGAAAACCATTTGACGACTCTCCTTATAATATTTATAGTTCTAAGATATCACTTTTGTTTTGGGGTGTCCACCATTGGGCATAGCCTGCTCGTGACTTCCTAGAAATCAGGTAGACTTGCTTCTAGATCCAAATTAAACACATTCATATGTTTCGTAAGCAACCAAAATTTTGAGAGTTTAAGATGTAGGACGTTTAAAATTTGTAAGTAAAAAATAATTATCGTCGCTCTACTTTATCGGCCCGTAACTGAGTAACGAAGGCCTCGAGAAGAAAAATGAGGTAATGAGGAAGATGCATGAATTTTAAAACTGCTTAATTTTATTATTTTTTCACAATATGTACTATATAAGTCGGCAATATAATGAAAGAAACTCATAGAAAAATTTTGCTTCGTAAATATTCCACGTTAAAATTGAATTGCCTCAACGTCATTTTGACGTCACTAAGTTGACCTGAATTTGCTAATTTACGTTGTTATTCTTAATTTTGTTATTAATTATAGGTTAATGTGGCGGATTATGATTTCATAACATCCCTAACGCGTTGAGATAAAACCACAGCATTCTTTTTAGATGTTTCAACGATTTAACAATAATGACGTGGCGCTACCGGTTATGACTGACGTCATTTGTTAGAGATAGAGCTTTTTAATGGTCTTAAATTCTCAGCCGAAATAAATATTGTTTTTCGCCCTCAATTTTAACAGAAAATAAAAAAGAAAAAGACGAGGAAGCATATTTTTCTCTCGTCTATCTATCTGTGATATAAAAAAAATCATGCAACTTCCTCATTGGATTATTTTGATTTCAACTGCTCTTTTTTGAATTACTGCTCTGAAGTTCTGAGACACTCTGTGTAAGACCCGTGTAAAAGTATTTAATAGGTGTTGAAGGACATAACAATGCAATAGGATGTAAGTTTATGTTAATACCTACCTATATTTTATTTAACTATTGATGGTTAACGAGGATGAACTTTACTACCTACATATGATATTATGTCCCATTCTGAAAATTACATTTGCAAGTTGTAATACAACATGAAATGAATATAACGCGTCCTGTTCTGTTCGGGGTCGTCTTAATGACTATTTAAACTGTCTATTAGAGCCGTGTATAATGGCAGCTCAAAACATGGTATTGGTCATTTAAGAGGTACATTAAACTGCATCCACAGCTAATGTGGGCTGCTATTTATTACATGTATAAGCAAAAATTCATTAAGGAAGCCTATTACTTCAAGGGGAAAGAAAAAATTCTATCAATTAATTAAAATGTACCTTTTTCAATTATCATCAAATTAATGAAAATCAATATAATTATTTATTTTATCTTAAATACCAGTAATTATTGTTCATAAATAAATTAGAAACAATCCATTACGATAGACAAAGTGATGACCTATAATGATAGAAATGCTGAAGTAAGTAAAAGCTAGCCTGTTATGTTTAATTTGTTTAGCATAAAGGAAAACGAAATGATAAAAAATATCTTTACAGGGCTTCCACACAATAGCCACTTTAATGAATTATTCCTCACACTCATGTACGTTGACAACGGCGAGTCCAAATTAGAGCAAAGTTTCCGCAAAAGGGCAAAGTTAATGCAAACATTTTGTTTAACATGGATCGTACTCACAGAATATTATTCTCATATAAAATATGTATATTACGTAACTTAACCATCGATTTCTGTATATCTTGTACACGATAAAATATGATTCATTATTTTGCTGCGAATTATTTGATAAAAGAAGTTATGAAATATTTGATTCGGTTTTTTGGATTTTTTTTTGGAGCGCATACTGAATATTTAACTATAATAACCTTCGCATTATAAAGAGAAAAAAACAACCTTTCTAACGACACAAATCACCTCTGTCGCAACTATGATTTAATTTTAAAAATGTGAATGACGTAATGTCACCGTTATTACCCCACGAAATAAATTAGAAGTTCTGGCAGTACTTTCACACAGTACAAATACTGTATTATTATTCACAACGGAAATTTACCCTTGATTACTCTCATAGAAACAATTCGATCTGAAATAAACAAAATTAGTCCCTCAGGGACTGAGTTTTCTTATTCTTGGGATTATTAATGAGCTTTTACTTGTAAAGTTGCTTCAATTGATTCGAATTATAGAGGGTATGTTATGACTGTCTTCTATACAGTGTGTTAACATGCCTACACAGGCATGTTAAAACTGCATAGAAAACAATCATTTTGTACATTTAACCAAAGTTGAACTACCACACTCAGAAACAAAATGCAAGAAATTTGATGTATTAGAACAATGAGAAATAATTAAAGCAATAAAAGATAACAAGAATGCTTCGACCATTCAAAGTTCCGTTTACATTATGACGGGCTGCTCGTGCTCATTCGTATACCTTTCAATGTGCTAAAAATATTATAATATTAGACAAAGCACGCGATATTGGTTGTCCCTTGTTATTACGAAAATGCATACTGAGATGTGCCAGAAATTCAGAGGAATATTTGATTGATGATAAAAATAATATCATTATTTTCATAGGGCCTTGTAACAGGCATAATAATAATAATATAATATCACTTTATTTCATAATTCCAAACAGGCATAAAACAAGTCACAGGTGTAAAATAGATATAAATGAAAGTAAAATATAGATAAATGCACATATATATGCATATGTATGTATAAAAAAATATCATTAAACAACAATTTAAAATTTATAATTAAAAAAATCAGACATAGAATAAAATGTTTCACTAATCAAAAAGTTCATTAATTTTTTCTTAAAATGTTTAGAAGGTAAGTTTGTAAGTTTGTAATTATTTGTTAGATGATTGTAAATTTTTATCAATTGTGTTACAACATTCCTTTGCACTTGACTATAGGTAGTCTGTGGTATGCGTAGTTTTACATTTGTATAGTCACGTGTATTATATAAATGATCTGTTTCGTATCTCCTGATAAATTCTACGTTATTGTTTTTCACAAAACAGGTACTCTCATATACATAAAGACACGGAAGGGTATGTATGCATTTTTGTTTAAATAATATACGACATGTGTCAGTTCGTTTTATATGAAAAATACTTCTTATACATGTTTTTTGCAATTTGAAAATTCTGTTGGCTTCTACCGAATTTCTCCAGAAGATAATCCCATATTTGATCCTAGAGGCATAATAAGAGGCCAGAGCTGCTGCCTCATTTTCGGATTTAGTTATCATGCGTAAGGCATAAGTAAATGAACTAATCTTTCCAGCTAGGTATTCTATATGATGCTTTCAATTTAGCTGTGGATCAATTACGATACCCAGAAATTTTGTGTGATCCGTGGATGTCAGCATCCGATTGCAATAGTCAATACACAGTGAGTGGTGGTAACTCTTTCTTTAGGCTGAATCTTATTAGGTGAGTTTTATCAATATTTAGTTTTAGATTATTCCTGGTATACCATTCATATAAAATATCAAGTGAGGTTGGGCGTTATTAATTCTTCGTTAGAGTTAGCTCTAATTAATGAAGTATCATCTGTAAATAAATTTATAAGATGTTTACTAATATCTGGTAGGTCATTTATGTAAAGTAGCAACAAAATTGGGCCTAGAACTGAGCCTTGGGGCACGCCTCTTTCAACCATGACCCAGTCTGAGTATAGATATTGACCAAAGTCGTTTACCATAACACATTGTTCTCTTTTGTGCAGATATGATTTTATGATTTCATATATATTTCGTCTGAAGCCCATTATTTCTATTTTGTCTAAAAGTATCGCATGGTCTACGCTATCAAAAGCCTGTGATAAGTCCAAGAAAAGTTAAACGACTTTTTCTTTATTACTTATAGCTTCAAGTATATTGCATATTCCCAAATATACCGCCCTGGCTGTCGATCTTCCCTTTATATAAGCACTTTGCATTTCTGTTATTATGTTATACTTTTCTGTGAAATCCAGCATTCGATTGAGTAGTACTTTTTCAAATATTTTGGCAATAATAGAGATTAGAGCAAGAGGCCTATAGTTTGAAATATCATTCTTACTGCCTTTTTTAAAAACTGGTTTTATTATTATTTTCTTGAGATCGTCTGGAAATATGGCTAAACTGAAACACATAATCTTTCATAATTATCCTTTCCTGTGATGTTTCTAACTAGATCCCATGTTGCTTTAGTTCTGTTATTTGAGTTTAGGATGTAATTCGAATGTGAGTTTCTTTTAGTTTCTTCAATATCTTTTTTAAGGTTTCTGCTATATTCTGTATAAGTTTCTTTCGTTACTTTTCCCTTAAGCATTTCTTCATATAACTGTCTTTTCATTTTGGTTCTATTTTTATTTATGGTTTCATTTGGTTTTATTATTATTTTCTTGAGATCGTCTGGAAATATGGCTAAACTGAAACACATAATCTTTCATAATTATCCTTTCCTGTGATGTTTCTAACTAGATCCCATGTTGCTTTAGTTCTGTTATTTGAGTTTAGGATGTAATTCGAATGTGAGTTTCTTTTAGTTTCTTCAATATCTTTTTTAAGGTTTCTGCTATATTCTGTATAAGTTTCTTTCGTTACTTTTCCCTTAAGCATTTCTTCATATAACTGTCTTTTCATTTTGGTTCGTGTTTTCAAGTCTTCGTTTATCCAAACAGCTTTTTTATGCAAGTTTATCTTATGCAACTTTTTGGGAAATATCTCATTAAGCAGTTCCTGAAATATCTTAATAAATCTTCTAGTGCTTAAGTTTGCATTTTTGTCTATTATTATCTCATTCCAACTGATATTATTAATTTTTTCCTTGAAATATGGTAGTTGATCGTCAACAATGAGCCTGCATAGTCATTAATTTTTTTATTTTCAAGAGAGTTGACACTAAAATGTATCTCAAGTCCAAAGTGGTCAGATAATCCATTTTTGAGTAATTTAATCTCATATTCCAGAGTATTAATTAATATATTATCTATTGTTGTTTCTGTGCTACTTGTTCTTGTTGGTTCATTTATAGTAGGTTTCGGATCAAATGTTGATAAAAGATCTAACAACAGTTTTATTTTGGTGTGTTTCTTGTTTTGTAAATCAAGGTTAAAATCTCCACATAGAATAATAATGTGATCAGTTGTAGATTTTATGAGAGACGTTAGCATGTCCTCGAGAATTTTCATAAATGAGTCAAAATTCCCCAATGGAGGTCGATATATGTTAATAATTTTTATTTTTGATCTAATTTCAACAGCACTGCATTCAATTATTAATTCTTGACTTTTCTGTTTCAGATATATAAATATAATATAATCATAAAACTTATTTTAATATTAACAAATTATAGTACAAAAGAAAATCTACCAAGATTGAAAATATCATCACATGACGTCTTAGTTAATTTAAATTTATCTTGAGCTTTAAATTAATTAATTTTGCAAACAACTGAAGTTTTTTTTTTTAATACATTTATTTAACGTCGGCCTATTTCCCGCTACTGAGGCCTAACACCGACGTCTGTAGACGAGCTACCCCCAACCAGGAATTTTGCCGAACCTCTTCCCTTAAGAAGAGTAGAGATCTTTTACTTGCCTAACATTTAATAGACAAGGGACCGACGGCTTTACATCCCCTCCGAAGGATGGTATATCCCCTATACAACCCTCGCCTAAGGTTGTATAGTTTCCGTGCATACACTGATATACAAGCCGCTGGAAGATGTGTGAGGCGAGGACGCGGTCTTCCTCGGAACGGTCACCCATCCAACTACTAACCGCGCCTTACGTTGCTTTACATCGCATATCGAAGTATGTACATAGTAAAGACGCACCCACCGGGTTTTTTTTTTAAGATACAACACCAAAAGTGCACTTTTGGACAAAGCGCCATATTTCATTTTCTAAAATCACGGTCTACAGCAATTTTTCTAGGGGCTAAAATTTAAGAAATAGTACTAGCGATTTTTTTACGTAAAATCTGAATACAGCCCTATATTCAGCTCCCTCATAAATGGGTATGTACCAAATGTCATAAAAAAAATACGGATTAATAAAATGTTTGCACATAAATTTAAAAATGGAAATATTAGTACGCATTTTTTATTGCAGACATAGTAAGTCATGGAATAAACATCAAAAACAGACAACAAAGTTAAATCTAATAATGTTACTGATTAGTTAAAATTAATAAGATTGATAACAGTGATGTACTCTAATACCCCATTATATTTGCGCTCCGCCCTCTGTGATCGAATACCTGTAGTACGTCTCCTGTGCTACTTACGCCACAATATTAAAAAGCAGAACTCCTCCATGCCTACCCTGTCCTGCGTACGCCTGTCATACTTCATTCTGTTTTCATTGTGCTTAGTGAACGTTACAGCTGGAAAATCGTACGTAATTAGAGTTTATAGTGTTAGTTAGGATGGGAGAACAATCAGGATCTGGCTCATCAGATCATTCCGAATCCGAAGAGGAGTCTTGGGACCTTCGAACACTAATGACAAGGGTAAAAAACCTGGAAAAGGAATTGGAGGAACGCAAACGTCATGGCCACAAGCGCCATCGCCGTCATCGTAGTCGTAGTCGAAGCCGTGGACGCAGTCACACAAAAAAGAGAAGGCAAAGCGTTCTTCTAAGAGGAACTCCAGAGACCGAACCAGACCATCTATCTCAGTACTAGATACTGACATAGAAGACATTACGACTGAACAACAATTAGAGGAAAACCGCTCAGGAAGCAGAGGTTAGTTTATTTTTTTTCTAGAGTAACAGTGTCTCACCCCCTCCCCCTGGGGGTATCTTGAACTAGTTTTAAGTTGGCGTATACCGTATACTATGAGTTAGTTACAAATAAACCTGCAGACACTGCTGATGATTTTTTTGAGTTTATCATGAAACCGGTAGACAATGAGTATCAAACAATCCTTTTGTTTTTAAAAAAAAGAATGTCCATTAGGGTGTTAAGGTTTGAAATGGGTCACACCGTATGTATTGAAATAAGTTATGGCCAAAAATAATAAATATTTGTTTATCGGATCTCTTTCTCTTGGACATGCCCACCTTAACAGTTATTTAAGTAAAATTGATATATCACTTAATCTTTACGTTCGAACTTGAATCACATACTGTATATTAGTTCCGATGTCTTGTATATCTTCCTGTTCGTGTATGCTCTCAACTCAGATCAGATCTTTATCAAAGCTCTATTTAAGTTTCTTAACTTCCAAAAAGATGGTTCGTTTCAATCACTTTTAATAAGGATCAGCGACGTCACTTTGGATACAGCATCGACAATGTAATGTTATATTGACATAAATTCATCTCTAGGATCTACCCTTAATAGATTGGTGCATACTATTGGATTACATTATATGTGTATTAAGATATACATGCTCCATTCATCATCTCATAGGATTATATTGGCTTTGATATGGCTTTGGAATTCTTCAGTAACTAGCTACGTTATGAATATATGTACAGGGTGATTGGAGAAAAACCAGATGAAATCGTTTTCTATCAAGTTTTTATGCGTCATATTGAGAAAATAATGACGTCCAAATGTAACCATATACAGGGTGTTACTTGATTTTGTTTAATGGAATACCCTGTACCTAACTCGAGAATCGCATTTCTCATTTTTCTCTGATTTCAAAAATATAATATTTTACATGGCTATCTTCTATAGATTTTCTAATGTTTACAAGAACTTCGATAATTTATAAATTAGAAACTGACCAGAAAATTGTAAGTAGGCATTGAAAACAATAAAACACCCAAGTGTTAATCTGGACTATGACAGTTAGTAATTTTATATTATCGAAAGAGAAAGTTTATTGTTATAGATACAAAATACCATTATAGCTGATGATGTCAGATTAGATATATTAACGGTATATCTCAGTAATAATAAAAACGCTAGATCTTCAGTAATAGAGTATAGGAGACTATATCCAAATCGTCACGTTCCAAGCCGGAAAACTTTTCAACGCAAGTTGGTCAAGATGAGTGATACAAAGGCACTGAAAAACAAGAAAAAAATTAGTAATAATGATGAAAACCGTAAGTTGAATATTTTGTTATATTTTGACGAAGATCGGAAGAAATCCCTCAGAAATTTTCCAAGAGATTTAGATGTCTCTATTCAATGGCACAAAGAACTCTTCACAAATATAAATATAAAGCTCGAAAACAAAGTGTATTACAGAAATTATATCCCAATGATAATATTGTGAGGAATAATATTTGTCAAATTGTGCTAGAAAAACACAGAGAAGATACACTAATTTTCAATCATAGTTTTTGTACCGATGAGGCATCATTTAGCTGATCTGGCATAAATAATAGAAAGAAAATCGGTAAATCTCAATATAATGGAAGAAATCCAGTTTCAAGGCCGCAGAACTTTAAATTTGTGGGCTGTAATATTCAATAACAGGATAATATATAAATTTTTTGAGGGCAATATGAATGGCGTTAAATATTTGGATATATTAAGAGAAATTATCGAAAATAACATAGATAATCTTCCTCTTAATCAATTGATTAGAACCATCTGGCAGCATGATGGAGATCACAATAGTGTTAATGTAGCAACATTGTTGAACCAGAATTTCAATCAATGAATTGGTAAACATGGACCTATAACGTGGCCTCCTAAAAGTCCCGATCTCACGCAGCTTGACTTTTTTTTGGGGCTACATGAAAAATGAAGTCTACAAAACGAGACCCGATAATTCCGATCAATTGAAAAAAAAATCATTGAAGTAATTCATCACATAAATACGAGCAATATTTTGGAAAATGTGTCCAGAAATCTTAATAAAAGAATGAACTTGTGTGTAGATAATGACGGTTCCCACATAGAACAATTACTTTAATTTTTCTGTTGCTTTCCTTCAATAAATTTCTTCGTTTGTGTTTAAAATAATTTTATTTCTTGTGTTGTTTCATCAAATGAAATTCAACTTATTATGCATCAATAATTAGAAAAAGTTCCTTTCTGGCATTCCACTCCGGACTCGGCCATTTAACTGCGCCGCTAAGCGCCATGGATGTCGGAGAGTTGGTCGGAAGAGTAGAGGCAATTAAAATAATTGGAAAATGTTTTATTGTTTTCAATGCCTACTTAAAATTTTCTGGTCAGTTTCTAATTTATAAATTATCAACGTTCTTGTAAATACTAGAAAAACTATAGAAGATAGCCATGTAAAATATTATATTTTTTAAATTAGAGAAAAATGAGGAATGCGATTCTCTAGTTAGATACAAGGTGTTCCATTTAAATAAGTAACACCCTGTATATGGTTAGATTTGGACGTCATTATTTTTTCAATATGACGTATAAACTTGCTATTCTCGAATCGGTCGAATACACATTACATAAATTAGTGGTAAAAATACATGACTGAGTTCCTAAGATACAAAAATAACTATATATAAAATGTGAAGATATTTAGCAGTGATACAAAGATAATTCTGCTAGTTTGAAGTAGTCTTATAAAAACTAAATCAAAATGCTATACAGATCGTGCTAAACACAAACAAATATCAGTTATTTTAACAAAGTTGTTAAATGGACATAGGCCATGTAACATTACATGCACAGGGAAAGCTATATAAATGCAAATAAACATGAAGAAAAGTCACAAAATGTTCAGATAAAACCTTGTTTGTGACAAAAAAGACACGATGAAACAGTATCATAGATTTATAGTGAATCACCCTGTACAATACATTATGGGTATGGATATGGATTATAAATCATTCTTCTACATTCACTTTATTGAAATTAATATGAGTAATATTGCAATTCTATATTGATTCTACAGTACCTGCGCGGTAATTTGACTATTCACAAATTATTGTGAAAGTAGACCAAACTAAAAATTCATTTACAAATTATCGTTGTAACCAGGGCTTTAATATTTAAGTACTATGCATCAATGTAATACACTATTATCCGGAATCTTTTATGTAATATAAATATTGAACTTTTATTTGCTTTGATAAAGCTTTTAAAAAAAGCTATAACAATAATATGTTTTAGTCGACCTGAAGTTTGACTTTTAAGTAAACGTCTGTTTCAAATAATATTCAACAACGTTGAAAATACTGTAAATAAAAATAAGTAGAAATAACCTGGAAAAAACTATGGTGGGTGTATTTACTAACTTTTTAATATTCGAGTGTACGTTCTCTCAGAACCCGAGAATATTGAGATAAATCTTGTGTAGACTCTTCTGAAAGTCTTTTAGAATGTTTCATACATATTATTACTTACAGCAATTTAATTATAGATCTTATGAAGTACAAGAGTGGCCTTGCCTGAATAGGTAACTTTTGAAACGCCGCCATGTTTTTTCAAAAGTTCAACGATCCGCTTATACATGAGGCAAATTATATCAAAATCTGAAAAAGCTATCGAACTAGTTAAGGAAGGATAAAATCTACTCCGTTAGATAGTTTGTAGTATATATTGTTAGTTAATATAATAATATCTCTGTATAATTCAAAATAAAATGGGAAAAATGAATATGTTTAACAGATTTCCGCGAATAATTCGAAAGTCTTGTCTTTGCCAATCGATGCAGCGCATCAAAACATTTCTGTACACCTCAAAAGAAAATGGTAGTAAATACCGTGTTTGACACTTTGTCGTGATTAACTCGAAATTGCAATATCTTTTAGATCTAACACCTATGTCATTCAATTCTACGAAACATATCGATAGGAAAGGTAGCTCTGAACATGAACACTCACTATACGCTAGTCATCGGCAAAACTCGTAATTATATATATATATATATATATATATATATATGATAATGAGGAGGATTTGGAAGAGTCAACAAAAAAAAACGGTGAAAACATGAAAGAGACGAATGAATATATAAAGTAGCAACACAGGAACATAACGAAGCCATAAAAATAGAGCAAATTAAGACTGATAATCAAACTAAGCTTAAGCTATTATGAAGGAAGACAAGAAACTGTCCCCAGAAGAAAATGTAGAACCCATTGGCTTAGACAAAATTATAGCCGTAACCTTACAAATAAATAAAAATAAAGCTCAAAGATCAAAACACTCGCCTAAGGTTATCAAGGTAACACTGTCAAATAATTTTGTGAACTATAGGCCTCCACATGGAGTCTTAAATTAGTACCTAATCAGGGGTAAGTTCTTGCAAATATGAAATATTTCCAAACTGATGCTGATAGAAAAGAAAAAGAAAGATCCAGTCTTTCCCATATTAATAGACCTGACAAACTTCTTAAAATCCTAATAATTAAAGATAATACGAGTTAAATGAAGAATGCGTATTACGTGAACACTAATATGGCTTCAGGCGCGGAAAGCCTACAAGAGATATGCTGACGATAATTTCAATAAAATAAGGGAACCGAAACTTTGCTCATAGTCACTTTGGACGTTTAGAAGATTTTAACTTAGTTCAGTGGCTCAAAATATTAAGGCCATAAATGACGCAATCAGCAAATACCTTATTAGATTGATGCTGACCTACACTGATACCGTTAAAAAATTGAAAAACATGAATTTGTCGGGTTTTGGGTGCGAGCTCCATAATTGTACGTTAGCTCACGATACATCAGAGTTAGTAAAACAGGCTGCTTAACATTTTTAACATGCGCAGCCCACTACAGATTTTACCAGTGCTCTATATTGAGTAATTTGGTTTTATTAAACAAATCAGTCGTTAATAATCATTCTATAATAATAATATTACATATTTCAAAAGATATATAATCATCCGTTGTTGCTGAGCAGTTAAGCATTATGATTCTGACCCCATTTACATGCATTTGTAAATTTTCATAATGCCTTCATTATTAATGACACCTTTCTAAATTTCACTGAAGAAAAAGAAGTTACAAGTGACTTTTATTTAATTTGTATGATATTTATGTGGTAATAAAAGTGAGATGTAACGAAAATTGTTTTTGGTGGTTTACTTACGGCATCAAGAAAATGGGCAAAAGAAATGCTAAAAAATTACAAAAATTTATCACAGAACTCCAGAGATTGGAACTTTTATAAACCTAAGTATATTACGCTAACTCTATTCTTATTTATAGAAAGACAAGAAAGATAAAATGAACAAACTTGTGCGCGAAAGTTGCTTACTACGAATTTCTATTTAACTAATATTTTATTGGAACTTAATACAATTTATTAAGATTAAGTGCGCTATATATATTTTCCTTACTCTTAAACTATTTGGTATATCAAACGTATGATGATTGTGGAACGGGAGATAATTTCGTTAATCCAAGTTAATAATTTTGTGGTTCTTACTACTACTTACTAGCGGTAGATATTTAATGCCTCTTTTGTTATTGGTACACTCTCAGATACTACTACTACTACTGAACTGAAGACGACAAATGTATATACTGTGGTAGTATAGACACTGCGGAACACACAATATTGATCCGCGATAGGTGGTCATAATGGAGAGAGGAATTAGAAGAAGAATTGAATGTCAGAATCAGTAGGGAAAATATAACCAATGTGATGATCAGAGACGTGAGAAACTGGGGAAAGATATGCCGTTTTGTCAAAAAGGTATTGCAGAAAAAAGAGGTTGATGAGAGAGAAAGGGAAGGGTGAAGCAGGATGAGGAAGTAAACGACGGCCGGGTGCTCTGATTTTATGTCGCTCTGCGACGATTCCGGGACTCCCGTGGTGAGACAGAGGGAGGTTTCAGTCGGTAAAAGTCCGGCACTACCATGACGCGATAGAGACCAAGTGCATGGTGTCCATGAGTATTTCCCCCCCACAAAAAAACTACTACTAGTACTCGTTTGTGTCTATAGAAAACTTAACTTAATCATGTCTAAAATTGTCTACGGTGAATTTCAACCCACAAGATATTAAATTATTTCTATCTTTCATTTGACAAAATAAGCATATTGCTTTAGGTCAAAAACTTTTTTCTTCGGCTTTATATTTAATTGTATTTTGCTCCCTATCTCACTAGTGTCTGAACTTGTACCGCTTCTTTCGGCCATTTTTATGATCTAGGTACAATCTATTTTTAATAATTAAACAATGATGTAAATAATAGATATTACATTACCTAGTAACTGTTATAACTGCACTCACATATCACCGGGTATTAATTATATAATTGTCTTTAGTAAAATATTAAATATTTACTATTAAACGATTTATTCATTAAAAACTTTTCAAAAAGCTAAATCAAAACCAACTATAGGTAAGTAATAATATGTTTTGTCTACTTTGACTGCGCCTTTGATCAACATATTGCGATATAATGCTCTGTCTCACTTTATGTGAGCTCTCGCTGGTTCAAGTTCAGTGCAGCGGCACCATTACATTATTTAAGTTGCTAAATACCTCCCTTATAAAAAAACTATTTAAAAAATAAAAATATGAATATGATCCTAATAAAATGATGAACAAAATTTATTTTAAACATATTTTCGAAAAACATAAACGTTTAGAAGATACTGTTAGTTAAAAGAAAAGACAGCCAGTTACAGAAAACAATGTTGAGAGGAAATCGACTATTAATATTTATTACTCAGCAAGGCGCATTGTAAAATGTGATTTTAAATAATTAATTTAATGCATCCATTATCAATATTTTAGTCTGAAACTGAAGTAACAAGTAAATAATTTTACGTAGATTCTAATGATATGAATAATTCAAAAACATCATTTTCTTCCTAAATAGCCCCTTACAGCCCCCTGCACCATAAGAATTTTATACAACCAGGTGGAATTATTTTCATAAAGGATAAGTAACAATTTGCGCGAGGATCCAATTTTTAACAATCGATTGCAGACGGAATCGTGAAATAGAACACTTTTGCTCTGTAGAAAACTCCACTATATAAATAAATAAATAAACACCACAGATATTAGATAACCCTCAATTCCAGAAGCCAGGGCTTGTGCGGAAGGGGGTTACACATTGAAAAAACGCGGACATACAACCATTTCCTAAGACAGTGCCAGTGCCGGAGCCAGGATTCGAACCCGGTGGTGCGATGCTCGTATGATTAATCGCGATTACCACCTCGCGCCTTAACCCACTCGGCTATCGACCAGATCAAATCATACTTTAAACATTAGTGTGTCAAATATATTGTGTATGGTTCTTCATGGTTTATGTGCATTATATATTATATCTCATATATGTTATAAGTTATAAGCATTTTGTATGTGTATTTTAGTTATATGTATTTTTTTTCTGTACTTTCATGTTCTGTAATTGGGCGTTTAGCTGTTGAAAAGTATATTATAAATAAGTAAATAAATAAACAGTAATTTTGTAGTTAGTTCCATTAGAATAAAAATGACTTTCAACGGGCACTGTCATGTTAATACTGTAAACCTCTTGTTTGACGATTGGAGTCAAAGACAATGACTGTCAACTATTACTTAAGTCTTTTATGTGATTTTTGTTATCATGATTATTTTGGAAAGTTAGCTTTCTCCTTATATTTGTTGCAAATTACAAAATTTATTTGCTGCTTAGTATTGATCAGAAATTACTATATTCTCTAATGCAATTTTGAATATGTTTTTTACTTTAATATAAATATACAATAGCAGTAATCAAAATACACTTTCACATTAATTACGAAGCCTTTAATATTGAAATTTCATTGGAGCTTCTTTATAATATACAAAATATCATCTAAATACCTAAATTAGTTTTTATGGCTAATATTTTACTTTGGACAAAGCTATTCTCTTATATTCTATGCCACAATACAAGGGTTAAAGTTAGAAAGTTTATAAATATGAATGCACGTTCACTATAATTCAAGTTAATCATGAATAATGAAGGTTGGTCTTGTTGAACAATGTTTTGACTTCCCCTTTAATACGACACCTAAATGCATTAAGCCACGTAAGGCTGAAGTTTACTTTCCTAACGAAAGGAGTTTCTTATATTCTTAAACTGAATCATTAACATTATAAACAGGGTCTGCGTGTAGTACGCCGTTAAATGAAAGAGGACATATATGCATTTTTCATTTTTATTTATTATATAAGGAAGTATATTGTACATTATTTTCAACTAACGTGGTTTACAATAAATATAAATAGATATTTGAAATATTTCTGACTCCATGTCAACTAACACAGCCAAAACACTGAATGCTACACTCATACTCCGAATTCAATACTCGTTTCATCACCTACTAAGGAAATTAAAATTAAGCTCGATATAAAATAATTTTTTTTAAAAAAACTTGCTTTTCTGGTAAAAAAAATACTAATGTGCGAATGCAAGAAAACAAGGCGTGTGCACCTTGTATGATTGCACGCATGATTGTATGAAAGGGTGGAATCGTTGTATACATAGTGCCTTGAGTCCTGCGTACATATATACATATATTTAATACAAGTGCGCACGCCTTGCTTTTCTTGTATTCGTAGCATTTTTTAAATTTTTTTACTTTTTAGTACGACTTTTTAAAGAAAAGCAAGTTTAAAAATATACAGTATGTCCGCGGATGGGGTTAACAATAGGTGTAATGGCTAAAATTTTTCACATTTCGAGAAAATGTTATTCTTTATAAAAGTTTTTGCTTGATAAAAAAATAGTAATGACGTTGAGAAAAATTATATCTTTTATACAGGTTGCTTGAAAATTACAAAAACTTAAAATTCCGCAAGAGTAAACTAGTTCTATTTTTTATTCAAATATGCATTTATTTTAATGAATTCAGAATTGTCTATCTGATATGTATTCGCCTTGTTCGAATGCAATTAACTAAATAGAAAATGTAGCAAAAACTATAACTATTTTACTAAAAAATCACTTATTTCGGAAATATTGCAATATTCAAATGAAATTGAATTGGAACAACTTTTTTATTTCACGTTTTGTTCCACAATAAGAAATAGAACTAGTTTACTCCTACGGAATTTTAAGTTTTTGTAATTTTTAAACAACCTGTATAAAAAATATAATTTTTCTCAACGTCATTACTATTTTTTTATCAAGCAAAAACTTTTAGAAAGAATAACACTTTATCGAAATGTGAAAAATTTTAGCCATTGCACTATCGTTAACAACATCCGCGGACATACTAATATATTTTTATATTTTCTACTCTTTAGTCATACTTTTTGGGGGTTTACCCCTAGAGATCGCTCGATAAAAATTCGTTTCTTAACGATTTGTTTCAATTTCTCGCTTCTTCGTTTTGCAGATTTTTCAATTTTCACCCCAGCGCCCCCTATGTGCGGATATTTGCAAAAATAATGGTGGAATATTGTATTGTCATCCGATCTTAATAACTGTGCAAAATTTCATCAACTGATCATGTCAGGAAGTGTGTTAAATAAAGGATGCAAGATTTGAAGACAATTTTCACCCCCGCGCCCCCTATGTGCTGATATTTGCAAGAGTAATTTTTCTAACTCTATCTTTCTGGGTTGAGAGATCCCAATCTAATAGTGAAAACTTTATTACTCTTTTTGAAAAGGTTTATAAAACGCATTTAAATGACAATAAAATATTTCAGACGGCTAGGGGATGGATTTTTGACAATAGCACACAGCACGTGGTATATGACGTGACAAACAATTTAACAAATTATACTTTAGTTTTGTATTCCCTTCTGTTCTTGTCGCGCCTCTGTCCTGTGGCAATTTCTATTATGCACTAATTTTATATATTAGATTATTTTATTATTATTGCTACCTTGTTATTGGAAAACATAATAATACTCTTGTTTATTACTTAATCCCTTTTGCAAACTTGCTTCAATTTTTCACTAGAAACAAAACTCCTGATATTTTTTATTACCCAAAATTAAGCTTAAATAACTTATTGCGTGTATTAGGGAATAAGCTTAAAGGTCGTTTGATATAATTTAACAACCAATGTCAAGGTATATGTTAATAATGATCAAGAAAAAACGAGGGCGAGACTTTAGGTTACTTTATATTCAAAGGCGTTGAAATAGCAAGCAAGCTTGTATATTTTTTAATAAAACGTTTTCTGTTCATTTTTCATATACAGTATTTGGACGATGGTAAATTCATATTATGCTTTTTACTTACTTTTTTATTCCATGTGATATCAAAAAATTACTAGTTTTTTTGTAAATTGTTACCCGAATATTAGCATACAAGTTGAATGAGTATTGTTGACGCAAATATTGATTATGAGGCATTGAATAATATTGTATATAATAATAAAAATAAAATAAATATACAAGTTTAGTACAGGATAATTCTTACACTTAACCTAAACAACTTAACATATTCGAGAAATTATTAAACAAAAAAGATGAAAGCATACATAGTGATTAGTTATTAAATAACTTCCATCCATAGTATACATTCACATAGTTATACAGGGTGACCCAAAATTACCGGAGGAGCTCTTAACGACAGATTGTTTACAACATTCTGAGACGAAAACCTTAATACAATTATGTCGAGCCTCCAACCGTTTTCGAGCGGGACTCCATTGAAGTTACTCAAAAAATGGTCCCCTGTGCGAAGCTAACGATTTATTTCATTCAATAAAATAAATAACTATTTGGAATGCTGTAAAGTATCTGTCATTGGTAAATCGTTAGGTTAGCATAGGGGACCTTTTCTTGAGTAACTTCAATGGAGTCCCGCTCGAAAACGGTTGGAGTCTCGACATAATTGTATTAAGGTTTTCGTCTCAGAATGTTGTAAAGAATCTGTCATCACGACCCCCTCCGGTAATTAAATCGTTAGCCTCGCACAGGCTACCTTTTTTTGAGTAACTTCAATGAAGTTCAGCTCGAAAACTTTTGGAGCCTCGACAATACATATTTTAAACATTTAAAATCAAAATAACTGAAACTAAAAAAATGTTGTTTTATTAGTTTTCAGGAAACACTTGTTTAAACTTATGTTTCAATGGTAGAATTTTAAAACAATTGAAACTAGGGTCAACACTGTTGTACAGGGTTGGGCAAACGAATAAAATCTTACCTGTAGGCGTTTCCTGAAGAAATGCTTCAGGTGGTATAGCGACTTTTACTGTTGAGCACATTTGGGTACCTCCTACATTTTTTTGCGTCGGCGCTTTTTGAGAAGAGGTTACTAGATAGACGAAGCAAGACCACAAATATACACAAAAATATAAAAACTACAGTGCAAAATTTATAGAGAAGTTATGTATAGTACTTCGCTAATGCGTATTGTGTAAATAGTTCTTGACTAGGAGTCTGAAAGATAAGTTTATTAGTATCACCTGGAAGAAAAAAGAATTAACTCCTTGAACAGTTAAGGTATGGTTAATAAATAAATTTGTAACTTTTCAGTGTTCCCCAAACCTCGTTAGTAGTAAGAGAAGACCTACTAGTTGCAAAAAGAATCTACTGGAAACAGAACCCTCGAGGTGGAAGCTGAAAAATCAAGGTATGATTAATAACTCAGTTTGTAACTTTGTGATCCCCCAAACCTCGTTGGTAATAAAAGAACACCTACAAGTTGCAACGGTATTTCCGAAAACTGCAACCCTCAAGATAGAATCTGAAAAGTCAAGGTATGATTAATACACAACTATGCAACTTTTCAGCGAGTTTTAAACCTCATTGGTAGTAAGGCCTCTTCCCCAGAGGGGTCTGAAAGAGAAGTTTATTAGTATCCCCTGGAAGAAGAAAAAAAGAATTAACTCCCTGAACAGTTAAGATATGGTTAATAAATAAATTGGTAACCTTTCAGTGTTCCCCAAACTTCGTTAGTAGTAAGAGGAATCTACTGTAGTTGCAAAAGGAATCTACTGGCACCAGAACCCTCGAGGTGGAAGCTGAAAAATCAAGGTATGATTAATAACTCAGTTTGTAACTTTTCAGTGTTCCGCAAACCTCGTTGGTAACAAGAGAACGCCTACAAGTTGTAACGGTATTTCCGAAAATTGCAACCATAACATGGAATCTGAAAAGTCAAGGTATGATTAATACACAACTATGCAACTTTTCAGCGTGTTTTAAACCTCATTGGTAGTAAGGCCTCTTCCCCAGAGGGCGCGATCCGAACGCTTGCGATCTCGTGTTATAGTTAGCCCTGTGGAAAGAGGCCTAAGAGAATACTTACAAGTTGCAACGGTATTTCAGGGAATTGCAACCCTCGAGATGGAAGCGGAAAAGGCAAAGTATGGTTAATAAACGCTTGATTTATAACAGGTTGGTTCTCCTGATAGTCGTTATCGGCGGTATTGCACTAGCCAAACTTACTCACTCTGTTACCTGACTTCTCTATGATCTTACTTCTTGCTGTAAACATTGGACACGTCTACTCACAAGAGACGGTCAGGGCGGAATGAATCACTGCACGGCTTTTCTTCTGTAATGAAACAACTTATTAAAGGAACGGGAGTAATCGTCAGACGAATGCGCGGTTGATCGATGGCGTAATACGGACAGTGCAAGATTCTGCTAGACGGAATGATATATGCCGCTAACTATGCCTAGGTTCGGAGCTCGGAGTGAACACGTCTGCTGACAATGAGTCGCTCTGGCTGACTGCCAACACGGGACGAATTTAATTAATTTTTTCAAATACTTACAAGGGGGGAAACAGCGGTGTGCGCGGTGCATCGACGTGGCATCAAACGGACTATTTCCGACTTAGTAAAAATAATTCAATCCCCTGAATTTTAGGACTTAAGAATAATTTCTTCGCAGATCAGAGCAGGCAAGTACGCCTAATATCTCGAACAGCACCTCGTAAACTGTGTATCTGATATTTGCAATTATTCCCTTCTACCGAAAGGGTGACGTTATATGAGTGACGTCAGATCGATATTTTCATTATCTTGGTTTGACACTGAGAATATTTCGCGGTTGGTTTATTCAGAACGGCAGGCATTAACATCTAACTCGCGAAACGGTTGGATATGTACTAAACTATGTTCTGCTGGACTCGCGGTACTACGCAATTTCCTCTCATCTGAGATGAAAATTAGAAACATTCTAAGAAGACAACGAGGTCAGGCTTCATAAAAGCTCCACGTGAGTATTTAAATAACATTATGCATTGGGTACTGAGCACTGACAGGAGGTGAAGTTCTCATAATGAAGATATCATGTTGATCATTAATTCACAGTTTTATTGAACTCTAGAATATAGTTACTTATTTCAATCAAATGTAGGTCAAATGTTTAAAGCATATATCAGTTCTAATAATTCCAACGGACGTTAATGACACAAATCCAAATCTTTTCAATAAAAAAATATAGGCTGTTGTATATAGAACTGCACGATAATATATCATCTAGGCTGTGTTGTATGCAGTTGTAGTGGTGTGGTATGATTTGTTATAAATTACACACGTAAATTATGTTTGTTGTCTATCGCCTTATAGCGATAATATCACGCCGTTCATACGTTATTAAACTGTAGCGTAGCTGGAAATGTAAATATACTCTTGACATTCTCATTAACTGCTGCTATTTCTGCCTTGTTGATGTAAATTATTCGGCATATAGTTTTCAGAAGTATATATGTTTAATAATTATATTTCCGGTTTTGCTTCATAACTATACCGGAAATTATGTATGTAAAGCATCGTCATCATTCATCATTAATTACTACTGAAATGACAGAAAAAGTCAAAATATGAAAGTTAAAGCATATACAGCATACTTAAGCATTGTTATAGAAATTGAGAGGATAGAATGATTAACCAATAATAAACAGCGAAAACCCATCAGGGACATATTTTAACTAAGGAGACCTTAAGAGCGCTCCGGATATAAGCCGGAAAGACGGTGCAAATTACTCTCATATAAATCATTATTTTAAAAAACGGCTTTCACTAAAAGACATTAAAAACATGTTAAAAAGTATATATAAAAAAATATTTTTTTTTCTTCTATTATCGATTTGCAAAAATAATTTTTATCGTCCCGCATAGGTATCATTAAAATAAACATTTTCCCTTTTGTAGAACTAAAATAAAATTAGCCCTAATGTCCTCAAATGCACAGAGAAATTTAAAGATTAGGTATAATAAATTTGTCCAATGTCATATTCTACTACATCTCTATCTCTCGCCTTCCAAGCACACCGTACATTCAGCTGCGTCATTTTATTGACGTGAAGTCATTTACAATTAAGATTGAAAGCATGGATGACTAATACACTCCGACCAATTCTTAAACAGAATTATAATATATATATATATATATATATATATATATATATATATATATATATATTTATAATATATAATTATAGCACTAATATAAAAATAGAGTACTAGTAACATAGAATAGAATGGGATGGGCTGGGAAGAGTCTAAAAGAAATGGAGTGAAATGGTATGGGATGGGATGCCATGGGGTGGAATGGGCTGGGATGGGGTGGAATGGGGTGGCGTGGTATGGGATGAGATCAGATGGTATGGGATGGGATGGGGTGGGATGGGATGGGATGGAATGAAGCGTGTAGGGTGTTACGTCCCGTTTTGATAAATTTATTGCAGTCGTTTTGCAATCACATCTCGAGGACTTTGATGGTACTTCCAAAATAACTTTCCGGCAGTATTTCTACGTGTCGCACGCATCAATCAATTAATCAATACAATTTCTTCCAATAATTCTATTATTTTGTAGATTCGGTGATTTGTTTTGAAGAGGATAATAGTACATGTGGTAGAAAACCCAAATAATAGGAAAGAATAATCAATACAACTTTATTAAAAATTAAAATTTACACCTACCTCCCCAGAACCCACCCCGGGACCGACCGTGCAACCAACACGTTGCTCGTGATGGCGGATTGCAATGTCGGGCGGAATGGGCCTGGTTCAGCTAAAGGCAATTAAAAAACAGCTTAAACCTAAACACCTTCCATCGCAGATGGATAAAATTAGGTCATAAAATGGGACATATCTAAAAAATAGACTTAATTAAACTTACAAACTACACACTGTTAAGAAACTTTTGTACTATACATTTTTTTTTAAATTTTGGTACTGACGCAGACACCTCAGCATAAACGAGGAGCCTTCCGCGAGGTGTGAAAACGCCGGGCTGCGCATAGGCTAGCCTAAACTGTGGTTTTAAAAATTTTGATTTCGAAAAATTTTGATTTTTGAAAAATTTGAATTAAAATGAATTTAGGGACAAAAATGTACAAAAATAAAACAAGAAACAAACGCGACAAAAAGATTACAAACAAAAAGGAAGAGACAGGAAAGATTTAAAGATATAATAGGTATGAAATGTCAGCAAAGGTGGATAGAGTAAGCGAAAGTTATAGTTGGTGAAGTTTGGCTACAGAGGTTGCCGGAAGATCGGTAACGTCTGGTATAGTAGGGTGTGTTTTATCCGAAATGGGGCATTATGCTGTCTAATTTGTGTTATATTTCTTGTTAGCGGGCCATCGCTCAGTTTGAAAGAATAGAATTTTTGAGAGATGTCCTGGACGTAGTCCGCTATTGGGGTTATGTCGTGGCAAAGTGCGTATAGGTCTCTGAGGGAGGTGTATCTTCCAGAATTAGAGATGAGGCGCATAAATTTGTGTTCGAACGTGTCGCACGCGGTTCATATAAGATATACAAGTTGTATTACATTGTAGTTCCGCAAAATCCCGTCGAAGGAGATTTTCCGTGACTTAAAGCACCACCACCACCACCAAAACACCATAGCGATGGCTTCTATTCACAATTTATTTGCATATGCCGTCTGTATATTTTACGAGAGCCATACCAAATATCTATTGTAGAAGAATAAAGTTTTAGAAACAGTTATTCCCTTCTGGTATGGTAAATATTTCAAAATCCAAGTTGAATTTTATTCTATTATTTATATTTAAAATTATCATCAAACCTGCTTTTGCATGCCTGCACTGTAAGTCATGGCACTATATTTTCATTCTTGAATGCGATTTTACATGTTTCATTATAGTGGAGTCAAAGTAGGTTTTCACTTCGGAAAAATTCCGGGAAGCGACAACTTTTTACCGTACGTTCGTGAGTATGTTACGAACAACATGTTAAAAGCTAACAAAAAAAGAGTACCAGCGTCATTTTTTATTTAACAAATTAGTTGCAAAATACAATTAAAAAAAAAAAAAATTCTTAAAATACAAATTTTTGTAAAAAAAACTATTATCACCGTTCGAAAGAACGGAAAATTTTACATTATAATTATATTATATATTATATTATAAATAATAAATTTGCTATAACTTTTTAACTAATCGAATGAATTGCAAAATCCAAAATTTAAATGAAATTAGAGGATTGTAGGTATTGTATTCTTATCTTTAAACTTTTTGTATAAACATGTATGGCATATATATGAAGTTTAACCATAATGAGAATTTGAAACTTTCACAGTTTACTCTTAAAGTAATAAACCGAAATATGTAATGATGCGAAAAGGATCTTAAAAATGCATTTTTTAATATGGAGGAAATTGGAAATTTTGAAAAAGTACCAAATTTAATTTCAACGATCTATTACTTCAGTTTAAAATATATTATTGAAACTTTAAAGGTGTGTTTTTTAAAGCTTGAAATGTGTTCTTTAAAACGCTTTGAGTTGTTATATCTTAAGAATTAAATTTAGGCTCTTTTTTATAAATGTACAAAATAAAAAATAATAATGTTCCAAAACTATATAGACATAGACCGGTTTCGAACTTATTAGTTCTCATCAACCGGTCTATGTCTGGTCAGGGAATTGACAAATGACATTGGCTACCAATTTTTCATGATTTGTAAGGTATAATTCAATGCAGGTCGGGGTATCTGCCCGCTGAGTAGTTGTTTCCTGCAAATCATGTATAATAACAGTGTATAGGTTAAGTCCACCAAGGGCTGAAGGTCGCCGCTCTCGGTACTTGCAAAATGGCAAGTCGCTATGCACCATGGAGACATCTATGATGTCTGGTGTATAGTAGCATTAGACCACATGAGAGGATTCACTTACCTCTCACCACTATACCATTTACATTAGTCTGTATAAGACTAGCAGGCTGGCCACTGTCATTTGTCTGTTCCATGACTTATGGCAACCTGATGAGAACTAGTAAGTTCTAAACCGGTCTTATGTCTGGTCAGGGAATTGACAAATGACATTGGTTACCAATTTTTCATGATTTGTAAGGTATAATTCAATGCAGGTCGGGGTATTTGCCCGCTGAGTAGTTGTTTCCTGCAAATCATGTATATTAACAGTATATAGGTTAAGTCCACCAAGGGCTGAAGGTCGCCGCTCTCGGTACTTGCAAAATGGCAAGTCGCTATGCACCATGGAGACATCCATGATGTCTAGTATATAGTAGCATTAGACCACAAATAGTTTAACTGTTTTAAATAATAGAAACACAGCCAAAATATTGTCTCGGTATATTACCATCAGTCGATAAATATATGTGAGAGAGATATATTATAAAAGAAGACCTGCGCAACTGTAGGCCTGCCGCATATTGCTGTTATTAATAATAGTAACAGTTATTTGCGGTTTTTAATAGTTTTTATTAATTTGTCGCAAAACACATTTACATGAGGGATACGAAAATTGTTTATGCCAAAAAATATTTAAAAAGTAACTGAAATTAATCGAAAAAGTTGTAAATAACTGGAACAAACTGTAAATTTCTGAGATTCATATATATTTTAATTAACACTTGATATATGAAAATAACCCTAAATAACTGAGAAAAAATTAACATTTTATGGTAAAAAGCTTGAAAATATCTATTATAACTATAAATATCTGATATTTGTAATTATTGTCCAATTCAATTGTTATAAACTGTTTTTATAGTTATTTGTAATCAATTATAGTTATTTGTTGTTATTTTTAATTCTTTGCATAAGAAATTTCCGTTGGGGGTTTTTAAAAATAATATCAAAACGATTCAGTATAATAATATTTTTTAGTTTACACAAAAATGGAACAAATCGATGCGTCCTAAATTTGTTTAATTTGCAAAAAAATTTGGAAGATGATCCTATCGTAAAAGTTAAAAAAAAAGGGATTGTTGGATGTACACATTCCAGGTAAAAAAAGACTTACAAGATGCTATTGATGTTTTTTAGCAACAAACCAAGACTGTGTTGCTATATTTATTGCTGGAGTGACGTGCTTATTTGCATTTTACGGTGCTACGACGCCAATAAAAACTTTGAACGAGTTTCGTTTCAAACACTTTGTTAAAGAAACCAGAAAGCGAAGCAAACTAAACTTAACGGCACTTCCACCACCAGAAGTTGTAGCTGATCTGCATTTTAAAAGAGTTTATTTTCAAGTACAGACATGGTTAAGTGATAATTTGTAAGCAGAAAAGAAGAGGATTCGGGTATGTCGCCAATTGCCACGACCAAAGTTCCAGCCAAAAACAAACTGCTTCAAATGATTTTTTGCAGATACAAAACAGGTTGTGGCAACCAGTGTGGTTGTAGGAAAGCTGCATTATTCTGTGCTGTAGCCTGCTCCACTTGTTCGGGCTCTGATTGCCTGAACTGCCAGCAATTTTGCGATAAAATTGACCAAGAAAATAATGTTATTTAAATATATTACATTGTTCAATTTTAAATAAAACGTTATGAATTTTAATATTGCTATATATCATTTTGAAGTTACCTTAGGAATGAACTTTATATTCAATCAAACGACATTTATTTAAAATTATTTCGGCCATATTGAATCAGCTATTTTGATTTTATAATTTTCAGGATCAGTTTCTTTTTCAGTGACGTCAAAACCCCCCTTATTATTAATTTAAGAGAAATTTATTTGAAATCTTCGAGTCACGTCATTTTTTATGAAATATTTTACATAAAATCAGCCATATCGAATAAGCCGTTTTGATTTTTATTTTTCAAAAACCCCTAGAATATCAATTTGAATACAAGTGCTTTAAAATTCATTGTGTTATTAGAATTTTGCATCAAAAACGTTTTTCTTTTGTTTAAACAATTAACAAACAATTATTATTATTATTAGCCTTTACTCGAGTCCGAGTATAAAAAATGTTATAGTCGATAGATTGTGTGTAATAAAAAACAAATAAAAGGTGTAGTCTATTGTAATTCCCATTCATCTACGGTGCACACGACTATGGCTATAGAGGCCAATTCGGGAGAGCACATGTCGACCGCAGTCAGGACAAACATAGACCTGGTTAGGTCTTGGATTCGGCCTTCTTGCAGCAACATTTCCTTGATAGCTGGCCACAATCCCACGCCATTCGGTTCTGTCCGCTGCAAGTTGTTCCCATTGCTCGTCTGGAATACCGCAGGATTTTAGATTTTCATGGAGAACGTCTTTGAACCTCTTTCGTTGACCGCCACGCCTTCTTCTACCGCTTAGCAATTCACCATAAAGTGTACATTTAGGAAGGCGGTTATCATGCATACGATGAACGTGACCTGCCCATCTTAGGCGTGCTCTTGAAATAAGCACCTCAATTGGAAGGCTGTTTGCTCTCCTGAGTACTTCCACGTTTGATATGTGATGGAACCAACGGATTTTCATCATACTTCTGAGGTGTCTTTGCCGAAAACGTTCTAATTCTTTCACATGACGACGGTAAGTGACCCAGCTTTCACATCCATATAGCAGTGTTGGAATGACAACTGCTCTGTAGACAGTCATTTTCGTTGACAAAGCAAGGTCGTGGTTGTCAAATACTCTCTCTCTCTAAGTCCCCAGAGTGCTCTAGATGCAGCGTTAATTCTATTGCGAATCTCGCTGTCCATGTTTGCTTTATCATTAACAACGTTGCCTAAGTAATTCAACTGATCCACCACTTCAAGAGAATTTCCATTAAGTGTAATGTCTATTTGGTTCACTTGATGAGGAGTTGACATAATCTTAGTCTTTCCAATGTTGATTTTAAGTCCCAAGGAATCATAGCTCTGGGCATACACATCTAAAAGCTCTTGAAGCTCTTCCGGCGTAGAGGCTAAAAGTGCACAGTCATCCGCATACTGGAGATCACAAATGAATCGTGTGCGTGTCTTCGTGAAAGCTCTAAAACGCCCTATGTTAAAGAGACCGCCATCAGAACGGTATCTGAGACCTATTCCTCTGACTGTCAGTTTGTTGTCAACAATAATTGTTAGAGCAGTGGTAAACAAATTAAAAAGTAGGGGTGCCAGGACACATCCCTGCCTAACTCCAGTGAGAGTTTGGAAAGGTTCGGTTGCCTCATTATTATACATAACCTGGGCGTTATTGTTTGTATGTAGACTGCGACATACTTCCACAAATTTTCTAGGGATACCTAAGCGGAGCATAATTTTCCAGAGCACTTCCCTGTCCACCAAGTCAAACGCCATGGTTAAATCAATGAAGGCCATGTGAATTTCTCCTTGATGTTCGAGTGCTTTTTCTTGAAGCTGTTTAAGTGTGAAGATTAGGTCCGATGTGCCTCGGTTTGGCCTAAAGCCACTCTGTGTTTGAGGAAGTAACTTTTCCATAACAGGTGTTAGCCTATTTGCCATCGCTTTAGTGAGTATCTTCCCTCCAACAGCCAGGAGATCTATACCCCTGTAATTTCCACAGTCCGCAGCGCTCCCTTTGTTTTTGAAGAGGTTGATTAAAAGTGTATCACGAAACTCCTGCGGAGCTTGACCACTTTCCCACACGATATCAAACAGTTTTTTGAGGTAGGGCATGAGCTCTGACGACACAGCTTTAAAAATCTCAGCTGGGAGTGAGTCGGCGCCGGGAGATTTGTTATTTTTTAGCTGCCCAATGGCGGTTATGTGTACGGCCCCAGTCGGAAAAATATGTGCCCTATTAAAGATTTAAATGGAAATCTCCTCAAAGAAGACCAGGAAATAAGAGCCCGATGGAAAGAACACTACTCTAACATTCTTAACCTGCAAAGTCAAGCCGATCACGATATTATAAATCTTATCCCTCAATATGATACCTTCGAAGACTTAGATAAACCACTAACAACGAAAGACAAACAATTAGCGGGCATATATAACAGTATAACTTTTTATTTTAAACTATTAAGTGTAGAATGCAGGTTTTCACGGCCGTTCTCTAATGAAGTAGTTTTTTCCGGGTCTTGCCGTGGTCGTCGAACTTGACTTGACGTTTCGCTGATCATCCTGTCCTGTAAAGAATCTTTAGAATCTTTCTGAAGAAGATGACAGGATGATCAGCGAAACGTCAAGTCAAGTTCGACGACCACGGCAAGACCCGGAAGAAACTATTTCATTCTAGTGTCTATCAAAAGCTTCACGGAAATCAAAGCTTCCCTTAATTATTCCGAAACATATCGCATTTCTGAGCTAATTTGACTCAACTATTATAATTTACCTGAAACATGCTTCTAATACACAATTTCTGAATTTAAAATATTGTTTCAGCTTTTACTGAATTAGCCCAATTAATCATTTAACTGATTCTACATGCTAGATGTTGAGTACTGATGGGACACAAATTAGTTAAAGCGATAGTTAAGTTATCTTTGGAAATTGATTAACTATATCTGCGTAAGCAATACACCCCCCTTTCAGAGAATTAATTAGGTGCTCAGGAAATTAATACTGAGCAATAAAGGACAACATCAACGTCATACAGATAAAAATATATCTGAGTATATTAAAACGTGTTATGTAATTTCTAATAACGACTCGCATTTTTCATGATGTAAGTAAAAAATAAAATCCGTATTGAAAATTATCAACAACATCATTTATTAAATCAAGTAAGTATTTGACAAGATATTGCCTTAGCTTAATTCGACTGGATATGACAATATTGACAAGTCCAATTTAGAGCCATAATCTAGCGAAGATATCGATCGTCACTTATTTTGAAATGTCTCTTTGATTAATGCGTTTTTAAATCTTATTTTTATAGGATAAGCGACATTTTTACAAGATAAAAGTAAAATGCTTTTTTATAATAAATTTCGAAGATTAGACACGATCTTATAAAAGTTAGATATAATCTGATACTTCTCCCTACTGTTTTGGCTAGTTTTCTTTTAACAAAATTAGTATTGTGTCGATCAAAATGTTTTAGAAAAAGACTTTCATTGAATTATTATTATTTTCAATTATAATATTTGCCTGACTCTTCCCCTTTGGGTGCATAGTTATTTAACAGTAAAATATTGTTATTTATATATTATAATAATTATTAGATAACATTTATATATTTCATTTATTGTTGTTCTTTTTGTACTTTGTGAAAGAGATCCAACACGTGTAGACTATTAATAAAACTTTTTGATTGGCATATACTTCGCTATCTTTTTATTTTTATTAGCCGTTACTCGAGTCCGAGTATAAAAATGTTACAGTCGATAAATTGTGTACAATAAAAACAAGTAAAAGGTGTAGTCTATTGTAATTCCCATTCATCTACGGTGCACACGACTATGGCTATAGAGGCCAATTCGGGAGACCACATGTCGACCGCAGTCAGGACAAACATAGACCTGGTTAGGTCTTGGATTCGGCCTTCTTGCAGCAACATTTCCTTGATAGCTGGCCACAACTCCTCGCCATTCGGTTCTGTCCGCTGCATGTTGTTCCCATTGCTCGTCTGCAATACCGCAGGATTTTAGATTTTCATGGAGAGCGTCTTTGAACCTCTTTCATTGACCGCCACGCCTTCTTCTACCGCTTAGCAATTCACCATAAAGTGTACATTTAGGAAGGCGGTTATCATTCATACGATGAACGTGACCTGCCCATCTTAGGCGTGCTCTTGAAATAAGCACCTCAATTGGAAGGCTGTTTGCTCTCCTGAGTACTTCCACATTTGATGTGTGATGGAACCAACGGATTTTCATCATACTTCTGAGGTGTCTTTGCTGAAAACGTTCTAATTCTTTCTCATGACGACGGGAAGTGACCCAGCTTTCACATCCATATAGCAGTGTTGGAATGACAACTGCTCTGTAGACAGCCATTTTCGTTGAGAAAGTAAGGTCGTGGTTGTCAAATACTCTCTCTCCCAGTCCCAGTCCCCAGAGTGCTCTAGATGCAGCGTTAATTCTATTGCGAATCTCGCTGTCCATGTTTGCTTTGTCATTAACAACGTTGCCTAAGTAATTGAACTGATCCACCACTTCAAGAGAATTTCCGTTAAGTGTAATGTCTATTTGGTTCACTTGATGAGGAGTTGACATAATCTTAGTCTTTCCAATGTTGATTTTAAGTCCCAAGGAATCATAGCTCTGGGCATACACATCTAAAAGTTCTTGAAGCTCTTCCGGCGTAGAGGCTAAAAGTGCACAGTCATCCGCATATAATAAAATACAATAAAATACAAATACGTATTATAGAACGTACACCATGATCATGAAGTACCGTTCGTCTCCACATTGTGAAAAGCTTCTTGGATATTGTAGTAGCATTGTTTTATTAAATATTTCCTTAGATTACTTTTAAAGATACACAGATTCTGTTGTGTTTTTATATTATTTTGAAGTGTATTAAAAATGCTGGCACAACATACATATGGGCTTTTTTTAAATAGAGAAAGATTGTAATTTTCAATTGATATCTGATTTGCTGTGCGGGTATTATGTGTATGTTTGCTTGAGTTCAGGGAGAGCTTACTTTTATTCTGGTATACAAACACAGCAGCTTCGAAAATGAAAATTGAGGGAAATGACAATATATTGTTCACGATAACTATAGGTCGACACGAATCTAGAGGCATAAGTGAAAACATGAGTCGTATGATTTTTTTTTTGTAAAATAAAAACTCTCTCTGATTCTGTACCTGCCCCCCAAAGGATAATTAGATATCTGAGGTGTGAATAGACAAGGCTGTAACATACATTCCATAGTTGCGCCTTGGACAATATTGGTTTTAGATTACGAATTGCAAAAAATGCTGAATTTAGTTTCTTGCACACATTTTCTATCTGATTACTCCAGGTGAGATTTTCATCTAATGTAAGGCCTAAAAACTGTATAGTTGCGGAACGAGTGACAGTCCCTTGACTATTTGTTAGCTTTAGAACTGGTGGCTCCCGTCTTTTATAAAACTGTATATACGAAGTCTTGTTTAAGTTCAGTATTAATTGATTCTGCGCGCACCACGACGTAAATTCAGCTAATAGCTGAATAATTTTAAGAAAATATATATTACAACGATGTCCCATATCTCAATGAAATGTGCAATAGAATTGTTAAAGCCTCTCAACCTAATTACACCAAAGCTACTAAACAAACATATAAGAAAACGCGACTTTGCATTCAGAAGAATGGTGGACATTTTGAGCAATTTTTGTAAATATACTTGTTTTCTTACTAAATTATTGTTTTTATAAACTTATTCATTGTTTAAACAATACAAAATAAATGATGGGTTGAAATATACTTATTTGGGACTCACTAAGCAAAATAATATTGAGTTAACAGCAGGGACGGACTAGCAGTCTTATTTAATGTATTTGACTGTTCATAAAGGAAGATTTTAAATGACGAGTCACAATGTAAAATGCTTTAAAAATTCATAATAAAAGAGAGGCGTATTTAAAAAAATACAGTTGATGGTGACCCGCAACAGACAAAACCTCATAATAAAATTTTGAATACGGTAAGCTGTAGCAAAGTTAATGAATAACAAGATATTCCCATACATTTTTTAAATATTTCATATAATAACTACGCTAGATAAAAAAAGACAACGAGCTGTTTCGTATATTACCGTATATGTCTGAAACCAATCGGAATAGTTTCAGTGTCTATAACCTATTTTACTGTCCTTCAAAATACGAAACATTTGTCTCATTAACGGACTATGTAACTATTATGGTTTGCGAGATACTGTTCAATATAAAATGTAGTCACCCTATATACTTATATATATCTGTATTACACTTCTGGTCTATTTCTTATTCCTTTCCTATTTCCTCAAGAAATATTTTCCTTTTTTGTATTTTAATATGTTACATTAAGTGAGGGAATTGAAACTCCATCATATTTGTAATGAAATATCATCTATTTTGCTTGGTAAAAGGACAACAATATTGTAACTTGCAAAAATTTATATTCTGTACTTTCCTTTTACTAGATTCGCCTTTCTTATATTATTGGATATTGATTAATCAGAAAGCTGTCAAACGCAGGTAGCTGCTAACTTAAATGAGGAAGGCTATGTGAAGCAAAAAGTCTTGTCATAAGAAATTTCCTACGGGGAAATTTTACTTGAAGTGACAAGAGCAATGTATTAAAAGTTTAATTTAAACCTTTGCTATTTGAGAATATTTGTTTAATAGAAAGTAAAATTTCCAAGGGAAAGCTAATTCGTAACGGTAAATGAAAATTGAATTTATATATTCTTAGTAATACTTTACACTTAGTATAAATTTGAATTAATTTGAAGACATTTTAATTGAGTGGGAACGTAAAGCTTTTAAAATAATAAAATACAAAACTCATATCGCAGCAAAAAGAATAAGAAAACAAAAATTATTTACCGCATATAAGGTGCCTTTGGAATACAAAAAAATAACACAGATCATTACAACAGTTGTTTAAAATGATCTCCATTGTGACGTGCCATCTTTCGCTGGTATCTACAAATTAATAATAACATGTTCTAGTCAATGAACTCGTCAATACATCGTAATAAATTACCCATTCAGCGATAGGTGTCACCACACTCTGTACTATTCAATTACCACTTTTCGCCAACCGATGGCTCACTAGGTTGTGTCTACACAATGATAGTGTAAAGATAATTCATGCTCGAAAGTCCATAAAAATCGACTTAGTTTTTAACATTTCAGAAGTTCGTAAGTACTCTGATAGCCGAACTGTCAGTTTCAGTCATTTTTCCTTGTTTTTGTGAGTTACAACGGTTATAAAATCAGCCAAGTTGCTTGAAACTTCCTTTTTAAATCAAGAAATTGAGCCGAAAACTTTGCTAGGGATTAATTCACTTAAAAGGGACGTGGTTGCTAGTCGGTTTGATACCGAATCAAAAACTAAATTTAACCTAATTTTCAAATAATATTTTGGTTTGTTTAATTGACATGTCGATTTATTCGGATTAATAAGAAGGTTATCGTCTAGAAGTAATATTCTAGGTAAGTTTGAATTTCTTTGATTTATAATAGATACGTGTTCACGTTAGAGGTTAATTTTGAGAATAACTAGTACGGGTCCGGAAGCGGAAAATCAGTTAAATTTTGATACAGTAACAAGATATACCTTTCCCAGCGTAATTTTCTGGGCTGAATCAATTGCGCGGGTTCCCACCTCCCCTAACCCTCCAGTTTCACCTCTATTGGCGAAAGACCACCTCCGGAACGCGTTTTCCGCTATTTGAGATGCCGGATTGGTTTCTTTCTCGTTTTTTTTCCACAAATATTCTGAAAATGACGCATACCAATCCAGAAGGAGGGGGGGGATGAAACCACCCCTTCCGACGAAAAATTGGTCCACTTCCGGAACAGCAACATCATATGTGTTCCTATATACGTGTATGTACAGAACAAAAGTCTCTATAACATTTACACCGGTCTTGAATTAGCAATACATCAATGTTTTGTGACCTCTTTCATAGTGCAGAAAAAAAATTATCACACAGCATCGATAAAATACAATTTTCATAGAAAAGTTTTATCTACTAAATTACACTTACTTTCGATGTTTTTCTAGACACTGTAGTTTTATGAATCATAAAATTCACTAAAATTACACTAGTTTATGTTTTGTACATAAAAATGCGACAAGATATTCACACAAGATAAATTTCATTGAAGTACCGAAGTAATATGTGCAGGCATATTAAGAAAATATCAAAGTCATATAATTACCTTTTATCAAAGCATCGTCTAATAAAAGATAGTGCCTCGAGCTTTACAAACAAACGGAAAAATATAAATAATGCAGCTAAGGTTATGTTCTCCCGTAAAAACAAGTCTGTCAACCAGAAAATAAATAAAAGTATCAAAGTTAAGATGATATTTGCTGTGAACTATGTACCCTAAAGAATTTATAGTCTGTATAATTTTATAGATTCTCAGCAGGATAAAAGCTTTGGACTTTTATGGCAATATCTTCTCTCGATATACGGAAAGTTATTCGAAATGTTGAGCTAATATTCTTTTATCTTTGCCGATAATCTTTCGTATCAATCAAAATATTTATTAAATGATTTATCTAAAAAAACTTGTTCTATTGTTATTTGTTTTTATGTATAATAGCATGAAAGAAATTTATAATAGTTGTTTTAATATATTCGGACATTTTCTTGTATAGTAATATACTTGTTGTTAAATTGATGTGTAAAAGCCAAAAACTATCACATGCTCATAAATGAATTTTGTGATTTTAAGAAAAAAGTCATTCTCTGTGGAAAAATCTGCTTTATCACAAACCCTAGTTGCTATTATTAAATAATTAATTGCCCTGGTTTTGCTAAAAAATGAATAATTTCTGGTTTCAGAGAATGCTCAAGATTAATTTCATCAGCTTGCTCTTTGCCTTAAAATCGACGGGGGTACCAAAATGTGGCATAAGCTCAAGATTCATTAAAATTAAAAAATATCTAACTATTTCTTTCAATAAGTTCTGTGACAATTTTGTGATAATTTTATTTAAAACAAAATGAATTTTGATGAAACTAGCGGTTTTTGAATCATTCTGAACAATTTTCGTTACCAAAATTTTCTGACAAGAAATTTACTGTCTTCATTATTATTTTGATTAATTTTGGTATTGCAGGTGGCTTTACATTTCTGTGGGGATGAATATTTTTTAGCTATAAGCTGACATTAACCTGTTTTATATTTGAGCAAAATTTGGTTTATATCGGCTGAAAAATAAAAAAGTTTTAAGAGACAAACCGTATATTCAACAAAATATTTATTACTTTCACAACTCCAACAATTTCAAGTGTTTCGAATCAACTCTTTCTTCAAAAATTTATTTTAGTTGTGGCCAACTCCGTAAATTCAGCAATTAAAATTCCTTATTGAAGAAAAACTTTTATTAAAAGATATAAAATTGGAATAATTTGTAAAATAAAAAATAATTTCTAGACAAAAGTTAATAAATAAAATTTAAAAGAATATTAATAAATACAATTGATGTGCTTGTATGCCACAAACGTAAAGCATATACAGAATAGATAACCATAGACCTAATCCAATGAGTGATTGCCTCACACGATGTTAATTAAATAGTGTTCTCGTGATAAGTCTGGATCGCTTAATACCCAGATTATGATATTTTATAATTTAGTAATTAATTAACGCAACTTTTTAAACCCACACTGTAATACTTCCAAAATCGTAGCCTTAATGGAGGCAACTAGTAAGAGTTCCATGGTCACTTAATGTTACAAGGTTTTATAGTCATAATTTTAAATATTTAAACTTGATACGTAAATTAAATTACCTTTACTGGACTAATGTTGATTCGCTTTTACTGTACTTTCTTTATTCTTAACCATCTGCCCTTGAACATGAATAGATCTGAGACAAGCAGTTTTCATTGTGTCGAAAATTGTCACTGAATTTTCAAATGGGCCTTGATTTTATAAACTCTTGTAAGAGAGAATTGAATAATATATTCGTTACGTCATCCAGGATCACGATATATTTATGTAATTAATATATTATTCGAGAATATTCTCATCTAACAGTCCTATATTGATAGGTACTATAAGATGGACAAATTAGAATAAAAGTAGTCAAAATTTCACGATAATTCTAGAACAGATAAAACCTACACTATTGTAGAGCATTTCATATAAGAAACCCTGCACACTGTTAAGTACTGGGAATTAATTCAGAATTTTCCCAAATAACTGTGCAGAATACTCTGATATGTAGCATGTATGCTAAATTTAATATCCGTATAGTTTTGGATTCGCGGATCACGGATTGCCAATATTTACCTGTGCATTGTATTGTCAATACTCCACATTTCTGTTTGGAATTATTATGAAAATAAAATATTTTACTATTATATTATTTTTCTCTAAAATTTCAGCTTTGTCCCCAGGGAAGGATTCGATCCCATCCTGGATTGTTTAAGGATTTACTTATTAAGAGTTCCGTTTGCGTTCACGAAAAACATGAAATCGTAGCCAGACAACTGTGACATAATTAGTGAAGATATGAATACAAAATTTGGAGGGTAAATACATAAAACTTCAATCTGTGTCGCTGCGTGGAATTTTTTGAAAAAAAAAAATTACTTTTTTCTTTACGAATTTTCAAAATTTTAAAATGTGAAAATCAAAAAACTAAAAACGCAGTAACGTAGAATATAATAACATTTATCACAAAAAAAAAATAATTAATTATCTTAACTGTAAGTATTTTTAATTGTGTGGCTCTTTTTCGATTTTCGTATATGCAATATCTCCGCGCGTGTCTACGCGTATTCAGTGTTATTTGTGGCCTCATTTACTGCCGAACATTCTGATGATAATTCACTCCACAAACGGCACAATGAGCTCGACTCCAACTCTGGTGAAATCTCAGGTAATATTTACGCCAATAGCAAAGCAATAACCGCAATGCAAGCTCCACCCCTCGGTACAGTGTTTTTATTATAATTTATCGGCCTAGTAGTTGTGTGATTTGCAAACGGGACTCTTAAGTGACATATTTGAAGAATACACTGACATAATTCCCTCCACTGGAATTATAACTAATATTATCGGTAATTTCCCTGATATATTTTATCTCTAACTATTTTCACATTTAGAGACTTTTCTACTTCACTTTTAACGAGATTATATACTAAAGAATAACCAATATCGATAAATACTATTTAATCCGTTATTATAGGTTACGCCAGTAGAGCAAAAAATCTTTAATTCCAAAATTGACATCGATTGGTGCCGGTATTAAGGAGGTTCATCTATTTCTTTCCGCAAATCAACGCGAATTATTTTTGCTACTGGTTATACCTTCCCAAGTAGGTACAATTGACTAGTTCTGAGCAGCCGAAGGTGATGTGTTCAATGGTTTCTCAGGATTGTGATAGTTTAACATATATCCATGACATTCAACTCCAAAATAATCCTCTGATAGTTTCTTTTAAGTGCTATCCGAGCAATTATGAATCCTTTCGTTTCCAGAATCAACTGGCCTCTTTACAACCGACCTATCTTTGTCGACGTTGTTATTTAATAATACTGTAGTATATTTTCCGTGCAGTATCTTCCCTTGTCTGGGGACGATGTTGCCTTTGTCGGTCCGCTAGACATTTACCACATTATTCCTTAGATCCAGAGCAGAATAGCTATGGTCTGCAGCAACTACTCCCTGGATAAGTTCATAGTTAGTAGCTTCATGGTTTCTGCACAAAATAACTATGTTAATTGGATTCCACCCCATTTCTTTTAGTACAGACTGCGGCTGTGAAAATCAGTCTATAGTTGTTTTTCACACACTCTGTTATGGAGCAATTATCTCACTCAAGAGAAGAACGGTTCGCACTCTCCTGAAGTATTCTGAGATATTAGTACCGCGCATTTTTTCGTGCAATTATTATTTTCAATAATTGCCGATCGAAGCCCCTTCCAAAAAAAATTGAAAATACCAAGAGATGTTACATAGGACAGATAAAGGGTGGTTTATTGAAAAGTCCTTAATATTATAAAACAGTGGGAAGAAGTGTTTCTTTATAAAGACTTTTCTGTTATTCCTGAACCGTCGTTAAAATAAAAAAAGTTGTCATAACTCGAAGGAATTTCGTGCAATATATCTGCAAGGTTAGAGAAAATATTAAAAAAAGTTGAAAACGATTTAATATGCACGTTTTAGTCTGACTATAAAGAAGGGCATGGTTGTGATCGTGCGTTACAATATGTGATTAACTAATGGAAAGAAGCATATGATTCAAATAAAGTGACCGCTATAGTTTTTCGGATTTAAAGCGCGCATTTGAAACGATAGATAAAGAGAGGCTACTGAACAACTACAAGTCAGTTGTTTTCTGTTTCATGTAGTTATAGTTGAATTAATTTGTTACTAATATATTATGAAAGATGTCAAGATAAGATAGGAATTGCTTACTTTTAATATATGAAATGTATGTTATTATTATTATTATTAATCGAATAGTTAATACTCAACTGCCGAAATACTCGTCGGATTAACAATATTTTAAAATGTATACATGAAATTTTTCGACATTATGGAAACTGCTTTCAATGTGTAATTTATTGTATTTAAAAAGATTACCTTGGTCTCATATTTATTAACAGAGTGCTATTGCCAGTTCTAATATTTTTTTGTGCCCTATTCATTAAAATACTTAAAAAGTCAAGCATTGTCTGATCTCCAAGTAAACGAATTGTATTTTTCAATATAAACGCTTTTTCGTCTGTATTTGTTTCTTTCATCAAAGAGCATACCAGATCTTTGACGAAACCTAGTTTGAATCGCGGTTAGGCCAAGGAATTCCAAGAATTCAAAGTAAAATGCAAGTGAATGTATTCGTGATTATCGTTTTGTTAGAAACTGTTTCTATAACGAGTTTTTAAAATAATAACAAAGGCAGACTTTTAACTGAATAAAAGTAGAGAAGTGTCTCTCTGGAATATGTCGCTCAGATATTATAAACATAACACTGACACATAAGGAAAATGTGTACTGGAAATCAGACCATCATTTTTATTTATATCGAAAAACAATGTCACATAGATGACGAACAATTATTTTTCGTTACTTAAGGAAAATTGAGGCGGATTCAAGCAATTTGGACATAGAATTAATTTTACCACATCAAAATATGATAGGAATATGACGAATTGAATTCAGGTACATAGCATTGTCTTTTTTGTGTGGCAATGTATTTAATGAAGACACCGTCTAGGTGTTCCTCCAGAATGGTAAAACAATAGATTTATTTAACAGAAATCTCAATATTGTTTACGCTATCTAAAACTATATAACCAGCCGCCTGGAACCGGGCTCTACTAGGCGTCAAGAATAATCATTTCAACACATTGCTGTTATTTTATCTTTTGAGCATCCTGGAAAACAGTAGTTTATTGTATTATACCATATTGCAAATACAATAAAAGTAACTCTGCCATAATAGCTCAGGACAGTATTTTTTCGAAAAATTCCTCAATCCATTTTGTGAACGTGATAATTAGGAGAAAAATAGTGGGAATGAGATGTATCTGTTTTTGAAACAAAATTTATTTGGAACCTGTTGAAAAAAGGGCATGAAAGTGCCGAAAATAGGTATTTTTCACGTTTTCAATGCGAAAGAATTTTCTTTTATATATATAAAAATATACTACGAAATAGCTCGTAAAAAGACGAAAAATAATTTTTTCACCATTACAATCGGTCAATAACTTTTTGCACAAAAATTAAAAACCGCTAAATATGGCAATTTTTTGCCATTTAATTACAGCGACTATAATTATCGTAGGAAGTTGTTTCGGAGCTCAAATTGTAGCCCTTATTGCTACTTATCTACTCTAAAAATTTCATACAAAAATATCAATAACTTTTAGCAAAAATAGCGAAAATGTAAAAATGGTGTTTCCGAAAAACGGTGTGGAAATGGTTAAAAATGGTTATAGAACAATTTTTCAAAAAACTATTTGCTCTTGATGAAATTTTCTACAATCCTATTATCTTTATATTTTCGTAAAGTTCCATTTAGTAGGGGAGGGTGGGGCACATTTGACATGAAATTTACTACTGGCAACAGAAAAGTTATTTTTAGAGATTTTGCAATGAATATTTGTGAATAGACTCATGACACACTTCAAATTCAACGAATTCTATATGATTCAAGTAATTATTTAATATATTAAAAATAACAGGAATATAATAACTTAGTGAATTTTGACAAATGTACCCCACCGTGGGGTAAATTTGACTTTAGGTGGGGCAGCCTTGACATATAATAGAAGCCTTTAGAAACATAATATTTATTGCGAATGTTAACTTAAAATCATGACGATCACACTTATTTTTAACTTATAGCTAGAAATGATTACTAAAAAAATATTCTTAAATGTTTATATTAAGTTTATTTTAAGTTATAACTGTCAAAATTGACATCAAATTCATGATACTTATTTGTCAGGTTAGGATTCGGTAAAATTGCAATAATGTCCATCCTGTTTACGTCAGAGATATCTGGTACTTCTGGGTAATAAAATTTATTTGAGTTGAATTTTTTTCTTAAAAAAGTTATTTTAAACTCGTCCACCTCAAGAATTTCCTCAATTCTGCCAACATAGTAAGCAACTGTGGACTTCGTTGGAAACTGAACCAATACAAAATTATCTTTATGCAATGCCTGATCGTCTGTTAGTTCCATAATAGAATTAGCACCAAGGCTACTTTCCGAGTGAAGTGATAGTATGGAATCTACATCGCTTTCTTCATCAGACTCTTCAAGCTTTCTTTTCTTATTGACTTTTTTCTTTAAAAGCTGATTTTCTTTATCCATATGATCATCATTGGCTGTATTAGAAATTTGATATTTATTTTTTCTCTTAACCACTTCAAAAACATTCTTTTTTGCCTTTTTTGCTTCATTTTCTTTTCTTTTCATTGCCCTCTCTATAACTTTTTGCATTTCTGGTGAGTTTGTATAAATTGTAGATTTGCCTTTTTCTCTTCCTTTTTTACCACTAGCAGTTTTTTTTAAAGTAGGTAGCGGTCAAACCATTTCTGGCGTTAAGACTGCTTTGACTTGGATTCTAGTTACTTGATCAGTTGCTTCTACTGGTGCTGCTTCCTTGTCTTTATTTATTTGCATCGGTTGTGTTTCTTCTACAATATCTGCTCCCCTTTCTTCCATCGTCACTGAAGTTATAACGTCCATGCCAGCATTAACAGCACTCATTGTAGCATTACTAGGACCAGCGATATTTATGGATGACACATCACCGGACTGGGATTCTTTCAGGTCAATAAAATCGGATTCTTGAAACACATTTGAATCAAATGGGTAAATACCAGTGGCCTTAAAAACTTGAAGTTATATTTTTCGGTGTAAATGAGTCTAAAAATGGACTAGTTGTGATCTCACCCATATCATAAATACACACTTTTTGACCAGGATGGTTAATCATAAGGTTATTAAGGGATTTTTTAAGACACGATTTAAAAGGTGCAAAAACTCCAACATCAAGGGGTTGAAGTTTATGTGATGTATGTGGAGGAAAACTAAGTAAAATTATACCATTTTCCCGGCAATATTGAAGAGCATTCACTGATATGTGGGTATCAATCACTATTGTCGATTAGAAGTAGAAGATACCTCCCTACTTCTGCTTTTGGTTGCAAATGTTTCTGTATATGTTTCAAAACATCCATAAATAATTCTGCAGTACTCCATCCACTTTTATTACACAATCCTATACTGCCAGTTACCGTTCCTCTCATGAAAGTGTTTTTAAAACGAACCCTCGGAAAGATATATACAGGAGGTACATAATTTCCTTGAGCTGTAATTATACAAATCATTGTGATAAGGGAACCTCTTTCCGCTGATACCGCTTGCCCCACTTGTTTTTGTCCTACAGGTGCTATAACTTTAGGCTGGTTCAAAACAGTCGTTACACCTGTCTCATCCACATTGATTATTCGTGAGGATTCAAATTTATATTTAATCATTACTTCTTCAAGGTTTTTGTAAAATTCGTCCACACTGGATTTATTAAAGCCTCTAATTCGTGCAAGGCTAGTGTTTTCGGCTTTTCTTAAAGATACTTTTTTTATGCCTTTTCATGAAGGCCAACATCCAATCTTTTCCTGCCGATCGATTCGTTTTCCACGATACGGGCATCATCTTATTGTTAACCTGAGCAAATTGGTAAGCAAAAGCTTTCATCTGTGTATAGTTTAATCCGTAGTTCAAAGAACAACACTTTTTCAAATATTCTACAAGTAATAGTTCTTCTTGATTTGTAAAGATTTGACGACTTGAATATTTAGAAGAATATGTATCATTGTTCTCGGCTCCTGATTCTTTATCGCCCTTTTTCTTCATTCTATATATTAAGGTTGTTCGATTAATGTTGTAAACGAGAGAAGCCTCTCTACAAGAATATTTTCCACAGCTGATATCATTTAAAGCTTTTCTTATGTTTGTTTCATCAATATCACATCTGTTTGTCTTTTTCTTATAATTTAGCACCATATTTTTGCCCTAAAAACATTAACAGTCTGTTATTAGAACAATATTCAATAATAAATAATAATCTATAATGGTGGGGCAGTTTTGACATATGCCATCTTCAAATTATTTAAATTCTTTGTGACCTGACTGTAGCATTTACATAAATTTTGTGCCCTGGACTTGAACTCTATTTGGTTACCGATTCCGACTTTGTTTTGTGTCGATAATAACGATTTGACATTTCTTTGGACTTATTGGAACTTGTTGAAAACCGCAATGAGTATGGTGATATGTATTCTATTTAGTTACGGTCTACTTATTGTTATTATATTCTGAGGGAAGAGTACGGAGAAAGATCGAAATAAAATGAAAAGTTATTTCAACTGCATTTATTACACATTATTAAAAAGAAAAATTCAAACAACTTATAAATAAATGTTCGAATTGCTTTCTTCCAGCCTTGATGCAGGCTCTGCACCTTTTAATAAAGGAACGTTTTAAATTGTGCTCATGCAATTCATTCAAAGATTGAACAGGTCGGAAGTACATCTTTCCCTTTATCCATCTGCAGAAAAAACCTAAAGGATTTAGGTCTGGTAACCTGGGTGACCACAGAATTGGAGCTAAGCGACCGATCCATCTTCCCGGATATTTCAAATTTTGGTATGCTCTCACCTTTCTTCCATAATGTGCAGGACATCTGTCGTTCTGTAGCCACATTGTCCATCTGAGGGATAAAAGTCTTCAAGTAAGATCTGTAGGTCGTTTTGATGGAATACCAAATAATTGTCGGACGTTAATGTTGGTGTCAATTCGAATGGACCTACCACTTGACCATTTAGGATGCCTGTCCACAAATTTACTTTAAATTGGTATTGTAACCGATCTTTCCTCATCAAGTGGGGATCATCTATGCAGATTATGTAAATTTACAAAGCTATCTCTTCTGTATGATGATTCGTCAGACCACAAAACTTTATTAAAAAATCTGGATCCACTCGTAGCATTCACTGGAAAATTCCACTCTCAAGGGATAATCTCTGGGCAGTAGAGTTTGCACAGGTTGTACATGGAAAGCATGGAGTTAGTACCGTTTTAAAATCCTATGCAGCATTGTTATAGATAAACCAGCGCATCGCGATATGGTACGCACAAAAGCAGATGGATCGTCGTTAATTTCATCAAACACTTCGTCATCAAAATCTTGAGGAGGTCTTCCTTCACTGGCACCACCAGTACCATGAAAATTAGAGATCCTTCCCTCGCAGTATGCGTTATGCATTCTAATAAACACAGAATAGTAAGGGTGACGTGTGTTCGGGTACCTTGCTCGAAAATTTATTACATATTAGCATACTCACGGTGCGTGTACTGGATACGAAGCATTGTGGTTCTCAACAAGTTTCAATATATCCAAAGAAATGCCAAGCCGTTATTATCGATAAAAAACAAAGTCTGAATCGGTAACCGAATAGAGTCCAAGCCCAGAGCACAAAGTTTATATAAACGTTGCAGCCAGATCTCAAAGAACTTAAGTATTTTCAGAAGAATGATAGGTAGCTACTAACGCCAGACGTACAAAATGACATGTGTCACATATCAAGCTGCGCAATTAAAAACGAGGCTTATTTGTTAAAAATTTCAACTGATAGATTTAGTTTATCCACCATTCAGCTCTATCTTTCTTTCTAACAGGACAACTCAGAATATTTATACCATTTTAAAATTTAATAATAAGTCTGCAAGTAACAAGTATTGCTTGGCACTTTTCTTTACACCATCAAAGGTCAAAGTTAGCGGAGGGAATCTTGGTGGAAGCGAAATTTAAGAAAAACATTTATTTTTTTCTAGAATACTGTCTGTGTTATCCAGAAACTCCTATACACGTTTAATAGCACAACTGCTCTAGAATAGTCCCAAAAAAAAAAGAATGATAAAACTCTTGCTTTGTAGCAGTGGCATGAAAAATACTGAGTAGAAATTGAAAAATTTCAGGGTTTTCAATACAAATGCCTACATGAGCTTTAACAGAGATAAAATCTACTTCAAAATATTCTTCATGTAAACTGCGAAGAAGGAGGAATATTTTAGGATATACCCATTAGTGTTGGAATAGCCATTTGCATTAACTGATTTTAAATATTGTAAATCGCTTAAATATTCAGGGAAAATAAAGGTATGCCTAATTATATTGCGTTTAACATAGTCTAATCCATTCAAGATTACTATGGCCTCACTGGTAAACACCGTTGTAATACTGTCCAATTTTACCGAGGTCGGTACCAGTTGGTATTGCAGCCAGAATTGGCTTATTGTGCCTCTCCCTGTTTCTAGATTCTGCCGGTGATTCCTGTATTGCTAACTAACCGGAACAGTTTTATTACCTGCAGATGTTTTAGTGTTTTAGGTCCACTTTTGCAGCCCCGAAAATATTTTCCTTCTTGCGACTCAGCGCCACGCATTGACGAAGAATACGGTTTACTCTCTCAGGCAAATCTCCGCAGAGCCTGCCTGCAGTTTACATTGCCCTCATACAGTCCCACTTTATGCAGATGTTTCTTCACCTGTGCGTGTCCTGCGAGTAACTCTGTTACTATTCTCAGCTGATTTTCGCTTAACATAAGCAGTTGCTGAGTTCGTTTTGTTCACGTTTTGGACATGAAGGTCTTACCGTCTCCGAGTCCTGGAATGTTTTGTCAATATTTGATATCCTGTTCCTTGACCCAGTCTGTTACGCACCTCCTTGCACTGCACTTTAGCACTGCGAAGGCCGGTTCTAGGCCAAGAAATTCTTCACCATTCTGGTCGAGTTACTTATTGTTGGATATATTTGCATAACTTCCTAGTCGTGTAATAATGACGCTAATTAAGGACTAGGACACATTTTTTTCTTGAAAGAAAACATCAAATAACTAAACTTTTGTTTTGTAACGCCATTGTAACATAAACAACACTTAAAATTATTACTTGAACAAAAATTTAATTAAAAAAAATATATACTAAATATAATGTTTCTCCACTAGGCCTCCATCAATTTTGATATATTTTTCAGTTTATTATTTTTAATAACTTTTCTTAATTCTGCAACTGTTACTTCTGTATGCTTCTCTAATTCTGTCACAGAGTTCCGCTCTATTGCGTGACCTATTTTTATAAACTTTGCTCTGACTTTATTTTTTATGGTACACCAAAAATAAAAATCCATACGGGTAATGTCTGGTGATCTAGGTGGCCAAGCAATTAAAGGAGTATTTCTTCCAATCCAACGCATAGGGAAGTTGTTGTTCAGCCAATTTACACGCTTTATATTAGCTTCACCTGTATGTTTGTTTGTATTCTGATGTATGTAACTTTTTTTAAATTTTTGAACGTGATTCTCATCCACTTCAAAACGTCAGACTAAACTGAAACTTTGCACAATTATCATGGACTGACGACAATACAATAATTTGACAATTTTGTCCTAATATCCTCACCAGGATCATCAGGATAAAATAAAAACATTACTAGTCTATTGTTGACATTTTGCCGGATGCGCCGGGGTTATTAATATCGTACCTCTGGCAGAATTGACCGTTTAATTGTCCATTACTGGTATGAACATCAATAAAAAATTAAACTACAACACAAAAACAAAAAAGAGGAGATTGGCGAAAAAAAATTATAGTTTAAAAAAACTAAAAAACACGCTTCAATAGCAAACCGAACTAAAAAGTAAAAAATAATAAGGTAAATAAAAAATTTGAACAAGTGTAACATAAATATAGAAAACAATATATCTGTGTATACAGGCAAAATAAACAGAAAAAATCCACAAAAGAGAACCTGCACGTGGATCAAAAACTGCACATTGACCTGCATAGATAATTACATGTTCTTATAATTTAATTATATTTGAGAGTGGTGCGTAAAGTGAAATAATACTTATTGCTTTTCTTAAGATGTTTCTAAGCTACATTAAACAACAATATATTACTATCACAAGCACGTAAAAGTATTAACAAAATGATATGCACTATACAGATAATATAATTATTATCTGTATAGTCATATAAATACAACGCCCTATAAATAATAACTACAATGTATGCAACACGAAATGAATGATAAACACAGTAAATACAACACTATATAAATCATTAATACAACAAATACAACAATTTATAAGTAATAGGTAATAATATACACTACATGAAATCTCTAATAGACTTCTTTTTTTTTAAGGCTAAGCAGGATTACTTTTTACATCAATCATGAGGTAAACTGGCAATCTTGGAATTTCTAATACCCATTCTTTAAGTTTTTTCTTAAATTAACACTTTTTAGAGATATCGGTACTTCATTATATACTTTAGGAGCCAAGTAAATGTGACAGCGTTGTCCTACCGTCTTAACCATTTTAGGTACTGCAATAGATTTTTGTCTATGTCGTGTATCATAACTATGAGCAATGATGTCTTTTGAGTTTTTATACTGATATAGGATCAAACTTCCAAAAAAACACTGTCTTATGTCTAGTATTTTAGATTCTTTATATAGATCATCACTTGGGTAAGTATAACTTTTGCTTAATATTATTTTTATAATCCACTTTTGCATTACTTCAAGGTCTCTTTATGTAACAATTTATTACACTCCCCCCCCCCCCCACAAGTAATGATGCCATAATATAAATGTGGTTGGACTAGTGCAAAATATATGTTTTTTAGGTGGCCTGTATCAAAGATTCTTTTAAGATATTTAAATTTAGAAAGAAGTGATCTTAATTTCTTAACTAAAAAATCAATATGTTTATTCCATTTAAGATGGCAATCAAGCATGACTCCGAGGTATCTTATCGATGTGGCAGATGTTAATTTAATGTTGGTATCATTATATTTCATTCTGATATCCGGGAAGTCTTGAAGTTTATGAACGTAACTAGTGAATGGCAAATAATATGTTTTGGTCATATTTATTGTCAATAGTTTACTACTGAAGAAGTCTATTATTACTGGAAAGTCATTCTGGACGTTAGATTTTAGAACATTCCAGTTTTTCCTTTATAGCACAAAACCGTGTCGTCGGCAAAACTGATGACTTCTCCTGTAAGCTGTAAGGGAAGCTTAAATAAGTCATTAATATACAATGTAAATAATATTGGCCCCAGTCAGGGCCTTGCGGAATCACATAAGATACTGGTTCCATATTGCTCATTGTATCTCCAACCTTGACATATTGCGTCCTAACACTCAGATAGCTCTTCATTAAGTCGTAACAAGTTCCTCTGAAACCCATTCTCTCCAATGTTTCTAATAAATTTGAATGACTGACAGTATCAAATGCTTTAGCCAGATCAACAAAGATTCATATGACCGGTTGAGAAATGTTGACTGAGCTATATATTTTTAGTTAGATCGGTTATTGCATCCTGTGTTGATCTAGCCTCCCTAAATCCATACTGTTTGTCAGAGATTAAATTGAACTTGGTCAAAAAATTTGTTATTCTATGTTTTAAGATTTTCTCGAAGATTTTTGATAAGGTTGACAAGAGATATCGGTCTATAATTTGACACATCAAGTTTATCACCAGATTTATGTAACGGCTTAATGACGGCTATTTTAAACGCTCTCGGAAATGTACCAGAATCAATGGCTCTGTTTATGATATATACCATAGGTTGTACAAGATAATCAATACATTCTTTTACCGTTTCTGCCTGAATATTATCAATACCAGGTGCCTTTTTAAGCTTAAGCTCCCCTACTAATGTTCTAACTTCCTGCTCGCACGTATGTGTCAAATATACTGAATTTTTTATACTAGTCTTTGGAAAATTAGTTTTGACTGTGGTTATTTTTTTTTGCTAAAGTGCTTCCAATAGTGCTAAAAAAATTGTTAAAAGAATTTGATATTTCCTGAGGATTTGAGCTAACATTTCTATTAATTTTTAAATTTTTTTATTTATTGAATTCACCAGTCCTTTGCTAAGCCACGGGTTTCTTTTAATTTGATTTCTTTTAAGCGTAAATGTTTTGCTGCTACTTTTTATATGCTCATTTAATTTTGTTATTAACAAGTCAGTTATGACATCTACACTTTCTAGAAGATATAAGTCTAACCATTGTTCTTTACTTAATTTTTGTCTTAATTTATTATAATCAATGTATGTGAGAGTATTGCCGTTTACTATAATTTATAACCAGTGTGGGTTTACCGTTGACCAATACCTGAGTTGAGACCACGACATTTGTTGTGAAAGTAGCTTCACGACTGAAAATAAAAAATAATAATAAAATTTGTGTCATTTAAAAACAAACCATGTGCCTAGAAGCAATATTCCAATCTTCTCTCTGCGTCTCCTTCTTCATAGTGTGTAAAAACTTGGGCTTATATTGTTTTAAAATATAAATTTAAGGTACCGCCAAATTTCATTTCTGTCTACATTCAAGTTTAGAGCTAAATCTCTGACACTAACAGGTGGTTCAGCATTAACTGCATCTAATATTATTTGATCCAGTGGACCATAGGAAACGTTGTATTTTTTGGCTCTAAGTTTGGATATATCTCCAGTACCATTAAATATTCTGTTAATTGAACCAACAGTGGTGTAATGAATCTGTGGGCGTTCTGGATGTCTCAAATGTCAGCATCTCGATAAAAATGGATACTGTCACCAATAATTCTTATTATTTCAATTTCATCAGCAATACTTAATTGTTGTGCAGCCATGTTTAAGTTTAATTTGACAATCGACAGAATTGTCAAAAGCACTCCATGTTAACAAAGATGGTATTGGTATGCCGAGTTCTAAATATTCAAAAAAATAGCCACCAATTTTCAAATATTTATTTCTCAATAGTGTCCTAATTCTTAATTAGCGTCATTATTACACGACTACCAAGTTATGTAAATATCCGACAATAAATAACTTGATGGTGATTATTATTGAAATTTTAAGTATAATTTTTTTTATTAAGGATTGAATATTTTTTAACGAAATTTGGTATACAGGTGTTTTAAGTCATGCCGAACAAGATTCTATAAAAACAAGAACCCTACCTCAATCACTAATCTAAATTTCTAATTTTTCTCCAATTTCTCTTGACCATAGTAGGCGTATTCGCGATCAACAAATAGCCGACATATTTTCGTGTAGTGGTGAAAAATGAGACACACTGTATGTAGTAAAAACTTCTACCGCAATAATATCTTTATCACTGAATTAAAATTTTTATGTAAACATGACCCACTTATCACTTTCATATTTTTACAATTCTGGTTGCTTTTTATTTTTTAATTTAATTCCATTATTATTATCTTCTCATTAAATTCAACATTAGAATTTCAAAAAGCAAAATTAGCTGTCGTAATTAACAAAATAATAATATTAGATTTGATATAACGCTATAAGCCCGAAATGATATGCAACCTTCGGAGAGCAATCCTTTAATTAAACTTTTGTTCTGTAACAGAGGGAGGAAAAGAACAAAAAAGGGTTGCTAAGTAAATTATGGAGTTGTCATGACTATCAACTTTGACAAAACATTGTTTCGTGGCAGCTTCAATCTTAAATATATTGATCTTAATTATACTTAATGCTAACTAAAGAGAGATTGTGATTTGTTAAGTTAGTATCAACGTAGGAAGCATACCTTGCATTATTAAGAACTTAATTATTTCACCATTAGAGAAGAAAATTCTGGTGTTACTATGCTTTAACATTTTGTCAGAATAACAGACCTAAGATACAGTAAACAGAAATTGCAAGATAGAAAACATTTATTATTTCTGGTGTAACAATTTTCAGAAAATATTTATCATGCAATAAACTTTAATTCAAATGTCGGAAATAACTTCCACCAAGGTACACGGCTGAGAGACAGTGCAATAAAAGTAAATAACTATAACTATAATAACTAAGTTGTAATCTTCAAGTTCCTTACAATAAAAACATAATAGACCCAGGTGACCTATCGAATGTCAGTGACAGTAACATCGTTCTTACAGAGGCAACTGTAAAATCAGTCCTTTTAGGTTTCTCTGAAATAATTTCGAAATACTACCCTAATAAAAGTTGAATTTTTGTTCTTCGAACTCTTTTAAATACAACTAAAAATTACATTATATTATACGTTAATTTTTTGAAACGTGTCATTATATTCCTGCATTCAACATTAAAAATATATTGTTTCTCTTTAACTTCGTATCCACGAAGGTATTATAATATCCTCTTCGTTCCTTATCACGTTGATATATTTCTATACATGGGAGGTAAAGGGTACCAATTCCATTTTCCTTGACAATTATCATTTAATACGTTTCTGCATAACTTTTCGCTGTCATACCAGAGCTATAAAGCACTCTGTTTCTACTAGTTTTGCTGTACAGATTTAGAGAGACGGAAAGTAAAGTTTATGTTCTGCCAGGTTGGCGTTTCGACAAACATTATTTTTGCTTCATATATAAGCTAGTAGGTAAACACATCAAGGTCAAAATTTTATGATATAATCCAGGTAATTAACAACCGACTATGGTTATATTTCTAAATTTATTATATCTATCTATCACTTCGATAATCCTGAAGTAGGTCAAGGTCCTTCACAAATGCACTAATAATAACAACTTTTGGGATAATGAGTTAGTTGATCAAGCTGCTAAATTGGCGGCTGATGAAGACATTCCCGAAGATATACCTATACAGCCCAGGAATTTCAAATATCACCTTAAAAATAAAATAATTCAAACATGGCAACTGGAATGGAATCATGTAAATACTCAATTAAGATCTATCAAACCAAACATCAATAAATGGACCACCCACGATAAATTACTAGAAAGGAACAAATAGTCATTACAAGACTAAGAATTGGCCACACGAATTGGACTTCTTTATATATGCTTAGTGGCACCAGACAACCTGTATGTCAAACCTGTCATGAATATTTAACAGTAAACCATTTTCCATTAAGATGTCCACAATATGAGAAAGCGCGAAAGCGATATAAACTGCCAAATAACATTCGGGAATGCCTAGGCAACGATCCAAGCATATTAAGAAGAACCATCAAATTCTTACGTGAAACAAGAATATTTTTAAAAATCTAGTATATATACCTAGGTGCTTAGTGGATGGAGCGGCTAATGATCATATCAATCGATGCCGCAGTGGTAAAGAAAATAATAACTTTTTTTCATACATGTTTTACATGCATGAAAAAAATAAAATAGAAATAACATTACATTGTATATAACATTAAAATATATCAAACAGTATTACATTTATACAGTAAACAGCAAAATACAATGAGAACACAGTCCATAGTTTTCAATTCAATGGTAACATGCTTTAGGACAAACATTAAAATTATGTTAACTAATGAATGAAATAAACTTTATTCTGACATTTCAATGTGAAAATTAAAATACTCGTCAACAGAATAAAATGAATTTTTTAGGAGATTCTTTTACGACTATTTTAAATTTCTTTAAACTCTCTATTTTCTTTACATTGTATACCAAATGAATATATAATTTTAAAGCATTATTATTAGCCCGTTTGCGAAAATTGACAAGTGATGATTTGGCAGTGTAGGTTAACTTTAACACGTAAATTATAATTCATTATCCTCTTAGAGAAGTTTTTCATTTGAGAAATATGTTTAATGAAGTTGCCGTTATTATATTTAAATCAATAAATAACTGTCCATAAGAATGACTTATATTTTTAAATGACATAGATCTCATGATTCTTTTCTGTGATATAGGTAACTACATATAAAGAGCATTTGCTTTTATTTAAAAATAAAGATAACATCAATCTATTTAACTATAATTAAAAATATTCCAAGTCATATCAGCAACCTCTTGGTATATTTTTTCAGTTCTGCTTTTCTCTATTAATTTCCAAGTACTATGATGGAAAATAAGAGAAATAAAGTTCCCAAAAATCTATTTTAAATCCCAAAAAACTTTTATTTTACTGAGGTAAAGTCCCACTACTTTACACTCAGTAGTTTAATTCACATTTTCAATCATTCTTATTTCAGGCGTCTCATTTTACAAATGTCAATTATGAGGTTAATTCACAGCGGGTAGATATCAAATCATAGAAAATTGTCGACAAAAGTGTTTAAAAATTAATCTGTCAGGCTGAAGGACCTCGGTCAATGGCTTGTTGAATTGTAATAATTCAATAAAACACTTTTATTATTATAATTATTATTAATCTGTATCGTCAAGAATTCGTCTCGCATTTGACGTTGCCCTTCGCAAACTTTGTATAGATTATATGCGTCGAAATTTTCGAACATGCTTGTTGGCACAAATCTATTAGAATATTCTTCATTATAGGAAATTTGCACAACACTTTTAAATTTTTATTAGTTATTTACTTGACAGTATTTGTTGGGGTTAATATAAAAACAACTGAAAATGCATAACAGCAAGTAAAATTAGACACTATCTTGGAAATCTAAATCTTTACAATAAATATAGAACTTCTATTAATAACTTTAACAATAATAATAATGGAAAATTTGCTATACAGGGTGTTGCATCATGAGAGGGACATAGCTTAATAGGAGGTAGAGAACATCAGTGGTAACCGGAACCTCCCATAGAAATGTCTCATTGGGCCTTCACTACGAAGTTACAGGGCGTTTTATAATTTTTGGCCAAACCTGTTTTTTGTCATAACTTTGACACGGAATGAAATAACGGATTCATATTTGGTACAGCTAATGTACTAACGAGCCCCAAGAGGTGCATCTATAAAAAAATATATCCAGGTCCGGACTCACTATAATTTATGTTTCTTCTTTGCATCAATAAAACATCACCCTGTATATATTTTTTTGAAATTTCGATACGATATTCGAAAAGAGCAAGAAAAAACAAACAAAATGACCTATTTCATTTTTTTGTTACACCTTCGTGGTTATTTAAATACGTTGTTAAATGTGCAAGAAAATGGATTACAGAACCCTATTAAATGAGAGGCACGTGAAATAAATAGTTTTATAACTAAAATTTGCAAAAATTCTATTGAGCCTAGGTGGTCTGGGTGAATTCTAATTCCGGCACGTTTTAAAGGTCCATTTTGGTAAAAAACTGTGGTCCTAATAAGTAATCGGGTATGAAATAACAAAATTTTTAATCAATCACAGTAGGCTTGTTCAAAGAATAAAAGTGACAGATAATTTAAACCATTTAGGCCTAAGCAACCAGTTACTTTGATCAAGAAAATCATCAACATTTTATACTTAATAAAAATTGGAAAAGAGAACAAACTAAAATCTAAATAAATAAAATATTTTCCATTCAATTAACAATAAATAACAAAACAATAACTAAATGTGTTTAAAAATAAAACGTAATTGACACTAAAGTAAATTTTCAAAATGTCCTCCCCCACATTCTGTGCATTTTCTTGCGCGTTTAGAAAGGTCACCAATTGCTCGACGTATCATTTCTGGATTATTCCGTATTTCGTCGCAGGTTGTAACGATGCGCTGGATTAAATGTTGTCTACTTTCAATTTAAATGCTATAAACCTCGTTTTTTAAGTGGCCCCATAAAAAGTAATCACAAGGGTTACAATCAGGAGATCTTGGTGGCCATTCATGTGGACCCCCGCGTCCAATCCATCTATTAGGATACACATTGTTTAAGTATTCTCTTACTTGAAGGTTAAAATGTGGTGGGGCCCCATCATGCTGAAACAACATGCCTCTTATACCGATATTTTCTAACATATTCGGTAAAATGTTTTGAAGAAAATCAAAGTAAATTTCACCATTCAATCTTTCTTCAAAAAAATGTGGCCCTATCAAATGTCTATTCACAAGTCCGACCCAAACATTTACAGAAAACCTGTGTTGCGAACGGCGTTGGCGTACCGCATGTGGGTTTTCCTTTGCCCATTTATAATTATTTCGTGAATTGTTTACTCCATCCCTTGTAAATTGTGCCTCATCCGTAAATAAGGTTCTGTAAATGATTGGGCGATGGTTAGACAACCAATGACAAAATGCCGTCGTCGCCTTGTTGAAGACGCTGTACCTGCTGGATATGATATGGATGGTAACGTTCTCTTTTTAGGGTTCTCCATACTCGCCAATGAGGAATACCAGTTGCCAAACTGATTCGTCTAGTGCTCATATTTGGGTTTTCTTGAACTACGTTTATAATATTGTTTTGTTCCTGCACACCTTGTTGTAAAACACGCTCCACAACTGCAGAAGTAGGAAACTTTCCGTATTGTCTTGCATACTGGAACACCGTACTAAAGGTTTTATGATTAGAGCATCGACGACCAGGAAAACGCAGCCGATATTCTCTTTCCGCCGACCTACCATTTCCATTACAGAAACCATAGATGAATATTATGTCAGCATATTCCACGTTTGTAAATTTTACTGGCATAGTTAAAATATTTTCACAAGTTTTCACTAACTAAATGCGGATTATTGACACATTAAATTACTAACAAACAATTATTCAACTGTTTAGGAAATTTCTTTTTATTATCTGTCACTTTGAACAAGCCTACTGTGATTGATTAAAAATTTTGTTATTTCATACCCGATTACTTATTAGGACCACAGTTTTTTACCAAAATGGACCTTTAAAACGTGCCGGAATTAGGATTCACCCAGACCACCTAGGCTCAATAGAATTTTTGCAAATTTTAGTTATAAAACTATTTATTTCACGTGCCTCTCATTTAATAGGGTTCTGTAATCCATTTTCTTGCACATTTAACAACGTATTTAAATAACCACGAAGGTGTAACAAAAAAATGAAATAGGCCATTTTGTTTGTTTTTTCTTGCTCTTTTCGAATATCGTATCGAAATTTCAAAAAAATATATACAGGGCGATGTTTTATTGATGCAAAGAAGAAACATAAATTATAGTGAGTCCGGACCAGGATATATATTTTTTTCATACATGTACCTCTTGGGGCTCGTTAGTACATTAGCCGTACCAAATATGAATTCGTTATTTCATTCCCTGTCAAAGTTATGACAAAAAACAGGTTTGGCCAAAAATTATAAAACGCCCTGTAACTTCGTAGTGAAGGCCCAATGAGACATTTCTATGGGAGGTTCCGGTTACCACTGATGTTCTCTACCTCCTATTAAGCTATGTCCCTCTCATGATGCAACACCCTGTATAGTATTATTTATTTTTTATTATAGTTTTCCCTGAGTTTCTTCATTGTCACCAATATTCTTCACTATTTCTACCCTCCCAAATGAAATAGAAAATTAAAAATTTTGGGCTGTTGGTAACAAGTGAGGGTTTAAAATATGTTAAGTATATTATTGATCTGTTAATACACAATGAGAATTAATTTAAACAATATAGTTACACAAATATATCAGAAACGGACAATAAAAATCGTATAAAATTTTCTTTTTTACTTGAAAAAAAGCATGCCTCGCAACAATGACAGCGTAAACACATTGATAAAGCAACATAGCCTGATTTATTTATCACCTTTATTGCTGAGGACAATGTGAAAACTAGTCTGTGAAAATACAACATTCGTGCAAATTCCATTAGCTTTCCGCTACAGTAAAAAGTAATAAAAAATATGCGACAATTGCTGGTAAAAGATTTGCAAACATTTTCTGCGGCCGTATGTAAAATACCTGTTTTCGACCGGTGAAATGTTCAAACCGAAGTTAAATCGGAATAACAAACAAGCATGTATGTTCGAAGCTCGAATTCAAAACTTTTCGTTCATCGCATCTTTTTTGTTAAATTGGTCGAATTAATAAAAAGGACATTCGAGAGGGTGGAAAATTTGAAATTTAAATTGGACCCTAGCAGAACTGCCACCGCGCCAGCCCATACTCCTACACTGTAAAACGAATAAAGTCATGTTAAATTTAACTTGTATTCATAATATTTCTTTCGCTGTGGGAAAATCTTTGAAAAGTGCAATTATTTGTACTATTATTTCGACCAAAATATTTAGTTCTATAAATTTAGGTTCCTTACGGCAAAAATTATTAATTCTATAGGGGTTGTGTTAACGGGAATAGGGAAATAACTTATGGAAACTAATTTCTGATAATTGTCGACGTTTCGATTTATTATTAAATCATCCTCAGGACTCTGCGAATGCAATAAATAATACATAATTTATACAACTTACGATCTATACATTAAAACTCTATCTAAAAACTTAAAATCGACTAACATTTGATTAAAATTATGGTAAACAAAGTTACATTTAGTATTGAAATTTTAAACCGAAAATGGTTAAAACAATTGATGAATAATTACAATGATTGTAAAAAAAACGACTTATACGTAATTTTTTTGGTGAAAAAAATATAACACACTGCAAAACAAAAACATAATAATATAAGCTACTCACATTTGGGAATGTTTTCAGTGTTAATATTAACTAAATAAATAAATTTGCGAACGGATATTTAAGTACAACTGACAACAGTAGAGTATGAAGCATATTTAGTTGGTATCGGTATGATGTTTCTTGCAACGATAGAAAAATATGGATTATGAAAAAATAATAACATTAGTAACATTAGATTATTTTTATTTGTCAATTAAGTTAAAGTAATTTGAGTTTAGATTCTCCACATCCGATCTGTTATTCATGGAATTGTTGTCTTTTTTTTATAGATATGGCTTGATTTAATAATCTGTTTTTTAAATTTGTTGTTTACCTATAATTTCTATTCCATTAAAATCAAACTGTAGTAGTATAGTAAACAATGCCCGATTCCAATTCTTGCCGTGTCTTAGCTTTTACTTAGGTAAAAAAAAATTGTTTGTGTTTTCACTTTTTTTTGTAATTTGAATAATACCATTATTTAATAAAACATAATATTTTTAGTCGCAAACTCATCCATAAAATCCTTATTTTACTATAAGGGACGTAACCAGACTGCAACCAACAGCTACTCTCCGGGCTATGTACAAGTTACAAGCCTGGCGCGTTAAGTGTAATAATTGCATATTACCATCAAAAGGCTAATGCTTCCATTGCAATAAACACCAGCCGAAAGACAGATCGTACTTGAAAGAGCTCTTATGCCAGTCGTCACACATCACCTGCAGACTGCAGTTTCGAGCTGTTGACCGACACGAGGATCACTTGACTATTTAGTACATTTCGGTATCTTTGGGATAACGACATGTAAAATAGCCAGCAGGTGCCATCTAGCGGTGCAATTGAAGCATTAGCTTTTTGATGGTAATATGCAATTATTAGACTTAACGCGCCAGGCTTGTAACTTGTAATTCAGCGCTCGGCGGAGCACATAGCCCGGAGAATAGCTGTTGGTTGCAGTCTGGTTACGTTCTTTATAGTAAAATAATAATTTTATAGAGGAGTTTGCGACTAAAAATATTATGTTTTAATATTCCGTCCTCTAAAATCACATTTGAACTATCATTATTTAATGTTCTACATATTTTTTCCGAAAGATTCCTTATGTACGATATTTTGTAAAAAAATGTAGTTGCATATTTTGTTTGTCTGGAACTTGTTCATTTCCTTTGTTTAATATTTTCCATACTAGGTGAATGGGATAGTTATTTTCAGTTAAGAGTTCTTTTATTAAGTTTAAATTTTTCCCCAAAAGTCTTTATGTGATAATTGTAACGCTGTTTTTTAAGTTGTGAATATTAATTTTTGTCACATAGGATGTTGTGAATGTTAATTGAAGAATCTTTCAGAAAAAGTAGGCTTGTGATACCAATCAGTGATGTCTAAGAACGGTAGTTGGTTATTTTTTTCTATTTCACTTGTGAATTGTAACCTACTGTGAACATTGTTAAGATTTCTTCCGTATTGTCTTTGGGTACAGCAGTAATTATGTCATCGACATATCTTTTGAAAAAAAGTAAATTGAAATTTAGTTTCTTAATATAATTTTCCTATAACTTGGATATGACTATATCCGCACAAATAGGAGACAGAGATTTCCTCATACTAAGTCCAAATATTTATTATTAATTATGTTGAAAATTATTTGCAATAACTTCGCAAAGGCTTTATTCAAATACTATTAAGTAACTCGTAGACATGTAAGTAACATCATGAAAATCAAATATAAACTCCTAATATTTTAACTGCCACAGTAGTAAATTGACAATATGAATATTTCATTATCTACCCCGTTCTGTATTAATAAGTAATTATTAATTATGGATCCTGTATTATGTGCGGCCTTGTCTTCATTAAAATTTAAACAGTATTTTACCGATGATGCCTATTCCGCAAATCTTCTAAGGCTTGTTAATTTCTGGCACCTTCGAATAGCCGATTTATTATCTCAATTCTTTCTTGTATCAGCCATACCTTATACTTTACTGGTATTCATTTTTAAGAAGGCCTTCTTTTTCTAAGATATATCTTTTAAAATTTACATTTTACTGTACTCTGTGAGTATAGCATTTTTTATGACATTCTAGTATTGTCGAGACTATTAAATAATGAACAAACCAAAAGTTTATTGAATACAATAAACATTAGAATAGATTTACAACATATTAATAGTATTATTTATTTTTTATTTTCATTTATTAATCACGATTTTACAGAAACGTTGTTCCCAATTACAGAGGTGTATGCATATAGACAATTATACAACGAGTATTCCCTACGACATTGTCATCTGTCGAAGCTGAGACTTGAACTCAGGAGTGGGACAGCGACTAGATGTGTTGTCTCCTACACAACCTCGTCTAGTCCACTGCTACCAACTTGGTAACATGAAAAACGCCGCTAAATATGGATATCCTGGCCAGGATTGGAATCCGGGACTCCATGCTTACAAACCTAACACGTATGCATTGAGCTGCTGAGCCACTACTAATGAAATATTCATGATTTTGATGGGATATTAAGCTGTTTAAGGTAGATTTGTTGATTACATGATATAATTATAGAGCAAGAATTTGAAGAGAAAATGATACTAAGAAAAGTTAGAGGATCCATTGGTATCTTTATAAATGAAAACGAATTTAGTACTGGGAGATTGCCAATTGTTAAAGCTGACATAAATAGAAATAAACCACAATATAATATCCCGTGTCTTTTTATGAGAGATTGCTAGCTTATTTGACAGCAAAAATATTTATTAATATAATACTTTATTGAGAAGTATAATATTTTTCGAGAACTTCGACTTTTTTATTCGCGTTAATGTATTAATGTCACAAAGAGATAAAATCTGTTAAAGCTGGACCGCAGTTATGAAAAAAAATATGGATTAATCTTGTTCGTTCCCCAGGGGCAATAAATTTTATTTACTTTCGGTTAAGGCTGCTACACTTTTAACGAGTAGCTTAGTGAATGCCAGAACCTAACTTCTTATTGTAAAACAAATATTTTCAACTTGTGCATTTTCAGTAAATGGCAGTATTAACAAGATGTCGAAAATATTTAAAATGTATGATACCTAGTTTTAAAATGTGCAGAAACATAATTATTAATATATTAAACTAACAATTTATTTTTGTTTCAGGATAAGCAACTATGTCGATAATATGGAAATTAAAATAAATGATCGGCAATTATTTCTCACTTATGTGTTTTCCTATGAACAGATCTGATTATTTTTTACGAACCTATTTGTTCACCAGTAAGGGAGGCTCTTCCGGCTGCAGTAGTCACAAACATTCCAAAAAGATAAAACCACCACATGTCTATTATTTATATGTCCACTAATTTTTATAAACACTTATCTGAATTAAAAAGACACAATATTTAAAATAGTTTCTCTAGGATTATTTTATCCCCTCTAATGTGTGTAACTGCACAGGTCAATTTGTGATATGTTTTTATATGTTCGTATTATATAGCTAAACAATATTGGTCTTAATAAACGCATCTACGAGGCAAATATGAACTGTCTTTTATCATCACGAAGTTTATATTTTATATAATAATCACTAACATACAATAAGTAGGGACCAGTTTATAAATATATTATCCTTTAATGAGAGCAATTTTTAAATTACAAAATATTAAAACATATATAATTAATTAATATATAAATAATTATGTTTTAATTGGCACATTATTTTAAACTCATTTTAGATTTTATGATTTTGAGACAGGCAAGTTATTATTAATTTCCCGTGAATTCTCGTTTCGTCGTATTTGTGAACACGGCGTCGCGACGATGAATCTTCCTGCGAAGGACACCGGCATACTGAAGCAGGACTCCGGGTATAGAAGGACTTTAAAGACAGCAGAATCACCGCGCATGAGCCACAAAATGTGTATATTTTCCGTACTACTGTTATGATTTACTGGCAATTTCTTAATTGCAATTCGGAAAACGTTACAATCGATGTGGTTTTTGTGTCTTTAATCTACGAAGACCTCTATAAGAATCATCCTTGATGGAATTAAATTTTGTTAGTTGTTAATGTAATTGGAAAAGTTTTTACGATTATGGTTGTGCAAGTTTTACCTTTAAGGTATGTGTTTTAGGGTCTATTTTTATTAGTGATTTTTATAGATTGAACATTTTCGTTAATTTCTATGACGAGCAATAATAAAAAATAAACCGAAGTTATTATTTTAATAATCAGGACTCATTATGTGTATGCAAATTGGGGGTTCAATTAATTAAAGTTCGATTTAAACAAAAAACAAAAATAAACAATAAGGGAAAGGAGGTAACAATTTCCAATCACGTTTCTAATTATACCAGGTTAATTTCCAACTTCAGCACAAGCGTCATCATCATCCTACTACCGTCATACAACTTTGGATATAAATGTCCCCAAAGATAATAATCAACAGGATTGAAATCTGGTGACCTTGGAGGCCAATGGCGAAGCCCACTTCGACTTATCTACATATGTGGAAAATTCTCATTTAGGAAATTTCTAACAATTATTCTAAAATATATATATCACCACCATGCTCTAAATACATCCCAACCAATATTTTCATTCTCCACTAATACCTGTTACTCAGTCAGGGAGTATATGTGGCCCAATCAAATGAAAACACCGTATCAAATATTAATAGAAAATCGATGTAAGTTTCGTAAATTTTAAATAAACAATCATTTAAAAATATTCGCAAAAATAAAGCTTGATATAGTTATTAACTTAAAAATGCAACATTGCATTTTAATTGAGACTCTAAATGTTCCTGATGAATATTTTCGATCATAACTTTTTTATCCTTGATTGTTTGGCATTTTTAAGATCAAGCTTAAAAATATGGGTGTTTTGTTATAGGTATGTTTGACCCAAGTTACTAAGATAAAATATATTAATAGTTTCAAATATCTCTAAATCCAAAAATCATAAGGTGTTAGATCTAGAGACCTGGCTGGTCAAGAAACTAAACCGCCTCTCGTAATCTATCAGTCTCGGTAAGTGTTGTCAACAAGCTGACGAACAATAATACTTAAAGAAGGCTGACAGCTCTCTTGCATAAACCATAACTTCTGAAGAATGTTTAAAGAATCTTCATGTAACAAATCAAAGAATTTATAAAATCATCTACATTTAAGCGACGGAGCAACAGTCCAGCTATATATCCATACGTTTACACAAATTTTTTGTCGATGTTTAGTTTTTTTTGTAACATATGAATAATGATATGCGTGGCGTAAATTAAAAACTCATAAAATCCATCCTTGGTAAGCACCTCTCCAGAATTTGAGGTTTTCGTTTATCAGGAGAGTTTCTGAACACCTTGTACATTTCGCATAAGCATTATTTATAATGATTACTACCACAACTCACGCACGATCCTTATTTGAAGTATCGGGTAACTTACCTAATGAAGTATTCGATAAAAGATTGATACACGAAGATCTTCAAATGAGAAAATGACCAAATGATAATAAAGTTAATTGACACAGTCGTGATAAATTGGAGATGACGAATTCATTAGAATACATATCAATTTGCAGCAATATTCATTAATACTGTATAAATATCCACATTCTCAGGAATAATTTTAGAAAAATTAAGTGACAACTTCTGTAGAACACGCAAACCCATAACGACATAAAATTGTTAATAGCTTTGAATACAAAGATTTACTAGTTTTCTAAGGTCGATAAAGTTTTTAACTAGGCGATACAGAGTTTTTAATGACTTCTTTGCCACGTCTTTCTGATAAAGCGGTTTAACGAAGATTCAAGAGCCATATAATGTTGGATTCCTATTAGTTCAGGGAGTGTTCGAAATTCTGTGTCATATAACAACAAAATAAAGTCTATTCGTGTTAATGTGTTTTTAAATAAGACTGTAGACGGATTAGTTCAATGACTTTTCGCAGCTTTTTAAATTTATTTTTTGTAATCATTTTCTTCCAGTTGTTTTACTTGTCCATAAATCCACTTATTATTGGTTAAAATTCATTTTTTGTTTAATTAAAGTTTTAATCATCTCCAAATGATTACATGTTCGGCAAACGCACGTTAGCTAAACCATGCTAGTGAGTAGTTGTGGATTATTTTGGTGTTCCACATCAGATCGTGTATCATCAAAAGGACTAAGGATTAAAGATCAAGAATTAAGGCCTAAGGACTGATGACTAAGAAATGGGAACTAGGGACTATGGATTAAGGATTATGGACTATGAACTAGAGACTACGAATCAAGAATTGAAAACTGAAGAATAAAGACCGAAGAATGAAGGTTGATGACTAAGGACCAAGAACTGAAAACTAAAGGCCGAGGATTAGGGATCAAGGACTAATTACTAGGGACTGGAACTGGTACTCAGTTCTTAGGACTGGGGATTAGACTAAGGCCTAAGGGCTAAGGACTAAGGATTAAGGACTAAGGACCAAAGACTAAGGGCTAACGACTGGGAACTGAGTACTGAAAACTGAGAATTAAGGACTAAGGGCTAAAGACTAGGCTAAAGAGCAAGGAGTATGGACTAAGGGCAGTATACTAGGGAATATGGCCGAGGACTGACGACAAACGACTAAGGATTATATTTGTTTATTTATTTATTTTATTTATTTATCATTTATTTCCACATTAAATGTATAGTGTTTACAAAGGAAACAATACACAAGAAATACAGTAAAAGTCACAAACAAGATAAAAAGAAAATTACATAAATTATACAACAAAGGAAGTTAAACGATAAAAGAACAGGAACATTCATCTACAGTGTAGCAATTTTTAGTTATCAGATGGTTTTTCAATTTCTTTTTAAAAATATGTGTATTAGGTGCTGAAGTTATGTCGTTACTTAGATGGTTATAAAACTTACAGCCATTATAAAAAAAAAAATTTTTGGTACATAGTTGTTCGATGTGTATTAGGTTGCAACATGTCTTTGTGTCTATACACTAAGAACTAAGGCTTAAGGACTAAGGGCTAATGACTGAGAACTGAAGACTAAAGACGAGGCTAAGGGCTAAGGACTAAAGATTAAATTAATGTCTGCAGGGCTATATATTCCAGGATTAAGGATTTTGTTCCGTAATGAAAATTATTTTATTTTATAAAGTTGGCATATTTACATATTTTACAAAATAAACTAAATAAACTAAGTATTTAAAATGTCTTGATTTATTAAATCAACGGCAGTGAAGTCAGTTTTGTGACAAGATAAAACATAAATCTGCATTATATTATTTAAGCAAACCATTGTGGCACCAATATAAGATGAATGACCCGTGGCCTGATGTAACGCGAAAGCAGTTCCAGGTTACATGGAAACACGGAACCAGGAGGGGTTTTAGTCAGTAGGCGTCCGACACTACTTGGTGCGGCAGACCCTAGCACCGGGTGTCCACGCAGGTTCTCCCGTCCACCATAAAAAAACCATTGTGGCATAACTGAGATTTTCTTTAAATAATTGTATATATTAGTTTATAACTCGGCTATAATTAAGATAAGAATGTTAATTTTATCTGTCCATTTAAAAATGTGGCTGAGGTTATATACATAAAATAAATGCCTCCTCAATATTGATAAAATCATCTGACTTTTGTTTGAGCATATGAGGAAATATTTTGACAGTAAAGAAGTGTTTTGTAGAAACCTTAAAACTGATAAGGAATCCAATAAGATGTAATATAATTTTTAATCATTTGTGTATTTCGTGGCCTGGTTTTCACAATTGTCCATGAGTTAATAATGTAGGCTGGCTTGACTTCCTTGCAGCTTATTCAATTTTGGGAAATATGCTGGAGAACTCATATAATGATCTGAACGGAGAATAAAAATTAACCTGATGAGAAGGTGTAGTTTATTGAAAATTATGAAAACTCATAAATTAATTTTGCTGGAAATACTTCAAGATCAACTAAATTAAAATTTTTGTTGAACATTTTCTGAATTTTTGTGAAAGTTTCTATACAGTTTAATTGAGAAATTAAATGTTTGAGTAGTTTTTTTTCTGTCTAAGTCCATGTTGGGTACAACGTAAAATATCAAATTTAATAATAATGCTTCCTCATTCCTTAGGGAATCATGACCTGGATCTACTGAAGGAGAAACTGGGAGTTCGAGTAGTTCTTCCCATCGTTAAATGCTAGGGAATAACTTAATATATATATATAATTACATACTTCAATGCGGGCAAAGAATAAGTCTCCATATTCTTAAATCAGGATGGTACAGACGAAGGTATACAATTCGATGTGGGCTGGGCAAAATTAAATTAGGCTTAAGTGGCACACTTTTGTTTATATACAACCCTTATCCCCGACCCAGTTGTTCTCCCGAAAAAACTAATAACTACCGTGCGCCAGGAGGGACTGCTTAATACTTAAGTAGGAAAAGTGATTACATCGCGGTAGATAAGCAATGACAGTTCTGGCTTAAAGTCCCATGTTATGTAGGTTCATTCTGGTTTTCAAGGTCACTTTTCGCCAGGCTCCGCTCACTTGCAAGATGGGGCCCCCTTAGGGCTCCGGGGTCCCCTTTCTCAAAGCTCCGCGCACGCGCCTCCGGGTCCCCGTCACTAGGACTCCGGACCCCCGCCTTCACAAATTCGTGAGAAATCTAAATTGCTTATCGCGTCAACTTGTGATCAATCCGGAAAATCTTAATACCTCCAAGTTCCTATAGATGCGATCACATGTTAATTTTTTTCCGCAGCCTAGTATTCGATCCTGCGATCTTTCGTTTCTAGATACAGCGCTCTAACGTATGTGGCTATCAAAATAGCTAAGTATAAGTTGCATAACATCAATAGACATAAGTGAATTAAGTGGTTCTGATTGGAATTATACACATTTTCGTTCACAATAATTATTCACAATTATACACAAGTACTTGTGCATAATTGTGAATAAAAATGTGTATAATTCCAATCAGAAGCACTTAGTTCAACTATGTTTACTGATATTGTGTGACTTATACTTAACCATTCCAATAACCACATGAGTTTGTGTCTAGAAACGAAAGATCGCAGGATAGAATCCTAGGCTACGAAAAATAAAGTTAACACTTGATGACATCCACTGTAGCCAAACCTACCCTTACTATGACTCCCGCTTACCCTATCCTTTACTGATATTTCATATCTTTAAATCTTTCCTGCCCCCCTCCCCCCCCCCCCTCTTTTTTTCTGTTTGTACATTTTGTCTCGTGTTCTTGATCTCTTTTTGTGCGTTTTGTCTTTGTTCTGTGTGTCAAAATTAGCTTCACTACAGAATTTCTAAGAAATTCGAAACTTCGATAAACCTCAGCTTAGGCAGCCTTGATCCTTGCAGTACCTCATTTCGATGAGGGTTCCCCGTTTTAGATTTGGGTACCTGTGTTAGCAGCAAAATTAGTTCAGTGCAGTGCGACAGCCTACTTTGTTTACTTTTTAAACTTTGTTAAATTTTATTTTTAAAACGTTTTTAATTATATTGTCTTTTTAATTCGTTTTTAACAAAAGGAGTCAGGACTTCTCTCCCTATTTTCTTTTAGCCGCCCCGCCTGGCCATGCAACTCGCCAGTGTGAGCAGCGCGGTGGTTGCACGGTCGGTCGCAAGGTAGTCTCCGGGGAGAAAATATTATGTGTTAATTTTAATAAAATTTTGTTTGATTTGATCGAATCCTAGGCTGCGAAAAAAATTAACACGTGATGACATCCATTGAAACTTTGGAGGTACTAAGAGCTTTCGGATTGATTACTAGATGGCGCGATGAGCAGACAACTTGAATTTCCCACCAATTCGTAAAGGCGGGGGGCCGGAACTCTAAGGGGCCCCATTCTGGGGGTCGACGTTTGAATGACGTTTGAAAATTATATTCTTTCTTATTCCAGATCTGCGCGCAAATGGGCGGAGCCAAGCGAAAAGTGACCTTGAAAACCGGAATGAACCTGCATAAGAAATAACATGGGATTTTCAGCCAGAACTGCCATAGTTTATCTACTAATCGCTGATAAGATACATAATTAATTTTGAATATCGAACTTTATTGTGTTTCGGAGCAAACTAATGCTGAAGAATAAAAGAATTAAATAATTTAATATTTTTGTATATAGATTTTAAAATGTTGCATTAAAATATAAAATAAAATAGCAAAGCTCCAAAAATTAATTGTTCTTATTGTACAAACTTATTAAGCTGTATAAATATTTACCTATTATATCTGCATTATTCTATACAAATAACTCAGCCCTATATATGTATTTTTGAGAACATTTGATTAATAGTGTATAATAACATAATGTACTTTTTGATGTTACAATCTAGTGCAGGCATCATACATGGGTTGTAAATTCCGTCCTTCTATATTAACACAAAGAAATAACTAAACTCACTGTGCAGTAGTTTATTAAATTGAAAATGATACAACATTTTTTCGCAAGAATTGAATGAAATGAAATGAACTAACGTTTACTGCTTTTACTTGATTATTCCACCATGTTCCTCTCGGTTTCCAACTACAGTTGTTCCACATACGTTCTCTACAAATTTCGTTACAATACCTTTCAATCTGCTCCACACATTTGCAGAATTTCAATTTACTAAAACATTTATGGATCCCGAATTTTTTTTACCATTTTACAAATCTGATTAAAATTACATTACTGGAAGTATTCTATAAACTTATTTAATTTGGAGAGGTCATGAATGATCTATTAAGAGTTAAAAGGTAAATACGTCTTTCTTGTGAACTGCTGTAGAAAATTATATTCTGTATTGTCTTACATTTCTGCTATTTCTCACACAAAATTAGGGCAAAAAATAATATTCACTTGTGTGATAGTGGGCGTGAGCCTACTTCATTTTTAGAATAATATTTAGTTTAGTTTTTTTATAAGAAAAGCAACGCCTACCATTAAAAATATTTTAAGAACTGGTATGTACAATATAAATAACATAAATTAGATTATAACTTAAAAATGCAAAAAATGGTATTTACGAAAAGCGTGGAAATTCGAAAATCTTTTAAATGACCTTATAAAGTTGGTGTGTTGTTGGAGACATATTTGAAGCGTCGTCACGGCGACGCCCATCGTCAATTGTGGTAAAGGTAATTACATTTTTTCTATAGATGGCGCCCTCAAATTCTAACTTAACAGTAAATAGTGTATCTCGCTAACCAAAATAATTTGTTATAATGAATGATATTGTTTTAGTGTAACTAGTATTCCTCAACAGTTCTTCTGAGCAACGAACCAAAAATGTTTCCAAAGACCAGTTAGAAGTTTACTTTTGTCTCACAAACCAAAACCGTGCAAGAGCGAACGTTACATCATGACATAATTGGGTCTTTGCACCAATATATTTTGAGACGAAACTACTACATAGTATATAAAATATTTAGATAATTTAGAAACATCGGAGATAACAGTGATTTAAACTCATCCTCATTAGAAAGTTCCCTCATGTGGAATCATGTTGTTACGGAGTGGCTCCTCATACATTCGATCCCTCTTCGCGGCTACATCATTAGCGATCTGCTCTGCCATATAGTAACCGTACGTCTACCCATTCTTGAAAACTGTAATCATTTTTTAATCTATTTCAAAAAAGAAGTAGATTCTCTATTGAACTATTTTTTTTCAGTTTACGCATAGTTTCGTAGTACATGAACGTATTTGAACGATTTTTTGTTTGCTTGAAAGGGGAAGCTTTCCCGATAGTTCCATGAAAATTTCTTCTAGATAACTACAGTATACCGGGTGTAAACGAATAGTGGGCCACCCCTGTAACTTCCTGGTTTTTAAAGATATCGGGATGAAATTTTGTATGGTGAAATTAAGTAAGAATTCCAACTATTTGAGACCTATTCTCCATATTTGTCACTTACATTTATACTATTTTGAACAATTTATACAGGGTTGCACGAAAAATAATTAGAATTTTAGTTATCAATCTAGATGGCTGCTAATATGTTACATTTATTTTTGTTCCAATGTAATTCATATAAAGAACACGAAAACTTCAATATGTCCAGTAATACATCATACAGGGTGCTGCAAACTCATTTAAATCACATTTTTCAAAATAACTCACTTATTAAAAATAATATGATGTTGCCACCCGGATATTCAGAAAGCTCTATTTAGTAGGGGTTAAACGGTACCAAAAGCTCCGTAATGTGTAATAGTTACAGGCAGGAATGAAAATTTTTCTTAAGAAATTTATGATTTATATTTAACTTCAATTAAATTTTGACAAACCCTGTATATTTGTGTTAATATTTTATGATATGCAACAAGAATGAGTCTGAGGTCCATTCTGCCTCCTGCGGAGGGTAGCGTTCTTCGAATTATTCTATTTATTTTATAAATTTTAGAATTAATATAAATATCCGCCGATGTTTTTGCATTAAATTTTCAGTAATAAATTCCGAGTTAAAGGAACTCGCATAATGTAATTTTTAAATATTATGTGGACATGGACACTTCATTACTTACTTTTTATATCTTAGTAAGAAAAGTCCTTTCGCCAGCATGTTCTTTGTTTATTTGTCAAGCCCTTATCACCGCAGAAATGCAAAAACACAAAAATTAATTAAAGTAGGTCCTTCCTGTCATCGTAATATCCCTAATAAACAATTGCTATGCTCATGTGGCAATGTTCTAAATCGTTCGTATTTTAAGTATTTAGCGTCTAAAGTGACTTTGATAATTTTGAGTGTTTAGCATCCAAAGTGATTTTGAAAATGGAATTTCGTTACAGTCAAAGTGAGAAAGTCGACAAGTTTTTAATATACGGGGAATGTAAAAAAAATTCTGTTCAAGGCGCGGCGTTATACGCGAGGCGTTATCCAGATAGGAATCATCCTAACTCACCAGTTTGCAAAGGAGGAACAGAAACTGCGAAGAGCACCGAACAATGATGATGAGAGATTCATTATAAACGAATATACTGAAATAGAAGTATTAGCTTATGTAGAGGTACATCCTACATCATTTACAAGGGAAATGGCCCATCATGCTGTAATTAGCCATCAATCAGTATGGAAAATTTAAAAAAAGCATAAGTATAAAAGTTTTAAATACCAATTACATCAACACCTCTATGAAGACGACGGTGCTAGAAGAATGGTTTTTTGCAATTGGGTTCTGGAAAAGTATGGGCAAGATAGAGGGTTCCACAAAAACATATTGTTCTCAGACGAATCTCGTTTCACAAATAACTTGACGTTCAATGGAAATAATTGTCGATATTGGGCCACAACAGAAAATCAGCATTTAGTTAGAGAGGGAAATTTTCAGGAGCGTTTTGGTTTTAATGTCTGGGCGGGGATAAATAATAACCAAATTATATTACCTATTATTTTTGAGGGCCCACTTACCGGAGAAAGGTATTTGGAGTTTCTTTAAAACAAAATTGAAGATAGTATAGGTAATTTGCCTTTGCTCAACAGGGGCAACTCTACTTTCAGCAGGACGGAGCGCCTCCCCGAAACTCCAGAAATGTTGCTGCTTATCTTAATAATAGATATGGAAAATCTACTAAGCCAGAATAGGAAGGCCATCAGAGTAATAGTAGGCCTTCTAACTGGCCACTGCCGGCTCAATAGACACATGAGTCTAATGGGCCTGGCAGAGGACGCAACATGCATATTCTGCCAAGAGGAAGAGGAACCCTCAGTTCACATATTGTGCCACTGTGAAAGCCTGGTGAGGCTGAGATTCCAAGTACTCGGAGAAGAAAAACCAAGGGCGGACAGCTGTACAAAAGGGCCTTTATCAAAGCTGCGGAGTCTAGTACAAAGGACAAAGCTGGATGAGTTACTACAAGGAAGATATTCTGGGAGCATCACAATAGACCTGAAAAGGTCGCGGTGGTTAAGGCTAAATAACCAGCTCCTTTGTTAATCTAATCTAATAATAGATTCGTGGAGCAATGGATTGGGACAAACAGTCCTGTTAGATGACCTGCGAGATCCCCGGATCTAACTTGAAGAGATTTCTTTTTATGGGCTCATCTAAAAACTATTGTGTACTCGACAGTCGTGTATAGGAGAGTGGATTTAGGAAATCGAGTGAGGATGGCATTTTTCCCACAGAGTTGCAAAATGTTCAAGACAATTTTATTAAAAGAATTCGGATATGTAGAGATCAAAATGGAGGTCATTTTGAACAATTGTCAATTTAGAGTTTGAAATAAACAATTTATTAACCTACCGTAGTACTGTATTTATTTTTAGGTTTATTTGCGGTGAATCCGGAAGTGACAAATATGGCAGATAAGTCTCCGCAGGAGACAGCATGAGCCTCTGGCTGCTCATTCTTGTTGCATATCATAAAATATTAACACCAACATACAGGGTTGATCAACATTTCATTGAAGTTAGATATAAATCATAAATTTCTTTAAAAAAATTGTCATTCTACCGACAACGAGACTTTTGGTACCGTTTAACCCCTACTAATGAGTTATTTTAAAAAAATATGATTTTAATGAGTTTAGAGCACCCTGTATGATGTATTATTGGACATATTGACGTGTTCGTATTTTTTATATGGATTACATTGGAAAAAAATTATTGTAATATATTCGCAGCCATCTAGATTGAGAATTAAAATTGGAATTATTTTTCGTGCAATCCTGTAAAAATTGTTCAAAACAGCATAAATGTATCCAAAATGTAAAAACATACAGGGTGATCCATTTAGAAAAACTATTAGGGCCATTTTTGGTGAGACCGCAAGTGACAAATATGGCGGATAGGTCTCAAAAAGTTGGAACTATTCGTTTCCACCCGGTATATAATAGCCCGGGAAGTAGGGGTCCATTTTGAATAGTGTTTTCATGTCGCCAAATTATTACTTCTAACCATTGATAAGGGGGCGAGCGTAGGTGCGTCTTTACTATGTACATACTTCGGTATGCGATGTAAAGCAACGACAGGTGCAGTTAGTACTTGGATGGGTGACCATTCCAACGGAAACCGCGTCCTCGCCTCACACATCTTCCAGCGGCTTGTATATCAGTGTATGCGCGGAAGCTATACAACCTTAGGCGAGGGTTGTATAGGAGATATACCATCCTTCGGAGGGGATGTAAAACCGTCGGTCCCTTGTCTATTAAATGTTAGGCAAGTAAAAGATACCTACTCTTCTTAAGGGAAGAGGTTCGGCAAAAATTCCTGGTTGGGGGTAGCTCGTCTACAGGCGTCGATGTTAGGCCTCAGTAGCGAAAATAGGCCGAAGTTAAACAAATGTATAAAAAAAAACATTGATAAACTTTGGTTGATAAGTAAAGTGAACGTCCAGTTGATGCACCCGCGGTGGGAGTTGCTGTGAAACTTGTTAGAAAAACTGAATTTTTTTAAATAAATTATTGATGATCACTTCAGGTCGAATGCAATTTCTTTACATGACTTCTGACACATATTGTGGGGGAAAGGCCGTTAGCTGGAGCAATAACGTATGGTTGCGCTCAGAAATCCATACTACGCACAGTATTTTTAATGGTTCAACTACGACCTTTACCCCAATACACATGCAGCTGATTAGAATTTTAGAATTTTGTTTTATTAAGGCTATTGCATTTCCAAATTTCAAACGGGCTTCTAACAATTTACCGAAGGTACAGGTCGGTAAAGTCTGCATGTCATTGATGTATAAAACTCTGATATATTTAAAGGTATTTTTCTTAATTTGTCAATAATATTATTGAAATGAAATTATTTGAATTAACACGTTCAGAGCTGTACGGGACCTATATGTGGTAAAATGAAACATTTTCTAAATAATGTATTTTATTAATACTTATATATTGTATAATTACTGTTCATAATTACATGATTAAGAAGTTAACTGTTTAACCAGTTTATTTTTTATTTGTGTTTTAATTTAATATATTTCTCGAATGCTTTTGTTTGCATAACATCATGCAATATCTTTTGGCTCTGCCTCTGTTATAGGCTTAATGCATATGCGACCCGCAACACACATTTGTGTTTCGCGGGCCACATATCTATAAGCCGTGGGCACATATCGCTAAGCCGCGAGCCGCTGGAGATTTGGCCTTTCAGCGCTATTAGCGCTGACGTGACTGCCATCTTGTCGAAAAGTAGAAGGTGCTCCTGTGTTGTACACTGAGGTAAATTCCTAAGACATAATTATTTAAGTCATCTTAGTGGTTTTTGGGATTAAGGGGGATTAAGGGGGTGGTGGTGGGTGTAGTATTTTGTTGCTACGGAGGGAGTTTATCCGCATTTGTGCAGGGTTTAGGTGTACAGGCTGGTTGACCACTTTCCTTTGAAAGTATTTCGTTTGCTAGAGAGAGACACACTCGACCCAGTCAATTCAGCTGCAGCATTCTACCAGAATTTTATGTGGATTGAACCCTCGTGGAGAGGTAAATTATTTCTTTTGTGAATCATATCTGATTTCAGTTGCCCTCATTAGGGACGTCCTACGTGCATTTCCCACCTGCAAATTAAATGGGTGTATCTTTAGGGTCAACGGACTAGCTTAGAACATTCCATGAACTAGGCCAAAACGTCCATGGACTAAGGTGGAACGTTCCACGGTTTAGGGAGGCTATAAACCAACCAGCATCGTCTGGCCCCCCGAAGTCACCACCGTGGAGCTGCAGCTTCATCACTTGTTGACATCTGGGTGTCGTATCATCTAGGTGTTATTGTTTTATTATTAATTAAGTATGTTCTCTAATGAAACCTATTACGGCCATATTTATTATAGTCAATCCTTACACTTGTAAACCAAGTGTAGCTACACGAGTGGAATATACCATTATTTTATTTTGTAACATAAGTTGTAAATACTATAATATAGTACATTTCATGTTGAGAGAAAGTGTCATTATTTTGTCTGCGACTACTGAGAATGGAACCCTCAACGACTTTATGTTAAATAAACTAAATACTTCTAATAGTTTATGTTAAGGGGAGAATAACCAGTAGCACTTTTTAATATTTTATTAACATTTTTAACCCACGAAGAAATATAAAACGAAAGAAAAATTTCAGCATAATCATACTTAAAATTGTGTTTTGAACAGGAACAAGGTATGCTATCTAATAAATATTTATTCAACTTTAATTTAAGTCTGTCTTTAATCGTCGGCAAATTGTTAGAAATCCTCTTGAAATTTGGAAATGTAATAGTCTTAATAAAACGAATTTTCCAAAACTCTAATCAGTTGCATGTAAAGGTCGTATGGATTTATGAGCGAAACCATACGTTATTGTTTTAGCTGACGGTCTTTTCCCCACTATACTTGTAACTGATTATTGCTTTCATATTTCTATATGTGTCAGAAATTATATAAAAAAATTTCATAATCCCTGGAATAATTTTGCATTATTTATTTTTTGCAAGTTCATACGGCCAGCTGATATGCAATCCCCCCCCCCCACGATGTAGCTGGCTATATTTTGCTACATAACGCCAATAATTTATTTTTAAAAATCGGGTTTCCTGAAATAATTTTTTGAAAAATTTTTTCGGCAACTTCCACACCATCCCACAACTGCTCCACCCCTACTGGAGCAACTGACGGTCGTTTTGGTTATTTGCTGCATAGTATCTACTATGTCTGTAAATATAAGCCATCATGCGATGATCAAGTCAAAAAGACTCCTGCCTCCTGGGTTATAAGCAACAGAAATAAAGACAAATTTATATTCAATGAAATGGCGAAGGTGCCGGGCCAAACTTTAAATTATATCATTGCATTTTCTTTTAACTGTTAACGATTACTATAAGGTCATTGAAGAAAGTGAAAATGTATACAAAAAACTTAAAATATCTATAAAAATGTAACTACTGTTAAGAAGCCACTAAAAAAACCGCTGCCTAAGGAATCACTACTTCCAAATCCAGATTTTGTAGCCAAATCTTATACACACTAAATCCCAATGTAATATTTTATTCCCTTTAACAATAGAGTGGGGGTGATAGAGGGGGTGGCAAATGTAAAAAAATTAGAAGCCCTTGGTTCTCGTATACCCACTAAATCCCAATTTAATTTTTTATTCCCTTAAACAATAGGGTGATGATGGCAATGGGAATGGTAGAAGGGGTAACATGCCAAAATAAATTTTAAAGGCCCTAAATTTTTTACCCCCTTCAATAATAGGGTGGCGGTGGCAATGGGGGTGGTAGAAGAGGTGGCTGATGCCAAAAAAAAATTTAGAGTCCCTTGGTTCTCGTATACACACTAAGTCCCAATTTAATTTTTTACTCCCTTTATTAATGAGGTAGTGGTGACAATGGGGTTGGTAGAGGGGGTAGCTAACGCCCGAAAATGTTTTTGAGACGTTTCGTTCTTGTATACACTAAATCACATTTTATTTTTTTACTCCCTTTCATAATAGTGTGGGGGTGGCATTGGGGGGGGGTGACAGTGGGGTTGGGGGGTTTGGTGGCTGATGTCAAAAAAATTTTGAGACCTTGACTCTTCGTACAGGCCCTGAATTGCAATTTTATGCACTCTTACCTACTTGCTTTGCCTATTTATCATTATTTACCCCATTTATCCTTCAACGAAATTAGATCAATATATAATCTAGTTCCAGATCTCGTTACAGTACATGAGTGTACCAAATTTCAACTCAATATCATAAACGGTTCCAGAGTAAACGTACGCACAAAAAAAGTTACAGACAGACAGACATACCGACAGACAGGAATTTTTTTTGCCCAAATTTAAAATCTCGACGTTTCATGGCATTTTAAGCCTATTTCAACCAAAAAAAATCATTATAATAAAATTTTGTTTGCTTTACTATACTTCCACTGGACGTGGAAGTAATTGTGAAATAAAAGTTCACAATCGTACGGTTAAGTGAACCTTGGCCACTTTGTGTAAAAATGAACAAATATCGAAATCAAGTCTAAACTAAATTCATCTTTAACTAACAGCGATAATCATATGATCTCTAATTCACTGTGTAACTACTGTTTCAAAATATTTAATTTTTTTTTTTGAAGACGGCTCAATTTCTTTAAATTTTTAAGTATTTAGACGCTTCTCTGTAAACTTTATAAACTATTTCGATTGTTAAATTATTATCAATGGTCAGTTGAAAGCCAGCCTATTTAGATTATTAATTGAAATCGGGCCACAATGTAGTCCTATAACAATTATTTTAGTCCAATTTTTATAAAAAACGGTCGATTATACGGTGTTTAATAAAGACTACCTCTTTTATTAGGAGGATCTGATTTTTTTATTTTTTATTTATTTATTTATTTTTTCTGATCTGATCTGATTTATACTTCGACTGAATTTCGTTTTGGATAATACTACGAGACAACTCCTAGTCATACTATATACCTGGTGGCAGCGAGATTAATCCCGCTTCAATTTCTAGGTTGATTTTAGGAATACAATTTTGTAATTTTGGCATATCATTTGTGACACAACAAACCACATTTAATTAATTTAGAAATACATTAATATTGGTTTGGTACAAAATCATGTTATTTTGTACAAATCATTGTTTTCTTTCAATACTAAATTTATTTATTCAAATTCTGATGGCAAATACAGTGTCACATGACATGTTATAACATATATATACTATATTGTCCATCATATTACATATACCATGATGAACTCAATAATTTGTATTTATTTTCATTGCGTGTGTATTACAAATGCAGTATTGTGTAATAAATTTAATGGTGTACAATTAAAGTCGAATCATTTCAAATTTCTGTATTACTTTATTTTCCTTCAACTCTGCCTCTGCATCCTCATACAGTAACATAAATGTCTTATACAAGGTAACAGTTTCACAGTTCGACAATATACGGATATGGTCATATTACGTTGGTTCACGTTGACACCTTATTTTCAAAGCTTCTCTATGGCACCGTGATCTTTAATGTTATTAGCCTTTCCCACCACACAAACTATGATTAGTTTTAACAATATCTCGTTCATATTTTCATCAGGTGCATTTCCTTAAGATATTATTGTTAATAATGCTCATGGAGTGTACACCATACTGTTTTGTGTGCTATAAACCAAATTAAGGTTTACAAATAATTTAAATTTTGATCATTATAAAAGTGGAGCGATGTAATTAAATTATTTGTTTAATCATTTACTTAAATTTTTGAAATGATTTTCTGTATCAGGTTAACTCATAGAATTGCATATTAAATACGGGGTTAGTAAAAAATATGGAAATACCCATATATCTCCTTCAGATTTTCCTTGATTGCAATGAAATTTAACACATAATAGTGGAAACAACCGATGTGTTTAAAAAACGTTTGCCGTTCATTCCCACATGGTTGAATCTTTTTTTAAAAAGTATCATTGTGAAAACTTACTGTTACATGGCCTGTGCCCATTTAACAACTTTATAAAAATAACTGATATTTATTTATATTTAGCACGATCTGTATAGCATTTCGATTTAGTTTTTGTAAGAGAGACTACTCCAAACTAACAGAATTTTTTTTGTATCGCTGTTAAATTTTTTCACTTTTTTTATAAATTTATTTTTATATCTTAGGAACTTCATGTTTCTTACACTAAATTATGTACTTCTGTTATAGCACTTCAGCTCACCAATTGTATCTACCACAAATGGAAAACATTTACATTTATTTCAATTTGCATTTTTTACTTTGCTCACTCTGTGCAACGTACAGTTATTTTTCTTACCTCTAAAACTTCTTCCAGACACATCTGTTATATAATGTATTTACTGGATCATCACAACACAGTTTGAATGGATTTGGATGGTAGCTCAGTGTGAGCGCGTCTAGAATTATTGTAAATACTATAAATGAAATTAGCTCATGTTTTGTAAATATTATTGAGTAAAGTTGTTTTTAATTGGCAATTGGTAAAATAGATTTCTCTGTGTGCATACCTAGCGAGGTGGGTTCGAGCCCCACCTACTGCGAAGTAATTTTTAAATATGAATTATCCCTAAGAAGTGGCTCGGATCCCACTATAAGCTGTAGGTCCCCGTCTCCTTTACTCAGATAAATCTAGATCTCCTAAACTTAAGAGGATCACTCAAGTGACCTGGAAGGCGATTAATAAACATTTAAACAAACATTTATAACCTATTTACATAATTCCAACAGTTCATTAATTGGTTATGTTTGGTATTTACTGATGTCGTATTATAAATATTTCTAATTGAATATTAGAGATTTCTTTATCGATTCTATACCAGTTCAATGATGTAATTGTAAATAGAAACCTAACTAGAAAAGTTATCCGATTATAGTACACTTCAAAATCGATTTAGTCGCTCATCAGCAGAGAGTGGGACGCTCGTAAAGTTTATCTTTACGATAAATATATAGGTACTTTTAAGTTTGTATATTGGTACCGCAATTAAAATTGTAATATAAAAAAGTTTACCTTATTAATTAAACATCCGACTTAGCCATTTATTTGCCTTCCAAATCTGTAATGATCGACATCTACTAACTCTATTATGGGATGTTCGATTAATGCTTATTACATTATTTATTATTTTTATTCTTTCTGTGTTTCAACACCATACAGGTAAATTTTATTTATTAATTTTTGTCAATTATTTTATTAATGTGCTTCCACTATTTAACTAAAATTAGATTCAATTTCTTTAATTTTATGTCACTAAAATTCTACATGTGACCACATGATAATATAATATTTTTTCTGCTTCTTTTAGCAATAAAGCTCACAACCAGCAATTTTTTATTATCTAGAAATATTGTAATTATCTAGAACTAGCTATTTATTAATCTAATAACAATAAACGTATTATTTAATCAAATCGTTAGGTTCGGTAATTTATTTTTTTGCTTATGCTTATATGCTCATGCCTTTAGTTTTTTTATTAATTATTATTAATTAATAGTTGGTTATCGAAATAACCACAAATCAACGTTTAGACTTGCTGCGAGACAATTAGAGCCCGAATTGCTCTACCAGTACGTGCCCAACTTCGCACACATACAGTTTGTAATAATAGGACTATATTGGTAAATCATATCTTCCATTATTATTTTTTGTATTAAATTTCTCTCTGTACAACTTGTCAAAATTATATTTCAATAAATTTATATATACTTTTTAAGATTTACTTTTAAATTCCACTCTTTCAAAATTACTTTCAAAATTTCTTTTGCAAACTTTTATTATTCTAAATATATTTTATCATTTAATTTAATAATTATTATTTTTCCTCACTAACAAATTCCAGTGTCATATATAGGAAACTGGTTTTAAAAGAAATAAAATTATACAAAAAAGTATTTTTTAAAAACTTTTATTTAAATGCTCTATAAAGCAGAAAATAAACTTTGAAATAAATCAAACCCACCATTTTGTTACATTATATATATATTTTTTCCTTTACACAGGAAAATCTCGCGACAAGTTTTTATATCACAAAAAAATTATATAATGTAACAAAATGATGGGTTTGATTAACTTCAAAGTTTATTTTCTACTTTTTAGAGCATTTAAATAGAAGCTTTTTTTTAATATTTTTTACATAATTATATTTTTTTCTTTTTAGTCTTTTGATATGCTGTAATCCGTAGATATCGATTTTGAGACGGATCGAGTCATAAACGGTAAAGTCGTCCGCCATCTTGAACTAAATTTTTGACTAGAAATTCATAATTGGTGAACCCTAAAACCCCCAGATATCGATTTTGATCGATTTGGACCATAAATAACAAAAGTCGTCCGCCAGATTGGCCCCGCCATTTTGAATTTGAATTTTTTTTTACCAAGAATTCATAATTGGCGATCTCGAAAACCTCCAGATATCGATTTTGACTCGAATCGGATCATAAACGGTAAAGCTGTCCGCCATTTTGAAGCCGCCATATTATTTTTTTCTTATATGAAAATGGTAAAGTGTATTGTTGCCGGACTTATACACATATGCAAAATTTCAAAGCTGTAGCTTAATTAGAACTAATCAAAACTTTGATTGCAAGATTTGACCTAAACAAACTAACAAACAAACAAATATTGCAAGTTTAATAAAAGCTTTTCATAAAAAAAAAGATAATTCTACTCATTATTTGCTACAGATGGTGCCCTCTTAACATCAAATATTTCATTGTCTCTTTTCTCCACACAAAACAAAATTGTCCTTTTATACCACACATACAAAAGAGTAAGTTTCACCTTTGTTGTAAGTTCTCTGAACCTACGACCATATGCTCCGACTTAAACAAGCTAGCCGTTCGTATTTGTTACTTTGTTTGCTGGCAATTTTAACAAATGAATAATAAAAAGGAAACATTACCAAAAATATTTTACAATTATATCAGGACATGGCATTTAATATGACCCAAGTAGCACAATTAGTTAGTTTTTCCAGTTTAAAGGCACGATAATCTGAGGTGGTCGATATAACGTAATTAAAACTATTGTTTTCAACTTTGAATACATATGGAGTTACCAGTAATTTATTAAGTAATATTTAAGTAAAATTTTCTTTAAAAATGCCTGATAAGACTTTGGTGTAGTTTAGAAGAAATATTTACGTTATTGTTTCTTAAAATTTATCCTTAAAGTTAAAGCGCATGTAAAGGTTTATCTATAAGGAAATATTATGTAATTTTATACTAAATTTTTAAATCTAGTCGCTGTCTATTGTCTGAATAAAAACAGGGAAATCATACCAATTTTCAACGTAAGTAGACCCTGAGCTTTGTCTTGTCTTTGTAGTTAGATTTAAGTTAAAACTTTAACCTCATGGTCAGAACTAGTTCAGGGTTTAGGTATAATTTACCTGAATTTAACTGCCCTACTTTCCAAGCATTGGTGTTTGACCTAAAAGTAAGTAGTACTTCCCGAAAGTTATTTTTACTTAAAAATGGAATTAGGTCTCCCCCCTGGAAAGCAAAATTACGTTTTATTTGTCGAAAGTGCTTCAAGGTTTTAATGGCTATTTCATATGTTGATGTCATTCCATTATCTAGTTAGTTTCTTAGTTTAATGGTGGAGTGTGTAGCAGTTAATAATGGAAATTGCATTGATGTTGAATTTATTTTTTTGTTTAAAAATATAACAATTTTAAATCCACATGATGTCATTTTAAATGCAGAATAATATACCTATAAAAATTAAAATTAAATTTTACAACCGTATAGAAACACCTTGTATTTTTATATTTGCTTACGTGTCCTACAAAAAGTAACGTTTAATAATTAATGTAAACTTCACAAACAAACAGCCATAAAACATTAACAGTCTCCGGTGTATTTTCTTTTAGCTGCTTAGTACCCTAAGGTTTTCAAGACAAGAGTGCTGATTGTCTGATGAAGGTTGGAAACAGACGATTGTCAATTGAGAACCAATCACAATTTTGAATTTGAAATCTCCAGGGTTTCAAGCGCTTAAAAAGAAAACATGTGCAATCAGTTGTCCTTGTCTTACTAGGCCGCTTTCTTTGCAGTTTCCTGAACGGGCAGATGACGAAAAGAAAGAGCTATCTCCCAAGCAGAACCCACAGGGATAGACCTGTCAAACTCTATCAGAGCAATAATATCAAACGTAATTAATTTAGTTCTAATTTAATTTTAACTAACAGACTAACATTTCTGAGATTACAAAATTATTTTAACATATATAGATCTTATTTAACTTTAAAGTCAATAATGCAAGTTTTAATAACCTCGACTGAAGGAAAAACGTTGGCAAGGTAAAAAATATTGGTAAGTAATACTTTGAAGTCGTGCAGTACCATATTCGCCATATTTTTTAACCAGCTGTAAGAGGCCATTTTATCATGAAATTATGAAAACTTATTGACTAAAAAAAATATTAATATAAGGTTATTTAACTGATACTAAATACAATATTATTGTAGTTAGGCTCCAAAAAAGTCATATAGGAAAATTATTTCTAGGTGTATTGCATATATTTTAAGAACGCATTCAAGTTAAAAAAAAAATTATTCATATAAAAACTTAAAATCTTGAAATGCATTGAAATTTCTGAGATAAAATGGGTATCTTTACAATGAAAATTGCATGGCAGTTAAAATCCAGGTAGAGGATAGAACATAATTTGATAGCAAATGTGATTATATGAATTATATCTATCTATGCTTTCATTGTAATAAATGTCTGGTTTTATACTTATGTCTTACAACTTATAAGTAAATCGTTGCCGTAGATGAACTCTTTAGTAACCCTAATAATTATTCTTGAGAAACAAAGACTGCAGTTGAAAGAGGATAGCTAGTTTGGTAGATATTACGTATTTAGGTTAATTTGGTTGGGTTACAGGTATGAACGAGACGAAAATGAGGTCTACATTACGTAATTCTGACATAAGGTGCTGCTTGGGAACCTTTTGATATGTCCGAGAGATTTTCTGAAAAAAAATTTTATACAGTTTTTACCGAATTTATCCACTATTTTATTACGAAAATACTATAGATATATAAAGGTACCCTTTTCCAGTCAGAATATAGATAAGCTTCTTAAATTTTAGTGACTCACTCTAATCTGTACTGTATTACAAGCATAACCTTAAGTCTTATAATTTTAAAAATAATATATCTGTTACAGGTTTATATGGTATTTAACATGTTATTGATACTGACTGTACGGACATTTTAAGCTAAAAAAGAATTGACCCCCAGACGGCTAAGAGACTGAAAAGTTCGTCGGCTCATCAAATCAATTAAACTTTTAATTCCTATCCGTACCTTAAATCGGTAAAAGCACTAAGTTTAAAACACTTCTTTGATCCAGCTTATTCAATCTGCATAAAAAACAATGTAAACTTTTATCAAACTGTGCAAACTGCGTTAAAAATTATCTTTTTCTAAATACAAATTAATGGATTCATATTTAAAGTTTAAAAAGACAATATCTCCGATATGATTTGATAAATTTTACCAGTCCTGCAATCGCCAATAATATATTTTTAATTGAAAAAATATTAATGGTGAATAAATATTAATTTCAGTATAATTATAAACAGGGCATGTTTCACAGAAAATGTGAATGAATTTAATAATAATTATTATTAAACTATAAATTTCGTTAATTCAATGAATTACCTTTGCTTTACTGTATAGTCGGATGTATATTTACTGGGCTGTCAACAAAAACTGCAACAAAAATTGTACGACCTCATTAAAATACCATTACCCTCGTACTATCTCACCTGCAAATTGAATCACTTATCTTTTTACGTCAATTTGTTTGATGAGACTATTTCGAATGGTTCACCGGCGTTAATAATTAGCTCGTAAAGTTTTTGTTGCGTTTTTCGATTGCCCAGCAAAACTGTACTCGACTATACTCCAATAGAGCAAGCAATAATTTTGGTATTTTGTTTATCAGGGTTTTATAGTGTTTGATTAGTTTGAAGAATGTATTTCTTATTTATGTTCACAAAGTGATAAAAATTTTGTGATACACGCATTATTCCTGTTGGGTCCCATTTATTCATAAATAAATGGGTCCCAACAGGAATAATGCGTCATAACGCGTCTAACACTATCACACCGTCTATTGCAATTGGTTGTACGAAGTCTTTAAAGTTCTTCTCGGTCTCTTTGCTCTTGAGTTCCCCTGAACCGTTATATATTTTCCATATTGTTTTCTCCTCGGTTGAAATAGGCAATAATAGGATTAGGGAGGATATGACACATGAGAGTCACTTCAGTCAGTTGCAACAGAATTTATTTTTCCAATACGTTTACACTACTGTATGATGTGATGGAAGAGCTGAAAGTCATATGCGTTTATTATTCTCGTTTATAGCTCAAAACTGCAGTCTGCAAGTGGTGTGAGTCGACTGGCATGAGAGCTCCTTTAAGTAGGATCAGTCTTTCGGCTGGTGTTTGTTGCAATCGAAGCGTTCGGTTGGTAATATACAATTGTTACACTTAACGCGTCAGACTTGTAACTTATAATTCAGCGCTCGGCAGGGCACATAGCCCGGGGGGTAGCTGTTGGTTGCAGTCTGGTTACGTTCCTTATAGTAAAATAAGGATTTTATAGAGGAGTTTGCGACTAAAAATATTTTAATGTTCCGCCCTTTAAAAGTATATTTGAACTAAGATACGAATCATATTACGGTAGTATTTAAAATATTTGTTAGTTCGTGACAGGATGAAATACCTTTGATTTTACAATTAGCATTAAATTAAACATTTTATCTGCGACCACTATAATTAGGAAGGTTTAATACGTCTGTTTTCCGAAAATTAAAGGCCCTTTAATACACTAGTGGATTAGAATTCATAATATCATGCTTCGCTCAAAATCAAAAGATTCTTAATCAAAATGAACGTGTCAAATCTGACGTTTTTCAATATCAGAATTTTTCAACTGATTTCATACGGCTTTCACGCTCCTTATTTGGCCGCGATGGTGGATAAAACGTTGAATTACATTCTGGAATTAACAAGCCTTCAATCCACTCGACTCGAAAAACACACATTTGTTCTCCTAGATTAAAGGCTTACTAATCCCCTTATATAATTAATAACTATTTCGAAGTCTGTATTAGCTTCAATTGTGCTTTAAATGCACATTATACATATATTTAATTTTACCCCCTATTAAAAGGATCGTGTTTGCAGAGAAATCTAAAATTACTGAGAAAATATCAATCAACTGGTGGTTATGGTTGGTCTTGGGGTTGCCGGGCCATAAGGATTATAGGGGATTTTAGACAGTCAAAATGGGTCCAATTAGGATGCAATCCTTCTAAAATTATCTTGTCTCTTTGTTTCAAGTCAAACATCAATTTTACTGTACTATTTATATCAATTTTGTTTACCTACGGAACAATGAAAACCGTTGAAATGGTCTTTTTACAACAAGAAGTGGGTAGATGGACGGAGAAAGAGATAGATAGCCTACCGATTTAAAAAAATTAGATAAGTTATCGCTTATCTACGAAAGATGCGAGAAATTCCATATACAATAAATAGTAACACAGACACATAATCCCCGAATTCTAAAGGAGTTTATATTTAAAAATACATGACGCTGCCAGTATCGGAGTTTACTCGCAACACAAAATGGTTCAATGTACTGTGCTAAAGCGCCGTGTAACGCATTATGTTTAAAGACTATGGAAAATTTGAAAGAATTAATAAATTTAAGCTACAATAATTATTCAAAATAACTACCCTCGTCTTAAATATAAAATTGTAGTACCTGAAGATTACGACGTACCTCAGCAGCAGCATTAAAAATTCTCTGGGAAAATTATTTTTTATTGTAGACTTTCTCTGCATAGAAGAGGAATTGTATGTATCCCTAGGGGAAATAAAATAATGAAGTTAATTCTGAGGATCGTGCTGACCAAAGCTATACCTTGACTGATACGGTGGTTTGGTTAAATCAGATTGGGGTAAACAGACGCTATAGGTAATTAGGTGCTGCCCTGTCTTATTGCAGATATATTGCTAATTGATTTATTATTTCTTAATGGAACACCTTTTAAAGGAATCAGTTAAAGTTATATTTTAGAAAGTCGTGAAACATATGCCCCGAAAATGTGTAATACAATAAGATAGTTTCCAATGCTGATACACCACACTTTCGCAGAGAATATATGGTGAAATAGTTTCCAACGCTAGCGTGTGGGTTATTAGTAGCTTGTACATAATTATTTTTCCTAATGCCATCGTGAATACAGTTCGACAATTTAGTAAATACTTCTTTTTTACATTTCTCTTCAACTACATATATCTTGGTTACATTTTATAATCACACCGATGTATTTGCTTATTGCCCAAAATTTGAGAGAAAACACATCTATAACGTTTGGCAGATTGCGCCTGGTGTACATATTTTTCCTTGATTTAGTGTTAACTGTTTGGAAAAGCCATTTAGCTCTCTTAAACAAATAAAAACTTCGCTGATAAATCTGTAAGAATCACGTCTCCATAAACTTTATTTACTTTTGCTTAGAGTTTTCTAACTAAATAAATATGAAATAGGTTTAATGGCATGAAATTATTTAAAAATGAACTATATTACAAATATAGGTTCACAAACAATTATGTGCTTTTTAATAAAGTTGCTCTTTCCTGACCAAAGTTTAGTTGGCTTCCTTGGTATGGGGAGTTAAACGCTGTCTTGGGAGTTCTTGTGGCGTACCTTCTGACTACTAACGGTTAATAAATTAATAAATAAGTATATGTCCAATAAACACTTTCTTTCGGTTTGTTCTTAAAATTGCAGTTATTTAAATAATACAGTGGTACAGATACTAATAAATAATAAAAAAATGTAAAAGGCATAACAAAATTCAGAAACAATTGTAGAAGTAAGGAAACTTAGTTGTGAAATAACAGAAACGTCATTTGAATTAGTGAACATAGTTTTACATATTTAATAACAAAGTAAATACTGAACGAACACATGTTTTGTAAACAAAAAGAATAATTTTTATTAGCCGTTACTCGAGTCCGAGTATAAAAATGTTACAGTCGATAAATTGTGTACAATAAAAAACAAGTAAAAAGTGTAGTCTATTGTAATTCCCATTCATCTACGGTGCACACGACTATGGCTGTAGAGGCCAATTCGGGAGAGCACATGTCGACCGCAGTCAGGACAAACATAGACCTGGTTAGGTCTTGGATTCGGCCTTCTTGCAGCAACATTTCCTTGATAGCTGGCCACAACCCCTCGCCATTTGGTTCTGTCCGCTGCAAGTTGTTCCCATTGCTCGTCTGCAATACCGCAGGATTTTAGATTTTCATGGAGAGCGTCTTTGAACCTCTTTCGTTGACCGCCACGCCTTCTTCTACCGCTTAGCAATTCACCATAAAGTGTACATTTAGGAAGACGGGTATCATGCATACGATGAACGTGACCTGCCCATCTTAGGCGTGCTCTTGAAATAAGCACCTCAATTGGAAGGCTGTTTGCTCTCCTGAGTACTTCCACGTTTGGTATGTGATGGTACCAACGGATTTTCATCATACTTCTGAGGTGTCTTTGCTGAAAACGTTCTAATTCTTTCACATGACGACGGTAAGTGACCCAGCTTTCACATCCATATAGCAGTGTTGGAATGACAACTGCTCTGTAGACAGCCATTTTCGTTGACAAAGCAAGGTCGTGGTTGTCAAATACTCTCTCTCTAAGTCCCCAGAGTGCTCTAGATGCAGCGTTAGTTCTATTGCGAATCTCGCTGTCCATGTTTGCTTTGTCATTAACAACGTTGCCTAAGTAATTGAACTGATCAACCACTTCAAGAGAATTTCCGTTAAGTGTAATGTCTATTTGGTTCACTTGATGAGGAGTTGACATAATCTTAGTCTTTCCAATGTTGATTTTAAGTCCCAAGGAATCATAGGTCTGGGCATACACATCTAAAAGTTCTTGAAGCTCTTCCGGCGTGTTTTTGAAGTATCGGTTGCTAAATTGTTTATTTTGTTTGATTACAATCTTAACAAAGAACAAAGCAAAGAATTAGATATTAAGGAAGGAAATCTGACAAATACTCCTTTCAACATCTCTTCCGCCAAATGAGGGGAAAGGAAAAGTCTGTTTAAAATACCAACCAAGAAAAATTGTTATAATGTCGACGTTATTATTTTTACTACTTAACTTACTTTCGGCTAATTACAAGTAAATTATCTATTTCAACATTTACGTATCATAACGAGAAGAAAACCGCTGCCCAAGGAATCACTAGTTCCACATACAGATTTTGTATCCAAGTCTTTATACACCCCAATATAATATTTTACTCCCTTTAATAAGAGGGCGAGGGTGGCTAGTGTCAAAAAAATTTTAGAGTCCCTTGGTTCTCGTATACACACTAAATCCTAATTTAATTTTTTACTCCCTTTAATAAGAGTTTGAGGGGTGCTAATGGGATTGGTAGCTAACGCTTTCGTTCTTGTATACACCAATTTTATTATCTTCATTATTCATATCATAATTTAAACCTTCTGTCCTATAACTGGACTTTTGTCTTTTTGTTAACCTGTACGGCAATATATTAAGATAAACATACAAATAGATAAATGAATAAATATGAATGGATATATCACAACATCGAACTTTTCTCGAATAACACTCAGCCGAATGAAATGGGATCAATAACAAGAATAATTATTAGTAATCTATTTTGAAGAAACTGTATCCCTCCTTTGTATTATTTTTGCCCTTTATTGTATCGGTATAAAAAGACAAAATAATATTATTTAATATTTTCTACGATATCAAAATATAAAAATGTAAAAATGCCAGCTGGCCCATGGGAGCAATGTAAATATGGCAGGCACTCAACGTGCTAAACTATATTTCGTCATTTTATCATTCTTCTCCTCTGATACTTAAACGCGTGTTCTGCTATCTCATATCCCTTAGGCTTTCCAAGGGCTGTTAGAATAAATAATAGGAGGCCCTGTAAAGGACATACCTACTTCAGTAAATTGTCTTTTATTAAATATAAAATTGGTATCCGATCTAAGGCCTTTATTGGCATTACAAACCTTTTCTATGTTTTAAGGATTTCGTTCGGGCAAAAGGTAAAGTTTTATATGAGTTCAAGGAAATTCAACAATTTGAAGGAGAGATGCCTTTACTGAGCTTCAACTCTAAGAATGTCTGTTTAATATTGCAAAGGATTATTTATAGAAAAATTAAATGCAGTTATACACAATTTTTTTCTATCATGAAGATAAACAATAAGGTGCGAAAGAGAAAATCTTAAATTGACGCAAGCTTAGAAAATTTTACAAATAAACGACATGTTTTTCAGAAAAGCTAATAATGATAAAATTGTAACAAATTTAATACTTATAAAAGTAAAACCGACTCGGTGGCTCAAAGCTTATGTGTTAAGATTTCGAATCCTGGTGAGGGTATGGATGTTTAGTGGCATTTTTTCATATGTTACCGGGTTGATAGCAGTGAACTAGTCGAGGTTGTGTAAGAGACAACACGGCTAGTTGTTGTACCACTCCTGACTTCGTGTCTCAGCTGCGGCAAATGGCAATGTCGATGTCGTAGGAAACGGTCGTTGTACAATTCTCTATGTGTATGTGTCCTAGTTGAGTGGTGGAATAGCTAATGCTAAGCTCAGCCAAGACGTTAATATAAAAAAATAAGGCTTTAAAATAAAAATAAAATAAAATATGGCAAAAGAAATTAGAATAATTATAATACACACTTAGTTTAGTGTTCATTTTGCCTGACATATGCTTCGGTCTTCGGCAAAACTGAACATAACTCATGAAACACTAAATTAAGTGTGTATTATAATTATTCTACTGAATATGTTCCATCAAGAAACTACGGCAGATTCAATCCAATTAATTAAAAGAAGTTAAAATAATTGTATAAAATCCCTGATATATGAAGAACAAGTGAACGGTAAGACTCTATGGGACAGAAAGTATTAAAAATATCATACGAAAAATGCAAAATTACCAACGTCTGTGGAAAGGATAGTGTCAAAATCCGAAACTATTAAATATTTAAAAGGGCTTATTGCAAATTCTCTATATCATTCATTTAATAAAGCAATAAGTACACGTATATTTCAAAGGAGAAAGCTCAATTTTAGAACTGCTATGCTGAATGAAACAATGATGAACTTCTCCAATGAGTCGATTATCCACGAGTAATCCTGGATCAAAAACTTGCCTGGAACTCGCGTCTAGAAAGGACACTTACTAAAGCTATAGCGGGACGTGCCGTAGGCTGTTTGGTAAGACTTGGGGTCTAAAGTAGAAAATGACACATATAAACACCACAGAATAAACACCACTGAAATTAGACAACCCCCAATTCCAGAAACCAGACCCTTGTGTGGAAGGCGGTTACACCTTGAAAACGCGGACATACAATAATTTCCTCCGGCAGTTCCGGAGCCGAGATTAATCGCGATTACCACCTCGCGCCTTAACCAACGCGGCTACCGGCCAGACATCGGTCCTATCTTCTTCCGGTTGTCAGACCTATGGCGACCTACACACCATGTGTATGGTGGCCAAATGCAGATGAAAAATTAGCACAAGGAAAGTTGTTGAAATTGCAAAGTCTTGAATACTTAGGAACTACAGGGGCAATGCTCTCGTGTCCCACAGCAGCTATGGAGGCAATGCTTAACATACTTCCTCTGCATTTGCATGTGTAAAATCATTGTTAATTCATTCTTATGACGTCAGTGAAAAGAATAACGAAATAGAATCAAAGTCAATATTCACGTATATCTATGCTCGGCCTGTTATTGTAATTTTCATTTTTATATCGTCTATGTAATATTAACCAATTTTGGCAGTTATGATCAAAATTTCATTAAATATACAGCGGATTATTCAGAAATCTGTAAGAGCCGTTTTAAATTATTGCCATATTCCACATGCAACACTATAAAACCTCCTAGGAGGACACTGAAAATATTATGTATGTAACTTTTGCACAAAATGCCATTTTCACTTGTGACTCTTAGAAAACTAGTTGTCTTCTAATCCTCAGCTACTAGCGATAAAATGGCGTAAGGCTTATTGATTTTTTTGTTAGTATGTTCTTTTATCTTTTTAATTTTTCTCAATAACAAAAATTCATCCAATAGGACCATGATTAGTCAACATTACAGTTCCACAGGGTTCTGTACTGGGACCTCTGCTTTTCAATTTGTATACGCGCGACATCCATAACACAAAGCTCGCAAATTTAAATATCGTACAGTACGCGGATGATCTTTGCTTTTACACCAAAAATAAAACATGGCAGAATTTACTTGACACCCTCGAAATTTGAAGAAATGGACATTCGAAAATGGCTTTGAACTGTCAACGGAAAAAACAACATATTACGTTTTTACAAGACGTAACACACATAACCTCTTCATACTCCTGAAATTCAGTGAGCTGGCTTTCATTTCCCGTTTCGTTCTGGGATAAAGTATTCCCGACATATACTTGATAAAAATCTCATCTGGAACCTTTCATAGAGTCTATTAAAAATAAATGTATGAAAGGTATTAACTTTTTAAAGTTTGTCACCAAAACCTGGTGGGGATCTGACGTTAAAATGGCACTTTCTTTTTATAAAGCTTATATTAGATCAATACTGGATTACAGTTGTATATTATATGGTTCAGCTAGCACAAGGCTGTCGAGTGATTTAGATATCATGCACCGCAAAGCTCTGAGAACATACCTAGGTGCGATGAAATTCAAGCCAAACGAAGCCCTCTATGTTGATGCATTTGAGCCCCCGCTTGTAAAAAGAAGAGAGTTCTTAAGCAATCAATTTCTACTCAAACATAATCTTTACAACCCTCCTTTATTTTAAAAAAATTCTGTCCTCAATACTTTTGATCTAACCAACAGCTATTGGATTAAGAAGCCCTCTCCGCCTATGTGCATTTCATTCCGTAACATTAATGAAAAGGTAGATATTATCGAAAAAATTGCTGTAAATGATATCAATTTTTAGTGAGAAAATACTTCCTAATGTCCTTAATCGGTTTATTGATCCAACAATTATTTACACCCATGCCTCAAAATCCAAAGACGGTAATGGATGCGCTTTCTTCATTCCTTTTCAACACGAAGAAATTAGTTCAAACTTGACATAAACTACTCTATTTTTACTTTGGAGGCAATTGCAAAAAACAAACTCAAAGGAAATAATAATTATATTTGACTTTCTTTCGGTTCTTTCAGTTGTTAAATATACTGGCACTTTTTCATACAAAACGAATCCATATATTTTGAAAATAAAAGATGCTGTTTACAATATTACACAAGCTTGTAAATTCGTCAAATTTTCTGGGTCAAACCCCATATAGGCTTAATACATAACGAATAATTCGATATTTTGGCCAAAGACGCCTCTATTAATGGAACTGTATTAGACCATAAACTATGTCTAGCTGGTTGCTCCTATTTATATAAAATTCAATTAAAAAATAAATGGATTCATACCTGGGAACAATACGTTTTAAATAGCTCAAGGAAGTATTGCAAAATACAGCCAAATATCCCGTTACATTTCTGGCATGACAGTTTAAACGTTCCACGAAATTATCACTATTATTAGACTAAGATTTGGTCATGCCTGCTGTCTCGCCCATTTGAATAAAATTGGTGTAGTTATATTGCAACTTTGTGATCCATGCAGTCTTATGGGCGATCTTGATCACCTTTCCTTCTTTTGCGATAAGTACAAAACTGCTACAGATACACTTGTTAAAAATATCTCTTCATGCTGCAATATGATGGCTTCGTTCAACGTAGTTAGTCTACTTGCTATAGATAGCAAGTAAATCTATGAACCAAGCATTGGGTTTTTTAGAGATATTAATATCAAACTATAAGCTAGCTAGCTTTGCTTTCCTCTTGTTTTGACCTACCCTACCGTAGTTTTTTTTTTTGTGATGTCAAACTTAATGCCCTGACAGACCACCCATGGACGAGAAGCGTGTTTCCCTGTATTTTCCTTTCTTGCTCTTCTTCACTTTTTTCTCCATTTTGTTTAGGTTTATATTAATTTTAACATATTGTGACTGGTTGCATGATCTCTGACACAAAGGCATTTAAAAAACTATAATTGAATGACGCGATGTCAACATGGTTATTTTAAGCGTTTCCAAATATGACAATATCTTGTTATTTGTCGGATCAACTTCAAAGCCATTATGCCAGTTTTAAAGTTAGTCATTTGAATTCATATTTCTATATTTCTTAAAATTAAATATAGTACATGTAAATTAAACATAAAAGCATAGAACAGGGAATTAATTTACAAACGTTTTATATTGCGTGTGTAGATTTTAATGAGCAGCATGTTATGTTCTATACATTTTTTACGTTTGAACAGTGGTTTACGAGAAAATTAAGAAAAACCGCTAGAATGTACCACCGGGTTGAGGTTTTCGCCAAAATAAAGGATGTTGCGCACACTGGTTAGATGGGATTTTTTTTTAATCTTGTTCATAACAGTATCAGAAATATATATACGTAAATAAAAACTCTATAAATATTTCTTATAAAACATATTATTTGCGTATACTATACTTATATCCATAGAATTTAAAGTATGTACTTGAGTACTTTAGATTAGTCACAAAATAAATAAATAATTGCAGTTATATACTTACTCATTTTATATTACTTTAAAATTGCCGATTTATTACATAAAAATGTATTTCAAAAATTAATTTTATTTGGTGGTTGCTAAAGTAAAGTCATATATTTAACTTTTCACAAATATGAAACATAAAATTCAACACTTTTTGTATACTTATTGTGGCAGAAAATTTGATGAATAGTTTACCCTGTCTCATTGTAGCAACCTAATGGCGATAAATGTACAAAGTGCAAAGCCAAATAACAACTTACGTTCGTGTTTGTGGAAGATAAAAAGCATAAAAAATAACCGTATCATGTTTGATTATATTTATAAATCAAATTACGGTAAATGGTCCATTTCCTCTGTCTCTAATCATGCTTTCCGTTCTCGGCAATTATTGCTCTCGCCTTACTTTTCTTAGCTACAATATTCTCTTTTGTGTTTTTGTGTATTCCAGCTGGTTATCATGCTGACGGTTTGTTTTTTAACTTTTTTTGTGGAAACAGCGGATGCAGAAACTAATTTAGCTTCAACTTCGACGAAGTAAATGACACTTTGTTCTTTGACAGAAAGAGAAAGTGATTAGAGAAATATATAAATAATTGTACATCAAATGAAAGTATATATTATTTCTGAATGACCCATATTTTTATCTTGAATGAAGATATATGAAAAATATGTTCCACAGATTCATTTTATTGCGTTGTTGTTATTAACGCAAAGCCGCTAATTTGCAGATGTGAAATAAAGAAGTTTCTTTCATTGGTTTTACCCGAAATTATATACAGTATTACGACCTAAAGTCAGGACAAACAAACGAGGTCACAGATCTTACGAATCCTTGTAGTGAGAGCGAACAATAAAAAGAACGAGTAATAAGAATACAATTTATTATAAAAAAATCAGCGAAGTACAGTACAATGAAAGGTAAAAAATCTTACAATAAAGTAAATACTAAAAATACAGCAAAATCTAGGATTTTTAAGCTAATGCTATGGGAAGAGAATGAGGAAGTTGCATGATTTTTTTTATATCACAGATAGATCGACGACAGAAAAATATGCTTCCTCGTATTTTTTCTTTTTCTTTTTTGTTAAAATTGAGGGTGAAAATTTTTTTTTATTTCAGCTGAGAATTTACAACCATTAAAACGCTCTATCCCTAACGAATAGCGTCATTCGTAACCTGTAGCATCACGTCGTTATTGTTAAAATGTTGAAACATCTAAAAAGAAAACTCTGGTTATAGATAAACACGTTAGGGGTGTTATAAAATTATCCATCATATTAACCAATAATTAATAACAAGATTAAGAATAACAACGTAAATTAGCAAATTCAGATCCAACTAGTGACGTCAAAATAACGTCAAAGCAATATTATAGCGTTTTCAGTCACGTGGTTTTGTTTACACAAAAGTTCAAATTTTAATGTGGCATATTTTCTTTTATTATATTATCAACTTATGTAGTACATATTATGGAAAAATAATAAAATTAAGCATTTTTAAAATTCATGCATCTTCCTCATTATTAATTTAAACAATTTTACAATGAAAATGTTATATATACATATATATATATATATATATATATATATATATACAGTAATTACTTAGCTTTTACAAAATTTGGAGAGTTCCCAGGCGCTCCAGACTTGAAATTTGTTGATCGAGGTCCTTGAAGATTGTAGAAATTCTCGTAATGATTAGAAAGAGATTTTTTCAATAGTAAAATGTAAATCGCATACCAACAATCGTTTACCAAAAAATAGCAAATGATCCAAAAGTCCAAAATCCAAATAATCCAAAAAATAGAACAGTTGGCATGGCAAGTTCCGACTCAAAGTCTAGCCGTAACCAAATTGAAATCAGGCCCTACCTTGAATACTACTTCTAGACGATAACCTGCTTATTAATCCGAATAAATCGAAATTTAAATTAAACAAATCAAAATATTAATTGAAAATTAGGTTAAATTTAGTTTTTGATCCGGTACCAAACCGACTAGCAACCACGTGCCTTTTAAGTAAATTAATCCCTAGCAAAGTATTCGGTTCAATTTCTTGATTTAAAAAGGAAATTTGACAGTTTTGCCTGACTTTTATAACCATTGTAACTCACACAAACAAGGGGAAATGACTTAAATGGAAAGTTCGACAGTTCGGCTCTCAGAGTACCAACTTGTGAAATGTTAAAAACTAAATCGATTTTTAACTATCTTTACACTATCATTTTGTAGACAATTTATACGCTAATTATTGTAATAGTTTATGTTTTAGATTTCCCTAGCATACACGATTATTTTAACGAATTGGTATATTTACCTAGTGAGCCATCGAAAAGCTGAATAGTGGTAATTGGATAGTAAATTAGAGCGTGGTGACATCTATCGCTGAATGGGTAATTTATTACGACTGGTGGCCGAGAGGTGAGCGCACTTGCCTCTCACCCAAAAGTTCCGGGTTTGATCCCCGGTCGTGGCAGTGGAAAATACTGTGCGAGGGATTTTTCCACTATACACGGATATTGGGTGTGTGTTTCTTGTCTCTAAATGTGTAGCCCCCTCCCACACAAGGCTCTTCTAGAGCCTTCCCGGATAAAGGGGGTCGTAATTACCTGTGGTGTTATTTATTACGATGTATGGACGAGTTTATCGACTAAAACCTGTTATTTTAGTTTGTGGGTACCAGCGAAAGACGGCAAGTCACAATTCCATCCTGCCAAAATAATAAAAAAAAATTAAAGGAACTTTTTTTGCAAAACAACCAAAGTTATTTAAATATGACAAGTATACCAATAAACTTTTACTAAAAAGGAAAAAGATCTAAATATACATATCTAAATAGAAAATTACCAGAAATGTTTTCCAAGAATAACAAAAATAATTATTGTACAAAAATTGAGTCAAAAATAGTTTTCTGGTACTAGCTGGTGACAAGTAAAGCAGAACTAAAATTTAGTATAACAGCCCCAAAATCTGTAAAATTTCAAGAAATTCATGTTTAAGAAGAAAAGAGAAATTTTGAAAAATACCCGATTAAAGTGTAAGACAAATTTTAAAAAAATCTATATAAAAATGCAAGTAAAATGTTGTACAAACTTTACAGTGAAGCTGAGAGATACACAACAAAATAGCTCAGTACATTGCAGTATGTACCAAACTAAAATTTTTTGCATCTAAAATGTTAAACTTGTCGTGAAGCGACAAAAAAAGTAAAATACCAGAAAGGTGGTAGCAAAACACACAACAGACAAGATTAAAAAAAAATTAGGATACACTATGCATCAAGACACTTACTAAACATTTAAAACAAAAGACAACGAAAAACTACAGTATATTTTAGCATATACTAGCTAAAGTTATGGTACTTGCAAAAACTAAAATTGTCGTGATTTGACAAGTGAAAAATTTCAGACACCAGAAGGGTGAAAGCAAAATATTAGACAAAGGACAAGGTTCAAAACCTGCTTAGGATAGACCATGCATCAACTCACACTGAGAGTAGTTTCCTGTGGGTAGCAGCCACTTGCATAGAATGTCCAGAGACTTACACCCTGTATATTCCAGGCAACCGGCTCTGTCACCCTCCACTAACTCCTCGTTCACACTTCTATTCACCTACTACATATAACACAAAGGACAACTTAAGACTAGACAATAACGCCAAAAAGAAAAATTCAAAATTTTGGTCAATATTTGGCCTTCAGTAACGAGAGTTCAAGTTGTTCGTTCACTCGATCGCTAACTGGAATTTAGGATACGTTGTTCGTCCTATTACATGAAAAGATCCCACCCGAGAAAATTACAAAATGCAAGATTTTCTCTTCTACCGAAACACCAAATAGCGGTGAACTTATTGGTAAATCGCCAAAATAAACATTTAACAAATATCCAAATGAAAATAAGTGACAATAAAAATGACTGCGTTGTTTTTCGATGAATTGTACGTATATGCATATCTCCCAAAAATTCAAAGATAATCAGGGGCCAACGTGAAGTCGGGTTTTAGATACTTCACATGGTATCGACCAATTGACTCTTTGGCGTCATATTTTAATTCATATATATTCAAACCAATTTTCTTTTTCACACGATAAAGACCACTAAACTTAGGTGCTCATTTTGCTGAGAAATGTTTAGAAGTATCCGATAGGGAAAAATCTCTTTTCCACACATAATCGTTTATCTGAAAGCTAACTGGAGGTCTTCTAAGATCATATCGCATCTTAGTTTTCTCATAAATTTTTTGCAAATTTGCTTTAATAGTTTTACGCAGTTTAGCAATCCCTTTATTATTTCATTCTGTTTTCCTTAAGATCTTCTGTACCAAATTTACTTTTATCGCGTAAAATTTTATACTCTCGCCATTTACAATCATTTCTCGGCCAAAATTGGCATAATATAGAGTATAACATGTCGTTTCATGTTTTGCAGTTCTTATAGCACATGCAAGGTGTGGAAGATTATCATTCCAATTCCTTTGTCGTCTAGAATATTACTTCTAGACAATAACCTAGTTATTAATTCCAATAAATCGAAATTTCAATGAAACAAACCAAAATGTTAATTAAAAATTAGGTCAAATTTAGTTTTTGATCCGGTATCAAACCGACTAGCAACCACGTGCCGTTTAACTAAATGAATTTCCAGCAAAGTTTTCGGCTCAATTTCTTGATTTAAAAAGGAAGTTTGACGGTTTTTCCTGACTTTTATAACCATTATAACTCACAAAAGCAAGGGGAAATGTCTGAAACTGACAGTTCGACAATTCGGCTGTCAGAGTACCAACTTATGTAATGTATCATTTTGTAGATAATTTTTATAAGCTTTTATACGCTAATTATTATAATAATTTATATTTTAGATTTTCCTTGCATACAGAATTATTTTAATGAATTGCTATATTTATCTAGTGAGCCGTCTGTTGGCGAAAAGCTTAAAAGTAGTAATTGGATAGCGAATTAGAGCGTGGTGACATCTATCGCTGAGTGGGTAATTTATTACGATGTATTGACTAGTTCATCGACTCTTAGTTTGAGGATACCAGCCAAAGATGGCATGTCACAACAAGGTGTTTTGTTAACTCACATCTAGCTGAATCGAGGTATTGTAGAGGAAAACGATAAATGAAAACAATCACAGGCGTAGTGGGAATAGTGGTGCGTAGTGGCCAAGCCTCATCACGTCTTACGTCTTTTATGTCGCGTGCATTAAAATGAGAGAGAGGGTCAACCATGTGGTCCGCCTTCTTAGCGTCTCACCTCGCACTGCCTTCTCAATTATAGGTTTCCAGTACTATGCTAGGAAAGCTGATTTGTAACTTATCTCTCTATATACACCATTATGGAGAGATGTATTTCGAGATATCGTCATTTTTCCCACTTTTACCAATTTTGGTGATTTTTTCGATATAAATTTGAATAATACACTATTCAATGTGCCTACTTCTCATAAACGTTATTTTTCTATAAACTTAATTATTTATTCTTTCAATTTAAACACTTAATAGAATCTATATGAGACAAGAAATATTTATGACCCATTTAAAGTTCCACAATGTGTTGCTGTAATATCGTACACCGACTATAAGTCATAAAAATAAAAAATATCCATTCTAGTATTTACTCAAATGACTTAAAAAACTTTATCTTTGCTCATTCAATTAATGTACATATTATCATGTACAAATCATTGACTTTTTTTGTTCAATTTCTCATGATGTACTTGGGAAGATCGCTAAAAATTATCTAAAGTTTGTCCGGCACTACAAAACGGTGATATAAATAAGTAGCCAATTAAAGACCCATTATTAATATTATAATCTTCACTAACTTTGCAAAGGTATTTGATATACCTTTAAACAACCGCATTTATCCATCCGTAAAGAGTCACTTTCCATTTATCAACAAGGTTTTATAGAAAAAGATCAACCGCAACTGACTTACCTTTAATAACAGAAGACATATCTGAAACACTAGATACGCAAGGAGATGTAGTGTATACTGATTACTCAAAGGCCTTTGACACAATCAACCACGCTATCACAATATTAAAGCTGATTTCAGGTTATTCAGTCATTTAATCAATTTATTTAGTTCCCAACTAAATAATAAAGCAGAATATGTGGCACATAATGGATTTAGATCAAACGTATATATGGTCACATCAGGTGTCCCTCAAGGATAGAATCTTGGACCGGTCTTACTTTTATTATTCCTTGATAATCTGTTGACTGTCATAAGCTTCTATTTGCATGTGATTTGAAGGTTTATTTCGAAACTAACAGCATAAATGGTTGCATATTTCTACAATTTCAATTAGCTGGGGTGGCTCAATGTCCAATGGGCAGCGATTCATAATTTTTGTAACACCGACGCCTGTAGACGAGCTACCCCCAACCAGGAATTTTACCGAACCTCTTCTCTTCCGAAGAGTAGGGATATTTTACTTGCCTAACATTTAACATACAAGGGACAGACATCCCCTCCGCAGGATGGTACATCTACTACACGATCTTCGCCTAAGATTGCATAAGTTCCGCACATACACTGTATACAAGCCGCTGGCTGGCTGGAAGTTGTGAGTCGAAGCACGGCCTTCCTTTATCTATGAAAAGTCATACATAATACAATCATATTTAACTTAATCTCCCGTAACCTCCCACATTCAGCCCTAACAAAAAAATTCTCCAAGAAATGTACCTTTCAAAAATACATTCCAATTCGCACTCTTCCACATTCTCTCGATTTTTGACCACGTCACCTGGAGAAAAGACAATATAGAACGGTCAATAGTTCAGGGATTATTATTAGAGGACGTCCTCCAAAACATTGGGGTGATATTAAGTACGAGTTTATGAAAATTAGTTTGAGTCGAGCTGTACAGCTATCAGATAACCACAACAAACAGCGTGCAGTTTTCAGATATGCCATACCAACTGGAGTATAACTGAGTTACAAGAATTTATTAAGATACTGTAAATTGGAAGAAAATTTAGCTGCTTAAATTTAGCAATTATTTTTTACTTGCTTTTCTTGCAGTCGTTCATTATTATTTTTTACTTTTTAGTACGATTTTTACAGAAAAGCAATTTTTAGAAAAAAAATATTATTTTTTTAAATAATAAATCAGTATGATGAAAATGTGCATGTTGCACAAATTTTCATGTGTTTCAGCATAAATAACTATTATTAGTATTCGAGAAAACACAAACCCTTACTAAACACTCCTGGTTCGTGCTACCCAGTGATGTTATTTTTGTCAGTATTCTGTGAGTGGTATCACACTCCCTGCATAGTAGTGGAATGTAATAATATCATAATGAAGTAATTAACTATTCCAGTACCAGCGAAAATTTGTGCGGTAATTAACGCATACCTGCCTCTATCCTCTACCAACAATTTGTCTGCACAGATGTCTAGACAAATAAGTGGAGTTTATATTCACCCGCATGTTGTATCTCGACGTTTTAAATGTCTCTGTTTACTCCGTAATTATTGTAGGTGCACTCTAGCGCGGTGTATTTCTTACTTAAAGGAGCTTATTACTTTTAACAAGAATGCACTGAAATATATAAAGGATTTTTATCTCACTGTCTTATCTGAAATGCATAAAGTGTTTTATATGCAGAAACCGTCTTTATTATCGTGAATTTCTTAATCGAAGACAAACGTTTAGCTGCATTCTGAAGAAACTCTAGTTTCTGTTTAATAAAATAAAATTTTGTATACAGTCTATTGTTTTTGGCCGCACCTAGAGCCTAAGGTACTGAAGATCTTTTAGAGCTCAGATTTTGTATGCGCATCAGAACGGTCACACCTCAAGGCGAAATCGCAAAATCCAACCTAGCTTCCCAAAAACCGATAAAAAGTGCAAAATAATGTTTTTATAAAAAACGGCTATAACGATTTTATTGAAACATTTAACACATAAATCCTTCCTTAGTACTAATGTAAGATCATAAGATGGCTCGTTAAACTTGAAAATGCAAAGACGGAGGCTGTATGGGTAAGGTTATGAGAATAATTTTTTTTTCGAAGTTGTAATGATGTGAAATTAGGCACATGGAGAGTTTCTTAGTATCACTACAAGATAGCTTAACTATATAGTTCTAGAAAATTTAGGGATATATGTTGCAAGGGGTTTGGTTTATAAAATTAAATAATTTTTTTCTTGAAACCAGCTCTAACGATTTTGATCAAATTTAACAAACACATGGATATTCACTTAACACTATTATAGGACGACATAATCTATTACTCTCTAAAGATGCAGGAATGGAGCAGATGGGGAGATGGGGGTAAGTTTAAAATAATTAAATTATTTCCTTTCTCTAAAACAATCTTTGTTTCTATTAGCTCCTTTTTCTTCAATATGAACATGTTTAACGAAAGCATTAAGGATATCTTAACACCAAAATCCAAATATTCGAAAACATTTTGAGATAACACGCTGTATGTTGCTATTTTCCAAATCAGAAAAACATGTAGTTATCCAAAAAAGACAGGATTGTTGGGTTATTTATTTTAGGAAAGCAATATAAGATGCCTGGTTGTGGATTTGATTTTCTTTCCTTCTCGCTATATTACAATCTGCTGCTAGGTGGTACTACACTTTGCTACAAAAATATTTCTTTTATGCTAAATGTATTATAGTAATGACATACAGTGTGTCTCACTTTTCACTACTACACCCCAACTCGGCCATTTGTTTATTTATTTATTTACATACACCATCCAACAGCCAAGGCCAATTACTGGATGAGAAAATACAGGTTAATAAATAAATATTACAAATTACAAATTAATAAATCAAACAGAATAATAATATAACAATATATAAGATAATTTTAACAAGCGTGGAAAGAGAAAGGAAAACATAGAAACGGGAAAAACGGAAACTATACAAAAAATAAGAACTATTGCACAATGTTCAGTGTCTTAAGTTTATTTATACTACAGGTAAATATATCAACTCTCTCTTGTAGGTTGTTGTAATTATTGTTATTTCTTTTAATAATATTGTTATTGAACCAGGGCGGATATTTTTTTGGTTTTAAAACATATTTAGGCACGCAAAAATCAAGGATTTTATATAATGCTATATAAAAATGTTCGCAGGCTGAATTTACATCACTAAATGAATTTAGAGCGGTCCAGTCATAATTTGTGATACTGTCGTATAATGTGTGATAGTTTGCCGTACGGAAGTTATAAGATTCAACGTGATTATTTACATAGTTGTTTCGCGAGCGATGGTTTATGGAAAATGATATACTTAGAGAAGGATGATGTGAATCTTCTTTTAGTAAGACATCATCAGATTTAACTACTTTACAAGCTTGGTTAGACATTACCAAATTTAGTATACATCCGTTTGAATTTAGTACTGTGATATATTGCTTAAGATCAAAGAAATTGAGGAATTAGTGCAGTTCTAACATATGTCTAGTAAAATTATCGTTTTCAGACTATTGCTTATATTCTATATACTTTATAAGAGTTTAAGTATTCTAAAATTTCAAGTGCCTCAAAGAATTGACTATAGTAGGCATTACCTAATACCGGAGGGATATATATTACAAATATTAGAAAATATGGAAAATTGCTCTCAATTTTAACACCAATGATGTTGATAAGAGGAGTTGTGTATTTTACGTCTTCTAAGTCGAGTTTAGTAGCATACCATTTTTTATTTACACCTAAGAGGACACCACCTCCTCATTTCAAGTTTCTGTCACACCTAAATATATTGTAATGATCACATAGTATTTCCGAACTATTAACGTGACTATGAAGCCACGTTTCAGTTAAAGCGATGGCTTCGTATGGACAGGAGTGTGAGGCATTTAAAATATAAGTTGTTTTTGTATTTAGTCTACGTACATTTTGATAGTAAACAAAAAAAGGTGAATTATTTTTGCTATTAGTAACATCACTTCAGCAACACCCACCAGTGCTCGACTTGCTATCAGTTATTAATGGCTATAACACATACATCTTAGATTTAAATCCTGTTATATTTTGCTTAAAAACTAACAATTTAAATCCCAGACAGCATGATTGATATCTATTTTAGTATCTCTGTTTTTTTCTTTTAATTTAAGGCAATTTACACATTTTAAATCACTATCGGAAACTTTTCAGTCTTTAACAGAACGATCTGCGGAACACCTAAGACAGGACATTTTGCCTTTACAATTTTCAGAAACATGATTGAATCCATTACACTTAAAGCACCTTCGTTTCATTACCTGGTCGTAAACATCGCAATAATCAAACCCAATAAATAACTTACCATTTCCGAGGGACATTATATTATTGTACGGTCGTGAGCAAAAAAAGTTTTATAACGGTATTTTGCTAAAATCTAGTTGTGTACATCTAACCGTAATTTTTGTGACATTGTCAGTTAGTTGTCATAATTTATTGCAAGTGTGCAAAAAACTAATATGCCTCATATAAGCGATTTAGTTAAATCTGGAATTATTGCTAAGGCAGAAGATGGATGGTCAATGAGACAAATTGCACTGCGTTATAATATTGGCAAAAATTCGGTGTGTAACATTTTAAGAATTTGCAGAATAAACGGTACGATTAGTAGAAATCCTGGATCAGGGCGACGAAGGATATCAACACAACAACAAGATTTGCAATTGGTAAATGCTTTAGTAGAAAATCCATTTTACTCAGTTATTCAGACTGCTGTAGCAACGAATTTTCCTGGATCGAGTAGTACTGGTCGCCGGCGAGTAAGTGAATCGGAGCTACGCTGTCATGCAGCAGCATAGAAATACTTACTTAAAGCTGAATATACAGAAGCTCGAGTAGGATTTGCGCTTGAATTTTTAGCGCATGATGTACATTTTTGGAACAATGTAAAAAACTTTCCAGTCAACACACAGCGGTCGTATTCATGTTTACCGCTCTCCGAATATTCGATTCAATGAGAAATACTAACAATGATAAAAGTGGTAGATTTTCCGTCAATATGTGAGCTTGGATATCGGCACGTGGTCCTGGTGTATTGTGGCATATTGAAGAATGATTTAATGGTGAAATGCATACTAGGACTTTAGACAATATTATGCTCCCTTCTGTGCCATAATTATTTCCTAATAATGAGTTCATATTTCAATAAGATAATTGTTCCGTTCATACTGTTCATACCGTAACTAACTGGATAACAACATCAATGTTCTTAGCTGGCCCAGTCATAGTTCAGATCTTAACTCTGTGGAAGAAGTATGAGGACTACTCGTAAGAAGTATCCCAAAACGAAATGTGAGATCATGGAATGTCGAAGAATTACTGGAAATAGTAAATAATGGGAAAATATTATTACTAATGATTATTGTATAAGGTTATTTAATTCTATGCCAAACAGACTTATAGAAGTTATAAATAGAAATGGTGCAATAACGAAATATTAATAGTTAGTTTCTTGTTAAGTAGGGTATCCTTTGTCCTTTGATTCAGGATTTCTACTAATCGTACCGTTTATTCTCCTTGGGGGTCAGACTGGACCAGCGACTGACGTTTAACACGCACATTAATGAGACAGTACGGACGGTCTACTCCCTGTCCAGGAGTCTGTATCCGCTTATGGTCAGGGGTAGCAGACTTAATAGACAAAATAAAAAAATGTTGTACACAATGGTGATCAGGCCGTCTATCACATACGCGGCGCCGGTGTGGTGCAGCATACCGGTCACGACAATGAAAAAACTAAAAGTTCTTGAACACAAATTTATGCGCCTCATTTCTAATTCTGGAAGGTACACCTCCCTCAGAGATCTATACGCACTTTGCCACGACATAATGCCAATAGCGGACTACGTCCAGGACATCTCTCAAAAATTCTACTCTTTCAAGCTGGGCGATAGCCCGCTAACAAGAAACATAACACAAATTAGACAGCATAATGCCCCATTTCGGATAAAACACACCCTACCATACCGGACGTTACCGATCTTCCGGCAACCTCTGTAGCCAAACTTCATCAACTATAACTTCCGCTTGCCCTATCCACCTTTACTGATATTTCATACCTGTTGTGTCTTTAAATCTTTCCTGTCTCTTCCTTTCTGTTTGTAACCTTTTTGTCGCGTTTGTTTTTTCGATTTCTTTTTGTACATGTTTGTCTCTAAATTCATTTTCATTCAAGTTTTTCAAAAATCATAATTTTTCGAAATCAAAATTTTTTAAAACTAAAGTTTAGGCCAGCCTACGCGCAGCCCAGCATTTTCACACCTCGCGGAAGGCCCCTCGTTTAGATTGAGTTGTCTGCGTCAGTATCAAAATTAAAAAAGTGTTTAGTGCAAAAGTTTTTAAAAATGTGTAGTTTGTAAGTTCAGTTAAGTCTGTTTTAGATATATATAATTTTATCACCTAATTTTATCCATCTGCGATGGAAGGAGTTTAGGTTAACTTGTTTTTAATTCTCTTTAAGCCGAACCAGTCCCATTCCGCCCGACCTTGCAATCCGCCACCACGAACAGCGCGCGGTGGTTGCACGGTCGGTCCCTGGATGGGTTCTGGGGAGGCAGATGTAAATTTTAATTATTAATAAAGTAGTATTGATTGATTGATTGTTTATTCTCCACTTTCTTAAAATGTTACACACCAAATTTTTGTTAATGTTACAACGCAGTGCAATTTCGGCTACTCATTACATATTCAAATAGAGACAGATTTACATTAGACAAAAAAAGTCCTATTTTTTTTCTGTTCACGACAGTATGAACAAACATCTACCTACAAGACAGCTTGAAACACATTCTTATTTTTTTTGTCGGCCAGAATTTTATAACTTTTAATTCAGATTCATCATGAAACACACATTTATTTTGGTATAACAAAATGTCTATTAATGCATTATCGTCAAGCTTCTTGGACATTCCTGTTATTCTAATTCTTGGGCTTAGGCTCTTTACATCCTTTATGTCGTATTTCTCAGCTAGTTTTGTATTTGCCAAAGTTTTTAATTTCGCGAGCTCAGAATCATTTCCACACTCAATTATTGATCGATTTATATGAAATTTGGCATACTTCTTGTGTTTCAGATTGTGATTATAAAATTATTTAATTTTTTTTTTTTAAATTAAATACGCTTACTATGATCAAAAGAAATTTGAAAAAATTAGGAATTTATATTAGCAATTGAGATAGGGTTTTTGTTTTTACGGAATCTTGTTCCGCATGACCTTAAACCCCTGTGTATCAAATTTTGTTAAAAATATTTATTCTTTAAAAAAAAATCATATCTAAATAATCACCTTACTATTCGAGTTATTTATTGTCGGATATTTACATAACTTGATAGCCATGTAATAATTAGGCTAATTAAGCATTAGAACACCTTTTTTCTTTAAAGAAAATATCAAATAACTAAACTTTTATTTTTGTAAAGTCATTGTAACTTAAATAACACTTAAAATTATTACTTCAACAGGAATATAATTTTAAAAAGTAAATATGAAATATAATCCTTCTCCACTAGTCCTCCATCATGTCTGATATATTTTTCAATTGTCTTCTTATTATTTTTAACAACTTTTCTTAATTCTTCAACTATTACTTCATTGCATGCTTCTCTAATTCTATCACATAGTTCCACTCTATTTCGTGGCCTATTTTTTAGACTTTATTTTTTATTTTAAAATAAAAATCCATAGGGGTGATGTCTGGTGGCCACGCAATTAAAGGACTGTTTCTTCCAATCCAACGCCTAAGGAAGTTGTTATTCAGCCAATTTCTAACTATTACTGCATTATGAATGGAAACCCCATCTAGTTGAAAATAGAGGTTTCGATGTACGACTAAAGGTAAATTTTGAACGGCGTCTCGAAATTGATGTGTTAAAAAATTTAGAAATCTCACACTGTTTAAAGTGTCATCAAAGAAAAATGGTCCAATCAAGGTCTCATTCCATACCAGACATTTACATTTTTAGAGTAATGCCGTTGACCAACACCTTGAATTTTGCGATGAGACTACGACATGTGTTATAAAAGTAGCCTCGTCACTGAAAATGATTTTTTTCAAAATATTTCTGTCATTTAAAAATAGACCCTGTGCTCAGAAGCAATATTTCAATCTCCTCTCTGCATCTCTATCTTCCATAGTGTGTAAAGACTTGGGTTTTAATATATGACGTTTATGGCACATCCAAATTTTATTTCTGTCTGCATTCAAGTTTCTTTTCTCTTCTCTTTTTTCTTTGACACTAACACGTGGTTCAGCATTAACATCTAATATTACTTGATTCAGTGGACGATCGGTAACGTTGTATTATTTGGTCCTAAGTTTGGATACGTCTCTAAGTCTATTAAATATTCTATTAATTGAACCAATAGTGAATCTGTAGGCCTTCTGGATGTCTCAAATTGAAGATACTGGCTGCATCTCGATAAGAGTGCACACTGTCACCAATAATTTTTATTCATTTAATTTTATCAGCAGTACTTAACTGTTGTACAGCCTTGTTTAAGTTTAATTTGACATTCGATACAATTGTCAAATCCATTCCAAAGCACTCCATATTAACAAAGATATTGGTATGCCGAGTTCTAAATATTTTAAAATATAGCTACCAATTTTCAAATATTTATTTCATAATAATATTTTAGACCAAAAAAATGTGTCCTAATGTTTAATTAGGGTCATTATTACACGACTACCAAGTTATGTAAATTTCAGACAATAAGTAACTCGAATAGTAGGGTGATTATTATTGAAATCTTAGATATGATTTTTTTTGTAAAGCAATGAATATTTTTTAACGAACTTTGGCATATAGGGCTTTTAGATAATGCCGAACAAGATTCTGTAAAAACAAAAACCCTATCTCAATCGCTAATATATATTCCCAATCTTTGCCAGTTTGTTTTGATTATAGTAGGCGTAGTTAATTTCGAAAACTCTGACACACAAGAAGTATATCAAATTTGATCTGAATCGATCAATAAATGGCCGAGAGACAGACTGTATTTTAATGATTTTTTTTTATCCGCACTATAGTATATTATCTTGACTTTTTGTCACACCTTTTGCCGACTTTTTATTTTAATCAGTTTTCACCTCCGGGCCCCCTACTTGCGGATATTTACAGAAATAACGGTGAAATACTGTATTGTCATCCGATCTTAATAGCTGTGCAAAATTTCATCAATCGATTATGTCAGGAAGTGTGCTGAATAAAGGATGCAAGATCTGGACAAACATGAAAACTACATTGTGAATTAAAGAAAAGCAAGTAGTAATGAAATGAAGCTAATGAAAATAAACCAAATGAAATATGGTTTCATTCGATTTCATTATCGATAGTAAATAACAATGCCCAATTCACTGGGCGATTGTGCCTGCGTGAAGTTTTTCTGGAAGCAGCTAAATTTTTTACAAAACAAAAAATTCAAAAATTTGCACATCGTCGTTTATCGTAACTAATACAAAAACTCAGTTTTTTTACCTAATATGAATAACAACAAATTATATTAACAAACTTATTCAGTTATATTTGATATAAATTCGATAGAATTACTATTATCTTTGTGCTCACTAAAATAACGAATAACGAAGTTAATAAATGTTTGAAATTGTTTGAATTAAGGACAGAACCATAATTAAAATTGATTTAGTATTTTCAAAGCTTTCGTCGAAAGTGTCTAACATTTAACTTACTGTTAATAAATATTTAATCTCCTAAATTGAAGTTTAAATTACTTGGCTGCCGTTTCTTGCCTGGGTAATAAATACAATCATAAAGATAAAATGTAAATCTCTTAAGCGACTTATTACAATTCTGTCCAGTAAAACTTTTATTGGAGTGTGTGTTTTTTTAGCACTTAAAAATTGACAGGCGATTCAGATATTGCCTCATGAGGACAATAATTATATTTGTCATGGTCCTATTTGATTAACAAATCATGCAAAACTAGTGTTTAAAAGAATTATAAAGTGTTTACTTCATTAACTCTTGAGCATTATGTCAATATTTCAAAAAGGAATAATACACTGTTGGAAGGCTGTACGGATGAATGCTGAAAGAGGGGAAAGAAAAGAAGTTTGAATTTAGGGAAAAGCAGAGCGGCTTTACAACAGGACGATCATGCGTATATAAAATATTACTTTCGCTTGATCGTGTCTTTTAACGAACTTACAAACGTTCTTGAAAGATCATATGAGTGGAATATCCAAACATTGCGAGTAGTTTTCATATAAACCAGCAAAATCACAATGCCAATACAAGTGATAACCTAATATACCTGATAGACGCTGTAAATAGAATAAGTGTGATTCAAAGTTTAATAAATAGAAAATAATCTTTCTTGATTCGTATGAAAATTGATTTTATAATGTACAATGATAAAAAATTATAGAATATTTTTTAATACTTATTATTTAAATTAATAGATTTAAATGCAGCAGAAATTTGAACTAAAACTATTAGATTGGATAATATCACAAGGACAAAATGAAACCAAATAACGTAAAATTCTATACTTCATCGATATACGCACGTATTTGATTGTGTTTTGTAAAAACGTACGTCGCAATAGATGGCGTGGTGTACTATAAAAATATGAATAGTAATCAATACTGTACTCTCGTGAGCAGAGAAAAATAGGACAACTTTTTTTTCTAACGTAAATCTGTCTCTATTTGAATATGTAATGAGTAGCCGAAATAAAACAGATATCATACTATTTATAATTTCTATAAGTCTGTTTGGCATAGAATTAAATAACCTTATACAATAATCATTGGTAATAATATTTTCCCATGCATTATTTACTATTTCCAGTAATTCTTCGACCATGACTGGTGGTCGAGAGGTGAGCGCACTTACCTCTCACCTAAAAGTTCCGGGTTCGATCCCCGGCCGTGGCAGTGGAAAATACTGTGAGAGGGATTTTTTCACTATACACGGATATTGGGTGTGTGTCCCTTGTCTCTAAATGTGTAGCCCCCTCCCACACAAGGCTCTTCTAGAGCCTTCCGGGATAAAGGGGGTCGTAATTACCTGTGGTGTTATTTATTTCGTGGTTTCACATTTCGTTTTTGGATACTTCTTACGAGTAGTCCCCATACTTCTTCCACAGGGTTAAGATCTGGACTATGACTGGGCCAGTTAAGAACATTGATGTTGTTATCTTGAAACCAGTTAGTTACGGTATGAGCAGTATGAACGGAACAAATATGAACTCATTATTAGGAAATATTGGCTAAAATCCTAATATACGTTTCACTATTAAATCGTTCCTCAATATGCCACAAAACACCAGGACCACATGCCGATATCCAAACTCACATATTGACGGAAAATCTACCACTTTTATCATTGTTAGATGTATATTTCTCATCGAATCGAGTATTCGGAGGGCGGTAAACACGAATACGACCGCTGTGTGTTGACTGGAAAGTTTCTTCGTCCGTAAAGATTATATTGTTCCAAAAATTTACATCATGCGCTAAAAATTCAAGCGCAAATCCTACTCGAGCTTCTTTATGTTCAGCTTTAAGTAAGTATTTCTGTGCTGCTGCATGACGGCGTAGCTCCGATTCTCTTACTCACCGGCGACCAGTACTACTCGATCCAGGAAAATTCGTTTCTTCAGCAGCTTAAGTAACTGAGTAAAATAGATTTTCTACTAAAGCATTTATCAATTGCAAATCTTGTTGTTGAGTTGATATCCTTCTTCGCCCTGATTCAGGATTTCTACTAATCGTACCGTTTATTCTCCACTTTCTTAAAATGTTACACACCGAATTTTTGTCAGTATTATAACGCAGAGCAATTTGTCTCATTGACCATCCATCTTCTGTTTTAGCAATAACTCCAGATTTAACTAAATCACTTATATGAGGCATATTAGTTTTTTGCACACTTGCAATAAATTATGACAACTAACTGACAATGTCACAAAAATTAAAGTTGATGTATACAACTAGATTTTAGCAAAATACCGTTATAAGACTTGTCCTATTTTTTTTTTGCTCACGACCGTACACAATTAACGTCAAGAATATTAATTATATTATGAAACCATAATTACAGAAACGTACCATACGTTTAAAATGTTTAGGTTAAAAAAAATAAACAATAAAGATTATGATTTAGGTGCTGAGGATGAGGTAAGAGTTTTTTATATATTAGAAAAAAACTTGAACAAATAAGTTATAATTATGTACAACATACACTTTACCAAATTTTCTTATATTGGTTATCCTTTTGATATTTAATATAAGGAGATTGTCGAATTTAGGTCCTAAGTAATTCATTAACTTTTTGTTTATGTTCTTTCTAATTGTTGGTATGGTTCAGTGTTGATTTATTCTATTTCGAATATCATAACAATGATTAGTATAGTGTTTAACTTCTGTGTGCTTTTGTACAAAACAGCAAATTGAAATGATGAATAAGCTATTAACATTGCATAGTCTCTCATATAATAAATTTTCTTGAACATAGCCCATTTTTCTTTAAAATAATAATTATGGTTTTTGCTACCAATAATGGTTTTAAAGTGTTATTGTATAGACCACCCCATACTATTATGCCATAGCGAATAAGAGATCAACCAATTCCTGATACATTGTTAGTAATAAACACTGACTTAAAAATTGTCTTAAAAGACAAACTTTGTGTATGAGGCACCTAACTATTTTGTTAAATATGTTTACGTATTTTAGGTTCTTGTCAATTAAAATACCTAAGTATCTACTTAAAATTTGTGGTCTCCTTTATTACATTATTTAAGTTGTCTACTTTATGTTGTCATAATCATGACGATTTGCAGATATTATAGACAAAGTAATATAATTTGCTCCACTTATGTTTAACGATAATTATAGGTATCTCGCCAATCTTTTAGTTTTCTGATCCTCGATTTTACTCGATTTCTTGTGGCATCCCAGAAAGTTCCACTAAAAATTAATACAGTAACTTCATAGAAATCAAGAACATTAAGAAGGTTCTCATGAGGTACCGAGTCGAAAGTCTCAGCTAAATTTAAAAAGACAGCTATGCACCGTTTACTTTTATCAAGATTATCTGTTACCTCCTTTACTACTTCATACATCGCGTCGGTAGTACTTAGTCACTCTATAAATCCAAATTGGTAGCGAGAGAGTAATTTGTTGTTCATTAGAAAGTTAATTAGGCGTTTCTTAAGACACTTTTCAAATACTTGCAATATTATTAATTAGACTTATTGGTCGATAGATATTAATTATTTTAGGATTACCAGATTTATAAGTAGGGGTTATCGTCGACTCTTTAAATTGACTAGGGACTATATCGGCTTTAAAAACTAAATTTATTATACGTTTTAATGGAGAAATAATAGTATAAGAGCATGGTTTTTAAAATTTTCCATCTGATCCAGGATAACTCTTGCTTTTTAAATTATTTATTTCTCTAATCAATTAATTACCGACATTTAAACATTTTAATTTATCTATACTAAAGGAAGTATTTTATTCTTGAAATAGGATGAATTTACGATGTCCATTCTCCAAACGGTAGTAAAATAATTCCTATGTTAAGAAATCCTTCTCTTGAATAATTTAAGTGTCGTTTAGTAGAACTAGCTTACAAAGCTTTTTGTCATTCTTCGTCTCCTTCATTCTGGGATATATTTTTAACAAGAAGTACTTTTTAATTACCATTATTTTTCGCGATATCATACGGATCCTCTGAGGAATACATGAAAATATCGATGTTCTTATATCCAATTATTATTAAGAGAAAATGGAAAGCTAAGCAATTATTTTAATTCATTATTATTCAGTAATAAATTCACTAAGCATAGACATATACTATGAGTTTCAAAAGTATTGAAATAAATAATAATAACATATCCGGGAGAATGAAGAATCCAATTTAAATTGAATTGTTTTTATGGTTGAATTTTTACTCAAAAATTAAACACAAGTTTCTTGAGAAAACACCAAAATTTTAGTTTGTAAATATAACATTAGTCAAATGACTTTCTCGCTGCTGACACTTTTGAAGCCTACCACAAAAATTTGTTCTCACCCGCTCCAACTGCGTTAATTTCTGTTATTTTATATATTAAGGGGATCTGAAATCCATTCTGGGGGAGGATTGCAACATAAAAACTCTTTTATCATACCTCTCAGACATTAACATGTTAAACAATATTTAATGTGATACATATATACAGGGTTACTGGTAATTCGATACATTCCTTTGGAGATGTGATGGGGCATGAGCTAAGGAGTAAATCTAGCCCTAACATACATTATGCAAAACTCAATAGTTTTTGAGATATTTAATTTTTTTTGTTTTTCTCAAAAAGTAGATCTTAATGTCCTAAAAGTTAATTTTCGAAAAATCTATTTGATATTTTTAATTTTTTTTTACTGGATTACTTGTCCAATATTATAGATATCCGTTTGGAATGAAAAATATCTGGAAACATTTCGATCGTGTGAACATCTGAAATAAAAACTTTAAAATTTTTTTTTTAAATCAGCTATGAAATTTACCTATTAGGTTTTTTCAAAAAAATATTAACGTAACACGCGTATAAATTATTATAAAAACTGCCTTATTTCAATAGCTATCTAACAAGGTACAAATGTTCAATGTACCCTTAATAGTTCTAAGAAAATACTAGTAAAAATAACACGAGTAGTACGAATTTAATTTTTAGATAAACAGTAAAAAACATTTTAAAAGTAGAGTTTAATTCTTCATTCATTTCAAAGTTGTACTTTATTTTTTATATGTCTTGCTCAAAATGGGAGCCCCTATTCCGTATACAGACACGGCAGCGTCTTCTTATTTCCGTCCTTGTTACTCTGGTTGTCAGATTATGCCTTATGTGTTGGGCAGCATCGACTATCCTTTGTCTAAGGTTTTCTATAGTATTGACTGGTGTGGCATAGACCATCTCCTTCATATGACCCCATATGTAATAATCAAGGGGTGTTAAGTCAGGGCTTCGCGCTGGCCAAGGTATTGGGCCCGCTCTTCCAATCCAACGGTTAGGGAAACGTTGATCAAGTAACTGTCGTACTGTCAGCCGATAATGTGCTGGACAACCGTCGTTCTGAAACATCATTCGCTGTTTGACGGCGAGAGGAACATCTTCTAAAATCACCGCCAGATCATTTCTTAAAAAATTTTCATAGATTTCCCCGTTTAAATTTTGAGGAAGAAAGTGTGGCCCTATTAAATAGTGGCCAATGACTCCCATCCACACATTAATAGAAAACTTCATTTGGAAACTAGTTTCACGTGTTAACTTGGGATTTTCCTCTGCCCAATAATGTAGGTTGTGGAAATTTGTTATACCCTCGCGATTAAATTTCGACTCGTCCGTCCATAAAATACTTGTTAAAAAATTTGCACTTTCTGCATCTGAATTTAACATAAAGCGGCAGAATTCCACTTTACTTCCAGGATCACCTTCCTCCAAGCCTTGGACAGGGGTATAGTGGTAAGGATGACATCCAACTCTACGTATCGTAGACCAAACTTTCCATTGTGACGCTCCGGTTAGTCTTGCGACTTTATTAGTTGAAATAGTTGGGTCTTCCTCAAAATACCTCAATATTTCTTCTTCATCATCTGGTTCATAAACGGGAGGAGCACCAGCGTCACTTCTTCTACATTTCACGGAGCCAGTTTCAGCGATATTTCGACATGCCGTACTGAATACACGTGCATTTGGTAAGCGGCGGTTAGGGTACCAAAGACCATATTCTCGGCGAGCTTCAGCAGCGTTGCCGCCACAGTATCCATAGACAAACAAGATATCAGCGTATTCTGCGTTGGCATACGCGGCCATGGCACAGAAAATACAATAACAACAACTAATAACAACAACTACGAGCAAAATCAAAATCTTCGATAACTAATTTAACAAGACCAACAAACTTAAGGGACATGGAGATAAGAATGTCAGTTAATGACTATATGCACAAACGTCAAAGTCAAGGACTGACTGACTTAAATGAAAATGAACGATTAGTCGTTTAATAAATTCCGCCACCAGCATTATCTTTACTAATTTTTTATTAGAACTATCAAGGGTACATTAAACATTTCTACCTAGTTAGATAGCTATTGAAATAAGGAAGTTTTTATAATAGTTTGTACGCGTGCTACATTAATATTTTTTTGAAAAAACCTAATAGGTAAATTTCATAACTGATTTAAAAAAAAATTTTTTACAAGTTTTTATTTTAAATGTTCACATGATCGAAATGTTTCCGGATATTTTTCATTCCAAACGGATATCTATAATATTGGACAAGTAATCCAGTGAAAAAAATTTAAAAATGTCAAGTAGATTTTTCGGAAATTAACTTTTAAGACATTAAGATCTACTTTTTTGAGAAAAACAAAAAAATTGAAATATCTCAAAAACTATTGAGTTTTGCATAATGTATGTTAGGGCTAGATTTACTCCTTAGCTCATGCCCCATCACATCTCCAAAGGAATGTATCGAATTACCAGTAACCCTGTATATATACTATGTAAATCTATTTAATGTAATTTTTTTTTTATAAAAATAATACTCTAATGTACCGAAGCTAATAACCCTTGTGGTTGATGCTTAATAAAAAAAAAATTGTCTTTTTGGTCTATTAGAAATTATATGCGTTATGCTTTGTATATCTGTGTAGTTATTCAAAACACGGAACGATTCAAACAAATATAATAGGTGGTGTGGAAGATCGCAAAATATGCGAACACTAGCCAACTATGTAAGTGATTTAATTAATATAAACTATAATAACATGCTTTATTATTGTCAACGTTTGTAAATTGTACAATTAATCATACCGGGTGTGAATGGGTCATGGTAGACCCCTTTTCTTTTTCTTATTTTTTAGAATATGAGAATTAAATTTGATAGATACATTGTATGACCAAGATGACACTTTGTTGCATCACTGTCATTTTCCCTCTTCCGGTTTTGCCGGAAATAATCCAAACTTTTGATTTTCAAATGGAACACTCTGTATGTTATATATTTTTGGAATTCTTGAAAAATTCTGAGTACGGTGATATGCCCATAAGTGACATTTCGACTCCATGAAAAAAATTGGACTCGAAATTTGTTGGTGTATCTAGAGTGCCATGACCAGAAAATTTTAACAAAATTCAATGTTCTCAAATGGATTCATAATGGTAGAGTAGTACCATAAAATAGCTGGTATTCTAAGGAATCCGTGGATGTGCCCAAAAGTATTTTTTTTATCATGGCACTCTAGATGCACCAACAAATTTCGAGTTTTTTTTTCATGGAGTCAAAATGTCACTTATGGGGTATCACCGTACCCAAAATTTTTCAAGTATTCCAAAAATATAATAATATACATGGTGTTCCATTTAAAAATCAAAAGTTGGGGTCATTTCATGTGAAACCAGAAATGGAAAAAATGAGAGTTATGTCACGAAGTGTCTTCTTTGTCATATAATACATCCGCCAAGTTTCATCCTCATAGTCTAAAAAATACGGACAAAAAGGGGTCTACCATGATCCGTTGACACCCGGTATTTATTACATGGCCTATGTCCATGTAACAATTTTATATAATAACTGGTATTTTATTTATATTTAGCGCGATCTGTATAGCATTTTGATTCAGTTTTTGCAAGTGAGACTGTTTTGAACTATCATAATTTTCCTTATATAATTGCTAAATCATTTCATATTGTTTTATGTACATATTTTTATATCTTAGGAACTCAGTCATGTTTTTGTTTAACATTAATTTATGTATCTCCGTTCTATTACAGCACCTCAGGAAACAATTGTCGATTTCAAGTATACAAAACATTTATTTACATTCATATACCTATATTTCAATTTTTATATTTTGTTTACTGTGAGTACATGCGGTTATTTTTCTTATCTTTAACTTTCTAATTAACCTGTTATATAGTATATCCTATAAGATGAAATATACTTGCTGAATTCTCAAAAAACGGTTGTATACGTTTTACTATTTATTACGACAGTTCGTTAGTAGGTTAAAATTTGCAATAAATGTCAATATTTACCCATCGCTTATATAGAATTATAGATTCCCTTTATCGATTCTGTAATTTGCTCGAGTAAGGAAATTAACCTAAGGACGAGCCTGTGCTTAACTCATCAATTGACAGATGGCGATACCTGTACCATTTCTACATTTTTACACATTTCCATTTAATTAGTAAAAGTAGATTTTTCAAATTTGTATATTGGTATTATATTGTAGAAGGTAGTATAAAAAAGTTTACCATATTACTTAAAATCGCCAAGAAGTAATTTATTTGCCGACTTCGAATTGATTAAGCTCAATACAAACGTTCAGCGTCAGATCTTACAGTAAAACTCTTTCACACTTTTGAATCCGCGTTAACAAGTGTTTAACAAACAGTTTGCGAATCAGCTATATTTTCTTCATATTGAACATTTGATTCTTCTGCAAATTGATAATTTCAAACTTCTGCATATTTGAAAACTTGATATTCTTCAAACTTGAAATTCAGCTTTATATATTTTATGCTCATGCTTTTATTTAAGTTTTATATTTCATATTGAAAATTTGAGATTCTTCAAATTAAAATTTGAGCTTCTCACGAATTTATATTAATTATAAATGTATATTACGTTACCTAAATTTACACCTACATTTGCGTTCATTAAGTTTCCAAAATCATATTAGTTGAACTATATTTCTACTATCTTAAAACTTCACTTCGTTGAGAGATGTAAACTAAATTGCCAAGAAAACCTTGGATTCCATTTTTGCAAGAGATAATTGTGGGCCTGAATTGCTGCCCAGAACCCTTCACCTCAACGGTACTCAATCCCGGAATCTAGGATACTGGTGTAAATTTGTTATTGATTTTTTTTTAGTATTAATTAGTCTTTGTTTGCCGATATTATCAAATAACTTGAAATTTCATGTTACACATTATACAAATTGATTTATTTATTCATGTAATACATTTTATCAGTCATTTTACACAACGTTTTTATTTCTCTTACCAGCAATTTCAGTCTAATCTATAAGAGATTGATTATTCGAGAAAAAAAGACAACTCTACTGATTTTCACTATTATTATTAGCCGTTACTCGAGTCCGAGTATAAAAATGTTACAGTCGATAGATTGTGTACAATAAAAAACAAGTAAAAGGTGTAGTCTATTGTAATTCCCATTCATCTACGGTGCACACGACTATGGCTATAGAGGCCAATTCGGGAGAGCACATGTCGACCGCAGTCAGGACAAACATAGACCTGGTTAGGTCTTGGATTCGGCCTTCTTGCAGCAACATTTCCTTGATAGCTGGCCACAACCCCTCGCCATTCGGTTCTGTCCGCTGCAAGTTGTTCTCATTGCTCGTCTGCAATACCGCAGGATTTTAGATTTTCATGGAGAGCGTCTTTGAACATCTTTCGTTGACCGCCACGCCTTCTTTTACCGCTTAGCAATTCACCATAAAGTGTACATTTAGCAAGACAGTTATCATGCATACGATGAACGTGACCTGCCCATCTTAGGCGTGCTCTTGAAATAAGCACCTCCATTGGAAGGCTGTTTGCTCTCCTGAGTACTTCCACGTTTGAGATGTGATGGAACCAACGGATTTTCATCATACTTCTGAGGAGTCTTTGCTGAAAACGTTCTAATTCTTTCACATGACGACGGTAAGTGACACAGCTTTCACATCCATATAGCAGTGTTGGAATGACAACTGCTCTGTAGACAGCCATTTTCGTTGACAAAGCAAGGTCGTGGTTGTCAAATACTCTCTCTCTAAGTCCCCAGAGTGCTCTAGATGCAGCGTTAATTCCATTGCGAATCTCCTGCTGTCCATGTTTGCTTTGTCATTAACAACGTTGCCTAAGTAATTGAACTGATCCACCACTTCAAGAGAATTTCCGTTAAGTGTAATGTCTATTTGGTTCACTTGATGAGGAGTTGACATAATCTTAGTCTTTCCAATGTTGATTTTAAGTCCCAAGGAATCATAGCTCTGGGCATACACATCTAAAAGTTCTTGAAGCTCTTCCGGCGTAGAGGCTAAAAGTGCACAGTCATCCGCATACTGGAGATCACAAATGAATCGTGTGCGTGTCTTCGTGAAAGCTCTAAAGCGCCCTATGTTAAAGAGACCGCCATCAAAACGGTATCTGAGACCTATTCCTCTGACTGTCAGTTTGTTGTCAACAATAATTGTTAGAGCAGTGGTAAACAAATTAAAGAGTAGGGGTGCCAGGACACATCCCTGCCTAACTCCAGTGAGGGTTTGGAAAGGTTCGGTTGCCTCATTATTATACATAATCTGGGCGTTGTTTGTATGTAGACTGCGACATACTTCTACAAATTTTCTAGGGATACCTAAGCGGAACATAATTTTCCAGAGCACTTCCCTATCAACCGAGTCAAACGCCTTGGTTAAATCAATGAAGGTCATGTGATTTTCTCCTTGATGTTCGAGTGCTCTTTCTTGAAGCTGTTTAAGTGTGAAGATTAAATCCGATGTGCCTCGGTTTGGTCTAAAGCCACTCTGTGTTTCAGGAAGTAACTTTTCCATAACAGGTGTTAACCTATTTGCCATCGCTTTAGTGAGTATCTTCCCTCCAACAGCCAGGAGAGCTATACCCCTGTAATTTCCACAGTCCGCAGCGCTCCCTTTGTTTTTGAAGAGGTTGATTAAAAGTGTATCACGAAACTCCTGCGGAGCTTGACCACTTTCCCACACGACATCAAACAGTTTTTTGATGTAGGGTATGAGCTCTGACGACACAGCTTTAAAGATCTCAGCTGGGAGTGACTCGGCGCCGGGAGATTTGTTATTTTTTAGCTGCCCAATGGCGGTTAAGATCTCTTCCGTTGTTAGTGGTTTATCTAAGTCTTCGAAGGTGTCATATTAAGGGATAAGATTTATAATATCGTGATCGGCTTGACTCTGCTGGTTAAGAATGTTAGAGTAGTGTTCCTTCCATCGGACTCTTATTTCCTGGTCTACTTTGAGGAGATTTCCATTTAAATCTTTAATAGGGCACATATTTTTCCGACTGGGGCCGTACACTGCTTTTACTCCTTGAAAGAAATTCCTGTAGTCGTGTGAATCGGCGTACCTTTGAATTTCTCTGGCCTTGCTTGCCCACCACTCGTTCTTTATTCTTCTGATTTCGCGTTGCGTTTCATACTTAGATTGGGTAAAAGCTTCTGCTTTTGATGAGTCGTTGGGGTGGTTGATAGCGTTTTGGAAGGCAATATGTTTGCGGTCAAGAAGTTCTTGTATAAAAGCTTCATTATCATTGAACCAGTCCTCCTGTTTTTTACTTGCTGCAGTGCCAAGAATTTCCTCACTCGCACTTTTTAAACTGTCTTTAATTTGTGTCCAGGTAGCAGCGACATCTACAGAATTGGTTTCTTCTAGTGCACTCAAATTCTCTTGAACTTTTTGCTTTAGCTGTTCGACGGTTTGTTGGTCACGCAATTTACTAATACAGAGACGGAGTCTACGTTTTACTTGAGTTCTTCGGTGTTTGGGTCTCATAACAATTTTCATTTTAGAGACAACAGGACGATGATCGGTCCAACATTCGCTATCTCGCTAATCGCTATAGATTTTCACTATAGGTAGTGCCCAATTAACATCAATTTCTCTTTGTCTCCTTTTCTCGAACTAAACAAGATTCTGTCATTTATGCTGTACATTCGAAAATGGTATTTCCCCACTCTTACGAATACTCCGGATCCACAACTCCTTGCTCCGGCTTAAACCAGCTAGTCGTCCGCATATGTTGCCTCAATTCTTTCCCAAAAATATGTAATAAGGGAAAGGAGATAACATATTCTATATTCTATATTCGGTATTTGGTATTCCGTACTCCGCATTCCATATTAAACCTTCCATGTTCAGTGTTCCATATTTCGTGTTTCATATTCCTTATTCCATGTTCTGTATTTCATATTCCGTATTTCCTATCCATATGCTGTATTCTTTATTTCGTTATCTATAGTGGATCATTATATTATTCTATTTTTGTATCCTATTATCCTTGTATCTCTTATCCTCAAAATCGTCGTTTGGAGAACGAATGTGGCCCCTTTCGACTTCGAGCAGTGCTGGCTGATATGTGGCTGTCGGTGGAGGGGTTGTCGAGTCCATTTGTATGATTTGTTCGTTTTCATCTTGGGCGGAGCTGATCGTGACGCTCCAGTGACTGGCTGGGCAAATGGAGTCATTGGTATTGCTGGTGGGCGAGTTCGACTATCGCACAGGCAGTTTTAGAAACAGTGGGAATCTCATTCCAAAAGCGCATGGAGATGTGTGTCAATCAAAATGGAATGGGTTATATTTTTTTCGACTGAGTTATTTGAAGTAACCTCTTTTTTTAAGTTTACTTTTGAATTTTGTAATTATTGCTCAATAAAATATACAGGGTGTTCCGTTTGAAAAAATTCAATTTAAAATGTTCTTAATTGAAAAATAGTTTTTGGCCACCCTGTACATTTTTGGAAAATGAAAATGATTCAAAAACATTAATTAGATGCCTCGTAACTGATATTCACATAAGTTTTTCTTAAAACCCATAATTGTGATTGTGGTGATTTTGTTAATATCCATCTGCAGATTACGTTATTTCAACAAAAAAATTCATTACATCCAAGTGGTTGGAAGATATTCAATGCTAATATAGGAATGAATAGAGTCTATAAAGAGGCTTCAAAAAATGTACTGATATACATAACATTCCATTTTAAAAAAAGGCACTTGGTCCTGAAATTTCGTCTTGGCTCGTCCTGTAAGTTAGAAAAATAATTTCCAGTTATAGACTTTTTTATCTAGTTTACTTGCAATTTTTTGAAAATGTTCTAGCTATCGTAGATCTCGAAATATCGAAGTTCGACGCACTATTATCCCACCCTGTATATTTGCAATTAATTGTGTACACAACTATAGATTTTCGTTAGAGCCATTTTATTAATCTTTCAAACTTTACTAAATTGCTGCATCGTTTTATTTAATACTTTTATAAATAAATAAGAGAAATAAGCCTGTATTTATTTTTTAGGAAATAATAATTATCAATAACTTACTTCCTAAACATAGTTACATTTTATAATTAGTTTCGCAGATGCAGCTTCCTTCATTGAGCCATTTATTCAGTAATCTAAAATTTCTTTTATAATTAATTAAAAATATTTTAATTATCCTCTTAGCATGCTTTATCAATAAATATTGATTTTTAAATATAATTATAGTTTATAATTAGTCTCTTTGATGTAGCCTGCCTAGCCATTAAATAATTTACCTAATATTACGTTTCAATGCATTTACTTATTTACTTTTTATTGATTTAAAAGTTAAAATTAAATTAATTTATGCTTTATATAAAAAATATATTCGTTTTGAATTTCTATGAATAAATATGATATTTGTTACTGTTACAATACGACAGAAACAATAACAAACCCATATACTAGCTATATATACTCATAAAATTCCTTGTTATACTTGATTCATGTCGTATATTATTTGCAGCATGTTTTTGGCAGAACGTATTAGTCAGGTCGGCTTAGGTTATAATATGAGCATCACGGAATGTTCGACCAAAAAATGTGAAATATTTACTGCACGCATCGCTGAGACATAGCGAATGGGTCGGGAGGAAGAGGACTAAGGCAGGATCAGGCCATAACTTTTGATATGGTTAAACTACGTTAAGATATATGTAACTACTTCAGTAAAACTAAAAGAAATATTTAAATATTTACACTTTTATAGAATGCTACTAATTAAAAAGTATTTGCAAAAAGTGATAAACAATTTTGTTTCGAAAATAATAAACAAATACACACATGAAATAAATTAATTTCTTCCACTTATACATAGTTATCAAAAAACTTGGAACACGTCTATTTCTTAATTTAATTGTCCATCGACGTAGAATACTCATTTTTTTATATACAAGCTGGCTACGTTTTATGTATGTTTGTAACGGTTCCATTGGTTATTTCTCATTACAAGTTTTTTATAATCTAAATTTTTGATATTCGAAATTACTTCATATAATTTATTGTCTATTTTTTTGGTACTGCAGCATTTTTATAAGTTGTACATTTTTTGTAATAATACAGGGTGGAGACCATTAATACTAGGCCAGGGCCAAAATATGAGGATATAACTAAATATGCTTTAGTAAAATGTTGCTGTGGAAAGAGATACAGTATGCCAAAGTTCAAATTATCTTTTCGTTTTTTTTTGCAATAACTCAACAGATACTTGGCTGATTTTTTTTTATACATTTATTTAACGTTGGCCTATTTGCGCTACTGAGGCCTAACACCGACGCCTGTAGACGAGCTACCCCCAACCAGGAATTTTGCCGAACCTCTTCCCTTAAGAAGAATAGGGATCTTTTACTTGCCTAACATTTAATAGACAAGGGACCGACGGCTTTACATCCCCTCCGAAGGATGGTATATCTCCTATACAACCCTCGCCTAAGGTTGTATAGCTTCCGCGCATACACTGATATACAAGCCGCTGGAAGATGTGTGAGGCGAGAACGCGGTTTCCGTTGGAATGGTCACCCATCCAAGTACTAACTGCGCCTGTCGTTGCTTTACATCGCATACCGAAGTATGTACATAGTAAATACGCACCTACGCTCGCCCCCCACTTGACTGATCTTCGCCAAACTTGCTAGGGGAACTTTTTTTATTCTAAGAAATAATAACTTATGCATTATATGACGTTAGATCATAGAGGGCTTCGCAGAACCCGTATCTGATGATGAATTGTATTCATATTTTTTTTTACGAAATGTTGTAGTACTTCTGAACAGAAAATCTGATGAGGACGTCATTTCCACGTATAAACGGTACACTTGGTAGAACTTGACAACTCCAACCGTCTTCGAGGAAAGTGCCGTTAAACATTTCAGTTTTGTTACAGAAATTATACTCCTATTGCGTTAGAGGATCGGCATTCACATGGATTGAATCATATTTGAGTAGAAGGTATCAATCCGTTCGAGTATCTCATGAAAACAAGTTTTGTTATTCAAAAAACTTACTTGTTAGCACTGGGGTTCCGCGGGGAAGTGTTTTGGGGCCCTTCTTATTCAACATTTTCATTAATGATATAGCCTCTTCGATAGAATCATGTTTCCTTACACTATTTGCCGATGATACATCCGCCCTCATAACGTCTGATACAGTCTCAAGACTAAGCACAGTTGACAACTCCTGTGTTCAGAGTATGTCATCTTGGTGTCAATCAAATGATCTTATATTAAATAGTTCTAAAACAAACTTCTTGCAATTTAAACCAGTTGGCACTAACATCGACTACAGTGTTTTAATAAAATCAGAAAATGGAAGTATAAAACAACAACACGAAGTGAAATTTTTAGGGTTATGGATGGATAGTCACCTATCTTGAGAAGTTCATTAATTATTTATCAAAGACACTGGCTAGTAAAAACTATTTAATTAGGGAACTTAGATCGAGTGTAAGTACCTCCACATTAAAAACATTCTATTTTGGGACAGTTCAGTCAATACTGTCATATGGTCTTGTATGCTGGGGTAATTGCTCTGGTATTTCTAAAATATTGGTCTTACAAAAAAGAATTATCCGCTCTATGTTTAATATACCCTCCTTGAGCTCATTCCGTCCTATTTTTAAAAACAACAGAATACTAACCATACATTGTGTGTGTGTATATATATATATATATTGAGAGGTTTCACTTACCTCTCACCACTACTCAATTTACTATAGTTTGTATAAAACTAGCAGGTTGGCCACTATCATTTGTCTGCTCCATGACCTATGGCATACTGATGAGAACTAATAAGTTCGAAACCGGTCTATGTCTGGTCAGGGAGTTGACAAATGATATTGGTTACCATTCTTTAATGATTTGTAAGGTGTAATTCAATGCAGGTCGGGGTATTTGCCCGCTGAGTAGTTGTTTCCTGCAAATCATATATTATAATATATATATATATATATATATATATATATATATATATATGTTAGATAATGGATTGTAGAAATCACTTTTTAAAAACTTTATTTACTTGGTACAATAAAGAACAATAATAAATTTAGAATGTATTAGGTCGAAAATGAGTATATGACTGAAGGTACAAATGTCTGTTGGTTGTATTTATAACATAAGAGAACAAAGAACATTAAATTGGCAATTCAGCATGATAAGGGATTACCAAGAAAGAAACATTAAGCTCAGCCAACGTGAGCGGTTATTAGAGAAGAGCTGTTGCGCAATTTGTAACATGATATGTTTGAGAAGGTTAAGCCTGTCTCGGTGATATTATATATCATAGTATATTTCTAATATAACAGCTTCCCCCTTATAAAAAAAGTTGGTGTTTTATGCAGCAACTTTTGAAATGAATATAAAATGTATATAAAAGGTAATGGTACAATTTGGAAAAATATAAAGAGTACAAAAATGTTAAGTCGTAAAGTTTAAAATACAGAGTATAACCTTATTGTCTAAAATATGAAATGCAAGCACAATAAGCTTGATTCATAAAGTAAAATAACATAAAAATGTTAGAGTTAAAGTATAGCTTTAGCAAGAAAGCGTAAAATACAAACATAATAAGTTTGTCTTAAAATGGGGTAAAATATTCCCAAAGTTAAAATATAGCTTTAATATAAAAGCATAAAATATGAGTATGATAAGTTTAAATGAAAATAACGTAAAAATGTTAATAAAATTGAAATTAACAAAGGATAGAAAAATAATGAAGTATAATGATTAAACAAATGAAATGAAATTCACTGAAGAGTCTAGCACTAAAAGTCAGTAAAAAGGCACAAAACAGTTTGTCTTTAGTTAAGTTCTATGTCTTCGGCTTCGTTGTCTTCTCTTCTTAAGGTAGGTCGTCTTCGTTGATGAAACAGGCTAGTGATTGTCCTGAGGGGTTCACTAGGCCTTGGTGGAGATGGAGGAATCGTGGAAACGTTGATGGCTAGTCTTCGTCTTCTTGCTTTACACTTACAGAATAGATACAAGAATAAGAGTCCGAAAATTAGCACTATGGTAAGATAGGTAAACCAAGAAATGTGTCTCGTGATGAAAGGTTCCTTGATTAGGTCGTCTAAGTCTTTTGAATATTGGTCTAGTTGGTGTCTGGCGACATCGAGGTCTTCGGTGTTCAGATCACTTAGTTTTAGTGGTTTCAGGTTGGGCACTCGAACTTTGTCCGGAACCTGGTTGCAACACTCGAACGGGATTTGTATAGGGTGAGCGTCGTTCTTCACGTCTGTCGTTTCGCCTGAGCTGGCTTGGATCTTCGTGATACCTATGAAGGCGTAGCAATTTGGTTGTAATTTAATTATACAGTTTTTGAGGATGGTGTCGGTTTTTGGGGTCTCTTTCGGGCAATTGATAGTCATCTTTAGTGGCTCTGTATTGACGATCATCCACACGTTCTCGTCTAGTTCTTGGATGTTGTATCCTTGGCCGATGATAGTTGACGTTTGACAGTTTTCTGGTAGAGTTTGTAGATCCTTGAAAAGGCGGGCTTCGCATATGGCGTTGTTGTCAATTGGATATGCAAACAAATTTGGACATAATTTAGTATTGGTACGGAGTGGCTTGCATTCTCTGAGGTCAGCAATGGGTATGTACATCAAAGAATCATCATCTCTCGCGATATATTTTTGAGAAGTTGACAAAATATGATACAGACCAGTTCTACTATCTAAGATAGGAATGGGGTATAATTGGAAAACAGAGTACGTTTGAGGGTCTACTAGGGGTATATCTAATACAAATACTAATTCCGAGTTCATTTGGAAAGCTTTTAATTCAATAATATCTAAATACTGTGCAATTTTTGAAAGTTTAATTGGGAGTGGCAAATTGTCCTTTTGTAGGTTTTGTGAAATTTCCTGCAATGAGTTTACCAAATCTTGGGGATTAATGATAGACGTATGAATTACTTTGAGTCTCGCGAAAGTGATCGAATTTAAAATATCGTTGAGGTTGTCCTCTATAAATAGGTAGCTCGCCATGAGTTGTTCACAAATTTCCAAGAATTTTAATTTTGTTTCAACTGCTCGTACGTTATACGTAATGTCTAAGATTGCGTATTCGATTTCTTTTATGTCTTTGTTGAATGTCTCCTCGTCTATTAGTAGTTTTTGAATTGTCGTGTTAAAATTTTTAATAACTGAATTCGTAACTGATATTTGATTTTTCATCAAATTTTCTATCTGACGTTCGTCTTGGTTTAATTTATTGATACAGTCAGAGTAGTATTTACCGTCTTCTGCGTCTAAATTTCCGGTAATTGCTTTGAATATTGAACCAATTCCGTTTATGATTCCGCGTTTGTAGCGTTTCGTGTCGAGATGTATTTCGTCAAATTTAGTTTGTATGGATTTTGAGATTTGTCCTAGGAGGCTTAAATGCGTTTTAACCTCACTCGCGAATTCGTTCATGTTTTTGTATGCTGGGTCAAGGGTAGTAAGGATTGTCTGTAAAATTTTGTCGTTTCTGTCAAGAGCTGTCTTAAAGGTCGATATATTTTTATGTACGAGTAATGTCCATTTCTTGTGTGAGATGACAATGTCCGTGTCTTTGTGATAGTAAACACCGATAGTATTGTTTATTGGTGTTATTTCGTATTGAGAAAATGCTGATCCGAACAGCAGTAGAAACCTGAAAATAAATTTTAATCTTCAGTATATGGTTTCATTCTATCAAAATTTACTTTACTTGTTTGATTTGTCTCGGGATTTAACAAAGTGGCAGAATTTTGGAAAATTTATTTGATCTCGAAAGGGCCGTTGAATTTATTTTGTGACTTGCTTTTGATTTGGGATTCTTTTACATATACTTCGTCTCCAACGTTATACGTGGGTCGATTTTCTGGGATATTTCTGTCGAATCTGACTTTAGCTTTTTGTTTTTGCGCTTCAGTCCGACTGCGTGCAATTTGGTAATAGTGGGATCCTATTATTTAAGTCCCTAACATATTTAGTTATTAGGTCTTTTTGGTTGTACAGGGTCTCTGGTGGTCTATTAGCTGTGTGTCCAAAGATCAGTTCGTATGGCGTAAAACCGTGCGTTTTATTAACCGAATTATTATAGCATATTACTGCATACGGCAATATGGTAAAAGGATGTTCATTTGGGTTTTCAGTTTTGTGAATTCTGATCATTTCGGCTAAGGTAGCATGAAAGCGTTCTATAGAACCGTTAGATTGGGGATGTCCTACGCTAGAATGTCAGTTTTATATCGTAGAGGGTACAGAGGTCTTTTAGTAAGTTGTTGTCGAATTCACCGCCGTAATCACAGTGAATCCTCAGTGGGGTACCGTAATGTTGAAAATATAACAATAGGGTATTTACCACAGATTTTGCGCTTTTATCCGGTACTGCATAGGCTTGTGTGAATTTTGTAAGTTCGTCACGGATAGTTAGAGCGTAATTTCGTGTAGGAAATTCGAATAGGTCGACGTTAATTCTTTCGAAAGGCGTTCTTGGAGTTTCAGTGATTACTAGAGGGTTGTTAAGGTTTTTACGGCAAACTTTAGTCCGTTGACAAATTTTGCAATTTTTTATGAAATTTTCAACATCTTTGGTTAGTCCTTGCCAATTGTATTTATTTTTGATCCTACGCATAGTCTCGTTTATTCCGCGATGCAGGTTGTTTTTGCCGGTATGGTTTTGGTCAAGAATTATCGGTCTTTGGTCTTCGTCAGGTGTTTGTACTAGGTTTTGACAGATAATGAGTTTTAGGTCCTTTTCTGCGAAGATAAATGACAGAATTTCGAGTATCGGGAGGTCTAAGTTATTTTCGACATGGTAAGTATTAGAAAGATCTAATTCATTTTGATTTTTGAATATTGCTAAGAACAAATGTTCTACTACAGATTCAGGGTCAAAGGGTAGAGGAATGATATAGTATTTCCTATGTCTAACCGATCTACTGGAGAGGATATTTATTTTGTCGTCGTAAAATTCGGGGTTTTCCTCGAAAATGTCATCAATAATTTGGTGATGAAGATCTCTTATATTATTTTGTTGAAAGAAAGTTATGATGTGTTTGTTCAAGAGTTATTTGTTCGAGATTTGAATTTTAGAGTAATCTATGGAATATTCAGTTTTGTAAAGTCTAGAAAATGTGTTAAATTTCTGAGAAGTTTGTTCGTTTGTGATCTTGTCCAAAATATATTCTTTTGTTTTTACTTAGGGCCTCTCAAATAAAAAAATATATATTTTTGAACATTTTGAAGAATGTTTGATTTTCAGTTTCTGAAATTTCTTCTGAACGTTTGTGAATTTCTTTCAGGGTTTACGAGTAGTCAATTATTTAATTTGGAAAAGGTATGTCCTGATTTTAAGTTTTAATTAAATTCTGAAAAGTTCTTACTGCATATTATTTAATTTTTTCTGCCCTTGGTATTAATTATTATATAGTTAATAGCTGTTATTACTTGTGCTTGTAAAGCGTTTATATTGGTGTAGGGAGAAATCATAATGAGTGCAATGCGATACTATGGTGCTGGATATCATGCAATTCTTATTAATATGTTTAAGTCCATAAATATACAGGACGTGCCTCTGTGCAAAAGTTCAAGGTACTGTTATCAAAGTAGTACTACTATTATGAGTTCCTTGAATTAAATGTAATTACTTTATGTGCATTTATTTAAATGAACAAAAATATTTCGTTATAATTAAGGTTTTGTTTCATAAAGTAGAATTTACTACAGGAGAAGTTTCCTAGTAATAGAGAGAAGAAATAAAATTATTTACATGAGAAGTGTTTTGATAGTTAATTAATTTGTTATACAATGGTTTTTTTTGTCAAATTTTCTGGTAGTATTAATTTAGAAAGGTCTAAGAAAATGGAAAATACTTTTAATGTAAACTGTTAATTTTTGATAATATTCTAAAAGATTTAGTTTAGGTGACTAAAAAAAATATTTGTGAGATAATTTTGAAAGTAATTTTGGGTTGCGAATTTTTGTAACTGTTTTATTTGCAGGGTCGGCATATAGTTGAGACTGAAATCGGTATTATCGTTATTAATTAGGTTTAAATATAGATTTGAATTTTTGAACTGGTTCAAATATTAAATTAGAAAATTCTACTATTTTCGGTATTGTTTTTTCCGGGGATAAAAATGAATTTCGTTGGTATATTTTCCTGATTGTGTGGGGTATATAAATTTTTCTTTTGTTTTGATTACGCAAGATCGTATGCGTGTTTCCTGGATTATTCTTTACTTTATTTGTTTTTCGAATTTTCGATTTCCTGAATATTTTATTATTAATTTTGAATACTGTTTGCGAAATAAACATTTTTCTGTTTAATGTTATTGTTTGTTTCGAATTGTTATTGGACATGTTTGGATTTAAGGTTGTCAATTTAAATTTGCCTGTAGGAGATGATTTTGTTTCTGAAAGGTTCATTTTTTGTTGGTTAACCGTAGGGGTTACATTTGAAATTGTTTTTGTTTCTTGTACCTTATGTTTAATTATTCCTTTGATACGAGATTCGGCAAAGATGGAATTTTGGTCTTTGTCTTTACAGGAGATGTCTGAAAGTTTAGAACTTTTGTCTATTTGATGGGAGTCTGAATTTTGATAGTTTTCATCAGACGTTGTCTCGAAAAATTCGCTTTGTATGTTTGTCTTTGCAAAGGTGTTAGGTAAGTGTATTTTTTCTTGTTCCTGAGCTAGCGGTATAGCGTCAGTGTCACAATAAAATTCAAATATTTCTTCAGTGTCTGGTTCGAAAAAAATAAGATTTTGATTAATGGTGTTATCTGAAAGGTGATTGTTAATATTTTCGTTTGAATTTGTAACTGGTTGTAAAGGTAAATAATCGTTAACTTTAAATAATGGTATATTTTCAAAATTGGTAATTAGTTGATTGTTTTTGAAATCTATAATGCATTCGTAATATTCTAGAAAGTCGTTACCTACAAAGCCATCGAAGTCTGTATCTAAATCGTATACATAAACTTTGTGTGGATCGTTAAAATTGAACGGTATAAGAACAGATTCAGTGATTTTAATTTTTTGACCTGTTACTTGTATATTTAAATTTTCGGGGTGTCTTAGGTTATAATTTTCTGTTGCTTTGGGTTTGAAAATGGAAATATCTGCACCTAAATTGATTAGAATATTAAATTTATTTGTTGGGTCGTTCATGAAATACAGGTTTTTCGAACTTATTTGAAACGGAGGGTTAGATGGTGATTTTACATGAAACACTGTTCTTGGGGATTCGAATGTGGGTTAGAATTGTCTTTCAGGTTTAATGTTTGAATTTGGTTGGACATTTGGTCCACTGGGAAATTTATCTCTTGGGTTGGAGTATTCATGGAATACTCCGGGCCTAATGGAAAATCCTGAGGGGTAGCAGTATAATCCTGCGACATCTGAGAATTAGCTGTATAATTCTCATTTTGGTATGGCATGTTATCGTCGTCATTTTGCGGGAAATGGGGGTAATCGTCATAATTTACTTGTGGCATGTTTGCCACATTATCAAGGCTAGAATTAGTTTGATAGTTTCCGAAGTTATGGAATTGTGGGTCACTGAAATTATCAGTTTCATGGTAAAAATTAGTATCATAATTTTGAGAGTCGAAATGATTGTCAAAATTAACGTGATGTGTTCTCTGCGGGTTTTGTCTGTTAAAGTTAGGATTGAAATTTGAATTTTGTTGATTTGGGGATCTCTGAAAGTTCGGATTAGGTCTTATTACAGAAGGCCTATTCTGTTGAAAATCTTGTTGCGGCGTGAAATTTCTTTGATATTGCTGGTTGGGAGAATTTTGGAAATTCGGTCTAGAAAATTGTGGAGGACTGGCAAAATTGTTTTGTCTAAAGTTCTGATTTTGTTGTGAGAATTGTAGTCTTGTACGGCACTCATTAAAATTGTGCCCGTTACGTTTGCAAAAATTACAGAATTGTTGGGAGTTGGGACGCCTCTGTTGGTTCTGGATGGGGTTTTTGTTGATAGTTTGTTTTGGGAATTTTTGTGACTCGAAGTAGGACAGTTGGAGTTCGCGTTTGATTCTATTAATTGCTTCTAGCATGTCGCTGGGATTTCCGGCACGGATTATTTGTCCAAGTTTGGGTTCTAGTCCGATAAGTAGTGTTGTTAGAGTCATGGTTTCAATTAAGGATGATTGGGCTGTCTTTTCTTCCAACGTCAAAGTCTGTTTTTGCACAGCAGCGTGCATTTTGGCATTATGTGTTTGTAAACGAGATACGAATGTCAGGGCAGTTTCATTAGGTAGTTGGTGAATCCGCTGTAAGTCTTGTATAAGGGCTGTCAAGTCGCGTGAGTCACCGAAATGCGCCTCAAGTAGGCTTTTAATTTCTGCCCAAGTGGCAGGGTTCCTCGAATTTATTAATTCGGCAGCTTTTCCGCGAAGTTTGTTTTTAATATGCAGGGTGAGTAAAATACGCTGGTCTTCTATGGACATACCGTATGCGTAAACACTCGCGGAAATAAAGGTTTGTAGGAAAATGGGGTTCCCGTCGAACTCTGGAACTATTGAGAAAATCTCACTTAACCTGTAGGGTTCTATGGTAAGGGTTTCGTCAGCGTTATTGGTATTATTTGCTGTAGTATTTGGTTGGTTCGCCATTTTGTATTATTAAGATTTGTATATAAATTTCAGATAAACAAACAAAAATTAATTTGGTACACACAAAAAATAATAAAAATTAATTGTAAAAGGTGCAAGAGTACGCCACTGGCAATAATAATGAATAAAAGGAAACGAAATTGTATTCTTTTCTGTATAAAGCATGTAACAAATTATTTTTGCGATGGTATTTGCACTTATTCAGATATTATAGTCATATGGTATAAACAATACGTTAACCTTTATTAGTAGTAGTAGTATTAAATTGCAGTAAAAACGTTACAAGATAAGGATTAAACTTGATATATGTCAAATTAATATATTGATTGCAATGAAAATATTTATGTGTTAAAATAAAATAAAATATCGGCTAAAGTAATACGATATTTAGATAATATATTCAACTAAATTAGATTGCAGAACTGTCGTGGGTTTAATGCAAATGTGAATGCAATGTACGAATGATAAAATATAAATGTTTAGTGCAGTTTGAAATAGAAAATAAATCGAGATGATTCTTAAATTACTTACATTACTATCTTCATGCCTGGGGTCCAGATGGAAGGTCGAATGCGGTTTCGTAAGCGTTGCTACACTGGGATGTACCGTCAGGGGTATCACTAGGTGTTCCTATCCACGGTGACGTGTTCCAAGTGCCGAAGACACCGACTTTCAGGGGCCAGGAATGTTTCTTACTTGCTAATTATTTCTCGATGTGTATGATGTGTATGATGTGTATGATGCTTCTTGTGAGCTTGTTGAGACGTTGCTTGTCTGCTTGAAATTGTATTTTTCTTGTTTCTCGTAGATTCTTTGCTGATTGAAGGATTGAAATCCACCACCTCTGGGTTACAGGGTGTTTTTCAGATCCTACCGACTGCGCCAATGTTAGATAATGGATTGTAGAAATCACTTTTTAAAAACTTTATTTACTTGGTACAATAAAGAACAATAATAAATTTAGAATGTATTAGGTCGAAAATGAGTATATGACTGAAGGTACAAATGTCTGTTGGTTGTATTTATAACATAAGAGAACAAAGAACATTAAATTGGCAATTCAGCATGATAAGGGATTACCAAGAAAGAAACATTAAGCTCAGCCAACGTGAGCGGTTATTAGAGAAGAGCTGTTGCGCAATTTGTAACATGATATGTTTGAGAAGGTTAAGCCTGTCTCGGTGATATTATATATCATAGTATATTTCTAATATAACATATATATATATATATACCAATGTTTATGCTATGTAAAAAAAACGTAAATCAATTTGTTAAATGTAAGGATGTCAATAATTACCGTACGCGGCAGGCCAACGATATTTACCTTCCTCCGTACAGACTGTCACATGTGGGTAATGGGCCACTAATTACCGCTGGTAGGATCTATAATCACCTTCCAAATAAATTCAAGGCATTAACTAGCTTCAATAATTTAAGATGCTAGTTAAAAATTTTCTAATAGCACAGACTTTTTATTCTCTGGAAGAATATTTTAAATATAAATAACGTAAGATAAATTTATTTATTTGTGATGTTTGTTGTTTGTTAATATGTTATGTCTATATACTCTTATATGTTTTTATATTGTGTCCACTTGTATATTTATCTATGTACCCATTTGTCTGACGAAACTTTTAAATATTGTATTATAAAGCTAATTGTTTTTTTTCTTCTAAATATTTTTGACATTATCAAAACACTTGTAAGAGTCTATATGGAAATAAATTATTATTATTATTATTATTTCAATAATTTTTTGAAAGAAAAGTTCAAATTTACTGAAACAAAATGTATTTATTGAAAAGTTACAAAACGTAAAAGGAAACAAAATCGTAATAACAGGGCAAACTCTTTCTCACTTTCTTATGAACTATTGGATAAATACATAAATCAAATGGTTCTCTAAAATAAGGATGTAATCTTATTAGAAGACCCAAAAATAACGTCAAAGTTGACTTAATGACATTATAAACTTTCCCCCATGCACAAACTCCATTGCTACAACTGAGAGTAAATGTTCAATATGGTCTCCACCTACCTCTATGCCTTTTCTAATTCTATTCATAAATGATTTTCTTACATTGAAAAATACATTTTCCTGTTCTCTAATAAAATTAGCTGCGTTTTGTATTTTGTCCCACAGTTCTTCTCTTGAGTATTTGCATAGACTAAGGACTTCATATGTCCCCACACGTAATAATCCAAAGGATTATAATCAGAAATCCTTGGTGGCCAAGCAAACTTACTTCCTCGACCGATCCATCTGCGTGGGAAAGTCACATCAATATAATTCTTGACTTCAATGGAAAAATTAGGGGGAACTCCATCTTGCATGAACTACATTGTGTTGCGTATATCTAGCTAACATGAAATCATGTAATATATCAGCGAGAGTATTTTGAAGAAAAGACAGATAAGTGTGTCCATTTAAATTTGGACAAATGATCCCAATAATTGATCGCCGATGATACCACACCAAATGTTAATCTTAAATTCTTGCCAAACATGCCTGTCTTTAACGGCATTAGGATCTTCTAATTCCCAGTAATGGGTATTTCCCCCATTAAAAACGCCTCGGCGAGTAAGAGTTGCTTCGTCGGTAAATAAAGTGTTCTTAACAAAATTTCGATACTTGTTGTGTTTATTTAGAACAAATTTACAAAACTGTAGCCTTTGTCGAAGATCCCTTCGAAGTAGGTTTTATACAGAAGTGAGATGATATGGGTAGAAGCGCTCTTTACGTAAGACTCTTAGGACAGATTGTGTACTCACCCCTGTTGCCGCTGCTAGACGACTTGAGCTGACTTGAGGATCTTCATCCACACGAACTAAAATTTCTAGTTCTTGATCTGGAGTAATTTGTTTCGGTCGTCCTACATCGTCTTTATGGCGAAATGAACCCGTTTTTCCCAAACGACGAAACAGATCTTTGAAAATGTTATGGTCTGGCTGTATTCTATTTGGATATAGCAATGAGTATCTCCTCGCTAAAACGTTTTATGCGTAAACACAAGTCATATCCCTCATTTCCCTATTTGAAAAATTATCATGTCTAGGCATCGTAAGTAAGGAAGTTAAAGAAATTAGCTCGAGGAACACAAGAACAAAATAAAATGATTAAATGACGTAAATGACAGAACTAAAACGTAACCAAAACACACTTTTCAATAAATACACTTTGTTTCATTAAATTTGAATTTGTCTTTCAAAAAATTATTGAAATGTTTAACGGCACTTTCCTCGAAAATGGTTGGAGTTGTCAAGTTCTACCAAGTGTACCTTTTATAGGTGGAAATGACTTCCTCATCAGATTTTTTGGTCAGATGTAATACGTTTCGTAAAAATATGAAAAAAAAATGATCATCAGGTACAGGTTGCGGCGCCCTCTATGATCTAACGCGATGTAATACATAAATTATTGTTCCTTAGAATAACAACAATTTCTCTAGCAAATTTGGCGAAGATCAGTCAAAGGGCTGTTGAGTTATTGCAAAAAAACGAAAAAATAATTTGAACTTTCACACCCTGTATCTTTTTCCACAGCAACATTTTACTAAAACATATTTGGTTATATCCTCATATTTTGGCCCAAAGGATCTACCCATGAACTATGGCCTATTATTAATGGCCCACCCTGTATAGATCTTTGCCCTTCGGAAGCCTTTATTTAGGTATTCCTGGGCACATAGTTCTGTAGTGTAAATTTCTGCTTGGAAGTTTGTCGGCGTGTTACCGAGGGCTTTGGATAGCCCACATTTAAGTCCAACTACGCCCACTCCTACCACTTCAGCCATCTTAGATCCATCTCTACACCGATTGAGTGACCCTTTTTTCAGTCGCAGTGTCTCTGTCTTGCTCGTCTGATGACTTTCAATTAGCACGTCAAACAAGCAATCAAAGTCTTGTTTGATTGGTATTGAGTCAGTGGGTTTGGTCATGGACTTCAAATGGATTAACTCCAGAATCCTTAAGTGGCCAACCAGATCGCCTGCTTTAAGTGCTGCCTCCTTCCTTATATGCAAGTGCAAGGGAAGTAGGTCAAGCATAGCCTCTATAGCTGCTGTGGGGTACGAGTGCATTGCTCCTGTAGTCCCTAAACAGGCATGGCGTTTCAGTTTCTGCAACTTTCCCTGAGCTATTTTTTTCTCTGTGTTTGGCCACCATACGATAAGACCAATGTATCATTTTCGGTCTTAGACCCCAAGTCTTACCAAACAGCTTACGGCACGTCCATATTGCCGTTGTGGCTTTAGTAGGAGTTCTTTTCAGATGTGAATTTCAGGTAAGTTTTTGAACTAGGATTACTCCTAGATACTTAACTTCACTAGGAAAGTTTAGCATCTGTAGATAGTTAGTTCTCCTTAGTAGAGAGAATCTAGCAATAACATGGGAGTTCACCAGTAGGCCCAGAGATGGCGCTACTAATCAAACTCGGTACTTCCTACCATAGAGTAACTGGATAATACGGAAGCTGTCTAGAATCACGGATTAGAATAATATGGAAGAATCTGGAATAAAAATCACGAAGTACGAAAAAAGCCGAGCCAACGCACTGGAGTAGTTGTAATTTGTAATATAAAGTGAGCAAATCAAGGGAAAGAACAAAGTGAACAGAGCGGTAAAAAGTACAGTGACAAGTAGTGAGTTATAGTAGTTAAAAGGAGTAATTAATTTTGTAATTATAGGGACTATTATTCTAAGTAAATGTAGTGTTATATAAATCAGTAGTTACTGTTATTCCTGTTGCAATGATAAAATCAGCGCTTGGGGTGTTTACTAAAGGGTGTAATCATGCGACAATATGTAACTCTATTCAGACTTCGTTAAGTTTTACCTCCTACTGCAATGTTAGAAAATCTGTTGGGCTTACAGTAGGGTTAAATTGAGTAACAACGATTAAACCTCGTCCTCAAAATAATATGTGTTGTATATTACGATATTAAATAAAGTATGTTTATTACAATTATTATTGTTATAAACAATGAGATGTCAACGTGAAAAGAAAATAATTTTAAATAAGTTTATTGATCTCATTCTGTTTGTTAGTGCCAAATTGTAATATTTTTATATAATGTAAGTATTGATGTAGATTTAATACACATGGGGAAGGTATTAGGAAGTACATAAAAAGAAATGTTTCGAAAAGGAAGTTATTTAATTTTAAAGAAGTTTTAAAAGATCAGTATGCGTAAATGTCTGCACAAGTGGTAGAACTGGGAGCTAATGATATTACATAATATGAGGCTAATAGATATACTGTAGAAGGCTTCGCTGAATATCAATCAGAAGGTAAACATTTTTCGATTTTCCAGAAAAGACAATTTTTCTTAGTTCTAATTACGTCCTGATTTAAAGCCACAAGATCATCAGTTCTTGAGTAGAATTTATAAAGAATATGGTGTGAATACTCGTTAATATAGAATAAGGTGCGATGGGTACTTTAAGAATATAACCAAGTGCTAGAAACCTCAATTTGTGCAAGCGACTGACCACATAAATTCTCAACTTTGCAGAAAACTTTCAGCTATGTGAGCGTAAATAAAAGTTTTACTAAACAGAAAATCTTGTTGCTGCAAGTGCTTTTATGAAATTTCTTTAGTAAATTGGTTAGCAAAAAATATGTCTTCAGGATAGAAACAAGGTATGATTATTAAAGTTTTGTTTTATTAAAAATAACATAACTTTATTGTTAAAGCAAACTGTTAGATAACAGTAGTTCGTTTAATAAACTAATTCATGGAATATATTTAGTATTCCTCAGTTTATATTATCACCATTAATATACGTTTATGTTTAAACCATTATTAAACACGTACGAATAATTCTATATTTTTAGACAATTATAATTTTTGATCGATATAGATTTGTTTCTTACGTTTTAATTTTAAACCTCAAGTTTAAATATTGAATGTAACTGTGCTTCTCTATGTAAATAATAAGTTGACTAAACGAACACTAATTATATATGCTTCTATTACTTATGGAATAAACGAATACGTTTAATTTATAATGTACAGGATGTCCGGAGCTTCGGGGTAAGAATTTAGTAGAGAATTAGTTGGGTCAAAATAATCCCAGTGCTTCAATTTTTTTCTAAAATCTTTCATTACTGAGTTACGGACCGCTAAAGTAGAGAGATGAAAATTAAATTTTTTTTATACCTTTCAAAGCTATCATACTTATTATCTTTTTTTTTTAAACATTTATTTAACGTCGGCCTATTTCCGTTACTGAGGCCTAATACCGACGCCTGTAGACGAGCTACGCCCAAGCAGGAATTTTGCCGAACCTCTTTCCTTAAGAAGAGTAGGGATCTTTTACTTGCCTAACATTTAATAGACAAGGGACCGACGGCTTTACATCCCCTCCGAAGGATGGTATATCCCCTATACAACCCTCGCCTAAGGTTGTACAGCTTTCGCGCATACACTGATATACAAGCCGCTGGAAGATGTGTGAGGCCAGGACGCGGTCTTCATTGGAACGGTCACCCATCCAACTACTAACCGCACCTTACATTGCTTTACATCGCATATCGACTTATTATCTTAAACTCAAGAAATTTCGGTTGTTTACAAAACAGATGCATTTAATTAATTTGGTTCGAGGAGTAAGTCTACATATCGAGCCGTATAGTTTTTCAGTTATTAATCACCTAGTGAACCTCATAATAGTGTAACTTCATTATAAGAATCGTTATGCTAACCTAACCTAAGACAAAATCTCTAAAAAATATCACCGTATTATAGAAAACCTACGTATTTTTAGAATTGGTCATTTCTATATACTTTGATATTGATTATCAGAGCTCAATAGGTGCTAATAAAATACATTAATATAAATAAACTACGCATTTACAAATTGTTTATATCTTTTATATTTATTTCAGTTTACTTAGAACTTATAAATAATTACTTAAAAGTATAGAATAAAGTTTACATACATACATACAGAGAAACACACAGATGAACAAATACACGTGCATGTTTCTTTTTGCTGTTTTCAATATTCAGGTTCAGAATGTTGTCAATCAAATTTTTCGACAAAAGAATGTTTATGCGGTTACAAACCTATTTAATTAAATCAAATACGTAGATGTAACCAATGTGACATGTAAATATATAGCATTGACTTGAACCTCGTTTTGCATACGTGAATGATATTATTTGCCCTACGGAATTTTGTGCCAGTGTATCGTTCAAAGATGAATGGGATTTCATCAATGTTCAGAATACAGTCAATTTTAATAAGCATTCTCTCTACACAAACCACTTTACATACGTAATAGTTGGTCACACGAGACCGTATCAAATGCCTTTGTAAAGTTTAGATAAACACATTGTTTGGGTTCGTTTAATATGCATAATAATGCAAGTTTACTTGCATTAATCATAGTATATTACTTAAAATTCTTATCAACAAGTAGAGATAAGGTGATGTTCTTCTAAATATTTTAAAAGTCCATTCATTAATATTTTGTCAGTTTTCTTCGCCACTCTTAGAATAAACGTTTAATCATAGGTTTAATTGTCGATAGATAATGATAACACGCTTCGCGAAAGGCGTGCCATGTATAATCAGTATTCGAATTTATTGTTTAAGTATTTATGAAAACTACTTCGCAGTCAAAGCCATCGCAAAGGTTTCAACTTTTTCGAAGGTTAAATCATAGCTTCATTAAAACCTGTTTGATATGTACTGGTTTCTAAGAGTTTTTTAAAAACTAGTTTATGCGCGGGAATATGCTCGCATGGATCTCATTGCTCCCACTCTCCCACCAATTATCATACCATCTATTCAATATTCACCCTGCCTTCACACTATTTTAATCCATCCTCCCGCCTTATTTCTACTATAATCCTGTTACATCCACTATCTTCTCCTACTTCTCCTATAAACAACTTAAAATTTATTTTAAAGTCAATGTAAGAAGGCACTTGCATGTACTACACTTTACTCAAACTTTTCATTCAGTGCTGCCAACCTCAGAAACTAATTAACCTAATTAAAAAAATTCATTTAAAAAGAACTCTTACGAAGGAACAACACCTATTTGGATGTGCCGTATGTCGTTTGGTAAGTTTTGGTGTTGCTACATGGCCTATGTCCATTTAACAGTTTTATTTAAAAACTAGTGTTTTGTAGATAGTTAGCACGACCTGTATATTTTTTGGATTCAGTTTTTGCAGGTGAAACTGTTTTCAACTAACAGAATTTTACATGTATAACTGCTAAACCATGTCACACTGTTTATGTACTTAGTTTTATATCTTAGGAACATAGTCCTGTTTTTCTATTAACACTATTATGTATCTCATATCCCTTGTAATACAGCATTATTATCCCAGGAAACAATTTGTCTACAAAATTTAGTTACATCAAATATCTATTTTTCAATTTTTATATTTTTGTTTACTATGGAGTACATATGGTTATTTTCCTTACCTTCTCTCATTCTACATATATAGTATATCCTATGAGATGTAATATATTTACTGATTTATCAATACGTTTTACTACTTATTTACATCTGTTAATATTTGTGGTTATATATAAAATAGAAATTGCAAAGGCAAATCAGCTGGCATGGAAAATAAAGTATTATTATAGATTCCTTTTATCGATTATATGCCACTACTTTAGTTGAGTATGGGAATCTACAAGGCAAGTTGGTGCGCTTAAATTAACCACTGACAGATGGCCATACTTGTACGATTTCTATATTTTGATAGCTTTCAATTTAAATAGGGAATTAGATTTCTCACATTTTTTTGGTGGCGTTGTTTTCCAGTAAACAGGACAAAAAGTTTACCTTATCAGTAAAACTCACCAGGAAGTCATTTGCTTGCAGCCTTTGTACTGATTCAAACATTATAATTTTTAACTGAGGACTTCAGTAATTGATATTACAATTTTTATATCCCAGTTACAAAGTGTTGAACATACAGGTAATTTCATTTCATTATACTCATTAAAATATTTTAATTAATCTTCAAATTTTGCCTTTGATATAATTTCAATTATTTTTAAAGTAAATTTTGAATTCAAAGTCAATTCTTTATAATTTAATAAGTAGTTAAAATGCTATATGTACCACATGGTTTTAAAAATATTTTTCTCTTTCCTTTTAATTTTTTTGGCAATTTATAGTCTAAGAAATCAGCTAACTCGTGCATAGCTAATAATAACTCGTGCATAGCTAATAATTACTATTGCATAGCTGAAATTACTTTTGTACTGCTAATCAGCTTACTTTTGTATAGCTTAAATTAATTTCCTGCAGCTTTCGTACAGCTAGCTTAATATTTCGTGCAGCTAATTTAAATATATTTTGTACAGCTAACTAGCTTATATTTGCATAGCTAACATTGCTTAAATTTTGCATAAATAACTTGCATAAATTTTGAATGTGCTTATATTTGGTTAAATTTCCTACAATTTTCACCCCATTCATTGAGAGACGTAAATTGCCAAGGAAAATTTAGAATTCTTGCAACGAGAGACAATTGTGGGCCTGGATTGCTGTCCCAGAACCAGCCACCTGAACCATAAACCATCTAGGATACTGGTATCAATTTGTCTTTTATATATATCTATTTTTTTACATTTCAATTTGTCTCAAAATCTATTTGTCTAATTTTCTTTCATGTAATATATTTTGTCATTCATTTTAAACTATCTTTTTATTTCTCTTACCAATAATTTCAGACTGATCTATAGCAGACTCGTTATTCGAGAAAAAGAGACTATTTTGCTTATTTCACTATAGATGGTGCCCAATTTAACATCAATTTTTCTTTGTCTCCTTTTCTCGAAATAAACAGAAATCTGTCGCTTATGCTGTACATGTCAGAAAGGGTAAGTTTCTCCACTCTTACGAATGCTCTGGACCCACGGCTCTCTGCTTCGGCTTAAACCATCTAGTCGTCCGCACATGTTGCCTCAATTCTTTCTCAAAAATAAATAATAAGAGAAAGGAGGTAACAGTGTCTGAAGATGAAAATGGCATAGTGGTCTTACCTTTCGGTTGTCAGACATTGGTGACCTACGAAACAAATGTATGGTGGCAAAAAAAGAAATTAGTGTAGGGACAATTGCAGAAATTGCAAGGCCTTGCCTGCTTAGGAACTACAGGAGCAATGGTCTCCTGTCCCACAGTAGCTATGGAGGCATTGCTCGAACTGTGAAGAGGGTGGCAGCATTTGGTGCGGTAAGGCTGCATCAAGCACTTAAAGTCAAACCAGGCGATCTGGTTAGTGACTTAAGGATTATGGAGCTTATCCATTTTGAGTCCATGATCAAACCCACTGTCTCAATGCCAATCAAGCGGGACTTTGTCCCTTTGTTGTGCTGATTGAAAGCCATCAAACGAGCAGGATCGAATCACAGGGGTCAGTCATCTGGTACACAGATAGATCTAATATGGCTCAAGTGGTAGGCGTGGGTGTAGCAAGACATAAATTCAAGCTATCTAGATAGTGAAGTAAACATAGCCCAAAATAAGGCGATAGAGAAAATTTTACATGAAGCAGCGCGATATAGAAAAATAAGTTTATTTTGGTGAAACTAAGAATACCCTGAGTATGTGGAGGAACCCTTTTTTATCGCGGCAAGGGGTAAATTGGTCATTTTTAAGCGTGGCTTTTCAGTTATAATTTATTTTGGACCCTTTAAAATACTAGTTAAATGACCAGAAGAGTGCCCTTTTATTGTAGATGTTCAAATTTTGTATCCCACGATATGATGTATATAAATATACTGAAAAAACGTAAATAATTGAATTACTAACTTGGCCAAAATTAAACCATTTTTGATGAAATTTTAGACCAAAGTAACCTATATAACCAATAAATAGCCTGACAAATTTTAGCAAAAAATATCCAATAGTTTGGCCTGCCGCCAATATTTTTAGTCCAAATTTCACAAAATTTTCAAAACGTTCCTCAATTCCCCCAAATAGTCAAATGAAATTTTTTTTAAACCAAAAATGAAGGTATTTTTATGTATTTTCACATGATGTAACTAAAAAGTAACTTTTTTAATTTAGCAAATCTTTTTGTCATTTTTGGTATATACATGTGCGCGGCGATTTCCCATCATTTTCGGTATTATGCGTATGCGCACACAAGTATACGTGTAATTATTCATTATAAAAATTTCAATATTAATAACAAAAAGTGATTGTGAGCAGGTTTTAAACATTTAGATAAAAAACCTCGAAGGTAAGACATAATTTTTTTTGAAAATTCACTTGATTCTTATTAAACTTTTTACAAATATTGATTATTATTTTATTTCATTCATGTTTTCTTTTTCTAATAGTTGTACTAGATGTGCTACTACAAGAAGTGTTTACTTCCGAATCGGTAACTGGAGTTTGGAATATATCTTCACCCCCATCATCACGAAAATCGGATACATCTCAGATATTCTTTGAAATACAAACATCTTTATAATTATCATCTTCCTCGAATCCTTCAATATCATAAATATCAGGACTGATTTCTAATTGCTCAGGTTCTTCATCAACCACAGCTTTGTCAACAATATTATCTGCATTTTGACACAAAGTATTCTTTCCATGGTGACATAAATTGCTGTATGTGATGCCAATGGTTTTGCATGAGCAACGTTTAGTTTTGCAACCGACCGTACAATCACAAGCAATTATATTGAGTAATTCATTAGGAAGAGGAGCTATATCAGTCCTTATCGGCATCAGTTTATTATCTGTTGTTTGCTGCCATCCAAAATCCTGTCAATTTTGGTACTTCAGAGAATATCTCAGATGTATACGACTTTAGCGATGACAAGTGTGAAGAAATATTCCAAACTCCGGTTACCGATTCGGAAGTAGACAATTCTTCCAGTAGCACATCTAGTACAACTACTAGAAAAAGAAAACATGAGTGAAATAATAATCAATATATGTAAAAAGTTTAATAAAAGTCAAGTGAATTTTTGTTCCGATTGCATATTACCATCATCGAAGCATTAGCGTCTTGATGGTAATATGCAATTATTACACTTAACGCGCCAGGCTTGTAACTTGTAATTCAGCGCTCGGCGGGCTACATAGCCCGGAGAGTAGCTGTTGGTTGCAGTCTGGCTACGTTCCTTATACTAAAATAAGGATTTTATAGAGGAGTTTGCGACCAAAAATATTATGTTTTAATATACGATTAGGAAGGAAAAACTGAAATAAACGAATATTTTTCTAGTAAATATTTAAATATTAATTTATATATAAATTTATTATCTTAACGTAGACAACATCAAATACATATAGGCTTGTAGAGATAACAATTTCGTAACGACAAATTTAGCTAAAATAGCTGCATTGGAAATTTCCTCATTAATTTTACTTAAGTTTTCAAAATCTGGTAGTAACCACTCGCACTTTGTAACCAATTCACTCTGTTAGGGAATTTTAGTTCTTTGATTGCTTTATTCTATCTTAATTAACTTCCATGCCTTCAACTAATAACATTACCCTTACTTAACTGAAACAATTTGAATTGCACTTCGTTTTTATTCAATTTAACACCAATTTCTTTAGCTGTTTTTATAACAGTGATCAAAGTGACGTGACCACAGTTATTTTGATTTACAGTCTGAAAATATTCAAACCGAAAGCCAATCTATTAAAAACTTATACCATTCAATGTGGGTTGCACACATTCAGAATTCGCTCGATTTTTTAGCTAGTTCCACACGCCAAAACTAATTTTTAAGATCACCACAGCATCAATAGATAATAATAAATTGCCAGCAAATGCACTTAGTATTATATTGGTCCTCTCCACTTCTTCTAATCCGCAAGCATCAGTAAAATTTTATGTGATATTATGTTAATGTCTGCACTAGTGCCTCTCTTAAATTTAACATATATTAAGCTCTTACCAATATTAATATTCCGAAACCAAGAATCTATAGATATAGATCTATATATATGATTGTTTCGATTTTTTACTCGAACTGCTTTTATCACAAACTCCTCAGATTCTTCTTCTTATGGCTCGTTTCCTTTAATTACTCTATCATACAGAAAAGAAAAAGTGTGTATTTATTTTTCTAACTACAAATGCTCAAATTGTGCACCATGCGTTCTAATACACAAACGTGCTCTATGAGACACCTCACACGTTACAGTTTGGAGCATTTCAGTAGTAATTGCCTCACATGCGTTTCTAATTCTGATTTTGATGTCCTCAATATTTTTAGGAGCAGTTTGAAATACCTTGTCTTTAATGTAACCCCAGACTAAAAAATCCAAGGGAGTAATATCTGGTGATGGAGCTGGCCATAGAATGGGTCCATAGGTGTATATCCAGCTATCTGGCATAACCTGATTTAATTAATTTGTACATATTACAGCAGTATGAGGTGGAGCCCCATCTTGTTGAAAATATGAATAATTTAATCTTTCTGCCACTGTTAATTCATAAAGAAAATCTCGAAATTCATTTTCCAGGAAATTAAGGAATGTACGAGCGGTTAATTTGCCATAGTAAAAATAAGGTCCAAATTTAGTCCCTAATAGACCCACCCAAACATTTGTAGAACATCTTTCTTGGAAAACGGTATCTCTGCACCAATGTGTATTTTCTGGTGTCCACTTACAATGCATATTTCTATTGAAAAATCCTTTACTAGAAAAATTTGATTCGTCCGACCAAAAAATTTTGCTACATATTAGCGGGTCATTCCTTTTTTTATTTAACAACCATCTACAAAATCTTGCTCTCCTCGGCTTAACTGTTTCAATTAAATGTTGAACTTTCTTCATTTTGTAGCATCGAAATGCGTTTTTTTAAATATTTTTCTTCCGCTGTCATTTTTTATGCGACAGTTTCTCTGAATTTGTCTCAAAAAAGTTTCTTCATTTTGGTTAACATAACTGAATACTCTATTCACTTTTCTTACATTATCCGCAACATCCAATCCAATCCAATCCAATCCAATATAAATGGCCATACTAGTCCTTCTTGTATTGACTATATGGTCACAAATCTAGAAAACACGTGGTTCGATTGTGATCTAGCGAATCCGAACATAGCTGATCACTTTTCGCATATTTTATGCCTAAATTCTTTAAATAACATTCAGTCAGCTAAAAATATTGTTCCTGTCTATGCTAGACAGCTTGGTGCCGATAATATAAATAAATCAAGAACTAGATTGGCTAACATAAATTGGACCTACTTGTTTGATTTTGAGATTAAGTTTTTTGTGGATTGTCTAATTTGGGGTTTTAACCTGTGCTGTCCTTTAAAAAAAATGTGTAGAAGTCAGCCTAATTTCAACAATTGGGTCACAAACCAGATTGTCAAAGAAGGTGAGAAATTGAGGAGGATATTCTGGCTTATGTCCAACACAGGACTCCCTGATATTAAAAACCTATATATAAATTTAAAAAATCAACATAAATTTAATATTAAAGTAGCAAAATCTAACTATTATAGTACAAAAATCAATAGCTCATCCAATGAAACCAAGGAAATGTGGAATATAATTAATTTTAAATTAGGCAAGTCTAACGACATTAAAACCATTGTTCTTAATTACAGTATATAGATAACTCCAATGAAATTGCTAATCTTTTTGCCAGCCACTTTTCTAATGCTGCTGAGCAGAATGTTAAAAATCATTTTGGCCAGAATTTAGCCCTGCCTTGTACATTAATACCTCCAAAGAATATTATGAATCTACATATTGACCCCATTAATGATCATGATGTTTTTGTAGCCCTGGATCAGATAAAAAACAAAAAATCATCAGGGACCGATGAACTGTCCTTGACCATAATCTCAAACATTTTAGATCTTATTATGCAACCATTGCTTTATTTATTAAACCAGTCACTGTACCAAGGTTGTTTTCCAGATGTGTTCAAAACAGCTTTAGTTCTGCCAATTTATAAGAAGGGCGATTCACAAAACATTGATAACTATAGACAGATTTCAATCCTCAATGCATTGTCTAAATTATTTGCAAAAATTGTCTGTAATTGCCTTACCACACATTTGGAGAATAATGAACTACTTACTACTTTTCAGCATGGATTCAGAAAAAACAGATCAGTTGAGTCAGCTACGGTCGAATTACTAAATTTCGTTTACCATGAGCTAGACAGTGGCAGATATGTCGTGTCACTATTATTTGACCTGTCCAAGGCTTTTGATTCTGTGTGCCCAGACTTTTTAATAAAAAAACTTAGTGTCTACAATTTATCAGACAACATTGTTAGTTGGATCAAGTCATATCTTGGGGGTCGAAACATGGTCATTAATATTAATGGTATTAAGTCAGAGGTCCATGATGTTAAACTTGGTGTCCCACAAAGATCTGTTCTGGGTCCACTACTGTTTTCATTATTTATCAATGACCTTCCCAACCATATTACTGAGGGATTAGTTACAATGTTCGCTGATGACACGACTATAACCTTATCAGCTGACACAACTCAACAGCTAGAGAATATGATTCTAGGTGCTGTCTCTGAATTAAGCATTTGGTGTGAACGTAATCGACTTGTATTGAATAAAACCAAAACTAAATGTATACATTTTTTTATTAGAAGAAGCATGCCAACTACCAACCTGACTGGAGATATGCAATGCTTCGATACAGTAACGTTTCTAGGTACTTACTTAGATAACAGGCTTACCTGGGATGCTCATGTGGATCACGTATGTAAAAAATTAAATAAAGCGTTTTATGCTATTCTCCAATTAAAAGATACCTTAACTGTCCCAGGCCTTCTTAATATATATTATGCTATGGCCTATTCACATATTGCTCTTAATATAATAAGCTGGGGTTGTGGAAGGGATTTTAAGAGAGTTTTTATAGCTGAGAAAAAGCTTTTAAGATTAATATTCAATATGACTCATCGCGAAAGTTGTAGACGGGTGTTTGTGAATAACAAAATACTTACGGCCCCATCAGTCTATATCTACAGATGTCTATTATATGTCAAAAACCATAATCATTTATTTACCAGTAACTCCTGCGTGCATGATCATAGCACCAGGCACGGAGAACTACTGCGTATCCCTCGGCACAATTCATCTACGTACAAACATTCGCCAAACTATAATTGTATTGTTTTATATAACAAATTACCCAATAAGCTTAAGCAAAGCAAACTCCTCTATAAATCCTTATTTTACTATAAGGAAAGTATGTTACAGTTCAATTTAACATTTATACATTATTTAAAAAAATTTCTAAATCATTACTTTATCTCTTACGTTTAATGTCTAACGAATTCGTGTTATCCGTCGTCACGCGTAATATTTATTATTTAGTTGTCTATATGAATTCGCAATTGTAAGGAATTGTTGCAGGTATAGGCATGGCTTTATACATTTTGTTGTGTAGCGTGTTGCATATACTTAAGCTCTCTATTTCTGCAATTCTTAAGCTAGGAAACCAATAACTTTTAATTAGTTTATAGGTAGATTCCTATAACCGACTGACGATCGGTAACACAGATTTATTTCTTCACAATAGTTTTTGGCTTAGGTTTTGTCTTCCGGTAGTCTGTCACTTTTCACGTGTAATTTGCTCGAACGCTTGGCAATTTATTAAGTGGTATTTTTACGTGCTCGTTGCGATTTTTGAAACAAGTAATTTCACCATTTTGGGATATATTCGCAACGTTATATTTTTCGGTTATCCATTTATGTTTGAATGAGTGCATATTTTTATGGTATTGGAAATCGATTGTCTTCATTGGAAGGATCTATACGTAAAAGCCATTTTTGCCAAATTTACACGAGGCCAAGGACATCCAAGGTCAACAACATTTCTCTAGGAAAACCCTCCGAAACGAGGTAATTATTTTATTTTTATATTCAAACTAGCAAAATATCACTTGTAGTAAATTGTTCAATGGTAAAAATTTATTTTTAGGGTTTTATTTTCACCTACGGTTTCGTCTAGGATTTCGTAGTTTTTCATACGATTTTTTTTTGTCTCCTGATACGAACGAATAACTTTTTTTCACTGGTCTACACGTACTTATGTTACTTCTCCTTACTGGACTGGAATTTCTTTTTTGTGGAGAGCCATCCATTTTTTTTGGGTTAATTGATAGGCTGGAAGTTGCCCATTCCTGAAAATTGAGCCGAAGCTGAAGCCCTGCTGCCTGCAGTTTGTATCCTTCTTGCGCCATATATACATTGAATTTTTCTTAAAAATATATTATAAATTTTACTAAAAAAAAAATTTCACCACTGTACCTATATATATATTTTTTTTTAAATTTTGCTAAACATTTTATGAAAATATTCTGTCAACTAATTATAACATCTATGATATTTGTTGGGGGTTTAAGCACTTACGTAAGACGCGTATACCCAGTTAGATATATTTTTTTTTTGTGTGAATTTGTCTACCATCCCCTACGTTATTGTACTCTTGAATGTTATAAAGTTACTTCGTTTATTGTTATTAAAAGATAAAACTGAATTTGAATTTTTCATTATCGTCTCGCTAAGTAATTTATTTAGTAAATTTAAGGTTACATTGTACTTGAGCTGGTATTTGGAGAGGAAAAATTTACTTGGCGCCCTGATACATCATAGTAATTTAGAACCCCGACCATCTCCACTGTTAGTCGGCCGGCAAATACCGTTATGTCAACAGACAACGACCAACTAGTTACGACAGATTGAGTTTTAAAATTTGACGTAGCAGTTTTGGCGCACCAACGTGGTTTAGTTATATTACATTTTTTTTTTTCAATTTATTTGTTTTGAAATTCAAGAATACATGACGTAGGGTTGAGTTGGCAGAGAGAAAAATAGTATTAACAAGCAAAATATTCATTTACATAGACATATATTGGTATAAATTTGATTTTGTTTAAAAAAAAAAATATTTAAAATTTAAAAATGGCAGGTAGGTTTAAGCTTGACGTAGATAGACTAGTGAAAGATGAATTAGAGTATGAGTTACGTATAAGAGGACTTTCTGAAATAGGTAATGTCGAGACGTTAAGAAAATGTTTGCGTGGTGCTTTGATTTTAGAAAAAGCTGGGACGGTCATACGTAGTCCAGTAAAGTTAGATGCTGAGAAAGAGTTGAGTGAATGTGAGAAAAAATTGCTTGATATTGAGGAAGATATTAATTCATTTTCTGGTTCACCTACTCAAATTAAAAAATTGAATGCAAATTAACACATGTCTTAAAAAGAGTGGAACGCATTCATTGTCACCAACATGTGCTAAAATGTAATCAAGTACAGGGGATAATTTATTTTCAATACAAATGGCCTGGGCATCCGTAGAAGGCAGAATTTGGCCTAGTTCTGTCTTCTTGATCCGTTTCCCGAATTACAGTCAGGGCAAGTGTTCTTAGTGAAGCCTGGTTTATTACATCTAAAACACTTAATGTCTAATCTCATTCTACAATTACGCGCTATATGATTTGGTTTACCACAACGAAAGCAATTTTTAGGTGTTACTTTTTGTACTTGTATTTCATGTACAACTGGTTTATTACTTTGTGGCTTACTAAGTACTGGTAGTTTATAATCTAAGTCAGGTTCACAAGTAAGACTACCTGGAATTGGAGGTATAAATTCATCAATATTCTCTTTAATTTTCTCTATTTTCCTGCACGATTTAACTAACTCATAAGAAGATTCTATATTATCAATGTTAGTGCTTAAACGTTCTTGATAAAAAGGTGCTATATTTTTGCGTAATATTTCCATACGTTTATGCTCTGGTACAGCGTAAGGCATTCTATCAAACAAATTAGACATCGTGGCAATATAAATACCAATAGGTTCATCCCCTTGGGTACGTTTTTCGATTTGACGCCAGAGTTTTTCTGAAGACGGTGTAAATTGCTCCCTCATAAACTGAACTAACTCATCCCAATTAGAAACGTTTTTCCCAACAAAATGATAAAACTTTAAGGCATCACCTTCAAATAATTGAGAAGCATTATAATATAATTGTTGCTTATTTAAATTATAGGCTTTACTACTATCATCAACACGCTGTAAAAATGCATTAAAACTAAGAAGTCCTTGATCTCCGGAGAATTTTAGACCCCATTTGTGCACAGGTACAGTGTTAAAGTAATTTGGAATTTGTAAAACTCCCGAATTGATATCCAAATTAGGAGACGTTATATTTTCCTCAATTGTATTGCTAAACGTTGCACTATTATTGGCAAGCGTAACATCTTCCGGTTTAGGATCAGATTCAAAACTTTTCGATTTTGAGGTATAATTTGAAACTAGTTCAGTCACATGAGTGAGTGCTCTACAACGTCTTGCAGTTAATGCTTCATCTTTACTCGATATGCGTTCCACTCTTTTTAAGACATGTGTTAATTTGCATTCAATTTTTTAATTTGAGTAGGTGAACCAGAAAATGAATTAATATCTTCCTCAATATCAAGCAATTTTTTCTCACATTCACTCAACTCTTTCTCAGCATCTAACTTTACTGGACTACGTATGACCGTCCCAGCTTTTTCTAAAATTGGCGACAAAAAAGGTTATACCACCCTGGTAAAACACAAAATTATTACTTCTAGTCCACCAATTAAACAAAGATATTACCCGGTTTCACCTTTCAAACAGAAAATTATCGATGAAGAACTAGATAAAATGTTAAAGCAAGGTATTGTTGAACATAGTAAGTCAGGTTGGTCTTCTCCTGTGTTATTGGTACCAAAGAAAGATGGTAGCCAACGTTTCTGCGTTGATTTTAGGAAATTAAATGCAGTAACAGAAAGAGACGCTTATCCATTACCGTATATAAATTCGATTTTATCAAAATTAAGCTCTGCAAAATATCTAACCAGTTTAGATATTGAAAGCGCTTTTTGGCAAATTTCTTTAAGTGAAGACAGTAAACAATATACGGCATTTACAGTACCTGGTAGAGGGTTGTATCAATTTACTCGCCTTCCTTTTGGATTGCATAATTCACCTGCTACATTCCAAAGACTAATTGACACTGTATTAGGTCCTGAACTCGAACCTTTCGTTTTTTGCTACTTAGATGACATTATCGTTATAGCCCCAGATTTTGATAAGCATATTGAAATTTTGTCAGAGGTTTTTAAACGTCTATATGAAGCTGGATTAACGCTTAATCGTGAAAAATGCTTTTTCTGTAGGCCAGAATTAAAATATTTAGGTTACGTAGTCAATCGTGATGGTCTACATGTTGACCCCGAAAAAGTTAGCTGCATTTCAAATATGCCTGCTCCTACCTCAGTTACCGAAGTTCGTCGAATCATCGGTATGGTTTCATGGTATCGACGTTTCATACCAGCATTTTCTGACTTGATAGCTCCGCTAACTAATTTATTAAAGAAAGGCTCTAAATTTATTTGGGATAAAAATTGTGAAAATTCTTTTAGAAATATTAAAAATGCTTTAGTATCAGCTCCTATATTAACGTGTCCAAATTTTGAGTATCCTTTTATATTGCAAACAGACGCATCTTCATTTGCATTAGGCTCGGTTCTCACACAAAAAATCGGAGATAGCGAGCATGTTATTTGTTATTTATCACGTACTTTAACCAAACAAGAGCGTAAGTACTCAGCTGTCGAAAGAGAGTTATTGTCGGTGCTGTGGAGTATAGAAAAGCTGCGTTGCTTCTTAGAAGGAGCTAAGTTTTCGGTAGTAACAGACTGTTATAGTTTACAATGGTTGGATAATCTGCAAAATCCACAGGGTAGATTAGGTAGATGGGCACTTAGATTGCAACAGTTTGACTATACAGTAGTTCATCGTAAAGGCAAAGACAATGTAGTGCCAGACGCTTTGTCACGTTTAATAGTAGATAAAGATAATGTCGATATTGTGGTGAGTAACATGAAGGTCGAGGTAATACAGGATAAATGGTATCTTAAAATGTTAGAAAATGTCAAAAACAGTCCTTTAAAATTTCCTAAATGGCGGATATTAGACAATAAATTGTATAAATATACTGAACTTGACTTCCCTGAACTACGCAGTAACAATGATTTCTGGAAATTAGTTGTTCCTAAAGAAAAACGGCGCGAAATTATGCATAATAACCATGATTTAGAGACAGCAGGACATCTCGGGATATTCAAAAGTTTTAGTCGTATTGCTCGGTTATATTATTGGCCACGAATGAAAGCTGACGTTAGTAATTATGTAAGATCGTGTGAGATTTGCCAGAGAATAAAACCGGAACAAAAACGACCTGCTGGATTGATGGGTAAGAGGGTAATAGCTGACCGTTGTTGGCAAGTTATTAGTATGGATTTATTTGGCCCATTACCCAAAAGTAAGAAAGGTAATATGCATATTTTCGTAGTAACTGACAACTTCAGTAAATTTAATTTATTTTTCCCGATAAAACGAGCTTTAGCTAATAAACTCATTCCTTTACTAGAAGAACAAGTATTTCATATATTCGGTGTACCACAAATCATTCGTTGTGATAACGGAGTACAATTCACGAGCAAAGACTTTGCTAATCTTGCTGAAAAATACGATATAAAAATTCTTTTTAACCCAAATTATCATCCTGCTCCGAATACCACTGAAAGATATAATCGAGTAATGAAAACTATGATGTCCGCTTACATTAAAGAACATCAAAGAGACTGGGACGTAAATTTAAGTGCACTAGGTTGCGCATTACGCACTGCACGTCATGAAGTTACGGGTCAAACGCCATATTTCATAAATTTTGGCAAAGAAATGTGTATTCATGGTTCAGAATATAAACATAATAATATCGATAACGACAATGATAATTCACCCTCTGTGTCGGAAAGATTTGCTGCTCTTGTGAAAATGCGTACGTCAGTTGCGGAACGATTAGAAAAAGCTTACGATAAATCTCGAGAAAAATATAATTTACGGCGTAGAGAAGTTGAATTTAAGATTGGTGACTTAGTTTGGAAACGAAAGTATGCACAGTCTGATGCTGCAAATTATTTCACTGCCAAACTAGCAGGGAAATTCGAGGGACCTTATAAAGTCAAAAAGAAAATAGGCTATTGCGTGTATATTTTAGAAGATTTATCTGGTACAGAGTGTAATGGTAGCTGGCACGTTAAGGATTTAAAACCTTATATAGAACCAGACGAGCACTTAGATCCAGTATAATAGTTATAATATGTTACCTTGGTTGGTGTTTCATATACCGCCATTAGATAGATCATTTTTGGAAAATAAAAGCTTTTCAGATCTTGATCTCTTGTTTGTCTTGAGTATGAATGTTATTGCCATAGTAGTGGGTTAGTAAGGGATTTTCGCTTAGTCTCTACTAACAGTGAAATATTTTTTGTGTGTCGTAGGTCGTATATGGCTGTAAGTTGTTTAATTTCACGTCCTTTTGGACATTGATCTACTCGTCAGTAATTTCATCTAGTAATTAAATTTATTATAACATTTTGTTTACCTGTTACTGGATTTTAATGTGCCTGTCTATCTGTAGGGTGTCGCGAGCTATAGTATTTGATTAGGTTTTCTTTCTTGATTTTAGGATTTACTATAACTTACTTAGCTGGCTGGAACCCACTAAGTAAGGTGTCATTTTTTTTAACCTCTGTGGTGAGGGGGTTGTAAAAAGAATTCTACCACCATGGGATTGTCCTATGTGGGGTAAAAGTCCCCTGAACGGCCACTGAGTTTTTTGTTTTTGAATGCTTAGAGGGACTCCGATCTTGCTGGGAGCGGTTACATTTCACTGGCTGTCTTAAATGGCAAACTGGATGCCAGGGGGTCAGTCATTGAGCTGGGGATCAGCTTGCCATGGGTCTTTGTTTTGGTTGGCTTGGTCGAGGTCGGTCAACACCATGTCAAGTCCCTCAGTGCAGTGCTCTGACATGACTGTCATCTAGTTGCTGGTGGAAGGGTGGCCGCTGTGGCAGATAGGAGAACACTCCCGCAAGTTTTAGTTGCAAGTGGGTTAACTGTGAGGTGAGGTAACCCCAAGCATTTTAAGCCTCATAGTGTTAAGATGGTTGTGCGTATAAACCTATTGTGTGCGTCTTTCATTGTTTTTTTCTTTTTGGAGAAATTTACGGGGTAAATTCCTTTGTGAAGGGGGGTGGTTGTTACAGTTCAATTTAACATTTATACATTATTTAAAAAAATTTCTAAATCATTACTTTATCTCTTACGTTTAATGTCTAACGAATTCGTGTTATCCGTCGTCACGCGTAATATTTATTATTTAGTTGTCTATATGAATTCGCAATTGTAAGGAATTGTTGCAGGTATAGGCATGGCTTTATACATTTTGTTGTGTAGCGTGTTGCATATACTTAAGCTCTCTATTTCTGCAATTCTTAAGCTAGGAAACCAATAACTTTTAATTAGTTTATAGGTAGATTCCTATAACCGACTGACGATCGGTAACACAGATTTATTTCTTCACAATAGTTTTTGGCTTAGGTTTTGTCTTCCGGTAGTCTGTCACTTTTCACGTGTAATTTGCTCGAACGCTTGGCAATTTATTAAGTGGTATTTTTACGTGCTCGTTGCGATTTTTGAAACAAGTAATTTCACCATTTTGGGATATATTCGCAACGTTATATTTTTCGGTTATCCATTTATGTTTGAATGAGTGCATATTTTTATGGTATTGGAAATCGATTGTCTTCATTGGAAGGATCTATACGTAAAAGCCATTTTTGCCAAATTTACACGAGGCCAAGGACATCCAAGGTCAACAACATTTCTCTAGGAAAACCCTCCGAAACGAGGTAATTATTTTATTTTTATATTCAAACTAGCAAAATATCACTTGTAGTAAATTGTTCAATGGTAAAAATTTATTTTTAGGGTTTTATTTTCACCTACGGTTTCGTCTAGGATTTCGTAGTTTTTCATACGATTTTTTTTTGTCTCCTGATACGAACGAATAACTTTTTTTCACTGGTCTACACGTACTTATGTTACTTCTCCTTACTGGACTGGAATTTCTTTTTTGTGGAGAGCCATCCATTTTTTTTGGGTTAATTGATAGGCTGGAAGTTGCCCATTCCTGAAAATTGAGCCGAAGCTGAAGCCCTGCTGCCTGCAGTTTGTATCCTTCTTGCGCCATATATACATTGAATTTTTCTTAAAAATATATTATAAATTTTACTAAAAAAAAAATTTCACCACTGTACCTATATATATATTTTTTTTTAAATTTTGCTAAACATTTTATGAAAATATTCTGTCAACTAATTATAACATCTATGATATTTGTTGGGGGTTTAAGCACTTACGTAAGACGCGTATACCCAGTTAGATATATTTTTTTTTTGTGTGAATTTGTCTACCATCCCCTACGTTATTGTACTCTTGAATGTTATAAAGTTACTTCGTTTATTGTTATTAAAAGATAAAACTGAATTTGAATTTTTCATTATCGTCTCGCTAAGTAATTTATTTAGTAAATTTAAGGTTACATTGTACTTGAGCTGGTATTTGGAGAGGAAAAATTTACTTGGCGCCCTGATACATCATAGTAATTTAGAACCCCGACCATCTCCACTGTTAGTCGGCCGGCAAATACCGTTATGTCAACAGACAACGACCAACTAGTTACGACAGATTGAGTTTTAAAATTTGACGTAGCAAGTAACCAGACTGCAACCAAAGTTACAAATCTGGAGGAGCTTGCGACTAAAAATATTATGTTTAATATTCCGCCCTCTAATAGCACATTTAAACTATGCTAAGCCAAGTCAGGCTATTTATTTTTCGATTGCAACAGACACTGCACCGCTAGATGGCGCCTGCTGGCTGTTTTACATGTCGCTATTGTAAAAATACCGGGATGTACTATGGTCAAAGGATTCTCATGTCGGTCGTCGCATACCTACCTTGCACTGACCAGAGCCAACAGCTCGGAACTGCAGTCTGCAAGTGGTGTGTGACTACTGGCAAGGGAGCTCCTTTAAGTAGGATCAGTCTTTCGGCTGGTGTTTGTTGCAATCGAAGCATTAGCGTTTTGATGGTAATATGCAATTATTACACTTAACGCGCCAGATTTGTAACTTTGGTTGCAGTCTGGTTACTTTCCTTATAGTAAAATAGAGGAGTTTGCGACTAAAAATATTATGTTTAATTATGTACATTGGTTTTCACTAATCATGGCATAGCTGATTTTTACTATTCAATGATATAAATTGTGGTTTTCATAAACGATAAATATTGACAGTATCAGTTAAAATTTTTGTGACATATTTTATATCGTTGAAAAGAGAAAAAATAAACGGAATTAATGTTGTCGTGGCCTACTTTGAGATTTGTTCCTTTCACTGTTGCACAAGAGCGTATGTAGCCAAGTTCATTATCAAATCGTGTTAAGGGTATGGAAAATTCGTAAAACTCTTTATATACTATTATAAAACACTGAGAAATTTAACCATGATAATTTACTTTGAACAAAAAAATCTGTATACTGCTCAGAGACACGACTAGATTTTATTTTATTTAAGTATAGGACGTAACAGAAACATTCAATGTGCTCAAAGCAATTGTCCATACTTTGATCACATCTGTAGTGCGTTAAAGCCAAATTACAATTCCACCACTTCGACAAATAAAATTAAAATTTTAATGGAACATAGTCCATTATCAACAAATCTGGCTAGATATTATTTCGATAGCATGAAAAGATATTTTTTAAAGTTATCATTTAAACATATTATAACGACTTTTAATAACAAACTAACCACAACCCCCGTTGAGAAATTACTTCTTGGCCTATTTTGAAAGAACATTTTTACATAGTTATTCATTTATCAATTCATATTCTATAAAGCAAAAAAAGTATGCATTCTATGTGCTTGTTATGTGTACACCTGAAAATATGGGACTAATGACCCAAAATTCATTCGATATTATTCGTTAAGTTGAGATTCTCTTCCGAATTAAAAATATGACAAAATTAGACACGGTGGCTCAGTCGGCTAGAGGGCGTCGAGTGGCGAAAGCATCTGGTCATACTCTGCTATGTTCTGGGTTCGATCCCCGACACCGACACTGGTAATGTCGGTGGGCAATGGATGAATGGATGTTTTCTGTGTTTTTTCAAATGTGTAATCCCCTTCCGGACAGCCTTCGGTTTTGGATTTGGGGGTTGTCTACTATATGGGGTGTATTTATAGCCCCTCCACTACTGTATTTCACTACTTTGGAAAATTATTTAACAACCTAATTATAAAATTATTCAGTATCTTTAATTTACATTATTTACGTTATTAAGATCCATTACTTGATCATGCGTTTTATGATCACTAATTTCCTGTTTATACATTTTGTTTTCACTTAATTTTTCCAAACATACTCCGAATTTATCCAGCTCGTACGAAATTCTCAAATATACTAAATATATCCACATACACAATTGATGTATGAGTAAATGAAACATTCTCTTAAGTGTTCAGATAACAAGAGAAGATGCTTAGAAAGAAGAGATACATTAGATGTGCATTCAAAAATAATCAAATTCCTATTTTGTTCAAGTATATATTTAAGGGGATTTTGTGTGTTTATTTTTTATTAATGAAAATCTCTTTTTATGGCATTCAATAACGTCGTTAGTAAAATAATTATTTTAAACATATTCGTATCTAACGTGACACAATCTGAATAGCACAGATTTTTCAATGAGGCTTAAAATAAGTGCAATAAATTTGCAATACGTATTCATTATTTATATTTGAATTATGTTTAGGGGTCTTAAAGATGTACCCATAAATTCTTTCCCTTGGCCTGGAACACTTTGATAGGCCGCAACCGGGTCCGATACATTGCCGACACGTACCTCAAATATCTTCTACGTCGCAATACCGTTCGACAATAACACGCATGAAGAATTTAATATCAATATAAGGGTGTAAACGTTCATGACTATATAGCAATATTGATCTAGCATTCATGGACTTCCATGTATTATTTATGTCCCAAATTGCCGCGAGCAATTTCGACTTTATTGTATAAATATCATTGTTGACAGCGAGACAAGTCCGTAAGTGCAAACAGCTAGGATTTGTATTCACTGAAATAACAGACTTTTGAATATTTATTTTTTAATAATTTTAAAAATTTGTTTTTGTAGGTTTCAGGAGAAAACTATTTATAATTTCCTTACTATAATTACTTAGACAAATTAAAATAATCTGATTTTTACGCTAATATCTTCTAAAATCATTGAAAAACTGAAATAGAAAATACTTTATAGCAAATTAGATTTTTTTTAAAAAACTAAAACTAATCTTTAACTTTAAAATCATTTATTTTTTATTTTCTTAATTATTATTAATTTATTTAATTGTAAAATCTAAGAGAAATATTCTTTATACAGGAAACTCCAGCGTGGAATAATACATCTGTAAATCTTAATATTTCACCGTAACTATTTTAGAAAAAATTGATCTTCTTGGCACACCATGCATAATGTGGTACTGGGACTGCGGCAATGTTTCCTATTTATTTCTATATACTCTACATCATTAAAAAGACCATTCAACATATGTAAGGAACCATTTAGCTTTTAATTATATTTCAAGATTCACAAAACAGCATATTGTATTTGTAATGCAAAATATGACAATTTCTATTAAAAATTAATATTTATGGTCACAGATTTAGCTGTCAACAATTTTGTTTAGCAAAAAATATTCTTCTATTCCTCTGTACAATCTTAAAAACTATTTGATGCTTAAAGTGAAAATAATTTAGTATTTGCTCAAAAACAATCCATATATATTAACAGTGGGAAACAAACAGTAGAGACTAAATTTTAAATTATTTGCAAAAACCGTTTTGCCCTCCATTTCATTTTCTCCCTGCGAGGAAGGTCTGGCCCCACATAGAGCGCCAAAATTTTTGTTACGTAATTCTTGAGCTTCAGTAAGACTTTTCCTTTAGTCACTATTTACAAAAAATGGCTACCAGAAACGTCTTATTTAATCTCAATAACTCTTACTCCCATTTTAGATATATTTTATGACTTTGTTCTCCTTTTTACCTATTTTAAAAAGTACTATTATATAGTATGCCCCTTTTTTTAACGCCTTATTTAGATTTTCAAGTTCTGAACTTATAAGTCCCATCCAGAACTATCCTACCATGGAGACCAAACTCAAAAATCCAAGTGGAACAGATGATATAGAATACAAGCTCCAATTGAAATGATTTTTTTGAGGGTTATTTGGTTGAGTTGAAGCAGCTCCTCTCGAGTCAATTTCACTACTATGAAGCAACAGAGAAGGACCAGAACAACAAGCATATTAGTGGCAGGCACCTTGTTCTTCCTCAAGAGTTTTAAAGAGAAGATATGTCGCCGAGGGCGTTTTTCATTACTTCTTTGGTGAAGCATTGCTCGATACATAAGTATATGTACGATCGTTTTCATCTATGGACCTGTGGACATTTATACCGAATACCGAACTTCATACCAATAACCTGCGTGCACTGGAAGAACTGGGTAGATCCATCTCTTCAGAGGCATAAAATTTAAGGCCATATAATCAGATGGGTGACCTTATACCTTCTGTCGCCCTGGTTTTTCAGAACGAAACGGATAATAGCACTTGTGAGATATCACCTCCCCCCCCACTATCACCCCCAATATCACTCCCACACTATTATGAAAGGTACTAAAAATACTAAAACTTGATTTGATGTGTATACAAGAACGAAACGTCTCAAAAAAATTTTTGACGTTAGCAAAATCTGGATGTGGAAGTAATGATATAATTTTAAAAAGTAAATATTAAATAAAAATTTTCTAAATTTTTCAATTCTCTTGTATATTTTTAAGAAGATTTAAGATTTTTTTCTTAATTCTTCAACTGTTACTTCATTACATGCTTCTTTAATTCTGTCACATAGTTTCGTGGCCTATTTGTATAGACTTTATTTTTTATGGTACCCCAAAAATAAAAATCCATGGGGGTGACGTCTGGGGATCTAGATGGCCACGCAATTAAAGAGCTATTTCTTACAATCCAACGCATAGGGAAGTTGTTATTCAGCCAATATTTAATTACTACTGCATTATGAATGGAAGCCCCATCTAGTTGGAAATAGAAGTTTTGTTGTATGGCTAAAGGCATATTTTGAACGGCATCTCGAAATTCATGTTTTAAAAAATATAGGAATCTCACACTATTTAAAGTATCATGAAACAAAAATGGTCCAATCAAGGTGTCATTTAAAATTCCACACCAGACATTTACTTTTTCGGACTACTGCTGTTTACAATTTATAACCCAGTGTGGGTTTACCGTCCACCAATACCTTGAGTTTTGCGATGACAGCACGCCATTTGTTGTAAAAGTAGCTTCATCACTGAAAATATTTTTTTGTATGATTTATGTTTATCAGTGTGGTGTAATTTCGAACATTAGTTGCTAATACCAATAGTTTAGTTTCATTTTTATTTCGAAAATGTACTTACAGAAACACATTATCTGTTTTAGATTTGACCAATTTGAGTCCCACCTGTTGGTCCAGAGAAACAATTCGAGTAAAGATCATAAGGCTGCTAGTGTACAGTACTAAACGTCATTTACATACATTACTTCGATAACGCGTCGGGTTTATATCAAGATAACTAAGATACTGTACAATGACATGTAAATTTGCAAATATAATAAATAAAGATATTTTTAATGGTAACGGTAATGGTAATATTTCAGTTAGAAATATGAAACTAATACAATTGATAGCTAATTTTGTGCTCTCAAATGAATTTCAATGAAACACCTCATAATTGCAAAACTTCAAACGTATATCATTTTTAAATTTATAGTTATTAATTATAAAAGGGGATTAACAAGCACTTAATCTACGACAAAAAATGTCCGCTCGAGGCGCAGCCGAGTCACATTCTTTCGAGTGGATTGAAGGCTTATTAATCCCCGAATGTAATTCAACTTTATCCATGACCACGGCCAAATTAGGAGCGTGAAAGCTGTATGAGAGCAGGTGAAAAATTCTGATTTTGAAAAACGCCAGATCGGATAAGTTTATTTTGATTAAGAATCTTTTGATTTTGAGCAAAATAGAAGGTAGTGTATTAAAGAGCCTTTAATCCATGGAAAATAGACGTATTAAATCTTCCTAATATAGTGGTCATGAATAAGATATTTTTCTAGTTTAATTTATCGTAAATGATGTAATTGCACTTTCTGGGGAATAATAAATGAAGAATAGAGCAAAATAAAAACATCCGAAGTCATAGTAATGCTTACTGAGATGTGCGATTTTAGAGAACGCGGCACTGTCGCGCATTTTTTCTAAATGGCGGCTTTATTTCACATGACATTCTTTTATACGCATATTTTACATTAATAGAACTGTCCCAGACTATTTCAGATGGATTCCATTTTGCTCTGAGATTTACCTGAACTATATTGATTCAATAGCAAAGTCTGTCCATGTTATACAGGAAAACCTCGCAACAACTATGTAAACTGACGTTGTTCTATAATTTTTATTATTTAACAATTTGCGCGAATGTATTTTATTGCGAAATGTATTTGAAACTTAAAATGAAAGACCAATTTTCCAATTGAGTTTTTTCATTAAAAATTTCGGATAGTATTTTTAAATAAAAATCCGTGTATATTTTTGAGTAATTGAAAATGCATTAACTGTTTGTAGTTTCAGAGACCCAGTTCATATTAAATGTAGTTTACTAGTTTTATTAAGTGGAAAATTCGATATTTCATTAAATAAAATAAATTCCGCAATATATTTCAGTGCTTTTAAATTAAATGCATTATTTATAGAGTTATTTCCTAATAACAAAACATTGCGTAATTCACCAAAATGCGCAAAGTTACTTAAATGTGCTTTAATGGCCATGGTTTCCGAGATATCTGCAAAAAGCATCTACATGTTACGTCACTCACATATTATAATATGCATACCTATATATTATTTACAGAATACTTCTAGAAAATAATTTAAAATAACTTTCATCCTGCCCTTTAGAAGTCAGGATAAAGATAATCTTTCCAATAATGGAAACCAAAGTTAACACAATAGCAAGAAACAGGTATGTACGTGAAAAGCAGTAATTTCTGTGGGAACGTTATTTAAATCGAACAATTTCCATTCTTGGAACATGCCTACGCATTGCGTGTAAATTCTAAGAAGAATCATTAATTTACGATCTTTCCCTCTTACGCTTAAATCTCAGGTGGATTCATTATACTTCAGATTTTTATATCACTGGCATGTAAGTACTCGTAATAGTTCAAGGACGCTTCTTATCTTTACGTCTTGAAAACGATTTCTTGAATACCTAAAAAATGGTCACATCAGGTTTGGTTTAATCAATGACTTTTTCTTAAATTGCTTTTTTATCACTAACTGATTTATGGGGTTCATTCATTCAATATTTAGCACAAATAATAATTTGTCCTCAAGGTCAATTTATCTTATTATATTCTAAATTTTTTAAATTGATTTGATTTACCAGCTTACGGTAGGCGTTGCTGCTACTCGTCAAAAACACACCGGGCCGGCTAGGTCTACGCTGTTGGGACTGAGGTCATGCTTGTTGCCAGTTGCGAGAGCCGCATAGTGGCATGGTGTAGGAATATGGGATGGGAAGTATTGAGTGTTTATGTTCCCCTTTGGTTCCAAAATTGTTTTTCTTGTGGGCCTTCTATTTCCTTCATTTCTGATACATTGTGATTTTTTTAAGACATCTTTCATACTGTTCGTTCTCAATGTACTTGATCCTTGGTTTACGGATGATCCTCTCAGTTATTGTTATCCACGTGTAGCACGGTTTGGGCTATTATTGTCTGGTATTAATTTCTTCGGTAGATGTGTTCTTTGTGCTAGTTGCTTTCTCTTCTCTTATTCATAATTGTTTTTCCCCTGCTAATGTTGACGTTCTCAGTCATTTATAGTACTTGTTTTTGCGCATAATAACTTTAAAATAATAATAACTTTATTTTTAACCCAATTTTGCTGTTTTCCGTACAGTTTGTAGAATGGATAAATGGGTCATTCCAGTTAACTGAACGGATATATTTCATATACGTTCTAGGATGGATATGAAATCGACCAATCACAGTTCATGTATTAAGTACAGGCAACTATTCGTTTTAAAAAATTCAAGTTGGTGCGTAAGCTGTCAAAGTAATTGTCAGTAGTTGTCAGTGTGTATATTCGTGCAGTTTGGGCTAGAAAATAATTTAAAATGAGTGATTCCAGTGAAGAATCGATAAACGGTATACCACCTAAAATTTTATTGAAATTATTATTACAGAAAAAAATTTTAGAGGTATATTATGACAAAAAAAAGTAGCTATATGGGGGGATTGAACCAATTATCTCTTGCTTTTCGAAACATAGATAAAACCACTAGGCTACTGCCGCTTTTATAAAATGTCTTCACCTAGAGCATAAGATTAAGCAGTAGCTAAGTTTGTATATTAAAATTTGATTAAAACTATTATTTGTAGTTTTTTCTTAATCCGGTCGTAGAAAAAGTATACTGTACAACTCGAGTGGATTATCCATATCGCACTCGAAAGATTGAGGTACTCCGCCTATGGCGTCGTGCTCAATTTTCTTTCTCGTGCGATATGGCTATCAGATCCACTCTTGTTGCACAAACTACTATTTACAGTTATTCTTTATTGTATAAATGCACCTGATTTCTCAACTAAATCGTTTTGTGTCTTAATATTTCACTAAGATATTATTATTAACAATATCAATGTACATGTCGTATTCGTTACTAACTAACAACTAAAAATTAAACTTAACAAATAAAAGACTAATAATGAATTATTAATAATTATTATGAAATTATGGAGATTAAGTGCAATAATTGAATTAGAAGTTATGAGAATATTTGTTCAAATAAATGTAAATTATGCATGATAAATATTGACAACTTTTTGCAGAATAATTTGTAATTATTTATTGCTTTTATGTATTCGGGAATAATATCATATATTTTTAGGCCCGTGACGCCAAGAGATTTCTTGTACAAATTAGAATTTGGTCTAGGTGTAAAAAGCGCATTGCGTTCATTTTGCCTTGTATTGTGTATGTGGTTAGTTCCCTATTTCTGTAGATAAATTTTGCTACATTAAGGATATACAATTCATTTAAATTGAAGATATTACTATCTAGAAAAAGTTGTTCTGTAGAATAGCTTCGATTTTTCCACAGCTTTACTTTAAGTATCCATTTTTGAGTTATTTTTATATTTTTCAATTGGATGTTATATGTCCCACCCCATATTGTAATGCCGTAGGCAAGTATGGATTCTACCAACGATTTATATGTCATTTTTAAAATATTAGTTGGAAGAATGTTGCGAAACTTATAGAACACATGGACAAGTTTTCTTAGTCTTGTATTAAGATATTCGGTATGGTCATTCTATCTCATTGTCTCATTTATTATAAGACCCAGATATTTAATGTTTGTAGTGTTCCCAATTACATTCTCGCACGTGCAGTTTATTGAGTCACATTTTTCGTGGAATTTTAAATTGTCAATTTTCGGCTGTAGTCTTGAACTATTGCTGAAAGTAATGAACTTTGTTTTTGCATGATTGAGACTTAACAAATTATTGTCCATCCAGCACTTAATTTTATACAGTCCCTTTTCGCTTTCTTTGGTGACCTCAGACCAGTCTGTACCGTGGAATGTTAGAGCAGTATCATCAGCATATGCGATGATATCTCCACTTATATTTAATTTCAGCATGTCATTTATGTAAACAAGGAATAATTGCGGACCTAAAACTGCTCCTTGTGGAACACCATATGTCACATTTTCTGGACTACTTAATGTTTCATTAATTTTTACTAAGGTTTTTCTATTTGATAAATAGCTTTTTAACCAATCTAATGCTATTCCTCTAATTCCGTATTTCTCCATTTTTTTCAACAATAGTTCGTATGCTATACTATCGAAAGCTTTAGCTAAATCTAAAAATATGGCAATGGTTTTTTCATTTTTGTTAAGATGTTCATGTATTTTGTTTGTAAACTGAAATAAGGGGTTTTCTGTGGAGCAGTTTTGTCTAAATCCGAATTACTTTGGCGATATTATGTTGTGAGACAGTGAGTGAGACCATGCATTTTTCAAATATTTTGGCTATGTTACTAACTACCGATATTGATCTATAGTTGTTTGTAACAAGTTTATCGCCACCTTTAAATATAGGTGTAATAATAGCTTGTTTTAGTGAATCTGGAAATTGTCCATTTTGGAATGAGAAGTTAATCAGATGTACTAGGATATTAAGAATATTAGATTTAATATTTTTAAGTGTTTTTGTGGTTATTTGATCTATTCCGGGAGATGAGTTTAATTTCAAATTATCAATTATGGTTGCTATTTCATTTGAAGTGACCGGTTTTAGAAATATAGAGTTTTCAATATTTGCGATTTTGGATGATATATTTGTCGTTTCTGACGGTGAACTTGATTTTATTATGTTAGCTAAATTTTCACCAACAATATCAGAAAAGTATTTAATAAAAATTTCAGATACTAGTTTTGCGCTTGTTTCAACTTTATTATTTTGATCATATATTTGGTAATTACTATTGCTATTATTTTCTGTCAATGAATTTTGTATTATTTGCCAGACTTTCTTTGCGTTTTTGTTTGCTTCATTTAGTTTTTTATGTAATAGTTTTTTCTAGACTTTTGTAATAATTTAGTTAACGTGTTTCTGTAGTTTTTGTACTGGTTCCATAACTGTTCATTATTTTTGTCTCTCAAACATTGTTTTTCATTTTGTCCCTGTTTTTAATTGATGTTATTAGTGCATTTGTGATCCATGGTTTAATTTTCTTGTGTATTTTAATATTTTTATATCGAGTACATTTATTTATGTGATATTTTAACTGTGTAATGAAGTTATTATAAGCTACATCTATATTTTCTTCCGTATATATATTATGCCACGTTTCCTCTTGTAGGATGTTATTTAGTTTAATATAATCAGTATTGGCAATTTGCACAGAATCTTCCGGTTTTCAGTTGATGGTCTTTGTCCAACTATTTTTGGATTTGGGCAACCATAGAGAAAATAAGAAGAACAAAAATTATTATTAGAATCGAACTATCAACAACATTTTGAATTTTAATATATTATATGATAGCTTAAATAAATCTCTATTTACTACCGAATACATTAATTTTATTTATAATTTAACCACTATAATTGTCCTGTATGTTGTTTTAATTATTTCTATTACATTCCCTCTCCATTTCAATTGATATGTCAGATATGTTATGTATTCCAGTTTCTTCATCATCCTTACATTATTATTCTTCATTAACAAGGTTCTCTTCTATTGATTGGTCTCGCACCATTCTTACTTTTTTTTTCAGATAATCTAGAATAACCTGCTCCCCTTCCGTGACGTTTAGGAGATCGTCGGCGTCAATATTCCTACACCTTGGCACTTCTTTTATTGTTATTTATATTAACCTAATCTATGACCGTGACGAATAATCCAGTAAGGGGCATCCTCTATTGATCCCTGTATCCTTCTGTTTGGCCTTTGTCATATAATTGAGCCATTCTGGTGCTATACATAAGTATTGCCTTTGAAAGAAGCTGCCTAGTGATCTTCCGATGTGTTTTTCTATTTGTTAAGCAAGAATTGTACATAATATTTTTCTGTAATCATTTATATTCTATGATAAGTTGACTGTATGATAGTGTTCCAATCTGTAGATGTAGGCTTGATGTTTATCCATGATCTGGTAATTATTTCTAATATTTGCTCCTTTCTCTTATGGTTACCGGTCCACAATACATTAAGTCGTTGCCTGTTTTGTCAGTTCTTCTTAGAATCATTTATTTATAATAAAGTGTTGTTTTAAATAAACCAATCCTCCTTGACACATTTCGTATAATAATGATGTCTCGTTAGTGAATAATACACTCAATTCGTATAACTTACATTTTTTGAATACAGATGAAACTAGAAATTGTAACTGCCTTGATAACATATTTGTGAATTTAGATTCTAATATGTACAGGATTAAAACAATTAATACAGGCCTATCAGACCATCTTAGCTTAGTGTTGGATTTCAACATAAACAAGGTAAAAAACAAATTTGAAAGAATAATTTTAGGCCCATTACAGACAAGGGATTGTGGGATTTACATAGACATTTGTCTGCTGTAAATTGGACGATTATTAGAGACGCGAATGTCACCTTAATTAAAAAATTGCAATACTACTTTCAGTCCATAATGCAAGCTGTAGAAAACAGTTTTCCTGAAAAATCGAAACTACTAAATAAAGTATCTACTCACAAACTAAACTGGTTTAACGATGACCTTAGGCAGAAAAAGGAAAATCTTCACTTGCTAAAAGATATTTATAAAGTTAGTCCATCAGAGCAATTAAGAATGTTAGTTAAGAATTATATGTATAACTATAGAAATGACTTAGATAAGGCTAAAAGGTTAGCTCACGATAATTTTATTAACAGCGCTAACAATCCCCAAAAGGCTATGTGGAAATTGATAAATAGAAAAAATACCACCGATGTACATAACTCGGATCCTAGTATTCATCCCGATAAATTCAACGATTACTTTGTAAACATCGCAAATGAGATAATTGAAAGTCTACCACAGTGTGATACAAAATATAATAGCTTTTTAGACCTATCAAAATTTCAAATTCCCACTAATAAATTTCATTTTAGAGAAGTTAGCTATAACGAAGTTGGTGATATTATATCAAATTTAAAAAAGACAAACAGTAAAGATGCCTACAATATGAATACGAAAATTTTATTTACAATAAAATATTTAATACTAATTCCTCTAACTGACTTGATTAACCTATGTATTCGTAATAATGTTTTTCGTGACGATCTAAAAGTCGCCAAGGTAGTATCCATACATAATAAAGACTCCAAGGATGATCCTTCGAATTACCGCCCGATATCAATAATTCCTTTTCTAGCAAAGATTTTTAAGATGGTTCTAAAAAAACAATTTATGGAATATTTTGAGCTCAACAATTTTTTCAATCAACACCAATTCGGTTTCAGGAACAATAAATACACAACTTTAGCTATCCTCTCCCTAATTGATTTCATTACCAACGGATTTGAAAAAGGATTATACATTTACTCGCAATTTTTGGACCTCACTAAGGCCCTTGACTGTGTGTCTCATGATATTCTTATAGACAAACTAAAGTTCTACGGATTTGATGAAAATAGTAGAAATCTAATTAATTCCTACCTAAGCAATCGTTACCAATTCGTTACCAACAAAAGTGAAAAATCAGCTTTGTTACCTATAAAATATGGCGTTCCTCAAGGATCTATAATTGGTCCCATATTATTTTTAATATATATTAATGACTTGTCCAGTTCAATGATTGATAGTCATTTTACACTATTTGCTGACGACACCACTATCTCAAATGGTTTTCCTAGTATGATGGAATTGTTAGATAACGCAAATTCGCCGCAGTCAAATGCTGAGAAATAGTTTCTGGCAAATCAGTTATGTTTAAATCAGTCTAAAACTGAAAAGATAATATTTAGTCTAAGAAGCGTAAGTGACGAGATCTCCACATTGAGAAATGAAACTAAATTCTTAGGTGTTTTCTTAGATACAAAGTTGTCGTGGGAACCGCAAACAAATTATGTTTGTAGCAAAATTTCAAAAAATATATATCTGCTACGAAACCTGTCATACAGTGTCTCACAAAGAACCCTCTTAACTGCTTATCATGGATTGGTACATACAACTATCACTTACGCAATTCTGGCCTGAGGTCATGCGCCATCAGCCAGTTCTGTTTTCTCGCTACAAAGAAGAGCAATTAGGGTGGTTTCTGGTCTCAAGTATAGAGATGACTGCAAAAACAGATTTGTACAACTTAAAATCCTCACACTGCCTTGTATTTATATTCTCCATTGCCTAATGCACATTAAAGAAAATGAGAGCAAATATGCAACTCACAACCAGTTACATAATTATGTCACAAGGAAGGGTAATTCAATTTTACCAGACTTTCTCCGACCAACAAAATCCAGGAATAGCATTAACTATTATGGGATAAAATTTTATAATGTATTACCCTCCCAAATGAAACAATTGAACGGTAAAAAGTTTAAAGAAACTGTGAAACGTTTTCTTCTCGGAAAAGCGTTTTATTCATTTGATGAGTTTTTATGTGCTGATTTTAATCATTTTGTTCTATGTTAATTTTATTTGTGCACATTTTTTGTACTTGATTGTTTGTTTTTTGTCCATTTACAATATTATGTTACGTCTTATTTTAACTTATAATACTTTAGGTACACCGCTTATTTACTTATGATCGTTTATTCCTATACATTTGACTTGTGTGAATACTTGTTGTATATTAGCACCAATAAAATTATTATTATTATTATAGTCATGTAATTACAAATGATTTTAGATTAATCTAATCTAGAGTTCATCACTGCAGTCTATTAACTACAAAAAATATTAAAAGAATATATTAAAAATATAATACATAAAACACCTTCTTACAGGCGTACTTTATTTCTTTTGATACAGTATCAAAATCATGTTATTTTTACTATCTACGGTATTATAAATTGGAAAAATCAGTGAAATCTTGAATAGCCAGAAAACAAATTATTCATATGACGCTGTTCAAACTTATATTGAAAATTTACTCCTTTAAAATTAAGTTATGTATTAAATATGCTCCACAAGTTCTAAAAGAACTATGCCTAATGCTATTATCCTGTCTAAACTGATGAATAGTAAAATTAATTCTAGATTAATACTTAATAAATCAGTCCTTTATGTAAGAAACTATGCCACCAGATCTCCCTTCTTGTTTTATCAGCTTACTTATCACCCTAACACAGCAAGTAACTCCCCCATTTGCCAAATTCAGAACACGTACAATCAGTTCTCTATTCACATTGACATATTTTCACTATCACTTAATAGATTGGAAAGCTTTGAAGTTTTTAAATATTTATGAACTTAAACTTAAAACCTTTCGCTTAAATTGGTTTTCCATTTAACAAGAATTTGATTACTAGTATTGCTTTCAAACTGTTTGCGTGTAGTTAGGCTTCTAGACAACAATAGGTTCTATAATTAATATTGGGTCATTCTTATTTTACCTTTCTTTCTTTTTTCTTCAACGAAAAATGTTTCGACTTTTGTTTTTAAATAAACATTAAATTTCATAAAAATATTTCTATTCTGATTATTTAGATATTACGAAAGCTCTGAAGGGTCACATATTTTTTTTAAAAGTTGAAATTTCAATTTTTTTCTTGAAATTCCAACTTCTCGACATGTCAACATTTATAGTTTTACTGCTGATGTAGCACGCGAATCTCTGTAAACAAGTCTTAACTGTAGTTCAAATGTGCTTTTAGAGAGCGGAATATTAAACATAATATTTTTAGTCGCAAACTCCTCTATAAAATCCTTATTTTACTATAAGGACCGTATCCAGACTGCAACCAACAGCTACTCTCCGGGCTATGTGCCCGCCGAGCGCTGAATTATAAGTTACATGTCTGGCGCGTTAAGTGTAATAATTGCATATTACCATCACAACGCTAATGCTTCGATTGCAACGAACACCAGCTGAAAGACTGATCCTACTTAAAGGAGCTCTCTTGCCAGTCGTCACACACCACTTGCAGACTGCAGTTTCGAGCTGTTTGACGAGAGCCAACAGCCAAACCTAACTTTATAAAAAAACTTTCTTAATAAAACTCGCAATGTTTCATCTTTACTAGAACGTAAAATTATTTTGAATTATACAAGGTGTCACGAAAACGAGTTACACAAGAAAGTATAATTTTTTTTAAATGGAACACCATATATTTTTTTGGCGTCAGTTGACCCTTCAAGGGTCTTCTATTACACTCTAAAGTATTTCGCCAATCGAATGCCGCCTTGCCAAGTTATGATTTTTTTCCCGTTCTTTTTGGCAATTTTCAAATATTTTTTTGACTGCCATATCTCCGCGATTTATTAATTGTTTTTTCTAAAAAAAAGATTATTTGTTAATGCTGTATTTACTGAAAAACATTTTAGAAATAAATTATTATTATACCGGGAGTCTAAAATATTTGTTTACATTTCTTGATATTTAATTAATATTTTTCTCAATTTTTTTAAATGGAATGCCTATCATTTGTTTACATGGATAAATAAATCATACAATTATCCACATTTTAATATCATACACTTTATTTTTATTTCAAACGGTTTTTGAGATATGATTATTTCACATTTTGATATCATATACTTTCTTTTAATAATAATTATGAACGGTTTTTGAGAAATAATTTTTTTCACGATATTGAAACTACCCTAACAATTGCTAAAAATGTCCACCATTTTGATGCACACAATACTGAAGTCTCTCGATAAGTGAATGCCTTACATTGTATAACATATTAACATTTATACGATTAAAACACTGACCAATACTTTCCATCATATCTCCTTTAGTCGTTGGTTTTACTTTATAAACGTCTGACTTTCCCAAAGGAAAAGTCCATTGAAGTCAGGTCGGGTGATTTAGGCGGCCATGCAGTGGGACGTAACATAGTTTAATACAATAATAAATTAGACATAATTTAACAGTTTATTAAATTAACTACTGATAAGTATTTAGAACTACTTATACTCTTCACAACTTTATACAGACTAATCGGTTGTGACCCTAACAGACATAAAAAGTTGAAGTTTCAAGAAAAAAGTTGAAATTTCAACTTTAAAAAAATATGTAATGTGACCTTTCAGAGCTTTCGTAAGATATACCAGTATTGCGTAAAGTATGTAAATACTATTAATAATAAACTGAAATTAGTATTTATTGATGCCATTTCTATCAACAACATTACATGAATAAATAATTATATTCAAATCAAAGAAATTTTCTTCATCTGAAGCTGTTGAATGCTTCAACTATCTACTAAAATTTTATATTAATAATTTTTAACGATATTTCTAAAATATTACGATTTTACTGATAAGAAAACTGTAAATGTCTCCATTATTATAGATATATGATGATGGTTCAGCTGTCTCTGGTTGAATTAGAATTTTAAATAAGGTTACATTATTTCGCAAAAAGTTGTCATTATAAATTTATAAGATCATCATACTTTAAGCTTCGGAAATGATGGATTTGTAGGGAACTTTAATTGTATCAAGACATTAGCTGAAAGTAACAGCTGCCCTGAAATATTAGTAAATTCAATACTTCGTCAAATTGTGTAATGCGTCAATTTTTTAATATTCTTATAATGTATAGGACCGAGTGGAATTTTAATCATTTATACAGAGAAAAAATAAAACATTATTTTCTTCTTGCATATTACAGTTTTGTTTAGATAATGTAAATAAATAATATCATAGTTCTACTTCTGAGATCGATTACTCTTTAGGTGTTCTATAAAAACTGTTTTCTGATTAAAAATCCACTTTCTGTAAGAAATCACGTGGTGGTCAGTATGTCCTTTTTGAAATAAGATGTCATGAATAGATGGTGGCCAGCCACTACAACTAGACTTTATTTTTATTGAGTTTGAATTCAGGCTGCCAGAGTTAGATTATTGGCCAACTTATTAAGTAGGATCAGTCTTTCGGCTGGTGTTTGTTGCAATCGAAGCATTAGCGTTTTGATGGTAATATGCAATTATTACACTTAACGCGCCAGGCTTGTAACTTGTAATTCAGCGCTCGGCGGGGCACATAGCCCGGAGAGTAGCTGTTGGTTGCAGTCTAGTTACATTCCTTATAGTAAAATAAGGATTTTATAGAGGAATTTGCGACTAAAAATATTATGTTTCATTTAATTCTAGTTTAAATCAGTTTAAATACTGTGTGCGCAAGTAGAGAATATCACCAAGCGAGGCAGGTACATCACTGCACGAAGTTAAATTCAGTAAGTTTTTCAATATAGACTTTTATTTAAAATGGATTCGTTTTTGAAGAACGTGAAATAAAGTTGTTTATCGGATATTATGATCTGTGGAGACGCTATGCGAATTGAAAGGTCATGGTTCAGAAAGTATCTTGAAATTATTATCAATATCTTATTATTGATTATTTAGTATGTGTTTAAGTTTTCTTACGGATCACAGATTTGAAGGCATCTTTTTATTTTTCAGATATTGCTGGCCTTAAAAACTAATTGTAGCATTACGACTATTACTGGTATTACGTATACTTGTTACTGACACTTAGAGTACCGTTTTATCCGTTTGCTTTATGCAACCATACCGCTGCTTAAGTAATTCCTGGTTAGTGATGGTATAAGTCGTCCTGTCTATTCCTGCTGCCTGCTTGCCACATGACTCTTGGTCGCTCCTTTAGTTAGCATCCTCGGATCTATATCCATCTGTGAACCAGACGATATCGGCGGATCTGAATATGTTTTGGATTGGGTTCCAATCTTCCCTTCCCGGAATGATGACTTTAAAAGGTACTGTGAAGGAGAACGTTAGCGCTTTACTGTCAATCCTGGCATACGGAAGTGCATCCTCATCACGCTGTTCACCCTTTTCTTTCCACTGACCGCCGCCCTTCAGCCTGCAGGCTGCTTTCCGAGGCACGTCTAGAAGGGCCTCCAGTGCTGCCATGGCAGTAGTGTGTGTAACCCCCGTGACTTCCAGACCGGCGAGTCTTTGAAGTTGACTTAGCTTCCGTTGAATATCAGCAACTGCAGGCCACCGGTCTCATTATAACAGTGTAGTACCACATTACTCCTCTGGGGTTCAGTCCCCAAGTTTTACCAAAATCTTTGCACATACCCAAAGGGTAGTAGTGGCCTTTTGCATTTATTTCTCTATATGATCTTTCCAGCACAGATTAGAGTCCAGGAGGATGCCTAGATACTTCACCGTCCTGGAGATTCTTAGAGTCGTGTCGTAGAGAACGGGCTTGACAAAACCATTTGGCATACGTTTCCTGGTGACAAAACGACCAGTTATACCTTAGAGTGATTTGATCTAAGGCCTTGGTCACTGCACCATTGGTGTATAATTCGCAGGGCCATTTGCATTAGCCGCAAAGAACTTCGTCCTCAAGTTCTTTAAGTAGGCCATTAAGGACGAGGCAGCATAACATAAGAAAGGATGCCTCCTTGTGGACAGCCCTTCCTTACCGTTACTTTTACTGTCATATCCTCGCTAACAGCGATAATTTACCTGACCGCCAACACGGCCATTATCCATCCTTTTCCATCTAATGGTGGTGGTTTTTAGCCATGATAGGCAGCCGCAGCACAGATTGAGTTGTTGTCAGATGCTCCCTCGATGTTCAAGAAAGCTCCGGCTGTGAGTTCTTTACGGTGCAGCTCCTTCTCGATCCTAGAAACAATCGAATTAGGGGCTGTCTCGGCCAACTTCTCCTGGTAAGCATCTTGTGACGGATGCAGAGGCCCCAAGATCAATGCTCTGTCTTTAACGTACCTTTCGACCAGCCTCTCTAATGTTTGAGCAGGAAGGATGTAATACCGATTGCTCTGTAGGATTTGGCAGTATCGTAAGATATACGTCCTTCTTTTGGGATGAAAACCACTCTGACTGTTCTTTAAGGTATAAGAACATATCCTAAGGCCAGACAAGTTCTCAACAGTTAGCAAATAGGACCATGAGTGTCTCCAAGCCTTCCTGAAGAAGTGCCGGTAACATCCCATCTATACCTGGACTTTTATAAGGATTGAAAGTGGAGATAGTCCATTTGACTCTCTCTACTGTCACTACTTTTGAGGCCGTCCTCCAATATTCTGTCATGACTATCGCGCAGGACGACCGTGGGGCTGATTTTTCCTCTATCTCCACCACAGACTCGGGAAAATGAGTTTATAACAGATTTTTAAGGAACTCCGTAGTGGTAGTCGTTAGTCTACCAGAGGAAAGCCCCAAATTTTCTATTCGCAATGGTCTATCTGTTTTGAGGATCTTACAAAGCCCTGCGGCTTAAGTGAGGTCAATTTTGCTCTCACAGGAGTCCTTCCAAGCTACCATGACATACCTGTTAGTATTGAATTAATATATTATTAGTATGGAAGCTTTGCTTGAATAATTCTTAAATATTATATTTCTTTAATATGCATTAAATATTATTATAACGAAACCATGATAGTGATATAAATAATATCATAAATACAAATTTAATAATGTCTATCACTTTTCAGTATTTTAACAAATATAATGAAAAGCCATATTTCAGCACTGATCTTAATTCTTCGCTGTATTCTCAGACGTGATTAAATTGTGCGCGAAATATTTCACTGGAAATTTATTTTGAGGCCATCTGTTTCAACTTGTATACACAATTATTTTTTATTTAAAAAGCTAATGTTTCAGTGATAAATGTCATCGTCAAATTACAAAGCTCTCCCATTTCGCGTTGTGTAAGCTTTATGACAAATAAGACTTCAAAATGGGAACGCTCTATGTTTGCCGTTGTCGTAATATATTAAACAACTTTTATTTATGGTTTGTTTATTAAATCCATAATTCACTTGGCAATAGGAATATTCTTTTCTGTCTGATACCGTTACAGCTCTATACTTGGTGGATTACAAAAAGGGTCTAGTTTATGAGGCTATAAAAAAACCTTTATTTTGTATGCCTATTCCACACACACACATACATATACATACATGATCGTCAAATTTTTAAACTTAAAGCGTAAAAAAAGTTATTAGGAAAATTTCTTCATAATGTAGAATTATACTACATAGGGTTTTATCGAAAAACTATTTACTTTTCATATACATGTATAAACGAATGTAAAAAGCAAGGGACTTATACGAATTAACATTGAAAGTAATGAAACTAAATAAAGAGCTCGACGGCATACCAAGCTTCGCTCTATGTGAACTTTCGATAAAGTCCGTTCGTCAAAAATATGAAAGGGAACTGCAGTTATTCATCATTGCTTGGCATGTAATCTGAAATAGGACCAAATAAGGTTGCGTCAGCCCTCTTATTTATAGTATTTTTATATCGGGGTGCCATAAGTGCGTGACAACTTATAAATCCAAACCAAATAATTAAATAACCTATAGATCCAACGCCACAACAGTAAACAACGGTATGATAATGTTAAATACACAGACATAATCATTCTTTTCATATTATCATCATACCGAACTAAAATTCAATCCAGGTTGTATAGACGGGGATTTTGCTACAAAATGTACTGTGGTTGATTGAGATAAACATGTTATAGTTGATAATGTTTTTTTAAACGAGAATATAGAATTTTAAATAAATTTGGCCAATTTAATACTTATTTAGTTACATACACAAGCCCAACATAATTTATATTCCATAAACAGGGCCGGAAACTAACAGACAGATAGATTATGTTAACTTATGACATAAGGTAAATGATTCACCTGGTAGGCGCTGTAAATTTCATTTGTTCAAGTAATTGCGGACAGTCAATCATGTCGTTTAGAAGTTTTTATCAAAATGTTACACTTTGCATCTCTCTACACTGCTTCATAGAATTGTAGGAAAAACAATTCAGTAGTAATGAGATTCTATAGGAGAATATTGATGAGTGATGATTGTAAATGACAGGAATTTTAAGAACTATGGCTTTGAATGCCTTCAATATTGTTGGTATGTCCGTCGTACTGGTAATTCCATACCACGCTCGCGTAATCTAGTCTGGGCTGCACCATGGTTTTATATAGAGTTTTTGTAGTATTTATACTTTGAAATTTTCGAGCATTTCATATGATAAACCCTAACATTTTAAAAGATGATGTCGCAAACTTCTCTATAAAATCCTTATTTTATTATATGGAACGTAACCAGACTGCAACCCTCTCCGGGTTATGTGCCCGCCGAGCGCTGAATTACAAATTACAAATCTAGTTCAAATGTGCTTTTAGAGGGCGGAATATTAAAACATAATATTTTTAGTCGCAAACTCCTCTATGAAATCCTTATTTTACTATAGGGAACGTAACCAGACTGTAACCAACAGCTACTCTCCGGGCTATGTGCCCCGCCGAGCGCTAAATTACAAGTTACAAGCCTGGCGCGTTAAGTGTAATAATTGCATATTATCATCAAAACGCTAATGCTTCGATTGCAACACACACCAGCCGAAAGACTGATTCTACTTAAAGGAGCTCTCGTGCCAGTCGTCACACAGTAGGCTCTTTATTTTTCGATTGCAACAGACACTGGACCGCTAGATGGCGCCTGCTGACTATTTTACATGTCGCTATCCCAAAGATACCTAAATGTACTAAATAGTCAAGTGACCCTCGTGTCAATCGTCACATACCTACCTTGCACTGACGAGAGCCAACAGCTCGAAACTGCAGTCTGCAAGTGGTGTGTGACGACTGGCACGAGAGCTCCTTTAAGTAGGATCAGTCTTTCGGCTGGAGTTTGTTGCAATCGAAGTATTAGCGTTTTGATGGTAATATACAATTATTACATTTAACGCGCCAAGCTTGTAACTTGTAATTCAGCGCTCGGGCCGGCACATAGCCCGGAGAGTAGCTGCTGGTTGCACTCTGGTTACTTTCATTATAGTAAAATAAGGATTTTATAGAGGAGTTCCATTTGAACTATGCTAAGCCCCGAAATGTACCAAGTACTCAAAGGAACTTCGTGTCGGTCATCACATGCCTACCTTGCACTGACGAGAGCCAACAGCTCGAAACTGCAGTCTGCAAGTGGTGTGGAACGACGGGCACGAGAGCTCCTTTAAGTGGGATCAGTATTTCGGCTGGTCTTTGTTGCAATCGAAGCATTAGCGTTTTGATGATAATATGCAATTATTACACTTAACGCGCTAGGCTTGTAACTTGTAATTCAGCACTCGGTGGGGCACATAGCCCGGAGAGTAGCTGTTGGTTCCAGTCTGGTTACGTTCCTTATAGCAAAATAAGGATTTTATAAAGGAGCTTGCGACTAGAAATATTATGTTTTAATGATGTCACTATGTTACTTATGTGTCCTCTAAAAGAAATGTTCCGCCTAGATCTTTAAATCTGTCGCCGTGCCAGATTAGCCTCAATAATAGTATACTCATATTGAATTTTATTTAGTTTCCCCGTAAACGACATTGTTTGTATTTATTTATGTTCAGAGACAATCTGAAGTTGTTACACCATTCGTGAATTTTGCTTAAGTCCACCTGTAGTTTTTCGCAGTCTGATTCGTCGCTGATGTTATAGTATGTCGCCAAGTCGTCAGCATATAAGAGAAATGTACAACTGAGAGCGATGATGATATGGTTAATGAAAATGATAAACAATAATGGGCCTAATCCTGACCCTTGTGGAACTTCTGATTGAGATCTAAACTCCACAGACCTATGATCCTGATAGTATACAGACTGACTTCTATTAAGCAGATAGGCTTTAAAAAAGTTATTAGCCTAAGGTTAAAACCAAGATAATACTTATTTGTGTAACTAGTGCAACAAGTATACTTTTTGCACATGTTGCACACAACATTTTTTCTACGATCGAATTAAATACATTCTTTTTAATTTTTATTGAACAGTACATTACATATTAACACAAAAAGTATTACTAACTCATTTATTTAATATGTTTTTGTAATATCAAACAATAAAATTTAGCGGAATATTTAATAGAATAGTTACTTACCACGTTCATACGTATACTCAAATCACAAGAGAAAATGTTACATTTCAGATCAAATTCGAAATCAATTGCACTAGTGTAAAACGTAAAACTTTTGGCACTGTAAAAAACAGTGCTAAAAGTATTAACTTTTTGTACTATTGTAGAAAAATTAATTTTGTTAGCAAAACACCATGATCTAACTTATCAAAAGTCTTAGAGAAGTCCACAGCTTGTCCACCGTCATCCATAACCTCGGCAAGTATTGTGTTGTACAAAGTAGGTTTGTTGTTGTCGATCGCTGACAGATAAAACCGGTTGTTGCATATACTCTGGTGAATCTGAGGATAACGTGCTGTATATAGAACGATTTCAAATACCTTGCCAAAATTATTTATGATTGTAATTGTTCAGTAATTTCCTATATTTAATTTGCTACCTATTTTATGTAGAATAAATATTAGATGCTTTCCATTAGTCACAAGTTTGCAAGGATATGTGCTAGCAGTGCAGATAGTATACCTGGTAAGCCCGAAGGTCCGGCCGTAAATTTTGGTTTACCACTAACCACATTCATCTCAGTTACCTTAGGCATTGCTATTTTAATACCATCACTAGTTACTGCCGAAAAGTTTATATTGTGACTTGAAAATGTACGCTGAACTAAAGAAGTCAGCAAATGAATTCATCATATCTTTACCTAAGATGCTGGCATTATAAGTGATGGCACTCGGCATTGAACTGGATTTTTTTTACTATTGACATATGTCCAGAAACTTTTTGAGTTTGACGATCGATTGTCTTCAATTGATTGCAAGTAATTTTTGTAAGATTTGTCAATATCTCTTTTCAACTTAGCTCTTAAAAGTTTTAAGTCCTCAAAATCGATAGTGTTGCTAGATTTGTTATAGATACGCCAAGCCATCTATTTATGCTTTATGTCAATGATGATATGTTTTGTGAACCAGGGAGGAAATATTTTTTTGGACGTCTTTTTCATGGGAACAAATTTTGATACGCTGGTACTGATGAGTGATTCGCTGCATCGTTAACATTATTTATTTTACAGATATCACCCCACTTTCTGTTACATAATTCTGAATAGAGTGGTATGATATTGTAATTTTTATAGTTGTACGTCATTGCGTGATTTTTGGGAACCTTGTTGTGGCAAGAGCTAAAGTTTGAATCAATATTAAATGGTTTGTGATGCACATCTTCTTTGAAAACACAGCAGTTAGATTTACTGACACTGCACATTTTACTATAAAAGAGCAGATCTAATATTTTTTTCTTGGAGTTAGTTATAAAATTAAATTGATTGATAATATATTTATAATGTTTTCAATTAAAAAGATTCCAATCATTTTTTCTTGCTGCATATGATACAATATGTTGGATCATAATATCCTATAAGACGTAATTTCTTATGTTATTCAAATTGAAATTAGAGATATTAATATCACTCGTAACGCTATTATAATAGTGGACATAACATATAACGGAAAAAACATAAGAGCAGTTAAATACAAAAACAAATATACAAGGCTTATCATTAGGCTGGGAACTCGGAAACTGGACTTGCTAAGAAGTCCTGGGCAATCAACTCGATTGTGCAATATTTTAAATAAGATAGTTACTGAGTGATACCATCTCTTTGTTTTTAAATCAATAATATTAAACCTTGCCAAATGAGCAAAACCAATTATTGGATAAACAACGTCTCCCTAGTACTATAAAAAATTTCCAAATCGTCTCTGAATTCGATAATTCGGGTGGGGGATGATATATGTATGAATAAATAAATAAATCATAGAGCAAACGATTTCATTTTAAATTGCGGTTGAAATAAATAAATTGAAATGTCGATTAATTTAGTGCTTGCTTAATAATAAAAAAAATATATATTTTTTAAGGTTTCTCCTTTTACATAATATAATAAAATACCCAATCTAACATTACTTCTTAATCTTTTCAAAAATATGTGCCAAGTACGATTGTTCATTATATTTGAAAAATTGCAATCTAATCTTAAAAGAACATTAAATTAATTACTCATTACTTTGCCTTTACCTTAATCTCTAATCATTAATATAGCTGAAGTTTATAGTTTTGGGAAACGTAGTAATATTTTCAGGAAACAACATAAAACAGAAGCAAACGGCTGAAAGATTACAGGGAAAAAGTATAAAATTGGTTCTATATATGTCACGCACGGAACATTTGGAGTGTTTGCAGATGTATAAACCTATTTACTCTTCAGACCGCTCATTAAGTGGGTTGGGAATATATATTTATCTAATTTTCTCCAAGTCTCAATTAAACTTTCTAGCTAATTGGGATATTAACATTTACCAAAACACTGTAATATATATACAGAGACGGAAATGGCATTATTTCAAATTGAAAATATAAGTTGAGCATAAAAAGTTCTGCAATATTCTAAGAGTAAGAACCAAGCTGAAAATTGGACAACTATTTTTTTCTAATGTCTCTACGTCTAATGTCTCTATTTGAATATGCAATGGGTAGCCGAAAATACAATGATAATGGCACAAAAATTAAAGTTAGATGTACACAACTAGGTTTTAGCAAAAATACGTTATAAGACTTGTCCCATTTTCTTTCGCATGACAGTACATAAAATCTTTCGAGCGGGCTAAACGTTTAACATAAAACAAAGCCGATAAAAATTATAGGTCGTAAGGTGACCGTGTCTGAATTTGTTAGAGAAGATCTAAATTGGTGGAAATCTCGTAGTTGCATTGTGATTAATCATTAATCACAAACTTTTTACGGGAATTCATGGCCAGCTTCAATTTTGGGAAAAGTTTTTACTGAAGAAATTATAAGTACTATTTTGAGGATATTAAACTGAACTACTTTCAGCAATATGTACAATAGTCCAAGATCCCAGAGCCCCCAAACCTACGTCATTTTGGCAAAGCTATGATTTTCACAGTAAATGCGTAATATGTGGGTAAAAACGTATTGCGTACTTACTAGCTTGAAAGCGGGGCCCTTTTTACAGATAATAGGTATTAAAGGTAAATAAAAATTCTTACCATTACCCTCATATAGCCAAAAATATGAAATTTCATTAATGGCAGTCCGTGGTGTAGTGGTTGAGTTGCCAAATTTTTAATTTGAGGTGCTAGCGTCAACTGAGAAATTAAAAAGTGTTTTGTGCGAGAGTTCCCTAAATGTAGTGTGGTTTTAAAGTTTTGTTAAACCTGTTTACGTTAAAGTAGCACAGCTGGTTTTATTGCCAGACGCTTTCCGTGGGCTTTAACTTCCGCCAGACACTTTAAAGCTGGATAATCACAATAAATATGTAATATGTAGGTAAAGACGCATGCGTACTTACGTTAAACTAGCACAGCTGGTTTTTACATATGTTTTACACAGTATTATTAAGAACGAACAGTTATTATTGCCAGATGCTTTCCGTAGGCCCTAACTTCGGCCAGATACTTTAAAGCTGGAGAATCACAATAAATGTGTAATATATAGGTAAAAATGCATGCGTACTGACTTTTACTTTAAAGTAACATAGCTGGTTTTGAGATATGTTTTACACAGTATTATTAAGAACGAACAGGTATTATTGCCAGACGCTTTCCGTGGGCCCTAACTTCCACCAGACGCTTTAAAGCTGTGGAAAAAATTGGGGTACCTTCGTTATAGTTGCAGTCCTAAATTTTATATAATATATTATTTGGGTGATCATTTAAGACCTTATGTAAGCGGCCAGACCAGTACAGAGTCTAACATCCCCCCAGACACGATTAAAGGTCCACTGTGAGTGTGAGCATGAGGGCATTATGCATGCATATGTGCGAATGAGAACATTAGAGGGCTTTATTAGACGTAATTTCATCAAAACTAAGATAATCACAATAAATGTGTAATATGTAGGTAAAAATGCATGCTTACCTGCTACCTTGACAGCGGGGTCCTTTTACAGGTAACTGATACTGAAGTCGAATAGAAATCTTAATTACTCTTTCACGTTAAAGTAGCATAGCTAGTTTTTATATATGTTTTACAGAATATTATTAAGAGCGAACATTTATTATTGCCAGACCATCTGGAGAAAAAAATTGGGGTACTTAAATTAACGTAAAAGTATGTGTGTATGCGTTTTTACCTACATATTACACATTTATTGTGATTCTCCAGCTTTAAAGCATCTGGCGGAAGTTGGACCCACGGAAAGCGTCTCGGAATAATAACTGTTTGTTCTTAATAATATTTTTTTAAGTTTTTTCTTGAAGTATCGCAATAGTCGATGTAGCGCGCAGCCAGTTGGTAAAAATACCTTTGGAAGTATACCTTCGAGAATCGCAAAATTTCTTGGATATATTGATGCTAAAAAATATACAGGCTACTGTCTGCGTCGTACATCGACAACTCTTCTGGTGAATGCAGGTGCTGACATGTTAATAATAAAGAGGCATGGGAAGTGGAAAAGTGACGAAGTTACATCAGGATATATTGAGGACAGTATGGTCTCTAAAAACAAGATATCTAGATTAATTGCTGGAGATTCTGGTAAAGATAAAGGTGAAATCTCCAATAATCCTGGCGTAAATATGTCGTCGTTCCAAAGCAATGTGCAGGGTTAGGGAAATGTATTCCAGAAGGCGATGCCACCTTCAGTGGATTCTTCACCAACTGTACTTATAGTTTTAAGTATTCCAAATAATAGGTTTCCATAATGTAATAAATTTTGTACCTGTGTTAACTAATGGCATTAATGAACCTTAAACGATAGAAACGTCTATTAAAATTTCTTTTTATATGTTTTTCGAAAGTGAGTATTGGAGGGCATAATAAGCGAGCGTACTTATTACGCCCGCTTTTTTTGGCCCTAGGGTATAATGGCCTTGTTTATATATCTCGTATCAAAGCAATAAACAACAAATTATAAGCAAGTGAAATATAAATGAATTAAATCATCAAAATAGATATTTGTTTTGAATGAAAAAATGTTTAAATATACTTTATATTTCAATTGATTATAATTTGTTGTTTATTGCTTGGATACGAGATATATAAACAAGGCTATTATACCCTAGGGACAAAAAGACCGGGCGTAATGATTACGCTTGCTTATTATGCCCTCTAATACTCACTTGTAAAAAACATTTAAAAATCAATTTTAAATTTTAAGTTTTGTTTAAGGTTCTTTAATGCTATTAGCTAACACAGGTACAAAAAATTGAAAATTACAATAATAGATGTGTAGTTCGTGAAAATAAGCCATAAGAATTTCTGTTAGCCCATTGTTGAAAATTTTCATATTCTATCTCACACAGCAATCGGAATTTGTTTGGCAGCAGTATCTCATTTACTTCTGTGGCCCTTTGGACGAGAATTTCTTCGTCCTACATGATCACCTTTAGAAAGGTGTCAACACACTCTATTACTTCACTGGCAGAAATAAATAAAATAATAGTCGCATCATTATGAATACAAAAACAAACGCAAGGACCGGCAACTGCAAAGCCATCTATTCCATAAACTATTAAATGCATTTATTAAATTTAAATTAGGAAGGTATTTAAAGTAGAGTGAAATATAAAACGTTATATGCATCGCTGGCGATATAGGATGTTTATGCACTTGTGCGACTTTCTACCCTCGTGTCAAGGTCCTCGAATAGAAATTCGTCACCCGCAGGCATAAACATCTCTATATCGCCCTCGGTACATAAATAACTATTTTAGTTAAATGCTGTGGACATTTACTAAAGCACTTTAAACTTGAGTATGACTATCATAATCACTGCAATTATATACAATTTCATTCGTTAAGGTAATTTATGATTCGATTTTAATTTTCAAGAGGCCATTGTAAATGTAATTCAAAGCTCTATGAGATAAGATTAAAACATGTGCAGAGTATTGTTTAAAATAATAAAGTTAGTAGTACTTCTGGTGAAACTACTAGTATAAAAATGTATTCTTATGGCATTGTTTCTATTTATCTGATTAGGAATCAAAGTTAGCCCTCCATAGAATAAAAGTTAATCCCCCACACTCCACCATTAATCGAAGGAATTAATCTTAACTCTAGGTATTAATTAATGTAGATTTTTGTTAATATGTGACTACGAAATTTTATTTTACAAACATTTAATTTTATAAGGAAATCAATATGTAAAGTAAGCGTCGAAAAGTATGAAGTACTAAGCCATATATTAAATTTTCAGTAGTAACTTCCCTAAATTCAGAGTTTAATTATGCGAGAAAAATCTTACTTCCTGTAGTTTACTGCTGTAATATAAAATGTAAAGGATAGTTTACATTCTGGAATTCTATGGCGTTGAAAACTAATATACTTCAACATTGCAAGTTACAGCGTAATAAAAGTATGTTTTAACACGTTGTTTGATAAAGAATATCCATGATTTTATTGTTGTTTGTGCACTGGTTACAGATTACGCTGTTGAGAGGTTCCAAAAGCCAGGACTTGTTATTTAAGTAGAACGTATTAAAAGTTATATCTCCCTCATGTCGTATATTATATTACGCTTTGAGACACTTTGGCACTTCAGATATGAAGGGGTCAAAGTGGACACCCAAGAGACTACACCATTTTTCTATTATCGGAAGCCTGTTTTTATTATTTTATCAATATGGGCTTATTGAATAAAAAATGATGAAAAGTTTGCCGAAGTTTAAAGTTGTTTTAGGATTATTATAGGCTGCGAATGAAATTTATTTTTGATTGAGATTAAGAACTTTTTAGGTCGCTACAAAAAAATCAAATTGTTTGCTTATTCAAGTACTATATAATACTCAGTATCGATTTAAATAAGTTATTATGCTCATTTTTCCAACTGATTATAATTAAGCCAACTTACATTCATAATAAATAAAATCTTTGAAATAGGGGAGTATCCGTCACATTCTATATCTCCATTGTGAAACTATTATATAAAATGGGTTGGGTATATGAAATTATAAAACTTTCACTTATATCCTGTTTGTCGAAGATATTTGAAAAAATTATAAAAATAAAATTAGCATATTATCTCAATAATAATTGACTCATCAAAACACCTGTTAGGCTTCAAAGAAAGGCAAAGTGCACACGGTGAAATAAACATATTAACTCAAAATACAGGCTGTCCATTTTATCAGGGCCCTCGAGAATATCTGTATGCTATGATACGTATGTTTTTTTCTTTTTTGTACTTAATGACACTGATTGTCATATTTTGTTTAAAAGTGTTATTTTTTCTTTAATGACCTGTCAAAACACAATTTGTGTATTTATGACCAATAAAGTTCTATTCTATTCCACTCTATTCTATAAACAAACTTGACAATTTAATTTTTTGACAGATCATCTCAGTTAATACATAAACTCTCATCCAATCACACTCGTTTAAGAATTTAGAGTGTTCACAAATGATTTTCACTCACATTGATCGTTATAATATGTTCATTAATTGCCAATGCAATTTTAACTCTGGATTAGCTCAAGTAGAATATAGAAAACATTTCCACAAGCACTACAGCCGAATAAAGCTCTGTTCAGAAAATTAGCTAAGAAACTGAAAAATAATGGTTCATTTTTGAAGAAGAAGGCAAGGTTGAACAGTGCTAGTGATAATGTAAATAAGATAAGTCGAGTTATTAATTATGTAAGAAATAAAAATACAGAAAATTTGGAAACATCATTAAGAGAAATTCAAATTGCTTGTCATATAAATAAAACAAGTGCTAGACAAATTTTAAAGAAAAATGGTTACCGGTGTTATAAAGCCAAAAAAGTTCACAATTTACAAGCGGGGGATAAACCAAGGAGGTCTTTTTGTAGGTGGCTGTTGGAAAAGAAGCGTGCCGATCCATTAATATGTAGTAAAATACTTTGGTCCGACGAGGCAAATTTTTTCAATAATGGATTTTTTAATCGCAATATTCATTACAAATGGACTTCTGAAAATACACACTGGCATAGACCGACTGGATTTCCAAATAGTTTTTCAATAAATGTGTGGATAGGTATTTTAGGCACCAATTTTCCTTATTTTTATGATGGCCACCTCAGTGGTCAAAGGTACCTAAACTTTTTGAGAAATGAATTTAATGAATTCTTAGATGACCTACCTTTAGAGAATCGACACAACTTTCAATATTTTCAACAAGATGGAGCTCCTCCCCACAATTCCTAGATTTGCCTAGATTATTTAGACGAAATTTTGCCTCAACATTGGATAGGTACCAATGGATTTATTCGATGGCCACCTCGTTCTCCAGATATAACCTCAATGGATTTTTTCTATGGGAGTATATTAAAGATAAGGTGTTTTCGACGACAGCGCAAAATGTAGAGGACCTAAAAGCTCGAATTCAACAGGCACGTATTACAGTTACCCCCGAAATGCTGAGTAATGTTTTAAATGCAGTATCTCGCCGCGCTCGATTGTACATAAGAAATCACGGTGGACACTTTGAACACTTGATATGATATCTTAAAAATTATTTTGAGGATTAGATAAATATTAATGTTCTGTGTGCTATATTCTTTTTATTGGGGCGAGCGTGGGTGCGTCTTTACTATGTACATACTCCGATATGCGATGTAAAGCAACGTAATTCACGGTTAGTAGTTGGATGGGTGACCGTTCCAACGAAGACCGCGTCCTCGCCTCACACATCTTCCAGCGGCTTGTATATCAGTGTATGCGCGGAAGATATACAACCTTAGGCGAGGGTTGTATAAGGGATATACCATCCTTCGGAGGTGATGTAAAGCCGTTGGTCCCTTGTCTATTAAATGTTAGGCAAGTAAAAGATCCCCACTCTTCTTAAGGGAAGAGGATCGGCAAAATTCCTGGTTGGAGGTAGCTCGTCTACAGGCGTCGGTGTTAGGCCTCAGTAGCGGAAATAGGCCGACGTTAAATAAATGTATAAATTTTTTTTTATTATTATTAATTTGTTTTTGTTACCTGAATTTATACGAGCGACATTAAGTGAGATATTCTCGAGTGCCCAGATAAAATGGATAGCCTGTATGTATAAATTCCTAGACAAGAGAACAGAATCACTACGTATTTCGATAGACATTCAGAAAGCATTCGATATGAGGTCCTATTCTTTGTTCCCAGAAAACTCAGTAATATTGGAACTAGAGCGGTGTGTTTAAAACTATCTGAATTTTACGTCTTGAGAAGGAAACCAATGTATTCAAGTCAATAATGCCATAATACAAAGATGTCACATGTGGCGTGCCTCAAGACACAGTATTGGAACGCGTGTTGCTCAACTTATATATCAACGAATTGCTTGGCAAGGAAACAGACGGAACTATAAGGAATAGTTCTTACAGACAACACTGCCTTATACTGAGAAAGCAAATCTTGGGCTAACGTGAGACAAAAGATAGATTGGAACATAAAGCAATTACTCAACTAGTGTTCTCAAACATTTTAATCACCCAAACCGTTAATATCGCCTGGGCATTGGTGACACCGAAACCGAATTACTAGAAGCGCTTATGCAGGTACTTAGGAAATATAGTTAGTTCAAACTCATAGATATGATTATAATGCATAATAAACCACCAGATATAGATTTTCATATTTTCAGTTAGAAAGTTTGATAACGAAGGAGTCATGAAAAAATTTAAGTCATAATATTACTGTAAGGGTTCTGCCTGTGCGCCACAGGGCGCCATAAAAGCTGCTCCTGCGGCTGCACTTGAGATTCTCTTGGACCTACTACCATTACACATATTCATACAATGTGAAGCTCGGTCATTGGTGCACAGGAAATTGCAAGGCCAAGCGCCAATTAGCCAGCAACGCGGGAAGGAGTACCAGAAGTTATACTCGGAGAAGAGGGCAGATCCCATCCTAGGCATGCCCACAGACGTAGTGTTTCCAAGGTATAGCTTCAATAAGAACTTTCAGACTATAATACCAGAGAGGGATGACTAGAAAAACGGTCCTCCCATAACAGCACAAACAGTTTGGTACACTGACGGCTCCAAGACAGAACAAGGAGTCGGAGCCGGGATTTACGGGATAAGGTAAAAAGCCAGTACTCCGATAAGTCTAGGAAATACGCAACGATGCTTCAGGCTGATGTGATGGCCATACACTGTTCTACCAAGACAAAGACAGGCCAAGGAGTTCATTAAAGAATGTTTGGCGAAATTCACGGAAGATTTAGTAGAAGTAGAGGAAACCTCAGTTCACCTATTGTGCCGTGTGAAGGCCTGGCGAGACTAACATTCCACGTACTCGGAGAGGGAAAACCAAAGGCGGACAGTTATTCCATAGAGCCTTTATCAAAGCTGTGGAGTCTAGTACAAAGGACAAAGCTGGTTGAGGTACTATAAGGAATGTATTCTAAGAGCACTACAATAGATCTGAAAAGGTGGCGGTGGTAAAGGCTAAATAACCAGCTCTTCTGTTTATCTATCTATCTATCTACTATAACGGTTTGTGAAATCGGGGCCATAATTTCTTATATTGTACTTTCTGTTAGCACTTGACGAGAGATATTAACTTATTAATTTTTGTAATTAAAGTGGAACTACTGGACTTTAAAATAAATCAACGAGGAGATTTGATGCTATAAATATTTGAATAATAATAATAATAATATATTGCCAATGTTTGACATATTGTGCTGGTTGGTGTGTGTTTTTCTGCAAGTCATTATTTCACATATATAAAACTTTTGAAAGATTTATCTCCTATTTTTAATACCGTATATTTATTAAAGCTAATTTATTCATCTGAATATCTCGTATTCATATATTTAGATTCTGAAGTTTGGCAGAGCCAAAACTAAACTTTCATTTTATAACCCTTCAGAAAAGGTACAAAGAGTTGAGTTGATTAATTTGAAATTGTTTCATACATATTCCAGTTCTGTTCAGAGCATGGAGGATTTCAAATATAACATACACCTTGAAACTTCTATAAAATGGAATTGATTATCAAGTATTATTTAAGGGTAAAGTAAAATGGAAAATAAGAAACTTCACAATAAATAGATAGCATAATACTTTGATAGCAAAATATGTTTCACTCATATTTAATGATAGTAGCAGTATTAATTATTAAAATATGCTAATATAAATACGTTAATTATAAGCTATAACGAAATTTTACAGATTTAAGACAAGAGTGATGTTAAAGTGAAAATGTTTATGAGATATGTTTTAGCCATGGAAAACTTTAAGGGAAAGTTTTGTTCCAAATTGCTTAAAGCGGTATAACTCAATGTAATATTATATAAAATTAAATCGTGCTCTTTAGTAAAGGAAATTATGTTGTTAGTAGTAAAAGCATTTAGTGAATTTTCAGCTTCAGAAGTAAATTACCAAGTTTTGTTTGCCACATCAAATTAAAAAGGAGCGTATGGGATTTCCCTTTCAAACATTAATTTTAGTGGTTTCAGAACAAGTTACGACGAATGAATGGGAGTGTGTATAATACATTTAAAAAAAATTTTTGAGAACTTATGTAATTAAAATATTCGTGTTTTATTTTTACGTGATAAGTAAAAGAACGTATACTAGTGGTATTCATCCATGTGCGAGTATGTTTAAGTACCTATATGTCTGGTAGTGAAGGTTCAAAAACAATTATTCGTGAAATCAACAGAAATTTTCAGTAATTAAACCTTTTTTCACGATGTAAACTCTTTGGGACACTGCTTTTAAGTGGGACACTCTAACTGAGATGTTCCGTAATTTTCATTATATTTTAACTTGAAAGGGCGTTATTTTCCGTGAAATTACTCTATCAAACTACTCACTGGGGACGCTGCCTCTTAGTGGGACGCTCCAATGCAGTAGTGCCTAATTAATTAACTCATTTTGAAAGCAAAATTTCATTGTAATATAAATATAATTGTTAACCGCGTTATTGTATCTAACAAGAAGCAAATTAAGTTTCATCTGTAAATAATTTAGGATCATTTATTCCTCAGTTCTTAAAACTAAATAGAAATTGTTTATTTTTTATAGCACGCAGATTGGGTTTATTTAGTTTGGCCTCGATTTCTTACTTCAATTTTGTTGCATTTATTTACCTAATGAAACAGATAGATAGATAGATAGTTTATTGGTGCTAAGAAAATATAATTTTTTTACACAAGTCCAGAGAATTGGTGCTAGTATCAATTACAGAATAATTAAAATAAAAAATACTTACATAATATACTGATAATTAAATATTGTGCACAGTCACATAAAATGTTGTTAAAGGTAAATATAAAAGTAGTTACTATTGAGTATTTATAATTGTCGTTTGCTTTATAAAACCGTCAACATTCAGAAACGGATACCAATCAGCAAGTTCCATAATACCTTTTTCAACACTCGTTTCTAGGACTCTTTGATTATTATTTATTATTGTCGTATCATCTGCAAATATTAGCTCAGAGTCACAGGTAGGCAGAGAGATATCGTTGATGTATATTAAAAAGAGTAAGGGACCCAGCAATTAACCTTGTGGAACCCTACAATTTATTTCTTTGTTTTCAGAGTACTAACCTCCATAAAAGGTTTTTGATACCTGTTTATTAGGTAGCTTTTTGTCAACGCTAGGGTCATCTTTCTAACACCATACAATTTTAGTTTCTGTATCAAAATAGTATGTTCTACGCAATCAAAAGCTTTGGTTAGGTCGCAGAAAGTGGTTTCAATAACTTTGCCTTTCTCTAAATGAACAATTATATTTGTTGACGCTGGTACTGTTGGCCTTCCTGACCTAAAGCCATATTGATTTTCTATAAATATTTTGTTAGATTCAAAGAGTTCATACTAAAATTGCTTCCTTAATAGATATTCTATGACCTTAGAGATAACTGGTATTATGGAGATTAGCCTATGGTTGTTAATTTCATCTTTTCAGCTCTTTTTGGAAATAGGAATAACCTTAGTTAATTTCAAGCAGTCAGGATATATGCCCTCTTTATACATTAATTGATGAGTTTTGTCAGAGGCATAATTGACGTCCTTTTTAGTTTTTTTATCAGTATTATGTTCAGATCGTATCGTACCTACTGCTTTTGCTTTTTAAGTTATTTATGGAATCTTTAATTTCTATAAAGGAGACCTCTCTGAAAGAAAAGTTCTCAATTGCATCTTTATTTACCCTCAATAAATATTCTTCCGCTGATATATTTGCTATGTTATTTGTTTTTCTTATATTATCTGCGATGTTTACGAAATAGTTATAAAAGTGTTTAACCTTTAGGTTATTATTATCATCATTACAATTTGACGGCTCTCTATTCGAATTTATCATATCCCATGCGGTTTTTGCAGTGTTGTCGAATCTTTCCACATATGCAGAGTTTGCTCTATTTTGGCCTTAGCGATTTCCCCTTTGTATTTTTTCCTAAAGCATTCAATTGCTTAGTAAGCTCATCCGATCTGAAGTTAGTGTTTAATTCCACTAGGAAATTTAAGCGCTCCCTCATGGATTGTAGTTCTTTCCAAAACCAGTTTATTTTAGTATTACTTTCCTGAGATATTCTAAGCAAAAAGTGTTAAACCAAACTTATAGATGTTTTACCTAGGAAGTACTGAAAAGGAAATAATTCCAAAAAAACAATTTTTGACGCCATTTTTCCAATATGATGGCGCTGTTGTTACCGCTACGAGGTTGGAAACATAATATGTTATTCAACAGGTAAAACTGTGTTAAACTGCTAAGTTTCAAACCTCCTCTATTTATTTCCGGATGAAACGTTCCACTGCCTAGACTATAATATGATAACTGTACTGCGTAACGAACATAAAAAAACCTCAATCCATGGAAAACGCCCAGGAACGAAACCATGATGCAGCATTGCGCGCAATTACTAATGGACCAGAATATGAAATGATGAGAAAGTACTATCGAAGCGCATTTACTCAAGACCATTTCTTTTCAAAGGTGTGAAAAAATACCATTTTCTTACCATTACCTCGCTGATTTCTTGTTTTATGGACTTTGGGAGTTAAGTTAGAAATGGACCCCAAAAATTATTGCTTGAGATTCTTTCAACTCATAAACCTCTAAAATGCTACAATGGAAAGAAATATGAGGTCCCCAAAAACCTATTTTGCAAATGTATTAATTTACTGGGCTATAATGCTTGTTCAACACCGCGCCTATTTGTTTCCATTCATTTTCTATTTACACCAATACTATATATTATCTGAAAGTTATTTGTGGCATTCTACGAATATTCTTTCCTTTTTAGTTGGATGTTCTACCACATGCATTATCCTCTTCAAAAGTTGTGTATTTGACATAGACAACAAATAAGAGTTCTTCGAAAAAAGCTTTGAAAACGGAAAGAGACTACTTTCCGAAACACTCGGTGATTTGTTTTTGAAGAGGATAATACATGTGGTAGAAAAACCCAAAAAAAAGGAAAGAATACTCCAGTACTGCTTAATTAACTATTAAAATTTGATTGCGGCACTTTAAATTATCGGTACCGGTACACGTTAAATACCACCAATAACAGACACATGACCAACTTACTACTATATTCATGAATAAGTATAACGCGATAGCTAGTCCCTGCACATTTATGGAAAGTTTGATAATAAGAAACAGGTTATATTTCCATTTTTGAAATTGTTAATAACTGATAAATGTTTCTAAATTTATGCAATCACCTACCCTCCTTCTTCCATATCTAAATTATTTTTGTTACTATAACGATAACTGACAGGCCTGCTAAAATGACGCCACAGTCAGTCTCAAGTCAAATTGCTTTTGACAGTTAATGTTTTAATATCATTAAGTTTGGAAATATTATTCTCAAATGATCGCATTTTATTGTCCCCTCATTTTTAACTTTGTAACTTTATCCCGTTGTTCAAGAATAAAGAGAATGAAATGGTTAACCCTCTACATAAACCTGTAAACCTACGTATAAATAACCCAACATATGAAATTTATGAAGTATTAAATAAAACAGAACACAGTGAGTTGTAAACAATTTAACACAGAGGAAAGATCGGTTTGAATGCAAAGTCAGATAAATGTACACCTCAGAAATACAGATAGTTGAAATGCCAATGTGCATTTTATGTTTTGTGTTTTTCCACTTCGGTAAAGACTGCCTTTTCGCCTTTTATGTAGTCTTTTCTTTATTTTTAATGCATGTCCCAATTCCCAGATGTTGAATGATCTTCTTTGAGTTTAAAATTTTTATTTATCTTTATATTATGTAAAATGGTGGAAAACTGATAGTTTGCATTGTTCGATTTGTCGGGTTGTTCCGCATTAATCAGTGGTAACGGTATAAATATGTTTCAATGGACATGCCGTCTTACAATTAGTAAACACCTCATTACAAACAGGTAAATTTCCAGATAATTTGAAAACTAGTACAATAACACCTATACCAAAAATAATAAATACAAACGAGGCTTGTAACTTCAGACCGATTAATACTTTGCCAGCTATAGAAAAAATCATAGAAATAGCAGTACATATACAACTCTGAATATTTTAATAAGAATAATTTATTAATCAGTAATCAGTCTGGTTTTAGAGAGAATCACTCGTGTGAGTCAGCATTACAATTAACTATCGCTAATTGGATTAACCAGATTGATAACGATCGATATATCCTAGCTGTATTTTTAGACTTCAAAAGAGCTTTCGAAACTATCGACAGATTGACTCTTTTAAAAAAATTAAAATATTATGGTATAGATGGCATAGTATTAAACTGGTTTGAGGACTACCTGAGGAACAGATATCAAATTACAAAAATTAACAATAAATTTTCTAATCCTCGCCAAAATAAATTTGGGGTGCCACAGGGTAGTGTCCTCGGATGATATTGTTAAATTTACGTCTTGTGACTTTCTAAATCTATTTGCAGACGACACCTTAATTGCTGTAGTTGATAATAATTTAGATAATGCCGTAATGAGGATGAATAATGAACTAGCCGAAATTGAAGAGTATTTAGCTATAAACAAACACAAACTAAATGTCAACAAAACAAAGGCAATGATTTTGACTACGAAATTTAAATATAATAACATTAACGTAAATAACATAAATATACTATTAGAAAATAATAAATTAGAACTTGTTAAAGAATTTAAATATCTCGGAATAATTATTGATAATACTCTAACATTTAAAAATCATTTCTTATATATACAAAAGAAAATAACAAAAAAACTATACTTTTTCTCAAGAATATCTAATCAGCTTTCTTTTTCCACAAATATTACTGTGTATAAGACTATTATTCAACCGCACTTATTATTTATATGCAAGTATTTTATACCTTTTAGACAACAATTCAATGAATGCTCTACAAAAGTTACAAAATCGTGGCATGAGGATAATTCTGAAATGCAGTAGATACACTCCAATTAGTTTAATGTTAGTTGCTCTTCAATGGATGACAGTTTCTACTAGACTAGTTTATTTTTCGATGATATTTATTTATAAAATAAATCACAACTTACTTCCAGCTTATCTCAACCGATTTATAACAATAAATAGAGAAATCCATAATTATCAAATAAGAAACAATAACAATTTTCACATACAAAGAACTAATTTCAAAAAATCAATGAATTCACTGTTTGACAAAGGTCTTAAACAATTTAATGAATTACCGATCGAGATAAAAACAGCTCAAACGCTAACAATCTTTAAAAGACAACTGTCTCATTTTGTATTAAATAAGGTAAATCAAGCGCATAATGTTTAATGTATATAAAATGTATTAAATTATATTTTGAATATTTATAATCTTTGTTCCTCTTCATACTTTTTTTACTTCTTAAGATGATATGGATGCATTAGAACTTGTGTACTTACATTAAAATACTATGTAGACCCTATAATTTGTATTATGCTAGTACTATGTGTATGAATTATTATTATTATTATGTATGTATGTATGTACGTGTGTATGTATGTATGTATGTACGTATGTATGTATAACTACTTATAATGTAATTTAATTTGATATTATTATGTATTGTGTATATTAGGCATGACCTACTTAATAAATTTCATTTCATTTCATTTCAAAATAATGAAATATTACTTGCAAGTTTTACTACCAGTCTTTATATTTATCACGAATTTCATGAATATTTTAATTAACCGAACCAAGTAATTCAAAATATTCCCTTATCTCGCCGATAGGTGCATTGGTTAAGGCAATAGGTGGCAATCGCGGCTGCGACACTGGCACTGTCGAAGGAAATGGAGTGTTTATTTATTATTATTATTATCTGAAGTGACACAACTTGTAGCTACCTAATATTTCTTGCCGAGTAAATTAATACATTTGCAAAATAGTTTATTGGGGGCCTAGGTTTTTTGCTTTAAATTGTAGCATTTCAGGTATTTATAAATAGAAATAAGTTGGGGCGAGTATGTTTGGAGATTCATCCCAAGCTTTACACCCAAAACTCAAAAAAAACAGATTTTCTGAAAATCCGTTAAGTTCTGGGAAAATTATTAAGTATAACAATTTTTGGCACATTTTGATATCTGGTATATTAAATAAGAGGATAAGAAAACTCAAAATGTAGCAATTTTTCACTATTCTAGGAGCCTGGCATTATAGTGGAGTAAAAATAACCCAAAATAAGGCGGTAGAGAAAATTTTACATAAAGCAACGCGACGTAGAAAAATAAGTTTGTTTTGCTGAAACTAAGGGTACCGTAAGTTGTTTGCTTCGAGTAGGTCGGGGAACCCTTTTTTCGCGGAAAATGGGTAAATTGGTCATTTTTAATGTTGGTTTTTCAGTTTTAATTTATTTTGGACCCTTTAAAATGGTAGTTAAGAAACTAGAACAGTACTCTTTTATTACAGATGTTTAGGAATGTTCAGTTCAAATTTCGTGAAAATCGATTCACCGCCTCCCACAATATGTATATAAATATACTGAAAAAACATCAAAAATTGAATTATGGCTGACTTGGCCAAAATTAAACCGAATTTGATGAAATTTTAGACGAAAGTAACCTATATAACAAAAAAATAGCTCGCTAAACTTTAGCAAAAAATATCTAACAGTTTAGTCCAAATTCCACAAAATTTTCAAAACTTTCCCCAATTTGCCCACATGATGGAACGAGTTTTTTTACCGTATTCTTATGTAATTTCACGTGATGTAACTAAAAAATAACTTCTTTTTAATTTAGCCGATTTTTTGTCATTTTTGGTATATACATGCGCGCAGCGATTTCCCGTCATTTTCAATTCACTTGATTTTCATTAAACTTTACATATATTGATTATTATTTTATTTTATTCATGTTTTCTTTTTCTAGTAGCTGTACTAGATGTGCTACTACAAGAAGTATCTACTTCCGAATCGGTAACTGGAGTTTCGAATATTTCTTCACTCATGCCATCTAAAATCGTATACATCTGAACTATTCTCTGAAGTACAAACATCTTCTTCGTATTATCATCTTCTTTGAATTCTTCAATATCATGAATATCAGGACTAATTTCTAATTGCTCAATTTCTTCATCACAGCTTCATCAACGATATTATCTGCATCTTGACACAAAGTATTCCTTCCATTGTGGCATAAATTGCTGCATGTGACGCCAAAGGTTTTGCATGAGAAACGTTTAGTTTTGCAACCTATCTTACAATCACATGCAATTATACAGGGTGTCTCACTGGGAAATCAATCGATCGATATAGAGAAAAGTACGCATCAGAAAATTTTGAAAATTTAGTTAATTACTAATGTGGGTGTGGCCAATCCAACTAAAATAATTACAAGCAGCTGGCACTTCCGCTCATACCGAAAGTCGATACCAACTTGCTTATTTCAAATGGAACACCCTATATATTATAGGGTTCTCGAAAAGAGAATAAAATTCTGAGTCGAAAATATGTAGCATATCCTATATCGAATTGGTTTGTTTTTACTATGTCCAATTTTTAGGATTTTATATTTATGTATTTTAGATAATCAACACTGACTTACCTTATTCATATTTTGTATGGCAAAAAAGGTTAATAAATATATTCTATTCTATACTTAAACTTAGCTGTTTCAGAGATATTTGACATTTTATAGAAAATTTGACAGGTGCAACGGTTTGCAAGAACCGTTATAACTTTCTTCGTTTAAAAGATCCTCATTTGCTTCTTGTCGCGTAAAAAGAACACAAGGATGACTACGTTCTAAAACTGAAATAAATTAAATAATATCATACCAAGTGTTCCGCTTTTCGCGTTACATTTTGTCAACTTCAAACCGCGAAACTTGTTTAGGTCAAATGGAACACCCTGTATTTTTTTACGTCAAGTTGTGTAAAATTGATTTCCCTTTTTTCTAATATTAAAAAAGTTACAACTTTTTGAAATATTTGCGATTTTATTAGAAATTCGTGAATCATTACATCAAAATAGCCATGATTGGAAACAATCAGACATTATCTTATGTCAAAAAATGCCAGCACGTTTAAATTACACCCACGAAGACTTTTTAAATTTGTTTATTATTTATGGAGAATGTGATAAAGTAATATCAAGAATTTGCTACTCGATATTCAGAAAAACGGAAACCGTCACCACACACTGTAAAACGCATACTGGAAAATTTTAATTATGGCTCTGTCAAGGCAAAAATGCAATGAAGAAAGCCTATTGTTGATGACGAAAATATTGAAATAGTCATTCTGGGATATTTTCATGCATTTCCAAGGATGTCATTAAGACAAGCTGCTCTGGAATCGGGACTATGCAAGGATTCAATTCACAGAATCTTATTAAAACATAAGTTTCACCCGTTTTCATCCCATATGATTCAATGATTAAAAGAAACAGAATTTTTGTGAGTTTATTCTAATAAGATCTGAGGGTCACGATTCTTATTTGGGAAATATTATATGGACAGATGAAGCAAAATTTACTAAAAATGGTCTTTTTAATAGACACAATTCGCATTATTGGAGTGATTCAAATCCTCATATGTTCAGAGAGCGAAACTTTCAGGAAAGTTGGCAGTTCAATGTTTACTGTGCCATAAGAAACGATAGAGTGGTGGCATTACAATTTTATCAGAGAGAAGGTTTTTATTTTTTTTGGTGAAAGATATCTGAATATCTTACAAAATTTGAATAATAACTATTTAGAAAATTTACCTCTCGCCGAACATAGAAACATTTTTTATCAGCACGACGGTGCTCCCCCACATAACGCATATTTAATTAATAATTATTTACAAGAAACTTTTTATAATCAATGGATTGCCAATAACCATTCGTATGGCCTCCTCGCTTGCCAGATTTATCAGTTCTGGATTATTTCATTTGGGGAACTATTAAAATTAAAGTTTACCAGAGCCCATTAACAACCATTGAAGATTGTATGCAAAGAGTAAGAAATGCATTTCAAAAAATATCACAGGATTCAATTAATAATAATAATAATAATAATAATAGTTTATTTCAAGATAAAATTTTACATACATATAGATTGATACAATTTGATTACATTCAAATACATGGAATTTCTAGGTATGATGATCATGTAAATAAACTGAAGAAAAATGATCACAAGATGATTAAAATCATCTGACCGTGACCATATAAAATAAATGAGACTTATAAACTAAAAGATTGTAACTATATATATGCAATATATACCCACATATATACATATATACACACATATACATATACACCTGCATACATACGCACATACACACCACATATATATATATATATCATATACTCACATACCATACATAAAACACATACATACATACATATATCAACTCATACCATATACATATATCAACTTAAAATAGAAAATAACTTTGAAAATAGATATGTTATCTATAAATAAGTATATAAGAGACATATTACACAGAAATCACTTATTTGGTACTTGTAAAAGTAACATTAATCATTTACTTATGTCAAGTTCTGGTTTTTTAGGTCGATTTGTGCACCAATTTGCATTCTAGTTGACATTACGTATTCTTTTAGCTTTATTCGGAGCTGCCTATTTTGCATAGTTTTAATGTGTTCCGGGAGTGCATTGAAACCTCTTGGACCTAGGAAAATCCAACTACGTTGTGCTGTGGTTGTATTCATTTTTGGCACTTGCATATTTATTTTATCAGTTTGCCTGGTCTTGTATGTGCTATTTACTACTATTTAGAAGAGCTACCATGAGGAACTAATCCGAAGGTGCGAAAAATGTGTCGAGGTTCGAGGGCGGAAATTTGAGCAATTATTAAATTAAAATGAAATCATATTTTAAATTGATCTTATCTCTGCAATTTTAGTTCATGCCATATCTTCAATTCGATTAATACGCATTGTTACAGTGTTAGTGTTAATTTGCGTTTTTGTGGATATCGAGTAGCAAATGTGCTGCAAGTTCTTGATGTTACTTTATCACATTCTCCATAAATAATAAACAAATCTAAAAAGTTTTCGTTGGTATAATTTAAACGTGCTGGCATTTTTTGACACAAGATAATGACTGATTGTTTCTAATCATGGCTATTTTGATGAAATGATTACAACAATTCATGAATTTCTAATAAAATCGCAAATATTTCAAAAAGTTGTAACTTTGCTAATATCAGAAAAAAGAGAAATCAATTTTACACAACTTGACGTAAAAAAATACAGGGTGTTCCATTTGACCTAAACAAGTTTTCGCGGTTTGAAGTTGACAAAATGTAACGCGAAAAACGGTACACTTGGTATGATATTATTGAATTTATTTCAATTGTAGAACATAGTTCTCCTTGTGTTCTTTTTACGTGACAAGAAGCAAATCAGGATCTTTTACACGAAGAAAGTTATAACGGTTCTTGCAAACCGTTGCACCTGTCAAGTTTTCTATAATATGTCAAATATCTCTGAAACGGCTAGGTTTAGGTATAGGATATGCTACATATTTTCGACACAGAATTTTATGCTCTTTTCTAAAACCCGAAAATATATAGGATGTTCCATTTGAAATAAGCAAGTTGGTGTCGACTTCCAGTATAAGCAGAAGTGCCCGCTGCTTGTAATTATTTTAGTTGGATAGGCCACGCCGATATCGGTAATTACCCAAATTTTCAAAATTTTCTGATGAGTACTTTTCTCTATATCGATCGATTCAGTTCCCGGTGAGACACCCTGTATTGAGTAATTCATTAGAAAGGGGAGCTTTGTCAATCCTTATCGGCATCAGTTCATTATCTGTTGTTTGCTGCCATCCAAAGTCCTGTCAATTTTGGTATTTCAGAGAATATCTCAGATGTATACGACTTAAGCGATGACAAGGGTGAAGAAATATTCCAAACTCGTTACCGATTCGGAAGTAGACACTTGTTGCAGTAACACTTCTAGTACAACTACTAGAAAGAGAAAACATGAATAAAATAAAATAATAAACAATATATGTAAAGTTTAATAAAAATCAAGTGAATTTCCCAGAAAAATAATTATATCTTACCTACGAGAGTTTTTTTTATCTAAATATTTAAAACTTGCTCACAATCCCTTTTTATTGTTAATATTGTAATTTTTATAATGCACAATTACATGTATGCTTGTGCGCGCATTCGTATAGTACCGAAAATGACAGGAAATCGCCGCGCATGTATATATCAAAAATGACAAAAATCGGCAAAATTAAAAAAAAGTTATTTTTTAGTTACATCACGTGAAAGTACATAAGAATACCTTCATTTTTGTAAAAACAAATTTGTTCGATCATGTGGGCAAATTGGGGAAAGTTTTGAAAACTTTGTGGAATTTGGAGTAAAAATGGAATTGCGGCCAAATTATTCGATATTTTTTGCTAAAATTTGGCGGGCTATTTCTTTTCCGCTACCTACTCGAAGCAGAAAACTCAGAGTGTTCTTAGTTTCACCAAAACAAACTTATTTTCTATGTCGCGTTGCTACATGTAAAATTTTTTCTACAAATCTATGTTTACTCCACTATTAATAATTTGGTAAAGTAGTCTGAAAGTATAAGTAAAATAAACACTTTTTACTTGATTTTATTTAACCCACAATGTAATATTTATCAAATTTTGCATCCTTTATTTCATACACTTCCTAATATAATCAATTGATGAAATTTTGCAGTTACTAAGATCGGAGGACAATACAATATTCCACTGTTATTTTTGCAAATATCCGCACGTAAAGGCACACTAGCCAACCGGCCCCTCCGGCAAAATATAGAATACAAAAGTTGTGTTTTTTTTTTTGTTTTTTTTTTCACCTGATCAATACTTTTGCGTCCGTTTTCCCCGTAAAAATGGTATATATAATTCCGGTGACATTATGCAATGCAGTAAAGTGGTTCTATACATTATAAGTAATTAAAGTATATATATAAAATATGGTAATTAATTATAAAAATGTCAATAAATACAACAGTATAAGATACAAACAACAAAAAAGAAAAACAATTGTATGGAATAAATAAACAAGTATATTATTATATATATGTATATAAAAGTCAGTGTTACACAAAATATTCCTCCAAGGAATAACATTTTTTTTCTATTAAGAATTTTCTTATATTTCTCTTAAAATTGTTAATATTTCTAGATTGTTTTATCGCCTCAGGTAGGAAGTTAAAAATTTTACAGCCATTATACATAGGCCTTTTCTGATAAAAAGCCGTGGCATGTTGATCAGGAATCAGGGTATTTCTAAATCTAGTGGAATGTTCATGATTTATTTGGTTGCGTTGTAATAAATATTTATGTTTAAACACAAACCAACAGATTTCATAAACGTAAACACTGAAAACAGTTAAGATGTTTAATTTCTTAAAGTGATATCAGCAAGATTCTTTTCTAGACAATCCTTCCAACATTCTAATTGCATATTTACCCTTTGGACTTGACTACAGGTGCCCCAGTTAAGAATTTCATATCTAATAAATGAATGGATATTTGCATAATTTAACGTAAGCAAATCATTTGAGCTGCAACGATGTTTTATTGAACAAAGAGTATAGCAATTTATTTATTATTTGCTAGAGTCCATTGGGCTTAAGTCACAGGTAACCTTACGAAACTTAAGTATTATTGCACTCAAAATAATATTAACCTGTTAAAATGGATATTTATTTAACAGATGAGAAAGTACAAATAATTAAATGGTACTATTCTTTCCATTTATTTCTACCACATGTATTATCCTCTTCAAAAACAAATCACCGAATCTACAAAATAATAGAATTATTGGAAAAAAGCTTCTGCGCCTGTGACTTTTACGTCAAAGGAACAGTGAGCGGTTATGTTTTACAATTAATATAAATCGGAATAAACACAGAAATAATGTATTTTGTTGACGTTTCGGAAAGTAGTCTCGTTCCGTTTTCAAAGCTTTTTTGAGGAACACTTATTTGCTGTGTATGTTAAATACAAAGCTTTAATATTATGTTTATGTTATTTCCATAGATACTTACTACTTACACAGAACTGTTGATATTTTCTTTTAGATGATGTTGAGTTTGTTAAGTTCTTCTATTAACATTGATATGCAAGTTGTACAAATATCTACAGAACAATTCGATACGCATTTATGTTCATTTAATAAGATTATTGCTGATTCTTTAATTTTTCTTTTTTTGTTATCTGCCTCTTTTGTTAAAATTTTTGTCGAGTCCCAGGTTATTCTGTGCGTTTTCCCAAGCATGTTCACAAATCTTTGATTTCTGAATTTCATTCTTTCTAATGTAAGTCTTGTGCACATCCAACCTCACACTGAAAGGTCTGGATAACTCACCCATATAATATTTATCATATTCGTACGGGAGCTCTATGAAAAAAATAAAAAATTATAACAAATTTTAAATAAAAACAAAAAACTAATTTTCTCATCGTATTGCTAGGGAAAATATAACATGATTTATAAAAAAGTCCTCCGAATTTTAAGAAACAAGAAAGTTATTGCATTTTGCACCTAAGCTTTATGAAAAAATCCAAAAAAATCACTTTCTAGCTCAATTAACAATACTTACATTATAATGCTTCTATAAAACTTAAACATTTTTTGAATTTAAAATAAAAAAAAATCAAAATCACTTTATTTATGCTATATATAAAAGTAGTATTTGCACAAGTCAATATTTACAATAAGAGAGAAAAAAATAACAATATAAAAATATATATACAGATATCATATATACCACAATAAAAGATAGAAATATAAAACAAACTTCAGATTTAGACAAACATTTTTAATCATTTTAAATCATCATTGAACTTATATGATAAAAATTCATCATACGAGTAAAAAGCTTTTTCGAGCAAGATGGACCTTATCTTTTCTTGAAATTTGGATCTGGTAAGCATTTTATATCGGCTGGTAGTTTATTGAAAAATTTTGGGGCTAAAAATTGAATTCCCTTTTGACTTTTTGTTAGTCTTACGTAAAGTATTGTTAACATGTTTTTGTGTCTTGTATTGTAATTATAGTCACGTTCTTTTCTGTTTAAACCCTGAGTATATAAATTTTTTCTAGCATACAAAAGCAACTCATATATATATATATATATTGATGGAAATGTAAGTATACGTTCACGTTAACAAAAATGAACTTTCTTTTTTTTAAATTAAAGGTCCCAAAATTCTCTACCAAATCTGATAAGAAATTTAATTTTCTTTTTCCAATATGGCCGAAAAATACAATTGTTGATATTTAAGTTATATAAAAAACGTAAAAAAGTAACCAAAGTTACATTTAAAAAATTTCTTTTTACTTGCATTCGAAAGCTGGCGTCTACATTTTGACTTAATGGCATAAAATGGCGGGCATTTCAAATTTTAGATAGCAAATGCAATTTTGGCCAATGGGTTCAATATTTTGACACCAACTTCTCAGGGTCTTTTTATTATATCAAAAAGTATATTTTCTGAAAGTTTAATGTAAATTGATCCAGTTGACGGTCTTGAGCACTAAAATGAAAAAATACTGTATTTTCTCGTTCTTTTAGTTTTATAGGTTATCTACGTACTTCAGAGACTTGAAACTAACGAGGATTTATTGACAATTTTATTACGAAGAGACTGGTTTTTAGTTTACCCCGATCCGACTTATAGAACCGGAGTTATTTACATTTTAAGCTCGAAAAACGCGGTAAATAAAAATTTAGTTGTTTATAAAAAAAAGTAGCACAAGGTTTTCGAAGTTCAAAACGTAGGAATATACTCCGGGTGATACTCAAAACAGGATAAAATCATAATCTTGCTGTATCCAGACTGTGTAAATTAAAATGCTTTTTTTTATTGCACTAGTGTTAGCCATAACGAGGGCTAGATCGCTATGAGGGACAATCTACTCTCTTCTCCTGAGTTCAAATCTCAGCTGTGACAGATAGCAATGTCGTAGGGAATGGTAATTGGGTAATAATTCCTGTATATATGTCTCGGTTGAGTGGTGAAATAACTATGGCTAAACTTGATATAAATAAATCAATAAAAAATTTAATTATGTGTAAGAAGTTACTGTGATTGTACTTGTTCCAATGGGCCATACATTAGGAAGGGAGGCTTCATTAAAATGTTCATAAATTATATTTTACTTATTCTTTGACAAGCAAAGCTATTTTTAAATAAGATTTTAAGGTCTCTACCATTTAAATAGGTTAACTATCAAAGTAAAGGTTGCTAGTCTATGTTATGATTCATTTTTAACCATTTAGCAATATTTAAAGCAATAAATCTTGTATTTCCAGATTTTGAATTAAACATCAATCTCAATCAAGCTTTACTTGCTTTACCCATCAATCTCGTTTCTGTTCATTTTTTATAAACTCCTTAAAAATTTACAGCACGCCAAAAGTATGATTGAAAGAAGTATCTCTATATTCACATGTCAAAGGATAAAGTGCAACTTTATATAAGCTTTACCCACTGTAAAACTAAAGTATAGGAAATGTGAAGCCTTCTGTTTACTATGTATATGACATATGATAGTCTTGCTCTTTACTATAGAAAACACTGTCTGGTATTCTCTACAGTTCACTTAACTTTTACTTTTGAACTTCAAAAATTCTTTGAAAAATGTATAACGGACGTGTACTTCAAATAGTGCATAATGGTTTTATAGAGAACGCGCTTGGATAACAGGTCTTTAGAAGCTTATAAATATTTTATATAAGAAAAGTATGCATTTTAATTTCACAAAGAAAATACAGAATATAAATACATTTATATTCAAAGTGTGGAGTATTTATAGAGTATAGCGGCATGTTGGAGCGATTGTTAATAAAGGACCCTCAATACTTTTATTTTAAGTAAAATTTATTAATGATCAAAAAGTCGTTTTAATTTAATTCAAGATAACTTGAATTATTTTATTTTCTTACTTTCCGCTCAAATAAATTACAAACATTAGAGAAAGCCATTTTAAAATATTGTTAGACTGTGTTTGGGAGCTTTTTATAAACCACCTAATAGTGGTCAGACAACCATAAAATTTTAGTGAAAAAGAAATTGTTTCCTGTGCCAATTTTCTTTTTTTTTACATGTTAGCGAGGGGCAAGCTGCTGGGGAAATCAGGAGGAAATCAGAGGAAATTAGGAGGAAATCAGAGGAAATTAGGAGGAAATCAGGAGGAAATCAGGAGGAAATCAGAGGAAATCAGGGGAAATCAGTGGAAATCAGAAGGAAATCAGGGGAAATCAGGAGGAAATCTACTGCCATTTTGTTGGAATATATTATGCGCATAGGCAATTCAGTTAATACCTTTTGCTTGAAAAAAGAATATTTTGAACAATAAGGCCGGCGACATACCAAGCATTTTAACCGGACCCCCGTTTCAGCGAAACATTGAAAATCATATAATAGCGTACTAATGTGGCTGGAGAGTACGATTTTCCGGCGAAACGTGGGTCCGGTTAAAATGCATATATAACATAGAAAATAAAACCAAGCACAGCGTTTCAGTTATTCGTTTTAAAAATTTAAATTATTTTTAGATGTTATTTTGGTGCCTAAATAAATATATCCTAATACTTACTTGAATCTTACACTTATAACGTGATCTCGAACGTAATGTTTCAGGGAATAGTTTTTACCAATTTGAAAAATGAACATAGTGAAAGAAGGAAATAGTGGTGGCGTACGGAAAACTTTACTGACAAATTTAAAGCAGAATCATAATATTCAGCGTAATTCTAGTATAGTCTGCAATTTTATTTTGGAGATAAGAAGGCAATAAATACTTTACGAGCTCATGATTAAGGCCATTGAACCATTCGGTATGGTGTCATCAAGCACGTCGACGTACACCTAACCTATAAAGGTATGCGATTCAATTTGCTGGCGAAATAGTACAGAGAGTAACAGCATTTTAATGAGGTCGTAAGGTTTTTTTGCCTTTTTTATATGCAGAGTTAAATTGCATACGATTATACTAAGCGGATAAACCTCCGAAACGAGACTGTGCCCATTTTTGTGATTATTTTACTATAAGCGAAGCCATCAGTATTTCTTATGTCGTTGGTTAAATCGAGTAAATATCAATTATGACAAAAACGTAAAACTGTATAGAGGGTTTGATCGGATAGTGAAGTTATGTTGGCCTTCTTATGAAGTAAGAGTAAAGGATCGTCATTTTTGCTCGAGTTCACCTTCCGAGATTTTAGTGTACTCTTACGTTTGAAATGATAATAAATTACGAAAACACAGGATTATTCCATTTTTTGTCGGTATGTCTGTCTGTTTTCTGGTGCTATAATTAAAAAACTAGTCTATATAGTAATATCTGGAATTTTGTGTTACACGGTTGACGCTATTGCCAAGGAAGAAATCAAATGTACATACAGTGTGACCCACTTTCAAAGGAAACACTGATGTAAAAAAATGTTTTTTAGGGTTCTGTAGCCATATCGCAAAAACTGAACCCTTATAATTTCGTCATGTCCGTCCGTCGGTCCGTATATTACAGTCTTATAACTCCTCCATCTTTCCATCGATTCTGATGAAATTTTACAGGCAGATGTCTTGTGTGGACCGCCACAAAACAGTATAATGAAATTACAAAAAAATAATTTGGGGTTAGCTTTACATGCATAAAACAGCGGGATGAAAATTTTTATTTTGGCGTATCCCATCGTATGGGGTATCATTGAACAGGTCTTTAAAAATACAATAAAAGTTCTTAAGTAACTTTTTTCCTTAGGTGAATATTTCACGAGATATAAGCTCCTAAATTCGTTAATAATGTGTTCCTCTTCTAACTTTTCAACCTTATGATTAAAAAATCTGAGAAAATGAAGATAGAAGCACTTTATAAATACTTTCAACTAAAATTATTTTAAACAAAATCCTCGACAAGATATGTTAACAAATTTCTTTAGATATCCACAATTATTCAGTTTTTAATAGCAGCACTATGGAACCCTTAGTTGATGCATGTACTACACTCACTTGGCCGGTTTTTTAATAAATCACCAAAACCTTTACCTTCTGACAAAACTTTAGATATGATTCAATTTTCAAGGCCTATTATAATTTTTTTCAATGTCACAAATGAACAAGTTTGATTAGCGACTTTTTTTGTTGAAATTCTAAATAGAACACTAGATTCAGTAAGCTCTCAAATGGGTAAGTCCCAAATTTAATGAAAAAATATTGAATATTGACAGATTTAAAACAAAATAAATGTAGGCAGTTATTTTATACAGTGTGTTCCAAAAGAAATGCATAAAATTCATAATTTTTCTACTGTTTTGTGTTCAAAAAATATAAAAATACATCAATAAGTAATATATCAGATTTGAGAGGTTACTGAATTCAGTGGTGTAGTTAATATTTCAATTAAAAAAGTCGTTCATTAAATTTGTTAATTTTTGAAATTGAAAAAAAAGTCATAAAGAATTAAAAGAATGATTGTCAGAATGTAACTTCAAAGTCCAGTATAAATGTAAAAAAAAATCAAAGGAAATAAGAAGAAATCAGAGGAAATCAGGGGGAGATCAGGGGAAATCAGGGGAAAGCAGGAGGAAATCAGGGAAAATCATACAAGATTTCCCCAAAAACGGAAATCAGGTGTACAAATTGAGCCTAGTGGTTTATCCTCGCATGTTAGTTACATCGAATACTATACGAAACGGATCGCCTTCAGATGCATTATTTTTATATGAATACCAGGGAAAATGTAGAGGTATATTTTGATCTCTCACCAGAAGATGGATATACAGATATAAATGTGAGTTTTGTTTTGATATTTTAAATTTATTGTTTTATTTCTTACCTTTCAATATAAAATATTTCATAATACATACATATTATATTATTTTTCTTCAATAATGTGATTATTATTCCAAGAATATGATATATTACTTTATAAAATGTTGCATTGGTGTTTATAATTGTGTCATGTTTTGTCTTCAAATTTAATTTAATATGAATTTGCCATTTTTAGCATAAAAATAAAAAAATAAAAAATGAATTTTAAAAACTTGCTTTTTTGTAAAAAACGCGCACAACTTGTTTTTTTTGGATTCTACATTAGCTTTTTTAATTTTTACTTTTCAGTACGATTTTTTACAGAAAAGCACGTTTTAAAAATTCTTTTTTTATTTCTTTATTTTCCACTTTTCAGTCATATTACTTAGAGGGTTTACCCCCCAGAGGTCGCTAAATAAAAATTCGTCTCTTAACGATTTGTTTTGATTCTCCTTCGTTTTGCAGATTTTCCAATTTTCACGCCCGCGCCCCCTACATGCGGATATTTGCCAAAGTAACAACACAATACTGTCTGTATTGTCTTTTGATCTTAGTAACTGTACGAAAATTTTCAATTGATTATGTCAGGAAGTGCGTTAAGTAAAGGATGCAAGATTTAAACATAAACATTGTGCTCACATTGTGAGTTAAAAAAAAGCAAGTAATGATAACACCGGAGTCACTTCCTGCGAATTATGACTACCCCCGAATATTTTAAATTAAGACAGGGGTCATGCGCCATTTCGTTCTAAAGGAACTCTTAACTTTCTATTCAGCAGTATAAAGTTTTTCAAATTTGTGGCATTTGGCACATTTAAATTTACAGGTCAGAGCAGGCAGCGAGTAGGCACGTCTAATGCTCGAAACGGCAACAAGCGTACTGAACTCTCACCCCTACACATATCTATTTTTCGTTTAAAATGAATTTTCTTTTGTGCTTCTAATCCGTCCAGTCTTCCTCAAACTGTGTAAATTGTTATTTTCCGTATGCTTTGTCACGTTCCTCCTGAGTACATTTAATTTTATGGTGGTTATACCACTTGTTTCTTGTGTACCCGGTTTTATTTTTTGTATGGGCGAAATTTTATTTACTGTGGCTGTAATATTATTTACAAAAGTATTATACAATGTGTCCACATCGATACTCTCAGAGCTCCAGTCCTTATCAATTAAATCTATTTTTATTTTATCAATATTTTCCTGGTTTAAATTTCTAAAGAACATAGTTTTTTTTGTTTGGAATATTTATGTTTAACTTCGTGTCGATTATGAGATGGTCTGAAATATTTGGATACACTGTTGGTAGTGGTAGATATTAGTTATTATTGTTGATGAAATATTTGTAATCCTACTGTCTCGGTTCATTATTTGTTTATACCCAGAATCTCGTAATAAATTGTTTAATTTTTTTTGTTGATTGATTTCTTTTGTCATTAAAATTTATATTAAAATCCCCCATTATTAAAAGTTTATTTTTACATATGTCTTTACGTTCAAGTTTTTGTCCAAAAGAATCTAATAATTCCTCGTAGTTTCCATTTGGTGAACGATACATTGCTCCTATTATCACTGTTTGATTATTTAGCTGGATTTTTACCAATAACTTAAAGAAAATTCATTGTAAATCATAATTCTATTACAGATTCTTTGACATAAATTATTACCCCTCCTGTATGTCTGCTGTGAGATAAACCTGGTGTAGTTAGCTCAGTCTCCTCTATGTCTTATGTTATGTAAGTTTCAGTTACACAAACTAGAAGTGATTCTTTTTCCGTAACATATTGGTATAACTCTGGCACCTGTGCAGTTATTCCTTGAATATTTATACACAGACATATATTACTAAAATATTTTTTGTCTCTTAATTGCTACGATTGATATTCCATTTTAGATTTAGTTTATTTGTAGTTTAGTATATCACGTTAGGTACTTTTACTTCACACGCGTGCTTACAGTTTGTGCACTCAAATTTTGGCCAACTTACTTTTATTGCTAGTTACAAGTAGCATCTGTTTTTTTTTAAATTGTTGCATTAAACCTTTTTTAAGAAAAAAAACTTTCTGTCTGTCTTTATGCTTAAATAACTGGCCAATAAATTACCTTGAATTTGTTTCATGGATCATTTCAAGTGTTGTCCAGTATATCTGTTAGTATCATAAAATATAGACGGCGCATGCCTCGCATGGCCCTGCATTCAAAATAACAAGATTTCTGTTTCCCATTGCATGATAATAGAATGAAATTTTGATTGTTTCGTACTTTCATGACAGACCAGACGAAACCAATGGCTCATTATAAACTGCTTTGTTTGATCTCGAACACGCGATATTAAGTTAACATGGAACTAAAAGTATATTCTACGTTCATCAGTGCCCTTTGTTATTTAATCAGTCACTTTGTGTCCAATTGTGTGACCATTTGATATACTTTGAAATAAAATTTTGTCATATTCCCATATAAATAAATGTAAAAGTTATTAAAGAATAATCAAAATTAGAAAAGATATATAAATTATATGATATACTGCTGTCCGTCATACTTCTCTATGGGATCTAACGTCAGAAGGTCTCTTGAACTTATTTGGTAAAATGTTGAAAACAAATTGAACCATTGGAAAATTAATAAAAGTATTTTTTTTTATTAAATGCCGCGAGTATAAGAGGTCTGTAGAGTATGATATGATGAGTATTTGGAGTTAAGTTTTAAATTACTGGTTTTAGAATTTAGGTCCTTTTGTAGTAGGTACTTATCTTTTGAGAGCATTGATTATTGCCATTGATCAAGAAAACTTGAAGGAACATATTTTATAAAGTTCACTTCGCTAACTACCCCCACAAAGATGGCCAGCGGTAGGGGTATATTCTAACATTGAAAAGTGGTAGACGTCTCAAAAATCATATTATAATAATTAATAGGTACCGGATGTCAACGGATCATGGTAGACCCTCCTTTTTGTCCTTATTTTTTAAAATATCTGAATAAAATTTGGTAGATGTATTATATGGCCAAGAAGACACATTGTGGCATAACTGTAATTTTTTAAATAACTGTAAGTACCTTTACCAGGGTAGGTCGCTATTTGAAAAAAAAAAGTTGGGACATAGGCTATGTAACAACACCTCCAGTGTTGTTACATGGCCTATGTCCACTTAACAGTTTTATATAAAAACTAGTGTTTTATTTTTATTTAGCACGATCTGTGTAACATTTTGATTCAGTTTTTGTAAGTGAAATTGTTTTCAACCAACAGAATTTACTTGTATAACTGCTAAACCATTTCACACTGTTTTATGTACATATTTTTATATCTTAGGAACTCAGACATGTTTTTCTACACTATCATGTATTTCCGTTCTATACAGTATTATCCCAGGAAACAATTGTCTACAAAACATTTATTTACATCAGATACCTATATTTCAATATTTATGTTTTTGTTTACTATGTAAGTACATATGGTTATTTTCCTTACCTTTTCTCGTTACTATATATAGTATATCCTATAAGATGTAATATATTTACTGAGTTCCACAATATGTTTTACTATTTATTTACAGCTGTTCATATTGTTGGTTATGTACAAAATAGAAATTACAAACTGAGGCAAAGGCAAATCAGCTGTGGTATGGAAGTAATAAAAACTTTTATTATAGATTCCTTTTATCGATCATATGCCACTATTTTAGTTGTGAGTAAAGGAAATTGTAGAATTTGCAACCTGCAGGTTGTTGCGCTTAACTCAACCATTGACAGACGGCCATACCTGTACTATTTCTGTATTTTATAGCTTTCAATTTAATTAGGGAATTAGATTTCTCAAGTTTATTTGGTAGCATTATTTTGCAGTAAATAGGACAAAAAAAGTTTACCTTATCAGTAAAACTCACCAGGAAATCATTTGCTTGCAGCCTTTGTACTGATTCGAACGTATATAAATTTTAACTGTGGACTTCAGTAATTGATACTACATTTTTATATCCGCGTTAATAATAAAATCCAGGTAATTCATTTATTACTCGTTTAAAATTTAATTAATCTTCAATTTTTGTCTTTGATGTAATTTCAATTATTTTTAAAATAAATTTAAATTGAAGGTCAATTCCTTTTAATTTAATAAGTAGTTAAAATACTATATGTATCCCACATGGTTTTAAAATATTTTTTCCTTTCATTTTCATTTTTTGGCAATTTATAGTTTATGAAATCAGCTTAAATATTTAGATATTTATATACTTATATTCTATATACTTATGTACTTATATGTTTATGCACATATATACTTATACATTTCTGCATAGCTTCTTCATTCCTGCACAGCTTTTGCACAGCTTATCTTTCATATAGATAAAATTTCGTTAACTTTTCATAAACCACCTAGTCCGTTAATTTTCCTACGATTTTCACTCCATTTCATTAAGAGACGTAAATTGCCAAGGAAACTTTAGACTTCGTTCTTGCAACAAAATACAATTGTGGGCCTGGATTGCTGTCCCAGAACCAGTTACCTCAACAATAATCAATCTAGGATCCTGGTGTAAATTTGTTATATATATATTTTTTTAAATTTCAATTAGTCTTTATAAACCGATTTACCTATTATTCATGTAATATATTTAAACATTCATTTTAAACTATCTTTTTATTTCTCTTACCAACAATTTCAGTCAGATCTATAGTAGACTGGTTATTCGAGAAAAAGAGACAATTCTACTTATTTTCACTATAGATGGTGCCCAATTTAACATCAATTTTTCTTTGTCTCCTTTTCTCGAAATAAACAGAAATCTGTCGCTTATGCTGTACGTACCAAAAAGGGTAAGTTTCTCCACTCTTACGAATATTCTGAATCCACGGCTCTCTGCTCCGACTTAAACCAGCTAGTCGTCCGCATATGTTGCCTCAATTCTTTCCTTAAAATAAATAGTAAGGGAAAGGAGGTAACAGTGTGTAAATCCAAAAATCATAAATTTCACCAAAAGTTGCCTAATTGAAAATAAAAATCAACCTGTCTAAGAATTTTCTTATATAATCAATATTATAAAAGTTACGGTCATGTTTCAATACTATTTACACACGCTGTATTATTAGAAAATCAGTTTTGTACCGATTGAGCTTCGACATCTCTGCAATGCATTGGTGTGCAAGTTGCTTTAAGAATGTTGTATAAAATAAAATCTAAAGTCGAGGCAAGAATTCAAGCGATGCACGTCACGAGTGATCTCATTAAAGAAATTTTAATACTAACATAATTTTTAATCATTAATTACGTTAAAAAGAGTAATTTTTGACATCCAGTTATTAAGCTTTTTTCAGAAATAGGTACAGTTTAATGAAGCTTCATGATTCTTAGCAGTATTGTCTTATTTATAAAATCGACCTGTGACGTGCATCGCTTGAATTCTTGCCTCGACTATATGTATGCATTGTAGTTCAAAAAGTTATATACCTAAATCAATTTATATGGAAGCAATTATAGCATAACCCAGCTCGTACTGAAAGAAAGAATAAGATACTATTGAATACAATTTCATATACTACAAAACGAGATAAAATAATAATAACAAACTGAAGTACACTATATCAATTTGTCTATCGACTTACGAGTAAGTAAGAGTTTCATCCAAGTACAATGAGTAAGTCCAGTATAATTGAAAGCTTGGAAAATTCACCAATAAATCTTGTAAATAAAATACTTATAATGTTCGTCTATTTGTTGGTGGGTTTGATATCGTACACTATTGTAGTTTGTTTAACAATTATTCTTGTTATACGTTCTTATTGTGGTTCTCGTACATTATTATCCGTCATTTATGTCAGCACTACTGCGAAATTAAAATATGTCATCTTTCTAATCAATGAGTTGTGTGGAGTTGGGGTTTTATAAAAAAATAAATGAATGAAAAGGTTAAGACTTAGAACCTCGAAAATGGTACTATATATAAAACTGCATATGTATACAAAAAAAATTAACAATAGGGTCAGAATAATAATAATAATAAATTTATTCATCACTCAACATAATACACAAATGCATCAGTTATTGGACTAGTCAAACTAATATTAATATAAATATATAACATTACACTACACATAGAATCATTTAAAATTTAAAAACTCTTCGTAACAATAACTGAATTATTTAATAGGAAATCATATAACCTTGATTTAAATTTGTTAAAATTATCGTTATTGCCATAAAGATTTATAAACTTATTGTAGCAATTAATGCCTCTATAAATATGACAATGTTGACCAATAGAGAGCCTAGAAAACGGTTGACGTAAATTATCTTTGAAACGTGTATTAAAAGAATGTATGGAGCTATTTCTTATTAAGGAATTACTTTTTTATATTAATTATTAATAGATAAATGTATAATGATGGCAGACTCAAAATTGTTTAAAAAGATATCTACATGAGGTGAGAGGATGCATACCTGCTATTACCCTCAATATGCGTTTTTGTACAACAAATACTCTATTTATGTGTGCCGAGCTTCCGAATTCCGTATAATATAACACAATAATAATAATACCTTATTTAAAATAAAGTACAATGATGCAATGGTATACAATGAGTAGTAATTGTAAATAACGAAACAATCCCACAAAGGCTAAGCCTGCTCGGGGAAGTTTTATTATACGCGTTATACATTTTAATAGGTACCTAAACACTAAAAGTTATGCAACTAGTGACAAATGAAATGATAACAAGAGAAATTAAAAGATAAATACTAAAGTAAATGCATTAAATACTAATTTGCAAAACTTAACACAACATACTGACAAAAAAATTATTCAATTTTAACTAGGTATAATTGAGTCCTACATAACATTACAGTTCAAATGTAAGAGAGAGATCCACGGAACAGGTCCTGTGAATATTTCAGCGAAGGCCCTTCAGCCTCTAGAATTATTGGAGTTCTAGCCAAGGATAACTGTACCGCAAATGATATGATGTACATATATATGAAAAATACTAGGTTCTCGGGTTGAACCGCGTCTGAGATGGTTAATGTCTCGACGTTTCGGCTCCCGTTTTGGAGCCATTTTCAAGAGAAAAAAGGAGGTCAAGAAAATAATTCTAGGAGTTCGTAAAACTGGTTCGACTTCGGAGTGTCAATCTACCTACTCCCCAGATCTCACCACGATCCGTCTCTAAGGCCTCAATCTGCCTAAACTCGCTGGCAGTATCTGACGAAGTGTTATTTCTACGAAAGTTGTATGTGAGTGGGAGAGTGGTGGGGGGGTTGAGGGTCTCTTGATGGAGGCATCAGAGCAGAACGGCTGCTATCAGGATTATGAGGTGTGGATGATGATTGTGGGGCTAGTCTGAAGATCAATGATTTCCAAGCGACTGGAAGACGATGACCGTCATCCCTTTTGTTTAGACAATTGGTAAGGTTTGGCAGTTCGAAGTATTCTAGCGATATCTTGTCTGGTGTCCTCAGCTTGATTGTTTGGCAGGTGGGATATAGAATCTTCGACTTGGAAAATAATGGTTTCAACTGGAATAGTTTTGGGCTAAACTGCAAAATTGAAACCTTTAGCTAAGCCTTGAAGGGCGGAATCGCTGATGGAGAAGTCAGAAAAGTTGTGAACTATCTTATTAGGATTTAACGTGGATGAGGAGTTAGCTTTCTGTTTGGCAATGAGTTGCAATAGTTTGTTTTTCTGTGTGTTGGCCTTTCGTTCTGGGATAATATGTAGGGCTTTGTCGTTGGATAATCGGTCAAAGGTGTCCCAGAGAATTGGGTGAATACAGGAAGCGTAAATCAGTAGATAGGTTTTGTATAGACGTGTACTAGTAGTGTTGTGGTTCATTCTGGTGTTATGTATGGAATTTCGAAGTAGGACAAAACTTACTTTGTTTAGAATTTTTGAAATAGAGGGGGACATGGAGTGATATCTAAGTTGGAGAGATTTTGGGATGATTTGGTGATCTCGACACTCTTTCAGGAAAGTAAGGTCTGGTTTTACGAAGAAGAAGTGTACTATAGGATTTAGCAAGAGGATAAATTTCCTCCCCGTAGAGGCGAGTCGTTGGTATGAAAAATACTAGATTCTCGACGTTTCGGCTCTCGTTTTGGAGCCATTTTCAAGAGAAAAAAGGGGGTATATATACATATATATATATATATATTAAAAGAGAGGATGCGAATCAGACAGAAACATTGACGGAAAATATTCGATTGCTCGTGGAGACACACTTTTCGGGCTCACCGATACAGACTTGAAGGATATATAGCACCCAAGTCGTATAAATCTATCAGAATATCCTCTTTCCTACTGAAAACTTTGGAAAGGCTGTTGGATAGGTGCATTAGAGAAAGTACTAGGATAAAATTTATTTAGTGAGAGCTAATATGCGTACCAGCCATAGAGGTCTACAAACCTTGCATTGGATCATTAAACAGGCTACTGACAAAGTCATTGGATGACAAAAAAATATAGTAGCAACATTCCTCCTTTTAGAAGGAAGATTTAATAGCGGGACAACGCACTCCCTGAAGAATGCATTGTCAAACAGAGAACTTCCAACAGTGTTTTACCGGTGAATTAAACGAGCCTAGATAAGTGGATAAAAATATCCAATCCATTCAAGGCTACCATTAGGGTATAGACGAGTACAGGGAGTCCCCAGAGAGGAGTATTATTTTCGCTACTGTGGACATCTCCTATCGATGAACTTCTACAAAAGTTGTCTTGATCTAAAGTATTATAAAAGTGATTCTAATCAAAATATCGCAAATTTTATATAATAATGCTCTACAACCTGATTTTGGTCTATATTAGAATAATGGTATTTTATATTAGATTTTAATACAAAAGGCAAGCAGTCTAGATTATTGCATCTAATCTGCTCCTTAAAAACAAGTGGCCGATACAAGTTTCATTACTGTACTACAGTTTTTACATTTATAGCTGAATGTCACTTCTTCTTAGAGGTGCAATTATAAATCACGGCGAAATGTTATCACAGTTACACTTGCTTAAATTATTTAAATATCCAGAAGTATTCGCATATTTATATTTCTAACTAATATCTAAATGGAATACTTCGTTGGTTTTACTAACTCAGCTTATTAAATAAATACCACAACACCATCATTCTTATTGATTTGTGCTCCGTTATACGGTAAATTGTATCATTAAACATTTTCTAATAAGAAAGTTTCAATAATAACAATTTTTGGAAAAGCATAATTGAACTGTTTCAGATATAATTACTCATCAAAATTTTGGAACAAACTTCTTATATTTTCATGCTAACGGACACCGGCTGCATGTCCTCCAAATCCTTGTTCTTGATCACGTCAGCTTTTCCCTTTTTTCGAATTTTGTGCACTTCAAAAGGTGTTTAAAACCCCAACAATGACATAAATCTAATAAAAATTTGTTTGTTTTCAATAAAAATATCTCGAATAATCAATTCTTCAAAGTAAGAAGCCCAGAAATCGTGATGTTTTGTTCAAATATTAATCGCTTCTTAGCTACAGTGAAACAACAAGTTTTAAACTGGTTACCGATTGATCCTCATATTTAATTTTATGTAAAAAGGATTTGCTGCAATCTCGTTGGGAAATTACTTCATCAAACTTTTCAACCAAAACAAACATTTACTTTATTCAACTGGCTCACATATTTTTCCTGGATTTCAAGAACATTAAATAAGGTTTATTTTTTAATTCTTTTTTAAGTTACTTTAATTGAGTTTATACTGTAAAATATTTTTGGAACATATATTTACATTTATTGATGTTATAGATAGATGTTCATAACGCGCTACGGGCTCCTTGGTCTTGAGTTGTTGACGTTTCAGTTACTTACCACCAAATTGGATATATTATTTTTTAGCAAATCAACCCGGTGTCAAAATTCCCGAGGTTTCTTGTACCAAAAATGCACTACAATTCTAATCTTATTCGACAGGAGAGCAAGGGTGTCGTCAGAAATAATCATAAATAAGAGTAGTGAGTCAAGAGAACAGTATATTTTACAATTAAAGATTTAATATATAATCAACAAGTAATATGTATGAACTCTATCGCTAACAGATAGAAAAATATACAAGTTAATTATACCTAGATTAGTGCGAAGTGGTTTACAGGATTTACTTTTTATTTTATTCCGGATTTAGTAAAAAAACATACTATACAGGGTGTCTCACCAATTTGACAAAATGTAACGCGAAGAACGGAATACTTGGTATCATATTATTGAATTTCTTTCAGTTGTAGAACGTAGTTCTCCTTGTGTTCTATTTATCTGACAAGAAGCAAATGAGGATCTTCTACACGAAGAAAGTTATAACGGTTCTTGCAAAACGTTGCACCTGTCAAATATTCTATAAAATGTCAAATATCTCTGAAACGGCTAGGTTTAGATATAGGAAATGCTACATATTTTCGACTCAGAATTATATGCTCTTTTCGAGAACCCTAAAATATATAGGGTGTTCCATTTGAAATAAGCAAGTTGGTATCGACTTCCAGTATAAGCGGAAGGTCAGCTGCTTGTAATTATTTTAGTTGGATTGACCACACCGACATTAGTAATTGTCTAAATTTTCAACATTTTCTGGTGCGTACTTCTCTCTATATCGATTGATTCAGTTCCAATAATGCGAATTGTGACTATTAAAAAGTCCATTTTTAGTAAATTTTGCTTCATCTGTCCATATAATATTTCCCAAATAAGAATCGTGACCCTCAGACTTTATTAGAATAAACTCACAAAAATTCTGTCTTCTTTGGAAATCTGTTTCTTTTAATCCTTGAACCATATGGAATGAAACCGGGTGAAACTTATGTTTTAATAAGATTCCACAATTCATGAATTTCTAATAAAATCGCAAATATTTCAAAAAGTTGTAACTTTAACCCCCACAATGCTAATATCAGAAAAAAGGAAATTCAATTTTACATAACTTGACGTAAAAAATATAGGGTGTTCCATTTGACCTAAACAAGCTTTCGCGGTTTGAAGTTGACAAAATGTAACTCGAAAAACGGAACACTTGGTATGATATTATTGAATTTATTTCAGTTTTAGAACGTAGTTTTCCTTGTGTTCCTTTTATGTGACAAGAAGCAAATGAGGATCTTTGCCACGAAGAAAGTTATAACGGTTCTTGCAAACCGTTGCACCTGTCAAATTTTCTGTAAAATGTCAAATATCTCTGAAACGGCTAGGTTTAGGTATAGGATAGCTACATATTTTACATAATTTTATGCTCTTTTCGAAAACCCTAAAATATATAAGGTATTCCATTTGAAATAAGCAAGTTGGTATCGACTTCCAGTATAAGCGGAAGTGCCAGCTGCTTGTAATTATTTTAGTTGGATTGGCCACACCGACATTAGTAATCAAATCTAAATTTTCAAAATTTTCTGATGCGTGCTTTTCTCTATATCGATCGATTCATTTCCCGGTGAGACACCCTCTATTTATACTAAAAGTGTGAATCTATTAGTATCACAAGGATAAATTAGAATGATATTAGCTTTCACACTACGATATCCAAAAGTCTAGAGTGCAAATCACTTATATATTATTGGAACATAAAGCTGCATGCTGTAAGCACTAACCATTAACACAACACCCAGTATATTAATAAAAAGTATAGGCAAATGTGTATTATTGTGTATATGTTTTCACACATAAATTAAGGTAATATGATACATAATGTAAAAATCGGTCCGTGAAAGCTCGAATAAACTTTCCCATTTAGAAATAAATAAATTTGTGTATTAACATTTTCATTTCAAATTATTGTAAGTTTGCCGAACTAACATGCCCCTGTTCCCGTAATAAATTTTTATTTTATCAAATCTCCATTATCTTTCAATCGCTCTTAATAAAATATCTTAAAAGATTCCAAATGGGGTTCGCCGATTTCATCCTTTTTTATTTGTGTAACTAGCGCATAGACACAATTTGTTAAAACTGACCTTTATTTTTGAGTCATTGCATTTTGGAAATATTTAAGTATATCCGTTAAATATCAAGAAGGATTTTGCGCCAACAAAGAAGATTTAGTGTCTCCGTGTATAGAGTTTCCGTCTCTCACCCTGGGAATTCAAATACCACAGTTTTATTTATATTTTTTTGAAAAATTGCTCTTTTTGTTAACAAATTATCTATTTACCTCGATAATAAAGTATTCGCGGTAACATTCTTAATTATTTCAAAGGAACTCATTATTTTTTTGAGAATTTGCACATCTTTCAATGGTAAATTATTCTTCATTATTTTCGAGTATTTACGTATTATGAAAAATTAGTAAACATTAGTTAAATAATTTTTTTGTAAATCATTGTTAATTGAATATTTAAAAATAAATTGAGTTATTTGAAATGGTTAAAGATATTAACACAAGTACATGATTATTTAATCAAAAAAACTTAATCAAGAAACCCGGTCGGGTTACGCAGCTAATTTTCTCTCTCTCCCATGCGAAAGCGAAACGAGACCGGGCTTCATATGCAGCAAAATATTGCTTTCTGCGCCATCTGGATATTTCTTTTCCTTTATAAAAAAACATAATCATTTAACATTAACATTCATAAATACATGCGGAATGAGTTGTTTATCGTTTCATGTTTCAAATAAATACCTGTCTTTAACTTGTTGTCTTATCATGGCATTGCTAAATTAATGTTTGAATTTTTAAGTCCCCATATAAAGGATCCCATAAGTATTTTGAATACTAAAATAAGGTTAACTAAATATTTTCAGATATTCATTGGAATAATGCTAAACAAAATATTTTTTAGAAGCAACGTGAATTTGAATCCGTTGCAAGCAGTCTCTGCATGATTGATCTAATAGTTAATCTATTGGTAAATTTATTTTATGCTAACTATGTACAAAATGATATCATGATATACCATGTAACTTTTAAAACAGCTCTTCTTGGCAATGGTCCCTACAGTCGTGTCATTCTCTTTCAGTTATATATATTCTTTAAATATGTAGGAAAAACCAAATAATACTGTTTTAGGTAGAGTTAAAAGGATCTTTAACAGTAACAAATACGCTACATTACTTGGCTTTTGTAATATTCTAAGCTAGAAATGACAAGCTATATTTTACACCCGCGTCTACGACCAAAGAAACGGAATGGTACATTTTAAAATTGGAAAATGTGCGTTAGTTCTGCCTGAAAAATACATTCTTAATATTTTACTGTGATATATACATTACCCCTCAAAAATATAGTAACTTTATTACTCATGAAAATCATTTTAAAATTTCTTTACACTATTGATAGCCTTAACTGGAATATTGAAGTCTGTACCTATATTTGTAGCTAATCAGTTTTGAATAAAACATTTTAATTTACCAGTGTTGCCATACAGATAGTACAGTATTAAAATATATATTTATTTCAGTACGTCCATTTAACGGTTTCTAGTATTCTTTCCTATTATTTGGGTTTTCTACCACATGTATTATTATCCTCTTCAAAACAAATCACCGAATCTACAAAATAGTAGAATTATTGGGAAAAAAGCTCTGCGCCCGTGCCGTTTACGCCAAAGGAAAAGTCAGAGGTTATGTTTTGCAAATAATATAAATCGGAATAAACACAGAAATAATGTATTTAGCTGACGTTTCGGAAAGTAATCTCTTTCCGTTTTCAAAGCTTTTTTTTGAAGAACTCTTATTTTGCTGTGTATGTCAAATACACAGCTTTAAGATTCTGTTTATGTTATTTCCATAGATACTTACTACTTACACAGAACATAGAACTGATGATATTTTCTTTTATATAATATTGAGTTTGTTAAGTTCTTCTTTTAACATTGGTAGCCAGGTTGTACAAATATCTACAGAACAATTCGATACGCACTTATCTTCATTTAATAAGATTATTGCTGATTCCTTAATTTTTCTTTTTTTTGGTGTCTGTTTCTTTTGTTAAAATTTTTGCCGAGTCCCAGTTTATTCTATGTCCGTTTTCCCAAGCATGTTCACAAATCTTTGATTTCTAAATTTCATTCCTTCTAATGTAATTCTTGTGCTCATCCAACCTCACACTGAAAGGTCTGGATGACTCACCCACATAACATTTATCACATTCACACGGGATATTGTAAATACAGTTTTTTGAATTCTGCTCCCTGTTTATCGGTTTTGTTTTTGTTAAAATAGATCTTAAAGTCTTCCCCGCTTGAAATACCGTCCTAACATCAAATTTGTCACCTATACGGCGTAGCTTTTCCGATAGTCCGTATACATAAGGAATTATTGCTGCATAATGACGTTCAGGTTTTTGTCGTACCTGATTGTCCTTATTTTCAACATTTATGAAAACTCTATCAACAAAGGCTTCAGAATATTGATTTTGTACTAGAACCTTTTTGATAAATTTTTTCTCGTTATTTAATATTTCATTATTAGATGAAATTATTTTGGCCCTATCATATAAACATTTTACTACACCCCTTTTAACATTTATCGACTGATTTGAGTTGAAATTTAGATATCTATTAGTATGTGTTGGTTTTCTATAAACGCTTGTTTCAATTGTATTATTTACCCTTCTGATTAAAACATCTAAAAACGGTAGTTCATTCCTACTTTCTACTTCTAATGTGAATTTAATAGATGGTTCCTTACTATTTATATTTTCCAAAAAACTATCTAGTAAATCGACACCATGAGGCCAAATTGCAAAGATGTCGTCAACATATCTCCACCAGACAACCGGTTTGTTTATACAATTTTGAACATGTGTGTTCTCCATAAATATGTTGCTTAAAATTGGTGATAATGCAGACCCCATAGCCATACCAAAATCCTGCTGATAGAACTCATTGTCCAATTGAAAATAGGTTGTCTTTATACACAGCGTTAAGAGTTCCATTATGCTATTTACACTTAATTTAGTTCTAGTTTCCAAATTATTATCATTTAGTAACCTGTCTTTAGCTATTTTTAAGGTTTCATCTACCGGAACATTGGTAAAAAGACTAACTACATCAAAACTAACCATCAGGTGTGAATCATAAATATCGTTTTCATAAATTTTTTCTATAAAATGTTTACTATTTTTAATATATGAATCGGTATTTCCAGATAATTGATCAATAATTTTAAGTAAAAATTTTGCCAAATTATGACATGGTGAATTAATAGAACTAACAATTGGTCTTAAAGGAATATTTTGTTTATGTGTCTTTGGTAAACCATAAAAATGAGGAGGCTTACTATGATGTGGTGTAAGTTTCCTTCGTTCAAAATCATTAAATTCATGTTTGTATTTAAACAAAGTTCTGTAAATTTTGCTCTCTATTGACTTTGTTGGATCTTTGTTTAGTTTTGAGTAGGGTCCCTCATTTACAAGAGTCATGATTTTTGTGCTATATATATCTTTATCTATAATGACTGTGGCATTACCTTTGTCTGCTGGCAAAATTTTTATACTTTCATCGCGTTTTAAAAAATGTATCGATAACTTTTCTTCTGGAGTTAAATTATCTTTAATTTTGTATTGCTTTTCTAAAGCAATTTTTGCCCGTATGCGATATTCATTACCATTATCTGTTGGTAAATTTTGAGCCGCTCTCTAGGTTGCACTAGTAATTTTTTAAACTAAAGTTTAGGAGATTTCCCGGTAAACATTAAACTTGCTAAGCTTTTATAATATTTAACGAAACAATAACCTCAAGTTAATAAAGCTTTTTAAAGGAATATTGGTGTTGCTTTTTATTAAATCATTTACTTCTTTACAAATTATAAAATATGTCACATATTTTTTAACAATTTACTATAGCAATCCTAGTGTTATTTTGGATCAAGCCAAGCAGAATATTGTTCGCAATTAATATGCCTTGGAACGGATTGGAATGTCTTTTAGGTTTGTAACTGTCATCAAATCGACCACATTGAGAATAATTTATGTAGAAATTCCATAATGACTTGGTAATATATTATGCTATATCCTCTTGCTCTAATTTATTTTTAAAGCTTTGCTCTTGTTACATGGCCTATGTCCATTTAACAGTTTATTTAAAAACTAGTGTTTTGTGGATAGTTAGCACGACCTGTATATTTTTTGGATTCAGTTTTTGCAGGTGAAACTGTTTTCAACTAACAGAATTTTACATGTATAACTGCTAAACCATGTCACACTGTTTTATGTACTTAATTTTATATCTTAGGAACTTAGTCCTGTTTTTCTACTAACACTATTATGTATCTCATATCCGTTGTAATACAGCATTATTATCCCAGGAAACAATTTGTCTACAAAATTTAGTTACATCAGATATCTATTTTTCAATTTTTATATTTTTGTTTACTATGGAGTACATATGGTTATTTTCCTTACCTTCTCTCATTCTATATATAGTAAATCCTATAACATGTAATATGTTACTGATTTATCAATAATATCAATACGTTTTACTACTTATTTACATCTGTTAATATTTGTTGTTATGTATAAAATAGAAATTGCAAAGGCAAATCAGCTGGCATGGAAAATAAACTATTATTATAGATTCCTTTTATCGATTATATGCCACTACTTTAGTTGAGTATGGGAATCTACAAGGCAAGTTGGCGCGCTTAAATTAACCACTGACAGATGGCCATACTTGTACGATTTTTATATTTTATAGCTTTCAATTTCAATAGGGAATTAGATTTCTCACATTTTTTTGGTAGCGTTGTTTTCCAGTAAACAGGATAAAAAAGTTTACCTTATCAGTAAAACTCACCAGGAAGTCATTTGCTTGCAGCCTTTGTACTGATTCAAACATTATAATTTTTAACTGCGGACTTCAGTAATTTATATTACAATTTTTATATCCCAGTTACAAAGTGTTTAACATACAGTCTAAGAAATCAGCTTACTCGTGCATAGCTAATAATAATTCATGCATAGCTAATAATAATTCGTGCATAGCTAATAATTACTATTGCATAGTTAAAATTACTTTTGTACTGCTAATCAGCTTACTTTTGTATAGCTTAAATTAATTTCCTGCAGCTTTTGTATAGCTAGCTTAATATTTCGTGCAGCTAATTTAAATATATTTTGTACAGCTAACTAGCTTATATTTGCATAGCTAACATTGCTTAAATTTTGCATAAATTTTGTATGTGCTTATATTTGGTTAAATTTCCTACAATTTTCACCCCACTCATTGAGACGTAAATTGCCAAGAAAAATTTAGAATTCTTGCAATAAGAGACAATTGTGGGCCTGGATTGCTGTCCCAGAACCAGCCACCTGACCCATAAACCACCTAGGATACTGGTATCAATTTGTTTTTATATATATATATATTTTTTTCACATTTCAATTTGTCTCAAACCGATTTGTCTAATTTTTTTGTAATATATTTTGTCATTCATTTTAAACATCTTTTTATTTCTCTTACCAACAATTTCAGTCTGATCTATAGCAGACTGGTTATTCGAGAAAAAGAGACTATTTTGCTTATTTTACTATAGATGGTGCCCAATTTAACATCAATTTTTCTTTGTCTCCTTTTCTCGAAATAAACAGAAATCTGTCGCTTATGCTGTACATGTCAGAAAGGGTAAGTTTCTCCACTCTTACGAATGCTCTGGACCCACGGCTCTCTGCTCCGGCTTAAACCAGCTAGTCGTCCGCACATGTTGCCTCAATTCTTTCTCAAAAATAAATAATAAGAGAAAGGAGGTAACATAATTGGCGACCAACGTGTGGGGCCCGAAACAATATAATTGACGACAAATATGTAGGGCTCAATTCAATAAACATATTTATATAGTAAGAGTAGTAAGAGAGGTGAAACCCCAATTTTTGAATGTATTGCATATGAGACAAATTTTTAAATTTTTGGTAAGAAAATAATTTTTTCTTAAGTCGAGTCATATTTTTGCTTATATTTCATTTTGTCTAAAAATTTTTATTATATATATTTTTGCATATATTTTTGCTTACAACAATTGAATTCTATGGTATACAGAAAATTTGCGTCCTTAAATATCAAATATTTTACAAGTCCAAATATTTTCTTAAAATATTCTTTATTAGTGAAAGTGAAGTTGTGGAATTATACCTACCTGAAATATTATTTTGCTGCTTAAAGTGTTTAATTTGATTTATTTCTGGAAAGTTAAAATTGAAACAACAGTTTTTTTATTTGATAGATAAAATTGTTTGTGTTTTTTTTATCTCTTGACAACAGATAAGACTACATTCATTTGCTATTTAAAACATACAATTTATTGCCAGTTGGGTTCTTAACAAAAACTTTTAATTTATTTCTTTAAATTTCTTGTTAACATGGAACTTCCATTTTGTGTAAGATATTTAACGGAATCTGAGGTAGATTATGAACTACGTATTCGAAATGTTAAGGCATCTAATAAAACTTTAGATACAAAACGGATGATATTAGACAATTTATTAAAAAAGCAAAAACGCGAATTTCAATCATTAAAAGATCCTAGCTTCGATGTTGAAACAGAAAAAACTGAAATCACCAACACTATCGCTGAACTACTTGCTTTAGTTCACGATTTTTCAGCATGCAAAGAGGACACATCCTATTTAATAATTTCAAATCGTTTAATATGCCTAACAAATCGAGTGCATAGATTCGTGGTTCCGGAAGAACCGACAGAGATAAATATTAACTTGCAGGAGTTTAAAGATGATGCTATCGCATCTTGCGAGGAAATTGATGCAAGGTTAGAAATTAAAATTATTCCTAAATTAGAAAATATTTCACCTATTAATTACCCAATTGACAAGAAATATGTCCCAGTTTATAAATGGGGAATTCAGTTTGACGGAAAGTCAAATTTAAAAGCTTTTCTCGAACGAGTCAAGGAACTTGCTGCCGCTAGGAATGTATCGGAACAACAATTATTTGAGTCTAGTATTGATTTATTTACTGACAAGGCCTTAATTGTTTATCGGTCAATCAGATCTATTGTATCCAATTGGCAAGAGCTTGAAGAACAGCTTAAAATCGCTTTTTTAGTATGCGATTATGATGAAAAATTGTTAGATGAGATAAAATCTCGTAGACAAGGACAGTCAGAGTCCATAAATATTTTTGTTGCTACAATGCAAAATTTATTTAATCGTTTAGATACTGTTTTAAGTGAAGAGGAAAAGTTAAAAATAATTAGACGTAACATTTTGCCTAAATATATTCATGCATTAGCTTTAACAGATATTAAAAATACGGCCGAACTATTAACTTTATGCAAGAAAATAGATTTGGCTACACAAATGAAAAATAATTATTATTCTCCAACTCCTAAAGCATGTGTCCTCGAAACTGACTTGGCATATGTAGAAAATCCTCCATCACCTAAAAATAAAAATAATTTCAATTCTAAAAGCAAAAGTAACAAAAATATTAGTCTAAATAATAATTCGAATCAAGAAAATGCTGTTCCGGGTACATCAAATAATAATAAATTTTCTATTTCTTGTTGGAATTGTCAAAAGAAAGGTCATAGCTTTCACGAGTGTAGACAAGCTCGAAATAGGTTTTGTTTCCGATGTGGAAAACCTAATTTTACTTCTAAGACTTGCCCAGAGTGCAATCCAAAAAACTAGAAAGGTTTTCTGCTGTTTTATCAGGCCCACGGCAGAAAAATAACCCTAGAGGCCGAGTAATTTTTAATTCTAAGTTTAAAAAGCATTCCAGAAATGACTCAAATAAACATATTTTCTCAAATTTCAAAGTTAAACCTAAAACTGACATTTTTGATTGGGAGAATTGGAAAAATACAGTTCGTAATTTTTATAAAAATCATAACTTTTCTGAAATTTCAACTACCTTAATAAAAATACCTATTTTATGTCTCTTGATTTTTTTGAGTGTCTATTTTTGGCAAATTTCCTTAAATTATACAATAAGTATAATAATTTTTTTGGTGCAAAGCCACCAAAAACAATTTTTTTGGTATACCAGTAAGCAAAGCTTACGCAATTTCTTTTTGGTACTAGTACGTACCATCGTTTGTCGATATTTTTTTTCTTCGTAAATCTCTAACGAAGGGATGTATTGGATTAACTTTCAAGATTAACTATATCTGTAGACATGGCATGCTACCATTTCTACATACTTCATTTTTTTGAGTGAATTGTTTCACTCATCCGGAAATTAAAAAAATTTCCTCCCGCTCCTCTTTCGAGGATGATTCTCTTGTAAATTTTGTATATAAAATGGCCATTATTCTTTAAGTCCTTTAAGCATTATTAAGTTAAGTCCCCTATCCATTACTCTTTAAGTCCTTGATGCATTATTCATTAAGTCCTTCGTGCATTTTATTCACTAATAATTCATGCACTCCTTAATTTAAGTATCACTGAACTATATCATATATCACATATGTTTATCATTCATTGCTTAAGTACTGTACATATTATTGTAAATATTAGTTTAATTAAATTGTAGATTAGTAAAAATGTTTAGCTATATTTTTCTGGAAATATTTTCTAAAAATATTTCTTCCATTAACAATTTTTTGAGATCTGTTTATCAAAAAGATTTCTTTTTCATATCTTACCTATAAGTTATCTTACTTGTGAGATACACTGCTCTAAATTGTTATTATGTAAATATTTTCTTTAACGTTGAGAAAATTTTCTCAAATACTAACCTTTAATAAGTACGGTTCCTCACCATCGCTTGCTAGCCAGACTTTTTCTCCAATGAGAATACGCGAGTCAATCTTTTGCATAACGTACAGTATTCATTATTATCGTACAGCGGTAACTTTAGTAAAAAGTTATTTGTCTTTTATGTATTTTCCGGCTGGATCTATAACTTTCTATTTCTACTTTCTTCAGATCCACGAAGGTTCAGGGGTGGGAACAAAATAACATCCGGTAGCTTACGTTACCAGATGATGAGAACCTACAAATGTAAAAATATTGTAATTATTTCTTTTTCCTTTGTTCAACTTTCTGAACAGGAGTACTTACCTCTACTTATAATTTTACTTGTGGATTCTCATAACGATAGACAACAACACCGTCTCTTCTCTTCTTTTGTGTTTGTATTTTTCTTCTTTCTTTTTGTGCTTTCTGTGAATCCCTATACGATTCTTTACTTCAATTTGGTTTAATCTTTTCCTACCACCTTGGATAAGAAGCCATAACCTCAAAACTTTGACAACTAAAAGTTTAAAACCATAAGTTTTATATTTTTACTAGATTATTTTAATCACCTTTCTGAAAACCAGCCTTATGGGTATTCAGTACTTTCCTCTTTCTTTTCTTTCTTGTTTATGTTTCTTCTATTTGCCGTAATTAATAAAATTCTCCTACCTAGGTAAATTTAATTTTTTTCTAGCTTTTCTACTTCGCTTCACGATTTTAACTTTGATTTTTGAGAACAATTTTTCTCATTTAACTATAGTACATCTTACATGTACTATCTGATTTGTTTTGAACTATCAGTTTTAGCACTCAACGGCTATACACTTGAATTATAGGTTAACAATACCACAAGTTTTCACTTCTTGCTAATCTATATTGGCATGTAATATTACATTACATGTATCGTGGTATTAGTTTGATAAACTTCTACCAATTTTAGTACTAGCAACGGCTTCACAGTTGCTCAGACGTTATAATGTCTGTAGGATTTCGACATTAAGTCGTCTCCTTAAAATTAATTTTATCCATTTTTTTTGTCAATTTTTAAATTTCACAACACAACTTTTCACATTTTTTTCATTACTTAGTTCCGAAGATTTCTTCAGTTTAGGTCAAACACTTGCTCCCTGTACGTAGAACTTCTGGTAGAGAATGTATTTTGTCACTCATCCTTCGCTCGCTTTCTCAATTTTGTATTTTATGTTTCCTACGAGGAATTAATAATATTAAAGTATTGTTTACTTTCATAATATGTTTACGAGTAAAGCAAAGCAAAAATTTTTATAAGTACCTTAAAAAAAAATTTTTTTTCGCCAGAAGGGAGGCATTCTGTTACATGGCCTATGTCCATTTAACAGTTTATTTAAAAACTAGTGTTTTGTGGATAGTTAGCACGACCTGTATATTTTTTGGATTCAGTTTTTGCAGGTGAAACTGTTTTCAACTAACAGAATTTTACATGTATAACTGCTAAACCATGTCACACTGTTTTATGTACTTAATTTTATATCTTAGGAACTTAGTCCTGTTTTTCTACTAACACTATTATGTATCTCATATCCGTTGTAATACAGCATTATTATCCCAGGAAACAATTTGTCTACAAAATTTAGTTACATCAGATATCTATTTTTCAATTTTTATATTTTTGTTTACTATGGAGTACATATGGTTATTTTCCTTACCTTCTCTCATTCTATATATAGTAAATCCTATAACATGTAATATGTTACTGATTTATCAATAATATCAATACGTTTTACTACTTATTTACATCTGTTAATATTTGTTGTTATGTATAAAATAGAAATTGCAAAGGCAAATCAGCTGGCATGGAAAATAAACTATTATTATAGATTCCTTTTATCGATTATATGCCACTACTTTAGTTGAGTATGGGAATCTACAAGGCAAGTTGGCGCGCTTAAATTAACCACTGACAGATGGCCATACTTGTACGATTTTTATATTTTATAGCTTTCAATTTCAATAGGGAATTAGATTTCTCACATTTTTTTGGTAGCGTTGTTTTCCAGTAAACAGGATAAAAAAGTTTACCTTATCAGTAAAACTCACCAGGAAGTCATTTGCTTGCAGCCTTTGTACTGATTCAAACATTATAATTTTTAACTGCGGACTTCAGTAATTTATATTACAATTTTTATATCCCAGTTACAAAGTGTTTAACATACAGTCTAAGAAATCAGCTTACTCGTGCATAGCTAATAATAATTCATGCATAGCTAATAATAATTCGTGCATAGCTAATAATTACTATTGCATAGTTAAAATTACTTTTGTACTGCTAATCAGCTTACTTTTGTATAGCTTAAATTAATTTCCTGCAGCTTTTGTATAGCTAGCTTAATATTTCGTGCAGCTAATTTAAATATATTTTGTACAGCTAACTAGCTTATATTTGCATAGCTAACATTGCTTAAATTTTGCATAAATTTTGTATGTGCTTATATTTGGTTAAATTTCCTACAATTTTCACCCCACTCATTGAGACGTAAATTGCCAAGAAAAATTTAGAATTCTTGCAATAAGAGACAATTGTGGGCCTGGATTGCTGTCCCAGAACCAGCCACCTGACCCATAAACCACCTAGGATACTGGTATCAATTTGTTTTTATATATATATATATTTTTTTCACATTTCAATTTGTCTCAAACCGATTTGTCTAATTTTTTTGTAATATATTTTGTCATTCATTTTAAACATCTTTTTATTTCTCTTACCAACAATTTCAGTCTGATCTATAGCAGACTGGTTATTCGAGAAAAAGAGACTATTTTGCTTATTTTACTATAGATGGTGCCCAATTTAACATCAATTTTTCTTTGTCTCCTTTTCTCGAAATAAACAGAAATCTGTCGCTTATGCTGTACATGTCAGAAAGGGTAAGTTTCTCCACTCTTACGAATGCTCTGGACCCACGGCTCTCTGCTCCGGCTTAAACCAGCTAGTCGTCCGCACATGTTGCCTCAATTCTTTCTCAAAAATAAATAATAAGAGAAAGGAGGTAACACTCTGTTAGGCGTTTCCTTTACGTTCCGTTAGGAATATATATCTTCTATGTAATAATTGTTATTCTTTATAGAAGTCGCAGTACCTTGGCAATCTAATAAAAACTACAAATTTAGATTTATTTTAGGGTCGGCTAAAAACATCTGAAATTCTGAAACGTTAATTTCGAATAAAACATGAAATAGGAAATTTCATTTAATTGTTACCCGTTATTATATACAACCATTTTTCACAGGACTGTATCTAGAATGACAGTAAGTCATTCAATGTAAACAAGAAAGTAATAATTATTTGCATTTCTTGCACATACAGGGTGAACTATTAATAATAGGCCATAGTTCAGGGATAGATTCTTTAGGCCAAAATATGAAGATATAACCAAACATGTTCCTGTAAAATATTGTTGTGGAAAAGATACAGGGTGTCAAAGTTCAAATTATTATTTCGATTTCTTTGCAATAACTGAACAGCCTCTTGACTGATCTTCGCCAAATTTATTAGAGAAACTTTTTATTCTAAGAAAAAATAATTTATGTATTATATCGCGTTAGATTATAGAGGGCGCCGCATTACCTGTATCGGATGATGAATTTTTTTCATATTTTTTTTTTTGACGAAACTGTAGTACTTCTGACCAGAATATCTGATGAGGGCGTTATTTCCACGTATAAAAGGTATACTTGGTAGAACTTGATAACTCCAGACGGTTTTCGAGGAAAGTGCCGTTAAACATTCCAATAATTTTTTGGAAGACAAATTCAAATTTAATGAAACAAAGGGTATTTTTATTAAAAAGTGTGCTTTGGTACGTTTTAGTTCTGTCATTTACGTCATTTAATCATTTTATTTTGTTGTTGTGTTCGTCGAGCTAATTTCTTTAACTTCTTTATTTACAATACCTAAATATAACAATTTTTCAAATAGGGAAATGAGGGATATATGTTCTTACGCACAAAATAATTTTAGCGGACATGCTGCAGCGAGGAGATACTCATTGCAATATCCAAATAGATACAGCCAGACCATAAGATTTTCAAAGGTCTCTTTCGTCGTTTGAGAGAAACGGGTTCATTTTGCCATAAAAACGATGTAGGATGACCGAAACGAATGACTCCAAATGAAGAACTAGAAATTTTAGCTCATGTTGAGGATCCTCAAGTCAGCTCAAGTCGTTTAGCAGCGCAACAGAGGTGAGTTATTTTGTCCAAATGATCGAACGAAATTTTTCTTTTTACCAAAATGAAAGTATTCTTATGTACTTTGACATGATGTACTAAAAAATGACTTTTTTTTTAATTTAGCCGATTTTTTGTCGTTTTTGGTATATACATGCACGCGGCGATGTCCCGTCATTCTCGGTATTATAAGTATGCGCGCACAAGTATGCGTGTAATTATTCATTATAAAAATTACAATATTAATAATGAAAAGTAATTGTGAGCAGGTTTTAAATATGTAGATAAAAAAGAAACTCTCGTAGGTAAGATATATATATTTTTAAAACTCACTTGATTTTTATTAAACTTTTTACATGGGGTCTAGTAAACTCTAAACTGGCATGTGTATGAGTTGATAATGCGCGTACGATTTCCTTTCTCTCCCGCACAAAGTTAAAGTAATAGCCCAAAAACACTGTCGCGTATGTCTGCCAAGCTTCTCTCACCTATTTTGAGACAGAAATATTGCGATACACACTGAAGAAAGAGATAAATTTTAATCTACGTTTTCAATAAGTTCAGCGATTCTCAAACTCTGAAGATTTGTCATTGGTTATTTAACAATCGTCTCATATTAGAATTAAATTCATCTTTATATGAAATATATAAGTAATTTTTAGTGGTAGTGGATATTCATCCGACAAACGGACATTGCCAAACCACTATACCTAGGACTTGCAATTTTCTAGTATCTACATATTACATAAATTGTACGTCGTGGAATAGCTCAGTGTGTAAGTAAAGGAAATAATACATCCGGGTTCAAAACCCGTGGCCTACCGATTTTTTTTTTAAATTTTATTATATTAAAAGTTAAACATTTTTCTTCTAAACATTTTATTTTATTAATCCGCGCCACAAGTTTTGTTAAAACTTTCTTTTCGTTAAACATTTGTCTTGTATTATTCCGCGCGAGTTTATCCCTTGGTATTTAATGGTCTGGCTATTTATTCGTTTGTCAGACGAATATCCACAGCCATTTTTTTTATTTATTATACATTACATAGGCCATAGGTCCTCAATCCTTCGTGTTTTATTTCTTGCTAAATAAATAGTTAGACCGAACAGTTTACCGCGGTGTGCCAAAGCTGTAGTATTTTTTGCAGTCCATTCCTATATCACCTGATGATATGGGCGTGGCATATCTATAGTTTTTATCCAATAAACAGATGTACCATCTACAGTTTGGAGGGTCGCTAAGCCGGCCATTCTATTTAACGTTAAATGTGTCCGGATTTCTAAATTAGATACGTGTGTAAGTATTTATTTCGAATAACATTAAATTATTAAAATACAATATTTGGTAAATATGGCAACTAAATTAGACGTCTTAAATGAACAGTCAAAGAAGTTGGTATTAAATTTAATAGATTATTTTACAAAAGAAAAGGAAAACAAGGGACCCTTGGTACCTCTTGAACGAATTCATGAAAGAGTTTCTGAAGCCTTAAACATAAGTCTCAGAACAGTTAGCACAATTAAGCACCAACATATTAATAATGTATCCTTGAAAATAAAAAAAAACGAATTAAAAAGAAACCAAAAACATTAGATGTACGTGAAGGCGATAAAATGAAAATAAGAGAAGTAATTTATAATTTTTATGAATCGAAAACACATTTTACATTAGATACTTTGAAGGAAATGTTAAAAAATAAGGGAATCATTGACGTCTCTAAGGTATGTCTCTTAAAACATTCTGGATTTAGGTATAAAAAAGATAGTAATAGTTCAGCAAAGGGTTGTATTTTTAAGAAAATATATGGAAAACTATGACATTAACCTTCGAAGGGTTGTATTTATAGATGAAACATGGGTACTTGCCAATGGAAGTGTTCGAAAATCGTGGCAAAATTTATCAAAAAAATTGTCAAACACAAAAAATCAACTGTAGGAAAGCGATTCATTATTTTGCATGCAGGAACATCAGATGGCTTTATTCCGGGAGCAAGCTTAATTTTTTCTACTGCCAATAAAAGTATGGATTATCACGATAATATGAATTGTGACAATTTTGAAGAATGGATACAACAGCAACTACTGCCAAATCTTGAAGAACCAAGTTTAATTGTAATGGATAAAGCTTCGTATCACACCCGACAATTAAATAAACAACCTACTTGTCAATGGAAAAATCATGATATTGCAGAATGGTTAACTAAAAATAATATTCCTTTTCCTTCTACAGCATTGAAAGTGGACTTGTTAAATCTTGCTAGGAGTAATAAGAAGGAAAAAATGTACTTTGTTGACGAACTGCTGCGTGAGAATGGGCATGAAGTTCTTCGTTTACCACCTTACCATTGTCAATTTAACGCTATAGAATTAATTTGGGCTAATACAAAACAATATTATGATAATCATTTAAAAATTGATGGAACTGATAAGGACGTTTTAGAAACTTGGGAAAGGCATTAGAACAGTGTACAAAAGAAGACTGGAAGAAGTGTATCAATTATACAGAGGAATTAATTAAGCGATGGTGGCAAAGAGAAAACTTTTGGATATTCAAGTCGAACCATTAATTATTATTTTTGACGATTCTGATTCTTCTGATAGTGATGATGTCAGTCATAGTGGCAGAGATTAAAGTTATACATATTTTTATTTTTTAATACACCAATGTCAAAACGCGCGTCGAATAAAGTGTTCGAGTGCATAGTGTTCGTTGTTTGTGAAAATGCTTTATTGCTAGTGTTGTTTTGTGAAATTTGTTTTAATTAGAATTTTTATACTTTGATACATGAATGGGGAAAAGCGCGTCGAGTAGGTAAATTGTTTTAAGTGTAGTGTTCAAGTGTTTTGTATTTTAGTGTTTATGAAAATCGCTTCATCGCTGTGTTCTTCTGTGAGAATTGTTCTACTTTATTTATATTAAAATGAATATCAAATTAACAATAAATGTGTAGTAAAATAATAAAATAAATTACTACAGCATAAGACCCACTAATTCTTGTGAAAGGAATTAAAAATTCATTGCCACCGGTTAAGGTACGCAATGACGTTTCCAAACGACTAAAAATAATGTTACAAACATTGAGACGTACTACATCTTCAATGGGAAAACCTTGCGAAAAACGCAGCTAAAATCTGATTGCGTTTTCCGATTGAAGAGTACGTCGCAATGTTTGTAACATTATTTCCAGTCGTTTGGAAACGCCATTGTGTACCTTAACCGGTGGCAATGAATTTTTAATTCCTTTTATAGGAATTAGTGGTGTTAATTTGATAATTATTGACCCTCTGTTGTTAGTTTTATATTTTTATATTAAAATTGTTGTTAATTTATTATTTAGTATCTAAGAATTTTCCTTTATTTTGTTTTACCATAGAAATTGATATATTTTCTCAAGCAGAATTTACACAATTTATTTCTATTACTTCTAATGGACATTTCAGATTTATTTTTGTTATTACGTGAAATATTTTATTTTACTAACATCCTTTCCCCTATTAATATTACCATCCTCTCCTTTCCTGGCAAGAAATGTCCATACCTTCCCGTGGTTCTTGCTGAACTGTAACAATATTAGTTTTCGAACAATATTAGTTTTCTATTATTTTTTTCTTCTAATAACTAACATTGTTATTGACTTAACTGGACAATTCATTTTTTGTTATCGGTTTCAGTTGTGCCCGAGCCTATATCGGTATAATCAGAATTACACTAAAACAACGAAATTAGTAAATTCATATTTCCTAATATTTTATGATAACACCATTAATATTTTTGTATAATTATTTAGCGATTGCGTTACAGTTACAGACATATAATCATTTGTAAATTGTTGTAAACTGTTTGAGAACCACTGTGATACCTGAACTATCGAGTAAATAGTTTCTTACTTCATACGACGAAGCGACCTTTGGACCCGCCAAGTTAGAGTTTACTCGACTTTATATTGATTATCATTTTATTTTATTCATGTTTTCTTTTCCTAGTAGTTGTATTTGATGTGCTGCTGCAAGAAGTGTCTACTTCCGAATCGGTAACTGAAGTTTGGAATATTTCTTCACCCTCGTCATCGCTAAAGTCTTATACATTTGAGATATTCTCTGAAGTACAAACATCTTCTTGAAGGTTTCTTGACCATCGACAATTAACTCAGCATTTTAAAAAGTCCAAAATAAATTGAAACTGAAAAACCACCTTTAAAAATGACCAACTTTTTTCGCGAAAAAAAAGAGTTCCCACCTACTCGAAGCGAAAAACTAAGGTTATTCTTAGTTTGAACAAAACAAACTTATTTTTTTATGTCGCGTTGCACCATGTAAAATTTTCTCTGGAAATCTGATTTTCCTCCACTATTTGTGTTCTTGAATTATAAAATTAACGAAAACGAGGATATTTCATCCGAGATTAGAAAGTTACCCTAACAAGCTGAACAGCGATTAGTTCTGATTACCTGTGTATTTATCATTGCTTAAAATTGTTTGTTACCTAAGCAACTTTAAAGCTCTAGTGTTTTAAAGGCCCAATTTTGCACTCTTTTTAGTTTCAAAAACATAGATTATAATTCAGATATAATAAAAAATATTTTATTAGTTTTAAAATAAAATAACTCGTAAAATATGTTGGTTCAGTTGTTTTCAACCTGAATCGAAATATTGTATTCAGGTGGAATTTTTCAGCCTAAGATTAGGATACATTTTCTGTAAATTTTTTCGGTACCATGATCAATCAATGGAACGTAGCTCCATTAGGAAGCATTTGCGGATAGTTATTTATTTTAATTTTTTTTCATAACTACACCAGAAGTTTATAACCGATATTCTCCCGAACGCTCTCTGTAGCACACATCACTGCGGATTATAAGATATTTTTACAAATACGGTTAATTTCTAAAATAAAAAAAAATTCAAAGTTCAACTAAAACAACATTAACCTTTCATTTTTTCTAGCAATTGACACAATACTTTAACTTTGCACATGAATTGTTAATCTTTGTCTGCAATGGAATAGCTGCTATTTCAGTTGTGATTTCGTCTTTTAAATAAAATAGTCATATTTCCAAACAAAGGATTAAATCGTTATACCTTTTGCTTTACCCAATCAAATAAAATTTCTCGTAACTCAACCTGGCAGGGTTTTGCACTGAAATCATTTTAAAGTGAATAATTGAGCGAAACATTTTTTTTCGTCGTTCCGTTGAATCATTAAACAGAATTTGTTATTATAGGACCTGACCAAAGAGATAAAATTAGTACATGTTGTAAACCCTTGAAAGGTTTTGTATTATTAAAGACTGCAGAATGGGAATTTCCTAATAAAGTGAAAATGAAACTGACGAGGGTTTCAAAGATCACATGAACCGGATATTGAGGCCGGAAAGTTGGGTAACAACGGAACTGTTACTTTCTATCAGGAAAGTGGGAAATATGCGTAAATAGATTGGCCCTCTGGCCAGGACAATGCAATCCCTGTGTTTTATAATATAAAAAACCCAAAAAGGTTTTTCTTGTAACAGCGAATGAACTCTTTATTTATTTATTTGTATTTGAAACGTTGAGTTATACAAAAGATTTTTTTTCCTTGACGTTTTTGTAGTACAGAGTTACAATACTAGCTTAACACGAAAAATTTATTACTTACATTTACAAGAGAAATCTAAGTTCATTATTATATTATTATTAAGACCAGGGACTGATAATAAATAAAGCAATGTTATAATACAGATTTTAAATATAATTAGATTTAGCGATACCGTAATTCTTTTCACTAAAATCATGGTTGGTAGAAAGTTGATTGTGCTTCAAAAACAACAACACATTGTATGTTTCTAAACTGCCAGTACTCTTATATTTTTTTTAAAGTGATAATTTAGTTTTATGTTCTTTACAATTAATTAACTAAACTATGGAGGGTATCTTTTATGTGTTACACCTGGGACATATTTAGGGATAGGGTTTTTTATTGTACATACAAATTGACTAGTGTCTTCTTTCAAATTTTCATGAAATTTAATTAATTATAGTTAAGATACTTATAGTGACGTCTTAAAATCCAATGACTCTGTCTACTACCTCCGTATCGTCTTGTCGATAAAGTCGAGGCAAGAATTCTAGCGATGCACGTCACAGATCGATTCTATAAATAAAACAATACTGCCAAGAATCATGAAGTCCCATTAAACTGTACCTATTTCTGAAAAAAGCTTAATAACTGGGTGTCAATAATTACTCTTTTTAACGTAATTAATGATTAAAAATTATGTTATTATTAAAATTTCTTTAATGAGATCACTCGTGACGTGCATCGCTTGAATTCTTGCCTCGACTATAGCCGCGTAGGTTAAGCGCCAATATCCATTGGCTTGATGACGGTCTCGATAACTAGGGCCGAGTAGGACTACTACTCTTTGCTCCTAGATTATCTCTGTAGACCTGGACCGGCCTTCGTGATAGGTGGGCCCGCTTATTTCTACCAGACCCAGCCCGGAAATTGCGAGATGTGTCGTGGTATTTTCTGCGGACCTCCCCTGGTCCTGGCTCTTCAACCTCGCTGGCAGAGGTCTCTTCTGGCGCTCTTCTTGTCTTGATATTTTCTTTCTTCGCCAGCTTGTCACCCCCGTGGGTAGTCATCGGTCTAGTTGGGTTTTAGGAAGTTTTGGCTGGGATTGACTGCCGGTACGTAGGACACAGTAAAGGTGTGTCCTACCCCGGATCATCGGAAAGGTAAGGATATGAGCTGTGTAGCTCGGGAGTGTGGAGACCCTAAGTGCTTTTTTAGCACTTTCGGACTCCACGGAGCAGGTAGGACAACGGGCGTTGGACGGTATGTTGTCCGACGCCCGCAAGGAGGTTGGGTTTGGGTAGAAAAACGTCATGTCTCTGGTAGTGGTGGTCCGTCCTGGGGTATCTGAAACAGACCGGTTAGCGGGAAATATAAGTTATACTCACCCGTTGTCCAGAAGCTGTACCCTCGGCCGTTTGTGCCTCTGGGCGTGCGTAGGTTAAGGTACTCATAATTTGTTAAGTACTGGAGCAACATAAAACTTTTTATAGCTCGAATTTGTATATATGTAAATAGTTAGTTATAGATATATCTCATAAATGAACAGAAATTATTCTTTTTCTCTATTCCTACTTTTTTCTTTCTTCCTTTGAAAAAAAATCAGTGTATCTTTTAATTGTAAATGGAATTATTTTAAAAACAGGTTTTTGTATAGTTTCCTGTAAATAAAAATGAAAATTAATTACTAAGATAATATGAAGTCAATTAATCAAAACCGTAAGGATAATATAAAATAAAGCTTGCTAGATCTTATTAGGAGAACTGAACCACATCAACTTAGAAAAGGTTGTATAATCTCTTGGCATAACATCGGCCGCCCTGACCGTTTCGTTTTATTGAAAAAGTTTGTAACGCGTCGGGTGTATATATAAAAAAAAATAATTGTAAAAAATGATATAAATGAGATAAATAAAATACTACCTTGCAATATAATAGAGTTAAATAAAATAAAACATTTTTAATGGTAATGGTTAATGGTGCGAGGTGGCAATCGCGATTAATCACATGGACATCGCACCACCGGGTTCGAATCCTGGCTCCGGCACTGGCATTGTCAGAGGAAAGGGTTTTTTTTTTATACATTTATTTAACGTCGGCCTATTTCCGCTACTGATGCCTAACACCGACGCCTGTAGACGAGCTACCCCCAACCAGGAATTTTGCCGAACTTCTTCCCTTAAGAAGAGTAGGGATCTTTTACTTGCCTAACCTTTAATAGACAAGAAACCGACAGCTTTACATCGGGATGGTATATCCCCTATACAACCCTCGCCTAAGGTTCTATAGCTTCCGCGCATACACTGAAGCCGCTGGAAGATGTGTGAGGCGAGGACGCGGTCTTCGTTGAAACGGTCACCCATCCAACTACTAACCGCGCCTTACGTTGCTTTACATCGCATATCGAAGTATGCACATAGTAAAGACGCATCCACGCTCGCCTCCAGGAGGAAATGGTTGTATGTTCGCGTTTTTTCAATATATAACCCCCTTCAGCACAAGTCCCTGACTTCCGGAATTGGGGGTCGTCTAATTTCTGTGGTGTTTATTTATTTATATTTATATACTAAACAGCTAGACCGGAACGACCTACGGAGGGACGCCCTCTGCCCCCCTCCTCGCCACCTCTAAATCCGCAACTGTTTCGTATGTTTTTATTTGTGTTATTTTTACCCTATCAACCATGGTCTTCCCTGTATTGTTTACCTTAAAATGTCCTGACAGAATCCAAGTCGAGTAGCGTGTAGCCCTGTCATATCTTTTTTTGTTATCTTCTATATTCTTTTCTTCTCTTTCGCTTTTAGGTTGTTAGATATAGGTATAAGAATTTTGATAACTTATTCGAAATTTAAATGGAAGACAAATAAATTAATATGTTTTTATTGTAATAATGGACATTTAAACAAATTGTGGCTGGCAGTCCTTGACCGAACGCCACTAAAAAAACATCATATGCTTAATAACTGAATTCGACAGTGCACGTGTAAAAAGAAATGTATTTAGGAAATTGCTACAGCAAAAAATTCTGCATACTCTATCCCTGCCTTAGTTATCCAATTACAAAAAGTGTTAATGTATATACTTATATGAGATTATGTGTCTATTTTACAGTGAAGTGCTTTGTTCTCAAAGTTCTAATTGAAAAAATCTTTGCACTCACTGAGCTGCGGATATTACTAGATGGGCATATTCTAAGAATTGCTTGTAGCAAATTATTCGTGGGAGATCTCGCGGTTCCATACATTTACCCGCACCCGCACTCCGGGGTCAATATTTATTTTTCGCGCCTAACAACCTACATTTTCTTACTCTATAGAAGAGAAAAACTGCAACAATTAAGTTTTGCATGCTCAGCGTTGGCCACGTATTGCACTAATTCGTTTCTAGTACGTTGCATACTATCGTGCTATAAATTTGTATAATTAAATATTGGCAATTTCCACGTAGTAGTTGTTTACTACACCATATCTTTTAATAAAGTGCTACGTAATCAATATTAAACTAGAAGTTTATTAAAATTTTAGAACATAATGATTCCCTTCCCGCTAAGATTTTCCTATTAATTTAGGTTAAATTGACTTTACATTCTACCCGGAGGAGTTAGCCTAGTTTCTCGTTACAAAATAATACGTTTTAGTATCACATGGAGCAAAGGCTTTATTTAACCAACGAAGTTTCAAATAAAATTCTATCTATCTCGGAACTATTAAACAAGCAATGTATTCCTAATATATTTGAAATTTATTTTACCCTTTGCAAATACGAACACGAGTATATGCATTTAATCCTCACATTTTTAAAACTGTAAATATCGTTCTTCTTGAATATTGTTTCAGATCATTGTATTAGTCGTTAAATTTTAAAATGACCCTTAAAATGTTCTTCTGTCTGTTTGTCAATTAGACTGTCTCTTCCTCCGATTTAGATTCATCACATTTTCTTGACAACTTAAGAAAGTAAAGTCCTATTGCGTTGAAACTTACCTAAGTTAGTATTAGCAGGAAGAATAACACAAACACTAAAATGTTGCACAATATACTGACACACATTTCGTCCATAAAGTTGGCGTAATCAGGAAAATAATATATTATTGCTTATATCAGTATATTTTGGAATATCGTTAATATTGACTGCGTAATGAAGAATCTCATGTCGTTAGGTTAGTCATAAAATTCAGAACTACTTTAAAAAATATCCGTCCATCTTCTTGTCACGGTTCATGTAAGGATGAGACATGGTATAGAAAAGACTAGTTGTAGTGATATTTGGACATTAAGATGAACAGCCAAATATAGATATGAGTAGAGGAGACTTTTTCAGATCTATTGCAGCAATTCCACAGCTCTGATAGGAGCCCTTAGCTATAGTAACTGAAATATCTGTCCAACTAGGTTTTCGCGATGCCAGAGTATATGAGCTGAGGTTTTCTCCTCCTTTTGGTAAAATGTACATAAATGAAACGAATGAAAGAAGCTATTAAAAAAGATAACATTTTTAATCAACATGTAACCAAACATAATCTTGCGTGATACCTAATGAAAAAATGGATTTATTTAGATATTTAAATTTTACGTAAACATGTAATGTACTGCGCTAAAATGTAATATTATACAAGTTTCAGTAATCGGCATATTCGAATGCAGTCCATACAGCTAGTTCATTAATACACATAATTATTGTTATCTATGTGCTTAACTAAATCCCAAAACTCAAGTGTTAATTAAAATAATTAAATTAAAGTGAAGTTTGGAAACAACATCAGCAAACTTTACCTCAACTAAACGTGTTCCATATCATAAAGCAATAACTTCGCCAGCAATAGTTGCTTATTAGAATAAGTAAACAGAAAACAAAACACCTAACTCGACAGAATAAAGTAAACAGCAAACCCAATCCCTGCCAGAAATATTATCAAAACTTTAACACATACCTTTCTCTGGCTTCTATTAAAACAATATAATTATTATATCATCAATATGGATTCCATTTGCTATATATTGATGATTATTATTCCGCATTTCAAATGAAACTCTGCCGAATACAATCATGCCCGAAATGAATACATTTAAATTTAAATTATGCCAACAATACATTGGGAAAAACATATTTCGTAGTTAATGACATTAGCAGTAAACTAAAGGCAATATGAACTTTGATACACAATAATTTGCACCCAGTCAAGGCATATCAGTGTTTTCGATCAAAATAAAATTGTTGTAAGTGTTGCAATTTTCACATGGTTAAAATGCTCGTGTGTCAGTTTTTATTTCAAAGTGTGTAAACACCACTTTTCTTTGTCTTCAGTATGACAAGGGCTCGTAGTAACTACAGTGAAGATGGTAATTTTCCAGAGGTTAAAATGATTTGGATCTCGGACAGCTATAGACTCTGTAACACATTTATATAACTGTGAAATTTAATCTTGAAAAGTATCAGTAAGAAGTAAGTAAGAGTGACAAGTTGAGGAGGTTGTTCTCAATTATCTTAAATAAATAAAGCAGTATCGCGCCACCGGGTTCGAAATGGTTGAATGTCCGCGTTTTTTCTGAAACATTTATAATCAGCATAGAGTGTATACACGACATAGTAGCAAAAAGACTGTGGCTTTATATATAAGCACAAAATTTGTCTACACCAGCATGCGAGATAAAATTGCTACCAGGTATTTGGTAACTTCTTAAAATAACATTTTTCAATACTTTAACAATAAATGTGGTAATTTAAAAAAAAAGATATTTCGAACTAAGCGACAAAACTAACAAGAAATTGTATTGAAATCACGAATATTTTCGTTCATGTCATTAATTTATGTACTTATCTACGACATGCAAATTTTCTATCTTTGTAAATACAAAGCGTTTGTGAGCTAAAAAGCAGAAAGCTACGTGGCGGCGGTGACGGTGGTGGTTTTATGCCATGCATTAGCTTTTGTTGAAAATATTTTTTTCAAAAAGTTAATTACATATGTTTATCTACAAGAAAAAGAAATCTATGAATCAATCTGCGAAATTTCTTGAAACTTGGTAAAAAAATTGTAATTTCTTTATGCAAACCCATACAAGTATACCTACTTACTTGTATTTGATTTTTTATTCGACTAATGTGTTTCAAAATTCTATTAACCAAGATAAATTGCTTCGAAGATTGGCGGAAATAATTAGCCAGGAAATTAATTATTTTTTACGACGCAATGCAAAGAGTTTATTAAAAACTAAAGCTTCATGAGGTAGGCCAATGTTGTGATAAATAAGTATCGGAAATTAGTTAGGTAACGACTTTTTAAGTGCACACTTTAATATAGCGCGAATAATTTTAAGTGATTTGGTTTCTTCGAACCACGGCTATATATTCTAATGATATACTATAGACTTCCTGGATATTGCTTATAATTTATTAATAATTACAAACTGCACAATGCCCTAATCCTTAGTTTCATTATTCTAATTGAAATTAAGCTTTCTGTTGTAAAATGCATTGCTTCTTTCTATAATGGATGCCAGCAGTATAATCGTGGTTACATTATGAAAATTAAATTTAGATGATGTATTTTAATGTTATAAATATAAGTTTATGAAATATACAGCGAAGGTATTCCTTAACGATTATTTGATGTCTTCGCATAAGGATATAATTGCCACACAATTTTCTAGAACTGTGAATGAGGAGTAATTACGAAACATGAAAAATTTTTTTAGGAAGAAGCAAAAACTGATATTAATTTTTATTTATTTATTTATTTTGGTTACGACTGCCCAGACAGAAATCCAATTATAGGGCAGGAATTTTACAAACATAAAAAGAAAACTAAATAACTCAACTAAAGGAAACAATTAAATGATAATAAAAATTATCAAAATAAGTATATGATTAGTATAGTCCTAAGAGTTGTAATCTAATAGTTTAGAAGCTATAGTTGTTGTGCTGAATTGAGAACCACATTTCGCATTTTGGATATACTAATATTAAAAAAATATATAAATATTATTATATAAAGAATCATAGTTGGAACACATACGGTGCAGGGGAGAAAATAACAGCAAATTTGTTCTTGGTGCAGGCAAATAGAATAGAGACGAATGCGAACGAGTCTGCAAATTAGGAACATGAAATCTAATGCAACTAAGAATTTCAGGGCAGTTAATAGGGCCATTTAAAATCTTAAAAAGGAATACAAGAGAGTGATACGTCCGACGTAATTGAAGATCACTCGTGTTGAATCTATGTAATAAGTCACAATGTGGAAAACCTCTCTCTGGATAATTTCCAGAACTTTTGAACCAGAGGTATTTAAGAAAACGCCTCTGAGGTTTTTCAATGCTATATTTATGATTTTCATAACCAGGACTCCAGACTATTGAAGCATATTCAAGTCTTGGCCTCACGAATGAACTAAAGAGAAGTTTCGGTGTATTTTCGTTAAATTCTTTACAATTACGGATAATGTAGCCTAAAGTTTTGAAGGAATTAGCGGTGATTTGATTGATATGGCTAACAAAAGATAACTTTGGATCATATATTACTCCTAGATCTTTGAAATGACCACAGCTCTTCAGTTCATCATCATCAATTGTATAGATAAATTTTATTGGATTTTGTGCACGAGTGTATGTCATGAAGCTACACTTTGAGATATTTAACTGTAAATTGTTTACGTTACACCAACACTATAGTTGTACAGGATCGTTTTGCAAATCAACACAGTCTTCTGCACTAGTGATAGATATATCATTTATAAAAAATTTAAAGAGCAATGGCCCAAGCACAGAACCTTGGGGAACACCTGAATTCGCTGAGATATCCATAGACCAAAATCCACGGTATTGTACATTTAGTCGTCTATTTACCAAGTAGGATTCAAAAAAGTTTAGGAAGTGCTCAGTTAGTCCAAATTCGGATAATTTGTTCAGCAAAATTCCCTGGTCCAGTCTGTCGAAGGCTTTAGAAAAATCTGTATAAATGACATCTACTTGGCCTCCAGCATCCAACTGTTCAGCTGTGAACTGTGTGATGCACACCAGATTGCTGATGGTAGAGCGATTTGGCACGAATCCGTGTTGATCGAGGCAAATTTGAGATTTGACATGATTAAAGAGAATATCGTATATTACGTTTTCAAATAATTTACTAAAATTGAACAATATTACTATTGGTCTATAGTTTTCAATAGCACATCTATCATTTTTTTTTAATACCGGATAGATCCTAGATATTTTCCAGACTTCTAGAAAAGTAGCAGTTTAAATAGACAAATTAAAAATACTAGCTAGCGGTTTTGCAAATAAAATGGCACAATCTTTAAGGAGAAAGGCCGAAATACCATCAGGACCTGTAGTGGTTTTGAGCTTAATTTTATTAACTTAATGTAATGTCTGCACCATATGCTTTTTTGGAAGGTTTAAATCATAATTAATTACTAAAGATAAACAGGGTGATTCAAAAGAAAGTACATTAAATTCACCTGTAGATTGGGGCGCCCCAAAGATGAAGATTTTCCTAATAAATTTTTTTCCTACCACGCCTCCTAAACGTGTTACAGCCTCTTTAAGTGTTTATCTGGCAATCAGTTTTCTTCTAATAACCTTTAAATGGATTTACGTGCGATGATCAAATTGAGGATCCGGGTCTTTATTTTGATGGGCTACATGCTCATTAGAGCAAGTTCGTACTGGCATGCATGTCCTGTACAGAGTGGTTCGGTAAAGATCAAGGTCAAATATTTGTTGTCTTGTGTTGTTGTTGATTGTTGATATCTTATTGAATTTAGAAACTTTTTTGGCTGTTGCAATTTTTCATCCAGTTAGGCCGGTTTCGGGCAAATTGCAACAAAATTAGAAACATACTGAAGTAATTTTATTGGCATTTTTATTGAAAAACAAAGGCAGCGTTTGTCATTTTCTAAGTTATCAGATTTTGAGTTGTCTAATCAAGCAGTGCAATTTTTGAAGTTATTCATCAAAAAAATGGTGCGCTACACTGTCGAATATAATATCAATATGCTCTTTAATCATGCCAAGGAAATGCAGCAATTGCAGTAAGGGAGTAGTCGATATCCCATCCGTCGTGTTCCAAATTTAAGAACTTTTCTTGGGGTTGAAAGGTTTCACGTAGAAACCGGACAAGTATTAATCACTACACCTAGACTAGGAAGGTCAAAGAATATCCGAATCCCACAGGTTGAAGAGACCGCCTCTTCAACATGTGGGGGGTGGGGAGGCAGTTGAGGAAGCCCCCGAAATTAGGACTCGAACCCTGGGTCTACAAATGGGACTACGCTAATCCTCTGTGTGGCGAATATTACATGATCAACAGTTGCATCTCTTTCACCACACTAGAGTGCAAGAATTATTACCCAGGGACTTCCAACCAAGACTAGATTTTGCCCAATGGTTATTACAAAGCAGATTGACGTGCGATGATCAAATTGTGGATCTAGTTCTTTATATTGATGGGCTACATGCGGGCGGAAAAGGGTGCAAAACTGGATTTGTTATTATACCTTCTCCAAAGTTAAACATAATATTTTTAGTCGCAAACTCCTCTATAAATCCTTATTTTACTATAAGGAACCTAACCAGACTGCAACCAACAGCTACTCTCCGGGCTATGTGCCCCGCCGAGCGCTGAATTACAAGTTACAAGCCTGGCGCGTTAAGTGTAATAATTGCATATTACCATCAAAACGCTAATGCTTCGATTGCAACAAACACCAGCCGAAAGACTGATCCTACTTAAAGGAGCTCCCTTGCCAGTCGTCACACACCACTTGCAGACTGCAGTTTCGAGCTGTTGGCTCTCGTCAGTGCAAGGTAGGTATGCGACGACCGACATGAGAATCCTTTGACTATAGTACATCTCGGTATTTTTACAATAGCGACATGTAAAACAGCCAGCAGGCGCCATCCAGCGGTCCAGTGTCTGTTGCAATCGAAAAATAAATAGCCTGACTTGGCTTAGCATAGTCCTATACCTATCAAATAAATTTGGAGCGATTTCAATATAAATTTAAACAGTAACAAGTCCACGACAAAAAGATTTAAAAATATTATAACATACTATGATTTTAACAATCGTGGAAAATACTCGACTCATCAATGCTTCATTTATTCTAATTGACCTGGCCATTACTAATGATATTAACCTGAAAGAACTGCCATGAAACCTACCAAATTTATCAGATCATCAAATCCTGGAAGTGGAAGTGACGCTCAAGAATATCAAAACAATAAAGGAAATAGATGTACGTAAGAAATCGTAATAAGGAAAATATTTGACAGAATTTAAAAAAAATTTAGCTGTATAGTTCTAATGGAAACCTGGAACATAGCAGATAAAGATTTCTTTAGGCTCCAGGGCTATGAAATTATCGAGAGTAGCAATAAAATAAATCAGAATGACGGTATTGCAATATACATAAAATTTTTTTTTACAGATTATGAATATAAAAATATTAAAATAGGTGTAACCAATGCAATAAACTTGGAAATAAAAATAGATAATTATAAAATTAACATTCTTGCCATTTACCGGTCACCTTCTACGTCTGAATATGATTTTATTGAAAATTTGTCAGAACTTTTAGGCACTTACAATTTCAACTCATTTGATCACTTCTTTATTATTGGTGATATAAATATTGACATTAAAGGAAATAGAGGAAATTTAGATTATGTAGAAGAATATCTAAATCTGCTGTCTGAAAAAGGATTTGTATCTCTAATAAATAAAAATACACGGGTTACAGATACTTCGGCTACATGCATAGACCACATATTCCTCAAATCCAGAAGCTGTATACCTATTGAGAGTGTAATTTCAGCAATAATAAAAACAAATATTACAGACCATTACTCAGTCATCTCCAAAATCAATTATAAAGAAACAAGTAATTGTGTTAAAGAATATTGTGGTGAGTCATATAAAAAAATTAATAATGAAAAACTGATACAGCTGTTAACTAGTGTGTCCTGGGATCAGGTGTATAGCTGCCGGGATCCAAATAAGGCTTTTGACAATTTTTTTGAAATATTCTCAAAATGTATCTCGGAATCAACACAAATTATAAAATTGAACCCAATAAAAAGGAAAAAACCATGGATTACGCAGGGATTAGTTATTTCAACCAAAAACAGAGATAAATTGTTTCAAAAACATATAAGGCATCCCCAAAATGAACAATTTAAACAGGACTACATAACTTATAGAAACAAAATTAACTGTTTAATAAAAGAAAGCAAAATATAATAATTTTAAATCCAAAATTGACACTAATAAAAACTGTACTAAAGCACATTGGAATGTCGTAAGAGATTTTTCGAATAACTACAAAAATGAAGACAAAAATATAGATAAAATCATAACAGAAAACGAAGATGAAGTGAAGAAACAGGTAACAAATTTAACACCCATTTTTCTCAAGTAGGTGAAAAACTTGCTTCTAAAATATTGCAGGTACCGATGCTAAATGAAATTGTGAACTTCCCCATTCTATGTATATAAATTACACAAATGTAACAGAAATTAAGCAAATTGTACTAGAACTAAAAAATAATAAGGCACCAGGTCCAGATGGTATAAAAAATTAATTATTAAAGTCAACAATTGATACAATTGTGGATCCACTGTGTTTTATTATAAATAAATGCATTGAATGTGGAGAATTTTCCACGCATTTTAAAAAGGCAATCATTAAATCAGTTTTCAAAGCAGGAAGTAAAACAGATGTATCAAATTATCGTCCAATATTTTTAACCTCTTCTTTCGCAAAATTATTTGAAAAAATTATAAAGTCACGTTTAGTTGATTATCTAAATAAAAATAAAATTTTATCTGATATGCAGTTTGGATTTCAAAAAGACCTTTCAACCCAAGATGCAATAGCAAAAGTGACATCTATAATATACGATGCTATGGATAACAAGAAAGCATGTCTGGGTGTTTTTGTTGATTTAGCAAAAGCCTTTGACACCGTCAGTCATGGACTTTTGCTAGAAAAACTTGAAAACTTTGGAATTAGAGGTAATGTCTTAAAATTATTTAAAAGTTTTTTGGAGGAAAGGAAACAAAAAGTTGAAATAAAAATGTCTTAAGCAAAGAGCAAACTGTAACTTATGGAGTACCACAGGGTACAGTTCTAGGACCTGTGTTGTTTACTATATATTTAAATAGCTTACTTACATTGAATTCTTCTGGAACAATAATATCATTTGCTGATGATACAGTTATTTTGTATACTGGGCATACCTGGGATGACGCGAGACATTTGGCTGAAAGGGATTTAAAGAAAGTTTTTGATTGGTTTAGTGCGAATTTGCTAACAATAAATGTAGATAAAACTAAAATTATTCCCTTTACGTCTTACGAGAAATATCTACCTGACTACAGCACCATATCAGTAAATAATCTTTTAATTTCACTAACTCGATCTATTAAATACCTTGGTATTTTTATTGACTCGCATTTAAGATGGAATATACATGTAAACAATACAATAACAAAAATTCGAGGCTTAAAAAAATTCTAAAAATCATATATTTTAAACCCTTCCTATACTCCACGGAACAATTATTTTCGGAACTTAATATACTAGATTTGCGGCAGCTTTACGCTAAGAATATCCTGTTATTTTTGTCCCGAAATAAACAGTACATTAGTAGGATAAATCACGAACGTAATACCAGAGAACTAGAAGCGGCTCACTTTATTATACCCAGGACTCATAAATGTATTGGTCAAAGACACTTTGTTTATATTGGGCCGACATTGCTTAATATTTTGCCGATATCTCTAATAAACATAAAAACAAAACATCTTTTCAAGAAGAAAGTATTAGCGTGGATGACTTCAAATGATGGAAATATGCTCTATAATATTATTGATCCCATGTAGTTACTAAATTAACTATACTTTGATTATGTATATCTCCTTGTGAATATTAATTTCGGTATTTTCTGTTTTCTTATTGCAGTAGTTGTATAGTGTCTAATCAAATTATTAAAGAATCAATACAGTTATATGTACAATTTAGTTTCTGTTCTCTCTCTTGTTTTACAATCACTGTTGTTCAGTTATTTTTCAGTTTATTTACTCTTTCTTTGCATCTTAAGGAGGTGTAACCCATAGACAGGCTTATATAAGCCTAAATGGGTCTTCCATATTTATTTGCAAATTAAACCTCAAAATTGCGTATAAAAATAATTTATATATTGTATAATATTGTAATACATTGTATAACATAAATGGTTAACACATTGTACACAAAATGAAATTTTAGTTACTGATTATACATACCTGTAATTTTTGTGTGTATTTATTTGTGAATAAATAAATTATTATTATTATTATTATTATTCTTATTATTATTATTATTTAATGGAGAATATTATGTTATCGGTAAATAGAATATTCCCTGAAAAGAGAACTTTAATTATAATTACACTTAAAATTAAAACATGCACAGAAGAGAAGAAACGAGACCAGTTAACAAGATCAGATTACCACTGGGAAGAAAATAAGAAAAAAAGAAATTAGGTGACAACATTAATACGGTAAGAAAGGGTAAAGTATCGTTAAAAGAACATTGATGAATGTAGAGGTGATAACAAAACGATGTGGCGTAGCATTAAAGAATTAATTAGCAAGATGGAGAGAGGATATTTTGATAAGAATTAAAACACACTGAAAGAAAACTTTAACAATTCTTATCATAAAAGTATTAAAGGCATAATTAAGAATATTGAGGATAAAGCGCCTTTGATTTACAAATAGAAGTAATAGTTCAATTAATAAAATTAATAAAACACACAGGACTTTAAATTTACTCTCTATTCAACTGTCAAGTACTCATAGTACAAAATAAAAAATAGAACACATTTAGTCCAAATATTTTGAATGTTTCTATTGTTTATTATAAATTGTTGCAGTCTGCTGTTTCTTAAATCTTAAATAAAAAGTTTTGTTGTTCTAATACTTATTTTAGATGGAAGGTACTTAACTTTGCTATCAAATATTAATCTTTTGTAACACATAAGAGGTTGATTTTCTACTTTTTTTTTTTTTTTAGTACCATAAGTCTGCTTGCCGTGAAGATTATTCTCGAATTAAAGGGTATAGGAATAATCATTCTACTTCGTGTAGCAATTTTTCGATAACCATAATTCCTCGTTCTCTAGTCTCTTCTGTATTAAGACCCAAAAAGCTTCATTAAGGTATCATAACATTTAATATTTTTCTCGTAATTACTTCTATATGAAAAATTGCTAAAATAAATTCACGTTTTCAGCAACATTTTATTAAATGCCCTCATATTTAGGAAAAGTTGAGATTAAAGGTATCCTGAAAATATTTTTATTCTGTTTCCCTGACGTGTGTAAAAATAGGCCATAAAATAAATCTTCGAGTATATCACTTAACTACACTCGGGGTTCATTACGGCGGACCTAAATTTCTCCGGTCGAAGTAATGCGAAAAAGAACTGCTTCATTAAGGTCTTCTTTCACATATAATGCTCTGCATTAAAAGGAAATATAAAACCAGAAAAATGTCTATGTATGTCCAGAACCGGCAATAAATATCAGTTTATGTCATGTTTGGCTTACTTCTTAATAGTTAAACATATATCACAAAAGATTTTTAAATAAGTATTTAAGATATTTGCAATCTTTCCCTTGATTTTCTAATTAATATTAATTGTAATTATAAGTAGGTGGAATGGTTAAACGAATAATAGTTGTTAACAAATTAATAAAAACTCAGTCAACCACTACTTTATTTACACGCGAGAGCTCCATAGAAAAATTGTATAGTTTAATTTGCATTTATAGCCCAAAAATATTATAACATAGAGAAAAAAGGACAACGAAATTTCACACTTCTTATACAATCACGAGGGCATATTTCAAATTATAATGTTTTGTTTATTATAATAATAATAATAATAATTTATTGTCCATGCGATCATACAAAAAATGATATGGGACAAGTCAAGAGACAATAATGACGATACAACAAAGCATAATATTAAGGTATAAATCAGTCAAAGTACAATACAATTGTAAAATAAAATAGTAATACAGATTAAAAAACATATGTGTAAAGGACAAAATGCATAAGAAATGAATAAAAATATAAAAACAAGAATACAAGAATGAACAATTAAAATACAAAAAATCAGATATGGAATAAAAACAATTATCTACTGAAATATTTTTTACAGCATTTAATAGAATTAATTTTTTTAATGTGGTGTGGAAGCTTATTGTATAATATGATTCCCATGTATCTCGGACTTTTCTTATATATTGACAATGTATGAATTGGATTTAGCAAGTCGTTCAGAAAGCGAGTTTGATATTCATGGAAAAAGTTATTCCTTATAAAATCTTCAAGATGGAGTCTTACAAATACTACTATTTGTAATATATACACGCATGCAACTGGTAAGATTTTTAGTTCCTTAAATGTATATATGCATGAAGAATATTTGCTTGCACCAGTTATACATCGAACTACCCGTTTTTGTATTTTAAATACTCTATCAACATGGTGTGAAGAGCCCCAAAAAATTATACCGTAAGTTAATCTAGAATAAAATTGAGCATAATAAAATGACAAAATAACTGGTCTATTCACAATATCACTCAGCCTATACAATTCAAAGCAAACCGATGCCAGCCTTTTACACAAAACATCAACATGATACTCCCAGCTCAGAGCGTTATCAATATATACTCCTAAAAATTTAGTTGACTTTACTTGTTCCAGAGAGGTACCATCAAATTTTAATAAATTGCTTGCATTATATTGCATTATTCTAGGAGTAAATTGAATAAACACTGTTTTGTTTTTGTTTACTAGCAGCTTATTTTTCTGAAACCATGCTACAAGCTTGATTAACACATTTTGAGCAGTCTCCCTTAGATTTACCATGCCAGTACCCCGACATAAGTAAGAAGTGTCATCTGCAAATAGAGTTAGGTTATTATCTCCAACAATTCTTGGCAGATCATTCACAAATAATACAAACAATAATGGCCCCAGGACTGAGCCTTGGGGCACTCCACGAGACAAATTCAATACACTAGAAAGATGACCATTTAATGAGACTTGCTGCCTCCGATCAGAGAGATATGACTTTAACCAGCAACCATAATGGAACCTAAAACCTTATTTATATAATTTTTGTATCAATATCTCATGGTCAACAAGATCGAAAGCTTTACTTAGGTCCAGGAATATTCCCATACATTTCATATTGACATTCAAATTCTCATATAGTTTGTCTAAAAAGTCCAGAATAGCCGACTCTGTCGATCTGCCCTTTCGAAAACCATGTTGCATATCGCACAAGATATTGAATTTCGATATGATTGAAGCCATTCTATTAAACATGACGCTCTCCAATATTTTAGAGACAGATGATAAAACTGAAATAGGACGATAATTATCGAAGGATGACCTATCATCTCTTTTGTACAAAGAAACGACCCTAACTGTTTTCAGCACATCAGGAAATGAACCTTCAGCAAGTGACCTGTTAATCAGATATGTTAATGGCTGCAAAATATGGTAAACTATAGATTTCAGCATGTTGGTGCTAACATTGTCAATACCACAAGAATTAGAAGATTTTAGACCCATAATAATATTGAATAATTCGTTTTCAGAAACCGGTTCCAAAAATAATGTTGGATAATTATTCAGTAAATTAAAATTGGTATCAAATTCATCATGAGTTACTGTAACAGTATTAGGTAGTTCAACAAAATACTGATTAAAGTGGTTAGCTATTAAGTTAGTATCACATATTAAATCATTATTAATTAACATGCTATCAATGTTGCTATACTTGACTATATTGTTAGTTATGTGATTATTTATGATTGACCATGCAGCTCTAGATTTATTTGAGGAACTGTAATACAATTGGTCATTATGTAATTTTTTTGCCGCCTTGATGACATTACGATAAATTTATACGAATTATAAAGGCGCTTATCTTCCTCTCTGTCACTTTGACTCATTGCTTTGTACAAAAGTTTCAGTTTCTGAGACGAAATTTTTATGCCTTTAGTTACCCAATTTTTAGTACTTTTCTTTCCTGTGCCATTTTTTAATACAATAAGCGGAAAACTGACATTAATATAATAAAGGAGACTACCCAAAAAATGCTCAAACCCACCATTCAAATCTATAGCATTAAATGTGTCGGACCAATTTTCTTTGCTTACATGTTGTTGAAAAGCTTCATAATTATTTCTAGTAAACAACCTAGTTTTAACGTTGACGGTATCGTGATTTTTGCTCAAGGGTACTTTGCTATGAAGTATTAGTGCAGTATGGTCAGATAACCCATTCTCAGAGATCTTACAATATTCTCTATTTATATTCACTATTCAGTAAATAACTACAGTAATATGTATGAACACAGAAAAGAGCTTTAAAATTTTAAGAAATCATAGAGATAACGCATAGTGGTCATAAAACCATCAATGCATACGAAAGGGGAATAGATTTGACTGTCGCCTGATACATGATTTGCAATTTATCCCGACAAATGAATACCTAAGTACTTGTGGTTCTACCAAATACGTATGCTGTGTCTTGTTATGACAGCCTATAAGTTGTTAGTTGTTCTTCGCAGCTATTATACTGTTCCTGAAATTATGTACCTCACTTGTTATATATGAAACTGTAAATAATGCATATTTAATATACATACTTAACAATATTTTTGCTGCTTTGTTTCAAGTTTTCTGGACTAAAACCTCACAATTTGTCACGGATTGGTCATATTTTTATTTTTAGTTTATAATCACATACTGGGTGGACCATTAATAATATGCCATAGTTCAGGAACAGATTCTTTTGGCCAAAATATACGGATATAACCAAATATACTTTAGTAAAATATTGCTGGCTGTGGAAAAAGGTACAGGATGTCAAAGCTCAAATTATTTTTTCGTTTCTTTGCAATAACTTAACAGCCTTTTGCTAGAGGGACTTTTTTATTATAAGAAACAATAATTTATGTATTATATTCGCGTTAGATCATAGAGGGCGCCCCAGGACCTGTATCTGATGATGAATTGTGGTACTTCAGACCAGAAAATCTAATGAGGGCATTATTTCCACGTATAAAAGGTGCACTTGGTAGAACTTGATAACTCCTACCGTTTTCGAGGAAGGTGCCGTTAAACATTTCAACAATTTTTTGAAATACAAATTCAAATTTAATGAAACAAAGTGTATTTATTGAAAAGTGTGCTTTAGTTGCGTTTTAGTTCTGTCATTTACGTTATTTACGTCAATTAATAATTTTATTTTGTTCTTGTGTTCCTCGAGCTGATTTCTTTAACTTCTTTATTTACAATGCCTAGACATAATAATTTTTCAAATAGGGAAATGAGGGATATGATATGTGTTTACGCACAAAATAACTTTAGCGGACGTTCTGCAGCGAGGAGATACTCATTGCAATATCCAAATAGAATATAGCCCGAAAATAAGATTTTCAAAGATCTGTTTCGTCGTTTGGGAGAAACGGGTTTATTTCGCCATACAAACGATATAAAACGACCGAAACGAATTACTCTAAATCAAGAACTAAAAATATTAGTTCGTGTGGATGAAGATCCTCAAGTCAGCTCAAGTTGTTTAGCACCGGCAACAGGGGCGAGTAAACAATATTACTAAAAGTCTTCCGTAAAGAACGCTTCTACTCATATCATCTCACTCCTGTACACAACTTACTTCGAAGGAATCTTCCACAAGGGCTACAATTTGTTCTAAATAAACACAACAGGGATCTAAATTTTATTAAGAACACTTTATTCACGACGAAACAACTTTTACGTTTTTAACTGGAGAAATACCCATTACTGGGAAGTAGAAAATCCTCATGCCGTTAAAGAAAGGCATTTTCAACAAGAATTTAAGATTAACGCTGATCAATTATTGACACCATCTGTCCTTCCTCCAAATTTAAATCCAAAGTCTTATCTGTTTTTCTTCAAAATACTCTTACTGATATATTACATGCTTTTATGCTAGACATACGGAACAGAATGTGGTTCAGGCAAGATGGTGCTCCCCTAATTTCTCCGCTGAAGTCAGGAATTATCTTGATGAGACTTTCCCACGAAGATGAATCGGTCGAGAAAGTAAGTTTGCTTGGCCACCAAGGAGTCCTGATTATAATTCTTTGGATTATTATGTGTGAGGACATATGAAGTTCTTAATCTATTCAAATACTATCAACTCAAGAGAAGAACTGTGGAATAAAATACAAAACGCAGCGAATTTTATTAGATGACAGGAAAATGTATTTTTTAATGTAAGAAAATCTTTTATGAATATAATAAGAAAAGGCGTAAAAGTAGATGGAGACCACATAGAACATTTACAATAAGTTGCAGCAATGGGGTTTTTGCATGGAGGGAAAGTTTATGTCATTAAGTCCACTTTTACGTTATTCCTTGGTCTTCTAAAAAGATCAAATCCTTATTTTAGACAATCTCTTGATGTATGTATTTATCTCAATACCATGAAAATAATCCATTAGTTCATAAGAAAATGAAAAAGGGTTTACGCTGTTATTACGATTTTCTTTTCTCTTACGTTTTGTACTTTTTTCAATAAATATACTTTGTTTCATTAAATTTGAATTTGTCTTTCAAAACATTATTGACATGTTTAACGGCACTTTACTCGAAATCAGTTGGAGTTATCAAGTTCTACCAAGTATACCTTTTATACGTGGAAATGACGCTCTCATCAGATTTTCTGGTCAGAAATACCACAACGTTTCGACAAAAAAAATGAAAAAAAAAATTCGTCATCAGATCCAGTTCCTGCGGCGCCCTCTATAATCTAACGTGATGTAATACATAAATTATTGTTTCTTAGAATAAAAAAAGTTCCTCTATTTTCGCGAAGATCAGTCAAGAGGCTGTTGAGTTATTGCAAAAAAACGAAAAAATAATTTGAACTTTGACACAATGCGTGTTTTTCCACAGCAACATTTTACTAAAGCATATTTGGTTATATCCTCATATTTTGGCCCAAAGAATCTACTCCTGAACTATGGCCTATTATTAATGGCCCACCCTGTATGTCTTCTTTCAGTTTCAAGGAAATGAAGCGCCAGTTCATGCGGCATTTTCTACAATTTATGTGTTGTGTTCGCAGAGGCGATAGCTTAGATGAAAGTCCGTAATATGTGACGGAGGGCCAAAGGACAATTATCGAAAAAATGGTCATTCAATATTTACTAGAGAACTTTATGTGAATTTCAATCCCTATGTGTGAATTTTAAATACACATCTAACTCTCCAAATTCTCCATAGATTTTGGCTCACTTCACGGCACATTTTCTTATTTTGGCACATTTCCGGGGAACCAGATTTTTATCAATAACTTCTGTACTAGAAACCTGCAGCACTGATGAGGCAATGGCTGCCGTAACTCTTATCTAAAACACCAAATCTGTCACAAGTCTTTGAAAGCAAAGCCTAGCCTCTGCTTTCAGAAGAGAGCTTTTTGATAGGAGTTGCCGTTGTTTCGATTTGCTTGAGTGGCTCGAATACTGATGAAAAAGAGACATGAGCCCCTATGTGCTTTCTTTTTGAGACTTAAACTTTAGAATTTGGCTAAAATAATTTCCTTTTCAATGTGTTAGTTCGTTTTTTCATTGTAACAGTATCTATGCTTCCAATTAACATTTTCCTAGTATATAGTCTATCGTTGTTCGATCAGAAAACTGTGCTCTCCTATAGACAATTTGTCTCTCTACTATAAGTTCATTTAGAGATGCTGTTACATTTTCAAGATGAAGTGTCAAACAAAACTCTACTGGTGGGGCAGAATTCTTCTAATTTCTTCTCGAGTATTTTTGGATGAGATTCTGGGAGATTTTTGCATTTAAGGTGATATACCTACAACATAACTCTCACTCCTTTATATTGGATATTAGGAACAGAAGCTTTACCCCATAGTTCAAAAATCTTTGCCACCATAATGGCTCCTATTTCCTTATACGTGGGCTCTTTATTTGTGTCATGGTCATGGTGGGTGAATACTCACGATTATTAACCTTTTTTAATGATAGTTTTCACCATTTGGATTTTTCCCGTTCGTTTTAGAGCATTATTTAAGAACGTGGCAACATTCCAGAAAATATGTTGGTCGGTTTTATTTTACGAACAAATATAGTCAGATTTATACAGGGTGTATTGTTTTACGTCAAGTTGTGTAAAATTGAATTCCCTTTTTTCTGATATTAGTATTGTGGGGGTTAAAGTTACAACTTTTTGAAATATTTGCGATTTTATTAGAAATTCATGAATTGTTGTAATCATTTCATCAAAATGTCCATGATTAGAAACAATCAGTCATTATCTTATGTCAAAATATGCCAGCATGTTTAAATTATATCAACGAAAACTTTTTAAATTTATGGAGAATGTGAAAAAGTAATATCAAGAACTTGCAGCACATTTGCTACTCGATATCCACAAAAATGCAAAATAACACTAACACTCTAACATGCGTATTAATCGAATTGAAGATATGGCATGAACTAAAATAGCAGAGATAAGATCAGTTTAAAATATGATTTCATTTTAATTTAATAATTGCTCAAAATTCCGCCCTCGAACCTCGACACATTTTTCGCACCTTCGGATTAGTTCCTCATGGGTAGCTCTTCTAATTGAATCCTGTGACATGTTTTGAAATGCATTACTTACTCTTTGCATACAATCTTCAGTGGTTGTTAATGGGCTCTCATAAACTTTATTTTTAATAGTTCCCCAAATGAAATAATCCAGAACTGATAAATCGGGCGAGCGATGAGGCCATAAGAAAAGTAATTGACAATCCATTGATCATAAAAAGTTCCTTGTAAATAATTATTAATTAAATATGCGTTATGTGGGAGAGCACCGTCGTGCTGATAAAAAATGTTTCTATGTTCGGCGAGAGGTAAATTTTCTAAATAGTTATTATTCAAATTATGTAAGATATTCAGATATCTTTCACCTAAAGAAAAAACAAATATTTACCTTTACATATTAGCAGAAGAGAAAATTTAATTTACCGTTTAAATTTTCCTGATAAAATTGTAATGCCACCACTCTATCGTTTCTTATGGCACAGTAAACATTGAACTGCCAACTTTCCTGATAGTTTCGCTCTCTGAACATATGAGGATTTGAGTCACTCCAATAATGCGAATTGTGTCTATTAAATAGTCCATTTTTAGTAAATTTTGCTTCATCTGTCCGTATAATATTTCCCAAATAAGAATCGTGACCCTCAGACCTTATTAGAATAAACTCACAAAAATTCTGTCTTCTTAGGAAATCTGTTTCTTTTAATCCTTGAACCATATGGAATGAAAACTGGTGAAACTTATGTTTTAATAAGATTCTGTGAATTGAATCCTTGCATAGTCCCGATTCCAGAGCAGCTTGTCTTAATGCCATCCTTGGAAATGCATGAAAATATCCCAGAATGACTATTTCAATGATTTCGTCATCAACAATAGGCTTTCTTCTTTGCATTTTTGCCTTGACAGAGCCATAATTTTTAAAATCTTCCAGTATGCGTTTTACAGTGTTTGGTGACGGTTTCCGTTTTTCTGGATATCGAGTAGCAAATGTGCTGCAAGTTCTTGATATTACTTTATCACATTCTCCATAAATAATAAACAAATTTAAAAAGTCTTCGTGGGTGTAATTTAAACATGCTGGCATTTTTTGACATAAGATAATGACTGATTATTTCTAATCATGGCTATTTTGATGAAATGATTACAACAATTCATAAATGTCTAATAAAATCGCAAATATTTCAAAAAGTTGTAACTTTAACCCCCACAATACTAATATCAGAAAAAAGGGAATTCAATTTTACACAACTTGGCGTAAAACAATACAGGGAGTTCCATTTGACCTAAACAAGTTTTCGCGGTTTGAAGTTGACAAAATGTAACGCGAAAAACGGAACACTTGGTATGAGGACATATTTTCAACTCAGAATTTTCGAAAACCCTAAAATATATAGGGTGTTCCATTTGAAATAAGCAAGTTGGTATCGGCTTCCGGTATAAGCGGAAGTGCCAGCTACTTGTAATTATTTTAGTTGGATTGGCCACACCGACATTAGTAATTATCTTAATTTTAAAAATTTTCTGATGCTTACTTTTCTCTATATCGATCGATTCAGTTCCCTATGAGACACCCTGTATATGTATTAGACATGGAGACAAACTATATTTCTTAGTATTTTTTTTTGTTGTTTGAATTATCTCCAAAAATACACAATTTGTGTCAAACAGCTACCCACAGATCCCAGACAAAATCAGAGTATAATTCATTGTAATCACCATTCTACAAGAAAGATCGGTAGGTATTTATAAATTTTAACTTACCGTGGTATGGAATTTTAACTACAATTAACACAAATGATACTTATCCTATAAAAATCTCGAACCATACAAAACAAAGCACACTCGCACAACCATCTACACTATAAAACTGTGATAAATCCAGCTCTCTGTGTTTTGCTGAGTGCAATGGATGCATATAGCTCGAAGGCTTCCTATTTCATGTAGGAAACTTAAAACGATTGATCGAAGTGCAACTTTGCGATTACTCTATTTCTTTGGGGACATTTATCATTGTTCAAAGTTTGCTTTTTACTACCACAGTATTTCTCACGTGTATGTGCACAAATACATACTCCGCTTTTAATTTCTTCAAAGTAGAAATATCGTCACCCAAATATGTTTTATGTGCAGTAATAATGGATTTTAAGGTGCACTTACGCTGAACACCCAACAATATGTGAACAAATTGTAGCCGGGCGTTGCCGACTGTAAGCAACAAATATTTATTAAATTTTGATGTAGTAATAATTTGAATGTAGCAAGTTCCTCTGGGATAATGTACAACAGTTGTAGGTTGTCAAACTAATTTACTTTAAGTCCAATATAGTCTAAGTATGGATCGGCAAAGAATATAATTTTATTAAATAAATTTAAAAATATGACTACCTATATTTTGCCGTGGTCTTCTGGAGATTGGTTGTTTTATTAAAATTTTTTACAATTTTTTGGGCAATTTATTTAACATCCAATTGTAGGCAATTAAAAAATACTTAGCTCGTAATATATATTTAGTAATGACTTCTACTTTACAGAACATAGATAGAACTGAAAACTCACGTTAAAACTATCCTGATAACCTCTTATATCTCTCCCTAAAACTATATTCCCTCGAACATTCTTATCTACATAAATATTTTGCAGCTGATCCCCCCATGGATATAAGCCATTCGACAGATAAAATACAATTTTATCGCCATTGACAAAACAATTATTGTTTGGAACGCTATTTTCAACTTAATTTTATAATATTATAATTCATAATGTTGATTTGTACCATGAAATAATAAATAACCCTTATTGATATTCAATAACGCACCAAATCTCTTTGCTGCAACACAAAAGATTCTTGAAGTATTAAATAAAAACCTACTCTAGGGCATCACCTTTAAAAGGTCCTAACTTAGGAAGCGTTTCCAAACACATGTCTATGAATTAAAAAATATATATTTTGGCAAGTATTATCTTTATCTAAAGTTAGAGATAGGAATTTCCTAATGCTCTGTATAATACACAGATTGAGATTGCGCGACATGGACGACTTCACATGAGATATTATCACATGTAAAATGGCTTCGCCCGGGTCGCGCAATCCCCCCGGCAATCTATCTTAATAATTATTACTTTAACCTCTAGTAATATTTTAATAGTTTTCTCTCGAGCAAATAAAATATAGACATATGTAAACAACCAGGGCAAATTTCCAGTCATAAGGTTGAATTATTCTTTAACAAATTGGTAAAATGTAAAAGTTAAAATATCCAGGTAAATATGCATCACAGAAAAAACTTAATTTCCTCAAATTGTTCATTGAGACAGATGCTTTGGTAAATAATAATCAAATGGATGTGATCTATACTGATTTTGCCAAAGCATTTGATAAAGTTGATTACTGCATATTGTTAAATAAGCTTAGAAATTTCTCCATCTCTACTGATTTAGTAATATTTATGTCTTCCTACCTAATAAATCGGCAGCATTATGTAATGATAAATAATTTCTAGTCAGATTACTACACATCAGATTCAGGAGTTCCCCGGTGTTCAAAGCTAGGCCCACTTTTGTTTCTAATTTTTATGAATGATATTGTAGATACCGAAAAATATTCATCAATTAGCCTATTTACCGATGATATGACAATATTTAAGCAAATACAAAATTACCAAGACTGCTTGCAATTACAAAATGACATCAAAGTAATATTTAATTGGTCTGTTAAAAATCAATTGTCCTTTAATATTGATAAATGTAAGGTAATGACTTTCACATTGCGTAAAGATATTGATTATAAATATAAAATCGGAGACAAACAGATAGGGTTTATACAAAAACTGATTTGTATTTCCTATATAAATTTGGGGTTTATTCTACGTACCTGCAGATCATTTAAATGTGAGAAAACTATTTTAATGTTATACTTACTAACTTACTTTGACATTGTTTATTTGGATAAACTTATACACAATTTTTCGTATGATGTAACTATCTTAAATAAAATAATAGTTAATGTTCTGTTTTTGTTATTATTAACCTAAATAATAAAATGACAGAATAACAATTGTAATTGCTTTATTGTAAGCTAGTCAAATATACACTTATTTGTCATCGCGATACGAGGCAGCAGCCGTCAATAGAAAAATTGCTTCTCTTTTATGTGCTAGTTTTTGTACATAACTTATAACTAGTATTTACAAATTACATACATAACAGTCAATGTTCCATACCAAATAATATGTTTTCATAGAACTGTTTCTTATATTACATCAACAAGAAACTATGAACTAAAGTCACTTCCTGTTAGAATAGCAAAAAGTTATAATTCATTACAACGATATGAAGATATATTGGGATATACATATGTCATGTTCACAAAATAATTAAAAAATAAATTTATTAATATGCAGAACGAAATAGAAATTTTGAAAGCAAGAAGCAATTGTCTAGCATTTATCATATGTTTATAAACCATTTTTTCGTATAATAATAATAATAATAATGTTTATTTAATAATATATATAATACAATAATACTTAAATATAAACAAGGTAGCAAATTATATATGATTATAAATAAACAGATGCATAAACCTGCAAAGGTGCCATTGAGTACCTTGAAAGCAGGCTATGAATACATATGTTTACAATCCTATTGCAGTATATCAGTATTTTATATATCATATACACACATATACACATACACATAGACATATACATACTTATCAGCAAATTTAATACATTTAATATAATCGAACACCACATAGCTTACTTCAGATATATTAGTTCAGGAGAAAGTACTATGTGCACTTAAATATTTGGAACATTAAGTAAACGAGGTGAATAATTAATTATGGTTAGGATATCTCATAATATATTACAACTGGTAAATATTTTTTTTATCGATTAATTGGTGAATTAAAAGTCGTGGGTTTTCTTTAATCCAATTTTTTATTTTCTTTTTAAACAGTCTTAACGAATTTAATATTATGTTATCCCATAAGTAAGCTGAGATTGAATTAGTGTGTGATATATAGTTTTCAAATGTTTTATATCAAAAAAATTTGTTAAATATTTAAATTTACCTACTAGTCCCCTTAGTTTTTTAATTACATTATTTATATGTGAATTCCACCTGAGATGTGAGTCTATTATGATGCCAAGGTATTTGACATTTTTTTTCAGATGTAATTTCCATTTCTCGTCCATCGTGATCTATATGAAGAGTCTCAAAATTCGGCATATTACAAGATTGGGAGGTAAATGCTAGGAAATGAGTATTTTGTTCATTAATAGTAAGTAATTTATAGTCAAAATAGTGAATTATCTTTAAAAAGTCATTTTCTACCTTAAGCTTCGGGGAGTCCCAGTTGGTGTCTTTTAAAAAAATAACAGTGTCATCGGCGTAACTAATCGCTTCACCGCAGGTTTGGAGGTTGAAAAGGTCATTTATGTATAAAGTAAACAGCAACGGACCTAAAACGGTACCTTGTGGAACTCCATATGAAACAATTTTTTCGTCACTAAGTATGTTACCTATTTTAACACACTGTCTTCTATCAGTTAAATAACTTTTCATAATATTATATGAGGTGCCCCGAAAACCAATATTTTCCAGTGTATTCAATAACTTTTTGTGACTTACCGTATCGAACGCTTTTGCTAGATCAACAAAAATGCATAAGGCCAGTTCACTGTCATCCATTGCTTTATAAATTTTACCGATGAGTTCAGCTATAGCATCTTGAGTTGACCTAGCTTGCCTAAATCCAAATTGCATATCAGACATTATACTGAACCTGTCCATAAAATTTGTTATTAGATTTTTTATCATTTTCTCGAAAACTTTAGATAAGTTAGATAGGAGCGATACGGGTCTGTAATTACTAATATTTAACTTGTCCCCTGCTTTATGTAAAGGTTTTATTACCGCTATTTTAAATGCTGCAGGAAAAACACCAAATTCTAGGCACTTATTTACAATATATGTGAAAGGTTCTACGATGTAGTTTGCAATGTTTGTCAAAGTTTCCGATGTTAAGTTATCAATTCCGGGTGATTTATGTGGTTTTAGTTCCTTCATTGTGTTTAATACTTCCTGCGCATTAGTTAGTGAGAGAAATATAGAGTTTTCAAGTCTGACAGTCCGTGTATTTTTGTCTTTTTCAATTATTTTATGCGCTAACTCTTGTCCTATGTTAGTGAAATAAGTACAAAAACTATTAGCAATCTCAGATTTATTTGTAATAACTTCATCGTATTGGTTCTTTATACTTTTAATATCTGTATTACAGTTTGTGTTAAGGTTTTGGATATTTCTTATACAATGCCACATATTCTTAGGGCAATTTTTATTTTTGTTTATCTCGTTTTTATAATAATTTACTTTTGTTTTTTTAATTAATTCATTTAGTTTATTTCTATATCTTCTATATTTGTTTAGATATTTACATTACCTGGATTTTGCCGTACTTGCTTATGTAAAAGATTTTTTGTATTAACCGACTTAATTAAACCGTTTGTATCCAAACATTTAACTTCGCTTCTTTTTAATTTTATTTTTTTGGTACATGTTATTACTTTTTGTTTTAGCTTATCTGCAAACCGATCCCAAATCTCATCTATATCTCTTTCACTGTAAACATCCAACCAGGTTTCTTTTTCTAAAATATTATTCAGTTTTTTATAATCAATATGGAATTTATATCTATTTTCATTTTTAACATGTTCCAATTCTAGTTTCTCTAAATCACACAGGATGAGAATTGGAAAATGATCTGTAATTTTAATGGACAATATAAATGGTGTAAAAGAGTTTAATGGAATATTTTGTGTTTTAAAAAATATATGATCAATACAGGATTTGCTGTCTGCTTCTATCCTTGTATATGTATTTATACCGGATACCCATGCTCCATATTCTTGGGAATATTCATTATCATCCAGTATATCAACATTCATATCTCCTACTATATACTGAATGTCATATTGCTTTTTATTTCTTTCTAAGTAACTTCCTAAATGTATGTTAAATTGTACAGGATTCTGCGACGGTGGTCTATAGATTGCTATAATTTGAATATTCATATTATTAAAATAAACCTCTAATTAAATGGCTTTTCTAACACCTAGATTGTAATCTCTTATATAGGGATCCATTGATTATATTGCACAATCAAATCAAATTGACAAGAGGAATTTGTAACAACTTAACATAAAAATATTATTAATTAAGATTAAAATGTACTAGTGATAAAATAAAACATTAACACAACGAAAGGTATGGAAAATTGTACATTACTTGAGTTGTCTATCAATAGTATTTTTTTATTTGGTTTGATGTATCTCTTGCTTGTTGTAGAAATCATATCGCCATAACTTTTCCTTATTTTCTTCCTGTTGTTTCGACTATCAATGCTAGTTCCTTCATTGGCCTCCCGTTTATTTTTGTTTTTTTCCCGATTTCTATTTACTTGATTATTTTTATTATCTGTTGCGCTTACTTCCTCCTCGTTATCTGTTTCTTGGATGTCACTACCACCGCTTTCTATTAATTCATCTTCCAATTTTTCCAAATCTCTAACTGTGCAGACTTCTTCATTTATAACTAATTTATTCCCTCTTATTCTTGCATCGAACTCTTGGGCTCGAGCTTTTTTTAAATGCTGCCTTAAAGTCTTCTGTTCTAGCCGGTCTTCATAACACAAATCATTGGCAATTGAAATTCCAATCTCTTTAAAATTTTTCAACTTTTCTTTATCCTCGAACAGCGTAGATTTTTTTAAATATGTGACAAATTCGACGATCACTGGTGGATTTACAACATTCTTTAATTTATATAAATTGTTAATGTCGTTCTCTCTGATATTTGTTCCTAATAATTCATTTAATGTGTTTATGGTGTGCATAAGCAAGTTATCATTATTTGTTTCCAAGCCTTATCTCCTCTCTCCTCTGCTTTACTTTAATTTAGTTTAAGTTTAGTTTAGTTTAGTTTAATTTAGGTTAAGTATATACGCATGTAATTAGCTTGTGAAAGCTGTAGATTTGTACCAATATGTAAAATAAATTAATTCATTCATTCATTTCCATGTACTTTTAAATTAAATAAAAATATTTCATATTTGAAGTTTCTTGGCATTTCAGAATCTAATGTCTTTGTAACCAATTTTCTTGAAATGTAAAAAAGTGATCAAAAACTGAAATAATGTTTTTCCCAATTATCCTAAAATACTCGCAATATGCTGTAGTTTGAGCTGAGATGAGAGTAATGACTTAGGAATCAGGTTTTATTTTACATTTTCCGATTGAAGATATCGTATGTCGCAAGTTATAGTGCTGTGAGGCAGATTTTAGAGCAATCTTTTCTATATCACATCAATTAAATATAATGATAATTAAAGTAATTTTCCTCATATATTTATTTTTAAATAAAATCCTTAAATTTTTCTAAAGTTTAAATTCACTGCAGTATTAATGCTTGTGAGGCTTTAAAGCCTTCTCTGCGGAAATTAGTCCAATTTATTTTTAATTCAGTGGTTGGGTTCAGTTTTAAACCCGACACTGATTTCTCTAGTATTCCGTAGGAGGCTTTGAAGTAGCACCCCTTCGTGGTATCACGTATCGCTCGTTGGCAATTGTTTCGTTCTCAACCTCCCTACAGGAAGTAGGCCATGCTTTACTGCATGCAGATTTTAAATCGATAATTCCGAATGATATAACTGTTTTCCGAAGACAAGGGTTATAATAAGAGAGCAATTCTTCCAAAACGTTGGAGCTAAATCCCTGAAATATATAGAGATCTGTATGCCTGATTTTAGAAATTCTTTCTATACTTTAACTTGAGCGCAACCTGAATTCGGATACAATCAACTAACTCTTTGAGCTATTTATCTCACGGTTGAGACACTTGTTTCGGATGTGGCTTCTTGTTGGCAATAAAACAATATCTTTTTTATATCTTCACCCTTGTACGTACAAATTTAAATGTTAAGATATAAAATGTACTTGCATTTCATATAATTTCATTTCGGTTTGTAAACAGGAATGTTTTAATATTTTACGCAACGCATATATTAAAATATGAAGAAAAATATGCAAAAATTTAAAATGGCATATTATATGAGGAGTAGTGATTCTTTGTGTCTCGGCTGTTAATGTCAAGTATGTACATCCTAACACAAAAAAATGTTACTACCACTCCTTATAAAACGATATACTATTTTCATCAAGCCTCAGAAACATGCCTTTTATAACAAATTTCGTGAACTTAAACTCTCATTTCTCTGACACATCACCTGAGAGGCGGTAAAAGCATTTGAAGAAAGCAAAGTGCAAGAGCAAAGTTTCTCCGTATTAAATAATATATTTTTATAGACAATTTGTCGAAACACATAAACGATTCATAAGTAACAATCAGGTTCAAGGAATAAAACAGCGTAAGGACGTTAGGAATTATTAAATCACTTCTGGTTTCATCGGGAGTGGCACTAAGTTTTGATTTATAAATGGGACATCCTGTATATCATTGCATTTGTAAATTTTGCATAATTTTCTGAATCCAATGCTACCACATGAGTGCCATTTTAAAAGTCAATATATATTTTAAATTAATTTTTAGTTTCCATTAAAGTATGTCATGACTGTTCCAATTTATTCTAATTGACCAGTTAGTCCATGAAAAAGTTACAGAAAAAGGCTTAAAACGCAAAAGTTTTGTGACAGGGATGAGACGTGGGTACCCCCCATTTTCGAGGACGCTGAACAAGATGGTGATATTTTTAAAGTTCCCCCCCTCACGCCTTTCGCGTTTTCTTCCACCGTAAGCCTGTGGATCAGTTTTTTAGGCAGAATTCCCGGAATACTAAAATACCCCCAAAAAATCAAATTGCATGAAAATTTGTTTATCCCCATTTTCGAGGGTGCTCAACACGATGATAATATTCATTTCTCCCCACTCTCCACTAATCACCCCTAAAATCACCCTTTTTCATATTACTTGATACTGAGCATGGCATTGGATCGGGGTTTTAAGGGGATTTCGACATTGTAAACATTAAAAACATCGATCTAACGAGTCTCCACATGTCCAGTATCAAAGAATATGAATAGGGGGTGGCTTTAGGGGTGGTTGGTGGAAAGTGAGGGAGAAATGGATATTACTATCATGTTGAGCATCGCCGAAAATGGGAATAAACAAATTTTCATGCATTTTGCTTTTTTGGGATATTTCAGTATAGAGGAGGGGGTAGTTATATAGCCTACTCGAATCCTGCCCAAAAAACCGATCCGCATGCCTCCGGTGGAAAAAAATCGAGAAATATTTCGAGTCTAGGGGTAGTTGCTGAAGGGTGGGAACCTTAAAAATATCACCATCGTGTTTAGCGCCCTCGAAACGAGGGTGTACTCATATTTTATCCGGCACAGAACTTTTGGGGTTTTTCAACTTTTTCATAGACTAAGTGAAATACTGGAAAAATCGAGATCCGATAGAAAATGCCAAATTATGTGATTTATAAACAAATAAAATTCATCGATATGATTCTCGGGACAAAACACGAGTTTTTCAAATCGAAATATATTGGTACTATTAATAAGGAATTTACACATATACCTATCAAAATTACAGAAAAAAGAAAATCAGAAAATACAATTTTGTTGTAATTAAATGGCAAGAAGTAGTTAAGGTGGCTTTGAAAATCTTCAAAAATTGTTTAAAATTCTTGTTAATTGGAAATTGAAAAACTGTGAAACTGTTTCTTTGAGGCAAATTGCGTTTGAATTAGAAATCAGTTACCAAACAGTAATTAGAATTTTGCATAGATATAATTATAAAAATCTTCTAAATACCAGTTGTACCAGCATTTGTACGAAAATAATCACGAATGTATAATGGAGACTGTTGCAATTGGATTTTACAGAATTACGTGCGGCCAAACAATGATTTCTTGCAAAGTCTTGCAAACACCAATGAATTTTGATGGAATACCAAAGCGTTTCATGATGGTCCAAAGCGCATCTCGATTTACAGAGTCAAACGCTTTAGTCATGTTTTCGAATGCAATGTACATTTTTGCTTACTGCTCCCTAGTTTTCTCCTGGAGTTAACGTAAGCTGAAGATGGAATCACTAGTTCCTCTGTTTGGGCTTTGAGATTCGGGCAATATCTTCTTCATGAGGGTCATTAGACACTCAGCCAGTATTCAGATACACATGCAACGTCAATATCATTTATGTCCAACTCTACCTCCAATCCGTCTATCTTATTTCTTAGACTTTGCACATTTTGATGACAAATTTTTACGCATATTTTACCACTGTCAATGGTTTGCGATAATTGCTATTTTGGTACATCGATTTCTATTTTTTTTCTACAAAAATTTTCTTTTGCATGGCTGGACAAGAATGATCAGAAATGAAATGATTTATATCAAATTCAGTATTCATTTTTTTGTTTGCCTCGCTACAGTTATTACATTTAACACTCTCGCGTGTACATCTATCTTTACTATGTTGACTATCGCCACAGATTAAACATAACTTAGTTCTGCACACCTCAGCTTTGTGATGTGGGGTAATTATCAAGATCGGTTCGGTTCAACGCTTGATTTGGAATAATCGGTAGCACAACCATTGGTTCAATAATACTTCGGGGACCCTTGACTGGTGCCAGATACTTGGGATTCCTGCAAAATGAAATTGAGGACATTTTAGCTGAATTACCTATGGATTTAGAACAGGGAATGTATTTCCAACAAGACGGTGCTCCTCCCCATAATTCAAGAATAGTAACTGATTAGCTTCAACAGAGATTCGGAGAAAACGTCATTTAGATGGATGGTCCTATCAGGTGGCCACCAAGGCCAAAAATAATATTTACGCTACCGCCGTTAAAACCCTGGAGGTATGGGTAAGACGCTATTTAATAGCATAATAGTCCAGCAATTGTCCAAAGTTCCTCGAAATACAGCCATGCCAGTTCAGAAGCATATTGACATTAATGGATAACAGTTTGAACAGCTATTGTAATGTTTTGTTCTTTCCTTTTGTATTCCAATACCACCTTATGTACGACAAGAAAATTATATTTTCTTTTAGCTGCAATTTTGATTGTATTTATCTCACATTTTAATAAAACATATAGATAAATTCCATATTAATGGTACCTACTAATAACTGATACAAAGGTGCCAATATGGCTCCATTTTGTCCCAGTTCGAAAATCATTGAGCCACATGAACTATTACTGGCAGAACGCAAGAATACCGAAAGACTTAATCAAAGAGTGAATTTAAGATACTTTTGAGGTTAACAAGACAGCTTACTGGTATCTACTATGCAATTTGTCGTTTTATTTTATGGAAATGGTTAGTGCTTCACAATACATTCTCTAAGTAGCACAAGAAATCTATATTTGTATCCAAAGATATAATATAAATGTCTGAAACGGGATGTATAAATTCAAGATCTAGTTGGGGGCGGAAGATAGTGTTTGAAAAATCTAAAAAAAATTGTAATTCACCACCAAACCCAAAAGCAGAGAATTTTAGACGATTTGTCCCACCGTCCAGATCTACCAGATCGTATCTGCCTAGTTTCAGGGTTCAGATATTTTGGTCTCCATACACGTAAAGATCGCATCGTTTATTTTCGTCAAATATCAAGTCGTCGAAAAGACGGGCAGTTCAGTTAATGTTAAATTCTCTTTAAATTCTTAGGGTTCCGAGGGACTGAATGAGCGTTCAGATATTTTAGGCGTGCTTAAAATCCAGAAGTGATTTTTTGTGTCAGTAAAGATGAGCAGGGTTTAAAAAAGAAGAAAAACTGCACTTATGTGTTTATGAATCTGGCAAATTTGTGAAAATGAATAGAAGAAAAAGGGAACAAAGTGGATGAAAATATGGATCCAGGAGAAAATAAAATATGGACATATGCGATTAATCCATGGGCAAGAGCAAATGAGCAGAATGATTTACAAAATTTATTTACGAATGCCAGGTCAAGTTTTTCAAGAAAATAACCAAATCGTCATAAGCTTTCATATTTTAATTTACGTACGAACTGTCTTTAATTTTCCACAAACACGTTTTTCCCTATATAAATCTATAAAACCGGTTAATAATTTTTTTGTCCACTTCATGTTCCACTGACACATTTACTATTCGAAAGGATTTGATATATGTACCGACAGGACTGATCCTGCAATGGTCTGCCCTGACTTACATCGGATATTTTACCGATCAAATCCGTCGCACGTCACTAACGTAAACATCGACAACAGATTTGGTCCGTGGCGGGACCAATTGTCTAAAATTTCCTTTCGTGTATGGAGGCCTAATAACAAGTTTTAGGGGGTAATGCCATTTGAATTTTCTAATTTCAATTCTTTTCTCTACCCTGAACAGTATTCAACTATCAAAGCATTCAATTTGGTAACCAATAAAATGGTTTTCGTGTAACATCAACGACAGAGCCTTAAGAAGTCTCCCAACAAAGCATTTTAATTTATAAAAACTTCATTATAATTAATATAAATGGCAAGGTTTTTAAATAGAAAGTGAATAAACTAATAATCAAATTTATGTACAACCGTATGTATAAAATTATATCGAATACTGAAATGTTTGTCATGCCGGCAGCACTGAGGTTGTCTTTATCTGACTTTTGACAATTTCTCCGTGTAGCTTTGAGCGTTAAACGAACCATAAAATACGAACAAACATTGGCAATAGTTTAGTTTAGTTAAAACTAGTAGGAGCCACAAAAGTGCACGTTCATATCCAGCGTAAGTATAAGCACTGATTTTCGTTGGCTTTCTTCCAAAAACCAATTGGGTTTATAAGAGAGCTTGTTCAGAAAAAAGAAAAACTCACAACAGGTGCATATTGTGAGATGTACACCGTTGAAGTTCGCTACACAATGGTGAAAGGTTTGAATTTTGTTATTTTGACTGAACATTAACAAAGATACTTTTAAAGTATATGTGATATACATAGTTGTGAATGAATAATCTTATAGCTATATTACTGTTTAAGGTATTTTATTTAATATTTAATCATATTAGATGCAGAACTGAACCGTAACTGTTGACTTGGTTATTATTAAGAATAATGAAAATAAAAAAGGTTGGAAGTTTTGTTATGTTAAATTGAATAATAGGTTTGAAATGTGTGTATAACAAAACATATAATTATTTGGAAGCTTCGCATGGTTTAAATATCTTTAGTACTTTTAATTACGAAAGATCTGTTGCATCACGATACAATTTTTATTCAGAAATAGATGCTACAGGGTAGTAATGAATGAACTAAACAGTGTGCTTAAAAGTACGCATGAAAGCAACTAGAGCTGCGGGGGTGATCGTAGATGTAACTTCACTACAACTCTATCGTCCGATAGCAAAAGTAAGTACTTGGATGGGTGACCGTCAAGGAAACACAGCTATCTCGCCCCAGCTTCTAGCGGCTTATATATTAGTGCATACGCAGAAACCATGCAATCTTCGGCGGGGATTGCGCAGTGAGGGGTGTAATGCAGCCGGCTACTTGTCTACTAGTGTCATTATTATTCATGTTGAAAAGAAAATCGAAAATAACAAGCTTTTTAAAACTTATATACTCTCCTGAACACGAAACAAATACCATCAGAGCAGCAATCAACCACCTCATCTGCAGTCCAATAACCCAACCAGATGCTATCTTTAAAGAAAATTACCCAAATTAATAAGCAAATTAGCCTTATAAATGTTTTTAAACTATGTATAATGTTTTAAGGTATCATAATGTCATGATGACATAATTGTCATCAGAATGACCTACCATCAGTGTAATAAACTCTCGAATTGATATAAAAATAACCATGGATTCAAATTATGACAAAATTAAAATGTTTAATATATAAAAATGAAATAAACAAGTGGTTACAAAATCATGAATCCTACGTACTACTTTTAAACATGTGTCAATTTCATCATTATTTAAAATTTTAGTATTTTGATGAAATTGGAATCAGTGCATATTTTAATTTGCTCAAAATTCCACTGTACTCTAGCTCCTGCCCATCTTCTTTATTGGGCCAAAAGGAAGTTTTATTGCTTCGGGCCATGAACGAAACAAAAATTTTGCCTTCGACGACACCTACCTGTGAGCAGAAGAAAAAAATTCATTTAAATTAAAGTGCATGAAAAAGTCAAAAATGAACTACTTCAGTTAGGTTGGATTGGAATTATGTATGCGTTAGAGATTTTCTTTAAAACATGCAACAGTTTTTAAATCCTCTCTGGAGGAATATTTGAAATTAAAAATATATTTTGACCTGGATACCATTTCTCATCATAGACAATAGCCACCCAGCAATAGCCACGTCGCTTATCGATTTGGGGACACTTCTACATTATTGGTAACTTCATTTCAACTGAAAAGTCACACATTCATCTACGAATAACTTTTGTTCAACTTCATTTCGGATTTTCTTCTTTATTATTATGATTTTTAATTTAGTTCTAGGAGATGGGTTGTAGTTTTCTGGTTGTTTGTTTTAGAGTCGGATTTCTCTCTTCTTGCATTTTTTGATTTTCCATTGTAAATTTTCAATCGTTTTCTTTGCTTTTACTAAATCTGGTACGCATCTGTCCTTTTTCACATTCTTCCGCCCTCTTTGTTTTTGTCTTGCAGTTTGCAGCTCATCGTTATCCGAATGTTCAGGCGTCAAATTCTGAATTGCCGTTAATTGAGCAAGGCGTTCTCTTCATTTCCTCTGATTCATTCTCCAACGCTTCCTTTGAGCGCATTGTTCCCTTGTTGACAGTGTCAGCGTTGCAATTGGCATTAACATATTCTCATTCTTTTTTTGCTTGAACTGCTTTCTATCAATCTCCTTTCGATATTCTTTTTGTTTTCCGGTTAACTTATATATGTATTTTCTGTTTCTTTCTTTAGATTTCTTGGTAACTCTTTTGATTCTTTGGCTACTTTCTTTCTAAGGATATTCTTTGGATATGCTCACATGTTGTGATTTTATTTAAATTAATATGTTGTTTCAGTGTTTGAATAATTGTTTTATATATCAACCTCTAAATCAGCCTCTTTTTCGATAACCATTGGTTCTGCGTGGTTCTACGGTTATATTAGTTGGTTTGTTCTCAGCAAATGACTGCGCGTTACCATTGTTTCCTCGTTGCCACAATCTTCTTTCTTTTTTGTCTGGTTCCAATTTTTTTATTTTTTTTAAATACGCTACTTCCTTACCTTCTTCAACCTTAGTACTAAAATAGGATCCATTGTTGAAACACATGCTTAAAATCTTCACCATAACATGCTTGTGTATGTAACACAAGCATGTTATCTACTATATGTTACAAGAATGTATCAATAAACTAATATATTTCAGGAAAATATTATTTGAGATCAATATAACGTTGACTAATATTAAGCAGATTTTAAAAAAAACATGTAACATGAAATTTTGTCATTCTGACGACATCATCAGAACAATAAAATCATATAAAAAAATTCCAAAAAGCTGCAGACGGAGAGGAATTAAAGATTTACAACAGGATAACAAATTATGACAGGAATGGAGTGTTATTTAGGAATTCCGTTGTAGAATAGAAGCAGTAATCAATGATGTAGTCTTTTACCTCTCTTTCAGAATGAATTTCATATAATGATATTTGATATAAAAATATTAAGAATTTGAAAGTAAAAATTTATAGCATAATATCAGATTATATATATATATATATATATATATGTATAGAATAGGGGAATATAGATGGTGTATCTAAATTGTTTAGATTATAATAGCATATATATTAATATATGAAGAGGAAATAATACAAACAAATATGTATACATTATGTGTATATAGTCATATTTTACAACACTTTTAAAACACTTGACTAATAGAATAGAGGATAACACAGTAGTTTAATTCAAAATTATGCTTACAAAATCCAGTGGATATACGAATAGGAAAATAAGATATCGCACAACATTAACAAAAGATATAAATGTGTGCTTGCTATACGTTACATAGATAAACCTGTTTTAACCATTATTTTGGTCATAATGTTGACAAATCGTATAGTACGTTGCATGTAAAATACAAAATAGTGAAGTAAAGGTTTACGAACAAAATAAAATGTTATCTTTTAACAGACAACCTGTACCTATTCTATAATAAAACTTTAAAGCAACTGGTACTGATAAGTTATAAGAATAGAGATACATAACTAGTTTCATTTTATTATGTCCTGGTTTACTTAGAGCTTAGGCTGAACTACACCAAAATCTCTTCTGATTTGATCGAATATTATACAAGTAAATTCGCCTTACAAAATGACAAATTATATTAGCAAGCCATGAGATGGATAATTTAAAAAAACCGCGGACAGGCAATTTATTGTTTAAAAGCTTAAAATTCATGCCATACTAATTTTGTCTTTGAAATTTGTTTTTGGCATCTCAAGAAATATGAGAAAAAGTTTTAAAATTACATACGAGGAAAATTAAGGTGCTCTTGACAGAACCACCTTTCCAAAAATTACAGCGACCCTAGTGGAGAAGAATGTTCCTACGATCATGGGAAGCTGGATATCCAACATGATCTCCAAGAGAGCTGTACAAATCAGTGTGAGAGATGTTTCTGTCCGAGGAATGGTCGCAAGAGGCTGTCCGCAGGGAGACGTAATATCACCACTGTAATAAAACCTCGATCTTGATAGAATCTTGTGCCGCCTCAGTTCAGAAGGATTTCACACAATTGCCTACGCAGATGATTCAACAATAATGCTTAGTGAAGAATTCGAAGGAGTCCTTTGTGAAAGAATGCAGGGAGCCCTAAGAATAGATGCAAGAATACTTCTTATCTGTCAATCCCAGGAAGATGGAGATGGTTCCCTTCACAAGGAAAACGAAACTAGGAGCACTGAAGGCATCTACCCTCTTGGATATAACACTAAGTTTCGCATCAGAAGTGAAATACTTTGGGGTAAATTTCAATGCCAAACTAATAATGAAATCTTCACATAGATAGAAGACTAAAGAAGGCTCTTATGAGCAGTGTTACAGGACCGCGGGGAAAACCTGGAGAGTGAAACCCAAAGTGGTCATGTGGATATACATTGCCGTCATAAGATCAATGATCTACGAAGCTGTGGTTCGGTGATCTAAGAATAAACAGACAACAGCTAAGTTCAAGCTCAGCCAAATGCAGGGAGTTGCCAACAACACAGCATGTGGTATTTTCTACAGTTCACTTAATACATGTTTTGATAATCACGTTCCGCAAAAAATTAAAACGTCTCGTAGATACCAGCCATGGTATAATAAAGATATCATAAACAATATTCGAAGAAAGGAATATTTTTTAAAAAAGTACAAATTGTCCAACTCTGACGAATACTTGAACGAATTCAAAACCCTCCGGGCAATTATTAAAGAGCAAATTAAAGCCGCACATGTAACATATATAAACCATACAGAGAACAATATATCTCAGGAGCCATCGAACTTTTGGTCTTATATTTCCAGTAAAAAAAGCTTGTTCCAGAATTCCAGGAGTTATAGTAAATAACGACAACACTATTAGTGATCCTCAGTTAATTGTTCAAGCTTTTGGTGAATACTTCCAAAGTGTCCATCATATTTCGGATGTCTCATTCGCTGAAAATTATGGAGACATTTTGCAAAACGACTCATCTCTATGTATAAACACCATACATGGAGACGATATTATTAAAGCGCCTAAGAAATTAAAAGACAAACTTACTTTAGGTATTGATGGTATTCCCTGCTTTTTTGTTAAAGATTCTTGTCGTGCCTTGTTAGAACCCCTACTTTTCATTTATAATTTAATCTTGAGAGCAGCTACATTTCCCGATATGTGGAAAATCGCTCGAATCACTCCCGTGTTAAAGAAAGGTGACCCAGCTGTACTCCAAAATTATCGGCCTATTTCTATTGTATGTAATTTTGCGAAATCATTCGAAATAATAATATATAATTGCGTTTATCCTAATGTTAGACCATATATTTCCCTGCACCAACATGGATTCTTAGATAAAAAAAATCTACGATCACAAACTTAACCTGCATAACTCAGTTTGCCTCGGAAATTCTCGATAAGCAAGGACAAGTAGACACAGTATACATGGATATTCAGAAAGCCTTTGATCAAATCGATCTATATTCATTAATAATTAAATTAGATAACTTTGGATTTTCCGCATGCTTAATTAATTTATTTACGTCTTATTTATTTAACCGCAGGCAGTTTGTCGAGTACGAGGGTTTCAGTTCGGATTACTACATTAATGCATCCGGAGTATCACAAGGCTCCAATTTAGGACCACTTCTATTTCTCATTTACATTAACGATATTAATGATGTCATTAGCTGTTCAAAATTAATGTTCGCGGATGATTTGAAAATCTATAGAGAGATAAGAACGATGTGATTGTAGAATGACCCAGAATGACCTTAAAGCCGTATCTGATTGGTGTAATGCGAACCATCTGTGCATTAATGTTCAAAAATGTTACGTTATCTCTTTTTCTAGGAAAAATAAACCTGAAGAATATGATTATAAAATAAATTCAGAGAGTATAACCAGTTGTACAGAAATCAAAGATTTGGGTATTATCTTCGATAGCCAGTTAACATTTCGAGCCCATTTTAATAGTGCTGTATCAAACTCATATAAAATGCTAGTCTTCATATTAAGAAACTGCAAGTGTTTTAGCAAAATTTCTAGCCTAATGCTGTTATATTACGCATACGTTCGCTCAAGATTGGAATATGGTGCCATCATATGGAATCCGTGGTACACATGTCATGCGAATAATATTGAGGCAGTTCAAAGGAAGTTCCTAAAATATTTGTTTTTTAAGGAGGGTGGCATTTACCCGCCGAGAGGAATTAATACGTCCATTTTAACGAACCGTTTTAGAATCGTTTCATTAGAAACTCGTCGCGAAATAATTTCCATTAAATATTTATTCAGTTTAATTCACAATACTATTGATTGTCTCTTTTTGTTAGATAAAATCAATTTCCACATACCCAGACTTGAAATCCGCCGTCACACAACCTTCTATGTCAAGAACTATAGGACAAATATTATGGCGAGATCTCCAATTTATGTAATGTGCAATATTTTAATAAAATCTCCCATCTATGTGATATTAATTTTGAGAGTCTAGGCAGTATATTAAGTCATATAATTATTACTGAATAGTAGGTTTAATTTTGTTTGTAACTTAAGTGTCAATATTATTTTCCTTTTTTATTCGCTATTGATATATAAATGATATGTGTTTTTATGTATTTCCTGTAATTGGGTGCTTACCTGTTGGAAATAAAGAGATTATTATTATTATAAGCATAACCGCGCTGTTTGTACATAAATACTACTACTATAGTCTAGTATACTTTAACTTGGCGTGTGTATGTATGAGTTAATATTTCCGTACGATTTCATTTTCTCCCATATTGTACACAAAGTTAAAGCAATAGTCCAGAAACATTGTCTACGTGGACAATATTTCTGGATATTTGTGTACAAGAGAAAATGAAATCGTACGGAAATAATAACTCATACATACACACGCCAAGTTAAAGTATACTAGACTATAGCACTCCTTGTATTATAATCGTGAATATCTCTTACAAAATTAATTTTATCGGACATATATTTAGGCAGCAAATTGTGAATTATTTTGAAGATAAATATCACATTATTATGGTATATTAGTCTTTGATTAATACTCATGAATTTTTAACAGTATAACGTATCACAAGTCCTTGCATAACGATTTATTTTCAAAATGATTTTCATTGCTCGGTTTTGTAATTTTAAATTATTCTTGTCATATTCATTCAAATACAATAAAATCATTGGGCAGTATTCAAAATGTGGGCAATTGTTGTTTTATAAATTGTGATTCTCGAATACATTGATAAGTTGTTACTAATTCTATTAAAGTAGTTAATTTTTTTTATTTACTTTATCAATTATGTAGGCTGCATGCTTATCAAATTTTAAATCGTTGTCAATTATTAATCCTAAATACTTGCACTCAGAAACGCATTTTAACGAATCTCCACATAGGCTTAAATTGACATTTACATTATTTACAGTCTTTTTAGTATTCACATATAAATTATTAGATAAAAGCCACAATTCTAAATTTTCAAGTACTAACTGCATTTTTGTTACAGTCTCTTCAACACTATTATCATAAACAGATATTGCAGTGTCATCAGCAAATAGATAAAATTGTATAATTGTTTAGACAATATGCTCTGTCATTTATATACAAAATAAATAGCAGATGACCTAACACTCTTCCTTGAGGCACACCAAATCTAACTTATTTTTTTACTCGAGGTCACATCACCAATTTTAGTCTATTGTTAACTATCTTTTAAATAACTACTAAACCAGTTACTTGCCGTTTCCAAAATTCCATAGTTAGTCAACTTTTGAATTAGTCTTTCACGGGCAGTTGTCTGAAAAGCACGTTTGAGGTCAATAAACACTGTCAAAACAATTTCCCTTTGATCCACAATTTGCTTCCATTCAGACACAATGAGTTGTATCGATGACTCACAGGAGTGTTTCTCTCGAAACCTTGACTGATTGTCAATAAGGATATTATTATTACGTACCTGTTCGAGAATTTGCTCTTTCATAAACATCTCTATTATTTTTCACAAATTGGCAGCATATTATTTGAACGACATTGCTCACTTTTTTCGTGTTTATAATCTCTGGAACCGGTAGAACAACATAAATCTTCCATTTGTCTGGAACTATTCCCTCATCATTAGATGTATTTATTGTCTCAGCCAGCTCTCTACTTATTACCGCCAGCTTCAATGACATGTTTACGTATTTCATCAATAGCTTTATCTTTCTTCAAATCATTCACTATTCTCTTAATATCTTCTCTATTTATATATTTAATTTTTTTTTAAATTTTTAATGGTCTATCATTTCCCTGTTCAAAGTTTACACCCTCCGTTTCATTCTTATCTGTGACTATTTTTTCAATACTGTTAATAAAATAGTCATTAAATTTTTCTGCCATTATTCTTTTATCGCAAATTAATTCAGTCTCAAAATATATTTCTTGAATAGCGGTATTTTTTTATTTATTATTCATGACTTCTTTTATTTCTTTCGGCATTTCTTTACTATTATTCTTATTTTGATCTATTAGATTTTCATAATATTCCTTCTTTTTTATCTGTGTTGTTTTGGTGACCAGATTTCTCTCTTCCTTAAATTTCTTCCTGTTTTCATTGGTGTCCTGTAATCTAGCTTTTTGTAAGCAAAATCTCTATTCCTTATTCTTAATTTGACCTTTTCATAATAAATACAAGAGCTATTTCAGCTTATAGTACATAATTTGGATATATGATTTGAAGTTTGTCGAGTAAGTAATGCAAGATTTAAACAGGAAAAAGGAAAATAAAGATTATCCTTCGCTTTAATCAATACCGATCTTATTATTATATATGTTTAGTGACTTCTCCAAGGGACATAAATTTTAACTGGACTATATCTTGATAATTATCTATAATTTATATGCGTAAACCCATAAAAGAATAAATTGTAGTTGATAAAATACTAACATAAAAAAATTAAAAATATCAGATGTGGGCAGCACATAACTTTCTCAACTGGAATTTTAAGATATGTATGGTTTTAGTTCATCTAGATCAAATAAGTTCGCTGCATAGTTTCCTTTCTTTCTCGCAAGCATGACTATTTAACTGACGTCGTGTGATATGCGTAAAAATTGCATAAAACTTATATTAATAGTAGACCATGTGCGGTGAAAACAGTACTTTCGTTGCTTAATTCTACAAAATAAGATTACTTTAAAAATTCAAAATTTATTAATGAATGCTTACTTAAGCTTGCGTCACAGGAGAAAATTATATTTGCTACTAGTAAAGGTGAATACTCTCTGCTCACTAAGGAAATTTCATATCAGAAGATGTTACTGGATGAACTACCGAATTTATAAGAACTAGCGAAAGGTTTGCATGTGTAAATTTTAATATTTGGCTTTAATATCTAGGTGAGTAAATAGTTTTTACTGTCAAATATTATTTTGACAGAAGATAAGTTATTTGTTAAATGTAATATTTCAGTCTAGTTTCTCAATAGTTCCTTATTTTTTTAGGGACCAATGAGAGTGCAGCCAACAGCTATTCTCAAGTCTATGCCCACATCGAGGGCTGAATTACGAATTAAGTGTAATAATTATATATTACCAACAAACATCTGCCTAAACACTTATTCATACTTAAATAAGCTCTCGTTCCAGCTAAACATGTAGACTGCAGTTTCGAGTTATTAGCTCTTATCAGTCAATATGAATTCGTAATAGTGGAAAAGAGGAGCCACGAGTATAGTACATTGCGAAATTTCATTTCAATCGAAATAATAGCCTGACTGGGTTTAACATGACTTCAAATATATGCTTTTATGGGGCAGACTATTTGTTAAATGTAATATTTCAGTCTAATTCTTATACAGCCTAGCCTAGCCGATAGTCGCATTGGTTATGGCGCGAGGTGGCAATCGCGATTATTCGAACGGGTATCGCGTTACCAGGTTCGAGCTTCGGCTCCGGCACTGACGTCATTTTGACGTCACTAATTCGACCTCAATTTGCTAATATACCTTTTTATTCTTAAACTTGTTATTAACTATTGGTTAATATCACGAATAATGATTTCATAACATCCCTAACGTGTTAATCTATAACCACAGCATTCTTTTTAGATGTTTCAACGTTTTAACAATAATGACGTGACGCTACCGGTTACGAATGACGTCATTCGTTAGAGATAGAGCGTTTTAATGGTTTTAAATTCTCAGCAGGAATAAATATTTTTTAACCCTCAATTTTAACAAAAAAGAAAAATAAAAGCATATTTTTCTGTCGCCTATCTATATATGATATAAAAAAAAATCATGCAACTTCCTCATTATGAACAGCAAATATTAAAATTAATTATTATGTTAAATAGTAATTTAAGATCTCTGTGTTTCTGGCAAACTCTAAGAGAATTAATATGAAGATCACTTTCAAAACTTGCATAATCAATATTTTTATTCCATTTAAAAGCGATGTATCGTAAAAATTTATGTTACACTTATTCAAAATTCTGGATGTGAATATTATAGTATGGAGTCCAAACACATGAACCACATTCTAAGTGTTGTCTTACAAATGAACAGCAAAGTAGCTTAATAGAAGTAGTATTAGTAAAATCATATCAAGTTCGTTTAATGAAACCTAACATTTTTAATGATTTGGTAACAGTTTGATAAATGTGAGATGTGAAGGTTAATGATGGGTAAAGTATTACACCCAGGTCTTTAATAACAGAAACATTATAAAGGGATGTGTTATTAATGTAGTAGATGTATTGAAGCGGATCCCTGTCGCGATAGAATGACATAGTATGGCACTTACTTGCATTAAGATCTATACCATTACGATGACACCATGTGATAAGGCTATTCAAGTCTGTTTGTAATTTATTGCAATCTTCAGTGATGGTTATTTTAGAAAATAATTTAAGATCGTCGGCAAATAAGAGGAAACTACCATTAGTAATACACTCGTGAATGCCATTAATGAATAAAAGAAAGAGCAAGGGTCTCAAGTGAGAATCTTGTGGAACGCCTGACTTTAATTTCTTTTGATCTGAAATTGTTTACGCGAACGATCTGTGTACTGTTAAGTAGGTAGCTTTCAAATCATTTCAAAAAAGAACCATTTATGCCTACCAAGTTCAACTTGTCCAGTAAAAATCGGTGGTTAACTATATCGAAGGCCATTGGAAAATCTGTATAGATGAACCTGATATTCATTTCAAGAGCAAGTGACAGGATGTCAGTGTAAGTAAGTAAATTTAATTCTGTGGATCTTAGTTAACGAAAGCCAAATTGATTATCAATGATGGTAATGCCAATTTGTGGCGTCAAAAAATGAGTAACAATTTCGAATAGTTTTGGAATAGCACTCAAAATGCAAATGGGTCTGTAATTAGTTACGTCTCCTTTATCTCCAGATTTGTGAATAAGCGTGATAAAGCTGACTTTTCAGAATTTTGGAAATTCACCAGTTTCAAGAGACAAATTAAACATGATAAACAAAGGTCTAGCAAGGATAAAATTACAGTACCAAAGGATGATCGGTGGTATGTTGTCAAGTCCAGGGCCGTTATTGATATCCAAGTTGCTCAATTTCTGATAAATGTCAGATATACTAATAAAGCAATATGAAAGGTTCAAGGTGCTAGTTGAGAGTAGGATCGTAAGGGTTTAATTAGACTTTTTAGAGTAAACAAAGGAGAAATATTCGGCAAACATATTAACATTATTAATTCCAGAAATTATTAGTTAGCTCATTAGAAAAAATACTAGTTTTGCATTGTGAATTGACAAAGTTCCAAAAACTCTTCATATTACTATGTAAAGAAAAATCCTTTAAGCGAACATAGTCATTGTAATAAGTTGATCGCAGATTAGCAGAAACAGTGTAGTCTTCAATGGAACGAGTTATTTTATATCACTTGTGGGTGTTTTTCTTAGCTAGAATGTATATTCTAAGCTCAGTACTATACCAACGAGGAAACTTTTTTATGATATTCTCTTAAGTGGATCAAATAAATCGAATGCAGTGTACATTATTTCATAGAATATATCAAACTGGCATAAATAACCATTAATTACATTGAATGTACATATGATTCATCGTTGGATACCAGCCCTACGACTATTCCCTGGAGCATTTTTTGCTTAAACACACAGGAAGTGAAGAAACGGCCGAGATTTTTAAAATATATCTTTCCACTAGTTTATTTAACCACTAAAAGAATGGAGATTGAAAGCAATGCGAAGCAAAACAAAGTGAAGACTTGCCTTTCTGGCTGGCCTCTACTATTGGCATTTTTATTTACTTACGCAAGGAACAAACTTATCAAAATACTTGCCTGTAGTATATTATGTCGTCAAATCTGGAATATACTTGAGGATAAAACAAACTTTAAATAAACATGAGTGATGGAGTGGCTAAATAACGGAATGATCAAATCATAAAATATAAAATGACGACATAATTAAATTATATAAGAATATAACAAAAACTAGTCTGGTCGATTCTGGAGCTCTCAATTCCTTAGTCCTGGAAATTGTTGGATTTTTGGTATGGTGCAGTTTCCGCAAACACCAAAATACTTGAACACTATACTCAAACACACTACTAGACGCCCGTTTCGCTAACCATGTTAATATCATCAGCAAATGATTAAAATTAGAATATTAATCATTTGCAAATGATGCTAACATGGTTAACAAGATAAAAGACCAAAGTGTATTCAAGAGTACTGGTCAAGTGTTTCAGTGTTTGTGGGAACTACTTTAGAGGCAGAGTGGTAGATATAAGCGCCGCATATTACAATTAAATTAATTTATTGAGTGCGTTCAATACCGTTAATTCTTATATATTTTTAAGATTATACATATATTTGTATAAATAAAAATGTAAAATTGTGGAAAGTCCATATTTTGCATCCCACCATTTTTACTTAAAGATGAGAATTTTCTGTATCTATATTATTTATTTATGTATGAAAATGTATGCATACATCTGATGTGAGAAATTTTGGATAAATTAGTTGGTATTTCGCAGCCTCTAAAATTTAATTTACCCTCTTCCGATGCTCCCCAACGTCGTTTTAATACAATATGTTCGAGATCGGCATCTGTGTAGTTAAGATGTTCCCTACTGATACCGCCACTTGAATAGAGAAAACAGATCTACACATTGTTACTCGCGAAATTTGTAACAACTGTCTTTAGAACTATATGCTGATTTAGGCGACGTGCTCTTAATGAAATCTATTATAGTGCAATCTGAATTATTTGACAAAGACCGTGGAAATACCATTTAAATAAAAATAATAGTCTATTTTAATGGTATCGCAATTTTATTAAAATAATTCTGGTCGATAGCCGCGTGGGTTAAGGCGCGAGGTGGCAATCACGATTAATCACACGGGTGTCGCGCACCGGGTTCGAATCCTGGCTCCGGCACTGTCGGTGGAAATGGTTGTATGTTCGCGTTTTTTCAATGTGTAAACCCCTTCCGCACAAGCCTCTGGCTTCTGGAATTGGGGGTTGTCTAATTTCTGTGGTGTTTATTTATTCATTTAATCTTTTATTCGTTTATTCGCTTATTCGCTTATTCGCTTATTCGCTTATTCGCTTATTCGCTTATTCGTTTATTCGTTTATTCGTTTATTCGTTTATTCGTTTATTAGTTTATTCGTTTATTCGTTTATTCGTTTATTCGTTTATTCGTTTATTCGTTTATTAGTTTATTCGTTTATTCGTTTATTCGTTTATTCGTTTATTCGTTTATTCGTTTATTCGTTTATTCGTTTATTCGTTTATTCGTTTATTCGTTTATTCGTTTATTCGTTTATTCGTTTATTCGTTTATTCGTTTATTCGTTTATTCGTTTATTCGTTTATTCGTTTATTCGTTTATTCGTTTATTCGTTTATTCGTTTATTCGTTTATTCGTTTATTCGTTTATTCGTTTATTCGTTTATTCGTTTATTCGTTTATTCGTTTATTCGTTTATTCGTTTATTCGTCTATACGTTTATTCGTTTATTCGTTTATTCGTTTATTCGTAAGCAACTTAAGAGAAATTATAAAATTTTATAAAATATTTTTAAAAAATAATCTAGATTTACTTTTTATTTACTTAAATGTCTCAGAGGATACGCAAAGTTGATTAATATAATAATAATAATAATAATAATAATAATAATAATAATAATAATAATAAGCAGGAGGGGCTGACTTCCATCTATCAAGCCTTTGGTGAGTAGCGCCACCACTTACTCCAGCTGGGGTGCAAAACCGAACCGGCAGCCCTAGTGCACCCGGGAGGGGAAAGCGTCTTCCCCTCTGGTGTCGGTCGTGGGTCTGCTGGGCTAACCACCCACAGACCCTAAACTTTGGTTCCGGCAGGCCGAAGACAGGGCCCCCACGATCGACCCCGTGCGGATAGGGGTCAAGGGCAAGGTGGTGGGGCCCAACCGGACGGACCGCCCGTTGACGAAATTGGCAATGTCCAAGGACGCTTTGAGTGGACAGATGAACTGAGAGATGAACTTCTGCATTGCTATGAAAGCAGTGAGCCCGCGCGGAGGGGATACATGGCGCGGATGCATGCTCTGTGGTGTGAGAGGCTACCAGAGCATAGCGCCTTCACGCCACAAAATCTGCGTGACTATGTATCCCACCTTCGTAGTAGGGGCTACGTGAGGGCTGCTCCTGGACCGGTGAATGAGGTGGCCGAAGAGCCGCCACAATCACCGGTTGAGGACGTAGCACTCCTCGTTCCACCAATACCAGAGGGCCTCAGTACCAGAAGGGGGTTACACCATCTGAAAACCCCCGGGCCACAAGACCTGGCCAGAGTGGACGCTGAACTTCGTACAGCGCTACCAGAAGAGGCTGACATCTGGCACATAAATTGTGCCGTGTATGCCGCTGCTCAACGCTCTTCTCAGGTGGAGAGGCGAAATACCTCTTCCCCACAGGAGAGAGCGCAGCGGCGCATACAAAAGATGGAAGCCAAGATCCGGTCGGCGAGGCAACACGCATCCCGTATCCAATGTGTGATGGACTATATGGCGGCCAACAGGCCGTTCACGCCTAAAGTGCGTCGATTAGCCGCCAACCTAAGACGCGTCCATCACACACTCAATGAGGCAGTGCTGCGAACCACCAAACAGCACTGTCTCGACAGGATACGGATGCTAGTGACTTGTAAAAAATCACTAGTGAGGCGGGCGAGAGGGCTTGCGGAAAATAAACTGTTCCGCGAGAAGCCCTCGCGCCTTTTCCAACCGCCTCCGCGTGTTGTAGACAATCCGCCGACTGCAGATCAGGTGGAGAACTTCTGGAAAACGCTATACGAGGAGAGGCTTCCACTCAACCGAGATTCTCCTGCCCTTGCACACTTTGAAGCCTTTTGTCAAAGGCTTCAGCAACCACAGGAAGTGTGCGAACCAATAACCCCAGAAGAGGTTCGTAGGGCTCTTGAGGGCTCTAAGAACTTTGCTGCTCCAGGTCCCGATGGGATAAATAACTTTTGGTGGAAAAAGTTATCGAGCACCCACCACCATTTGGCCAGAATTTTTAATTCCTGGTTAAATGGGAAGCAGCAAATCCCTTCTTGGGTTGTTGAGGGGCGGACAGTGCTGATCCCCAAGAACGGAGATTTGTCCAACCCAAAGAACTACAGACCGATAACCTGTCTAAACGCATGCTACAAGGTGTTTACACGCATTTTGTACATGCGGGTGCTCCACGCAGTTGAACCGGTTTACGAACGGATATATGAGCAACGAGGGTCGAAGAGAGGTGTCGCTGGCTGCAAGGAAAACCTGCTGATCGACAGATGTGTCACGCAGGACTCCATGCAGTATAAGCGGAACCTCTCTATGGCCTGGATCGACTACCGCAAGGCATTTGACATGACATCGCATGAGCTCATTGTTCACTTGCTCCGATGTCTTGTGGTACCAGGCCCCGTAGTGAGATGTATTGAAGAACTGATGCCGCTCTGGAGGACTCGTTTTACCATAACATCGGGTAACGATAGAGTCCAAACAGAGTCGGTAACATTCAGAAGAGGAGTATTTCAGGGAGATTCCCTCAGCCCCCTTCTCTTTTGCATCTCACTACTGCCATTATCCGTCTCGCTCCGGAAAACCCGTGGCTACAACTGCGGTACCCCCGGCGACAGGAGGCATAAGGTCACCCATCTATTTTATATGGATGACCTTAAACTTTATGCCTCTGGAGAGAGGGATCTCCAGCAGTCCCTTAGGGTGGTACAGGAGTACACGCAGGCTGTCGGTATGCAGTTCGGGTTGGACAAATGCGCACTGATCCATCTCAAGAGAGGACGATGCGGTGACTACGGAGAGGACGCGCAGCTCGTGGACGGAAGCATCTTACACCATCTAGATGCCGGAGAGTCGTACACTTACTTGGGTGTCGAGCAACGCTCCACCCAAGAAGTGAGTGTAGTGAAAAACGCTCTCCGCGGCAAGTATCAGCACCTACTCCGACAGATCTGGTCTTCAGAACTGTCGGGGAAGAACAAGGTGTCTGCTACAAATATGCTTGCCGTTCCGATCCTTCTCTACTCTTTCGGAGTAGTGAAGTGGACTAGAGAAGAGCTGCGTCAACTCGATGTAGTAACCCGCAAGAAGATGCATCTCAATAGGAGCTTGCATCCTAAATCGTCCGTTCCACGGTTATATCTCCCACGACATCGGGGAGGCCGTGGACTCTTGAGCTTGGAGAGTCTCCATAGCAGGATGGTTCTGGATGGAGCATGTAAGGTCATCTGGAGTTCGGATCCCCTCCTCTGCATGGTCCGAGACCATGAAAATGCAGAGGTAGGAGCTTTTCTCTTTAAGGCAGCACGCAGAGCAGCCGATGAACTTGGTCTCATCTTCGACGTCGAGCGGGTAAACCCCGACTCTGTCACCGAGTTGGAACCCGTTCGACTAAAAGCCCACATTAGAGCTGCAGAACACAACATCCTTCTGCAGCTCCATAAGGATAAGCCATTGCACGGGATCTTCTATAAAAATATAGAAGACCTCGGCTTATCCGAAAGGCTGACCTTCGCCTTCTTAAGGTCAGCTGGGCTGAAGTCTGAGACCGAGGGATTCATAATGGCTTGCCAGGATGGTGTATTTAACACTCTCGTCTATCGACGTCGTGTCATGGGTATGGAGGTCCCTGATGTCAGCTGCAGGGCCTGCCGCAGGGCGCCGGAGACTGTAATGCACTTACTGTCGGCTTGCCCGACTTACGCAGTCTCGGCCTATATTCATAGACACAACGCAGCATTACGAGTGCTTTACTATCATCTAAGGCACTCGTATGGGATAGACGAAACACCAGTGCTGCCTTACGTTCCGGGGGATATTGAGTCCGTTGTGGGGAATGAGAAGTGCCTAATTTATTGGAACTACTCGTTTCCCACCGTCAGGCAAATACAAGCCAACAAGCCTGACATAGTACTCCTCGACCACCAACTCAAGACAATGTATGTCGTGGAATTCTCAGCTCCCGCTGAGAGCAACATTGTCTTGAAAGAGGAGGAAAAACGGACAAAATATCGAGATTTGCTCTTCGAACTCCGCAGGCTTTATCCAGGCCATTCTGTTAAAATAGTGGTACTGATTATAGGAGCCCTCGGTGGAATGAGACAGACGCTGCTTTCAGAACTAAAGATCATACCGGCATGCCGAGATTCGGCAGAGATCTTAGCCGGCAGAATGCAGAAGGCTGTCATCCTCGGTTCATTACGTCTACTCAGGGCACACGATTCGCGGACCCGGTAGTCACTCACCCCACGGGCGTGGGGAGTGGCTATTGGTATTACCAGCTCCCCTCTGTGAGGGTCGGAGCCACAGAGTAGGGTGACTGGTTTTTTGTAAAAAAAAAAAAAAAAAAAAAAAAAAAAAATAATAATAATAATAATAGGTTTCTATTGGCATCTAGAAAGCACTATACAAAAATAAAAGGGACAACAAGTACTACTGCGCCAAAAGGCAGAGTTTAGAAGCTCCATTATTCCACTCAACCCTGAAGATACAAGATTTAGTAAACAAAGAGTAAGAACATGTTAATAATTACATAATTACAGTACAATGTGTATCGAGTGCATAAATATATGACTACATATAAAAGACACGTAAAATAATATTGCAAGATATCACTTAACACGACTAGTTCACCAACTTATACTAGTACACAAAAAATAATGATATTTAATATTCACAAAACACATATTTACATAAAAAAATACTATGAATCTAAAATCACAATAAATCGAGACCGTACAATATAGCAGAGTTACAAAAAAGTTATCAGACCTTTTTCTTAAAATTGATTAAAGACAAATCCTTTAAAACAGATGGAATTTTGTTATAATATTTTGCAACATAGTAGGAAAAAGTGAGGTTTTATGTGCTGGTATTGTCAGTATATGTTTGTGTCTAACATTAACATTATGTGCATCTGCCCTAAACCTGATTTTACTTAGCAAATACCGCCGATCACCATTTTTAATAATTTTATGGATTAGAGAGCAAATATGCAAATCTCTTTTTTGTTTTACTGATAACCACTTTAATTCGTGAAATTTTGCCGAAATATGGTCATATTTTCTTAAGCCATATATAAATCATATACAGGTGTTCTGTATCTGCTGCAGGCGTGTATGCTCATAGTGATTTAGAAGAGGCCCATACACCACATCTGCATAATTCAGATGTGACATAACCAATGACTCACTCAATATTATTCTATTTTTAATAGACAACAAATGTCTACTGCTATATATTAATTTTAGTTCACTGAATGCATTTTTAACAATATGTGTAACGTGCTCCGAAAATTTCAACTTAGAATCTATAAAGAGGCCAAGATTTTTAAAAATGTTGCAAAGTTGCAAGTCCTGACCATTTATATTAATATGAATACTATCAGTATACAAACCGCATGATGCTCTGCGTCCAAATAGCATTACTTTGGATTTGGTGGGATTAATAGTTAGGCAGTATTTTTCCGACATAGATACTAGTGCCCGTAAATCCTGATTCACTCGTACACATGCTTCATGACAGTCATTTTTTCCAAACGAATAATAAATTTGGGTATCATCTGCATAGAAGTGACTAGAACAATACTGTAAACTATCTTGGAAAGTCTATGTGTACAAAGTTAACAGTAGAGGACCTAATATGGAGCCCTGAGGAACTCCGGAGAACGTGTTTAATGGATTTGAAATGTTGTTACCTAATTTGACCATCTGTTGCCTATTTAACAAATAATTTTTAATGAGTAGAATTGCGTTTCCATCAAATCCCTAGTAATGAAGCACCGATAATAGAGTCTCATGATTAATCCTATCGAAGGCCTTGGAGTAATCAAGTAAGACCAAAATAGTTAAATTATCTTTATCGCACTCCAATAAAATATCATCAATAACCTTCAGCATAGCTGTTGTGCAACTGTGATTTACTCTAAATCCTGATTGGTTTTGAGGCAGTAGATCACAGGTAAAATACTAATTGGCCTGAGGTCTCCAAGGTTACTAGGTTTACTTATTTTTGGAAAAGGCAGTATATATGCTATTTTCCAGTTAGAAGGGAAGACACTAGTTTCAATGCAATAATTTATCAAATGAGTTATGAATGGTAAAACGGTTGGACAACAATATAAAAGCATGGTTAAAGAGATGTAGTCAGACCCGCATGCTTTAGATGTTACCGAAAGGAGCGTTTTATAAACTTCCTCATCAGTAACCATCGAAAAATGAAAATTTATTACATAAGGCTTTACATTATTTCTAAGAAATGAAACAGTGGGTTGATCAGCGTTGTCTGTAACTTGACTAGAGGAAACGAAATATTTATTTACATCGTCGACACTTCCTAAAGACGAAGGTATATCTCTAGAAATTTGGCGACTATAAATATTTAAATCACGAAAAGATTTCCAACATTTTTTTTTATTCTGTTGCAAAGAATAATTTAAATAGGCCTTTTTTTCATTAATAATAGCAGTTTTAACATAATTACGCAGATTTTTGTAATAATCCCAATGAGCAGGGTTTTTAGACTTTTTAAATCTTAGCAGTGCTCTGTCTCTCAGTTTACACATAAACTTCACATTATCGGTGAGCCAAGGGGCTTTCTTCTTAGTTATTTTAGCAGTTTTAAGAGGAGCATGAATATCAAATAAACGTAAAATCAGAGACGAGAAATAGTCAACTTTATCGTTGATATCATGCATCTCATAAATTTGCAGAAAAGGAGCATTATGTAGGTCTGTAAGGAAATTCGGATAGTTGAAGTTTTTAAAATCTCGATATGTTCGCAAAAAGGGTTCCCTAGGTAAATTTAAATTGCCAATTTCACAGGAAATTAGACAGTGGTCAGCTATGAACGGCGCATCGGAAACTGTAGTATTTAAAACATTAAGGTCGGCCGAGCAGATTATTAAATCTAATAATGTACAGCCAGTGGGGCAATATCGTGTCGGTTTATTTATTACCTGTTGTAAGTCATAACTCTCCAAAATATTATAAAATCTTTCTACTTCAGGCCTGTCAACAGAAAGGAGGTCAGTATTTAAATCGCCTGTCAGAATAATATGATCACTCTGAGGTACAACAACATTTAAGATATCTTCAAACTCAATAATAAAATTAGTGTTATGAAACCTCGGCGGCTTATACATCACACCAACGGAGTATTTTGCTTTGTTAGTAACTACGGTTATCCATAAATGCTCCAGTTCATTAGTCTGATAATCTAAAATAGTACAGTTGTAGCAGTTTCTTATGTATAATTATATTTATATATCATTGTATCATTTAATTCTTATTTCTTTAAATGCTATGAATGTTATTTAGTACTTCTTACAATTTCTTAATTTCCTTATTTTCCCATAAAATGTGCTGTAAAATATTGTTTTAAGTTAAGGTCTGGGGTCCCACGCCCATTTTTTAAAGTATTTGCTAACAGGCCGAATTTTCGTGAGTAGCTTCGTTTTGACCAGTCTTCCAATTTTTTCCTTTGCGAAAATTCTCGGTAGAGCTAGATAAAGTTCTACGCAGCCGCTAAACATGGTGATCGTGCAACTGACAATTTCATGGCGTAGGACTGGAAAATCTTAGCCCCTTAGTAATAAAATTTCGGACCTCGTCATTTTCATATATTTACATATTTCTTACACATTTACATCGCTTTCGTAAGACAAGCGAAACTTCCTGTTTTTTTACACTAACAACACAAAATGCTTCAAAAGGAATTTTTCAACGCACCTAATCAATCAACAAAATATAATGTTATTAATTATATCCCAAAATATAGCGACAAAATTTTTAGGTAATTAAATAATTTAGGTATCTCTACAATAAATGTGAATAAAATGAATTTACGAAAAATACTGGTCAATAATAAAGAAAAATTAATTAAACTTAGTAAATCAGGCGTATATGAAATCAAACGTAAAGATTGTAATGCCGTATATATAGGTCAGAGCAGTAGAAGCATTAAGAACAGGGTAAAAGAACATAAAAAATGAATTTTAAATAACAATAAAAATACAGGAATGTCAACACACTGCATTAAAAATAACCATTTCATAGACACGGTTAAATAAATTTACTTCAGACACAATGAAAAGGTAAACCTATATATCTTCTTGAACAATTAGAAATAAAAATAATTCCTTAAAAACAATCCTTTTACCACGAGCAAAATTTCTCAAATATTCTAGATAAAATGTTAAGAATTATTTACTGATTTACATTATTACGTTAGGTTTATCCAAATAATTCCCATAACTAAAGTTTAAAGGCCTAAAAAGCCGAAACATTCGTACATTTTAAACATAGTAATTTGATACATGTAAAAATAGCGTTTACTTAAAAACAATCATGACTTGTTACATGTTTCTCGTACGTCACCTTGTACAAGAGTATTTGTTTTTAGAACATAATCATATTTAAACAAGTGCATAAAACCATTTTATATAGGAAACGAAGAATAACAAACAACGTTATAAGACCTTCTGCAAACAAATGACAGAGAGGTTGTCTTTTGATAAGCCGACATAAGTATCAGTCCAAAACTAGTTTGCAGCGTTTCACTAAAAAGCAGGATTAACTTGCCATTCTGTCAATTATCTGTCTTTGAGCGTACTCGGTTTCACCATTGTTTTAGTCGAACGCTTTTTCAATTTAATCAATTATTACTGACTGTCTTTTCCGCATTTATTTATTACTTGATTCAGAAATAATTCCGGGCTTTATAGAAGTATGCATTTGAGACTAATTAAAAAGAATATTTCTCGTTGCTTAAATCCCACTAGCATTTCATACAATTGAAATTTATTGAAAATAACTATAGCTTATAAGGTTAGAAAATTAAATGAAAATTGAGAAGCGAAACACAAATATATTTTATAGTAAAATATCTTAAAATAAATCCACTATGATTTGATATGTTTAGGACATGTAAAAAAGCACATATACAGTTTAAAAAATGCTATAGTAATATTGTCATTTCATTAAATTCTTCTGAACGACAGTAAAAGTCTTTTACTGCTGCTGACGGCTTTCAGCGACAATAATAGTTAACTAGGCAGCAAAATGGTAGATTGACTGCCGCGGCTAATAATTCCTAGCCCCGCTACGCTCGGTTAGGAACTCAGCCAAGGCAATCAATCTATTTTGCTGCTAAGTTGAACATATAATTTTTTCGCCGATTGTTTAAATAGATTCTAAAATAATTAAATTATTGCAATTCTCAATCTCCTTATTTTTGTTGTAATAAATTCAATAAATATTCATTAAAAATCGCAGATGTTACTAGTTGGTTACCATGGAAACTAAGTGTCATTTTCCCTGCCTAGGCAGGAAAATGCTCACTTTCCTGCCTAGGCAGGGAAAATGAGCACTTTTTTGCCTAGGCAGGGAAAGTGACACTTTGCTGATTGACATTAGGCAGCAAAGTTACTAGTATATGAAGAAAAATATTAGTATTTATTTCATTCATCCTCGACGTTCGAAGAAAAAATAGCATGTTATATGTGGTGTAAAATGATTTTTTGCGTCTTGGCTTATTTTACCGCACTATTTTCCCTCGTCTGGCAAGTACATCCTCGGCACAAAAAATGTGACTTACACTCCATATAAAATAATATACTATTTTCTTCAATTTTCTTTGGAAAGTTTTGTTAAGATACCGGTCGTGTATGATTATTCCAGTTACTGACATCAAAATATATTATAAAAATAAGAAAAACCCAAACTCAAGTTCACGCTGCTTGACACATAAATTCTTTCATAACAATAATAGTCATGATTTATTGATCATGATAAATGCATATTGTGCATGTGATAAGTCAGGAAAAGAACATAAAGATATAGATAATTAAATAAATAATTAAACGAATAAAAAACAAACAACATTAACATAACAAATGTGTGACAAAAACACGTAAGTACATACATATATGAGCCAATAAATAAAACAGACAACATTATTTCCCTTCAATAAAGTGTGATATACAGGGTTACTGGTAATTCGATACATTCCTTTGGAGATGTGATGGGGCATGAGCTAAGGAGTAAATCTAGCCCTAACATACATTATGCAAAACTCAATAGTTTTTGAGATATTTCAATTTTTTTGTTTTTCTCAAAAAAGTAGATCTTAATGTCTTAAAAGTTAATTTCCGAAAAATTTTCTTGACATTTTTAAATTTTTTTTTACTGGATTACTTGTCCAATATTATAGATATCTGTTTGGAATGAAAAATATCCGGAAACATTTTGATCATGTGAACATTTAAAATAAAAACTTCAGTTATGAAATTTACCTATTAGGTTTTTTCAAAAAAATATTAATGTGGCACGCGTACAAATTATTATAAAAACTTCTTTATTTCAATAGCTATCTAACTAGGTAGAAATGTTTAATGTACCCTTGATAGTTCTAATAAAAAAAGATAAAGCTGGTGGCGGAATTTATTAAACGACTAATCGTTCATTTTCATTTAAGTCAGTCAGTCCTTGACTTTGACGTTTGTGCATATATGTCATTAACTGACATTCTTATCTCCGTGTCCCTTATGTTTGTTGGTCTTGTTAAATTAGATATCGAAGATTTTGATTTTGCTCGTAGTTGTTGTTATTAGTTGTTGTTATTGCATTTTCTGTGCCATGGCCGCGTATGCCAACGCAGAATACGCTGATATCTTGTTTGTCTATGGATACTGTGGCGGCAACGCTGCTGAAGATCGCCGAGAATATGGTCTTTGGTACCCTAACCGCCGCTTAGCAAATGCACGTGTATTCAGTACGGCATATCGAAATATCGCTGAAACTGGCTCCGTGAAATGTAGAAGAAGTGACGCCGATGCTCCTCCCGTTTATGAACCAGATGATGAGGAAGAAATATTGAGGTATTTTGAGGAAGACCCAACTATTTCAACTAATAAAGTCGCAAGACTAACCGGAGCGTCACAATGGAAAGTTTGGTCTACGATACGTAGAGTTGGATGTCATCCTTACCACTATACCCCTGTCCAAGACTTGGAGGAAGGTGATCCTGGAAGGAGAGTGGAATTCTGCCGCTTTATGTTATTCAGATGCAGAAAGTGCAAATTTTTTAACAAGTATTTTATGGACGGACGAGTCGAAATTTAATCGCGAGGGTATAACAAATTTCCACAACCTACATTATTGGGTAGAGGAAAATCCCAAGTTAACACGTAAAACTAGTTTCCAAATGAAGTTTTCTATTAATGTGTGGATGGGAGTCATTGGCCACTATTTAATATCGCCACACTTTCTTCCTCAAAATTTAAATTTTGAGGAAAATTTTTTAAGAAATGATCTGGCGGTGATTTTAGAAGATGTTCCTCTCGCCGTCAGACAGCGAATGATGTTTCAGAACGACGGTTGTCCAGCACATTATCGGCTGTCAGTACGACAGTTAATTGATCAACGTTTCCCTAACCGTTGGATTGGAAGAGCGGGCCCAATACCTTGGCCAGCGCGAAGTAGTCCTGACTTAACACCCCTTGATTATTACGTATGGGGTCATATGAAGGAGATGGACTATGCCACATCAGTCAATACTATAGAAAACCTTAGACAAAGGATAGTCGATGCTGCCCAACACTTAAGGCATAATCTGACAACCAGAGTAACAAGGACGGAAATAAGAAGACGCTGCCGTGTCTGTATACGGAATAGGGGCTCCCATTTTGAGCAAAACATATAAAAAATAAAGTACAGCTTTGAAATTAATGAAGAATTAAATTCTACTTTTAAAATGTTTTTTACTGTTTATCTAAAAATAAAATTCGTACTACTTGTGTTATTTTTACTAGTATTTTCTTAGAACTATTAAGGGTAGATTGAACATTTGTACCTTGTTAGATAGCTATTGAAATAAGGCAATTTTTATAATAATTTATACGCGTGTTACGTTAATATTTTTTTGAAAAAACCTAATAGGTAAATTTCATAGCTGATTTAAAAAAAGTAATCCAGTAAAAAAAAAATTAAAAATGTCAAATAGATTTTTCGAAAATTAACTTTTAGGACATTAAGATCTACTTTTTGAGAAAAACAAAAAAATTAAATATCTCAAAAACTATTGAGTTTTGCATAATATATGTTAGGGCTAAATTTACTTCTTAGATCATGCCCCGTCACATCTCCAAAGGAATGTATCGAATTACCAGTAACCCTGTATAAGCCCTTATTAGATAGGTAATTTTTTAGTTTTATTTTAAATTTTAAGTTATTTGAAATATCATGAATACTTTTAGGGAGAGCATTAGTCATATATGTATAATCGTTTAAATGAGCTGGTATGGTGACTAGGTACACTTAAGAGATCACCATCTCTCGTTGGATAATTGTGATAGTTAGACCTTTTTTTAAAGAGAGCTAAGTTATTTTCGTAAAAGTTAAGCATTTTAGGATATAGATCGAAGGTGTTGCAAGAATACTTTTTCTATAAATATTTCTCTACAACTGTCGTTTGTTTTTAGGTCAAAAAATAAGCCTGATAATTCTTTATTTACAAAGAAATATTCTTTCACACCCCATGCAAGAATATTAAATGAGATGTGACTATACGCCATAGCATAATATATGTTGATTAAGCATAGCATAATATATGTTGATTAAGCCTTCTTTGTTTAGACTGGATTTTAACTGTAACATTGCAAAAATTGCCTTATTTAACTGACTGCATACATTATCTATATGTCTACACCAGGATAACTTGAAATCAAATAAGGTACCAAGTAATTTGGCAGAATCCGATAGCACAATATCATTGACCGTGAAGCTTCATGTAAAGGTTACTGAAGGTGAAAGTTTATGGAAAATGTCTTAAAATTTAGAATCAGCTTGTTTCTTTGACACCATGCACTTAAAGAATCTGTTATATTGCTGGTCTTAATGTGAAGCTCCTTGAGTGTATCAGCTGACACGGTGATTGTTGTGTCATCCGCAAACATTGTTACAGGGCCATGCTGCATGTAACTGGTCAAATCATTTACATAGAGCATGAACAGTAATGGACCTAGCACTGAGCCTTGAGGAACCCCAAGTGCAACACTAAATGTATCCGACTCCTAGTCATTTAGCCTCACCCTAAGCGACATATTTTCTATATAGGAGATCAGCCACAGCAGAATGTTATCCCTAACGTCGGCACTGTATAATTTACTATTCAGTATTTCTTTATTGACAGCATCAAATGCTTTGGAAAATTCAAACAACAATAACACAACATACCTACCCTCATTCAAGCATTTGTAAACATACTCCAGAATATGATAGGTAGCTATCTCAATCGATTTGTTTGACTTGAATCTATGTTGAGAGGAAGTTAATATTTAATTAATTAATATATCTTGAAATCTTTCCGCTCTAGGTGGTTTCCATTTCTATTTACTACTGTCTAAGTTTCACTACCGTGACACCGACTGCTTAACTGTCTGGCTCTAAGACATGTAAATAATATTAAGTGCAAGTAGAAATTTTATTCCGGAAATATAGGAACGATGCACGTGCAACAATTAGTTAAAGGAAAACAACTTATGCTAAAGGAAACAATGCACAATATAGTTCTATGCGGAGTAAGTACGGCAAAATATAAACATAAATACTTAACATGCACAGTATGTGTTTAGTTAATATACTAAAAGCCTTGCAGAAGATGCATAGCCGTTTATTTGTATACTGGCTCAGCATTCAAGCGAATAATTCAAAATTCTGAATAATTGCAGCTTAATTTCAACCTCGACTTTCTGTAATGTATTCTTTAACCATTCATAACAAATTTTGTTGTTCTATATAAAATAGTGCTTCGTCAAAATCATCTTTAAAGATGACTCGCAACCGGTCTCTCATCTAGTTGGGAACATTATAATATGGAAATAACGGTCTACTGCATAAATAAATGCGCAAAAGAAAACCTAAATGTGCATAATGTTAGGTTCAATGTTACCTAGGTATTTAAATTTAATGTAAAATTGTGAATGCATTTTACCATAACGAAGGAAAAAGTATCTTTTATGGAAGACAATATTTTTATTGATATATTGTATGAAATTTCAATGCCAATCTGATACCCTGTTATATGTTTCAACAATATGACAATCATGAAAACAAAGGGTGATAGGTCGCATTGTTCGCTTGTTTAACAGCCTCTCTATGCGAGTGAAATTCAGCTCCTAGTTCTTTTATGTGATGTTCATATGCTGAACGCTGATGTGAATTTTCCTGAGGAAATATCAATTTTTATTAATTTTACGGACTTCTCTAAATATTTCAACTAAATCACAGTATATTGAGTATATTGCTTAATAATCTAAGTATTTCCTCAACACTTTAGTTAGGTTCATAGCAAAATGGATCAAATTCAAATTTTCTGTAAAAGTTGGATTAGATAAGAGTGATATAAATGTAGAAAGTTTCGTAGAACTTTTTATAAAATTAAAATTTCGAATGGAATTTGTTAAGATATAGACACGATAGTGAAAAATATAATAATGCTCGCATATAAATAATAATAATATAATAATAATAATAATAATGTTTATTGACAGATTGAATTTAAAGTACAATACAGTGAGATATATATACACACACACACACACACACACATATGTATATACACATATACACAAATATAAATATATATAAAAAAATGTAAATACAGTGAGAAATAAGACATAAATAGTAAAAAGATACAAATGGATATAATTTTTTTTGTATTGTGTAAAATGACATTCAATTTGACGATACCTATCAATTTAGAAACATTAAGGTAAGCCTCGCGGAAGTTATAAACACTGTTTGCGAGTGTCTGTGAATGTAAACTGCATAGTTACTGTCAATTTTCATACATCAATTTTAGCTCAAGCAAAAGAGGAGATTGTAGTAAGCAAGGAAAGATGGTGAGTTTAAAAGGAAACGAAAAAGAAAACAACAACAAAAAAAATATATAAGTAGCAACTATTTAAGTAACTAATTTATGTGCACATATGTTTATAAGGACGACAAAGAAAGACAAATACGAGATGGATGTTTAATTGCGTTTTGTAGACTTATGTCTTTAAGTTTCGTATTCTTATGATACAGGAAAAATACGAGTGTTTACAAATATATCGAGATTTTCATATTTAGTATCTTTAATCCATTTGGTTATATTATATACAAAGCGAGTATAGGTAGCGTTTTTAAATTTTATTGGTACAGCATTGTAGATTCTGGGTGCTAGATATAGAAAATATTTTGTAGCTATGGTTTTTTGTGCTCGAGGGGTGATTAGCTTATTGTTGATTTTAAGTCTGGTATTATGCAGATGTGTTATATTTTGACTATGACTTTTATTTTTAAACTGGTAAATTAATAGTTGTCTCACATACAGTTGTCTAATATTTAAACATTTTGATTCAGCGTGTAGGAGTGATGTGGGATAGTAATAATCTTTTCTAAGCATAATGTTGTTTGGACTAGTGGATTGATATTTGTTTTATTTGCGCCGCCCCATACTAGTATTCCATACCTAATTATAGATTGTACAAGACCATTATATATGATATATAGTTCTTTGTCCCCAAGCAAGTTTCTTAATTGTTTAAAGCTATAAAAAGCGATCTCAGTCGTTTTATTATATAATTTATTTGTAAATGCCATTTAAGGTTTGGATCTAAAATGATTCCTAGGTATTTAATGGATTCTGTGACGTTTATCGATAGAGATGTGTTGTAAATGGGAATATTTGTATAATTAGGTAAGGTTTTTTTGTATGATGCGTAACACATATATTTAGTTTTTTCGATGTTAATGGTTAGGAGGTGGTAATCTAGCCAATCTTTAATTATTTTCATATTCATGCTTGTTATTGTTTTTAGATCGGACCAGGTAGGAGCAGAAAAGAATATTACAGTATCATCTGCAAAAGCTGACATTTTACCCTCTATTGGTAACGTGAGTAGATTGTTTACAAAAATGTTAAATAGGAGTGGTGCCAAAACTGTCCCTTGTGGTAAACCAATTAAAACCTTTTTGGGGTCACTTAATTTGTTCCCTATTTTTTCTATTTGCGTTCTATTTTCAAGGTAGCTTTTTAATAAATTATGACATTCTCCGCGAAACCCCATATTCCAGAGTTTACTTAGCATTTGTTTGTGACTTACAGTATCAAACGCTTTTGCAAGGTCTATGAAAACTGCTAAACTTGGTAATTTATGGTCTATTGATTTGTATATGTGGTTTGTTAGATTTGCAAGTGCGTCTTCAGTCGAAGTTTTCTCTCGGAAACCAAATTGATTTTTGTAAAGCAAGTCATATTTTTTTAAGAAAGTTTCCATCCTACATTTTATAACTTTTTCGAAAATTTTGGCAATGTTCGATATTAATGATATAGGTCTGTAATTTATTATAGATAGTTTATTGCCGGTTTTAAATAATGGTTTTATTATTGCTGTTTTAAAATGGGATGGACATTTTCAAGACAAAAAAGCTGTATTAATAAGGTGGGTTAGTAATGGCGTAAATACATCTATACAATACTTTATTAGTTTAGATTTAATTTGATCTATGCCAGGTGATTTAAAGTTTTTTAAAGAATTGATAAGTTTCATTATTTCCTCATTATCTACGGGTTTAAGATAGAAAGTATTATCAGATATGTTGTCATAGAATGTAGTGTTAGGTTTGCTAATTTTGCTTGCCATTTCTATTCCTATATTTGTGTAATGATCGTTAAATTGGTCCGCTATTTCTTTTTCGTCTTTAATAAGATCTCCCTTTTTGGAAAGGATTTCATTTATATTTACATTTTGTTTTTTTTATTTGTTATGTCTTCGACAGTTTCCCATAATTTCTTCGAGTTTTTTTCATACATGTTGATCTGTTTGCTATAGTAATCACATTTAGTTATTTTTATAAGGTTGTTTACTTTATTTTTGAATATACGATACTTTTCTTTTAGATATAAGTTGTTAGGTTGTTTTTTTAAATCATTATATAATGGGGTGATCCAGTCCTTTCGCTTTTTTTTATGTTTAACTTATATATAGGTTATTGATTTCTCTAAGAAATTTTTTATATTTGTAAATAATATGTTGCTTGCTTGTTCTACATCAGCAGTATTGTAAAAAGTGGTCCAGTCATGATTTTTTAATAACTTGTGAAATATATCTCTATTCAGTTGCTCGTGGTAGACAGTATTTTTGCTGAAGTCTGTCTTTATATCATTATTTATCATTAAAGACGATAGAATGCTATAGTGATCGGATAAAGCTGAATGTAAGATGACTGACTTACATGACATAATACCAGAGGATGTTTTAAGGAATATATGATCTAGATAGCTTTTGCTATTATTTTGTACTCTTGTATACTTGTTGATTAATGAAATGAAACCGAATCCATAGATTGTGTTTAAATATTCATGTACGTAATCTTTGTCAACTAGTATATCTATATTTATGTCACCAGTTATAAAGTTATAGTCACCATAATCCAAATTAGTTAGGTAAACCTTAAAAGATTTTATGAAATCATAAACATTGGTTGATGGTGGCCTGTATATGGAGGTTACACAAATGTTTTTGTTGTCATAGTTTATCATCAAATCAAGGAATTAATTCAATATTTATTGACATATTAGTGTTTAAAACCAACTCTTTTCATATGAAAATTATTGTAGCTTAATATGACTGACACAAACGAATGTCATTGCAAAATATTCCAGTATGATATTCCACTGCATCAAGGACACAATAAACATGGGTAAAAAAAAACGTCAACAGCCATGTGGACAAAATAAGATGGTCTGAGCCCATATTGTAGACTGGTGGGTATATTAAAGTTTGTAAGGCTATTTAGCATAAAATATTCGAAGATCTTAACCGATACCGAGGACAACGCCGCTGGTCCACTATTCTCAACTTTAAAAGGACCACCCCTTCTTGAAAATGGCTTTCTCTTGGCTTAGTTTAAGTTCACAGGGATATATTCCTAATTATAAATAAAAATTTATGAGATAAGTAAGTGCTTTAATAGTAAAAAGCAAACGACATTATAAGAAATATCGTCTGGTTCGTGAGACATCTTGTTCTTTAATTTAAGTTGACAATATATTTAATGTTTTGTTCAAAATTATATTTTTGTTCTTAAGAAATAACATTCCAAGCTATCATATTTTGGTCACTGGAACTCAAATATGGACGGTAATGGTCATGAAATTGGTCTTCACTGAGCAATTCATCGATCAAAATATGTTTCATATAAGCCTCTAGATGGTGAGGCGAGATCACTATATTTCCGGGAAGGTTACCCAACCACATAGTGAGGGCGATTACTAATTCGACACCAGTCTCAAAAGGTAGATCAACTTTCTCCCCAAATTTTTTATTGACAAAGTTTCATTGACAATTTATATTCCTTAGTATTTCAGCCAAAATATTGACTTTTGGAGATATGGTTTACATTTGTCATACAGCCAGTAGAGACTTTATATTGAAAACACTTTTCTCTGCATGATAATTCCAAACTCATAAGCCATATCAACCCATATGTTACATATTTAACTTATGTTTTGAAAAAGATTTCTTTCCAAACATGCTAAAAATGTCAACTGTGATACCTGTATATAAAACAGATGATAGGACAGTAGTAAATAACTACAGAGCCAACGCGGTAATAAACAATATTGCAGGAGTTTTAGAAAAATGTATAAGAAATAGAGTAGTGGAACATTTAAATTAAAATAAAATCCTTTCTCCCAATCAATATGGCTTTAAGAGCGCTCCGGATATAAGCCGGAAAGACGGTGCAATTTACTCTCATATAAATCATTATTTAAAAAACGGCTTTCACTAAAACATGTTACAATGTGGGACGATGAGAGAAAAAAAGTATATATATAAAAAAATATTTTTATTTTCTTCTATTTTCGATTTGCAAAAATAATTCTTATCATCCCACATAGGTATTATTAAAATAAACATTTTCCCTTTTGTAGAACTAAAATAAAATTAGCCCTAATGTCCTCAAGTGCACCGAGAAATTTAAAGATTAGGTATAATAAATTTGTCCAATGTCATATTCTATTACATCTCTATCACTCTCTTTCCAAGCACACCGTACATTAGGCTGCGTCATTTTATTGACGTGAAGTCATTTACAATTAAAATTGGAAGCATGGATGACTAATACACTCCGAACAACTCTTAAGACAGAGGTAAGTACTGAGAATGTTATGTATGAGGTTGTAAAAACAGTACATAATTCTGTAAATAATAATAACAAACAAATCGCAATATATTTGTTGATTTGGCCAAGGCTTTCGATACAGTGTCGCATGATATTTTACTTAACCAATTCAACGAATATGGTATAAGGGGTACAGTTAATGACTTGTTTAGAAGTTATCTTCAAAATATGGAGCAATATGTAAAAATTGGTGAAAGTAGAAGTAACTGAAAAATAATAAAATATAACATTCCTCAAGGAAGGGTTCTAGGGCCAATTCGTTTTAATATTTATGTCAATGAATTACATCAACTTCCAATTAATAGAAAAGTAGTAGCATATGCAGATGACATTGTTCTTCTGGTTGAGGATGACTCCTGGGAAAATCTTGCCAATAAGGCGGTGGTAGAGCTTTCTAAACTACAACAGTCACTAATGGAAAATTATCTAACAGTTAACCTAGATGAGGCTAAATTCATGTACTGTAGTATATATAACAGGAACGTACCGAAGATGATACACTTCAGTTACGTACTGATGTATAAATAAACGAAAGCGTGACTGTATATGTGCTTTGAACCTGCAGCAAACAAAGAACATTAAATATTTGGGATTTGTCATAGATCAACATTTAATATGGACAGAGGACATTCAACAATTGAATAACAAAATACGCAAGTTGGTTTGGAAATTCTACCATCTAAAAAATATTTTTCCTTTTAGCACTTTGAAGTTATTGTATCGTGCTTTGGTTAAATCAATTCTTAGATATGGAATAATAACATGGGGAGGTGCATATTCGACAAATTTGGTATACCAAGTATGTACAAATATTTACACATAAACATAAAAATTTACTGAGTACAACACAAAATGTACACAACACAAGACAAAAATGTAATTTCAATGTCACAATACCACAAATTAGGTACACAGCACAAAGATTTATAACGTATTTTGGTCCAAAATTTGATAATATTTTATCTGTCCATTTTAATAAATATAATAACATAGGGCTATTTTATGATAAAATAACTGATTACTTAATAAATAACAAACAGAAATTTACGAAATTCTTGGCAAGTGGTTAAAATATTGAATATTAAAATATTGAATATAAAAATAATATATAATGTCATCTACTGATCGTTTCGCTTGCGATCATTGTGTAGTGAAATTTTAAATAATAATTAAGGTTACATAGGAAATGTCACATTGAAATGAAATATACAATAATTTTTAATCAAAATATTCAATATTTTCTGTCAAACTAAGCCAAAATTTAATTACAGACAAAATTTAAAATAAATTAGATAGACACAAACTCTTTCCAAATACAAAAGTTGTTACAGTAAAATGGTATTATCCGAATAAGAATAAAATAAACAGAGACAAACCAATTTCACTCAATAAAAATAAGATAACATTAGAAACAAGTATTATTTCACTTGAGGAATAGTGAAACTAATATATTGTTGGATAAAGTTTATTCATACTGTAATTTGTGTTGTTTTTTTCATGTAAGTGTGCATGGTCATTATAATACTTAAATAAATATATATGCTTTCATTAGAACTTCTAAATTATTATTAATAGTAACAGCGACTAAATATAGAGATAAGAGAAACTGCTCTACCAATATATAAATAAATATTTTCTAATAAAGGTATATTAAAAATGTATTTATAATTTTTTTATTTGTACACTAATTTGATTTTACTTTATTTCTTGTTTTCAGAAGCATTTGAAAAGAATTATTTGTACCGCTCTCTTTGTCAACTATCCTTCCCCGGACTGCGATGTTAATAAAACACAATAACTGCCAGCGTATAGCTTCTAGCCGAGAACCGTATCGCATAATATAACAGTTTTTATGGGTCAACTCACTAGGCTACATTTAATTTTGACAGAGATAGGATTAATCTCTGTTGCAATGTAGTAAGCCTTTTGCCGTACTTTACTCCTGATATATTATCTTTATGGGCGTTATATTAAATTTGGGATATAAGTTAAGGGTAATATCATATATATGAAACTAATGACTGGGGTATATATTTACGGTAACAAATTTTCTGTGTACTTCTCTCTTCGCAGATCAGAGCAGTCAACAGGTGAAAATATAACATAATTTAGTTATTATACCTAATTCATTTCATGAAATAGGTATATATTATGATCTGGAGACATGTTCAGTAGTTACAGTTTCCGAATATACCTACGAGTGGTTATTATTAAATTTGAAAATAAAATAGTTACAAGAGGTGTCCGTCATCTCGGAGCAACCATATTATTTATGTGAGTTGTGATAGTAGGTATGGTACACAATCATGAGGCATTATCCCTTCTGCATACTCCACTCGCAATTAGCTGATGCAGTTATAACCTCTTCACTGTGAGCGCTAGTTCCTAAACTTGTACCTAGTTCATGCTATGCTGCATACAATTTAACAATAACAATTCAACGAAGATTAAGTACTTGTACAATCCAATGAACGCAAGCGAAAGCATTTATACATACTAATAATAATAATTATTATTATTATTATACTCTCCTAATAGATTTGTTGACTCTTCTTCTAAGATCATTTTGTTTTTGTAAAAAACGTGTGCAAAATTAATCATTTTTATTTTTAATATCATGTAGTCAGATTTGTTTTTATATCAGTAATTATTATATTATTTAAATGTTTTACTTTAGTCATGTGAAATGAATATTAAGTAATAATCTTCTCTGATTAAATATTATGAAAATTAGACCGGTCAATCATATAAGCTGCAAAGTGGTAAGGTGTCAGTGATTGTTTATATCGACGCTGAAATTGTTGATGCTGAATTGATAGCTCCAGATCTTCTTCAAAGTTATTTTCTAACCTTTTCCATTCTTCCACGGTGTTCGAAAGAGTGGCATCTTTTCGCTGTAAAGTATCCAGAGCAATCGATGTTGGTTTTATAATCTTTAAGTATTCTTCTGCACTACTTTTTGGGCCAATATTTGAAGGGAGATCGTATTATCAATTTTATCTTTGTTTTCATCACAGATCTGCAGCAGTATGTTCCAATGAGCGATATATTGATATGATATTACTTGTATTTAAGCTTTATAACATCTTCGGATCAACTCGAGCTGTGTATTGCGAATAAAATGCATTTTATTTTATCTGAGTAGAGAGTTGTATGCATGTTTTATGTTTTCTGTTTTCGTTCATTTGTTCTGTTTGATAATATACCAAAGTATTTTATAAAATATATATATTTTTTTTAAATTACATGCAATTTTTATATTTCAGCCTTTAAAAAACAGTTAGAGACGTGTATACTATAACTTAATGACAATTAGAATCAGCTATGTTATTTTAATTCACTTAGTTACTGTTATACTAATTATCAAAATGTTTATAACATTTCGAACTGTTTATGCGTTTATTATGTTCATGTAGATATAAGATTTTTAATTTAATTTGTGCGGGAAAGTGATAACACTGGAAAACTCAATACCACGTGATGAGAACCAATTCGTTTTATCAAGTTGATGTCAAGAAAGATTCAAGTTGTATCCGCAATTTTATTATTTGTGGAAAATATAAGGGAGGGTGTGGAAGAATTGGAAAATTAGGTTGCTAGAAGATGAAAAATAAATAACAAGAAGAAAATTACAGAAAATTGTAGCGGTGAAATTTTTAGAGAAATTAAATAGTTTAAGATACGAGAGAAAATAGACTGTTGTTGGTGAAGGTAAAGTAAAGTAAGAAGATGGAAGACAATAAGTTTACAAATTTGAAACAAACAAAGAGAAAGAGAATTAAATTTTTCAAAATACTGACAAGTTGGAGTGAGAGGATAATTATAAATTATTTTAAGATGCAGCAAACGATTCCTAGTGGAACCGAGATATCACTTGAATTATGTAGGAGTTTGGTAGATTGCAGGTGAACATCGAATTAAGTGATACGGTGCGTTTGGAGGTCTTTTAGTTGAGCTACGCGGACTAAAAGGTTGTAATAAACTTCATATAAATTTCTTGTAAATCTTTCTATAGTTTGGAAAATAATTGAGTATACTTTAAATTGAAAATTTCGATCATCAATTCTACTGTTTAATTTGATGTTAAACAATAATTATCCAAATTATTTTATTTTTAGTATCGTTCTTTTACTTTAGCTAGATTGGGACTCTTATTTCATCTTTCATCACTTGGCATCACTAGCGTCTTACCACCTGCCTGCTTAAATTTTGAGCTTGCTAAATAATTGTTTCGGAAATACTTTGTCACCTGGACTAAATTTGCTTTGATATTCTTGATTTCCAGATCCTTACACAATAGATTTAAAGTATGAGCTGAACAGCCATAGGTTATAATTTTAGACTCAATTTTTTCTTCAATACTATTTCTCATACCCGCCATTTGCAGCGTTGTCATCAGTAACAAAAGACTTAACAATGCATATATATTGTGATTCACATGATGAAATCAGGTCACAACAAATTTCTCAGATATTGAAAAGATGACTTTATAGTTTCATACAGAAAGTCTTGTCCTTCTTCGGCTGTAATTGTAGCATACACAACTGGCTTGTTGTGGAAGTTTGACCATGCGTCAATTGACATATATACAGTACGTCCTAAGAGAAAAGAAAAACATTTTTCTTTTTCTTCAGCGTAACTCTCATCTAGAAATGTTGTCGCCATGGTTTTGCGGCATGGCGGGCTATAGCTAGGCCCGAATGCTTTTATAGTTTTTTTTTACTTTTTCTATGCATCGGAAGCTAGAATTCGTAGCAAAAACTGCTTTCGTAATCTGTTTGTCAATATTTTATCATCTGATGATCTTCTTACTAAAGAACTAGTCACGGTAGGATTCTTGGTTGTCATTTTCTTACCAATTGACCCAAAGTCTGGCTCTGTTCATACTCCCGGTTGAGACTTTGCACAGTTTGATGTGGAATAGAGCATAGAAGTCAACGCAAAACTTATCAGGGTGTGTCGCCTTTCTGTTTCTGAAAAAAAAGTTATTGATTTAAAAAGAAATAAACAGGATGATAAACATATTAAGACCTCAGATTCAAATTTCAAAGACGCCTACAATTCTAAAATTTAAGAGGCCCAGAAATCGAGAAAACTTTGTGCTTTGTGCTAAAATAAGACAAGTCTGCCGCAAATTCAGCATTCATAAAATATTTGAGAAATGTACTCAAATTTGAGATGGATTAACTGGGAGGGAATACATCCGATAATTTATTACAATTTTTATTTAGATGTAATGAGTGATTATCTCAAAAACTGATTGTAAATTTAAATGGTTGTTTCTTTAATTATTTCAATTACCAAAAGTTTGTTGTTTGTTTTCTTTTATCTTAAAACGTACTGTTTGTCAAATTGACACATTCAATATTTTTTTTTCCATTTCAATAGCATCCTATTAAATTGACAACCAAAATTGTAAGCATGTGTGAACTTATATAGAAAAAATTTTTTTTTTTTTTTTAAATCTTACTGTTCTGTAAAAAGTCGTACTAAAAACTAAAAAATATTAATGTACGAATGCAAGGAAAGCAAGGCGTAACACACTTTGTATGATTGTACGCATGATTATATGAAAGGGGCGGAATCGTTGTACACATAGTGCCTTTAGTCATGCGTACGTAAAGATAATACATATACTTATATAAAAAGTGCGCACGCCTTGCTCTACTTGCATTCGTACATTAGTATTTTTTATTTTCCACCTTTTAGTACTACTTTTTACAGAAAAGCAAGTTTTAAAAAAAATTTAAAAAAAATTTTTTCTACTTTTTAGTCATACTTTTTGGGGGGTTTACCCCCAAAGATGGCTCAATAATAACTTGTTTTGATTTCTCGCTCTTTCGTTTACAGGTTTTTCAATTTTCACCCCCGCACCCCTATGTGCGGATATTTGCAAAAGTAACGATGGAATACTGACTGTATTGTCATCCGCTCTTAGTAACTGTGCAAAATTTTATTCAAATGTGCTTTTCAGCTTTCAGTTGCAAAACTCCTCTATAAATATCATGTTTTAATATTCTGCTCTCTAAAAGCACATTTGAATTATGCTAACTCCTAGTCAGGCTATTTATTTTTCAATTACAGCAGACACTGGACCGCTAGATGGCGCCTGCTGGCTATTTTGCATGTCGCTATCCTAACGATACCGAGATGTACCAAATAGTCAAAGGATCCTCGTGTCGTTTGTTACATGCCTACCTTGCACTGGCGAGAGCCAACAGCTCGAAACTGCAGTCTGCCAGTGGTGTAGGACGACTGTCACGAAAGCTCCTTTAAGTAGGATTAGTCTTTCGGCTGGTGTTTGTTACAATCGAAGCATTAGCGTTTTGTTGGTAATACACAGTTATTATACTTAGCGCGCCAGGTTTGTAACTTGTAATTCAGCGCTCGGCGAGGAACATAGCCCGAAGAGTAGCCGTTGGTTGCAGTCTGGTTACGTTCTTTGTATAGGAGTTTTGCAACTGAAATATTATGCGTTAATGTGCAAAATTTCATAAACTGATTATATCGGGAAGTGTGTTAAATAAAGGATGCAACATTTGAATAGAAACATTGCGCATACATTATGAGTTACAGAAAAGCAAGTAAGAAGAGTAAAAACGTAAATTTCGTAATGAAATTTGGTATCGGAGCTCAAAATTAGGTTCTGAATAACTTTTTATAATAACTTTGTTCAATATCTTCAACGCGTTGTCTCAGTTTGTTAATTAAATTTACCTCCTGGTGTCTTCATTTTAATTACAACACACTATATGTTATAGTAATGACGGCGCATAAACCGGAACTATTATAGAATATGACTACTGTAGCAGCAATCACGTTGAAATGAATATTCTGCTGGACTTTTTCAGTCAATCGGTTTTTCATTATGCGCTGTTGAAATAATATCTAGAGTTTATTTTCAAATGCACTCTTAAAAATTTAGATTCCTTGTTTTTTAATAAAATAGTCGAGGGTGTAGATAAGAATGATTTATATAATAATATTTTAGTGTATAAGTAAAGTTCCCCTACTGGTAGTTGACTTTCTTCCTTTATTTAACTATTTTACAATATTTTTCATTATATATAACATTCACAGCTTCTAGTAAATTGTAAAACATATTTGGCTGAAATACCCCGTATAAGCTGATGTTCTTCTGTAGGGTAACAAATTTCCCCACATTCCGCCGTTGTCCCTGAATTGTCCCTCGCAGTACTTGGCGCGTATGAGCAAACATGAATACTCAATAAATATAAGCATTGTGTTTCACTTGCATGCGTTGAAACATTGCATCGCTCGTTTACATTAAACTCTTCACGCAAGGCTGGCTGTTGTATAATGAAATTAAACGCTGTTTGCAACATTTGCATGGCAGCAACTCATTGGAAAAACTGAACGACTACTAGGTATATAATATTATTCTCATCCCTTAACACTAGCGGTTCATTTAGATTTATCAATTTTACAAAATGTGCAATGAGTGCCATATGGAATAAAAAAACACTTTAGTTAGATTAATTAAAAAAATATGGAGCTGCGTTAGGCAAAAAGTTTCTTTTTTTAATTTTAAATTTAGTTTGTCGTTTTATACTAAAAATACGCGAAATATTGTATACTTTACCAAAAATTAAAACAATATACATATTAGAGGCGCCAGACGGGGGCGAGTGTAGCTGCGTCTTTACTATGTACATACTTCGGTATGCGATGTAAAGCAACGACAGGCGCAATTAGTACTTGGATGGGTGACCATTCCAACGGAAACCGCGCCCTCGCCTCACACATCTTCCAGCGGTTTGTATATCAGTGTATGCGCGGAAGCTATACAACCTTAGGCGAGGGTTGTATAGGAGATATACCATCCTTCGGAGGGGATGTAAAGCCGTCGGTCCCTTGTCTATTAAATGTTAGGCAAGTAAGAGATCCCTACTCTTCTTAAGGGAAGAGGTTCGGCAAAATTCCTGGTTGGGGGTAGCTCGTCTACAGGCGTCGGTGTTAGGCCTCAGTAGCGGAAATAGGCCGACGTTAAATAAGCGTATAAAAAAAAAGAGGCGCCAGACAAACTTTATTTTGAAAATGATATTTTGCAAGCGTAAGACCAACTGTAGAAAGCTCTGCAACTGCAAAAAGTCTAATTTGAATTTTTGTGGCCAATGGCTAGAAAATTCTTGTAACTATGTGCAAATATATCAAGAATGCGAATAAGAAAGAACATTAATAGTTGCAATTACGATTTTTCCTAAAGTTTTACTAGAAACTGATGGGAAAAAATCTTTTTTCTTATGCAAAATCGTATTTTAAATACTTTTTTCGCTGATTGACATGACTAATGCCGCGATTCTCCTTCATGATTGCTTCTTGGTAAATTTTTTTTAAGGCATTCCACTAATAGAAATCCAGTGGATTCAAATCCTGAGGTTGGGGTGGCCAAAGAATTGGACAGAGACGCCTGATCCATCTTGGATACATTTGGTCCAAATGCTTTCTCACTTGTCATCCATAGTGTGCTGGACAACCCTCGTTTTTTAGTCACATTTGCTATAGTAGAACCAAGGGCACATCGTCTAAAAGAATTGACAGTTGATGTAAGAATATGTGATAATTCTCAATTTAAACTTGACGGTAATTCATAGGGGCCAATGCTTTTTTACCTTTAATTAAATGAAAGACAAAACATATTTACAACGAAATTGTAATATTTCTAATTTCCTTTGAATAACCTTCGATGGAAGGCTAAGCTTATGATGCTCTATAATTTCAAAGAAGTGTCGTACTCCAAAACTGTGAAATTTTTACTAAGGTCTAGTTTTGCCAATGAGAGATCATGACCTGGTCATCACCAGTTTCAGGAGTATCCATGATTTACCGGAAATCCTGCAAATTAATAACCACTTAGCGAGCGACCTAGCGGATGCTAACTGGGATTTTTGTATGATAATATCGACACAGAAAAACTAGCTACAACAACTAAAGAAGTTTCATATCAAAATACGACATGGCTGCAGCTAATAAATTTATCCTGCCTATACCGAGTGATTTTTTTAAAGGGAAACACTCCTCTTATCTCCGTTAATATTGTATTTACACAATTATGTCTTTGGAACTTTTTTTATATTGGCTTGTGAAGTATCTGATAGCGGCTGTAAATATTTTCCATTACTTCCGATTTCACTGAGACCACAGATGGCTTTGAAACAAATAATTATTTCTGATAGTAACAACTTTAAATCGATAAATTCTTCCACGATGATTAATCTTGTTTAGTTATTCTTATTGCTAGTGGAATATTGTTTATTAATTGAAAGAATATAAGAAATTCTGGAAAATTATAGCAATGAACACATGTTTGAAATAATAGTTTTATTCGGCGAGCGTAACAAAAGTACAGAAAAACATGTGGGGAATTCAATTTTAGGTATCCCAACAAAAAAAAAACTTTATTATAAAACTCCCAGATCTCTTTGCGATAATTTAAAATATAGTGGACAATTTAAGGTAACAAAGAGAAGACGTAATACAGTTATAAATGAAGAACTTGAATTTGAGATACTGTTATTGTGAACGATCCATCTTTTCGAGTCTGAAGGACTTTTATTATACTTTCCAAAAATGAATATTAAACATTCACAAAGAAAGGTTCAAAACGACTATTTCAGACGGAGAATAATACAAAATTTATACTTACTGTTCGTTTATGTTTAACTGCTTCACTGATGGTACCAATTGGACGTCGTAACGTTATAAATACTAACACTTTCTTAAATTTAAACCTAAAAAGGAATTTTGAAAACATAAGAAAAAGACAATATAAAGTTCAAAAAATGTGTATTAAATCTCTTTAAAAAAATCATGTTTTACAAAGACGTTCAAGGACAAACTATAGCCTAGCCCGGTACAACACATAGTGAGGAACGGAACGACTCATAATGTACCAACTACCATCCAATTTGCGGTTTATTGCTAACGATTACACAAAAAGATTCAAGAAAAGTACAATATTTATAAACTTTTGATGGGCTTTTGCTTGCCTGTCTGTTTACGTATTATCAGTTCAATAGTAATTTGGTTCGCACCTCGGAGCTTAAAAATGCTTGAATCGCAATGATTTTGAATTATATTATGGCAATTATATATTCATAGGTTCAAGCAAGGGGGTCCCCATGCACGTCTGAGTACATGGTAAAGGTACTTTTCTGACACCGAATCACTGAGGAACCGGTTTAGGGCAAATCCCGTTAAAATCCATAATTTTCCCGTCAAAATCTACTGCTAGAAAATGAATAGTCACCCTTGTCGCAATACCCTTTATTTTCTCTAAAACTCTCGAAATGCTTTGACTAGAGACTGGATTAACTCGTCCTCATATTTAACACAACGCATGAGTTGCAGTGCTGCACAACGTGGATTCGTAAAAGGGTTTTTCATTTTGAAATTTCCGAAATTAAAGTCGATTTTTGTTACAGTTTCGAAGAGTTTGTCGAAGATTTTGGCGTGTTCTTTAACATTATCAGTAACAGAAAATCCGAATATTTCAATATAACTATTGTCTAACTTACGTCAAATTTCTTATTCAAGCATACGCAAAATATTACTGGAAAATAAATATCATCCCCACAAATACGAACTTCATCAACACTTGGAAATTGGTGCCCCAGAAAGAAGAATCGAAGTTTGTGAATATTTTCTTCTTAAAGCCCAAGAAAATAATGAATTTTTAAAAATATTTTGTAGAGTGATGAAGCTAATTTCACCAATAATGGTGTATTTAAACAACAACCATCACCACTGGGCTACGGAAAATCAGTACTTTGATAAAGCAACCAATTTTCATAAATCTTGGAAATTTAATATATGGGTTGGTTTAATAAATAATAGTATTGTCAGTCCATATTTTTATGATGATAATCTAAAAGGCGATAAGTATGTAAACATTTTCCATCAAATCAGAATCTCATCTGCCATCTTCAGGTTATCACTGAAAGCTGCCTACTTCTCGTTGCTCGAACTAAACTTTCAGTTTCAGTTTCGCAGATGAGCTTGGAGCATGGCTTCTTGGACTCTAGCGAGGAGAAGACAAATCTTTTTTCATAACGATGGTGCTCCGCCTCATATCTCCGCTGCAGTTTGCCAATATTTAACGAATAGTTACAATTCAAATGGCCAGCACGGTCCCCCGACTTAAATCCTCTGAATTTTTTCTATGGGGCTACATTAAAAATCAATTTTATAGCAACGAATGGGAAAATAAGGAAATAATGAAAACCGGGTGCAAGAGATATTACAAGCTATTCCAGAAGATATGATATTTGGGTCGACTCAATACCTTTTACAAAGGGTAGAGGCTTGCCTCAATAGAAATGGTGGTATTTTTGAAAATAGTTAATAGTAAAATACATTTATTAATTTGTAAATTTTATAATTGTTTCAAAGCCATTTGTGTTGTCATATATTGTAAAATGGAAGAACGATTTTAGAGGTATAGTTTTATTTGCAAAAATGTTTAGAATTGATTTGTCTATAATTTTCTATAAAAAAATTCAGGGTCTCCCATTTAAATCTCGGAAGTTCAGGTCATTTCCGGTGAAACCGGAAGTGATGGAAAATATTTCCAGCCGCTATCAGATAGTTTACAAGCCAATATAAAAAAGTTCCAAAGAACCAATTGTGTAAAGACAATATTAACGGAGATAGAGGGGTGTATCCCTTTAAAAAAATCACGCGGTATCATAGTCATAGCATAGTATAGCAATAGCAGTTTCGAAGGGTCTAAACATAATAATACATTTGGTACTGGCATTGGCAATGATTGACTGAGGTACTTGAGGGACTTTATCGAGATTTTTTTTCTCATGATTAATACAAGCATCTGGTTTTGAAAGTACAGACTTATGATATATCATCAAGTACTCAATATAATCAAATCCAAACTACTCGAACTAAATTGAAGTCACATGAGCAGTTTGAATTTAGTTCAGTTATCTCTAGATGATGGCAACATGATTGTTAAAACTCGTATTGAGTATAGTATTCAACTGCACCGTTATGTTCTGATGTGAAAATTACTTCATAGTGAGACTTCTGCATAATTTACCAAGGAATAACTTACATGAAAAGCCACATTCGATAAAGCACGTCATAACATTCGCTTTAGTTCCACTTTTATTAATTCATGTATATTTAAATTTACACCGTTCTCTTTTTCATGCCTGTGTGGTTTATAATTTCCATTCATGTTTACATTAAAAATGAATGCTGCATGATAAATAAAGAACCCAGCAGTCCATTTTTAATATGTAAATAAATTGACAGCATATAAAACATCATGAAAAGTTGGCTAACTTTAAATCCTCCCGAGGGATATATAAAAACGGAATATTAGGCGCATATGAAAGTTTTTCTGTATACAAAAACGGAATCAATGAGAACGGCGAGAAGTTTTTTGCATGTATTTACAATCTAAAGTTTAGAATTCTGCTTCAATTGAGATCGAGTGAATGGTATGTTTTCCTGCACCCCGTGGGTTTTTCTGGGGTCAGATTTATTGACCACTCACAAGCAAAGTTCGATTCAGGAGCGCCCTATGACTTTTTTTAGAAGGCAACCAACTGTAATGGAGAGATTTATATCTATTCTATATTTTGCTGAGTAGAAATTTTCTCAAGAGATTTAAAAATGAATGCTTTCTTTGGTTTTTAAATTAGTGTTAACGTAAGTATCCTGGAAACTTATTATTAACATCAATGCACATATTGTCTGAAAGTTATTTATGGCATTCTACGAATATTCTTTTCTTTTATTTGGGTTTTCTACCACATGTATTATCCTCTTCAAAAACAAATCACCAAGACTACAAAATAATAGAATTATTGGAAAAAAGCCTCTGCGCCTGTGACAATTACGTCAAAGGAATAGTAAGAGGTTATTTTTACAAATAATGTAAATCGGAATAAACACAAAAATAATGTATTTTGCTGATGTTTCGGAAAGTCTCTTTCTGTTTTCAAAGCTTTTTTCGAAGAATTCTTATTTATTGTGTATGTTAAATACACAGCTTTAAGATTTTGTTTATGTTATTTCCAGAGATACTTACACAGAACTGAAGATATCTTCTTTTAGATAATGTTGAGTTTGTTAAGTTCTTCTTTGAACATTGGTGGCCAGGTTGTACAAATGTCTACAGAACAATTCGATACGCATTTATCTTCATTTAATAAGATTATTGCTGATTCTTTAATTTTTATTTTTTTGTTATCTGCCTCTTTTGTAAAAATTAGTGCCGAGTCCCAGTTTATTCTATGTCCGTTTTCCCAAGTATGTTCACAAATCTTTGATTTCTGAATTTCATTCTTTCTAATGTAATTCTTGTGCTCATCCAGCGTCACACTGAAAGGTCTAGATGACTCGACCACATAACATTTATCACATTCTCACGGGATATTGTAAATACAGTTTATTGAATTTTGCTCCAGGTTTATCGGTTTTGTTTTTGTTAAAATAGATCTCAAAGTGTTCCTTGTTTGAAATACCGTCATAACATCAAATAACAAGAAAAATGTATCAAAGAGGTTCTAGTACAAAATCAAAATCAAAAATATTATAAGTTCCAAAATTCAGATGATAGAATTATTTGTAATAAGTTGATATTATTCTGGAAGTCGCTTGGATGTCACTACGATCCGTGGCGCATTCGCCAGGGCCGTTTTTCCCTCTTGTAAATAGGTGCAGAAAATTCGTCTAGTGTTTTCAGTCAGCCAGAGTGACAGCAGACGTGTCCACTTCGAGATTCGAACCCAGGAAAAGACTTGAGGAGCCATGTAGTGTATTCCGTTCGGACCCTTCCACGACAGCAGAGGTAGAAAGTAAGACCACAAAGAAGGAAGGTAAACCGATAGGTAAGCTTGCCTAGTGCAATACCGCCTACAACTTCCGCAAGACCGACCACCACCAGGGAAGCCATCCAGTCCAAGTCCATCCAAGTGGGTCCAAGCACTTTCATTCCGACAGACTTATAACTCGTAGGTACCCTTCGGTAGTATACATCCATGAGAGGCGCAGGGAGAGCAATGAAGAGTTCTGAATTGTTTTATTAATCATACTTTGCTTTTCAGGTTCTGTTTGATAAGTTTTTCTCGATGACGGCTCAACGTAGAAATCTGAAATTTTAGTTATAATACCTGGGAGGTTCAAGGACATCTATATTTTTGACATTAGTGCACCACGGACGGCTCTAGGCAGAGCCAATAAATTCTACGTCGAATCTAAAAACTTTTGAAACAAGAATTGTTTAGGATAGAAAATTGGACTGAAATAGCCCTTTGCAAATTCTCGTCAGAGGACAGAGACGGCTCTATGGAGGGCCCAAAAACAGTGTGTCGTAGAAGCAGAAGCAGAGTATTTTTCAAGTTTGTGTATTGGTATTGTATTGCAGAATATGAGATAAAAAAAGTTTACTTTATTATCTAAAATCACCAAGAAATCATTTGCCTGCCGATTTTGTCCTGATTCAGACTTACAAACTTTAACTGTGTGACCTCAGTAATTCATATTACATTTTTGAATCCACGTTACCAGTGTTTAACGATCAGGTAAATTTTGTTTATTAGTAATTTAAAATTTCAGTAATTTTCAATTTTTGTCTTTAATGTAATTTAAATTTTTTTTAAATAAATTTAAATTCAAACTTTTTTAATTTAATAAGTAATTAAAATACTATATGTACCGCATGGTTATAAAATGTCCTTTTCTTTTAATTTTTTTGACTATTTATAGTTTGCGAATCAGCTTTGATTGAGAAAACTTAAAATCTCATATATCATACGTCATACATCATACATCATACATCATACATCATACATCATACATCATACATCATACATCATACATCATACATCATACATCATACATCATACATCATACATCATACATCATACATCATACATCATACTTCATACATCATACATCATATTTCATATTTCACATTATAAAATTTATTTATTTTTCATTATTTTATTATTCATATTACAGTATCTTTTTATTTCCCTTACCTACAATTTCAGTCTGGTCTATAGGAGACTGGTTATTCGAGGAAAAGAGACAACTCTACTGATTTTCACTATGGAGGGTGCGCATATAACATAAATTGTTTCCTTTTTTCGAACTAAACAAAAATCTGTCATTTATGCTGTACATTCAAAAAGGGGCAAGTTTCACAACTCTTAAGAATACTTCTGATATACAACTCTTTGCTCTTGCTTAAACCAGCAAGTCGTCGGCATATGTTGCCTCAATTCTTTCCCAAAAATATATAATAAGGGATAGGAGGTAACAGTTTCCACCAGTCCATGTGTGTGTTGGTGATAATTTAATGTGCATTGTCTAGCACATGGGCAGATTAGAATCCTTAGGTATAACCTGTTTAACTCAAGTAGTTTTTAGTTCTTGCTTTCCAAGGATATATGGTTAGCTCCTTTGAATGAGATAATCTTGGTAGTTCCTGCCAATAGTAGTGAGTTTTGCTCCCCGCCCAATCTAGGATGTTTGTTTTTGCAGTGGTCAAGGATAAGCAAGCAAGCAAGAAGAGTGGCAAGGAACTCAGAACAGGGCCAGTTTATTGCTTCTCTTCAATCGGGTTAGAGCCGTTTTATATTGTTTTAAAGTTACAGCTCTTGGCTTCAGCTACTTGGCTATCTGAGGAGATCTTTATTGATCTATGTCTAGGATGTACTTGTTCCAAGCCTCTGTATACACAGTTTAATCGCATATTTTTCAGCATGAAGAATTGTAGAAGTATTACCTTTTCTCTCCTTTAGATTGCAACTGTAAACGCAGGCGCCGGCTCCTGTTCTTTCAGTTCGAACTGTCTGCAAACCAACAATTATCTGCCTTTTGTCGATCAGTTTTTTCCAATCGCACTCATCTCTTTAAGAAAATAGCATGTTAAAGGCAGCTTGTGATTGATCTAACAGGCATCACATCTGAAAGCTTTATCACTGTTTGTCGTTAATCAACCAATTATGTTCCATGATGCTAACCTGCGGCATATCAATTACCGTTTGTCGGAGTCCGTATGTTGCCCACCTAGTCTCTTTCCAGGTAAATATGGAGGGATGGTAAGTTCAGGAGGATTTCCATGCTTGTCTCTGTAAGACAGAGACTTTGGATTTGAGTTTGCGTATTTGTCGTAAGAGTTCTACAATTACTAGCAACTGAAATGTGAATACTTAAGTACAAAAAAAATGTATGAAAACCTAAAATCCGTTTCGAACCTCTGTAGAATATTTCTTATCTTAATTACAGTAAAAGAAAAAAGATACAAATCTCGTTATTGAAGTAAAATCATAATATGCCTTATGTTGTTTATTAAAATTGTGGAACTTTCAAGGCATAAATTAATTTGTTTTAAAACTGCTTTCGAGAAAAGTGAACAACTCTCTATCCGTATATTTTAATTTAATAAATTATATCCGAACAAATTGTTAGTAGAATAAATATTTAAATTAGCATCGCCAAAGGATCGTTGAACAACTTAATCCTTATTTTCTCCTGCACAGTTTCATTTCTAGTTTATTTAAGTACATCGGTTTTATATTAGTTCCATGCTGAGTTCTAAAAAGCAACTTTCCACGTCCCTGACTATTCACACACCACGCCATCGGCAGGCTGACATTCCCTGAATTTATTTCTACTAAATTATTTTAATGACATATTGCCGGATACCAATAATATACCAACGCATTATTCTTCCCACGCAAAAGAACAAACTGGGCACATTCCCGGGAATAAGTCTTTGTTAAATAACTTAAGCTGAGGTTATTTTTAGGCCCCGATAGATATTTAGTTTGTTTAAGTAAAACAACATTTAAAATTAGGGGTATCATTTTGAATTAATCGAAATATGGAAAATACATCATTTTTAGGTCAGAAACTGGAGCTTTACTAGGGGAGATTTTTCTTTTAGTTTTATATATATTAATTTGGCAGTTTCTATATAAATCAGCATTGGCCACGAAGCTTGAAGAAATAATAAATGAAGAAGTAGGTACAGAAAACAAGTACCAACTTATTAAAGAATCATACATCAAGCAGCCAAAGAAGCTTTAGGATATCACGAAGCAGACCAAAAGCAAAATTCGGAGGACCCGGAAGACAGAAAGGTACATGCACGATGCAATAGAGATGTAAAAAAATGGTGGTAAAAAAAACAACGAAATTTGGGAGAAAATTGTAAAGAGATCGAGAGATGTTTATTAGGAACTAGAATAACACAAGCATGGAAAGCCAAAAAAAACTTAAGAAAGGACAGAGAAGAAACAAGAAATATAAACTTGATAAGAGAAAAATAGCAAGAACATTATAGGTTATTATTGACGGAAAATAGAGAACAATTTAAAACAAAAATAGACGAGGTTAAAGTAGATGACAACACGGAAGAAGAAGTAAATATAATTGAAATTTAAAAAACATTAAAAGACATGTAAAACGGCAAAGTTCCGGGACCGGGAAACATTCCCATTGAACTAATAAAACATGGACCAAATATTTTGTTGAAAATTCTAGCAGAGCTTTTAATGCCTATTTGATTAGAGGAGAAGGCATTCCAGCGGACTGGAATTTAGCACATATCAGTTCAATTTATAAGAAGAAAAACAACAAGGTGTGTGGAAATCATAGGGGGATAAGTGTCACTAGTTCAATGGGAAGGTTATATGGCAGGATTCTTAAGAAAAGAATTGAATCAAAATGTGAAGATTTAGAGGAGCAAAGCGGTTTTCATGCAGTTAAGGTCATGCTTGGATAATATATTCACCCTCCAGTGAAGAAAAACGGAAATTCGGAAATCAATTATAGATCTTGAAAAAGCCTACGATATAGTGCCTTTGACAAAGATTTTTGGTGTGTTGACGAAGATTGGCCTCAGCAAAATGTACATTCGTGCAATTTGAAACATGTGTTCGAAGTAAAATCTCTAAACCATTTAAAGTAATGAAGGGTCTTAAACAGGGATGATGTCTGTCACCCACCTTGTTTAAGATATATATTCAAGAAGCTATGGAAAACTGGAGTAAGAAATGTTCAGAAATGGGATAGGATAGAAACAAGGCAACTTCTATGGTATGGACACGTAATAAGGATGGAGGAAAATAGATGGCCAAGAAAAGCTATAAAGTATGTCCCAAAAAATAAAAGAAAGAGAGGAAGACCAGCACTGGCATGGATGGATGGAACAGTAAAGACAATGAGAGGATAAAGCTATTGACGAGGAAGAATGGAGAAATAGAGGAAGGTGGCGATCGAAATGCGGGAGGCTGTAGGACCCCCACTCATACATATGTATATTTAATTGTATTTATTCAATTAGTTTCGAAGTATTTAATTTAATTTAATCAGTATCTATTTTATTGTTCACAACATTCTAGTGGAACTCCCTTTGCTCTATGGTATATTTCGCAGCATAACGATACTCACCGCGATTACTTGTTATGTGTACATCCCCATCAAGTTTTTTCTCGTCAATTTCTTGAAGATATATTTTTCAATTTCTGTCAATACCTGTGAAGACTACATCTTTATGTTGGAACAACATGGTTGATGATTACGGTATAAGAGTTGCAACGCCTAGAGAATAATTTTTAGATAACAAGAACTTTGACAACATATAATTTGAATAGTTAAATTTCAAGTGTATTTTATGCTATTCCTCTTAAATTAAAAGTTTTTAATTTAATGCATTTCTCGTCTCTTCTTGTTGATAACAGAAAACTAATTGTCGCAATACTTATAATCAAGAAATGCAGATTTTAATTAATATTCCGTATACCTTATGCCTTTTCCTTAATATATTTGTGGCAAATATTCCATAGAAATACCTAAATAGAAGCCTAGGAAGACTAAAACTATAAGTTGCTATTTAACAGTGTCGGCTGTTTCAAAAGTAATAGATTTAAAGCTATGAAATTTAATTATTATTCATAAACTTGTAATTCTCCGTTTGTTCATTTCTAGTTCAATTTTGAATAAATTAAATATCTAGAAAAGAAAAATTAATTTATACAAAGTTAATTCATTTCATTGTGAGGAATTAAAAGGTCGTGTTTCTCACAAAACTGGGGCAAAAACAAGCAGAACGTGCTAATTGTACAATTAAAATTAAAATGTAGATAAAAGTTTATCTTTTACATAGCTTACCAAAAAGTTGCGTGTACATGGGCTGCGTGACAGTAAAATATTTACTAACTAAATAACAAAACAGTAGTTTCTATTGATTAAATGGTACACCAAAAGGAATTTTATATATTGACATGATTCTTTCATTAAAAGATTAATGACAAGCGACATGTGAAATGAAATAATATATCCTCATTAATGTGTACAGGGTAATTTATTTATGAGATTACGGTTTAATATGCATAAAAGTACTTAGAGATATCTGAATAATGTATTCGGAAAAATAGTTCAGCATCATTTTAAACAAACATGAATAAAGTGCAGGTTTTTTAAATCAAAATCATTACATAATATAACAGGAAATATTATTATGCCTATCTGTCTGTTTGTATGAATGTGATAATTTTGAAAACTACTAAACCGATTTTGAAACAGATTTTGACATTCTATAGTTTATTTGGTAAGGTAAGGTTAGGTATACAACTATTGCCTGTAACTTTAAAGTGCTAACAGCGAACAAGTCAAAGAACCTACCTAAGTGTATCAAAGACCATTTTGCTTGAAGTTATAAAAAATCTCCTTCGAAGGGATTTTGCGGAAATGTAATGAAATACCTTGCATGGACCGTCGGAAGATATTCCTTGAAGTAAAATGAAAGTTTTGGAAACTACAACACAAATCAATTTTTTGGAACTACAGCAAGAAATGCCCAACGGGGCGCAGTTCTTGTAACTGCACTGAATGACGTCCAACGGGGCGTGATTTTTTAACTACGTCAAAAAACGTACCACGGGATGTAATTTTTATAACTACAACAAAACACGTCGAACGGGGGGCGTAAATTGCATAACTGCAACAAAATATTCTTCGCTGCGGTGTGATGCCACTAATGTAATGCATAAAGCGACAATTTTAACAGCTGTTTCGAAAACATACTTCTGAACAAAACTCTTTTCTACGATCCGATGTTGTTGTTAGCACATGAGTTAATAGTTTTGCAATAAAGTCCCTGTAGGGAGATGTTTCTAGGGAGACAATTTTTTTATGTCATTTTACAAACTTAACAGTCATTTTTAGCAGTAAACTTATATGTTTTCCGTCGTGCCTACATGTGATTCGGAACACATGTCGCTCTTTTACTATGTACATAGTGCACTGCGCCTTGTCTGAATGTATGAATATATAAATAATATTCTGATTTGTTGCGATTCAAGTATCTTTAAACTCGATAATAGTGTGTCCAAAATTTCCTCTGAGAATTTACCGTTACGTATAAAGATGGGAATGCCAAGCTAAAAGCCCACAAAGTCGCAAATCTTAAATATTCAGTTGAAACTTTTTGGTATCAGTCGATTGCTTTAACGTAAACCATTGGATAGTGGTTGGAGACTGCATTGTCGGAGTCGTCCTAATCCTCACCATGTGTGGTATGGGCCGACACTCTTGTTAACCTCATACCTCTGCACAAACGTAAATTTTTAAGTAACAAAAATTTCCAAAAGACCAATATATAACTTTACGTGAGTCCCATCCTCTTTCATTGTGTCTTACTGAGTTATTACTAACAACTGCAACAACTTGTATTTTTACTCTAAATTTATTTAGAACCTTTGTACATAAACGGCACTAGCTAGCTCAACATTAGGGATGAGGGAAAACTGGATTAAAAATAAACAAACAATGTTAAATTTAATCCTATATTACAGCAATAAAATTCATGACGCTGAGGCTGTGGAACATAAAAATACATCAATGTCAAAAACAAGAGTAGTTTAAATAGACGGTATTCGAATACGAAATCAAAGTAATAGAAAAATAACTAAACTACTACATGGAATTTTTGTAGTAACAAAAATGCTTAAAGTCAAAATCTCGAAAAGAAAGTTGGGCGCCACGAATTTTATTTTTTGGTAAAAAAGCCGAAAACCGTTAAGTGAACTGAACAAGAATGTACTTATAGTTTACGATGTACTTTGTCACATGAAGCAATAATTGGCACTGACCGAAATATTCCAAATACCTATTTGAGGGCTTAGTGTTTAAAAATTTTACAATTCAACCCCTAATTCACGAAGAGTTGCACGCACTAGACAAGAGTTCATTCACCAAAAAGTTTTTATTTCACTAGGAAAGTTTACATTTGGTAAAACAGTACAGTATACGGACCAATACAGTAAATATGACAGAACTTAATGTGGGAAACTTGTAATATGGCGTACTTGCTGTTTACAACGTCAATAAATGGCGTCTTTCACTAACCAAATAAAACCCCTCTCTAGAATTCTCTCCTCTCTCTTACCCTCTTATGAGGGTAATATCGCCAGACTTTAATATCACGACGAATTAAAAACTATCAAACACAACTTTACACATTAACCTTTGTCAAAAAGTGAAGAGTCTAATCAACTTTTTTATTGCTTGTTAGAATTAACACCTATGTGATAGACTTTTAAATTAAATTAAGTTTTCATTGTCTTCCAACAATTACTGTAAGCTCTGCATGTACAGGATTTTTTTATTATGTTTATTATAACATTGTTATAATCTAATTGCTGGGAACCTTAAAGATATATTTATTTCGTAGATCTTGTACCGCTTTATATACAGACATATCTATATTTGAGATATTTGATACGATTGTGGTAAAGAGATCGACCAGCTATCTTGACAGACATTCACTCATCTGCCCCGATCAGTTTGATTTACGTTCCGGGCGTTCGACCTCCCAAGCTGTTCTTAGGGTCGTAAGTGATATAGGCAAGTTTTCACACAGTTATCTCACCATATGATCACTCCAAGGCCTTTCACTATATCTCTCATGACATACTAATAAAAAAGTTACGATTATGTGGTATTAGAGGTTTACCTCTTACCCCTTTTGAGTCGTTTTTAACAAATCGCAAACGGTGTGTGTACATAAATAATAAGAATTCTGATTCTCTAAATGTCATGCATACCTCAAGGTTATGTCTTGGAGCCCGTATTGTTCATACTATATGTCAATGACTTTTCTCAATGTATGGACCCCATCTGTTTGCAGATGATATCACGTTTCTGTGTTCTGATAAAAACATTAACAACTAGTTAGATCTCTCTTCGTCTCATGAAAAAGTCGCTCAAATTTGGTTTTCATCAAATGAATTAAATCTCAACCATAGGGAAATGCAAAAGCTCAAGATATCTAACTATGGGTGGCCATGTGAAAATTCTTGGAATTTATTTGGACGATAGCCTTAACTGGTCACATCATATAGAACAAGTTAATTTGAAGCTCTCTAGTATTACTTTTCCTTTCAGAAAATTAAAAGCTTTTATTGATTTTAACTTAGTGAAAAATACTTATTTTTCTCTTCTTCACTCAAAACTGTGTTATGCAGTTGTCTTGTGGGGAAATTAATCATACGCAATAAAAGCTTCTCGGGAACAAAAGAAAATTGCAAGAATTCTTGTAAATGTCAATTTTAGAAAACACTGTCAATCTATATTTATTAAAGAAGGCATTATGTCCCTTTCTTCACTCTACATAAATTACAGCTTGATCCAAATTCACAAGAGCGTCTACAATTTCTCTACCCACTCTGATTACTACCAACACAATACTCCCTCAATCTAAATCTATTCAATCATTTGCCTACACAAATCAAGCAGTTAAATCTAGTTGGCTTTAAATAAAAAAATTTAAAATTCACCCCAAAATACTGTTTTTATTCTGTTGATGAATATTTACGAACTCCTTACATACAGTGATCCTATAGGCATGAATGTTGTATGCATTTACTTGTAGAATATTTGCCATTTTATTGCAGCTTTTCTCATTTGCTCTGTTTTTATTCCTACTTGTATGTTTGTTACCATTATTTGTTTATCCATCATATACATATAATTCAGGTGATAGACTTAATATTAAGACATTATTTTACTTTGATTGTTTGTGTTAATTGCTGAATGGTAACTAACCAGATCCATGTATTCTGTTGACTTGCTACAAATATTGTAAAAATGTGAATGTAGTCAAATAAAGCCTATCTATCTATCTCAGTGTTAATTGTGGGCTATGGGCTGAGTTATCTGAACAACTATAAAGACAAAGAGCTACTGGAGTTTTCATGAATATGAAAACCTTATTTAGCTAATATTGTGAGTAGTCCTGTTTACGTAGACAACCCTGCGCTGACGGGTCCGAGTCCTAGCGCTGATGGGTGCGTCTCTTCGATTATGGGGAACTCTACGTAGATTAGGTGATATATCAATGTTACTTTAAAATGCCAAAAAATTCTTAATAATATTGTTACAAAACGTGTGAATGTTGAAGTCAGACGTTGCTGTCTACGAATAGTTATTTGAACATTTTGACAAGTAAGATATTGTCTGTGCATTAAATCTCCCGTAGTAGAGTAAAATGTTAATCAAACAGGTACTAGCATTCGGACGTCAACGACTGTAATTCCTGCTCGTTATAAACATATAAACTTATAAATAACTGTCCTAACAAGATATCCTGAATATTGCGTGAAATATGGAAATTAAGTTTTACGGAAATAAATTACTGACGAGAATGTAAAATTACAGTGGTTTCCTAAAAAAAAATGATTTTCCCAATATCGTCTTAGTATAGTATTTTTATAACTTAATTACATCAGATAAGGGATAAGCAATTTTTTCTTTTGTTATTATAGCTATTGTAATAGTATTAACCCAGATATGACTAAGATTTGAATAAGTATATACCTGACACTATTCTGTAAATATATTTTGTTTGCGGAAGTAACTGCTATTATCAGTAAGTTGCGTGACTCTTTTCTAGTTTAGTAATTTAGCAATATTTGTATAAAATATAAAATTGGACTGTACTTTTTGTGTGTTGTAATTTACATTCTAAGTAAAGCTAGAGAAATTTGCAAACTGCTCTCAATAGACGCACATCTGATAGGGCAAACCGTTGAGTTATAATAAAAATTAAAAACTTATTGATTTGCAAAAATTATGCAACTATAACAGCAGCTTTATAGAAGAGAGAAGAATTTGTTATGAAAATTAAAAGACTATGTAGGCAGAACTACTCATAATAACAATAAAAATAGTATTATGAGCTTCCCCTCAGTAATTTCAGTTCTATGTATAATTAATAAGTTTAAAACTATGATAAACGAAAAATTGGTAAAATTTTTAAATTTAAATGTGTTGTTTTTGCAACTAACAAAAATTATTTAGTGAAAATTTCAAATCTATATTTTCTAACCAATCAGATACTTCTATTCTGATTAGCTACCATCCGCAACGAGAAAACTTTAGGAAATTTTTTCCATCGTAGACTGTAGGTAGAAAATTTGTTTGTCTTTTGATAAAAGATTTTAGTAAATGACAGTCAATAAACTCTTTATTATAAAATTTTCATAATTATTATCTAATTAAAACAAAACAATTTTCTTATTCTTAACAATAGCACATTGAAATTTTAAAATGCCTAAAATTATAATATATAAATGGTTCTGGAATTCTCCTACTACCTCTTCTTCTTAATGAGTGAATAACAGGGAGTAGTTGGAACTGAATTTATTAAATGTTCATAGTAATTGTTGTCGGAACCCCCGATCAGCAAAAAATCTTCGTAACCTGCATCAAAAGTGTTACAGATAAATAACATAAAAACCATATTCACAACACAACAAACGATTTCCAACTTAATCAGAACCCCAAGAGACCAAATCCCAAATAATTCCCACGGCGTAAACCAAATGCATTGTTCAAACCTACATTGGGCAAATCATCAGACGGATCTACAACAGAATATATGAACATCTTCTTGCACTTAGAAAATAATGCCCAACACCGCATAATAACAGGTTATAATATGGATTACGACAACACCAAAATCAGTGTACTCTCATATTTTCAGAAAATGCGAATTATCTGCGGAGCAATTTAGATCGAAAAACGTGTCAATTGTCTAAACAACAGGGATGACAGTCCTCGACTTCTAGTCGCTTGAAAATCGTTAATCTCCAGACTAATCACACAACCTTCATATAGACCTCATAATTGAATGTTTGCCTATTGAACAGTGTATTTTAAATAAATAAATAATAGCGGAGGTAAATTGATCCCATGTGAGTAGTAATTCATTTTTGATGGGAAAAGAGAATCATGGTCTAGCTATGGGCAGTCTCTTATCTCCTATCTTAGCTGACATTTTTATGCACTCCTTAGAGTCGAACTATATATTACGTAACAAACTTTTTATTTCACATATCCGATATTATCACCGTTATGTAGATGATATCTTAATTTTATGGTCTGGTCCTTCTGACTTGTTGCCAGAATTTTTAGATTACGTCAATTCCATTCATATTACGATTAAATTTACTCTAGAAATCCAAAATAACAACCGTTCACTCAATTACTTATTTACATTACTAGATGATAAACACGTATTTGATATTTTCAGAAAACCTACTCATACAGGTATTGTTATTGACAATACCTCCCTGCACCCCTTTTCTCACAAAGTTGCTGTTTTCAATAGTTATTGTTAACGGGTTACTCAATGTTCCTTTATCACATGAAAACTACAATAAAGAACTTTCTGTCATTAAGCAAATTGCAACTGCCCACAATTACAACATTTCTTTAGTAGATAATTTACTCAAAAAAAGATTAAATAAAAATATTCAAAATGCTGTCTACATAAACCAGCCCACCACTAATTCTGTTAATCTGCCTTATCGTTCATTAGCTTTTATTGGTTCCGTCTCTTACAAAATTTCAAACTGTTTTAACTATTTTTACCATATCTCTTTCAAATCTTCAGGCTCAGTAGAAAAATTATTTGTTAACAATAAGGATAAAATTAACCCGCTTGATAGATGTGGTGTTTACAAACTCTCCTGTAATATGTCTAACGCTACATATGTTGGTTGCACTTTCAGGAACTTCAAAACGCGGTTAAAAGAACATGTACGCTGTATCACCTCATCTACAGGCTTTTCACATTTTGCTAAACACCTGGTAGACAATAACCATTCCTTTAACAATAGTGTCAAAATCTTACACCTCATGGGCAAAGGTGCTTTGCTTAATAACCTCGAAAGTCTTGAGATATTAAAAGATTTTAAAAATCCACACACTTTATCTCTTAATTGACAAATAAATTCTCAGTCTTCTCATACCTTTGCTGTAGTCATTTAGTACGAGCTCCTCTCTCTCAACAAATTATATCTAATGTTATTTAGACAGGACATTTATTGTTTATATGTTTTTTGACATAGTCGATATTCTTAGTAAATTTTCAATCTATTTTTATTAAGTTTGCTTACACTACTTGTCTTCGGTCATATACCGCCACCTATATTTCCCTAGGTATACTCCATATAGATCGATTGTTTTTTAATTTGTCATCTGTACAACAGTACTCTAGCATTTCAAGAGTAAACCGGTAGATGGCACCATCCTTCTGTTTTTTATCTTTAACATTTTCAATTTTCTAGATCATTTCTTATCATTTTATCTATTTATTGGTCACAAGATAGTCGGTTGTGCAAATTAATTTTAACGTTACAAAAAATTTTTTTTATCAAATGAAGATAAGTGCGTATCGAATTGTTCTATAGATATTTGTACAACCTGGCTGCCAGTGTTAAAAGAAAAACTTAACAAACTCAACATTATCCAAAAGAAAATATCATCAGTTCTGTGTTCTGTGTAAGTAAGTAAGTATCTATGGAAATAACATAAACAGAATCTTAAAGCTGTGTATTTGACATACACAGCAAAATAAGAGTTCTTCCAAAAAAAGCTTTGAAAACGGAAAGAGATTACTTTCCGAAACGTCAGCAAAATACATTATTTTTGTGTTTATTCCGATTTATATTATTTGCAAAACATAACCTCTGACTATTCCTTTGGCGTAAACGTCACGGGTGCAGAGGCTTTTTCCAATAATTCTATTATTTTGTAGATTCGGTGGTTTGTTTTTGAAGAAGATAATAATACTTGTGGTGGAAAACCCAAATATTAGGAAAGAATATATATTCTAAGCTTAATGTAAAATAAGAAAAAACAAAATATATTTGATACGCAATACCAAATATATATATATATATATATATATATATATATATATATATATATTAATTCTGATTATTTTGGTTTATTTTTTGTATACACCTCGATATATTGAAAATACATACTGATCTATAACTAATTAAGGAAATTGAACAATTTTTCACACGACATTTCTTTGGCACAAGAATTGAAATATTCTTAAGCATCCATAAAATATGTTTAGTTCCAAATTGCAAGATTTCAACGCAGACACATAATTTCAGAACATTTTTAAAATATTCGACTCTTAACTTTTAAACAGAACAATACAATTTTGAACTATACTTCCATTAAACATCAAAATCCAAAATATTGATTTTCTACAGCTGCACTTACCTCAGAGGTACACAGTTACATAGAGCTTTTAACGAAAGTTATAAAACGTATGAAATTTTCAAGATGATGTGAAATAATGTCGTAACACTGCCTTCTTAGTGGATATAACAATAGAACTCTTACAGACCACGCGGTTACTTGATGTAGCTGGGGTTGAATACAGTATCCATTCAAAGCACTTAACAGTGGCGCAGCAGAGATTTACTAAAAAATTAGGAAATATTGAAAAGGTTTATATGGGATTGAATCAGATTATTTCTTGAAAGAGACATCCCTATTTCATTATCTCGATCTTTCAATAGAGATTGTACTGTTGTACGAAATATTCTGTTTAATAAAATTTTATTTTATGCTCAAAAATTATTAAATCTATTACTTATTTACTTTCACCGGATGTTTTTTAATATTTTTTTTAATTATATTTTTAAAGTCAATGGTTCATAGAGGAATTAGAGTTAAGGTTAGCTCCGATCTGACTCTGTTCTGATCTGATTTTTTATGACTGAATAATGAACATATTATGTATGAGCGTTTTTTATAAGATGCTGCATATTTTCGATATTGTTGTACGAATGGTTTTATTATATGCTAAATCTTCACATCGGAAATAGCATTGAAAACTTCTATATGTATTGTTACAAGTATACAGAAATCTGCAGTAGTCTTCTCGCAGTAGATGCCGAGGTAGTTGAGTCTCAGAATGGTAAGAAGAAAATTTCGTGGTTTGATGCTAAACTGTAGGCCAGAATATTAGAAGAAGTTTACAGGATTACTTATCAAGGCATAAAAAATAAACAGGACCCATGCATCGCAGTTAGTTCAATATTAGATAGTTGGAAAGTAAAGTGAACAGATCAGAAAACGAACAAAGTAGGAAATAAGAATCTTAAGGCTGGGTAATTAACGTACTCAACAAATAAGAGTACTTCGAAAAATGCTTTGAAAACGGAAAGAGACTACTTTCTGAAACGTCAGCAAAATACATTATTTCTGTGTTTATGTGAAGGATTCATCTTTTGCTGTCTGAAGGACTTTTACTATATTTATCAAAAATGAATGTTAACATTCACAAAATAAGGGTTCAAACCGACTGTTTCAGGCGGAGAATAATATAAAATTTATACTTACTGTTCGTTTTGCTTAACTGCTGCTCTCATGGTATCTATTGGATGTCGTAACACTATAAACCTAACACTGGAGGTACTAACACTTTCTTAAAATTATACCTGAAAGGGAATTTTGCAAACATAAATAAAAGACAATATAAAGTTCAAAAATATATATTAAATCTTAAAAAAATTTAGTTACAATAACTTCAAGAAATATGTTTTGACAAACAATAGTCTGGCCCGTGTACAACACATGGTGAGGAACGGAACGATTTATAGTGTACCAACTACCATCCAATATGCAATTTTTGAGCTAACGATTACACAAAAAGATTCAAGAAAAGTTCAATGTTTATAAAATTTTGGTGGGCTTTTGCTTACCTGTCTATTCACGTATTTTTATTTCAATGTCAATTTTGGTCGCTCCTCGGAGCTTTAAAATGCTTGAATCGCAAAGACATTGAATTATATTTGGGCAATTACAATTTTATACGTTCAGGCAAGGCAGTCCCATGCACATATGAGTACATGGTAAAGATACTTTTCTGACACCGAATCACTGAGGAACCGGTTTAGGGCAAATCCCGTTAAAACCCATCATTTTCCCGTCAAAATCGACTGCTAGGAAATGATGGGGGTCCCATGTCGCTAAGGGCTATTTTCGCTAAAACTCACGATATACTTTGAATAGGAGCTGGATTAACTTGTCCTCATATTTAATACCACGCATGAGTTGCAGTGCTTAACAACATGGATTCGTCAAATTTTGTTACTGTTTCTAAATTTTGGTGGTCGGGGCGACATTACGTCTCTGTGCAGCGACATTTACTACTCTTTCTAAAATTACGCTCCTTGAGGAGTTATTGAAATTATTGCATACAAATCGCTCCGTAGAGCGAAAATATGATTAAAATATTAAAAACCTCTTCCACGATATTTTTACGTGAAGCACGCTTTTCATGCGAAATATTTTCTAAATCGGATTTTGTTACAGTTTCGAAAAGTACATCGAGAGTTTTATCGTGTTCTTTAACATTTATTCTGACTTATATTATTTGCAAAAAATAAAACGTCACAGGCGCAGAGGCTTTTCTCCAATAATACTATTATTTTGTAGACTCGGTGATCTGTTTTTGAAGAGGATAATACATCTGGCAGAAAACCCAAATAAACGGAAAGAAGAAAAACATATATTATCAGTAATCCTAATACATAATAAATTACACATAGATAAACACGTATTTTGTAAAAGCAAGTTAGCAGTATCACTTATAATACAGATATATATATATACAGTAGGCAGATTTCAGTGAGAACCTGAAGATGGCAGATGAGACTCTGCCGAAATGTCGTTTAAACAACCGTGACTCCTGAAGGAGTCGACTATCGACACGGGAGAGCACCCGGAAGTACAATAACACTTCATATATATAGGCTTGTAACTTGTAATTCAGGGCTCGGCAGGGCACATAGTCCGGAGAGTAGCTGTTGGTTGCAGTCTGGTTACATTCGTTATAGTAACATAAAGATTTTATAGAGGAGCTTGCGAATGAAATATTATGTTTTAATATTTCTGCCCTCTAGAAGCACACTTGAACTATGCTAAGCCCAGTCAGACTATTTATTTTTCGATTACAATAGACGCTGGACCGCTAAGATACCGAGATGTACTAAATAGTCAAGGGATCCTCGTGTTGTTCGCCACATGCCTACCTTGCACTAACGAGAGCCAACAGCTCGAAACTGCAGTCTGCAACTGGTATGGCGCGACTGACACGAGGGGCTCTTTTAAGTAGGATCAGTCTTTCGGCTGGTGTTTGTTGCAATCGAAGCATTAGCGTTTTGTTGGTAATATGCGATTGTTACACTTAACACACCAGGCTTGTAACTTGTAATTCCGCGCCTTGCGGGGCACGTAGCCCGGAGAGTAGCTGTTGGTTGCAGTCTGCTTACATCCCTTATAGTAAAATAAGGATTTTATAGAGGAGCTTGCGACTGAAATAATATGATCAATAAATTTATGAATATCCGTTCTAGATTTATTTTGTATCCATGTTTTAAATTTTTAATTTCTTTTGAAATAAATTCATTGAGTTAAATTTCTTAACCTCAGATGGAATGAAATTGTACATTTTGGGACCCAGATACAAATAACATCTTTGAGCAATGGTTTTTTCTATTTTAGGTACTCGAGTTACATTGCTTCTGTACCAGGTTTGACAATTATGAGCGATTTCCTCTAGTTCGCTTTTACCTTTATATTGTCTAGTTAGTATTGTCATGGAGAATAACTGTCGAATGTCCAGTATTTGAGTTTCCATATACAGTTCTTCTGAGGGGTATTTATATGATTTTTTCAAAATTATTTTTAATATAAATTTCTGTGCATTCTCTACATTCTCTAGCTAGGTTGGATAAGATAGACCAAAATATAAGGTTTTTAACTGCGTTATATTTAGTAACTGGGATAAATGTTTAAATTTGTACAATAACGATCTGAGCTTATTAGTTACATAATTTGTATGAATGGTCCATCTTAAATGATTATCTACGTAAATTTCTAAACATTTAACATTTTGTGAGCTTTGTATATAAGTTTTATTATTGACGATCTATTTAATCTCTGGAGATCTGGTAAATTATTGCTATAAGATGTAAAAGGAGCATAGTAAGTTTTTGAATAATTAACTGTTAGTAACTTGTTGTTAAAGAAGTGGATGATATTTTTAAAATCGTGTTCAGCTTTCTCTTTAAGGCTCCTCCAGTTACTATCAGTATATATTATGGCAGTGTCATCGGCAAAACTTACTATGTCACCACTCAATGGTAAATCAAATAGACCATTCAAGTACATATTAAAAAAAATTGGTCCTAAGACGGTTCCTTGTGGCACATCATATTCTACCGCCATATTATTACTGAAGGTGTTACCAATATTTACACATTGTTGCCTATTTGACAGATAACTATTTTATTAACATGTGTGGAATGCCCCTAACCTCTATACCCTCCATTATCTGCCATAATTGAACATTACTAACTGTATCGAAGGCTTTCGCGAGGTTCACGAAAATGCACAACATTGGTTTGCTGATATTCATATATTCTTGTAGTAAGATAGGCTATTGCATCTTGCGTTGATCAAATTGCTTTTCTGACAAAATATTAAACCTATTTAAAAGCTAGTAATTCTGTTTTTCAATATTTGGAGATAAGGGAAATAGGCCGGTAGTTAGTCACGTCCAGTTTATGAGGGTTTATAGTTAGTTTATAACTATTTTAAATGCCGATGAACAGTTACCCGTTCAAAATATTTATTAATAAGGCACTTTAAAGGTGCTGATATTTTAGAAGCTCTTTCTTTCAGTATATGATGGTATGTTATCAATTCCTGGTGCTTTATTTGATTTTAATTGAGAAATTGTTTCGATTATTTCGTTTTCACTCGTAATTGACAGATATATTGAGTTGGAGATATTCCTTATCTTTTGAGAAGAGTTATCCTTTTTTAATTTAACTATTTTATCAGCGAGTCTTTTACCTACCTTTGTGAAATAGTTTACAAAAAAATTACACATTTCCAGTTTATCACTAGTTACTGTACCCTCCTGGTTTCTAATTTTAGATATTTGATCCTTACTCTTTTTTGCCCCAGATATTAATTCTTTGACACAATGCAATATATTTTTTTAATTATTTAAATTTTTGTTAATTTCATTTTGATAATTGTCCCTTTTAGCAGTTTTTAGTAATTCATTAACTTTATTATGGTACTATTTATTATTTATATTATGTTCATTAGGATAATTTTTTGATAATTTGAATAGTTCTGTTTTTTTTTTATTTACCGATCTTATAAGACCATTGGTTATCCAATTTGATCTCTTTTTTCAGAACTTTTTGTTTTAATTGTTTTTTTTTCAAGTTTCAATATAATTTTTAAATTTAGTTATAAACAAATTAGTGGCAGTCTCTACATCCGAATTTCATATAAGTCCTCGTATAATTTACTTTAGTTACTATTTTCTTTACATTTTCAGGAGATATAAGCTTGTCGATTTACGAAAAGTGATCCGTAAACATTCGTTTGGAGTGTTAGGAATGAATTTGTAATGGTTTACTTTGCAGTTAATTAATAAGTGATCAATACAACTTTTGCTATTTCCTTCCATTCTGGTATAATTATTTATTGCAGACATAACCATGCTTATTATATCGCGCTGTTTGTTACAATTTGATAATGAATATGTAGGTATTTTTTAAGACCGTTGGACATATTATTTTTGTAAATTTTTACTGGCGAGATATTCTCAAGCTCCAACGTAATTATAATTTTATGGGTGACAACGGTTTGTGGTAAGTTAGAATTTTGTAATTAACACAAAGATCGCAAGAGAAACAATGAGTCACACGGTATATTACTATAATAATTAAAGTCGTTGCAAATACATGAAAACTTGTATATTATGGGGGTAGTTTTGCGATAGTTAGATGTTTCGGATTATTCGGGATTGTTAGTCAGCTAAATAATACTTTTTCCATCAGATTTTTCAAATATTAACCAGTGCCGCTAATTCCAGAAACTAAATTTTTTCACGGCAACATTTGAAAAGTTCCGCTTTTTGTCGGAAAAAATGTAATAATTTACAAATCAAATATTTTCGTAGTAATTTTTTGCAACGGATATTGAAAAAACTAACATATTGTGTCGAAAGCGGTATTACATTTCTGGTATCACGTTAAATTACTAATATTTCATATATTCCAGATGTCTGTATTAGCTCTAACTCAAATTTAAAACAAATCATAAGAGTTATATTGAAAATTTTATGCTCTATAGAAAAGATCTCTAGTGTACTTGCCAAGGTATGCAAAGTTTCTGAATTTTTTTTTATAAAACTGTAAAATTGTACTTTAGTGTGTCATTTTGGGCCAGTAAGGCCATTAGGATTATAGGACATTTTCAGTGAGTTAAAAAGGACCCATTTAAGAATACAATTCCGCTACTAAAGTCAGTTTATCCCAAATTTGTTTTAGGCCAAACGTTGATTTTACTTATTACTGCCAAAGTTTTGGTTGAATGATTCCTAAATAATTTATTGCTCTATACTTATTTTCAAGCAATTCATTGGCCTCTAAGAATTTAGAATTTGGAACATTGAGCACAAAAACATAAAATTGATCGACATTTCTTGAATGAATAATGATTGAATACCGAAAATAAATACACCGTAATTACTTATTACACGGAGTAAATTAATTTTAGTGAACATTACATTTGATAGAAAAGTTTAGTTTTCAACAAAGATTGAAAGTAAGCGGTTAGAGAAATTCCGCGATTCATAAAAGTCCAATTAAATAGTTAAACAATTAGGTTTTCGTGGTATATTAAATCGAATGGCTATACTGTTTGAAACCAGCGCAAATCAAGTGTTTTGTTTGTGTTTGATAATCGATAGACTAACAACTCTTTTAACATTAGCGAGCCAATACTTTCCTGTGGCTGGCAATGAACGTAATATGTCAGATATCTAATCAATTCTTTAATAATATGAATTGATAAACCTGTGACAATCTGAGATTGAATAGTCCTCAGTGGATATTATGCTCCTGTTCATTGTTAATATCAACAAAATGTAGGTAGGAGAGATGCTTTAATGCATTCCGCGTTTCGCAGTTAAACAACAATCTCGACCAACCCTTGATGATTAACGGAAAATAGAATAGCGTCGTTTAAAACTCGACCTGATTTGTTCCTTAATTCATTCTTCGTCACATATCTCTGATAGAATCGAAACTTTCTGAATTCAAAATTATTAAAGTCAAAAGTTTAGGCCAGAAGGTACCTCATATGAATCGAGGTACTTGCGTCAACTGCAAAATTGAAAAAAAAAACTGTTATAGTGAAAGACGAGGAATACGGTGGTTGCTATTGATATTTTCTCAACCACCAACTTCCCTTAAATGCAAAACCTTATCACTTGTCAAAAATTGTCACCATCGTTTTTCTCGCCCACCAAAATGGGGGTATACCAATTATTATTGCGATTTTAGGGGTGGGAGTGGTTTCAACGTTTACGTTTTGCGGGTAGTTGGAGAGGGGTAGGTGAGAAAATATTGCCACGCATCGTATTTCTCACCATTAAAATCGGGGGTAATTTCAATTTCTGTTCTATTTGAAGGTACTTCGGCTTTTGGGGGTGTGGATTCAACCCTTGGGATCGGACGGGGTGGCTTGTGGTCGACAGGTACTCAATTTATTGAAATTGTGCAAAAAAATCCCGATCCGACAAGTCCCCACACGCCCAGACCTGAAAAACCGTAAAAGTGGGTGGTTTTTGCAGAAAGGGGTGCTTTGCGCTAAATTGGGGTATAAACCATTATCGCCATCGTATTCCTCACCCTTAAAAATGGGGAGGCAGATCTACTGCTGCGTTCAAAGTACGTTAAAATATCTTTCGCCTTTTTCTGCAGTATACAACCTTTATTTATTTGGTTCTAGAATAAAGTACCCAATAACTCACTAGTGAGTTACGACTAACCCACTCTTTTTTATGCAAGACTATAAACTTTATTTATTGAAAAATACCTGAAAACATTACCTTTCGTTTAAGTTAAATATTTAAAGATATAGAAAAGGAATATAAAAAATATGGCATTGCCAAGTTCTAATGGTTCTTGATGTACCATGTTTCCTTGAGCTGATGGACTTGCATCCTGAACTTTTCCTGAAATGGTGATTTTATTAGTGATTGAGTCCATATAGCCCTCAACTACCGTTCAAGACTTCCAAATTTCGCGCCGTTTTAAAGTTTTCATGTTGATTCCAGCATTTGTTAATAATGTAGCGGGTGATCTCCTTAAACAAGAACCTATGTACAGCTCTGACATTTTCTCCAATATTATCGCTGATCAAATTAGTGAATTCATTACGCCTGCATGCTTCTGCAATTCCCATGATTAAAGAGTATTCATTCAAAAACTTATAAATGTGAACACGATCAAGAATTCTTGATTTTTCGGTTTATAATCTTTTGCCTTACTTTTTAAAGCTTTCCATACTTCGAACTATCAATCTTTTTTCAATTTGTAGGGCGAATTGTCGCATTGAGTACTTGATGAAAAAAGACGATGCAACACTTGGTTCTTCTCGTAAGACTAATTTCCATTTTCGTCAAGGAATTGGTTTTTCTATGACCTTTTCTACATTTTTATGACAGTGCCGATAATTTATTTATTAAGAAATAACGCAACAAGTCTGCTTCACCAAATCATACTCATAACTAAGATTGATAAAAATGAAGAGAGGTACAACAATCAAAATTCTTATGTTATGTACTCATGTATTGTATTAAAAAAATTAAACATTTATCGCGTGACTTATATGTAAGATAATGCACTAGTACCATAAATAACTATTTATTCCCATTATATAAACACTTTCAAGAGGTAAGGTGATGTGTACTATATTATATTATTGTCTTTTAAGAAGTCACAAATCGTACAATTGTAATAAATGCTCTGACTATAATTGTCGCAAATTTACATTATGAGATATTCTGCCATTTCATTCAGTATATATGTGATTTGATTGTGTAATGTATGCTACCAAAATAAAGCATGGACATAATAGGTAATATGTAGAGTGCACAGTTCTATTTGGAAATGTTGCTTTCGTTTGGCAAATTCTCTCGTATTTTAAATTACTATAGGTTACATTCGCTGAAATTGTTACGTACATTGTATTTCAGGATTTTCGACAATTTGTTTACAATATGAAATGGTATCTCTTGCAGCAATTCTATTTATGAGAGCCTGTTTGTTTTCCGGTGATCATAGAATGAGCTTTGACCCCAATAAAATTTAAATTGCGACACATGAAATTATTGAACCGGAAAATATTACACATTGCACTTGCATTAGTGAATATGACTTGAAGAGTAAAATAGAATAGAATAAATATAATAATAATAATAATAATAAAGTCTTTATTGCTAAAGATGTACATATAATACATACATACATTCGCAAGGCGAAGTCTAGCTACAGCTATTCTACTTAACCTTAAATGCATAAAGAATAGTATACAATAATTAAAAAATTGAGCTGTAAATCATATGGCAAAATGAGTGAAAAGAGAAGAATATTGAGTAATATAATAAAAATAATATAGAGGGAGAGAAATATACATAACAATAAAATATCAGTAAAAGGTAACAAGCGGTGAAGGACCAGCTAAGTTTGCTGCAGTGAGAATAAGTTTATTTTTACTTTTTTGCGAAAATTGTCTATTGTGAGTCTTTTTAGAGCATCATTTATCTCATTGTAAATTGTGACAGAGTTATAGGAGAAGGATCTGCGAAACATGGTCAGTCGGTAAGGTGGTAAAGACAATTTCGTTGTGTATCTCAAATTTAGATCGTGAATGTTATTCCTAAATATCAATTTACTGCGAAGATATGGTGGTGAGGAGGTTCGTAAAATGCGGTGAGTAAATACTGACATATTATGTTTATAGATATTTTCAATTCGTAACCAGCCAAATTCATTTATTTTTGAGGAAGTACGATCGTATTTACGAATACGATAGACAAATCGGCAACAGCTGTTTTGTATTTTTTGCAAACGGTTTTGTGTTAGTTTGTCCAAGCAACTATAATATACGATATTGCAATAATATAATATGGGTAGTACAAGTGATTCACACAGCTTTTTTCGTAATTTGAAGTTAATTATATTTACATTATTATACAGCAGTCTTAATGCTACATAAGCCTTTTTGACTATTAAATTTACATGTTCTTTAAATCTTAAGTTTTCGTCAAAAATTAAACCTAAACTTTTTACTTTATTTACAACGGTTAAGGTTTTATCTGATATATTCAGCTTTATATTCTTTTTGACGAAGTTTAATTTTGTTTTTTTGGCAAAGCATATTACCATACATTTGTCAGCATTTAGTTTTAAATTATGGGTATTAGAATAACGCTCAATAGAGGCGAGGTCAGAGTTAATGTAATCAGATATATTTTTTATATTTTCCGGGTCAAAAGAGCAAGATAGCTGTGGTCATCGGCGTAGCATTGAATTTTTGTGTGATTTACACTGCTGAAGATGTCAGCTGTATATATTAAGAACAAAATGGGTCCTAGAGCAGAGCCCTGAAAAACGCCTGAGGTAATTTTGGTGATGTTTGAAAAGGTGTCTTCTAGTTTGACAGTTTGATATCTATCACACAGGTAAGACTTGAAAAATGCTACACAGTTCTCGTCGAATCCATAATAACTAAGTTTGGCACATAGCAAACTGTGATCAAGAGTATCAAATGCCTTTGAAAAATCCAGAAGCACTAACAATGATGCGTAACCATTATCTAGGGATTTTAGAATGTCATCTGTAATGTTTGCCAGTACACTTACGGTACTATGGCCTTTTCGAAATCCAGATTGTAAATGAGATATTATTTTATTGCTTGTAACATATTCGTAAATTTGTGGCTGGATAAATTTTTCTAAAATTTTCGAAAGTGTCGTTATGATGCAAATAGGTCTTAGATCAGAGTAAGCCTCAGGGGCACTAATTTTTGGTAAAGGGGATATAATACTTGTTTTCCACAGATTGGGAAAGTATCCACGTTCCAAACAAGAATTAATTATATGAGTAATATGCTTGCATATAACAGGTGAACAGAGTTTTAGCATGTGTGCATTTACATTGTCACTACCATATGCATTTGACTTTAGATTGTGAATTATTTCATTTATTTCATGTACAGTAGCTAGTTGAAAATTAAAGGAAATTTCATTATTAAATTTATTTGACAGATACTTAATTACAGTTGCTGGACGATTGTCAGGAGGACTATAAACAGAGGTGAAATATGTGTTGATATTGTCCACATTTTTTAAACTATATGGAATATCAGTAGCGTTGCTTTGTTTTATGTTTAATGTGTTTATGGCTTTCCATAGGTGTTTGCTTTCAAATCTATTTTGGCAATACGTCAGATACGCGCTTTTTTCATGTCTTATTGATTTTAAAGTAAAATTACGTAGTTGCTTATAGTAGTTCCAATTTTGTACGGTCTTGTTTTTTTTATATTGACTTAGTGCTTTGTCACGTTCTCTCATCATATGTCTGATAGTAGGGGTTAACCATGGAGAATAGGGTTTAGTAACGCATTTTGTCACGATTGGTGCGTGTTTATTAAACAATGATAGAATGCTTTCAGTTAAAAAACTTAGTTTATGATCTATATTGTACATGTAGAATATATCATCCCATTGGATATCACTCAGATCGTTCAGAAAATCAGTATGAATGAAATTTGTAAAATCCCGATAGGTTATAATTTTTGGCTTTTGTTTTTGTACTGCTAAGTTTAATTCACAAAATATCATTCGATGATCGGATATTAAATCTGCATTAAGAGTACCAGAAGTAGATAATAAATTAGTATTATTAAAATAAATGGCATCCAATATCTTTTGGGATGTCGGGGTGATGCGAGTTGGTTCTGTTATAACTTGTGTATTGTCGTAGGATATCATGCATTCGTTAACAGGATTTTCAAAACTGTGGTCGACATTTACATCACCTAATAACATTATATTTTCATATTATGGAGCTACATAAGATAAGAAATCGTCTAAAAATTCGATAAACACCCTACAATTATTACTTGGAGTTCTATATAGTGTACACAAAAGAAGATTTTTACTGCCTATTTTAACTTCAATACACAAATATTCAGTTCCATCTATGGTACTAAAGTCAGTGAAAACGCTTTTGTATTTAAGTTCATTTTTTACGTACACCCCAATGCCACCACCCCTACCATCCCTATCTTTCCGAACAAAATTAAATCCGGGGATATTTATAATATGTGTGGGAATGTTGTCATTTAACCAAGTTTCGGAGACACATAAAATATCAAAATTGTTTTCTAGAACTAGATATGAAAAGTGATCGAACCCAGTAGACAATGATCTGGCATTTAAGTGACCAATTTTGATGTTTTTTTGCTTTGTAGAGTAATTATTCATAATTGATTTTATTTTTGAGTTGCTCTAACTTGTATTTATAAAACGCACAAAGTGGGTCATTCGCCGCATGATTGGTTATTTAGCATGAGCTAATTACATCATCAATATATTATAATTTTGTATATAGTCACTTGTTATACTGTGCTCTGATATTCGTGTATAAGTTACTAGCATTCTTAGTAAATACTTTTTAAATTACTAGAAGATTTGATAGCAGTGGACAAAGCGTTGTATGGGCATCACTAAGCTTGACCTTTTAAGAGTAATATTTTTGTATAGTCTATGTTGTAGTTTTCAGGAGATCTTATCGAACAGCTGTCTCAATTAGATCTTCCAGCTAAGAAGAATTCCTCCACTGACATTCAACAAAGCTGATTTAGCATGTTCGAAATAGATCTGTCAGAATTGAATAACGTATTTTATAACACATGTAACTTTTATTACACTACATGATAGATAGATAGATAATTTATTTTTTCTACGCCCATTATGCAATACGAGCATTATGATATCGATTTTAAATAAGGAATGACCTATATTACAGTGGCTGATATGTAATATTTATTACATGCCTCTAGAACGTAACAAGCATAGGTGGCGCCATCCAGTAGTAGTGCAATTTGTAATACTCTTTGCGTTTCTGCTGACAGTTGACGTGTCTATTGACAGTTAACCTTTCACGTTTCACCGTTGCAGTGGTAAAACAATTAGACATATAGACGCAAATAGACCTAATTTATAGGCGTAGAAAAAGTATAGTCTGTAATTCGTTTGGAATGGCATATCCCAAACTTATTACAGAATATATTATACCGACATATACATAGTAGATATAAGATGTAGGTAAGGTGTAATGGGGTAGTGAAGCGCAAGTTATAGCCTCTCCTACTCAATTGTTAACCTCACCTTCGCGATGAGTTCAATTTGAACTTGGTGCACCCTGTTTTCACTAACGAGGCTCTAACGACCGAGTAAGGGCGGAATAACCCTTACCTTTTACCGTGAGCGCATCCACCTTCTCACGAAGTGTGCGGTAAAAATAACCCACCGCACACAAAGGTTGCTTTTGGAATCGTTTGGTTACCCCATCGTCGCAGTCTCCTTCTGTGCCATGGGACCTCACCACTCGCCTTCCGCAACCGAGCTGGTCAGTTGCATACCTGCTCCAGCTAAAACTTCAAATGCAGCTTCGTTTTCAGTCGATTAAGGCTTTAAAAAAATGATGGAGCGTTCAAGTGGGACAAAATCATCCGGAGGTAAAATACCCTCCCGATCGGATCTCCGGGGGAGGGTGCCCACAGGGACACCTCATCGAATGTCGAAAAAACACCGACAAGTTAAATCCAACAAAACTAATTCTTTCATCTACGGCGCTTGGAATGTTCGTACTTTGAACGACAGCACTCGCACCGATCGGCCTGAAAGAAGAACTGCTCTAATAGATAGAGAACTTCACCGACTCAATGTTGACGTTGCAGCTCTCAGCGAAACTCGATTTTTGGAGGAAGGCTCTCTCACAGAAAAGTACTACACCTTCTATTAGAAAGGTCTTCCCACCAACTCAAGAAGACAACATGGAGTAGGATTTGCCGTTCGGAATCAACTTGTATCCAACTTAACACAAGTACCACAAGGCCTATCCGAGCGTCTAATGCTGCTACGCTATGAGCTATCAGATGGCAACGCGGTAAATCTAATAAGCGCCTACGCTCCCACTCTGGATGCAAGTCACGAAACCAAGGAAAAATTCTATCAACAGCTGGAAGAAACCCTCTGTAGAATAACTAAAACGGAACGACTCGTTATTCTTGGCGATTTTAACGCTAGAGTAGGGAGAGATGCAGACACCTGGACAGGCATCATAGGCAAGAACGGTTTGGGCAACATGAACGCTAACGGTCAACTACTTCTAACTAAATGCGCTGAACATGATCTAGTTATAACAAACACCATTTTCCGACAAAAGGATAAATTTAAAGGCACCTGGCGTCACCCCAGATCAGGTCACTGGCATCTACTGGACTATGTTATCGTACGTAGGAAGCATCTCAAGGACGTCCAAATTACAAAGGCGCGCATTGATAGCGAATGTTGGACCGATCATCGTCCTGTTGTCTCTAAAATGAAAATTGTTATGAGACCCAAACACCGAAGAACTCAAGTAAAACGTAGACTCCGTCTCTGTATTAGTAAATTGCGTGACCAACAAACTGTCGAACAGCTAAAGCAAAAAGTTCAAGTGAATTTGAGTGCACTAGAAGAAACCAATTCTGTAGATGTCGCTGCTACCTGGACATAAATTAAAGACAGTTTAAAAAGTGCGAGTGAGGAAATTCTTGGCACTGCAGCAAGTAAAAAACAGGAGGACTGGTTCAATGATAATGAAGTTTTTATACAAGAACTTCTTGACCGCAAACATATTGCCTTCCAAAACGCTATCAACCACCCCAACGACTCATCAAAAGTAGAAGCTTTTACCCAATCTAAGTATGAAACGCAACGCGAAATCAGAAGAATAAAGAACGAGTGGTGGGCAAGCAAGGCCAGAGAAATTCAAAGGTACGCCGATTCACACGACTACAGGAATTTCTTTCAAGGAGTAAAAGCAGTGTACGGCCCCAGTCGGAAAAATAAGTGCCCTATTAAAGATTTAAATGGAAATCTCCTCAAAGAAGACCAGGAAATAAGAGCCCGATGGAAAGAACACTACTCTAACATTCTTAACCAGCAAAGTCAAGCCGATCACGATATTATAAATCTTATCCCTCAATATGACACCTTCGAAGACTTAGATAAACCACTAACAACGGAAGAGATCTTAACCGCCATTGGGCAGCTAAAAAATAACAAATCTCCCGGCGCCGACTCACTCCCAGCTGAGATCTTCAAAGCTGTGTCGTCAGAGCTCATACCCTACCTCAAAAAACTGTTTGATGTCGTGTGGGAAAGTGGTCAAGCTCCGCAGGAGTTTCGTGATACACTTTTAATCAACCTCTTCAAAAACAAAGGGAGCGCTGCGGACTGTGGAAATTACAGGGGTATAGCTCTCCTGGCTGTTGGAGGGAAGATACTCACTAAAGCGATGGCAAATAGGCTAACACCTGTTATGGAAAAGTTACTTCCTGAAACACAGAGTGGCTTTAGACCAAACCGAGGCACATCGGACCTAATCTTCACACTTAAACAGCTTCAAGAAAAAGCACTCGAACATCAAGGAGAAATTCACATGGCCTTCATTGATTTAACCAAGGCGTTTGACTCGGTGGACAGGGAAGTGCTCTGGAAAATTATGCTCCGCTTAGGTATCCCTAGAAAATTTGTGGAAGTATGTCGCAGTCTACACACAAACAACAACGCCCAGGTTATGTATAATAATGAGGCAACCGAACCTTTCCAAACCCTCACTGGAGTTAGGCAGGGATGTGTCCTGGCACCCCTACTCTTTAATTTGTTTACCACTGCTCTAACAATTATTGTTGACAACAAACTGACAGTCAGAGGAATAGGTCTCAGATACCGTTTTGATGGCGGTCTCTTTAACATAGGGCGCTTTAGAGCTTTCACGAAGACACGCACACGATTCATTTGTGATCTCCATTATGCGGATGACTGTGCACTTTTAGCCCCTACACCGGAAGAGCTTCAAGAACTTTTAGATGTGTATGCCCAGAGCTATGACTCCTTGGGACTTAAAATCAACATTGGAAAGACTAAGATTATGTCAACTCCTCATCAAGTGAACCAAATAGACATTACACTTAACGGAAATTCTCTTGAAGTGGTGGATCAGTTCAATTACTTAGGCAACATTGTTAATGACAAAGCAAACATGGACAGCGAGATTCGCAATAGAATTAACGCTGCATCTAGAGCACTCTGGGGACTTAGAGAGAGAGTATTTGACAACCACGACCTTGCTTTGTCAACGAAAATGGCTGTCTACAGAGCAGTTGTCATTCCAACACTGCTATATGGATGTGAAAGCTGGGTCACTTACCGTCGTCATGTGAAAGAATTAGAACGTTTTCAGCAAAGACACCTCAGAAGTATGATGAAAATCCGTTGGTTCCATCACATATCAAACGTGGAAGTACTCAGGAGAGCAAACAGCCTTCCAATTGAGGTGCTTATTTCAAGAGCACGCCTAAGATGGGCAGGTCACGTTCATCGTATGCATGATAACCGCCTTCCTAAATGTACACTTTATGGTGAATTGCTAAGCGGTAGAAGAAGGCGTGGCGGTCAACGAAAGAGGTTCAAAGACGCTCTCCATGAAAATCTAAAATCCTGCGGTATTGCAGACGAGCAATGGGAACAACTTGCAGCGGACAGAACCGAATGGCGAGGGGTTGTGGCCAGCTATCAAGGAAATGTTGCTGCAAGAAGGCCGAATCCAAGACCTAACCAGGTCTATGTTTGTCCTGACTGCGGTCGACATGTGCTCTCCCGAATTGGCCTCTATAGCCATAGTCGTCTGCACCGTAGATGAATGGGAATTACAATAGACTACACCTTTTACTTGTTTTTTATTGTACACAATTTATCGACTGTAACATTTTTATACTCGGACTCGAGTAACGGCTAATAATAATAATAATAATAATAAAAAGATATAAGATATAAAACATTATATTCATAAATCGCAAAATTAGACAGTTATATGCACTTATTATGCTTATATGTTGAAAGTTCTATGGAGCTATTGAAAGACAAAAAAAAAATCAACATAACGTCAGCCTTATCTATGCATTATATTATAATAAACAATATATGTATATAAATAATTAATAGAATGGTATTTAAAAAGAAATATAACATTACTTAGATTAATTCCGCGAGTAAATATGCTTCTCAAGTGTATATAAAGGATGTGCAAAAACGTTAAACCAAAAAGTATAAAAAACTGGTGTACCTGTACAATTTATTACATATGCCTATACACGGAATGCAGGCTTAGAAGTACTTAATAAAATACAACTTTTAAATGTAATAAATTATATGTATCCCTAGTCTTCAGTATACACTAGAAGAAGCTACCAAGATCATAGAAATTCTGGAGAAGCAGAAGGTTCTTTAATATGAGTTGAGTGGTTGAAAATTATTTTCTCTAGTGTATGTATAATATTATACAGGGTGTCTCACCGGGAAATGAATCGATCGATATAGAGAAAAGTACGCATCAGAAAATTTTGAAATTTTAGATAATTACTAATGTCGGTGTGGCCAATCCAACTAAAATAATTACAAGCAGCTGGCACTTCCACTTATACCGGAAGTCGATACCAACTTGCTTATTTCAAATGGAACATCCTATATATTTTAGGATTTTCAAAAATAGCATACAATTCTGAGTCGAAAATATGTAGCATATCCTATACCTAAACCTAGCCGTTTCAGAGATATTTGACATTTTATAGAAAATTTGACAGGTGCAATGGTTTGCAAGAACCGTTATAATTTTCTTCGTGTAAAAGATCCTCATTTGCTTCTTATCATAAAAAAATAATACAAGGAGAACTACGTTCTACAACTGAAATAAATTCAATAATATCATGCCAAGTGTTCCGTTTTTCGCGTTACATTATGCCAACTTCAAACCGCGAAAACTTGTTTAAGTCAAATAGAACACCCTGTATTTTTTTACGTCAAGTTGTGTAAAATTGAATTCCCTTTTTCCTGATATTAGCATTGTGGAGGTTAAAGTTACAACTTTTTGAAATATTTGCTATTTTATTAGAAATTCATGAATTGTTGTAATCATTTCATCAAAATAGCCACGATTAGAAACAATCAGTCATTATCTTATGTCAAAAAATGCCAGCACGATTAAATTACACCCACGAAGACTTTTTAAATTTGTTTATTATTTATGGAGACTGTGATAAAGTAATATCAAGAACTTGCAGCACATTTGCTACTCGATATCCAGAAAAACGGAAACCGTCACCAAACACTGTAAAACGCATACTGGAAAATTTTAAAAATTATGGCTCTGTCAAGGTAAAAATGCAAAGAAGAAAGCCTATTGTTGATGACAAAAACATTGAAATAGTCATTCTGGGATATTTTCATGCATTTTCAAGGATGTCATTAAGACAAGCTGCTCTGGAATCGGGACTATGCAAGGATTCAATTCACAGAATCTTATTAAAACATAATTTTCACCCGTTTTCATCCCATATGGTTGAAGGATTAAAAGAAACAGATTTCCTAAGAAGACAGAATTTTTGTGAGTTTATTCTAATAAGGTCTGAGGGTCACGATTCTTATTTGGGAAATATTATATGGACAGATGAAGCAAAATTTACTAAAAATGGACTTTTTAATAGACACAATTCGCATTATTGGAGGGACTCAAATCCTCATATGTTCAGAGAGCGAAACTTTCAGGAAAGTTAGCAGTTTAATGTTTACTGTGCCATAAGAAACGATAGAGTGGTGGCATTACAATTTTATCAGGAAAATTTATACGGTAAATTAAATTTTCTCTTCTGCTAATAGTATAGGTAATTTTTTTTTTTTTTTAGGTGAAAGATATCTGAATATCTTACAGAATTTGAATAATAACTATTTAGAAAATTTACCTCTCGCCGAACATTTTTTATCAGCACGACGGTGCTCCCCCACATAACGCATATTTAATTAATAATTATTTATAAGAAACTTTTTATGATCAATGGATTGCCAATAATGGACCTTTCTTATGGCCTCCTCGCTTGCCCGATTTATCAGTTCTGGATTACTTCATTGGGGGAGCTATTAAAAATAAAATTTATTAGAGCCCATTAACAACCATTGAAGATTGTATGCAAAGAGTAAGAAATGCATTTCAAAATATATCACAGGATTCAATTAGAAGAGCTACCCATGAGGAACTAATCCGAAGGTGCGAAAAATGTGTCGAGGTTCGAGGGCGGAATTTTGAGCAATTATTAAATTAAAATGAAATCATATTTTAAATTGATCTTATCTCTGCTATTTTAGCTCATGCCATATCTTCAATTCGATTAGTACGCATGTTACAGTGTTAGTGTTATTTTGCATTTTTGTGGATATCGAGTAGCAAATGTTCTGCAAGTTCTTGATATTACTTTATCACATTCTCCATAAATAATAAACAAATTTAAAAAGTTTTCGTTGGTATAATTTAAACGTGCTGGCATTTTTTGCATAAGATAATGACTGATTGTTTCTAAACATGGCTATTATGATGAAATAATTACAACAATTCATGAATTTCTAATAAAATCGCAAATATTTCAAAAAGTTGTAACTTTAACCCCCACAATGCTAATATCAGAAAAAAGGGAATTCAATTTTACACAACTTGACGTAAAAAAATACAGGGTGTTCCATTTGACCTAAACAAGTTTTCACGGTTTGAAGTTAACAAAATGTAACGCGAAAAACAGTACACTTTTATTTCAGTTGTAGAACGTAGTTCTCCTTGTGTTATTTTTACGTGACAAGAAGCAAATGAGGATATTTTACACGAAGAAAGTTATAACGGTTCTTGCAAACCGTTGCACCTGTCAAATTTTCTATAAAATGTCAAATATCTCAGGAACGGCTAGGTTTAGGTATAGGATATGCTACATATTTTCGACTCAGGATTTTATGCTTTTTTCGAAAGCCCTAAAATATATAGGGTATTCTATTTGAAATAAGCAAGTTGGTATTGACTTCCGGTACAAGCGGAAGTGCCAGCTACTTTTAATTATTTTAGTTGGATTGGCCACACCGACATTAGTAGTTATCTAAATTTTCAAAATTTTCTGATGCGTACTTTTCTCTATATCGATCGATTCAGTTCCCGATGAGACACCCTGTATATTTCAGCAATATCTGTTTGGAACAGGTTATAAATCAGATTTGTTGTTAAATTAAAATATTTGCTATATTCAATTATTTTAGTAATAGTGAAATTATTTACTTATAATATTTATGTGTATTGTTCTGCTATAATAAATAAAACTTGCTAATGAGTGTTCTTTTCTGTTCTGTTCTGTTCTTTTATTTAATTTTGACCTAATTATCTTTTTTGATAATCAAAACTAAAGTCATTATTTAGTCAATGTAATCAATGTGAACGTAGTACTTACAAACATATCAAAATAATTGTAACAAATAACATTAAAGCTTCAAATAACATTTCAATATCATTTTGGTTGATATATTGTAAATATTCGTGCTATGCTTCAAGGGTGTCAGTAGCGAGTAGGAGGTCATTTGATTGATGTAATGTTAAAAAAATAAAATTTCCGTATTTTTTTAAGAGATTTATGTTTAATTTTTTTTTTAAATTTAGCCATCAATAACTCGATTTAATATTCATTCTACTGGACCCATTACAGTGCTTCATTTTTCATTATAAATAGTAAAATGTAATATTATCTTTTGAATTTATATTTGATCACAAATAGTAATATTCCCCAGTCCTAATAAAAACGTTTATTATAGAGATAGCGAATTAATTTCCTGTAATAAGTTATATAAATAGATCTCGTGTTGATGAAAATTTCACAGAGGACATCTTCATTTTTGCAAGCACATTATCTTTTATGTAAAAATATTTTACACATCCTTTTTAACCGATTATTAAAAGCTAATTCTCAATTTGACATATATTATATTTCATTGTTTATTCTGGTGTCCACCCATTACTCAGAAAGTAATTGACATTAAACATTTTGCTCAACATACAGAGGGGGCAATAGTGAGTCTGACTTCGACAACTCGAGTTCTACAGTAGCTAGATTTAAAAAAATACGGGTAAATCACATAAAAAAGTCTATACCTTGTGATATTTATTTATGAATATTCATTAACAGTTTTGAAAATCATTTTCTTGCCTTTGAGAGTTACTACAGGAGGTCTTACTCCTGGTGTTTTCACAGGATATTATTCAATAATGAATATAATTGTAAAGCGCAATCCTTGATACTAAAACATAATATTTTTAGACGCAAACTCCTCTATAAAATCCTTATTTTACTATAAGGAAAGTAACCAGACTACAACCAACAGCTATTGCAATCGAAGCATTAGCGTTTTGATGATAATATGCAATTATTACACTTAACGCGCCAGGCTTGTAACTTGTAATTCAGCGCTCGGCGGGGCACATAGCCCGGAGAGTAGCTGTTGGTTGCAATCTGGCTGCGTTCCTTATAGTAAAATGGGAATTTTATAGAGGAGTTTGCGACTAAAAATATTATGTTGTAATATTCCGCCCTCTAAAGCACATTTGAACAATCCTTGATACTGGTTGATAATAGAATTTAAATTAGGCACTTGGAACTTTCGACTTATATAGAATATGACTAGAAGAAAAACGATGATTTGTTTTGTTTTGATCGACGATACACGAATTTTGAGGAGTAATTTTTTGCAAGAGACTGTCTACATAATCTTTTCACTGATATACAGTAAGGAGGTTTTACTATATTTTTGAGATTGTTGTTGACTTCTGGTACAGTGGAAATTATTACACAATCATTTCATTGATTTAGCTCTATTAATATACTAGCCGATCGGGATTAGATCAACAGTATATGTAGAGAGTTTTCATATTAGATTTTGAATTAATGATGGTTATGTGCTAGAAGTCAAAAAAAAATTTTTCATCTAATATTATATTATCGTTAAAGACCCTTTCATTTACTCTCAGCCCACGCCGATACCTCACGCAAACATTTCTTTTTATTCGAGTCATACGCCATCAATTCTCGACTAGACTAAGCAACAAGGAAATAATTAAAGCAGGAAGAACATAAATATATTTTTTGTATATAATAAAGCAGTACGTTTTTAGGTAAATACAGTTTACCTGTCAATCCATATATCGATTTTGAAAACACACAAGCCTACATCAATTACAAGGAACGCGATTTTTATCATCTGTTTGAACACCATCTATAATCACGTGTTAAATAATAGATTAATATTGATTGATATATAATAGAAATTGTATACTTGTGATACTTAGAACCGAATTGTTCAAAGAAATAATGCGCATAAAGTTAATAGAAAGAGCTTTTTCCTTTACTTTCAGAAAAATTAGACATTAACTTCAACTGCCCAAACAGTATTTATTATTTATCTGTATGACTAGATGTTTATTCATAGTACTACCATGTAGTTAGGAAAACAGTACCGTGTAGTCCCTTCAAATTAATAAAAATTAAAGAAAATTTTCCCATAGTTATGAGCCCTGTAAACAGTTAAGTATTTGGGTTGTTTAAATATGATTTTCACCCCCTGCAGTCCCAAAAAGAGTGGTTTTTGAGAAATATATACATATATATTATAACGTTTCCATTACAGCTTAACGGTATTCGTTAACAATCGCAAAACATTTAACGCTTCCCTCACAGCTCAGCGGTAACCAACAACTAACGTGCTCGGATAACTAACAATGGAGTAAATCCGGAGTTCAAATAAAAGTTAAGGGTTATAATATCAATTCAACAATGTTTATTAGCAGATCAAAACAAATGATAACATAAAACGGTGATGTTTATTTACAAACGTAAATATTACCATACAAAAAACCTTAATTAATTGGATTGAATTTGCGGTAGGTTCTTGATGAAATATATTCTATAGAATAATTATAAATATTCAAAAGAATAGTTACAATACGCACTTGGCTTATTGTTTCATTAGTTTTGTTCAGATTTCTCTGACATATGTTTCGGCCTTGCGACCATTATCAAAGAGTCTTAAAAACTGACCTGAAAGTGGTGGTGGCTCACAGTATATATTGTATAATAAAAAATCAACTGGTTTCGCCGAACATTGTATTAAATAAAATCACGTTTTTAACGGCAGTAGTGTTAAACTTTTGCATAATACAAACAAAGGAAAAATCCTAGACATGCTTGAAATTTTAGAAATTAAGAATGCCCTAAGAAACGTTACAAATACACAAACAGAATTTATGAACAACCCTGTAGTAGACACAGTAATAAAATTAAAATAAAGTTCATAGTTTTGGTCTGTATTGTTAAATTTTAAGAAATAGCAAATCAAGTTATTATCCCCCTCTAGCTGGGTAGAGGATTTGTAAGATATATATTGTGAACCACCACTTTCAGGTCAGTTTTTAAGACTCTTTGATAATGGTTACAAGTCCGAAACGTATGTCAGAAAAATCTGAACAAAACTAATGAAACAATAAACCAAGTGCGTATTGTAACTATTCTTTTGAATATTTATAATTATTCTACCAAAACCTTAATGCTACGAAGGGTGACAAGGAACCATTGGTAACGAAACTAGCACCGAGAAAATAAATGGATTTATAGACAGTTCTTATTCCAGAAACGACGAATTGCGATGAACGGTTGTATAAAGAATGATGATCTGTTTACAATTGTTTATCAACTGTGACATATGATACTTTGATAATTGAATTTTGACAACTATTATGGCGTCTGTCACTTTGACAGTTACTATGACATCTGTCACTTTGACAACTACTATGATAAATGTCACTTTTGACAACTAATATGACATCTGCCATTTTGATAGCTACTATGACATCTGCCACTTTGACAACTGCTATTACTATCGTCAGCGTGGTTACACTCGACAGCTGGGACTTAACGTCATAAGCAGTGCGAGCATACGATAAAGGTCGTTATTTGTAATCTCAGGTATAAGGACAGACACCCACACCTGAGAAACACCCCGTCGTTTCTCGGTCGTAGTTATTATTACAGTTGCAACAACCTAATATCCAGCAAGCGTTGCTCACAAAATCTTATACTACCTACCGGGTTATTGGACCGACGTTGACGCACCCCACAAATCGGGCACTCGATTCCATAAACAGTTAATACGAGCATGAGATGTAGACGATCGTACTCAGCGAGGTCGTTTATCTCTACTGAATTTGTGACGGCATCCCATCCAGCGAGTATCTATCATAAAATCGTGTACCAATTTTAAGGTTAAGAGGAGGCTTCTTTCCCGGGCAGGTCTCGACATGTTTAGATAACCCAAATACTTAACTTTATGCAGTCTTATAAATGTGGGAAAATATTCCATAAAACATCGATTTGTTGACTAATTTGGAGGGGTTTAAGGGGACAGTACAATCTTCATCAGTTACCACACCAGCATGTAGGCTTTTTTCCTTAGAAGACAAGCATTATTAAGATGACAACCTTAACATAGTACCCCGGGTACAAAGACCTCATAAAGGATATCATTGTATTTGGACTGTTTTTATTGATCCTTCAAACTGATGTTTGTCTCGAGGGGTGCTGGGTACTCGACATTTTGACTACTTTCGAAGTAATCAAGAGGGACTGTATCACACTTGATGGTTTGAATTATATAATTTTACGGACGGGAATAAGTAATTCTAGTAACTTCTGCACCTGTCATTCTCAATAACGCATCACCAATTCAACATAACATTATTTAACATTAACTTCGTATACAGAACCTACCCAGTACCTGGCCCACGGTCAGCTGGACATCCATTACGCAAAGTCTCGTGAAAGTAAATAATAAAAATGAAACCTTAGCTTTTTTTTTATACATTTATTTAACGTCGGCCTATTTCCGCTACTGAGGCCTAACACCGCCGCCTGTAGACGAGCTAACCCCAACCAGGAATTTTGCCGAACCTCTTCCCTTAAGAAGAGTAGGGATCTTTTACTTCCCTAACAATTAATAGACAAGGGACCGACGGCTTTACATCCCCTCCGAAGGATGGTATATCTCTTATACAACCCTCGCTTAAGGTTGTATAGCTTCCGCGCATACACTGATATACAAGCCGCTGGAAGACGTGTGAGGCGAGAACGCGGTTTCCGTTGGAATGGTCACCATCCAAGTACTAACTGCGCCTGTCATTGCTTTACATCGCATACCGAAGTATGTACATAGTAAAGACGCACCTACGCTCGCCCCGAAACCTTAGCTCTTTTTGGCAAAATAGTAAATTAAAAAGTTATTAATGTTTAAAATTTCCAAAGAGGATGGAAACAATTTAAACTAATAACGTATGAAGGGAAAGAAAAATATAAGGTACAATTAAAAAAAAATTGTAAACGCAAATTATCTTTTACTTTCAAAACTGTTTTAGGTAGTATATGTAATACGTACCTGTAGCAAAATAAATATATTATTAGATACATTTTCCCGTCTGTCGTCTCTCCAACTAATATCACCAGTTAATCCATTCATCTTCCTTATTCTGTTGTAATTATCATTTTGTATTTATGTACCCATGTAGGTTAAGTATTTTAATAATTGTGCAAAGCCAACACAAACTCCCGTATGCTTAGGTGTTACGCAAAAATTATTATATGTTATGTGTAATATCGAAAATGAATAAATTAATTTCTAAACTTCTAATTTAATTTATATTCCTTTTTTTGCAAATGCATGAATTTCATTTAATAAATGTAAAACCATTTTCCAAAATCAATATGATGACTAAATGTCAATGAAAAATATATTACATATATGTATTGATTGGTTGCATGGTTCATGACCTAAAGCCAAAAAACAAAAAAAAACAGAAAACGTATTGAGACTAATTCTTATAGTGTATTCCTTACCTAATAATAATCATTTATAAACATTTGTCAATTGATTTGTTTTCACGTATTTATTTCAATGACAGGAGGACAACGGTCTACAATAGGGGTGGCAGGAAGCCTTTTTACAACTTAATGAAACCTCAATAAGCAATAGTCAAACTTTGAACATTTCTAGCATTAACAATTAGCTTAATCAATAAGTATGTTAATGCTATTCAAAAAATAATCGTTTTTTCAGAGGGAGAGCACTTAGTACATAAAATATTTATATGAAAATCACATTTAAATAATTTAGGGGTGTTTCTTTACTCAGTTTTTTTCGTGTTATTTCCTTCTAATGTTTTGAATACATTTATCTATCAATAATCAAGGAAATTTTTACCATAATAGAGGCAAGAGAATGCTAAAAAATTCCCTTAATATTTAATACCCTGTTTCTTCCGCAAGTAGTTAACTTAATAATGTATGAGGATCAAAGGACCTTATAAATCTTCTAAATATCCTCGCTTTATATAGGGATATAAATCACGTAGCTGAGTTTTCTTTATGTAGTATTCACTTTTATAAGCATTTTAATTTATGTACTAATTTTGTAGTTTTAAAAATTATTTTATCTTTAATTATATAACAAAATACTAATTCGACTTAAGCTGTTCGAATAAAAAATCATCATTTATAACACAGTCAAATAAGAAAATTCTAAACAGTTTTTAATAAGGCTCATGGTTATGAGAAAAAAAATTGGTTCTTGTGTAATGAAGAAATAGTAATAATAATAATAATTTATTATGGAAAATAACAAGAGATATGCAGATATAATTTGTACAGCATTTCTGCAAATAGTCTAAGACTTGTGTATAAAAATTCACATAAGGTAATTCGCAAAAGGCTCTAAAATAACCATTAATCTATATACATAACAATAAGAAAGAAGATATGAAATAAGCACGACAAAGCGAATTATTGAAACTGTTGAACCTGAGTGGATGAGTATTTTTTTGTGTTTATATATTTTTTACATCTATTACTCTATGTATATCTAGTTTAGGAATGCTTTGAATCTAAAATTTTACTCTATTTTGACAAACTATAAGAATTCAATATATTTATTTTAATTGGTAATTTGTTATAAAGTTTATGTCCTAGGTGCGTATGGCATCTTTGTGCAATTGCTTATTAGGTACTAGGTACTTGATTAGGGACATTTATCATGTAACGGGTGCTATAGGAATGATATTTTGGTTTTTATACTGCCTTAGTAAAAGATTGTAACAGAAGAGTTGCCGCATATTTTGATATTGTTCGTCATCGTTTCTAAGTACAGACTTTCGGTTGGGTAGGTCCAATTTTTTTATATATAATTTTTAACGGTTTCTAAGGTTCTTATATTTTTATTTGTAGTACCTCCTCATACTATAACGCCGTACGTAAGGTGCAATTCGACTAAAGCATAGTAAAGGGTTTTCATATGAACAATTTTAAGAATTTTAGATAAGATTTAAATTTATATAAAATAGTTCTTAACTCTTTTACTATGAAGTTTATGTGTATGTCCCATTTTAAATTTTTATCTATGTAAATTCCCAAGTGCTTAATGTTATCTGTAGATGAGTTTTCTATATTTGTGCTGCCGATTTTTACACATAATTTGATGGATATTTCATATATGAGGTATACGGTATGTTATAAATTTTACTAAAGTTCACTGTTAGTAATTTATGAACCAGGTAAAGATAGTAGCTAGATCAGCTTCTATTTTATCATTTAATCACAATTTTCAGTTTTATAAAATATGACAGTTTCATTACTACTTCACCCTTAGTTTATACATTTAATAGACCGTTTAAATATATATTAAACAGTATTGGTCATAGAACAGTGCCTTGAGGTACCACATTCTAAACAACTCGACATTAATTTATATGTCCCTCGAAAATCTATACGGTTCAACGTACTGCGAAGTTGAGTGTGGCTAACCATATCGAAGACCTTTGCTAGGTTGACAAAAACTCATATTGTTGGTTTTTTGTTATCAATAGGTTTATGAATTTTAACAATATTAATTTAGCAATAGCGTCTTTCGTCGACCTATTATCTCTGAATCCAAATTGTTTGTCTGATAGTATACCATATCTGTTTAGATAACAATTAATCCTATTAATATTTTCTTAAAAAGTTTCGCTATATTCGAGATCAGAGGGATACACTCGTAGATTTAATTTCCGTCTAACTCTACTTGAAATAATATTTGAAATGTTTGTATATTTTGTTGAGGTCATCAACTTTTATAGTTGCTGTATATTTATTATACAGTGTATTATTCAATTAAGACTCTCTACTTTAAATTACACATCTTCTAGCGGCTTGAATATCAGTGTATGTGCAGAAGCTATGCAATCTTAGGCGAGAATTGCGTAGTGGGAATACCATTCCTTGGAGGTGATGTAAAGCTGTCGGTCCCTTGTCTATTAAAGGTTAAAAGATCCATACTCTTCTAAAGAGTCGGTCCCAAATTGAATCTTGGGGGGGATATAAATGTATTTTTTAATAAAAGATAGATGGCTTATGAGGTCAAATAATTAAAAGAAAGTGAGTCCTACCTTTAATAGTTTTGCTCAGCTAAGATATATGCGCTAAGCTATGCTACGCTGATGAGGATCGATAACTCCAAAACATATGTGCGTAGCTACATTGTTGTTTCTTTTTGAGGAATAAGGCACTAACTCACTTTCTGTATTTTTTTAATGTTGAATAAATTTGTTCTTTCTCTCGAAAGAGAACAGGTTCAATAAAATTCCGTTTTTTATTATTATTATAATAGCCGTTTTAGGGGTAGCTCGTCTACAGGTGTCGATGATAGGCCTCTAAAGCGGAAATAGACCAGACAAATGTAATTAAATAAACAACTAATAAAGTAAATTCTGGTATTGAATCATTTATCGTGGACCCAAATTATACACCTTTGACCTCTATATTTATTCACTTTTGTAATAAGCTCTACGAGAGTAAACTAATGACCTAAGTGAATGGGGCGTTCTATTTAAAATAAAAATGTAGGATTATTCATAAGAAAGTATGTCCACCTATTATTTATTTTTGACGTGTTCTTGTGCTTTCTGCAAAATTCAGTATATCCATATTTATTTAGCATAGATAATTTTAATTGAATTGCACTATACTATGATATATACCAGAATACAAATAGTTAAAGCTGAATAGAACTTTTAATTGTTTTTCTTTTGTTTGCACCTCGCCGTAAAATTAACGAATGATTGCAGGAATTCAATTTATTTCCGAATCATTAAAATTTTAGGACAACTCCCGCATTCAGCATGTTTATCAAGAGGTTTCCTGAAATATTTCAATAGTTCTGTCGCAAAATATATTTAAGTTTTTTGAATCAACACAAACATTGGAAATTTATGTTGATTAAGTTTTTTTACTTATATTAATAAGTATATTAAATTTTTTTAAATAGAAATTATTTTGATTTTCATTTGATGGTAGGCGACATAAATATAGACATCATAGGAAATACGGAAGTAATAAATGATTATTTAAATGTTCTCAGTGAGGAAGATCTTTCAGCTGACATAAATAAGTATATAAGGGTAGAAGGAGACACAAAGTCATATATAGATCACATTTTAATTCGAAGTAAATTACGTATTGATAACTATAAATGCATACCGATCATACTTGAGTCACACACTACTGATCATTTTTCTGTTATCGCGCAAATAGTTATATCTGGAAAACATCAAAATAATAATAAGTCGAATAATACCAAGACTAAATATAAAACATTTTTAAATAAATACAATTTAGCTAAGAAATTAAACGTGGAAGTATGGAATGGTGTATATGCAACATATGACTTAAACGAGGCCACTCAAATATTCATTAATAAATTAAATCGGTGTATCCAGGCTTGAATAAAACATGTTAAAATAAAAAATAAGTCAGAGAAGAGAAAATACTGAATAGCAAATGGTTTAATTAATCCTATTAACAGAAAAGACGAATTCTATAAAAAATGAAAAGAAATCCTAATCCAGAAAATAAATGTGAATTTAGTAAATTCAGAAATAAACTAAACATGAAAACAAAAATACATCATTCAATTTATGAAGATCTATGAAAGAAATAACACATGACAATATAGTAAAGCAAGAAATATTTAAAATAAAACGGAAGATGGATTAACAATAACAGACAAGAAAGAAATATCCAATATTTTTTGCAACCACTTCACAGAAGTTTGATTTTTGTCCTATTAATAAACTTCTAATTCTCTAAACTAATTCTAAATAGAACCCCTTTGTTCTTCCAACTTAATTAACTCTTAATTATTGACGAAAATGAAGTTATGACTAATAATTATTGTTCAAATGTGATTTAAGAGAGCGGAATATTAAAACATAATACTTTTAGTCACAAACTCCTCTACAAAATCCTTATTTTACTATAAGGAACATAACCAGACTGCAACCAACAGCTACTCTTCAGGCTATATGCCCCACCGAGCGCTGAATTACAAGTTACAAGCCTGGTGCGTTAAGTGTAATAATTGCATATTACCACCAAAACGTTAATGCTTCGAAAGACTGATTGTACTTAGAGGAGCTGTCGTGCCTGTCGTCTCACACACCACTTGCAGACTGCAGTTTCGAGCTGTTGGCTCTCGTCAGTGTTCTCGTCAGTGCAAGGTAGGCATGTGACGAAATGGTCAAGTGATCCTCGTGTCGGTTATCACATGCCTACCTTGCACTGACGAGAGCAACAGCTCGAAACTGCAGTCTGCAAGTGGTGTGTGAGACGACTGGCACGAGAGCTCCTTTAAGTAGGATCAGTCTTTCGGCTGGTGTTTGTTGCAATCGAAGAATTAGCGTTTTGATGATAATATGCAATTATTGCACTTAACGCGCCAGGTTTGTAACTTGTAATTCAGCGCTCGGCGGGGCATATAGCCCGGAGAGTAGCTGTTGGTTGCAGTCTGGTTACGTTCCTTATAGTAAAATAAGGATTTTGTAGAGGAGTTTGTGACTAAAAATGTTATGTTTTAATATTCCGCCCTCTTAAAGCACATTTGAACTATGCTGAGCCCAGTCAGGCTATTTATTTTTCGATTGCAATAGACACTCGACCGCTAGATGGCGCCTGCTGACTATTTTACATGTCGCTATCCCAAAAATACCGAAATGTACTAAATGCTTTTAACATGTAATTCAGCGCTCGGCGGGGCATATAGCCCGGAGAGTAACTGTTGGTTGCAGTCTGGTTACGTTCCTTGTAGTGAAATAAGGATTTTATAGAGGAGTTTGTGACTAAAAATATTATGTTTTAATAATTATTGGTGTATTAAAAAGTAACATTTTATTTTCTTATTACGTTAACACTATGTATACTATCTTTTTGAAATTTTGTATTAGTGGGTTTTTAATAACAACAAATAAGATTATGGAGTTGTTTTACAGTTAAAACTTTGCCCGATATCATTTTCTTTTTTTGAAAATCAGGTTCATTTCTCTCCATAATGATCAACGAGACTGCTGGATTTTTAAATAATTTACCGTGACATAATCTGCTGATGGGTAACTACTTTCCACCTAAATTAAAAAAAAAATCACATTGTTAATAAGCTACAATATGGAAGTCATGCCAAGTGAGACATTCAGTATTACTGAAATAGTTGGCGAGCCTGTATACAGACAAAAGGCAAAAGCGGCAGATGTCGAATTTACTATCAAACATGCCATATGACAAGAGATCAACTAAAATTATGAGATATAAAAGTTTGTCAAGGTCTCCTGAATTTAAATATTTCTTATTATAAAACAATGTCAAAAAAAAATCTAGTTACACAGAAAATCTCTCTATAAACATATTGAATATGTTGATCCAGAAGTAAACTAACTTCTAAAGGTATATGTCAATTTTGCATTGAAATGCGAAAACTAACGTTGATAGTCTTCATCTTGGATTTTTTACTGTCGTCGACAAATATTTAGTTAGCATTTTCTAGCTAAAATGAAACTGTTATTGAGCAATGAAGGTTCCTTCTTGCCACATAGAAACTAGAACGCAGCAGAGTTCAGAGTTGTCTTTATATAAAATACGGAAGAGCATTTAGTACATCCCCATGGTGCTATCGCAGGTATTGCCAATATCGACTGAGATATTGGACGTCGGCGTCGGGGCTCTATGTACTCTGACAACTAAGACGCATGGACTATTTGGCAAAGCTGCGGATACGCGCACCTGGGGAGCTGTTCTTGCATAATTAATGACTTAGTTTTAGAATAGACGTACATGGATGTGCGTACATTTTTATATTGAATATTTATTTAAGATAACCCAGAACAAAATTAATTCATTGAAAATTTAACTTGTTGATTTATTTTGCAATTAATATTGAAGGATAGTGTTCTGAAGTAACTGGAGCAAATTGAGTTAAGAGGTTGCCGACTGAATAAATTTATTTCACAAACGTTCTGTTCTATACGGCATTCCATGCTCCTCTCTACAGGGCGTCAACGGAATCATTAGACAGGCCATAGTTTACAAAGTTTTCAAGATATAAGTCTTAAACTAGATAGGTGTCATATATACCAAAAACAGAAAATTCTCCATTATTTGACACATTTCCATCACCTCCGGTTTTCCCGGAAATGACTCCAACATTGAAATTTTAAAAGGAACACCTTGTATCTTTTTACATTTTTCGATTCCGGAGGTTACTTTAAGTATGATTGCATAGTTTTAAGAACATTTCTGAGGCTACTTGATTTGTTAGGGCTAATAATACTTTTGCACCTAGAATGCAGTGAATGCACTCAAATGATTTAAACAGACCAAAAAAATAGAAAAAATGTAAATGGGAGATTTTTCGAATCAGTTTAGTACGTACGACCAGCCAAAATTTCCGAAATCACTAATTTGTAATTAAGTTAACTTTTTCAAATGGCAATATCTTTTAGACACCCAGTAAATACTAATTTTCACGACAAATCCATTGATCAAATGTGCTTTTAGAGAGCGGAATATTAAACATAATATTTTTAGACGCAAACTCCTCTATAAATCCTTATTTTACTATAAGGAACCTAACCAGACTGCAACCAACAGCTACTCTCCGGGCTATGTGCCCCGCCGAGAGCTGAATTACAAGTTACAAGCCTGGCGCGTTAAGTGTAATAATTGCATATTACCATCAAAACGCTAATGCTTCGATTGCAACAAACACCAGCCGAAAGACTGATCCTACTTAAAGGAGCTCCCTTGCCAGTCGTCACACACCACTTGCAGACTGCAGTTTCGAGCTGTTGGCTCTCGTCAGTGCAAGGTAGGTATGCGACGACCGACATGAGAATCCTTTGACTATAGTACATCCCGGTATTTTTACAATAGCGACATGTAAAACAGCCAGCAGGCGCCATCTAGCGGTCCAGTGTCTGACGAGTGTGACGACTGGCAAGGGAGCTCCTTTAAGTAGGATCAGTCTTTCGGATGGTGTTTGTTGCAATCGAAGCATTAGCGTTTTGATGGTAATATGCAATTATTACACTTAACGCGCCAGGCTTGTAACTTGTAATTCAGCGCTCGGCGGGGCACATAGCCCGGAGAGTAGCTGTTGGTTGCAGTCTGGTTAGGTTCCTTATAGTAAAATAAGGATTTATAGAGGAGTTTGCGACTAAAAATATTATGTTTAATATTCCGCCCTCTAAAAGCACATTTGAACTATGCTAAGCCAAGTCAGGCTATTTATTTTTCGATTGCAACAGACACTGGACCGCTAGATGGCGCCTGCTGGCTGTTTTACATGTCGCTATTGTAAAAATACCGGGATGTACTATAGTCAAAGGATTCTCATGTCGGTCGTCGCATACCTACCTTGCACTGACGAGAGCCAACAGCTCGAAACTGCAGTCTGCAAGTGGTGTGTGACGACTGGTAAGGGAGCTCCTTTAAGTAGGATCAGTCTTTCGGCTGGTGTTTGTTGCAATCGAAGCATTAGCGTTTTGATGGTAATATGCAATTATTACACTTAACGCGCCAGGTTTGTAACTTGTAATTCAGCGCTCGGCGGGGCACATAGCCCGGAGAGTAGCTGTTGGTTGCAGTCTGGTTAGGTTCCTTATAGTAAAATAAGGATTTATAGAGGAGTTTGCGACTAAAAATATTATGTTTAAAAATCCATTGATGTCTTCAAATCGAAAATCGGTTTGATATTAACCCAAAGACACATGTTTTTTGATGGATAATAATAATTAAAATATAGAGCAAATACTCTTATCAAGTAAGTGTGCCGTGGAAATTGAATAAAACTGGTTTCAAAATATTAATTTTGTCAACAAAACAACGCGGTAAATAACAAGTGTTCTATCCGAAATAATCTATTTTAACAATAAAAAAACATTTTAACAGATTAATTAAAACGTAGTGAATGTTCAAGGTATATCCCGCCTCCTCCTTGACATTTTCTAGCTCGATCAATGGTGTTTCGCATAACATTTCACGACATAGGAGTTCTACATGCAAAAACTTCGCAGATACGATTTTATAAGATTTCAAATGTTTGTGGTGTATAAAAAATTCGTTATTTCCCATAACTCCCTCACAAAAAAATTAAAATGCTTAGATCTGCTGAGCGGGTAGGCCAAGGTACAAGTCTATTTGTTGCAATTACTCACTCGCTCATTATACCGGTTAACTAAATGGGCCATAACTCGAGCGACATTATGAGACGTTCTACTCCTTACATGAACTACTGGTTTGCACCCCTTACTGTAATGCGGTAGGAGTTGCAAGATAATACAAAATGCTTGGGCTGCTGTGAGTAGCAGATCGCGGGCACTACCTAGCCCGGATAAGTGAAGTAACTTGCCTACGACAAAAATTTCACTAGCCCAGAAATCTGAGGGCGTTAAGGCCAAGTTTAACATAAGTTATTAGAAGTCGCTGAAGGTTCCATTCTTAGTGATCGCAGATGAAATAATTGCACTTTATCTCAACATGAAATGTGCTATATTACAGTATTTACAACTTATGGTTCTTTAATATGAATCTGGAGATGTGTAGTTATATTCTGATAAATATGTTACAAAATAAAATAAAATTATCCTCGTGTAGCTACACTTGGTTTGCAAGCGTGAGGTTTTATTATAATAACTATGACCGCAATGGGTTACATTAGAGAACGTATTTAATTAATAATAAATGAGTAAAATCTTTGTTTTAATATACACAAGCGTAAGATAAAAGAGAAAATAAAAACTGCTACGCAGAACCACTGCAGGTGGTTTCCAAGTAGAGGAAACAATAACACTTATCTAGATGGTACGATACCCAGACATCAACAAGTGATGAAGCTGCAGCTCTATGGTGGGGTCTTCGGGAGGGCCAGGCGATGGTGGTTGGTTTACAGCCTCCCGAAACCGTGGAACGTTTCAGCCTAGTCCGTGGAACTTCCTAGCCTAGTCCGTAGATGTTTATTTTGACCTAGTGTTCTAAATTAGGCCGTGGATCCTATGATACACCCACTTAATTTGCAAATCGGAAATGCACTGAAAGCAATGGAAATCATATACAATTCGCAAAAGAAATAACTTACCTCTGACTCGTTGAGAAATACAATCCATTTGAAATCCTGGTAGAATGCAGCTCAATTGAGAGGTTCGGATCCGTCTCTCTAGCAAATGAGATACTTCCAAAGAAAGGCGGTCAACCAGCCTATACATTTTTGAAATACGTGGATAAGGTCGGAAAAGATGGCGATAACAAGGTTACCCACCTGTACACCTAAATCCCGCACAAATGCGGATAAACTCCCTCCATAACAGCAAAATACTATGACAAACAGAAATAACCAAAACGGAAGAATTTTAATCTTCGCCGATAATTCCAAAATCCACTAAGACGACTTAAATAATTAAGTTTTAGGGATTAACGGCAGCGTACAACACAGAAGCACCTTCTACCTTTTGACAAGACGGAAATCACGTCACCGCTTCTAGCGGAGAGAGGCCAAATCTCTCGCGGCTTGGTGATATCTGTGCCTCACGGCTTGGCAATATGTGACCCGCGGCCTTGCGACATGTGGCCCGTGAAACACAAAGTCCATCAAAATTGCTTCAATCATTTTCCAGGAATTCTAAATATCTCTCAACTTTTTTTTCATGCGCCCAACTTCTACTGATTTGTTTTTTGAACATTCCGTTGTTGATGAATCTCGACTCCTCAGAAAAAATATGGAAGAATGAAAATTCGGGTTAGCGGTATCGTCCTTGAGTAACCAGTCACAATAGGCTAGTCTTCGATTACCATCACAATTGGAAAATATTGAAAACGTGGATGATGTCTGTTCAAATACCTTTGAGCATACAATTCTGCGGCGCTTCTGGAATTTTTGTGACATTCTCCAAAAATTAATAACATATCCACTTTTCATTCCTTGTTTACATGTTAAGCAATAACAACAATTAAAAAACAGCAAACAACAACAAATTTGACGATACAGAGTAAACTTATTATGTTAACAATACACACGTTTTACTATTTGTCAAATTTCTTTTTATTTCCACAATACCTGCCTAGGATCTAGTTCTATATAATTTGCCTGACACACTTTTCTCGATTTTTTTATTATTATTCACCAAAGAACTAAAAACTTTTATTTAAAACTGTGCAATCATACTTAAAATCGTCTCCGGAATATCTACTCGTATCTGACATGTAGATCTGTGGAGGTTCGAGGAGTTCCCAAAGGATGATACCTGTCACCTAAATTGTCCAACTTACATATCTTTGATTCTCCGAAGTTAAAGATAAATAGCTGGCCAATACGCCGATGACACGGTCATGTACGCGCACTCACACAACGCGCAATCAGTGAATATGCTCCTAAGAGCCTACACGGCCCGCTACTCGGCATATTATGATCGGTGGCAGATTCGGACAAATGTCGACAAATGGAAGAAAATAGTCAAGGTGAACCAAATTCCAACCAATAGGTGCGTATAAAGTTATTGGGAGAAAAACTCGACCAGCGACTATCAACAGGAACATTAATGGGATGGTACGGTACAGATAGTCTATTCCATATCTAGAAGTTTGTATTCGATCCTTGCCAGGAATAGCGCTGAGTCGTCGAAATGAGAGATTAGTATATACCGTTATCGCCTTGTCGGTGCACCGTGGTAAGACGGTCACAACAATGGGAAACTGAAGATTTTGGAACATAAGTTAATTTACCTCATTTCAAATTCCAACAGATCTTCCTCAAATACCTCTACGCACATTTTTTTTTGTATTATTGCCTTGTTTAGATTAACGTCCTGGCGGAGTTTAGCATTAGCTATTACACCACTCAACCAGGACACATACACATATACAATTATAAAACTACCATTCCCTATGACATTGCCATCTGCCGCAACTGACACTTGAACTCAGGAGTGGTACAGCGACAAGCCGTGTTGTCTCTCAAACAACATCATCTAGTTCACTGCCACCACATGGTAACACATGGAAAACACCATTAAACATACATACCCTAGTCAGGATTGGAACCCAGGACTCCTTGGTTGCAAGCCTAACACTTAAGCGTTGAGCTACTGAGCTGGTTTTCATGACATTATCTCACTGGCAGGCTACATTCAAGAAATCTAGCATAAGTTTTATTTCTTCAAACTAGATGCATAATGCCGCCTTCTCAATCGAGCACAACCTACCATACTAGACGCTACCCATTTTCCGGCGGTCACTCGGCATTCCTCTCACCATAACCTTCTCGTAAATTATTATATCTTTGAAAACTGTATATCCTTAACCCTTTCCAGCATCCCTCGTCGTTCCTGTTTCTCTCCCTTTTGTTTTTTTTTTGTGATTTTGAAGTTATTTATCTTAATCAACCATTTTTATTCTAGTTGAAGCCTATTTCGAGCCCCAACATTAGATAATCATTGGTTTAATGACTGGGATACCTAGCAGCAGTAGATCGTTTAGCTTGTTCTCCTGTCAGCTACCCAAGTCATATGAAGAGTTGTGATTACTTTTACTAGATATAAGTTTTATTTGTTTTAGATTTTCTTTTTCTAAATTTTTTTACTATATTACCGATTCTAGTCCACTACTCCCAGCGAGAGGAGCCCCGGTATTTATTCACACACTCTTTACTTTTAAGCTGAATTAGGCCTGCCCCCTTGAACCTTTAGTCGTTTCGATATATTACACGCATTATATTATTTTATCATATATGTTCACAACCGTTTAATATATTGAGATAAAATAAAAACTAAATTGGTGCCTGTTATGTAACTTACACAGGTTATACATTGTGGAAATTTCATCAATATTAATCCAACAAATTCTTGAGTTAAAACAGAACAAACAAGCAGACGGAAAGACAAACAAATTTAACTCTCTCGTTTTGCTGTCAAGAAAATAGTTGAATACACTGCCGGAAATGTAAATAGTTCAATATGACATATAGGCACTTCAATCTTTTTTAAACACATACATTTTGTCACAGTGATTGCTTATTTTGTTTAGCAGTTGTTGTCTGATAGTTATTTGGTAAGACCATTATTTCTTTTGCTTATTTGCACGAACCTTTATTATTCAATGCTAATTGTTTTATTCGAAGCACAATTTTACTAAAGTTTACAAGCAAAAAAATTGAAAATTCCGACTACGTAAAAAGCGAATATCAAATAAAATTACCTCAATTTACAATTAAAATAACGCTGATTATCAGCAATCGGAGGATTAATTACATGTTTAATTCGGAGGGTATTTGTGGTCTCCGATTCGTAGAAATCAGCGTTATTTTAATTTTAAATTAAAAGAAACCTTATTTGATTCATTTTAGTTCTCATTTTATGCAGTCGGGTTTTGTGTTATTATTTAGCCTTTCATTCATTTTACGCTTTTTAATTCTGAGGGAAGATATCGCAGTATGCTTAGCTCTTTTGAGCACTTGGCATCGCGTGGATTATTAAAAATAAAATATTTTCCCATATTCCACTTAAAAAATAAACCATCCGACTTTTGAGCAGAATCTGGGTATTAAAGATTAGAGGTATATATATTTTTGTCTTTTCAAGATCTTTAGTTTGATACTTTATACGATGATTTTAATTTTTTAATGTAGACAATCATTGGAAGTTTTTCAAATTTCTATTTACTTATAGTCTAGACGCTGAAGTGGGATTCCGTTGACCTTAAGAGGTCCGAAAGGTTTTATAATCGTTCTCGATATATTTTTTCCGTAGAATCGATTAGGACAGGTCACAGACTCCAAAAATGGTCCAGTGTCGAATTATTTCCACATTTGTCTTGAGGAGTACAGAAATATTAATATGTTAGTATCCAGTTTTATATATTTTGATACGCTGAATTGGTTAGACTAGGTCCCGAATCCCTAAAGTGGCCCTATCTCTTCACACTTTCTCGTAAATAACTTGAAGTTGGACCACTTTTGGAACCTGCGACCTGTCTCAATCGATTTTATGGAAAAAAATATATTGAAAACCATTCTAAAATTTTTGGATCTATTAAGGTCAGTGGAACCCCCTTTAAGCGTCTAGACTATCAGTGTATCGTAGAATCAAGGTTAATGTAATGACTCATTATTTGAGCCGTTGAGGTGCTATACTTTATACGAGGACAATTGAAACTGGTCGGTGTTAAAGCACAGGACCGTGCGCACTGAACTTGATATTTTGTCCTATATATTTAGCAATGGTAGTTGAAACTGTGCAGGCGAGTCCGAGACTAGCAATGTAATCAACCTGAATGAACCATCTACGACTGCACTGGTTTAAAGATAATAAAACGGACAGGCCTACTAGCATAAAAAAACCTCGTAAATCGTTTCTCGGTAGTCAACGGTGGACTTATGAGATGTGCTGTCAATGTGCCAGTGCAGTGCATAAATACCTGTTATAATATCAAGCGTAGGAGTTTAGTTATTGTTCATATTTATAAATATTTACTACTATTTAAAAGGTAATATATTTTAATTATTTTCTAATTTATCATGGATTTCTGGAGACCATTTCAAATAGAGGATAATATAATAACGCCCGAAAATCTTATAATTTTCTTAGACAAGCATTTCTATTTACCTCCGCCCATGTACAATAAAGAGGTGCCGACTGTTTTTGCCGGCTATTAGTTTTTATACGGTTTCAATTAAGTTCGTTTACACTTTACAACATACATACATCATTATGGAATGTAATTTTGCAGAATATACTGATATACATTCAGTGCATGAACTTACGTTTAGTAATATAATAAGTGTCCGAATTTATATTATTGTGCCGAACGATTTCCTGATCAGAGACTTTCTAATCCAAACACGTTTCAACGGGTAGATCAGCGTTTGAGATAAACTGGTGAGAATTACACATTTTAAAATTTAGATTATATAAAGTGTTGAAATTATTAGAAAGATTTACACGTTGATATTAGAGTTAAAAATAAAAGTAGAAAAATTAAACATTATCTTAAATAAAATCTAAAAATGTACTTTTTCCTCAAATTTTTAAACTTAACCTGTCATATAATCTGTCTGTATAAAATATAATTAATAAACAATTTACTAAACCACTACGTATTACTCTCATTCCTATACTCTGTCATACCATAAAACACTTTCTCTGTCAACATCCCAACTTTTTTCTAAAAGAAATTTACATTTTCAATATATTTTTGTTAATCGGTAACTTATTGAATATTTTTACCAATATATGCATAGTTATTTTCATAATTAGCCAAATTATGAATTGGTAAACACAAGTCTTGATCTTTTCTGCTATTTTAGGTACGATAATGATTATTTTTCAAAAATTTGTCAATGTAAAGTTAACAAATTTTCCGTGATATAGATACACGGCAAAGTAAGTATATTTAGATTTCTAAATATAGGTTTGCGTGACATAAACTGACGAATATTTGCGATACATCTAAGAGCTAGTTTTTGAAACTTGAATAATCTCACACCATTGTGAGAATGGCCGCAAAAAATTGTTCCTTATATTAATCTTGAATACATTGCTGCATAATAATAAGACAGCATAATATATCCAGTAATACAGACCGACGACATCTATTTGCATAATACATCTATATGAGGATTTCCTAATTTGGACTTTCTGTTTTTTAAATAACGTAATGCTACCTTGATTTCAACTCAGAAAGATAAGGGCATATACTTTTGTCCAGGACTTTAATCATTTATAAATATATACACAGTAAAAGCAACGGAAAAATGGCTGAATCAACAAAAGATAAAATATATAAGGTTACAATTCTAATCTATAAATAACTTTACACGAACTGATTGTATTATTCAGAATCTAAATGTTTGATTCTAAGAATATGTGCTGCACTATTTTCAATTTGATTATATCGATCACGATTTATCTATTTTGAGCAACTCTATAAGCCCAGTTAATAAAATATATTAAAAATTCGGTATCGTCAATAAGAACACTTTGAGACACAAGCTTTTGCCATCTCTTAAGAGAGTACATTCCTATATTAATTAAAGATCGCATCAAGTTCATGTCATAAAATTTACAAATCCAAAAAGAAATAGCATACATTGCAATTGACGTTTTAATAATCAATTGCAGTTGTCTTAAGGTAAATACCAAAAAAATATCAGATAATCAACTTGCTTAATTTCGCTGTACCTGACAGGGTCTTGAGCTTTTAATTGGGTTCGGTAACAAATACTATTGTATAATTGTCCAATGTAATTTGCGGCTCGCAACTTTCAGATAAAATAGCACACCTGAATGATTCTATAGTCTTAGATACGTCATTGTAAATGCCTTACTTAATTAGTACAATTTAGGGGCGATGTTACGGGGTGAAATGTAATAGTTGAACAATGAGAAATTTTGTCATTATATACCTCTACTCATTCGTCCATTAATAGAGGAAATGATAGAGGAAATAGTGGGCTCCTTATTTTCTGAGAGGGAAGATGTCAGATGGGTAGAGACGAGAGCAGAGCTTAAAGCTGCTTATAGTAGGCAAAGCTCCGGATCATATTGTACTCTAAATACTGAAAATAGATACAGAGAATAAATAATCACACACTAACGAGAGATGTTTCTCTGGAGGAGGTAGACGAAGGCAAGGCTGACATTAATAACAAAAGGGAACAAACCGTAAGAGGAATCATCTACATATAGGTCACTGTATTCAGTTCATTAATAGAGGAAATAGTGGGCTCCTTATTTTCTGAGAGGGAAGATTCGGATGGAGAAAGACGTAAGTGGCAGATGTGCTCCCTTAACAGAAGCAGAACTTAAAACTGAATATACCAGGCTTAAAAATGGCAAAACTCCGGATCTGGATGATGTCCTACTCTAGATACTGAAAATAAATGCAGAGAACTAATAATCACACATTAACGAGATAAGTTTTTCTGGAGGAGGTGGGCGAAGGCACGGCTGATATTGATAGCAAAAGGGAATAAATCGTAAGAGGAATCATCCCCATACATATCACTGTATTCAGTTGGACGAATAAAGCAACTGTTGGAGTATTTTGTATTGCGAAGACTAGAGACTGAATCAGAACAGGATAGGTAAATAATCAATGGGGCGTTGAGAAATACAATACGATGGTGAATGCTGTAAGGAGGATTACGGAAATCGCGAGAAAGGCCACGAACGCTAAATGAATATGTGTAGTACTGATCTTGTATCTGACTAGTTAAGTTTTTAAATTCTTTGTTATTCTCTTTTTTTGGGTAATACATATAGATCATTGTCTGTTTGACACAGAAAATGTTAGCATGCGGGAGTGTGTGTATTGTGGCAAGGAAGACGGCGCAGAACATACCGTATTCTAGTGCAACAAGACTAGGGCAGGGAGAGTAGGAAGAGACCGCTGCAATCCTGATAACGTAACTTGATACTTGCTGAGGTAGGAGGGTAACGGGAAGAAGTTGGCGTTTGTGACAAATTGTGCAATGAGGACAAAAGATGAGGATAAAAGAAACCTAGTCTCGAACCCCTAACCGTCTTAATGGACGGTGAATGGAAGGGAAAACTTAGGAACACCATTATATGAAAAATTACCCGTAGCCTCATGGAAAGGCAGTCACGCGAAAACACTAATCCAGGAGGAATTTTACTCGGTGGGAGTCCGAAATTACTCGATGCAGTAGATACTAGCGTCGGGTGTCCATGAATAATACCCCTTCCACCAAAAAAGAAAGGTCAAGAAAACTGTACTCATATTTAAATCGCCGCAGGTACGTCACTGACACTTAATATTATTTAAAGTACCTAACTTCTTGTCTGTCTCACATTAGCAGCATGTGCTATGACAAGTATATATTATGTCTCCCTCCTTTTGAGTTATTTGAAAGGATAATTGAAAAATTCGAGTTATGAATGTCAGAGTTTTTGGGAAAGTTTCCCTGGTTTTTAAATACATAGATGCACAATTCAAATATTAAAATTGACGACACGGTTAAAATACCTAAATCACAAAATAGTGATCTACAAGAGTGTCTGAATAACTCCACAAATGGTTCATATTATTTGCTTTTGACCTATAAATACATTAGTAGCATGAGTGGACCAGCCCCAGAGAAAGATGCCATATCTCAATAAAGAATTCACATTTGCATAATATATTTTAATTAACTGATCCTTATGAAGAACAGTTCTTAAATTAATCTTCCAGTCACACAAGGACAGAATCATCATATATGGTTAAGTTAGCATTTGGTACTGCATTTTCTACATCATTAATGTAAAGTATGAAAAGAATTCGGCCTATAACGGAGCCCTGAGGCACTCCAATTTGAACATGCTTATTTTCAGACTGCGAAAAGCTTTTCGAGCTGTCAGTGACGTAAGATAAATTAACATATTCAGATCGATCCTTTAAATAACAGTTTATCCAGTTTAAAGCTGAATCTTCAATACCACATTTTTTTTAGTTTATACAAGAGTAGATCGTGATCAACGCAGTCGAATGCCCTGCTGAGGTCACAGAATACTCCAACAGGACACTCGCAAGCATCAATCTTGCTAGTGACATTGTTATGAAAACTAAGGAGTGCTGAACTTGTACTTTTATTTTTTTGAAAGCCGTGTTGGTTGTTAGTAATAATTTTGTTTTCACCTAGATAAGAATTAAGTCTATTAAGGTAAGCATACTCAAACATTTTGGAGAACCCCGAGATCTCCGTGATCGGCCTATAATTATTAATATTTTGCGGGTCGCCTTTTTTAAAAATTGGATTTACTTTCCCAGTCTTAAGAATGTTTGGAAAAGAACCGCAACAAAAGGAAAGATTGATCAAAAAAGTCAATGGTTTTATAATAAAAGGTAAAGCTTTCTTTAACAGGAGATTAGGATATTCATCTACGCCGCTAGACCAACTGTTCTTAAGTTTGTTTGTCAATAGTTCTAAGAGATCAGATTAAATGTATGGGTACAGAAGAAATTTATTGGCTATGTTAGAAGATTCAGCAGAGCCTTCATCATTTCCTTCCTTTCTATCAATTATTTGTATTAACGATAAAGGCGCCTGAAGAAAATAATTATTGAACGTATTGCTTACAATACATGGGTCTTCTAACAATTCACCATCTTCATTTCTAATAGCTATATTATTAGGGATTCCATTTTTATTGAGTTCTACGCAGCTAAAAAAAGTATCAATTCAGAAATCCTCTGTACATTTCAATAAAATAGGCTTTTATTTCTTCCTCGGCAATAGTACAAATAGTCAACTAGGAAGGCATAAAAAAATGTTTAAACAAATTTTACACGAGGGAGAGGCCTTATATGCATTCTATATGCATTTTTATGCACTTTCTGAAAACTCAACAAAATGACTTGAAAAATAAATATCTGGCAGTTTTGATTATGAATCTGACATTAAAAAGTGAAAATTAAAAATGGTTAATCCAATATGGCCGACATTGTGTAAGAGAAATCAACAAAAATGCAAAAGAATATAATTTACAGCTTATATATTCATTTATATAACGAAAAGTGTTTAGAATGCCTTTTTTCGTAAGAAAATATAACTTCTACCCCTGTTTTTCATAATTTGAGTCCTTAAATAATTGATAACCTATTTGTTGTCTACTAGTACAAGCGTTTTAAACGTCGATTTGTTCTAATTGCCTATTCTGCATTCCGAAAAACAAAAATAGTGTTATCCTAAATACTGAAACAATTCTTTAACACTTACCAGGAGGTGGAAGTTAAAAGTTTCAAGTTATTTATGTAAAAATTGATCTAAATTGACTTTAAAAAGCATTTTATATAATTTTCTCTCAAGTAAAATAAAAATTTTGTTCATTGAAATAATTTGGAAATGTTATATTTGATATACAGTATTTTCAGGTAAATATAATGAATCCATGCCTGTGTAAGATAGAAGAGAAAAGAAATAGCCAAATAATATGTTGAACAGAAATAGACATGCTGTTGCCATTTCTTTCTTTATCGGGCTAAATTATATCATACTAGCCGAGACGCAGGCATCAATGTTAATATATCGCTTTCTTTCATGCACATTATTCTGCTATTTATACTTCCTATTATTTTATTATAGGGGGCGATTCAAGTTTTGTGCCTGCTATTACTGTATAATATAAATTAAATAAAAAGTAAGTTCTTAAAATATGTATGAGAAAGCAGGTATGTTTAGTATTTCAAATAAATTAATAAGCTATTAAAAATGATAAAATATAGAATTGAATTTAAATATTTGACCATATAGGAGACAAATGAATAAAAAGCTATGAGTTTGAACTAAATTTATTTGCAAATATATAAAATTCATTGTAGATAAAACAGATATAAAAAATTATCTTCTTTAGAATAATAATCGTTTAGCAATCAAACTCACAATCAATTTCTTGAATTACTTCAGATTCTGGTTCAATGTTGTTTTCAATTATTGCATCCACAAATTCAGTGAACTCTTCGTCGCCTAGTCATTGGGCTTCGATATTTGTGCAATTGATTCTGTTGCAATTTTTGCAAGCAAAGGTGCATGCAAATCCAGCTTTACTGCAATCACATAATTTACCACAATCAGTGGTAGAACTACAAACAGGACATTATTATAAACATTTCTTCTGAAGTTGGTGGATTATTCATGGCAACAGAGACGAGATATTCCTTGACGATTTTCCTACCCCATTTACAAGGAAGTAAGTGATTATTTTGGCTATTAATATTTTCTTTGTCTTAGCTTTCATAATCATTTAACGTTTCATTTGCGTTAATATAAGTATCCCCGTATCTCTAGTTTGCACTTGAATATACTTGGTATACTCATTCCAAGTGTTCTGTAAAAGCATCTAAAGTTGGTAAGAGCGTGTTTGACAAATTGCTATAATGAAGGTTCTCAGCCTCCAAATTACCAGTAAACCTGAAGATTTTGGCATTAATTGAGGTGGTAAATTCGACTTCGATTTTACTGTTGCACCATATATTGATAACAGCAATTGTCTTAATTTTTTTAAATGATTATTTGTGTATTTAAACTTATCTTATTTTTGTTTTACGAAAAATAGCATATGCAATTAAAAGAAATGGCCATTTAGCAACTTATACTAGCAGACAGCTAAGGGCTTATCAAATGTTCAAGGGTATAAATTATGAAAAAATTGGGGTATTAGTTATGTTTTCTTATGCGATGAAGTATTTTAAATACATTTTGTTCTATAACATTTTTCTGATAAATTAATATAAAAGCTGTAATAGTTATTTAACGAACAAGTGTATTAATCGTATTCTAATGTACAAGTTAGATAAAAAAAATTTCCGTCTACTGTATTTTTGACAGAATGGATAAAAACTGATTTTAAATTTTTATTCATATACAAATTCAATTATGTATTAAATTGACAGTGACAAATATTGATGACATGGCGTCTTGATGTGGATATTTCATTTCATGTATGTTTGGGTGTTCTAAAATCGTTATTAATAGTGAAATAATTTAAAATTATTTGATTAAACCAAATACAATTCAATTATTCATTAATTAGTATTATCTGATTTGTGTTTGTAAATGTTTATATTATAACACAGATTTAAGAAATTATAAGCTTGACAGCGACATATACAGGGTGTTGCATCATGAGAGGGACATAGCTTAATAGGAGGTAGAGAACATCAGTGGTAACCGGAACCTCCCATAGAAATGTCTCATTGGGCCTTCACTACGAAGTTACAGGGCGTTTTATAATTTTTGGCCAAACCTGTTTTTTGTCATAACTTTGACAGGGAATGAAATAATGGATTCATATTTGGTACGGCTAATGTACTAATGAGCCCCAAGAGGTACATGTATAAAAAAAATATATCCAGGTCCGGACTCACTATAATTTATGTTTCTTCTTTGCATCAATAAAACATCACCCTGTATATATTTCTTTGAAATTTCGATACGATATTCGAAAAGAGCAAGAAAAAACAAACAAAATGGCCTATTTCATTTTTTTGTTACACCTTCGTGGTTATTTAAATACGTTGTTAAATGTGCAAGAAAATGGATTACAGAACCCTATTAAATGAGAGGCACGTGAAATAAATAGTTTTATAACTAAAATTTGTAAAAATTCTATTGAGCCTAGGTGGTCTGGGTGAATCCTAATTCCGGCACGTTTTAAAGGTCCATTTTGGTAAAAAACTGTGGTCCTAATAAGTAATCGGGTATGAAATAACAAAATTTTTAATCAATCACAGTAGGCTTGTTCAAAGAATAAAAGTGACAGATAATTTAAACCATTTAGGCCTAAGCAACCAGTTACTTTGATCAAGAAAATAATCAACATTTTATACTTAATAAAAATTGGAAAAGAGAACAAACTAAAATCTAAATAAATAAAATATTTTCCATTCAATTAACAATAAATAACAAAACAATAACTAAATGTGTTTAAAAATAAAACGTAATTGACACTAAAGTAAATTTTCAAAATGTCCTCCCCCACATTCTGTGCATTTTCTAGCGCGTTTAGAAAGGTCACCAATTGCTCGACGTATCATTTCTGGATTATTCCGTATTTCGTCGCAGGTTGTAACGATGCGCTGGATTAAATGTTGCCTACATTCAATTTCAATGCTATAAACCTCGTTTTTTAAGTGGCCCCATAAAAAGTAATCACAAGGGTTACAATCAGGAGATCTTGGTGGCCATTCATGTGGACCCCCGCGTCCAACCCATCTATTAGGATACACACTGTTTAAGTATTCTCTTACTTGAAGGTTAAAATGTGGTGGGGCCCCATCATGCTGAAACAACATGCCTCTTATACCGATATTTTCTAACATATTCGGTAAAATGTTTTGAAGAAAATCAAAGTAAATTTCACCATTCAATCTTTCTTCAAAAAAATGTGGCCCTATCAAATGTCTATTCACAAGTCCGACCCAATCATTTACAGAAAACCTGTGTTGCAAACGGCGTTGGCGTACCGCATGTGGGTTTTCCTGTGCCCATTTATGATTATTTCGTGAATTGTTTACTCCATCCCTTGTAAATTGTGCCTCATCCGTAAATAAGGTTCTGTAAATGACTGGGCGATGGTTAGACAACCAATGACAAAATGCCAGGCGGGGGATATCGTCGCCTTGTTGAAGACGCTGTACCTGCTGGATATGATATGGATGGTAACGTTCTCTTTTTAGGGTTCTCCATACTCGCCAATGAGGAATGCCAGTTGCCAAACTGATTCGTCTAGTGCTCATAATTGGGTTTTCTTGAACTACGTTTATAATATTGTTTTGTTCCTGCACACCTTGTTGTAAAACACGCTCCACAACTGCAGAATTAGGAAACTTTCCGTGTTGTCTTGCATACTGGAACACCGTACTAAAGGTTTTATGATTAGGGCATCGACGACCAGGAAAATGCAGCCGATATTCTCTTTCCGCCGACCTACCATTTCCATTACAGAAACTATAGATGAATATTATGTCAGCATATTCCACGTTTGTAAATTTTACTGGCATAGTTAAAATATTTTCACAAGTTTTCACTAACTAAATGCGGATTATTGACACATTAAATTACTAACAAACAATTATTCAACTGTTTAGGAGATTTCTTTTTATTATCTGTCACTTTGAACAAGCCTACTGTGATTGATTAAAAATTTTGTTATTTCATACCCGATTATTTATTAGGACCACAGTTTTTTACCAAAATGGACCTTTAAAACGTGCCGGAATTAGGATTCGCCCAGACCACCTAGACTCAATAGAATTTTTGCAAATTTTAGTTATAAAACTATTTATTTCACGTGCCTCTCATTTAATAGGGTTCTGTAATCCATTTTCTTGCACATTTAACAACGTATTTAAATAACCACGAAGGTGTAACAAAAAAATTAAATAGGCCATTTTGTTTGTTTTTTCTTGCTCTTTTCGAATATCGTATCGAAATTTCAAAAAATATATACAGGGTGATGTTTTATTGATGCAAAGAAGAAACATAAATTATAGTGAGTCCGGACCTGGATATATTTTTTTTATACATGTACCTCTTGGGGCTCGTTAGTACATTAGCCGTACCAAATATGAATCCGTTATTTCATTCCCTGTCAAAGTTATGACAAAAAACAGATTTGGCCAAAAATTATAAAACGCCCTGTAACTTCGTAGTGAAGACCCAATGAGACATTTCTATGGGAGGTTCCGGTTACCACTGATGTTCTCTACCTCCTATTAAGCCATGTCCCTCTCATGATGCAACACCCTGTATGTTGATGACACGACGGCTTAACTTGGATACTTGATTTTATGTATGTTTATACTAAAATCGTTTATTAATAGTAAAATCATGCATTAATAGAGGTCATTAATAAACGATTTTCCACACATTAATCAAACTCGTTAATATTCGGTTGACGGAAAATTACCTTTTTTGCATTTGTGCCAATTTTTCTTGCAAATAGTCGTCTATATTTGAATTTTCACTTCCCATTATCGAACTCATAATCAGCGATTCTAAAAATTCCCATATATACATTTTTCAAGTCGTTTTGTTGAGTTTTTGGAAAGTGCATAAAAATGCGTATAAGGCGTCTCCCTCAGGTGATATATATTTAAAAAGTTTTATTATGCCTTCCTAAAAATAATGGAAAAAACCACAAGTCTTATCTCTTTTGACCTATGATTCTGTAACTTTAGCAAGAATCCAGCTAACTCTGGTCGACTAAAAATTATGTGTTGAGTACTAATTTTTCTTTATCAACAAGTTTTTTTAGATTTCACAACGGTTAGCATGCTAGAACAATGGAGTTGCAAGTACATTAAGTTTTATAATTGATCTAATTATCATATGTAATGTAAAGGTGTAAAGAATTACTAAAGATGATATTTATATAGGTTTGCAATATCTTTCGCTAATGTTAATGTGAGTGTCAGAATCATCAGTTTATTCATATGTTCCATATATGTTTATAAAAGCTATAAATACAAATAGTTAGTATTTTAAAATTAGTAGAAAATACCCAAATAAATCACAAATATAAAAATAATTCTATTTTATCTATTTTTTATTCTATTTTTATCTCTCAAGAAAAATTACATTTAAATTACCTAGTATTACAGGTTTTGTAGACGATTTTAGCTGAAGTAAAACCAACATTAAAACAAAGTTATCAACAAAAATAGCAAAATAAGTAGTGGGCATCGGAAACACAGGCTAATAAATTTAAGGAACTTTTTAAAAAGAAGACTTTATAACTGTTATAAATAACGACAGTTACAGGCGATTCTTTCAGATGTAACAATAAGCAGAAGTATTTGTTGGTCACGTTCTATTTCCACACGAACTGTCTCTCCTTTCAAACGCTTTATTTTCAGGACTCCTTTTGTATTCAGTACGATTCATGCCTCCAGGCCCGTCTTACTCGTTGAGTATTATTACAGGACCTATTTATTATTCCGTTCCTCTTTCTCTAACTATTGACGAAATTATAATTAAATTCTTATTGCATCGCCTCACTATACCCGCGCGATTCATAACTATACGCAATAAGAACCTTCAGAGAGATTCATCTGAGGAGATTAATTTAATACTGGGGAGCATTGCGGCATGCCGTGCATACTTTTTGTTTGGATCAAAAATTCGATATTCGCCCGTCTAATACGGCCTTTGAAAATGTTCGTTTCCAATAAATAATGAGCTAAAATTAGAAATAATGTAACGTACAGTCTAAAATGTAGCAAACTTGGCCCTGAGGCTCTGTATCCCTTAGGCCCGGAGAGCGTCGGAACCTTTGGTGTGACACTCAAATATACACCCAATGATGCCAATATGATTTGCGAAAGCGAGTATTGTATTGAATTGCTTTAGTGTGTGTAGAAATTAGAAAGACTAGCAAACTAGCGCAGGTGGATCCGGTTTTGCATCGAGCTTACAATTTAAAATTCAGAAACATTACCGTCTCTATCGGAAGAGTGATAGAAGCTTATATAGTTACAGTGAAGGACCATCATTTTTAGAAGTCTAGGCGTTAGCCGTTTTTGGTTTTTGAAGGAATAAACAACAATTGCGTTATTGCACTAATTGAAAAATTTAACAGAATTTGTGTTAAACAATAGACACTTAAAGCACTGACAAGGATGTAGACGTAAACGTATAAAATGACAGCTACGCACGCGCAATAGCAAATTATTATACGTCTGTACTTACGCCTGAGCCGAGTAATGGCGATGGAACCACCGATTGCACCCGACGATCTATCATTGTAACTGTCAAAGATGTCACATTGACATAACCACCATGGATTTTTCTTATTTTTAGTCTATTTACAAAACTATGCAATATAAATAAAACAAAGACGTCGAAGAAAAGTATTAGGTTAAGCGGTTAAGTTTATAAGGTGTTGAAATTTAGTTCAGTAGATACGTTACATTTCAAACAGTGCTTTATCTCAATTTAAGTCCATGTACCGTAACATGGACTTACGTGTATTCCTGCGTTTACTCCACAGAGTTACGTACACGTTGCTGATATTGCTTTAAGTGTCTAATAACTTTCCTCCCTAAAATTCTCAGCAACATATAAAACATGAAATAAGAGCTTACTTATAACATTACAATATCAGTTCACCAAATAGGTGCATTTAAAACACCGATGTAATTAGATGGGTGGCCGTTTCAAGGAAGACCGCGTCCTCGCCTCACATCTTCCAGCGGCTAGTATATCAGTGTATGCGCGGAAGATATGCAATCTTAGGCGAGGCTTGTGTAGGGGATATACGATCCTTTGGAGGGGGTGCAAAGCCGTCGGTCCTATGTCTATTAAATGTTGGGCAAGTAAAAGATCCCTACTCTTCGAAAGAGAAGAGGTTCAGCAAAATTTCTGGTTAGGGGTAGTTCGTCTGCAGGCGTCGGTTTTATGCCTCAGTAGAGGAAATAGACGGACGTTAATACATGTAAAAAAACTCCGATGACGTCATATCTGCAGTCTGCAGAGGAGTTAGTCACAAAATAAGGAAAATATGATATTATGTTAGAAAACCGTCACTAGGCGAGAAGGTTTGTGGGATATTATTTGAGTAATCTGTCGAATATTTATTTTCGTTAAGGATATATATGTTTATGTAATCTACAAACATATGATACTAAATTAATGCATGCGAATTTTGTTTAAACAGTCATTAAGGTATTGATTACATTTTCGTACATTTATTGCTGGTACATATAATTAAAAACAAAATCAATTTTCAAAATTTCGCATTTATTAATTGATTATTTGAATAAAACCGAAAACTCTTTCGTTTTTGTCCACTAGGTATGTAATCAGGTTTCCATTCCGATATTCTTAGAAAGACGTGGGGAGAGATAGAGGCAGATATTATTTATGTTTTTGAATAAACCGATTACAAATTCGTATATAGTTTCGCATTGTGGTTAATTAGAAATATTTAGAATCCATCACCATAGCAATATTCCTCCTAATCATATAATCATCTTCATAATAAGTCCTTGTTAATATTTGGATAATATGAATAAGCATTAATTAGATGTATCTTCGACAATTTCGTTTAGGATGTGTTATTGTCTTCTAAAATACTACACATATACCGTCCGCCTTTTACATCTACTGCTAGAGTGTATATGTGATCTTTTTATTTGTACATCATTATATTTGCCTCACTTTGGAATCGAAAGCGTTTGCCAGACGTTAACCTCTTACTTGTTCTCTTTTATGACTAGTTCGCTTTATCAAAGAATACCAGATTGTTAGACACAATCACGAGAAGATATCGTTAGACTGATCTTATCAGATTAATGGAAGTTGTAGCTGCTCACTAGGAATATAGTACCTAGAACCAGTTTGTTGAAGCTTTTATGTAATTATCAGATATTCTATGAGAAAGTCTTGACATTTTTTTTGAAAATAAATTAATTGTTTAGATTTAATAGCTATATTTGAAATTTTAATCGTCTCCTGTTGCTGCCTCTTGATGCCAGATTGGTTGACGAGATTATCGCGAAAATACTATGCAACATTTTTATTTTGTGGAATTATTTATATACATTGTCAAATATTTCATAACTCTATATATACTGAGATAATGAATAAAAATCCCAAATTCGTAGAATTCCTATATAAGAAAAATTCCATTCCTACAAGGTAAAACTACAGATACTTAACGAAGACCGTTTGAATTTTGAGGATTTATAAGGGTGTGTGAGAGCAAAATCAATATTTTTGGTAAAATTATCCATTAAAAATAGCTTAATTACAAAGGAACAAAGAACTCTGGCCATATGTCACATTTGCAATAAGCAATTTTTTCAAGTTGATTAACAATGATCTGTTGATAAACATTTATTTTAAATTAAGAGCGATTGTATCTATGACACTATATCTAAGTGCATTATTAAATATTTGTTATAAATATCATAAATTCTAGCGTTTCTTAAATATTTTGTAGACATGAAAAATAACACTTTTCTATATCGAACATAAATATTAAACCCAGCATGCGCAATTTAAAGTTTGAATTAGCCGCCATTTTATATCATTAAGTCCAAAATGGATCATTTTTGTTTCTCAAAAGTTAGGTCTGGACGCCAGCTTTCTGATGCCGTGAAAATTTTTTTAAAACCTATTACAGCCATTTTTTTGCATTTATTTAAAACCCAATAAACAAAAAATTATTTTTTTCGGCCATTTTGACATTTTTTTATCAGATCATAAAGAAAATTTTAATACCTTTCTTTTAATTAAAAAAAAATAATAATTTTGGTCAAATTTTTTTTCAAAACAGCCGATAAAATTCATTTCTTGTTAATGTCGTTCTTGTTTACACACTAAATCACATATTAATTTTTTTTACTCCCTTTCATAATAGTATGGGGGTGGTATTGGGGGTGATGGTGTTGGGTGGGGGTGGTGACTGATGTCAAGAAAAATATTGAGACCTTAACTTTTCGTACATGCCCTAAATTTGAATTTTATGGGCTCTTACCTGCTCGCTTTACCTATATACCCTTATTTACCCCAGTCACCCCTGAACCGTTCAACAGAATTAGATCAAAATATAATCTAGTTCCAGATCTCGTTATAATACATGAGTGTACCGAATTTCAATTCAATATTATAAACGGTTTCAAAGTAAATGTGCGCACAAAAAAAAGTTACAGACTGTTTGTCGGTCTGACAGACAGACCAACAGACAGGAAATTTTTTTCGCTTAAATTTAAAATCTCGACGTTTCAAGACATTTTAAACCTATTTCAGCAAAAAAAAAATTTTTGCGTTACTAAACTTCCACTGGACGTGGAAGTAATTACTACCGTAGATATATTTAAGTATTCGAGAAATTACAGTAATCTTTATTAAAAATTCGTGAACGCGTTGTAGTTTTGTAGATATTGTGAAATCACTAAGTTAATGATAGTGGTATAAAAAATTATCTAGAGAGTAAAAAATACATTACTATTTTTTCATGCAAAATTACACTTATTTAAGTGAAGTATTTGCAGATTAGGTTCTAAGTTGTTTTTACCATTATAACACTCATAATCTTTTTTATAGAGATGAAGCACTTAAATGAGAACAAGCAAGTATCATCCTGAGAGATTCATATTTCAAGAGTACAGCGCATAATTCAGATTCTAAAGTGTATTAAATACTCCGTCCTGTGCCAAGAATATTAACGATAGTTGTTGTACTTCTCGGTTTTGCAATAAAATTTGGAGCAACTAATTTAATTAGATTCCGTATATAAACTGGAATTATAAAGTTTCAATACGTGTTCTGATAAAATTACCTGGAGCACCAGTTTAGAATGTATATTTTCATCACGAATGTATATGTAAGAATAAAAAGGTTAAATTAACTTTATGTAAATTTCGAAATTAATGTATTGTATTCAAGTGTGCTGTTTTAGAAATAATAATAAAAACGTTTTTGAATCATACTTATTTTAAGAGGCTAATAACTCCAAAGTCTTTTCCAATGCTTTTATATTTTTATAATGTATAAAAAATTATAAATTTTAAGTATATAGGGAGTGTCGAGTCTAAGTGTCGAAGAGAGTTTGTGTTTAGTGCGCCTTTACCAAAATGTGTTGGGATATATCAACTGAAAGGACAGAATCTTTATTTGCCAGGAAAGATCAATTCTTGTAATTTTCAATTTAAAACTAATGGGAAACTGTAAAAATAGCTTTAAAATAAATAATGTGTTACGACACCATCACTTTTTAATTCACCGAAGCAGTGACCTATTAACATTATCGCATAATACCATATTATTGCCGTATTTAAACTTTATAATTCTTTACCACATGAATTGAAAAATATCAACAACTTTAATTCATATAAACTTAATATCAAAACTATTTTACCCGTCGGTGAATTTTATAGCGTAGATGAATTTCTAAATAATAATAATAATAAACTTTAATCCGTAAAAGTCTCCTGAATTCTAACGAATTGAAATTAAGTAAATACTGGTTGTCACAGCTTCTGTTAGGATACCTGCCAATACCTCGGTTAATGAGATATTTTAAAAATTTCCTTTGAACGTCATAAATGGGGTTCCAGACAAGAGAACAGTATTCGAGTTTGGAACGAGCATAGGCGGAGAACAGCATAATGAGTATATCGGTATCATTAACATCTTGGCCCAGTCTAAGTACTAATCCCAACATTCTCATGGAGGACGAAACGGTTTGCTCTATATTTGTGGAAAAACATAATTTACAAAGTAAATACCAGAGGCAAGCGTGGGTGCGTCTTTACTGTGTATATACTTCGATATGCGATGTAAAGCAACGTAAGGCGCGGTTAGTAGTTGGATGGGTGACCGTTCCAACGAAGACCGCGTCCTCGCCTCACTCTTCTAGCGGCTTGTATATCAGTGTATGCGCGGAAGCTATACAACCTTAGGCGAGGGTTATATAGAGGATATACCATCCTTCGGAGGAGGTGTAAAGCCGTCGGTCCCTTGTCTATTAAATGTTAGGCAAGTAAAAAATCCCTACTCTTCTTAAGGGAAGAAGTTCGGCAAAATTCCTGGTTGGGGGTAGCTCGTCTTTAGGCGTCGGCGTTAGGCCTCAGCAGCGGAAATAGGCCGACGTTAAATAAATGTATATATAAAAAAAAGCAAATTCCTAATTCTCTCACTGCATGGTGCGAACTACAGCCTGTGATTCAATTTAATAGTCGTATCGTTACATGGCCAATGTCCATTTAACAATTTTATGTAATAACTAGTATTTTATTTATATTTAGCACGACCTGTATAGCATTTTGATTTAGTTTTTGTAAGTGAAACTGTTTTCAACTATCAGAATTTTCCTTGTATAACTGCTAAATCATTTCACATTGTTTTTATATCTTAGGAACTCAGCCATGTTTTTCTTACACTATTGTCGACTTCATGCCCACAAAACATTTATTTAAATTCATATACATATATTTCAATTTAATATCTTTGTTTACTCTGTAAGTATATATGGTTACTTTTCTTACATTTGACTTTCTCATTAACCTGTTATATAGTATATCGTATATGTTGTAATATATTTACTGAATTCTCACAAAGCAGTTTATATACCTTTTACTATATATTACGACAGTTCGTTAGTAGGTTAAAAATTTGCAATAAATGCCATTATTTACCAATACCCGTTTAGAATTCTAGATTCCTTTATCGATTATATACCTGCCACTGCTTTAGTTGTGAATAAAAGGAATCTACCTAAGAAGATCTGCAGGTTGTGCGCTTATCTCAGCAAAAACTAAAAGTTCAATCTTGATGAAATTTGGTGGGAAGATTTATTATATTAAAAAGTTTTTTCTTTCGCCAAATATGAATGTCCTACGTATAATATAAATATTTGAAAAAAATTACACAAATAACTTGCTTTTTCAATTTTTTTTTTGCGATTTTTACTATTTTTTCAACAGTAAAAATGAATTTTTGGATTCGCAATTAACTGCATCTTATTTAAAATTTAATTTCAAGATTTTTAATTTCTATAACTTTTCTCTAAAAGCAATAGTTACTGAGATATATGAATAAATAGAAAGAAAGAAACGGAATTTTTTCACATTTTGTTTAATAAAAAATTACGCCCATGTTTTCAAACTAGCGCATAGTGAAATTATCATTTCGTATGATTTTTATAAGCGATTAAGCTAAAAATCTTCCATACTACCTGATTCACCCAACTCAAAACAAATACCGCCTGGGCTAAAGTCGAGGCAAGAATTCAAGCGATGCACGTCACGAGTGATTTCATTAAAGAAATTTTAATACTAACATAATTTTTAATCATTAATTACGTTAAGAAGAGTAATTCTTGACATCCAGTTATTAAGCTTTTTTCAGAAATAGGTACAGTTTAATGGGGCTTCATGATTCTTAGCAATATTGTCTTATTTATAGAATCGATCTGTGACGTGCGTCGCTTGAATTCTTGCCTCGAGTATATATTACGTATATGTATTTGCAGTCGGCAACATTTCATTGTAATCATCATTCATTTAATAGATTAAAAAGCATTGAATTCAACTCAGATAATTTATTGCATTATAAGAAATTTTCCATAATAAATCTACTACTCTCGTTTTCATCAAATTACGTTGCCTTTCCTGCATGCTACGAATAACCCATCTAAAATTAGAAGGTAGATAATTTGACAATGTAATAGATGGATGAGCAGGAGTATTGAGACCATATATTACATATGCAAAACCGGTGTGAATCAAACTAATTGTAGTTCTGACCACTGACTATTTCATTTGTCAAAGTCCCTTCTCGATCTAAATAAACCTATGTGGGGGCCAGTGCAGAATTAATCACTCTAATAGCTCTCGACATACATGTATAAATTGTGTATGCGCGATGCTTTATACTAGATATTACCTAAAACATAGCACTACATCGCTTACTCACCTATATGTATTATAGTAATTTGTCTGGAACGAACCGCATAACATTTATGTATTACCATTATTTTACATGTTTTTGTACAGCTAAATAGTCTTTGCATATTCCCTCTGCCATTAGCTAAACTATTCATACAACATGCTCATTTAGAATTCTTTAGATTGTTACTTTGGTCAGGCGAATTATTAAATTGCATCCAGGAAATTAATTAAGATAAATTATTGAGCAATAAAGATTGATTCTTATCTTTATATGAAATTGTTAAACTAGTTACTTTCGTGATTTGCAGCCATTTTGATAGTGTATTATTTGCCTTCGGACGTTGTTGAACAGCAATTATATTTTGTTCTAACCTCGAGCATAGTTTTATTTACATATAGAATTTTGTACAAGAAATTTTACATATAGAAAGATCAATCAAAAAGAGTCTAATTAGGTTCTGTACTTTTTTAAATGAAGTAGAAGAAAATGGAAATTTAAAATAAAAGAAAAATTATAAATATCTCTAAAGCACCTCGCACGGAAACATGGGATTTGGGGTCCCGGTGAAAGTGGTCGAAATTGAGATATGCTGTAGTTTAAATCTTCCTGATTAATTATTATGAAAATAAAAATGATGTAAATTAAATACTGGGGTAAACCAAAAATACCACTAATTCCTATAAAAGGAACTTAATTCATTGCCACCCATCAAGGTGTACAATGTGCGTTTCCAAAGCTATTGAAAATAATGCCCTAGAACTTGCGACATACTAGGGAATTATTTCGATTTGGAAAAACACATTGTTCACCTTGATGAGTGGCAATGAATTAAGTTCTTTTTATAGGAATTAGTGGTATTTTTGGTTTGCCCCAGTATTTAATTTACTACTTTTTTATTTTCATAATAATTAATCCACTTTGCGTTGACTATATTTTATTAAATACTAATAAATAAATAAACAGAAATTAGACAACCCCCAATTCCAGATACCAGGGGCTTGTGCGGAAGGGGGTTATATATCGAAAAAACGCGGACATACAACCATTTCCTCCGACAGTGCCGGAGCCAGGATTCGAGCCCGGTGGTGCAATGTCCGTGTGAATAATCGCGATTGCCACGTCGCGCCTTAACCCACTCGGCTATCGACCAGACAAAAAAATAATAATGAATGCTATAATTTTAATTTTAAATTATTGTAAATTTGCCAAGCAATAAATTTTTATTTCGTTAAATTAGGTTATATTTCAGCCAGTCTTAACAAAATATTAAGCACTTAATTTTAAAAGACGCCAACAAGGAGACGTTGAAGGGTCACCGATTTCAATCTTTTTTTTTTTTAACTAGAGCATAAATACTCTTGTTCCGTTTGTCAGAACGAAAAATAAGTACACTCGTTAAGTACCAAGAGGTAAGTTGTGTCAACAAGGGATATTAGTTGCTCGGTGTATCCTCCATAGATCTTTTTTTTGAAAAATGTTTCTTTTCATTACCAATTAATATATTTATTTGGATAATCAGGTATTCGCGTTAATTTTTTAATTATGCCAAACGAACTCATTATTATTTTTCATTATTTTCGAGCATATGAAAAACTAATAGCAATTTTTAACATTAACCATTATTAATTAAATAATTTTAAGAAAATCAGTATTAGTTAAATACATTTAATAAGTAGTTACACTTATAATAATTTTTATTGTTAAAATTATTTATTAAATTTTTATAATACATTAAATTATTAAAAATATTGAAACAGAAAATTTATCACTAAAAGACCTGGTGAATTTTTAAAAAATAATTAAAAATATTAACACGAATACTTGATTATTTAATCAAAAAAACTTTATTATTTAAACAAAAAATTAATTGACAATCAAAAAAGCAGTTCTTAAATAAACCAAAGTTCGAAACAGCTTTATTAAATATAATATAGAAATTACCGCCCCAGAACACGTCCCGAGGCCGATCGTGCAACCGCCGCACTGATCGCGGTGGTCGATTGCAAGACCGGGCGGACCAGGTCTGGCTTGGTTAAAAAAAAAGAATATTAATTTAAGCACCTTTTGCAACAAGCAAATTAAAATAGGTAATAACGTTCAATATAAAACAAAATTTTCTTTTTAGAAAAACTTAAATTTACACATACTTTTAAAAACTAGCGCACTGTATCACTTTTCAAATTTTGAAGTTGACGCAGATATCTCAATCCAAACGAATGCGAAACGCATGAACGCCGGGCTACGCAGGGCTGGCCTAAACTTTTGGCTTTAAGAATTTTGATGTAAAGAAAGTTATAATTTATTTGACATTTTAATGGAAACGAATTTAAACACAAAAATGTACAAAAAGAAAACAATAAAAAACAAACGCGACAAAAATATACAAACGGAAAGGAAGAGGGGGACAGGAAAGATTTAAAGATATACACAGGTATGAAATATTAGTAAAGGTGGAGAGTAAGCGGAAGTTATAGTTAATGAAGCTTGGCTACAGAGGTTGCCGGAAAATCGGTAACGTCTGGTATGGTAAGGGGTGTTTAATCCGAAAATGGGGCATTATGCTGTCTAATTTGCGTTAGCGGACTATCGTCCAGTTTGAACGAATAGAAGTTTTGTGAAATGCGTTGGACGTAGTTCGCTATCGGGGTTATATCGTTGCAACGTGCATAGAGATCTCTGGGGGAGGCGTACCTTCCTGAATTCGATATGAGGCGCATGAATTTGTGCTCAATGTGAATTCACCAAAAACTCAATATCGAATTTTTGTACGATTACAATACTTTCTTTATATACTACGCATATGAGAAAGTAAAAACATAAGTACAAGTACATATTTAAAATAATTGTGTTTAGCAAGAAAAATCGGTGAGTTTTTAAGAAAAGTTTAAGTTAAAAAAACGTACAAATAAAAAACATGTATCACCCATTGTAGATGATTGGAAGCTTCCCACAATCGACCTCGTTCAGATAGAGGCTAGAGACAAATTAGAGGGGCTTTACCGGAAGCTCTCCTTGACGACGACCTGGTAATTCATACTGGACGATTTAAGTAGATGACAGGACTTCATGATGACCTGTTCACCTGCTATGAGGGCAGTGAACGCAGGGTGATACATGGTGCGATTACACCAGATGAGGCATTCTCAACACAACTCCATAAAGTACTGCGATCTGTTTTTATTCAGGTTTCTCGATATCGTAATCATTTGTGAGAAGTTTATTTTTTCCATACCTAATTATCATCATCAAGAATAGTTTGGAATAATGGCGTACTTTACTATTTATCGATGTTATCATGACCATTGTGACGTTAGCTTGACAGTAAAAGAACATATTGAGATTGGGGCTCACTTGGGAATGGGTTTTCTTTTGTGAGCTATTCTGTGTTGCGGACCTCTGGCGTATGCGACCCACCATACGCTTTAGCGGTTTGTGGGCCGCATTATAACAACTGCTACACGTCTGTAACACATTTCGCTATTCTCCATGGGAGGGCGACACATTTGTGACACGTGATCAACGGAAGGAGACATTTTTGGTTGGCTTAGCTTGTTGGTTAGTTGTTATTCTGTGAACCTTGATTTTATCCAAGGCATCCGCATGGATTTTAGAATAACCAACTAAAGAAAATTTCCTCAATTCGTTGTTGTTCCGTTTAGCGGAATATTTTGTGTTTGTGAGTAAATTTTATCTGCGGAAGCAGGATATTAAATTACACAAGGCTTTCCTGTGGAAATACAGTGTCAACTTTAAAAACGAAGTCACCCCCCTACCAAAAACAAAGCGAAGCGATTACGCTGAGGCAAAGTAACCCCCTTTTGATGTGTGTCACGCACGTTACTATGTGTCTGGGTATTATTTCATATGCAAACCACCAACAAATGGAACACTCAATTTATCACAAAAAAAAACTTAATTAGGGGCGATATTGCTATCCCCTTGAGATAACTTCACTATTTAAGTTGGGCGCCACTGCTATCGCCTTGAGATAACTGTACTATTTAAGTTGGGCGCCACTGCTATCGCCTTGAGATAACTGTACTATTTACGTTGGGCGCCACTGCTACGAGTTGAACGTACATTAACAAATAGATACGTTGGATCTTAATGATTATCAGATATTACGTAACGAAATCACTTGGGCTACTGTAGCGTAGCAGATACCGTAGGCACTGACTTACCCGGAAAGTGATGTACGTGCCTACGATAAAATTTCTCTAGCTCAGACTATCTCAGGGCGTTAAGCCCAAGCTTACACAAACTATGATAAATTATTAGTTTACTTACTTAACAAATCACTGAGTTTTTCCATATGTAGTGGTCGCAGACGAAATAATGACATTTTCTTTAAAAATGAAATGCACTATATTGAACAATTTACAAAATTAGTTCTTTAGCATGTAACCTGGTGATGTTCACAGTTGTGGCCAATATTTCACGCTTAATCAGTTATAACATTCATAAAATGCCTCGTGTAGCTACACATCGGTTTACAATATTATCATGAATTGTCATAAATTCTGCCACAAAGATTTGATTTAAAGAACCTCCTTAAATATATGTAAATATATGCATAAAATATTTAAAAATGTACAGGTTAAAATGCCAAAAAGTATAAATTGATGTCCAGCGGAACCACTGAAGGTGGTCCCCGGTAAGTAAAAATAATAAACACACACTTATTTAGGGTGGTACGATACCGAGTCCGGTGGAAGAACTGAAGCCCTGCAGAGATGCCTTCGGGACACAAGAAATGGACCCAAGGATGGGGTTGATCGTGGCCTCACCAGCCCTGGAACCTTCCACTGTTTGTGGATGCCCCGTCCGTGGAACTTCACTGACGTGCGTAGAAGCCCCGTCCGTAGAACCCTCACTGATGAGGGAACAATCCACCAAAACTCCTGGAAGCCACAGTCGGATAAATGGGGTTGAGTCGCCTTTTAAAGTTGACACTGTATTTCCACAGGAAAGCCTTGTGTAATTTAATATCCTGCTTCCGCAGATAAAATTTACTCACAAACACAAAATATTCCGCTAAACGGAACAACAACGAATTGAGGAAATTTTCTTTAGTTGGTTATTCTAAAATCCATGCGGATGCCTTGGATAAAATCAAGGTTCACAGAATAACAAATAACCAACAAGCCAAGCCAAGCCAACCAAAAATGTCTCCTTCCGTTGATCACGTGTCACAAATGTGTCGCCCTCCCATGGAGAATAGCGAAATGTGTTACAGACGTGTAGCAGTTGTTATAATGCGGCCCACAAAACGCTAAAGCGTATGGTCGCATACGCCAGAGGTCCGCAACATCTGTGTTGGGATATTTTGTCAACATTTCAAAATAGTTTTATACCATAGAAAATCTGTACAGTAAATCTCCTAAAATTTCGAAATTATCATTGAAAATGTTGCAATCAATTCAAATTTTTCTCATGGGAATTCCATTTTCATTAGGTTTTAAGTTATAAGTAAATAAGTATCTTTTTCAATGCCATGTGCTTATAATATGAAACCTTCTTCAATCCAAAGTGAAACACACAGTCAGCATTCTCAGGCAAATTTAAAATACTGTGAGAAATGTCCTGTGATTATGCTTCAGCTCGGACCGATATCGTCGTACGTTTTTAGTCAGACGTTTCAGACCTGTTTTCTGACCGTTATCAGACAATTAGCTAAACTTATGTTACGTAATTACACCCTCCAGTAAACACCCTGTACGTAGGTTCAATAAACTGCAACAAGAATCTTCACAATTGTTCTTTATTTTTATCTGATCACTTACTAATCTAATATAAAACTAAAAACTCCCTGCTCAAATTCCATCCTTATATATACACGTAGAATGTACTCGTATCTCCTTCCAGAATCCGTCGAATATGCTGGAAATTTCTATAGTTTTCTAAGTGCTAAATGGCTGTTCGTCAATTGGTCCTCAGATAGCGCTGCCCTACCGACCGTCCACTAAACAGGTCTCCATTCACTCCGGCCAAGGACTAATTACATCTCTCTCCGTTAGAGACACTTGCTTGAAATATCATATTGCAATTTTTCAAGCATTTATATAAAAGATACCTCTTGAACAAAGGTTAATCTGACATGAGTTATTAAGCATAAAATTTTGAATATTCAACTTAGTCACAACTTAAGACAACTATAATGTAAATTAGTGAAAGTGACAGTCGGACAGTACGGACTGTAAGTGCTTACTTGAGCAATAAAACTAAAAGAAATATTGGCTGCTTAATCTCGACAGAACACATAAAAGTGAATCGTGCCATATTCGAGTAAAATGTTAATCAAACAGGTATTCGCGGTTAGCCATGCCCAACTGCAAATTCTACATGTTTTACTCTTTACATCTTCTGTCCCAAGGACTGATTAAAATACTTTTTAAAGTAACTGCTCTTTTATAGAGTTTCGAGCTATAATTTTTTATCACCCTTTTACTTCTAGGAACATAACAACATTGTATGTTAAATTGCGTGTCATATTAAATTGTTTTGTTAGTCTTGACAAAATGAAGATTACAGTAAATCGTAGAGTATGTCATTACTGAATAAACCGAATAATTTATTACTTATATTTTTCATTAAAACCATTTCCAACAATATTATTTGGTGTTGGTTGCATATATAAGGTTGTTCAAATGTATAGTGACAAAATTCCATAATGTTTCCTCTTTATGAGATATTTTTTTTTAAATCTCCAATTACAGAGTAGGTAAATTATAAAAATACAAAACTCTAAATCAATATATAAAATGATAACTGGTGGTCGACAGGTGAGCGCACTTGTCTCTCACCCAAAAGTTCCGGGTTCGATCCCCGGTCGTGGCAGTGGAAAATACTGAGAAGGATTTTTCCACTATACACGGATATTGGGTAAGTCCCTTGTCTGTAAATGTGTAGCCCCCTCCCACACAAGGCTCTTCTAGAGCCTTCCGGGATAAAGGGTGTCGTCATTACCTGTGGTGTTATTTATATATCAATGATGATCAATGTAAAAGTTAGTAGTGTTACTACCGTTAAAAACGTGATTTTGCTCAACGCAATGTTCGGCGAAACCGTAAAAGTGCGTGCGTGCGTACATTAATCTCAAAGTAAGTTGCGTGAAGAAAACTATTTTTGACAGTTTCTCTTGAGCCACTTGAAGTCGGACCACTTTGGAGCCAATTCGTCCTAGGGAAACTAGGGAAAAAATATATCGAAAACCAATATCAAATCTTTCAGATTTCTTTAGAGCAACGGAACTCTCCATGAAAGAGAGAAATATTTGTAGAACTAAGTGAAATTAATTTCTTCCCTGTTTAATAACATCAGTAAAATTGAAATAAATAAACACTTCTTACAAATGGAGCTATATTTTTATATTTTGTTTACTTTTCCTGGAACTCTGTTATTAACAGATCTAAATTGTTTTATTTGACAATACCAAATTGGTTTACAAAGAGATCAGAGAATTCGACAACAGTGTTTAAACAACAAACTGTTTACAGCAAATTAATATATAGATTAAGAATATCGTAGACATAAAATTTAATAATTTCCTTTTACGTTTCTTGTAACAAGCTTGTAATTGATGGATACCTTCTATTTCAATTTCAATATTAATAGAAGTGAAAATAATTCCGTTTATTTATGGTTAGGTAATGGCTGGCACCTTTTAATTTTAGCATTCTATAGCTCTATAGGGAGATTTATATTCGTATTAGATTCGTAGGCACGTATCTCACATCGGTTTCCAGCATCTTTACAAAAGAAGAGGAAAGTCAAATAAGTACGTGGGCGATTAAGGTAGCTTTAAGAATTTAATTGCCATTTTCTTCTTTGAGTGATTTGATACTTCATAAAAATAAGAATATTTCAATGTTATTGTCAACGCTATACCTCCAAAGAATCAATTTATATAACCATTTGTAATATGAATTAATAATGATAGCTATAATATACAGTATGAGAAAACTTTATTGCAGATATAGCGTTATTTGATAACTACTATTTGATAACTACAGAGAATATTGGACTTGAAACGGCTGCCTAGATCGTATATTCCTAAAGCATAACAATCGCCACCAGAACATACAATATCAGTCAATTATATTCAATTAAGTATTATTATTATTATTATTATTATTAGCCTTTGCTTGAGTCCGAGTATAAAAAAATGTTACAGTCGATAGATTGTGTGTAATAAAAAAACAAGTAAAAGGTGTAGTCTATTGTAATTCCCATTCATCTACGGTGCACACGACTATGGCTATAGAGGCCAATTCGGGAGAGCACATGTCGAAAGCAGTCAGGACAAACATAGACCTGATTAGGTCTTGGATTCGACCTTCTTGCAGCAACATTTCCTTGATAGCTGGCCACAACCCCTCGCCATTCGGTTCTGTCCGCTGCAAGTTGTTCCAATTGCTCGTCTGGAATACCGCAGGATTTTAGATTTTCATGGAGAACGTCTTGGAACCTCTTTCTGTGACCGCCACGCCTTCTTCTACCGCTTAGCAATTCACCATAAAGTGTACATTTAGGAAGGCGGTTATCATGCATACGATGAACGTGACCTGCCCATCTTAGGCGTGCTTTTGAAATAAGCACCTCAATTGGAAGGCTCTTTGCTCTCCTGAGTACTTCCACGTTTGATATGTGATGGAACCAACGGATTTTCATCATACTTCTGAGGTGTCTTTGCTGAAAACGTTCTAATTCTTTCACATGACGACGGTAAATGACCCAGCTTTCACATCCATATAGCAGTGTTGGAATGACAACTGCTCTATAGACAGCCATTTTCGTTGACAAAGAAAGGTCGTGGTTGTCAAATACTCTCTCTCTAAGTCAGTCTAAGTCAATTAATTATAAGAGGATCATTTCCCAATTATAATTCAAATTGTTACACCCGACAAAAAATCAATATTTTAAGTAATAAAACTAATAGAAAATATATTGAAAAAACCGTACTGATAAATAAATTAAGAGAGGAAACGTGGGTTGAATTATACTCAGAAAATAAAATAGATTATTGCACTGAAATATTTGTTAACAAGCTAAAAACATACATACGTGAGTCAACTAAAATGATTATATTTATATTTTTTGAATTCTTGCTTATTTTCTTCAGAAGGATATTTTTCATTTTTTTGTAAAGCTTAAAAAAATTAATGCAATAGTACAAGATAATATAACCGTTACTGATAAAAAAAGATATAGCCGATGCTTTCTGCAATTGTTTTACTGAAGTAGGAAAAAATCTAGCTAACAAAATTAAATTACAAAAAACAGTGTAACTGAGGCTTGCCTAATTTATTTTTTTTCTATGAGACTAATGAGTTGGAAGTCATCGAAACTATCCATGATTTAAAAAAAAGCACCTGACATTGATCGCATACAGTCCTAAACATTAAAGGATATTGCTAAAAAAATCGCTGAACCTCTAACATACATAATAAAGAAAGATCGTTTAATATAGGAATATCTCCATCATTATTTAAAATGGTTGTAATAAGACCACTTCTTAAAAGTGGTGATAAACTAGATGTGGCTAATTATAGGCCAATCCTACTGATCTCGAACATAGCGAAAATTTTTGAAAAAATTTTAAGAAATAGGATTAACTGTTATCTAAAAAGATGTGATATACTCAATTTGGGTTCAGAGAGAACAGGCCGTCGCAAGATGTTATTAATTAATTGCTAGAATTAATAAATAATAAATAAATAAATAAACACCACATAAATTAGACAATCCCCAATTCCAGAAGCCAGGGCTTGTGCGGAAGGGGGTTACACAATGAAAAAATGCGGACATACAACTATTTCCTCCGACAGTGCCAGTCCCGGAGCCAGGATTCGAACCCGGTGGTGCGATGGCCGTATGATTAATAGCGATTGCCGCCTCGCGCCTTAACCTACTCGGCTATCGAATAAATCTATTAATAACAGAAAAGGCAAAAGTCTTCGATACGGTTAGCCATACCCAACTTCTCATTCATTGAACAGTATAGGTTTTCGAGGGACTTTATATAAATTAATGTGGAGTTACTTAGAACACCGTAAGCAAAGTACTCGAATCGCAGATACAGTAAGTAATATAAAGACTGTAGAATAGGATGTGCCCCAAGACATTGTTCTAAGACCAATACTGTTTAATATATACCTAAACGGTCTATTTAATGTAGAAACTAAGGTTGAAGTAATAAGTTCTGCTGATGATACAACCATATTATAAAGCTGAAAGCTGGAATATATTAAAAGATAAAATAGAAACTGATCTAGTTACTATTTTTACCTGGTTCAGTAATAAATTACTAATAGCAAAACTTACTGCAAACAATCTCCTTTACATAGAAAAATCTCGCGCCAAGCTTTTATGTCATTAAAAAGTTATATAATGTAACAAAATAATGGATTTGATTTACTTGAAAGTTTATTTTCTAGTTTTTAGAGCATTTAAATAAAAGCTTTTTTAAAAATATTTTTTATATAATTTTATTTTTTACTTTTTAGTCTTTTCATATACCGTAATTCCCAGATATCGATTTTGAGATGAATCGTATCATAGATGGTAAAGTCGTTCGCCATCTTGAACTAAATTTTTGACTAGAAATTCTGAATCCGCGACCCCGGAAACCTCCAGATATCGATTTCTATCGTGACCTAAATGACAAAAGTCGTCAGCCATATTGACGCCGCCATTTTGAATTTCCGAATTTTGACTAAAAATTCATAATCTGAGACCTAGAAAACCCCCCCATATCGATTTTGAGTTGAATCGGATCTTAAACGGTAAAGTCGCCCGCCATCTTGAAGTCGCCATCCTGAACTAAATTTTTGACTAGAAACCCGAAAACTCCCAGATATCGATTTTGATCGATTTGGACCATAAATGAAAGGCGTCCGCCATATTGACGCCGCCTTTTTGAATTTCTAAATTTTGACCGAGAATTCATAATTGGCGATCTCGAAAACCCCCATACATCGATTTTGAGTCGAATCGGATCATAAACTTTAAAGTCGTCCGCCATATTGAAGCCGCCATCTTGCTTTTTTCTCATATAAAAATGTTGTAATCGAAATTTTGTTTGCAAGATTTGACCTAAACAAACAAATATTGCAAGTTAAATAAAAGTTTTTAAAATATCGTGGAACTCTCCCTGAAAAACTACTACATAAACGAAATAAGGGATACTTATATTTTCGCAAGTACTAAACCCGCTTTATTCCTTTTTAGAAATAAAATATAGCGAGTATGCATTATTTTCGCCTAACCCTATATATAAATCCACACTATTATCTCGTTAAAATGTTTATAATTTGAAAAGAGAAGAGTCAAACTTCTAGATCGTTTAACATAAAACATTCTCCATAATTGATAATTCATGTGTATAAAGGAATGAAATGGGATTTAAAAAACTTTCAGAATCCTTTTTAGATATGTGAAGAAAATGGGACTAAGAGTGAAAGTGTACCCGTTTGAGTTCGATATTACCATATATTACATTTTTTGTGTTGAAGTCTGGATGAAATATTAATTAATCAAAGTGATAATAAAAATTTATGCTTGTGTCATAACGTTTTTTGCATGAGAAAGAATAATTACCCTTTCTGTTATTTATCATTTTGATGAAACGTTTCCATTTTTAGTATCTATCCAACGGAGGAAAGTGGATTTCATTTTACAATTTTTAATATATAAGTGGATATAAAATGCTTTTACGGAAAAGTAAAACAGGAAAATTAGCAAGCTTTGACGTGAATTTATATTTTACGTAGGTGGCTATTCTTTGAAAATAGTAACTAAAGGAGAATTTTATATATGCATGAAGTATCTAATTAGTACTCGTTCATAGTCGAGTTTATTTTTAATTAATAAAAATTGAAGCTGTAAGGATTTATAATTAACTTGATTATGTGATTCAAGTTAATTCATTTATTTACAATGTTCTGAAGTATTTTGTAACTTAGAAATAAATACAAATATTTGTTACATTTATTACATTTTTCTAAAGGCAAAAATAGCCTTTAAATTCAGCTGAAGATGTATCAAATTAATGACGTAAACTATGTAGCATTCTGTAGTGTGTCTTTCAATTAAAGTAGCAAGCGACCTGTTTTAACTTGTTCCCTAATGTATTCTGAATGAAACCTACCTGGCTAGACATCTGTAAAATTGTGCAGGATGCGACAGGCGTACAAGATGCGAAAAAAACGGCGAAAAGAGGATGCATTTAAATAAGGAATTACAGCCGATAATTCATGTACGATAGAAGCTACCAATTGAACGGAAATTATACCGCAGTATAGTCGTTTGCAATTTTACCATGCAAATAAAAAACGCAACAAAAACTTTACGACGTCATTAAAATACCATCACTCTCTGTACTATTGTGCCCGTAAATTGAATCACTTACCTTTAATGGTATGTCGGCTTGTTTTATGACACCATACCGAATGTTTTACAGGCGTTAATAATAAATCGTGTTCTTTTACTCAATATATATCTAGTATTTTGGACTCCAGGCATCAAATGGATGTATACACAGACGTTAGCAAAGGTTTTGATCGTGTGTATTGTAAACTTACCTCAAAAATTAAATGGTTATGATGTTTCTAATAGTGTTTTACGTTTATTGGCCACGTATTTAACCAATCGTCAACTATTTGTAGAATATGACGGTGTTAAATCTGATGCGTAATGTAATTTGGACTAACTTTATGACAGACAGATTATTGTTAAAATTTTGAAATTTCTAACAAGAATGAAGTAAGCTTTTTATATGATGAAACAGCTAATTTTGCGAACTTGACGTGCTGAACCCAGTGACGAAATGTTTAATTATTGAAAATAACGGTACGTCTCAGGTGGAGTGTCCCACTTAAGGGCAGCGTCCCTGACTGAGAGTTTCGCGGAAAGTAACCCGGTATAACTACTATGGCACAGAAATTTTTACCAACAAACAGGCTCAAACGTCAAGTGTTATTTTACTAGATATTAATTTGTATTTGCTTATTTTTACGATCGTGTATGGTATTAATTTCTTACAGTTCGAATCAGGTGGAGTGTTCCACTTAAAAGCAGCGTTCTTCACTAATATTTTCACGAAAAGAAAATAGTCCATTTGCAAAATTTAAAATCAAATCACAATTAACAGTATCAAAATTTTGACGCAACACCTCTGGAGTGTGGGGCGAGCGTAGATGCGTCTTTACTATGTACATCAGTTTGGATTAAAACTTTACCTGGTACTTGAAAAAAAACCCGAGTTTAAAAATATATAAATATATTTCTTCAGACACAAATTTAATCTGAAAACATATGCCAAATTTCCCATTTAAAATTAGCTTCATTACAGTGATATATGTGATCAAATAATTTCCTCCAAATTACTGTTTGTTAATGATTTAAAATTTTTTTGTTATTAGAATTAGCAGAGAATTTTCCTCTGTGAGGGCGATAAGCAATCTTCTTACAGCATGTATACGATGTAAACTGGAATATAGCAGTACAATAATTTGGAATCCTTTACCTGAAAAGTATATATTACTTCTGGATAATGTACAAAAAAGATTTTTAAAATGTTTGTTCCATATAACTATGATTATAATCTTTTATTAGATGACTTTAGTTTTATCTAAAAGGTGTGAGTTGGGCGGTTTATTAACTTTATATAAAATTATACATAATTATATTATATTTAGCTGTTTATACTTTAATGTACCACATTTTTCATCGGGAAGTTGTAATACATTTCATGTATCAATGTCAAACTTGTTTCATCATTTTTATTGTTCCATTAATTTAATGTGTAAAAGCCATAACAATTTACATAATATAGACATATTTTCTAATAGTATGCAGCAATTTAGAAGCAAAGTTTCCAGTTTACTTTCTAATTAAATGAATAAATAAAATTGTATAACTTTATGCTTTTTTTAAAATCACGTCTGATTCGATTTTGATTTTTAAAAAAACCATTGTAAGTGTAAATATGTATTAGACAAATTAAACATTAAACAGTGTGGTTTGGTCAAACCGTGTATTTTTATGACATATACACTGTAACCGTATTCCAATTGATATGTTGAAAATGAAGAAAAATTATGTGTACCTAGTCTCATGGACACCCAGTGAATGTATAGCCTGTTCTTAATTTAATATTGTTGCCTGCTTCCTTACACGCTTAGTTCAATAGGAAATAAAACAATACAATACGCACATATTTTGCGAATGATTTACTGCAAACCGCACAAATGAGTCGACATTCATTGTTCTCCCAGGCTTAGTTTGTATGCTAAGCAATTTTTTGCATCGCCGAGTTTTGTCTAAATTGTGGTCGCTGGCCAAGTGGAAACACGCAATCTCAGATGGTGGTGGTATCTCATTATTCATCTGCTACACCTTCTTTGACCATGGGGACGCATATAACTTTTGCACCAACGGTCATAATTAACAGACTAAAAGTACAAATAAAACTTATCTCGGCAAATTTGTTAACAACCACACAAATGGCATTCATAGCTCATTTTGTTGTAATTGTTTATAATCAATTTGAGAATTAGTGTGAAATATAAAATTATCATTTTGCTTCTCTAGTAGAGAAAGTGAGGAAATGGGGGAACTCTCTCATGCCCGCGAAAGTTTCCATGCCAAGCATTATTTATTTTTATTACATAATCATCCATTTTTCCTAAGCGTTTCATTCAGTATTTCATTCTACAAATTATAAGTACGACCCTTTTTATACTTTTGTGACAGTTGTATACTTACATTAATTTGAAAATATTAAAACGCCATTTCGGCTTCTCATCAAACTATCAAATAATTTTTGTGAGTTGCTAAGGCAGGAAATAAGTGCCGGCTCAGTAGCTCAATGCTTACGCGTTAGCATTGGGACCAAGGGGTCACGGGTTCAAATCCTGGCTAGAGTATTGATGTTTGGTGGCGTTTTTAATGCGCTACCGAGTTGGTAGCAGTGGACTAGGTGGTAATGTGTGAGAGGTAACACGGGTGGTCGCTGTATTACTCCTGAGTTCGAGTCTTATGTGAGGCAGGTGACGATGTCATTGTGTAATGGTCCGTGTGCATGTATCCTGTGTGCATATGTGCTGGCTGAGTGGTGGAATAGCTAAAGCTAAACTCCGCTAGGATGGTGATCTAAATAAGACGATTAAAAAAATAAATAAATTACTTATAAACTGTAAACTGAGGGAATGTTGTAAGAGAAATGTTCGTTGCTTTAAACCTAAAATACAGGCAAATATTTCAATTCATAATTGCAAAACGCTTAAAGAACCTTAAATTTTTATATTAATATTCCTAATTTCTAAGCTAATTCGAGTAATGCTGTAATATTTGAAAATTAAAATTGGGTAGTTGATCACGATGGGCACGCCACTGTGATATAAGACTCTGTGGTGAAAGACAAATTTTAACTTAGATACAGTTACCTTTGTGTAGATGTGCTTATAGTATCTCGATGTTCATGAGGCAGGTGTAGTTTATCCACACAAATTCACTGGCTACGGCTAGTCAACTGTTCTAGGAGGCAAGGAGTCATAGGTGAGAGTTGTCAAGCCACTAATTAGAGCACAGTATTACGTGTGCGATAAACTCAAAAGTTGGTTAGCGCCATGGGCTCTAGTAGCCCAGAAAGGTAACAGAAAAATAGAACACAAGAGATAAAATTCTAAATTTAATCTCGTATCCAAAGATAGAAAGTACACAATAAGCAAAAGTTCCAAAAATAGACGAAATATTACAATGCCGGGCACTACGATATATACTTATCTCTAAAATTACATAAAAATCAACTCTAATGTCACATTAAAAATGTCAAAAAAATTATACTAAATACTATATTATGGACAAAAGAAATTTGGATCCTAAAAATTATCATAACTGTTTCTTGTAGTGAACATTTTATTCAGTGAGTTCATACTTCTTTTACAAATCTCTTTACTTTAACACTATATGTCATACATTTTATCATATATCTTTGGATATATACGCTTTTAACGTCTTTATTTTTTGTAAATTTTGTTATACCCTGTATTTGTATAATTTGTTATAGCTAAAAAGATCAGTAAAGATATTTATTCATTTATTATTAAGTGATTTTTGAAAACGGTTCAATTTCTAGCAAGATTTTTCATCCTTTTAGTGTCCACTAAACTTTTCATTTATTACCGGCGCATCCAGCAAATATTAGAATTTGTAAGGTACCACCGCGAAAGCTTTTCTCAACCAAAAAAGGTGATCCAGACACAACGTAATTAGGCTCGTGCATGAATAAAATAATAACTATACATTTAAATATATTCATACATATATCTTAGAAGCTATTTCGAATATTTATTTTGAAATTTGAGTGGTTGTCATTACCTCCATTTAGAACTAAATGGCGTAGTAAAAATTGAGAACCTTTACGTAGGCTAATATAAGAAAGGATGATCTGAAAATTTAAATTAGCCATTATTTTCATTGTTCAGTAAAAAAATTAGGTGTATATATATATTTTTTAATTTGGGCCACCCTTTTGCAATTAAACATATTTTTTGCCCAAAAACAATTTAATTTAGTATCTTTTATCTCAAGTACAAATATCAAGTTATGAACAAGCGATTATAATAGCCGCCATATTATATTGACAAATTGTAAGTATAAAACAAAATAAGATATAATTTAAAATATATACAAGAAATTTAAGTACTTTGTATCGCATTAATATATTCTATTGTATAGAAAATATTTTGATATAAAATTGGTTTTAGTAATAATTTGAATCTATTCTATTATCTGAAGAGATAATATATTGAAAAATTAGCACCCCATATATTGGGGAGATTTTCTGTAGCTGGTGTATGTAAATGTACCTAATCCAATGTCATTATTTTTCCTAGTGGGATAGTTATAGATATCTCAATTTTTTTTATAATTGATCTTTGTTGATATATAAGTAACTCAAAAGTTTAAGTAAATAGATACCAATAAACTTCAATTTATTTTTTATTTTTAAACGTTTGCCTGCATGATTCTCTATATCCTAAGTTATACACGAGTCGGATTATTCTTTTCTGAGCAAAGAATATTCTAGTGCTCTCTACTGCCAGGTCATGAACAATTATATTGTAGCTAATCACAGAGTAGATCAACGCGTAGTAAGCCGATAATAGTCCTTCCTTGTCTAGTACAGTTTTTAAATTCATCAGTGCAAAGTACTGTTTATTTAGTTTAGAACAAAATGAATTGATATGTTCATTCCAGTTTATCAACGTTTGTACCTATGAATTTACAGTGGTTCCTTAAGGCAATTAAATTGATATTTATTTTTATATTATGATTAATTATTTTTGATTTGTTTATGGAATTTGATTGCCACTATCTTAGAGTAATTTATGATAAGTCTGTTTTTATGGGAATATATATCAAACTGAGTGAGGACATTGTTGGCTTTGCGGTTTAACTATTGTCCAATAGGACTCGAGATTATGATGAATGTATCATCAGCAAATATATATTCTTCACCATCAATTATGTAGTCAGGGAGATCATTTATAAACATTAGAAAAATCAGGGGCCTAGGATGCTACCTTGGGGATATCTGATGTGATATCGACCTCATTTGATTTTTTTTATCTACTCTTACTAATAGTTTGTGATTTTTTTTAAATGAGTGAATCCATTTCTTGAGTTTTTCTTGAATCATGGACAACTTCCTTAATATAAAATCAAAATTCAGGCTATCGAAAGCTCGGGTAAGGTTAAAATTAAAACGTTGTTGAATGTATATCCAATTATTACAACTTACTGTATATTTTTTATCATTACAGTAGCTATAAGTTCCCGACAAATGATGATGATTTTCTTTATTACAAAGAACATTACAATACATGAAAAACTGTGAATGTCAGGTAAACCTTATTTCCTTGCACGTAGACCGTTATTGAAATGAGGGGGCGTGTTAGCCTTGCTAGAACAATTCTATCTGCATCATTAAGTTCGTTGATCTGGAGAAATAGAAAGTTTTCGAGTTTGTAAACGCAGTTGTTTCCATTGATGGACTCCACGCGGAAAGAAATAATTCAATCACGCCACTACATATAAGCCTTCATGAACTCTTCATGAACCATTTAATTCTAAGCTAAAATGAATGTACTCGTGCTTTTAGTTACCTTTTGTATTGATTTTAGCAACTATCAGAATAAAAGAATACCGTTATTTTGTTAAGTAAAATTAAATTTTACATATTACATCAGCCCGCAATATAAAAAGTAAATAAATTTTAATTGTTTCAAATATTCACAATAATTTTTTTCTTTGAAAACTTTATTTAGCTAGATATAAACATGAGAATGAATCAATTCTCTAGGCATAAGTGCTGTATTTGTAATTTTAACCATCTTTACCATAATTTAAATGCACAAGCATTATTTGGAACTGGTTAAAATTTAATTTACAGCATACAATTTTCAGTTTTAGATTTCACAAATATCAAAATTGCCGTTTTCAAAATTAGTGTTTTGAATTAATATACAAGTTATGAGTAGGTGGCTAGTAAATATTTTAATATATCGAGAATGGTTAAATCGACTTTGACGTAAAAGCATATAAAAATGGTTACAACTTGTTAGTCTACAGCAAATAGTTTTAAGAATATAGGAAAATCTTTTTGGAAAACTGAAAATGGATAGGAAATAACTTACAAATTATAAATAGCCATAAATATAACACTTTCAGTAATCCCTTTTCCCGTCTAATTTATTAAAATTTAAAATGAACAAACGAATGGACAAACAGACGAGTAGACCATCAGACTAATAGAGGAACAGACGAACAGAAGATAATTGCTGAGAGAGAAGCGTGTTTTTTTAAAATAAGATAATTGAACCTACCTCATCATGACCAGTTGATTTTTATGTTTTTAGATCTAAGATAATAAGTTTCTTCAACCTATACAGGTTCAAAGATCAATTTTTTTTTGTAAGATTTATTAATATCGTATAAGGGTTAGAAATACTTTTGCTCAAATTATCTATAACTGTGACAAAATAATCTCTAAATGTATTTATTCGCTATCTCTATTTCATTGCAAATATTGTTTCCATGATTCAGTTTTAATACAGGACAATTTTTAATTCTATTAAGTCTTTTATTTCGAATATTTCACAGAGTTCATATTTTATTATTACATTTATTTATCATGTTTGTGAAATAAGTCCTTTTTTGTCTTTGTTACACTTAGGTCATATTGTATTTTGATTTTTTGTATCTATCGTGTCTTTATTTTCAAGATGTATTTTATAATTCTCTATTCACTTTTCTTCATTTCTTCACTTTGAAGTCGAAGTGCGATATTTGTCTCCAATATCATCGTCCCCATTTTCTCTAGATTATTTACCTTGTAATGTCTCTTCATCTTCTTCTGATAGGTTGATCTCCATGAGGTGATGCACATCCATGTGTATATCGGCGTAACCGCTTATTTCTGTTGGTCCGTCGACATTGGTACATGATTGGGTTCACGCATTTTACACAAATTGGTTAACAATGAAGCCCAACTTTCCTAAACAAGTGGCTTTGTATCCTTCCATGCAATTACACGATGTTATTAAAACAAATTATAGCTGTATCTTTAAGCGTGGTTATAGAGTGCTTCACCAACTAATGTAGAACCTAAAACCATCAATTTTGTTTTATCAGCATTAAGTTTCAACTTATTACCATATAATCAATCATAAAAAATATCGCATTCGTTGTTAAGGATGTTGTATCGTCAAATTTTCTACCAGTTACAGTGATTACGGTGTCACCAGCAAATAAATTTACAAATGAATTTCTCAAAATACAATGAATGTCACTCACATATATGACGGAAAGAAGAGGTCCCAAAATACTTCCTTGGGGGATAGCGTACGTTGCTTGATATTTTGTTTATGATTTCCATCATGTGACACCTGTCACTTAAATAGTCTTCTAGCCTTTCAAATCAGTATTCTCAATACCGTATCTATACAATTTTTTAATTAACAATCATCTATTACTAGTTTGAAAAGCTCACTTTAAATCCACAAATGCACTAACAACTACATTATGCTCACTTATTTCCTTCCCCCACGTGAGTGGTTTCGAAAGCCAGATTGATGTTGAAGTATAATGTTATTTACTCGCTTACTGTAATTTTCAAATTTTGTTCACAACCTTCAGCAAATTAATTGGGCGGTATTGTACAGGATTCATAAGGGATGTTAGTTTTAGAATTGGTATTATTATACTAATTTTTAACAGCACTATTACATGTTCTGTTTCTAATGATCTGTAACAATATTTAATAAAGGATAACCAATTACACAAAACAAGTCTTTCGATAATTTGACGTTAAGCTCTTCATCACCAGTACTTTTCTTTTTTGAACTCAAAACGATTTTCATTAATTGACTTAAGTTTATTGCCTAAAATGAGGAATATTTCATTCGTTCACTATCTGTTTTTATAAGTAAATCAAACGGTTTGTTCTCAATACAGTCAGCCATATCTTTAATACTTTGATAATAAAAGTTGTAAAAGTTTTCTTCCAGTGTGCTTGATTGCTTATCGAAAATATTTTTTTCTACATCAAAATGTCCTGTCTTCGTCTTGCTAGTTAATTCGTTAATGATACGCCACATCTTTTTAACACCTCTACAACATATACAGACGCCTAAAAGCATTCATTGAGATCAGAAGAGCCTAAAATGCTTTAATGTTTTCTTTATTTCATCATAATCAAGATTACCCTCTTCAATTAATTCTGCTGCTGTTATCGGGTAACTATTTATATGATTTTTTACGATGTGACGATAAAATTAAAGTTAATAATATAGTGACACATTGCATAAACCATCCATTAACTTACTGGGATTATTTATTTATATAATTTTAAAATTCATTTGGTTTTTCCTTTGATTTACGGGGTGCGTGTTTGTTAATATCTTTTGAACATGGAATCTGAGCATATTGAAATCTTGATAATGACGGTTTGTGGGAAAATATGTGATGAAGGTGAACGTATTTTGTTTAATGATGCACATCTAAATCTGTTGATAATTAATAAATAAAAAATAACGGTACAAACTGCTTAGAAAAATATTAAATCGAATAGGAAAAAGTGAAAGCTTTAGAATAATTAAGTTTACGTTAAAATCAAAGATTAATTATCAACATATTAGTATTTTCGTTAATTATATTTGAAGTGTTTGTGGATGTTGCATTTAAATAAAACGATTTTGTAAACAAACATGTATTTTTTTTTATATCAGTGAGTAATATGGGTTATTTAGTTGAGCGCTTTTTAAGACCGAGGCAAGGGACATATGCCAAAATTTATACTGCTTATGACGATTACATAAGAAAACACTATGGTTAAAGAGTAACCATGGTATTCTATGGTTACTCAGATAATGTTAATAATACAGAGTCGATCAGTTAACAGCTGCTAATGTAACTCAACCACCTTAACTTATTTCGATGAAAATATGACTCTCACCAAAACGAAATTGAACTTAAGCATCCTGGTCTAAATGCAGCTTTTAATTTCACAACTGATATGATAAGACAATTTGGAAGTGATGAAATTAGAATCATTTTTTCAGTGGATGAAGCTGACTTCTTAGCTCCACAAAGTAGCTATCTATAAAAATCGTTAGTACTATCATCGTAGGGCAAAATATTTTACTAACAGTTGCTATTCATTCTTTTTCAATAAAAATGTTAAGTTTGTAAAAGAAACATATACTCTGGATTACTCACAATTTTAAGAAGTCAAATAATTTCTAAAAAATAAATCTAAAGAAGTTGATTTATACCCATCATATTACTCCTTCTATAAATAATTATAAAGAGCTAAACATTTCTTTTTAATGGCATTTGGACATAGTTCATATAGCCAGATACACTGTCCTATTAGATTAAAAAGCTAAATCTAATTCTAACAAGAGATAGTTTTTAGAAGAACACAATGGGAATTAAACAAGGGCACACGCTTCTAGCCTAGGGGCCCGTCAAGGCATTTTGATTTTTCACAACACAGGTAAAGGCCTCGAAATATACACAAAATGTTTAAACACGGGAATGCCAATTCTAACCTAAATTTTTATGCCACTTTTATATAAAAAAGGTATCAGATATCAGCCTAGAATGTCGTTATCATTAAGAAATATTAAATATAGTAGGTTGAAAGGGGTTTCTATCTTTAAATTTATCAGTTGTTTATATAATTCATTACTTCCGCCTGTGTGTTTGTTACAGTTAAAGAATATGTGATCTAAATCACCCTCAATGTTATATGTATCGCACAAATTTGTAGGGGAAATTCCTATTCTGAAGAGATGTGAAGAGTAACAACCATGTCCAAATTTTATTCTATTGATAATTGTTATGAGAGCTAAACATGTGTAAGTAATAAGTTTATATGTCTACACTGCACTATTCTGTACAAATTAGTTTAAAATACTATACCAAATTATCTATTCAGCAAATTACAATGAGATCTGTTGTTCATAACGTAAATATACGGACGAACAATTATACGATACCACAATACGTACTAACTAAATTTCAAGGATGTTTTTCCTATAAAGCACCTATCCTATTAAATTCTGTACTAAATTTATTAAACTTATCGGAGAATATACTTTACTCTATTCTACTCTACTCTACTCTACTCTACTCTACCCTACCCTACTCTACTCTACTCTACTCTACTCTACTCTACTCTACTCTACTCTACTCTACTCTACTCTACTCTACTCTACTCTACTCTACTCTACTCTACTCTACTCTACTCTACTCTACTCTACTCTACTCTACTCTACTCTACTCTACTCTACTCTACTCTACTCTACTCTACTCTACTCTACTCTACCCTACCCTACCCTACTCTACTCTACTCTACTCTACTCTACTCTACTCTACTCTACTCTACTCTACTCTATTCTACTCTACTCTACTCTACTATACTCTACTCTGCTCTGCTCGGCTCAGCTCACCTCAGCTCCGCTCCATTCCTATTCTATCCTGGTATGATTTTAGCGGCTACGATACTACGTCAGTATTTTTTCCAAAGACACAAACGATCAACTTATTCTAAATTCATTTCATTTTATACAAAGCTCCTCTTGTAGAGACTTTCATCATAAGTGATAAATTAGTCCGTGCTTCGGACGAAATTTATATAAAATTACCTCCAAATTCTATTTCAAATAGCCCTCTTTATTGATTAGTAGATCAGAGTTCGCCGAACACATCTAGAATTTAGGTAGGTATAAGGAAAATCGAATTAGTCAAATTCGATGAACAATTCCATTAGTTTAGTATAAATTTAGGATACTTTATTACGCCTACTTAGTTTTAGTCATCTCCTTATGAAAGCTAACATGGTTAACGAAAAAACATGTCGAGTAGTGTATTCGAATGTGGTGTTCAAGTATTGTGGTGTTTGTAGATATTAAGTCAGAGTTACTGTCACACCAAAGGTTCGAACTCACTCATGCAAGGATACAGGACTAGATTCTATTTTCAGTCAAAATAATTCAATACTTATTCATTATAACTAATTCGACTAACTACACATACAACTAACTGCTAAACATTAACGCTAACATTAGAAAAGTGCCAGCAGGCGAAAAAATTGAGGTTAAAAAAACTGCGTAAACTTGACCAAGGTTGAGAAGAGAGAAGTGTCACTTTAGCACTCGTGTCGATACCGGTGTGGATCGGTACTGTTCCTCGGGCGCAGTTCGAGTTTTAAGTGTTGAAACAACACTCTCCTACAACTCGGCTAAGCAGGGCTAAAGTAACTCCAGTGAAGAAATGAATATCTAGTGTGTCAATAAGGAAAATAAGATGGAGTCATTCACAAATTGCGGACGTTATCGTTTGTAATTTGATAGATTGGAGAACGGTGTAGGGTTGCCATGTATTCACCTATGCCGTACTGATGAGAGCTAATAAGCTCGAAACTAATATGTGGCTGGTGATACACGACAGCTCTGCACTTTGGCATTTTCTATAAAGTCAATCTGTCAGCTGGAGGCTTATTGCAATCAGATTTTTGTTTGCGTTTTCCGATTGAAGACGTAGTAGTTGGCAAGTTTTAGGGCGTTATTTTCAATCACTTTGGAAACGAACATTGTGCATCTTGTTGGGTGGCAATGAATTAAGTTTCTTTTATAGGAATTAGTGGTATTTTTGGTCTATCGTAATATTTAATTTACTATATATTTATTTTCACAATAATTGATCCACTTTGCGTTGGCTTTATATTTTGTTAATTTTCAAATAGTTTTAATAAGGCTAACATTCTTTTAACGGAGTGCTTCACCAACTTACTATTGAGCGGTGAAACGGATGACGGAGAAACATTACACGGATACCAGGAATAAGAAACAAAACCACAGATTATTAAATACAATGCAAAACTACAAAATTAAGGTTAAATCATTTAGTTAATGCGTAGTAACTGAAAGTTGGAAGGAGACTACTAAAATTGCTGCTAGAGATAGATCTGAAAAGGGTAAAATACAGTTAAGTCCAGAACATATGGTTTTAGTTTCACTTGGAAGAGGTATCCACTAAGACTTATAAGGACGTACCCCAGGAGGAATCACGAGATAACCTACTGTTGGTTTAATAATAACGATCACACATATATGATTAATAACGGTTCTTTAATACTAGTTAAGCTTTTGTACGATATCACTCGCTTCTCAACTGTTTTCTCAAAGATACTTCCACTTCGGTTCGATGGTCAGAAATGAAATTATCATATTAGAAGAATAAAGACGTTTAGTGCAAGTGCGGTTACTGATGACATAGTTCGGACTTTATCAATTTGTATAACTTGGATAAATATTGACACTTACTATAAAACTATCGAATTGTTGCAATGGTTACAAGTCTGTAAATTGGCACTTAAAAATTTTCATAAATCGGAAAATATTAGTAAAAGACGAAATCTATTGTAAAATATTTACATCGAGTACAGCAAAGAGAGAATACGCACAATCTATCGTCAATTGGGACCAACTAAGTGAACTACGAGCAGTCTCAACGTGCATAAATTTTCGCCTTTTTTGGATACGCTTGCGCACAGGGCAGATTCGTGGCATGGTTGCTGTAACACCCTTGTTTATGGGAAACATTTCATAACATACAATTTTTAATTTAGATTTGGATGATTATTGGTTAACCAATAATAAACTGATATAGACAGTGTCACAAATAATTCTTCAAAAAAAAACCTACTCATCTAAAATATAAATTTTAGGGTTCGAATAACAGAATATATGTATAGGGTGAGTATGAGAATCATGTTATAAAACTAGGACATACTTCCCTATTTAAAATTGCTTCATCCCAATGGATAAATTTTCAACCGACTTAATGATTGGATAACTATTGATCGAAACCCATCGATCCAGAAGTTATCGCAACATAACTTTATCGAAGCCATAGCTATTGGTTTAGAAGCGAGATGTACAGGAAATCAGCCTTTTTATTCATACGAGTGGTGATCAGAACATTTCTTTATCAACGATAAATTAGGATATGGAAAAATATCTTTAGCAAATTCGTAGTCAAGCCTGCCTAAATGCTAAAACTGCAGACGATGTCAAAGACGATGATGACTCCAAATGATTTTCAAACAACAAACATGATTCCAGTGAATTAAACCTATAGAGGGATTCACTTAAGAAAACACCAATACGATGTACTCAATTCTAGTTAAAAAGATAAAATATGACTAGTTTCTGAATAAACCGAAACTGTTATTAATAAATAAATACCACAGAAATTAGACAACCCCTAATTCCAGAAACCAGAGGCCTGTGCGGATGGGGGTTACACATTGAATCGGCTAGACAATTAATATTAGTGGAAATTAACTAAATTGAATCGTGTATTAGTTTTAGTTAGATCAATATTAATTAGCATAATATTCTTAAAATATTAAACAATTTTCATGAAAATATAAGGAAAAAATTATTCAAACTAAATTAAATTCTAGTTAATTTTACCCATGTAGAAGAAGAATACATCATTATAAAGAATTATCCGATAAAGAAATCAAGTTCATAATATTCCGCATTAACTGACAAACGACCTCACACATACATATTTCAATTCAAATGATCACAAAGGCAAGGTTCTGCCCAAGAAGAATGAGAAAATTAAATATACAGCCGTTATAAAATTTTACATTTGACAATTCACGCTCAATATTAACAGTGTTTACTTTTATAGTAAGTACTTACATAGCATATGTATGTGCTACAGTAGTTTTAAAACTAGAATGAATAAAATCAACTCTGTCTGAGTATGTGAATACTTCCAACCTAAAAAGGTATTTTACCGTTGGATTTTTCGGTTTCCGGCGGTGAATCCAGCTTCAGACAGTTTCACGGCATGGCCTGGTTAAATTATACGCGAATTTCTTCCACATTAGAACACCCGACGTGAATTTTAACACGTTTCTTTACGTAACCCTAAAATCCTTTATCTTATCTTACTTTTATTATTGTAGGTACAGTAATCTGATTTTTTACGAGTAAGGGCACAACCAATTATTTAAGGTTATCTCAATCCATTTCTCATGCAAATATGTTTTATATATTAATTTTATAACTCTGAACAGCTTTCCGAGGGCAAAAACTGGAAAGGATATTTCATTGCAGAATTTAGTTCTGCTTTTCTGCCATTTTATTTTTTGTTAATTGACCCTAATGTATTTTAACATTTGAACATGATTTATAAATATTATTTTTACTAATATGATACAGACATTTATAGAATTTTAATGGGACTTGAAGAATAAATCATGGATTTGCATAATTATATTTACATTGTGATTAACAAAACAGCATGGTGTTAAACATGCTTACCATGTTACTGAACAAACTGAGCTAATGGCTAACTTTATACATATTGCTCAATGGAATGCAAATGGATTGCAAAGCCATAAAGAAATAATAAAAATATTTCTTATTCAAAATTTTATTGATATACTACTAATCAGCGAAACGCATTTTACCGACAGAAACTATTTTAATATATCAAAATACAAACTATATCAAACAAACCATCCCGATGATACCGCGGCCGGGGGGACAGCTATTCTTATAAAGGAAAACATAGAGCATTATGAGTTGCCTAAGTACGAAGAAAACCATATCCAAGCTACATCGACAAAAGTAAAAGGGTTTCCACACAAAACGTCGGTATCAGCTGTTTATTGTCCACCTCGACACAATATAAAGCGAGAACAATTTGACGAATTCTTTGATACGTTGGGACCAACATTCATCGCTGGCGGAGATTACAACAGCAAACATACACTATGGGGTTGTCGATTGATAACAACAAAAGGAAGAGAGCTAGCACATGTTATCCAAGAAAACAATCTGTCATTTCTGTCAACTGGGACACCAACATACTGGGCTACGGATAATAATAGATCCCTGATCTGTTAGATTTCTTTGTCACCTCAACATATACAGACATAACAGCTAGTTATGATCTAACATCTGACCACTCTCCAATAACAGCCACAATGAGCACATCTATAATAATGAAAACCAACACCTCGTCTACACAATTCAAAAACAGATTGGGACAGATTAAGATTAATAATTCAAAGTCATGTAAATCTATCAATCAGACTCCAGGAACAAGCAGATATAGAAATCGAAACAAACGTTTACATCAAATTACTTCAGAAGCTACTCCAAATAGTACCTCTCCAACACCAAATAATCAAATACCAATTGAAATCAAAAAACTAATTGCCAAAAAAGCAAAAGCAAGGTCAACATGGCAACGAACTCACACACCGGACGATAGAAGGAATTACACGGAAAAAAGTAACGAACTGAAATCCAAACTCAACGAAATGAGAAACAGGTCCTTCGAAATATACGTTTCAAACCTCACTAGACAAGATAATTCAATCTGGACATATATAAAGAATGCTAAAAAGCCAAAACATCTCCTCCAATCCGTAAATATTGTACTCCCCCTGGACCTTGGGCGAAAAGCGATAAACAAAAAGCTGATCTATTTGCAGAACATTTATCAAAAGTTTTCACCCCACATGGTGACGACGAACATTTAGAAATAGAAGAACAAGTAAATGCAGCCACCCATGTGCAACAACGCATTAAAGCAATCTCTTTAAGTGAAATTAAAGAAAAAATTAAGATACTCAATCCAAAAAAATCACCAGGACTCGATCTTATTACCGCTCGATCTTATTACTACCAGAAGATGGCTTAAGACTACTTATGTTTTTATACAATGCAATATTAAGATTGGAGTATTGGTCCAAAGCACTAAAGATTGCACAAATAATTATGATCCCTAAGCCTGGTAAAGACGCTACTAATGTTGCATCCTATCGTTCAATAAGCTTGCTATCAATACTATCAAAGTTACTTGAGAAAATAATCCTTAAACGAATTATCAGAGATATTGATACTCAGGACTGGATGCCAGATCATCAATTTGGATTTAGACAGTCACACTCCACGATTCAACAATGCCATAGAATTGTAGACGTAATAAACAAATCCATGGAGAATCGTCAATACTGCACCGCTACATTCCTAGATGTCAGCCAGGCTTTCGACAAAGTCTGGCACCCAGGTCTGCTATTTAAGACCAAAAGGAACCTCCCAAATAAATACTTCAACCTTCTGAAATCGTACCTAAATCAACGAGAATTCCTAGCCAAAATCAATGGAGAAGCTTCCAACCGGTTTCCTATCCTGTCTGGAGTACCCCAAGGAAGTATACTTGGCCCACTCTTGTATATATTATATACATCTGACTTACCAATATCAGAAGATACACGACACAGCGTTGATATCAACAAATACAGACCCAATTACCGCGTCACACAATCTTCAAGAACACTTAAGTACACTTGAAGCCTGGTTAAAAAAGTGGAAGATAAAAGTAAATGAATCAAAATCAACACACATAACTTTTACTCTTAGAAAAAAACGCTGCCCTACAGTCACTCTTAATCAAGAGACGATACCACAAGCAGACATAGTTAAATACCTTGGACTCCACCTAGATAGTAAACTTAATTGGAAAGAAAATATAAACAAAACGAGAAAACAAATTGATCTAAAAGTGAAAGAAATATATTGGCTTATCAGACGTAAATCAAAACTATCCATAGGAAATAAATTGCTATTATATAAAATTATTATTAGACCCATTTGGACCTATGGAATAGAACTTTGGGGCTGTGCGGCTAAGTCTCACATTGCCATTATGCAAAGAGCCCAATCAAAAATCCTCCGTATGCTACTACAACCGTTGATGCATAACAGAAGGCTGAAGAGATGCTGGCCGTCCCCTCTTCACGCCACCAGTGCAAGCAACCACAAACACTTGCACAAGACAACACATTAGCTAAAAGATGTATCTGATTGCTAATAAATAAAATTTAAAAAAACCATTGTGATTGCAATTTTTTTATTTACATCTGTATTAAAGTAAAAAGCTCAATATTTATTATTTATGCATCTAATTATACAACACATAACAATAAATACTAATATACGATATACTAAGAATGTTTGTAATAATAATAATAATATTTATTGACCAATTCTGATACTTACAAAAAATTTATATAAGGTACGTCACAGAACATTCCTTAATATTTACAGATATTAACTACATAAATAACTTAGTCAAAAACAAAAAAAACAAAAAAAGAAAACACACGCACACACATATTTACCTGCATATACATTGTTACAGATTTAAAAATATAATTTATAGATTGTCACATAGAAATTCACCAATTGTATAATAACGCTTTATCAATCAACAATTTCTTCATCCTTTGTTTAGAATATTTTTCATTAAAATTTTTATAAGTACTCATTTGGCAGTTTGTTGTAAACTTAGTTATGCTGGGAAACTTTTAATACTGAGTCGTTTCTTGTATTATAATTGTGATTTTCATTTAAATGATGAAAATAATTAAGTTCCGATTTAGCATGTATTAGTAGCTGGAGTATATAAAGAAGCAAGGCAATGCTAGGATACATAATTCTTTAAAGATTCGTTTGCAGCTTGTTCTTTGAATGACATCTACAATATATCTTACTGCATTCTTTGGAAATAACGTCTGAATACATAAGGAAGTTAGCCCCAGGAAAATCACAAACTTTGTAAAAAGTCTTGGAATCCTGGGCAATAACTAGGTGTAGTATAATTCACAAAAGATCTTTTAGGTCGAAGTGAAGTAAGGTTACTCAGAGCCAAGGGACCCCAGAAACAATCTACAATTGCAAACATGTTTGCGTCATCAGCATATAATAATATGCTAACTTCCAAATCATCCAATATATCATTAACGAATTAAAGAAATAAAAGTGTGTCCAGAATAGAGCCCTGAGGTATCCCAGAAGTAGGCTGAACTTTGACAGATTTGGAACTACGATATTATACATATTGTGTTCAATCACTAAAGTAGGTAACTTTGGAATAATTTTGCAATGCCGTTTATCAAGTATAATCCCGTGGACAAGTCTGTCAACGGCTTTGGAAAAGTCGAATTAAATATGTTTTGATGTTTATAGAAACTGCGGCAGAGAAGTGTCACATCAAATGTTCCAACTCTCTTCAAGAATGCATTACTACGCATGACATCGAGCCCGAGGCATTTGAGGTATTACATCACACCAAGTAAATCTAAGCACGACGCGTCCTTTCTAAGTTATTTATGGCAGAGGATGATAAATATTACATATTCTTTAGATTTTAACTTCTCTATGTTAAAATCATATAACAGGTATAACATATTGTTGTTTCATGGTTCATAGATATGAATAACATGTAAGTTGGAACAAATAAATTGATTTAATTGCTTTTTAAATTTATAAGTTAATACAGATCATTGTTTGACTATTTATAAATTGCTTGATTTCAATTTTTAAAATGTTGTTTAAGTCCAAACTTGTTGCATAATCTGTTAAGATATTATGTATTTTTGATTCTAAATATAAATAATACATTTTGCCAATGGTTTTATTAGTTTTCGGTGTTAATAATGATTTTTGGCTTTATCTGCTGCTGTATATACAGTGTGTCGTTGTTTGGTGTCCTAACTAACAACATAAATCATTAGTGTTATACAACAGGAGAACGATAATTTAATGCAGATTTTAAATCTATAAAAATCCAATATGGCGCCGATAAGAAAATTGAAAATTGTGGGACGTATTTCCGAAACTAAACGCTTTACAAAAAAACTAACGATACTATAGCACGTTCATAAAAAAGTGCCTTTACAAGGTTAAAGTTTTATCTTCGTACGATTGCACGTTTTTGAGATTTTCACAAAAGCTGAAATATAAAATTTCAGTTTTTTTAAAATAACTCGAAGACGATCGCATTTAGCTCTGATTCAAAATCAGAATTGAAATTGCCACAACTTTTCTAACTTAACTGCCTCACTATCTCTTATGGTTTCCGATATCCCAATGGTGGGAATCGAATTTGGGACACACTGTATATTTATCTTTTCGAATTTTCTTTCTATTCTTATAAGTTGTCTTGAGTCAAATAATTTACTTTCTATATAAAGATCATCAGAAAAATATGTGCAAGTCTCGCTATTAGTTGCGGCATTACAGTCAATGACTCTATATGAAGTGTGATTAGGCCAAGGTATATTACATAACTTTTAGGTGTTTTTCATCAAAAATATTTTTAGAATATTTAATCGTTGGCAATATATTTCTCATTTTTTTCACTTATTTATGAAATTATCCAAACAAGCTAATCACTACTCAGTGCTCACGTATTTGTTGATTACTTAAATGTATTCAAAGTGGGTATTGCGTATATTATCTAAAAATATCCTAATTAATAGAACCCTCTTACATTTATTAAACTTTTTGTTCAATTTTAGATATCTAGATTACGGCCTTCACAAAAATACTAGATATTTCTTTAACTTCCAATTCAATATGAATTTCTTAGCCTATGTCATTTTCCATCTTAAGATATTTTTACAAGTAAATAAGAAATAAAGACGTAAATTCTTGTCACAAACCTTTTCTTATTCAAACTGCAAATTTCACATTTGATACAATTTATAACAAACTGTAGCCATAAATGATAAAACTCAAAACTAAAATCGTGTAGCCAAACCCATAAAATATGAATATGTGCCATTTTACGATTATTTCACATTATTTCTTGAGTAATTCTTTTTATGGCATATATGTGATCTAGAAATTATTATTGAAGCTGATATACTTAACAAAGCAACAACTATGTGACGACATCCGCTATTTTCCACATTAAAGGAAGTCCAGTATGTGGCTAATAGCCTTTGTACGATGCGTGCCTCACTATAATTAATTTGAAGTACTCATTGGACAGCAAAAGGCCATAACGATGCCATCAATATTTACTACTCTAATTAATACTATCGCATTCTGTGCAATTTCAAGAATGTTATGTTGGTAAGGATTGAGTTTAATACACTTTATTTCGATATGAATACTTTGTACCCTTAATGGTTCCGTATATTCTTTGTTTTTATGTAATGCTGTAATATAGGCATTTATAAAATATACTATTCTAATTTTTATTTCCATGCATGGTTTGGTGTTATTGACGACAAAATTTTTTAAAATACATAAGTGATGTCAGTCTATGAAATGGCGAAGATTCAATTCGATAAACATTTTCAAATTTAAGTCAAACATCCATCCACAAACACCAAGATATTTAATGCCCTGTATGAATATTTAAGGGAAGCGGGATTAAAAACCTAGTAATAAACACTATTTTGCCTCTACTGTTCAACTTTTCCGTAGATCCCTCGTGTTCGTCTAAACCGCAGTGACAGCCTCCTCGGCATCGCCTTTTCTTTCTTGTACCATATGTACTACATGTTAAGTAGGAACATAGAAACTGTATATTTGTTCATAAATGTGTGTATGTATATTGCTATGTATTCGCATATTGGACGACTACGAAGAGTGCATGTTTGTGTTATTTGCTGAATCAGGGTTTGAATTTGTTTGTTTCCTTTAGATGGTTTTCAAAATTTATTTAAATTAGCTAAAGATCCGAAAGGTATGTGTTTTAGAATGTTAATACTTGTTTAGAGATGTTTTAATAGTTTTTAAGTTTTTATTTGATGTCAACAGTAAGTTTGATACTGACATATATGTTAGTAGTTATTAAGTTGTTGTTGAAATAATTTCTGACATTTAAGTCATTATGACATTTATTTTAAGTAGAAATTTTTTTTTATAGTTGGTAAATGTTTTCCTGGGGAAAGACAAGGAGGTTTCAGTTAGGTTATGTTTGGAATGAAATTAATCAAAATTCATAAATGGTGTTTTGTTTTGTTTTGTTTATTTTGGATACTTTGATATTTAGTGATATAGAACAACAAACAACAGATAAAAGAGAGGTTGTAAAATTGGAAAAACAAATTTAAGAAAAAAAAGAACAAGTGAAAATTAGGGAGTGAAGAAGAAAAATAATAAACAAGGATTAATAATTTGAAATTGAATTAAAAAGTAAGAAATTGTGGAGATCGGCGAAGAAGAGTAAAAATAGACTGTAAATAAGAAGGAAGAGGTGTAACTGTGGATAAGAATTGCAGAGGAGATAAGGACGAGATAAGGTGAAGAATTAATGAAAGGAGAATTGTTGGATTTGGAAAGGGAAGAGTGTAGCTACGAAGAAGGAAGGTTTTTGTGTGTTTAATTTTGGACAAGGTTGTATATTAAAATTTAAATAGTGTATTAGACTTTCAAACCTGTTATAAAACTGCTAAATTATCTAAATATCAAGGAAAATAAATTACTTATATCAGATTAAAAATTTTACTTTAATAAAATTTCATTTTAAAACAGGAACTGAATTTGAACCTGCTCCTGAAGGAAAAGATAAGCTAGCCGGCCCATTAAATAAATTTGACATACTTTCGGAACAAAAGGTAAGAGATTTTAATTTGATCTTTTGGTTTTAAAGTTTTTTTTTTCTGGGTTTATCTATTGGAAATAAACAAGTTAAAGTTTGATTAGTTCTGCAAATTATTAAGTTCAATAAAAGTGAAACAGCACAATATATCTGAAATAAGTGTGGTTGATTGGTACACCACCAAAGTCATCCAGTCGCAGACTGAAAACCAATAATATTATGCTTGGTTGAAGCTCACTTAGATAATAATATTATTTAAGAAAACTAGATAAAAGTGGATATAAAATAGAAAATTGTATAATAACTAATCGGAGAACGGGATCATACTTATATGTGTTAAAGAAGAATACAGACTAAGGTAAATTTGAAACAAAATGTGGAGTTATTATATGTGTGGATTCTATCAGTAGAAATAAATATCATGAATGAAAAATACCTGCAATTTATCATCCAACACAAGTAAATGATAACCTATTCTCGGAATTCTTTGAAAATTCTTTTGATTATGTCATAAATTTCAATGGAACATTACTAATTGTTGGGGACTTTAATTTTCTTCTTCAAAAGAGACGCTTTTTATGCAAACAAAATTTTGATTATACCAGTTGGTGCATACACCTACGCGAATAACACAACATAGCCCAACGTTAATTGATTTGATTATAAGTAATGAAAAACATGTTGTAATGAAGTAAACAGCACTTCAAAAATGAGTGATCACTGTGTTTTATTCATTCCAAAATATGCTTCAAAATACAGAATGGAGCAATGATAGCACCAATGTAAACTATCCGTCTGATTTATTTACAGGTATTTAATCAAATGTGGTCTATAATAAATATTAACCTCCCAGTAAATTACAAACAAAGCAGACGGATAACACAACAAAACATTATTTCAAGTATGAAAGAATCAGATAATAAACATAAAATTGCAGTCTTTACGAAGAACGACATGGATTGGGAAGAATATAAAAGTTTACGAAATACGGTAGTAAAAACAAGGAAAAGAAAAATATTTTAATAAGATATATGAAAATAAAAACAACACAAGAGAAATTTGGAATAATCTAAAAACAATAGTGCCCAGTAATAGGATGCCGAGTGGAGAAACAATAAAATTCGATATCGTAGAAACTAAAGACCAAGAAACAATTGCATTAAAATTTAATTTCTATTTCTTAAAAAGCAATTATGACATTGTTTTCAGTATAAGAAGATTCCATGACATTGAACAAACGATAAATATGATATACAGGTATGCAATGTTTTCAACTTTTTATAAAATAGAAATGTCAGAGTTGAAACAAATAGTAAAATCTTTAAAAAATACTGCTGGTGTTGAGGATGGAAGTTCAGTAGAAGTTTTAAAGAATGTATTTGCAGTTATAGATAATTCCCTCTTTTCTCGCAGAGCATTTGAGACTGTGCATAGAACAATTTCCCTAAGAAAACTAGAAAAAAATGACATAGTTAACAGAACTAGTACAGTTGTGAGCAAAAAAAATAGAACAAGTCTTATAACGGTATTTTGCTCAAATCTAGTTGTGTACATCTAACTTTAATTTTTGTGACGTTGTCAGTTAGTTGTCATAATTTATTGCAAGTGTGCAAGAAACTAATATGCCTCATATAAGCGATTTAGTTAAATCTGGAGTTATTGCTAAAGCAGAAGATGAATGGTCAATGAGACAAATTGCACTGCGTTATAATATTGACAAAAATTCGATGTGTAACATTTTAAGAAAGTAGAGAATAAACGGTACGATTAGTAGAAGTCCCAACAACAAGATTTGCAATTTGTAAATGCTTTAGTAGAAAATCCATTTTAATCAGTTATTCAGGCTGCTGAAGAAACGAATTTTCCTGGATAGAGTAGTACTGGTCGCCGGCGAGTAAGAGAATCGGAGCTACGCTGTCATGCAGCAGCACAGAAATATTTACTTAAGGCTGAACATAAAGAAGCTCGAGTAGGATTTGCGCTTGAATTTTTAGCGCATGATGTAAATTTTTGGAACAATGTAATCTTTACAGACGAAAAAATTTTCCAGTCAACACACAACGGTCGTATTCGTGTTTACCGTCCTCCGAATACTCGACTCCATGAGAAATATATATCTAACAATGATAAAAGTGGTAGATTTTCCGTCAATATGTGGGCTTGGATATTGGCATATGATCCTGGTGTTTTGTGGCATATTGAGGAACGATTTAATAGTGAAACGTATATTAGGATTTTAGACAATATTATGCTCCCTTCTGTGTCACAATTATTTCCTAATAATGAATTCATATTTCAACAAAACAATTGTTCCGTTGATACTACTCATACCGTAACTAATTGTTTTCAAGATAACAACATCAATGTTCTTAACTGGCCCAGTCATAGTCCAGATCTTAACCCTGTAGAAGAAGTATGGGGACTACTCGTAAGAAGTATCCAAAAACGAAATGTGAGATCACGGAATGCCGAAGAATTACTGGAAATAGTAAATAATGCATGGGAAAATATTATTACTAATGATTATTGTATAAAGTTATTTAATTATATGCCAAACAGACTTATAGAAGTTATAAATAAGGGGCGAGCGTGGGTGCGTTTTTACTATGTACATACTTCGATATGCGATGTAAAGCAACGTTAGGCGTGGTTAGTAGTTGGATTGGTGACCGTTCCAACGAAGACCACGTCCTCGCCTCACCCATCTTCCAGCGGCTTGTATATCAGTGTATGCGCGGAAGCTATACAACCTTAGGCGAGGGTTGTATAGGAGATATACCATCCTTCGGAGGGGATGTAAAGCCGTCGGTCCCTTGTCTATTAAATGTTAGGCAAGTAAAAGATCCCTACTCTTCTTAAGGGAAGAGGTTCGGCAAAATTCCTGGTTGGGGGTAGCTCGTCTACAGGCGTCGGTGTTAGGCCTCAGTAGCGGAAATAGGCCGACGTTAAATAAATGTATTAAAAAAAAAAAAAAAAGTTATAAATAGAAATGGTGCAATAACCAAATATTAATAGTTAGTTTCTTGTTAAGTAGGATATCCTTTGTCCTTTGATCCAGGATTTCTACTAATCGTACCGTTTATTCTCCACTTTCTTAAAATGTTACACATCAAATTTTTGTTAATGTTATAAAACAGTGCAATTTGTCTCATTAACCATCCATCATTTACTATAGCAATAACTAAAAGCATTAAAATAAAAAATAAATTAAAAGTGATATCAGGGGCGAGCGTAGGTGCGTCTTTACCATGTACATACTTCGGTATGCGATATAAAGTAACGACAGGCGCAGTTAGTACTTGGATGGGTGACCATTCCAACGGAAACCGCGTCCTCGCCTCACACATCTACCAGCGGCTTGTATGCGCTGGAAGCTATACAACCTTAGGCGAGGGTTGTATATGAGATATACCATTCTTCGGAGGGGATGTAAAGCCGTCGGTCCCTTGTCTATTAAATGTTAGGCAAGTAAAAGATCCCTACTCTTCTTAAGGGAAGAGGTTCGGCAAAATTCCTGGTTGGGGGTGGCTCGTCTACAGGCGTCGGTGTTAGGCCTCAGTAGCGGAAACAGGCCGACGTTAAATAAATGTATAAAAAAAAAAGTGATATCCGTTTTATTTCGGCTACTCATTACACATCCAAATAGAGACAGATTTACATTAGAAAAAAAAAATTTTTCCTACTCACGACAGTACCGAGAGATTTCTATTATATAATAACTTTCCAGATTCTCTAAAAAATTGCAACAGATTAATGAGAAGAAATTGCTCCAGAAATTATCACTTATGTCATTATGTTGCTATGCAACGAAATATTAATGACTGTTTCATAATTTATTTAAAATGTTAGATTTAAGATCTGGCATATTATTAGAATTTCAAAAAATTATCTCACCGAATTTACCACGTCCACTGATAAGTCCTTTTATTTTTTTCTAATAATGACCCTCAAGCTTGTTGCTTTAAGTAATTACCCTCCACCTACGGCAACAAGCTTTCGGTTCATTATTAGAAAAAATTATCGCGTGATTATCAGTGGCCCTGGTAAATTACAGGTGATAATATTATTTTTATTTTGTATGTATAATAGATATAATTGTCTTGTAAATAGCTATTCCTTGCTAACAATTAAGTATTATTATACTTATTCATATTTGTTTAATTACTTAAATATACCTACAGATTTTGAAATACTATTTGTAACAAAATTATTTTGTTTTACGTAAAGTTGTCGATTTAATTAGTTTTTCTTTAAATAAAAATTTAATTTCATTTTTTATTTTGAAATTGTTTTGTAATGTGAAGAATTTCTAGTAGATATTTTCAGGAGTATAAATTTAAGGTTGCTCGAGAATTTTTTCTTACTTCTTAACATATATTCATTAGTTTTTAAAAGGTATAATAAATTTCGTATGAAACAATACTAAGCAAAACTATAAGTCAACTTTCTTGAATTTGTTTGGTGTAGTGCTCAGATAAATTGTAATTGTAAAAATTAAATAAACAATCGATTCTCTAAATGCACTTACAAGAATTGAGTTTCCATTTCCTGAGCGTGGTTAAAATCGATGCTGCTTCGTGAGCCTTGCGACAATAAAATTTCACCTGTCAGAGGCGTCACTAAGTTTTGTTTTCACTTAAATATCTCTATAATGACTTGAACACTGATTTATTTCGAATGCTCCTCAAATGAAGTTATTTTTCTCTTCCATGCGTCATTTGTTTATACGACACACACAATTGGACAAATTTTAAAGGTATTTTATAAAAGTTAATAATTACATAAATATACCAACAGCAGGAATACTACATAGTTCCAATATCACGAAAGTTAATGGTAACAATTGGTAGGATGAATTGTATGAGATTAATAGATTCTAATTGAATAACAGTTTTTTTTCCTTCAGCTATTGTTAGATTAATTTGGATGATTCACACTAATCCTACAACTATCTCAAAATTGTTCGACTTAATATTACAGATTTATTCTTAAAATAGTAGGTTGATTTGAAATACCAATGAATATTTGAACCTGTACTTCCTTGCACTTAATAAAATCAGCCGACTCTCTGAGTTTCAAAATTTCAAGTACCATAAAAGATGTTATGTCACCAAAGAAGATTATTGGCTCAGTGTATAGATCATCCGCCTCCCACCCCAAGAATTGGGGATCAAATACCACAGATTTGATTTCTTTGCAAAAATTTCTCTTTTCATGACCAATTTTAACAAAAAAAGAGTATGTACAATTCGTGCGGTTGTCTATTACCCGCTCGAGCAAATGAACGCACGAACGAAGTGAGTGCGCTCAACTTCGCTCTAGTGGGCAATAGATAACTTACAGCATTTATTGAACAATATACTATAAATATACAAAATATCGATCTATATGTCTTACGCAAAAAACTCGTTTTTATTAAACTGGAATTCAGATCTCATAAACATAAAAGGCCCATAATTTTAAGGTTAAAGCAATGGTATACATTTAAAGTTAAATGTTCGGGGACTAAGTTTAGTTTATATATGTTTTTTATGTCTTTTCATTTATATGGGTAAAATTCCTTTTTACTATTCTTCGTCCCTCGATTCTCTTTTCGTGATGGTGACACATAAAAACAAACAATAACTGATGCTATTGACGTGATATTTCTCTTTCAGATCACAAGGGATGACTGCACATCAAATAGAACTCTCCCGCAATATTTTCCATAGTTGAAGAATAATACTGTTACGTGCTTACAATTTTCAGTAAACACTCCGTGGATTCGAATAACTTGCAACAAGAATTTTCACAAACCACTGATTTATTTAATCACTAAAATTACACTAGTAAATACTTAAAAATCACACAACTAATAATAACTTAATCTAATATCAATTCACTACTTTTAAAACACTATGTACTTTTCTTCCTAAACTTGACAACTTTATCTAACCTAAAAACTCTGTATTGCCTACTTCACTCAACTGAACTCTTCTTCTACAAACTGTCTCTGTAACCAGAACCACAGATTACCCAGAACTTAACTGGATACTGAACTGTTCCTTATTCTTCACTAAACTGTACTGTTCTGTTCTCTGCTGGCTTCACCTCTTTATATACCCACTTGGAATGTCCAGAATATCATTGTAGAACTTTCCAGAAGATACTGGAATTCTCTATAATTTTCTTAGGCACTACTAAATGGTGGTTCGCCAGTTGGCCCACAGATGGCGCCACCCTTCTGGCCAGGGAGAAATTACAACTCTCCTCTCTGTTAGAGGGCAGCACATAACAATACATTTACTGCAAAAAGTAAATATATGAAATATTTATGCACCTTAATATTTTCTAAATTATGTTATTACTTATGGCAATATGGGCAGTGAAAAATATTGAACTTAAATCTCTAAGCTTGTATGTATGTATTCGTTCACTGCTGCTGTGATATAACATGTTATCATGGTATTAAGGGACATAAAACAATAATAAATAGAGTGAAATAATAATAATAATAATAAATATTTATTTTTCATAGAAACAACAATAAAATAACGGATTGTAAGGTAATATTAGTAGATGCACACATATCGGATCATGACAATTATTTAATTATAATTTAATGGAAACTTATTGTACTGACTCCGTTTCAGACAATAGAAGAATATGTAGAATTCTTTCAGAATAAAATATGTGAAACATTCGCTAACTATTTCTCCATATGTGTTAAAGACAAACTGAAAATTCATTTACCAAGATACTCAAAATATTCCAAAAAGATATTAATTTGATAATTTTTTTAAACCTGTAACCGGAGATAAAATCATTAACATAATAGACAATATGAAAAACAAAAATTGTACGGGTGTTGATGAAATAAATATGCGTTTATTGAAGCATAGCAAGTACATTGTGCAGTTTCTCTATCACACCTCATTAATAAATTTTGGACAGTTTCGGGATATTTTAAAATTAGATAAAGTAATTCGTTTATCTAAAAAAGAAGATCCACATTTATTCGTAAATCATAGGCCTATAACTTTACCAAGTTACTTATCTAAAATTGTTGAGACAACAGATGCCAATAGAATACAACTGTATTTAGAATCAAATAATTTATTTACTGTGGGTCAGTTCGGTAACAGAGATAATAATAAATTCGCACAGAACTAGCAACACTTGAGTTTTCAAAAATCTACCACTATCTAGTCTCTTTTTTGATTTAACTGCCGTTTTTTATTCAGTTAATGCTCAATTGCTGGATGTTAAATTTCAAACCATAGGAATATTCTAAAATGGTTAATTTCATAACTGTAAAATAGAAAAATCTTAGTTGCATTGAGTGCAAAAATATTTAATATATTTAATATGGAAATTGGGGTAGCTCAGGGTTCTGTTATTAGTCCACTCTTATTTCTAATTTTAGTCAACGACTTGCCAGATTATTTATTTTAACAGAAGGCGACGTATTTATGAAAGCGGATGACACATCTATCATAGTCCACAGTGATACAGTAGAACGCTTAGAAAATATAATTGTTATGGTCACTAAACAATAATTTGAAAACTGGCGTTACAAACATTTTTTTTTATATTTAACATGAAGGAAGCGGTTCTTTTATAAATGTTGAAACCAGCGGAAAACAAACAACATTCTTAGGCTCTATGATAGACGTTAAATTTTATCCCCAAGAGACACTTTCTATGCTAACTTAGCAAAAACAACATTTGCAAATATAGATTTAAAAAAAATTAATTAGTAATATATTATTATCATGCAATTAGTTTTTAGCTTATTCGATTATCAGCCGCAATAAAACAAGACTTGTTTTATGCACATTTATGAATAAGGATCTTTACTTGCCACAACATTTTATTGACAAGGAAGCAAGAGTTTTACACCCCCTCCAAAGAATGGTATATCCACTACACAATCCCCGCCTAAGATTGCATAGCTTCTGCGCATACACCGATATGCAAGTCGCTAGAAAATCTGAGGCGAGGACATGGCGGTCACCCTTGGAACGGTCAGTACTAACGGCGTCTGGCATTGTTTTACATCACATATCGAAATATGTATAAAGATCAAATTTTTTTTTATATGTCAAAATTAAAATCACAACATAAAATTAAATAAATATCGACTTGAACAAATTATTAAGACCGTCTAATATATTTCACGCTTTTAAAGAAGACCTACTTATAGCAGTTTAAAATTATACCTGTGGAGTCATTTTATTTAAAACTTTATAATTTATTTCTTTTACATTAATAACAATAATATTCACATTTTAAAATTTTAAAAAAACTGTAAATAACAGTTATATTATTTATAGTTTGTGTTATCTTATAACCTTGACTCACCACATCTTGACTTTGTGTTATATTAGTATACTAAGTATACAACGTTTGTGTGAACATTTTTTATAAATGATTTACATCAAATTCAGATAGTCCTGCTTCAGTCCAATATGTACCAATCATGATTAATTTAATAAAGGCATCAACAATCGCTGGTAATTACATGAAATTAGTAAAATGACAAATGAAACAAGATATTTGAAAATCCAGTAGACTATGAGAAATAATAATATAAAAACAGTAAGGATGAAATATGGTGTTTTGCACTTATTATGTGCCAGTGTCTTAAAAGTCAGCACATGGAAGTTCACATCGCTTACTTTTTATGAATTATAAATCGTAATTATTCGGCGTTATAAAGTAAAGTTCATTTTAATACTTATAGAGCGAAAAAATTAATGTTATTTACGCATCCTTCTGTGTGCAACTTTAGGTAATATATTTTGCTTCAACGAGATTATTAAAACAAAAAACCATTTATAGTAATTATTCATCAAGATAATTTCCATATATTAACTTATGTGAGTAGATACATCAGTCTAAGTATCTAATCTAATAGTTTCATGATTATTCATTAAAAATATTTTAATTCAAACTTGATTCAAATCTCAGAAATTGGTGATCCTGTCAGGAATAATTGTTAACAATTCACAACTAATGCTAGACTATTACCTTCTCGCATTCTTCATATTTATGATATACAAACATGTACAAAAAATCGACAGTTTCTCTTACCAATTAACTTCTTTACGAACTTAGTCAGCGACATTATTGCCATCCATTAGAAAATGTGAACAACCTTTGCGAAACATCCGTAAAAGAAAACCAAAAATTTAACCAAGAAACAGGTTTAGAAGTTTTACATTTAGCAAGCAAAGACAATCTTCTTAATAGCTTAGAACCATTGGAAATTCATAGCTATTCTAAATTAAGTAATGTCAATTCACTCAACACACAGCTGCAATTTCATTCTACATCTAATTTTCCAGTTTCGTTTTAAAATTAGTTTAATTGCTGTGTATTAATATTATCTTTCATTTAGTCTATGACTCGTTTTGTTTATGTTTATTAGGTTATTGTTTATTAGATGATTAGATATGTTTGGTGCTTTATTAATATTTTATTGATTTCATCAAGCATTTTCTATTCACGTATCAAATATCCGTGATTTATATTTAATACTTGCTATATATCAGTTTTACTTAGCCTATGGAGCTGAACGTTCACTTTTGTATAAATTAATTTAAGTCATTGAAATATTGTTGTTGGCAGTATATGTTATATTTTAATTATATGACAATCTTTAATATGTGTAAAACGTTAGTTCATTATTTAATTTGTTTGGGAAATTATTTTTACACTGTTTCTTATATGAGTTTTTTTTAACATTTTCTTAAATCATTTTAATCTTGAATAAGAAAATATACTAGTGTACGCTATACATTGAAGCCGGGTGCTGAATTCGGTCTCAGCATTTATGGCATGTGTACGACTCGCGCTACGCCTTGCTTCAACATTTGTTCTCACTCATATACATATCCAGCGGTCACTGTAAAGCAAGCTACCTATGACTTTCCATTCTATCAAACTACTACAATTATACGTTCATCTCCTAGGTTCATGCGACTAAATGCGCTGATAATGGGCCAACATTTGTGTCCACTTAATTGTTTCCGACATAGCCATGCGACAAAATTAAATTAAGCGTAAGTGTAATTGAATGTCTTCAATATATTCAAAATATTTTAAAAGTATTTTAAAAACATTTTACAAAATATTTTCGAAATTACATAAACAAAAAACCGCTGCCCAAAGAAACACTACTTCCACATCCAGATTTTTTTATCCAAGTGCCAATTAAATTTTCTACTATCTTTAATAATAGGGTGGGGGTGGCAATGGAAGTGGTAGAGGTGGTAGCTAAAGCCAAAGTAAATTTTAGAGGCCCTTGGTTCTCTTACAAACGCTACATCTCAATTTAATTTTTACTCCCTTTAATAATAACGTGGTGGTGGCAATGCGGGTGGTAGAGGGAGTAGCTAATGCCCAAAAAAATTTTTGAGGTGTTTCGTTCTTGTATATACTCTAAATCGCATTTTTGATTTTTTTTTACTCTCTTTCATAATAGTGTGGGGATAGTTATGGGGTTGATAGTGGGGGTGACTGTTGTCAAAAAAAAGTTTTTGGACCTTGACTTTTGGTACATGCAATAAATCGTAATTTTATGGACTCTTGCTTGCTTGCTTTGCCTATTTACCCTTATTTACCCCATTTACCTCCGAACCCTTCAACGGAATTAGATCAAAATATAATCTCATTAAATCCGGCGGGAAATTCTGATGAGGAAGATTTTTGTAATGATTATAATAATGAAGGGGAGAAAGACTGTATTATAATAATAATAATAATAATAAATCGGCTTTATTGCGCAAAACATGTATGAAGATATAAATGGAAAGAAATTAATTTATTATAACGAAAAAAGAAGAAAAGAGAGAACTAATAGAAAAAAAGTGTGTTGTTCATTTTTATTTCAATAATAACTCTTTACCGCTATTTAATAATCTTAATTATTTTTGTTTTTATTTCATTATTTACTTTCATTTTCTGATGGAGAATTATTTTCTTTAACTTTAAGTTAATTTATTTGAGAGTTTGATTTTATTTAATTCATTAATTTCAACCTCAGTGCAAAACAGGTTGAACCGATACTGTTCGTCCCCGGCTTCAAATCGTCTTAGACCATACGCTTCTTGCGAACCACACGCCATAAACACTGAGAGCGACTTGACAATGTAAAGTATAGAATTAGAAAAAAATTAAATCCATAGATGTACCAATTATTGTTTTTATTATTTTCGTACCGAACAAGTATTTTCAATTGCTATAGATAGCCAAAATCCCGGGTTCAAAACCGGGTTACGGCAAGTCGATGAGATATAGTGGATGAGCGGATCTGCTCGCGTCACCATCTTTCGATAGAGATGTAAAACTGTGGGTTCCGTGTATCTACGATGTGAGCACGTTAAGGATCCCTATCCCACGACAAACTGTGAAGGTTTGGCAAAATTTCAAGGTTAGGGTCCTAGTGCTTACACAGACACTGATGATCATATCCCCTGGCGTCGGTGATTCGCCTTGGTAGCGGAAATAGGCCGACGTTAAATAAATGAATAAAAAAAAGATAGCCAAGTGGAAGTATACGTGCTAACTTCCAGCGAGGCCGAGGTGAGCACTTAATCTCCCATAGTCAAAACCTACAGATACCCATAGATTATTGATTTGTTTACTTTGACATCAAATAACTTGTTTAATTTTTCATAAGCAATCAAGTGAGAACAGATATGCTGGATTTCGATGACATCTGGAGTATTGACGCATACGGTAGATAATTCTAATATTGCAATGCAATGAATGCAGTGTAAGATCATCTAGAAAAGAGGAACTCGCTAAGCAACTGAGCTTATGCATCTCTATAATAGCCTTAATATTAATGCTTATGGTGACTTGTTCTAATACTGCAGCATATACAGTGCTTGTGACGGACGATAGCTCAGTATGTTAAAGCGTCTGGCTAGTAAACTGAGTGGCCTAGCGAATTAGGTTCGATTCCCGCAAGGCGAAACAATTTTTCATTAAAAAGATTACCCCAAGTCCGAGTCCATATTAAACTGTAGGGCCTAGTTTCTCTTTACCTAGCACAACATCTTTGAGATCTTCCAGGGGGTTACTTCGGTAACTTGAGAGGCGGTTAAGAAAACATTTTAAGAAACAAGGAAACAAGTTATTGCCTTATACCTCAAGAGAAACAACAATGCAGCTACGGACACGTGTTTCGGAGTTATTGCTTCTCAACAGCGTAGCGTAGCTTAGCGAATATATCTTATAATCGAGCAAAACCAACAAAGGTTGGAAAGTACAGTGCACAGTACTCGATTTGTGGCAGTGGCAAAAGCATATCTACCTTACGTGAAAGGGACGATAGATAAAATTGGCAAACTTCTACGTAAACATAACATAGAAACAATATTTAAAACACACCGAAAAATCAGTGCAGTCCTCCGTAATCCAAAATCAAAAACTACCCTAGGAAACCAAGGAGTATACGAAATCCCGTGCCAAGATTGCAATAAATACATAGGACAGACCAATAGAAGTATTAGTGTAAGAGAGGGAGAACATAACAATGTAGTACGAAAAGAGGAGAAAACATCGTCCCTAGCACAGCATATAAAATCCACAGGACACAAAATAGACTTCGACAACACCAGAACAGTAGCTAATATCGAGCATTATAGGTCAAGGATTACCAGAGAGGCCATAGAGATCGAAAAAAGACCATAAAATCTGAATAAACGAGATGCTACGCAGATATTACCCAGTTCTTGGAAGCCCGCTCTTGTGGGAAGATATGTAACAGAAAACACACGACGATCCACCGTGGACGAACCAATCACGAGGAGGTACGTTCAAGCATTTACAAATAGTGAAGAAACACAGCAACCTGCTCGAAATGGACCTATCACGAGGAGTCAAAGCCGAGCGCGGACCAATCAAGGAGAACTACGGCATTCTGCGGCACCGATTGGACACGAGGATACCCGACCACCGGCGAGAAGTCACGTGGAGCGTGACGTTTCAGCGAGGCCACTTGTCGGGTTGGCTCAGGCGCCCGCTACGTCTACCACAGGTGGTGGGGGGCCGGTAACACGTAGCCAAATGCGCAGATGTGCCCTAGACTGGAGCATATATAAGGAGCCGCACAACGCGGGGAACGTCAGTTCAGTTCGAGCAACGAGGAGCAGCAGTAGGCAGCTTTCAGTGAGAACCTGAAGATGGCGGATGAGATTCTGCCGAAACGTCGTTTAGACAACCGCGACTAGTAGAGGAGTCGACCATCGGCGCATATATATATCAACAATTTATTTTTAATTTTCTACAAATGTTTACAATCTGAATCTCCTTTTAATTAAGTAATGTCAAGTAAATGAAGCTTTAACAGTGGTTAACCACATAAACATGTAAGAAAAATTTAAAAAAGCATTTGCTTAGAGGATAACTTTTTAATACTGCAAGAAGCCCTCAACACGTTATATACTATTTCGGAAACGTAAACACGTCGCTACTAAGTTTCATTATATAAATTTATATAAAGTTCACTTAAAATTTTGCCATCCTGTCGAAATCAAATCTTTTGGTATATTTAAGATATTTATTTATTTTAGCGAAGTTGTCATCGTGGATAAAACTTAGTTTTCGTTGAAGGGACACAGATACGATAGACAGCCAAGTGAAAGACAAAGCACCGTCAGAGTTGTCATCGGCACATAAACGAGACCTTAAAACTCCTGCCATCCTACTGCTACTTGCACCACTGTCCTTTGTGTCCTTTGTTCGATTGACTTTGTTCTGCCTTTGTGCTTACAGGTTTACGATCATCTTTGAAGATGGTTTTAGATTTGATTCACATTTCTATAGTTTGATATATTTACCTAAACTTATACAATATGTTCACAAAGCGAAAGTTTACTGTTGTTAACATTTGGTATAACAGATATTCTCATTCGTTATTGTAAGGAAACATTACTAAGTACTGAGTTTGTCAAGTAAATATTTTTTCAATTTGTCTATGTACATTTGTATGTACGGCAGCAACTGCACGGTCAATCGTACAAATATATTTTCGATTTTTTAATAATGCACTACCTGCTCAATCCGGGAAAAGTAGGTTGAATATTATAAGGAACTAATAATATTTTGTAACTTAGGGGAAATGTTATCAAATGCATGATCATCACATTAAGAGAACTTTCCATACCTATTCAATGTTGGTAGATCTGTGCTACAGGGAAGGTCACTTAAAAATAAACGTGTAAAGAAACTTCCTCCACTCCACCTAGGCAGAGTGGAAATGGGTAAATATTTAATAGTTCTCTTAGGAATTTGATAGATTAATAAAACATGTAAGAAAACTTCAGTGCGCGTATTTTATAGCCTATTTTACAGTATATATTTTGAGTCCTTTTGACTTCTTGTGTAAAATTAATAGTTTCTGAGTTAACTGCAGAAAAAATTTAGCAGATTTTACGAGAAATACTTTCGTTGATTTCAGTAAATAGTAAACTAATAATCAACAAAGCAATGAATGTGCAAAGAACCTTCAATAACAAGGATCTTTTTAACAACAACAATACAGATTTTACTATAACTAGGCTAAATAAAGATGACTGTACTATATGCTTGGTTTCACTAATGATAACCGCACACTTACAAAATGTTTAAAGAAGATATAACAGCTGGCTCTGAAAGTAAGGCTAATAGTAATAAAAATGATATGTTAACAACTGACACATACAGTGTGTGTGATTTAATACCGTAACACCTTGTTATTTTGGAACGCGCTGCCCGATAGGACGAGTAGCCCTCTTATTCATTGGCCGCCACGTTCGCCAGATCTAACACCTTTGGAAATTTATTTGTGGGGAATTTTAGAAGAAAAAGTTTACCGCACGAGACCACACAATGTTGACGAATTAAGGGGAAGAATTGAGCAAGAGTGCAGGGAAATAACACCGCAATAATGAAAGAGGTCCCGACAAAATTTGAAACGGCGGCGGCGTGTAGTTGTTGTACTCCAAGAATAAAAGATATCAGATAGACAATAACTGTTTATTTAATCATATGTCAGTATCATTTTATTGTGTTTGATAATTCTATTCTATTTTTCTTCTTTTTTTAATCCCCTAGTTACCGAAATGTGAATATAATTTTTAGTTGGCCATCTAGTGGCTAGTACACGTTAGGTAGACGTGTGCGCCACGGATATTCCCCCTGCAATAGAAAAAATCAATCGGCTAAAGAATCAATAGCGAAACGTAGTTTTTTCGAGACGGGTTTGACACAATGATGTAAAATTCCCGGAATTTATTTTTGAGGGAAATTCCCGAATATTTTTCCGTATATTTTCCTTGAATAAATAATACTAATAATAATAAATGTTAATTTTATTGGTCCCGAGTGTATTATTAAAGTATCATGTAATTAAAGTTATCAAAATATATGTATTAATAAAGTTATTATTGATAATAACATTTGATTTTAAATGTTTTATTACAAGAATAAAAAAGATACATAATATTATATGTTATGTAAATTTATAAATAAACCATAAACATAAAAGAAATAAACGTAAATACTATATAATGCTATATATTAACATATTATTAAGATATTGGTCAGTAAGATTTAGTCATTGTCAGTTTTGTTTGGCAAGTGGGAAAATAGGAACATATCATCGTTGAAAATTCCCCATATTTTCCCGATTTATATTTACCCACCCACTGGGAAAATTCCCGACTCACATCACTGGTTTGACAATAGAATTAGTAATATCATCCAACAAGTATGCAGGCTTGACTCTCAAGACTGACAGTTAAATGCTTCCCGGTCCTTCGTATAGGGAAATGAAAGATGGTTTTATTCTGTCCTGACGAATGAAAACGTACTTACAAGAAGTGATGTCAGGACTGACGAAAATTTTGCAAGTGAAATGTGGCTTAGGGGATCTAAAATGTAAATTGTCGAAAAAGGTTTGTAATTTCGAAATAAAGAGTGAGAAGTGAGTATCAGTATGCGACCTGATAAAATAATCGCTAGGGAGACGCAAAGTTTGTCCGTAAATGAGTTCCGCAGAAGAACAACTTAAGTCCTCTTTGGGCATGGTACGTAAACCTAATAAAATTATTGACAATTCACCATGCCAGTGAATAGTATTAGTCCTGGCTAACAATGCAGTCCTCAGGGTTCTATGGAATCTCTCAACCATACCATTGACTTGAGGATGATATGTTGTCGTGTATATCCGACAAAACCCTAAAATTTTGAAAAATTCGCGAAATAAATTGGATTTGAACTCGATACCTTGATTTGCAGTGACAGTTAATGGGACGCCAAAACGACAGGTACAATTTTGAAATAAGGCTTTGGCAACGCTTTCAGCAGATATGTTTTGTGAAGGGTACGCTTCCGGCCAGCATGTGGATCGTCTGCCACAGTAAGAATGTAACGACACGCGTTGGAAGGTGGCAACGGTCCAACAAGGTCTATGTGGATGTGCACGAAGTGCCCCTTGGGAACATCAAAATCTGAAAATGGAGTCTTTGTGTGCCTATTAACTTTAGAAGTTTGACAACACAGGTTTTTGTTCACAAGATGCAGTCCGAGTTCATTTTGGTCCAAGCTTTTTAGTAGCGCGAATGCCTGGACGAGTTAAATTATGGAAAACGTCAAATATTGTTGACGTAACGATTTTGATACGAAAGGTCGACACTTAGATTTAGATACGTCGCACCAAATCTTACTAGTTGAACCAGGAATTGTGAATTGCTGTAAAAAATACTTGACTTTACTGTTTGGCTTGGATTGCTCCGTAATTAAAAATAAAAGTTCGCAATCATTCGATTGTGCGTCTTTTAAAAGCTGTAAATTGAAGTGGCCTGAATTTACAGATGAAATGAAAGTAGGGATAAAAGTAGAATGAGACTGGATTAAACAAAGATCATTTACACGAGATAATGTATCCGCAATGATGTTTTCTTTACCACTAATGTGACCTATATCACTGGTGAATTGGGCGGCGTACTCTAAATGGCGAGTCTGACGTGGTGTCTTTTCAGCATGTGTAAAAAGATCCCGAACCAATGGCTTGTGATCAGTAAAACAGGTAAAAATGCGGCCTTCTAATAAATGTCTAAAATGTTTGGTTGAAGTATAAAGTGACAGCAGCTCTGTCAAAAGTGGAAAACCATTTTTTGGGTATCATTTAATTTGCGGGAAAAGAAAGCTAAAGGGGTAGTTAAATTAGCATACTTCTGTTCATGGACAGCGCCCATGGAGATATTCGAACAGTCTACAGATAACGTAAGTGTGACGTTATCATTGTAGTTTGGATGAGACGAAACTATCGCTTGTTCAGCTTTGAGAAAACTGTCAGTATAGTCTGTTGACCAAAAAGTTATATCTTTAATTTTATCATGGGCTAACATAGTATTGAAAATATGTAAAGGAGCTAAAATTTCCGCAAAGCGAAATATAAAACGATGGCAGCAATTGATCATTCCGCTGAAGTTGCTTAAGAGTTTACGGTTTGGGAAAATTGTCAATAATGTCAATGCGTTCACTGGTAGGAGAAATACCGTCGGCGGAAATATGATGGACAAGAAAATCTAAAGATGACATGCCAAAAACGCATTTATATGGTTTAATATTGATACCATAGTAAATAAATAAATAAACACCACAGAAATTAGACAACCCCCAATTCCAGAAGCCAGGGCTTGTGCGGAAGGGTGTTACATATTGAAAAAACGCGGACATACAACCATTTCCTCTGACAGTGCCAGTGCCGGAGCCAAGATTCGAACCCGGTGGTGCGATGTCCATGTGATTAATCGCGATTGCCACCAATTCACCAATTACCAATTAAAAATCTTTTATTGAGTTTTTTAAGTACATATCATTCCGTTTATGTCATTTTTCCCTGTATAAGATGTTATTATAAACCTGCACTGCGTGCTGTATAATTCTAAACCTAGTTAATATTAGAGTTTCCTCCTTATGAGTTAGGGTGGCTGGTGTTGTGCCGGGAAATGACTACTCCTTCCGAAATTTTTAATTAATGATTTTAATTTTTCTATTTTCTACTAGTTTCATAGATTTATAAGTTTTATCTGCAATGCAGTTGTAAAGTGAAATTAAAAATATTTTATTAAGTGAATTAAAGTTTTATTTGGTGTACGTACAGGAAAATAAAATGAAAAACCTGTTTCAACCGTGTGTGTGTTGTCCAAAAAATTAAAAATAATTCTGTATTGTTAAAAAATAAAATAAAAATGAAAGTAAAAAATTTTTCTTAAGTAATATTTATATACAAGGTTTGAAAATAAGTGAATTCTGTATTAAATTAAGAATTATTCTGATAATTATATTACAAAGGATTAAAATAAGGGGAGGGAATGGGAGGTAGGATTGTATGAGGGATATGTATGTTAAAAGTTTTATGTAATTGTCCAACGTTAGTCTCGTGTGTCGTAAATGGGTAGGTTTTGATGTAATAAACGGTGTGCGTGTAATGTATCGTTATGTCGTCGTATGTTAGTCAGGTCACGTGTTAATATCGATCGCTGAATTTTGTTTGCAAAGAATTTTTGGGCCGTGTCATCTATGTATTGCCTCATAAGGGGGACGGCAGCCCTCTCATGCAATTCAGCGACCGATGTGTAACGGTTGGCGTTTAGTAGGAGTCTAAGTATTTTGTTTTGTGTGGTCTGTAGTCTTTTGCACTGTGCGTCTGAAATGCAATTCCAGGACGCACAGGCATATGTCATTGTCGGTCTAAAAATTGCTTTAAAAAGAGTCAATTTATTGTCGGTCGAAAGTCTGCTCCGTCTATTCACCAATGGATACAGCTTGTTGAGGGCTGAATACGTTTTTTGCAATGTTGCAGTTATGTGGGGTCCAAAGCAGAGCCTTGTATCCAAGGTTACCCCCAGATACTTAGCTCTGCTTTTTTCCCTCACCTGCTTATCGTTAATTTTAATTTTCGTGAAGGTATTCACATTGGTGAATTTCCGGTGCAATGTTATAGTCTCTGTTTTGTTCTCGTTGATATGTATTTTCCAGTCAGTATTGTAAGTGTTGAGTCTAATGAGGTGACGCCGTATCTTTTGGACGGCCGTTTCCGCATAGAAAGACCGCCCGCAGATAACGGCGTCGTCTGCGTATAATAGTGAGGTAGTCGTGGGAAGGGTGGGGATATCTGATAGGTAAAGGTTGTATAGGGTGGGGGAAAGTATGGCTCCTTGAGGGACGCCTGCAGATATATATTTGATGTTAGAGGTAGTATTATTTATTCTGACCACTATTTTTCTATGTGTTAAGAAATTTTTTATGAGTGTGGTGAGGTACAGAGGGAGTTTGTACATTTCATATAATTTGTAAAAAAGACCGTTATGCCATACAGTGTCGTACGCCTTTTCTATGTCTAGTAACAGTAACGCAGTACATTGTTTTTTGGTGAATCCTATTAGCGACTCTTGCACTATTTTCGATAGGGCAAGAGTTGTGTTATGTCCCGATCTGAAACCGAATTGCTGATCAGGATATATTTTCTTTTTTGTTATGTAATGATTAAGCCGGTATAGTATTATTTTTTCAGTTAATTTAGATAGGGTGTTTAATAGTGCAATGGGTCTGTAATTATAAATGTTCTGTGATTGTTTGTTCGGTTTCAGTATCGGGACAATGATGGCTGTTTTCCAACTGTCAGGGAAGTACTGTAGTTTAAGTATTGCATTAATAATATATGTCAATTGCGCCAGCGCTTTGGATGGGAGTTTTTTAAGGAGGAGGTTAGGGATATCATCAATACCGGGGGATTTGAGGTTTGGGAAGGTTTTCAGAATATTTTGAATTTCTGTGGGGTTAGTCAGAAATTTCGGGAGCTTATTTGGGGGGATGGCATGGAAGGAGGGGTAGGAATTTACAGTATTAGTAATGTGGTTGTGGAATTCGGATATGTTCGGTGAAGCCGTATTATTCTGTTGCATATATTCTGCAAAAATATTTGCTTTTTCTAGGTCTGTGTAATAATAATTATTATTGTGAATAATTGTTGGAGGTGGCATGAAGGGTCTTTTTAATAGTTTTGAGAGACGCCACAGGGAGTTGTCCTGGCGTGACAGGGCCGCTATCCTGTCATTCCAAGACTTCTCCCTGTGTTCTGTCAATCTAATTTTAATTGAATTCTGCAGCGCCCTGTAGTAGTCGCAATCGTCATCGCGTTGATATCTTTGCCATCTCCTTTTTATTTTGTTTTTTTGTTTAATTAAATTTAGTATTTCATTAGGTATTGTTTCTTCTCTTATTTTAAAAATTTGTTTTTTAATTGAGACGTCTCTTGCATTTTTTATTAGGTTAGTTAATTTATTTACTTCTAAGTCAATTGTGATTTTATCTGTTATATTATTGTTAATATATAAGTTATTATTTATGAATTCTTTATATTTTCTCCAGTTTGCTGTTTTATAACTGTATATTGTTTTGTTGGGGGTAACAGTATAAGGGTTGTGCATATGGAAGTGGACGGGATTATGGTCGCTCGAAAGCAGGGATAAGGAAACCGGTATTATATGATGGGGGTAGTTTTTGTTGAGAATGAGGTCTATGGTAGAAGGGGTAGATTTATTATATGGAAAATGGGTGGGAGTGTCTGGCGCAATGACTGCAATATTGTTATTTTCCGTGAATTCATGTACTGTGTTACCGTTACTATTGTTCGTGCCGTTGTTCCAGCTGACGTGTCTAGCGTTTAGGTCGCCGGCCAGAACAACAACATTGTGACTGAAAAGGCGTAGTAGATCTGCATTCGTAATCTTATTATTTGGAGAATTATAAACCCCCCCTAAGATTGTGTTATCCTGTATTTGGATATAGATACTATCTATAGGACCTTGTATATCTGTGAGACGACGATATGGAATGTTTTTCTTTATAAACATAGCCACACCGCCGCCCCTATTATACGTCCTATCATTTCTTAACACGTCATAATTTTGTATTTTAATTTTATCATTAATATTTAATTTCGTCTCCGTGACAATACACACATCAATGTTTTCAGATTTTAAATAAGTACGAAACTCTGCTATTTTGTTTCGCAGTGAATTACTATTCCACAAAGATATTTTAAGCATGAACTTAAAAGGCGCGAGGTGGCGATTGCCACCTCGCGCCTTAACCCACTCGGCTATCGACCAGACGAAATGTGATAAATGTTCATTTTGATCTTTACTAGCAATCAATATATCGTCTAAATAGACAAAAATAAACGGTAAATCTTTAATAATTTTGTTCATAAATCTTTGGAAGATTTCTCCAGCATTTCGGACTCCAAATAGCATTCTAAGGAAATTAAAAAGGTCAACTATTCCTTATTGCTGTTTCATAAATGCTCTCTTTTGCAACTGGGATCTAATGATAGGCACGGACCAGATCGATTTTAGAAAAAATATGGTAGTACCATGTAAATGGGAATTGAAATCATGGATGTGAGGCAACAGATATCGATCAGGGATAGTGACTGTGTTAAGCTGTCGATAGTCGCCACAAGGTCGCCAACCGTCAGATCTTTTCATAGCAACCATTGCAAAGATGAAGAAACTGACGATGACGATGGTTCACAAATTCCCAACTCAACCATCTGTTCGAATTCACTTTTAGCAATATCAAATTAATGTGGTCAAGCCTACGCGGCTGGATTGGACGGGTTGGGACAATGGGATGGGGAAGCTCACTCAGAGTGCAAGAGACGGGGTTGACAGGGCAGGATAGTGGAGAAATCTGGCTGCTGGGACAGGAAACAGCATTCAGCTCCAATTCACGTGGAGCGTCGAAGTTCGAAATCGGGGTCATCAATTGTAACCGCAATCTATGGAGCGTCGGGGTCACCAATTGTAGTTGTTGGAGTACAAAAATTAAAGATAACAGATAGACAATAACTGTTTATTTAATCTATCATATGTCAGTATTATTTTATTGTATTTGATAATTCGATTCTAATTATTATTTTTCTTCTCTTTTTATTCTCCTAGTTACCGAAATCTGAATATAATTTTTAGTTTGCCATCTAGTGGCTGGTACACGTTAGGTAGGGGTGGACGCCACACGGCGTTATGAAAAATGCATACAGTGTGAAGAAGGTTATATTGACAACACAAAAGTTTGAAATATTTTGTTAGATTTTTGTGTTATTGGATCCGTTTGTTGTCCGAATTCCTATTTTCTCCAAGCATTTATTTATGTTATTTATTTATTTTTAAATTAGTGTTGATTGTTGCTTTATTATTTGATGTTGTTCATGTTATTAAATACACTGATTTTTAACTTTTGTTTCATTAGATCGTACGGAATTCTATACAGGTCCAGTCGAAACTTTCTGCGTACCTACTTATTTATACGCTACACTTTGTTTGGAATAAAAAAAACTTTAATTTTAAATTTTTTCTCCATGTTGAACATTATTTACCGAGTTTAAATTGACAATTTTTATTCATTTGACAATTAATGTTACTGGCAACTGAATGTTAAAAAATATATATACAGGATGATCTTTTTTACAGAAATCGGAAAAAAACAAATAAAAAAAGTCCGGCCTTGGAATTAAAAAAAAATTATCATTTCAATCTATCAATAAGTGTATAAAGTGTCTAAAATTTAAACAAAATCCGATCAATAGTAAGGACGTTCTGGAAAAATTAAATTTAGGCCAAAATCAGTTTATCGCCTTGTATCTCAGAAATTAAGAGCGACAAGAAAATTTTTATGAGCGTTCCTGAATATCCAAATGGTCCTCTACCGCCCCTGCAAGTATGTACAGTTTCTCACGAAGCACTCTGTATATATATATAACAAGTAATAAAATAGGAAAAAGTAATTAGACTAAATAAATTCACAATCATTTAAAAGCTGTAGTAATGGAAAACCCTGCATCGGAATCACTTTTAAAGGAGGATATTGCTTATGAAACTAGAACTACATATAAAAATTAATCACGTAAATATCTCGTCATATTTTATATTACGAAAATTGTGTTCAGCTTTTTAGCAAAGTAGTAATATTAATATTTTCATATTTTTCTTTGTCTCATTATCTGGAAGAAGCATTGTAATTTCTGTTGTGCTTCGTTGGTTCAATTATGTTGATAGAAACAAAGAATTTACTTTGGGCTTAGAAATTGCATTTCCCAAAAGAGTCCTAATGACTCATGAATTTTTATCACTTGTTGCCTTATGTGATAATATCTTCAACAATAAAACATGACCCAGCAGTTTCCACGGCAACCGTGATCTTTAATTAATCTTCTCCTTTAATAATGACATTTCATTTGTTTTAATGCGACTACATCAACATACCTCTGGAACATTAAAAATTATAACATTACGAATGAAGCCCTAAAGACGCTATGCAGAGTCTGGGTAGTTTCTTTAGGAATTTCAGAATAACGGAGACGGTTTTATTTAACAAAAACCCTAGCCACTCGTCTACTAAATTAAAATCACACAGCAACTGGAAAACTGAAATTAGAAAAGAAATTAGCGTGTGAAATATAAACTTTGTCCCTTGACACAAATATATGGTAACTGAAAAATTTTTCCTTCGTGATTATATTTTATGCTGTAAAAATTCAAGGTATAAAGAATATTTTTTGAATGGGCAGTTAAATAATTGAAGTGATTTCAGTAATGGGTACTTTGCCCTGTGGAACTGCTAATCATTATCCTCTCGGAAACTAAGAATAAAAGGAAATGGAATTGAAAATATGAAATACTATACATGTGTACAGAGGCGTAAATTAAAGTGAAAGTGGAAAGGATGGCATCTTAATAATCATGCATAAACGCCTCAAAAAATTTATTTTAAATTTATAACCTGGGAACCACTGAGTGAAAGAATGACGATCCAAGCAAGGTGAAGATATTTGATGATCCTTGGTGTATACGCTCCCAACAATGATGCCATAGCACGAGTAAAAGGCACTCTAAGAAGTACTATAGACCGAATTCCTAATAACCACGAGATTCTGTTTGGTAGGGACTTAAATGGGAGGGTAGGAAAACAAAGGAACAGTAAAATAGTAGGAAAGTACGGAGAAGATACTCTCAGTGACAATGGACAAAGATTCATGAATATTTGTAATCAGTACGACTTGATGATAACAAGTACTTTTTTCTCGCATAAAGGTATCCATAAGTACACATGGTACCAACATACTAGAGGTCTTTCATCGACTACTTTATAGCCCGTCAACAAGCTGATATAAAGATACTGGTCGAATCAAGTGTATAAATTTTTCACTCATAGGTCAAGATGACAGCAACAAGTGAAAACATCATTGATACTACCAAATATAATCTAGATAGTTTGGAACACGAAATCACAAGGTACCTATTCTGCAAGAGACTAGAACAAAAATTAACCCAAGGCGAACAAGAGAAATAGAATACGAGCACATTAAATCATGTATTTTAGAGGCTGATTATGTGTCCTCAGGCATCTATCAAGGAAAAAGGAACCTTACTGGTGGGATAAAGAGACAGAACAACAAGTAAAGGAAAAGAAACAGTTATATTTAAATTTTATTCGAACGAGTGAGTCAAAAGAGGAATATAGAAGAGTGGACGGAGAGTTAGGCAAGAAGTAGTAAAGAAAAAGCATGCTTTCTGGGTTAAAAAGTGCAACCACATTGATCAACACATAGGTGGATCTCGAAGTTCGGAAACTTAGAAAGCTATTAAATCAACATGAACATCTAGCAAACAAGGTACCTTATTACTAAATGCTGTAGCCTATAAGGATTGGATATTAAACTTTAAATTTATTTTCGAAGAAAGACGGCCGAAGTTCATGGAAGATAAACATCAACACGAACAAAATGTGACTCATATTCATCTTAAACTGACCAAATAAAGAAAGCGATAGCCTCAACGAAGTTAAGGAAATCTCCAGGACCAGGAGGAATAAACCTTGAATTCATAAAGTATGAACCCGAAAAATTTATCGAAATGCTAGGAATTCTATATGAAAGATGCATTAACGGAGAGGAGACCCCGATCGAGTGGAGAACTTCATATGTATCAGCTATTCACAAAAAAGTTCTTGAAGATAACCCAAAAATTATCGCGGTAGCAACCATAGGAAGGACATATTCGAGGATCACAAGAAACCTGATCGAAGAACCGGAAGAACAAACTAGATTTCGAGTTGGCAGATCAACCGTGGACAATTTGTTCACACTTAAAAAAACAATAAGATCATCACTGAGGCAAGCTACACAGCGATACTATAAAGACAACAATGCTAGAATAAAAATCGGAAATACACTTACAGAACCCTTTACGACAACGAAGAGGTTGAGGCAAGGCTGTTACTTATACTTATATACTTAAATTAATTGTGATCAAGGCTAGTGACTGTACCATTCCTAAGTTCGAGTCTCAGCTGCGGCAGATGGCAATGTCGCAGGGAATGGTCGTTGTATAATTGTCTAAGTGTATGTGTCCTCGTTGGATGGTGCTGTACTCCGGTAGGACGTTAATCTAAATGAGACTATTAAAAAAACTTAGATAATTATGTTTTTTTTATACATTTATTTAACGTCGGCCTATTTCCGCTACTGAGGCCTAACACCGACACCTGTAAACGAGCTAACCCCAACCAGGAATTTTGCCGAACTTCTAGAAAAGTAGGGACCTTTTACTTGCCTAACATTTAATAGACAAGGGACCGACGGCTTTACATCCCCTCCGAAAGATGGTATATCCCCTATACAACCCTCGCCTAAGGTTGTATAGCTTCCGCGCATACACTGATATACAAGCCATTGGAAGATGTGTGAGGCAAGGACGCGGTCTTCGTTGGAACGGTTATCCATCTAACTACTAACCGCGCCTTACGTTGCTTTACATCGCATATCGAAATATGTACATAGTAAAGACGCATCCACGCTCGCCCCTAATAATTATGTAAAAATTCGCAAACAATGATATATTAAACTGCAATTTTATTAATATTCTTTGTGCATAAATTATTATTAGTGAGAAAAATTGATTTACATATTTACTTCACGAAAATAGGAATAGGAAATTACGAACACATTAACATTGTAATTTAATAATAAAAACGAAGAACGTGGTAAGAAACATCACCGATTTAAAAATGGTAGCGGAGCAGGTGCAGGATGCCATCACCTTATTGTATAACGAGGACTGCCCCAAAAGGATCTCCAAAGCCCAACATACGCCTTAAGAAGAAAAGGTGGAGAATACAGAAATATTGAAGGAAATTATTAGTGAACCCTTAGACTACATTTATCAAAATATCACCGGACGGAGAACTACCAAATGCAGATTTGGAACCTTCAACGTAGCTATCAAGAGGGATAAAAAGTGGCAAAACGATGATAACTAAACAAAATGGGCTATAAACACACTGCAACCATATACTACCCACTAGAAGCAGACGACATTTGTCCGCTGGTGATGTATGATATTCAAGAGTAGTTTGGCATTAGGATACATACCAGAAGTCTGGAAATCATTTGGAGTAAACCATATACATAAATCTGGTAAAATTAAAGGGGTAATTGTAAATATCCTGACTAATGAATCTGATGTCATTTTGTACTGAGCATTCTGGAAAACTACTAAATATGATTAGGGTCAATGTAATGATGGATAGGCTGCTAGATCAAGGCCAATATGACTACAGAGAAGAAATGTTAACAGAAGAAGCTAGTATGCTTTTAAGAACAAGGACAGCGTTTTGGGCCTTTTTGACCATTGAAGAAGCGTTTGATAATATGTCCATCAAAAAAGAAAAGAATCGATTAAACTATCTGCAGATAGATAGGCTGTCTGCTCAGAGAAAAATTGGCACAGGAGCAGAAGCTTGGTTAAATTTAGTTGATGGGGATGGAAGATATTTTAATGTATGCGAAATTAATGTACGAGCAAGATACATATTTAATTATTTTATTTTATAAATTTTCTCTTCGTTTTTCTATATTTTCAAGGTACGCATATGTGGACTATTCTATAGTGTCTTTAAATGAGGATCAAAACACCCCAACAATAATAATAGTTTTTCAATGAATATAAAATAATGAAACACGTAATTAATAAGATCTTTAATTATCATTTCACCTTTCAAAAATTGTTACCTCGCAGAGAAATAGTATTTAATATGAAGGTGGCTATTTCACGTATTGTACTTGATTTGTCTAGATTAAGATTAATTGACAGAAAAATAACCTAATTGCTGTTTATATTTATTAAAATTTTAGATTTATCTTGTTTCCCATTTATATTACTAAAAATTCAGGGAATTTTGTTTTTACTTGTCATGTAAAGAATGATTGATGAAACGTGTATTATATTTACTTGTTGCTATAGATTGTATACTTAAAGGCTTTAACAGTGGTTGTGAAAAGAAATATAAACCAGATAGCGGTGGATGCAACAGCTTTTAAACTTCATTGAATTCAGCCCATATATTCTCTCTGCAAATTTATTACCCCTATTTCTATGCATACATGTTATATTTTCGTTTTATACTGAAGCATGTATATTCACATGTATATATAATACGGCCTCTAAATATATTGCAATTTTAATTTGTTTGATAGGGAATTAATTAATGGATATATTTGTATAAAAGTTTTGCTTAGATTCCAATTGTATGAACTTTCTTATTTCTAGGTAACTTTCAGATATTTAATTAATTTCTTACTTTACGTAAAATTACCAATTATTTTCATATAAAAGGTTTCTTAAAGTAATTTCTTTAAATTGCAATTAGATAATTCATATTTTAAGAAATATAGATAAATATTATTAACATTTCACGGTATTTTTGTTTATTTCATGTCATTAATTAATTTTAGGTGGAGAATTAATCAATGATATATTTCAAGTCACGACAGGGGCAACACATAAAAATTGGATGATATATTTTCTTATATTTTTTGTTATGACTTTTACACAACGCGCAACGGCTTGATGTATGTTTCTGTGGCTTATGAAGTTGGCTTTTTTTTTGCTGCATAGCATGTCATGCAGTGTCAGGCAATCTGTTGGAATTGAATATTAGGCTGACCCCCAACAAATCCATAAATAATCAAACATGATCCATTTTGGTAGAAAATCAGAAATGGTGACGCTGGTTCAGTGGCTCAATGCTTACGTGCTAGGCTTGCAACCAATGAGTCCCGGGTTCGAATCCTGGCTACGGTATGGATATTTAGTGGCATTTTTCATGTGTAACCGAGTTGGTGGCAATGGACTAGACAACCTGCTGTACCACTCCTGAGTTCGAGGCTCAGCTGCAGCAGATGGCAATGTCGTAGGGAATGGTCATTGTATAATTGTCTATGTGTATGTGTCCTGGTTGAGTGGTGGAATAGTTAGGTGCTAAACTCCGCCAGGACATTAATCTAAAATAAGGTGATAAAATAAAAAAATAAGTAATCCACAAAAAAATATTTTTTTTTTCGTATTGTTGGTGCATACACCATATTTGGCGGAAAAATAATGCTTAATATATATATTTTATGAAACTACAATAAAACCGGAACATCCACAAATAATGATATGAGTCATTCCATGAAAAATGTGACATGAATAGAGAAGATAAGTAGATGCTCTACTCTAACAGTATTGTTAAGAATATCCTATTTATACTTGGTGTTACCTCCTTTCCCTTGTTATTTATTTTTGAGAAATAATTGAGGTAACATATGCGGACGACTAGCTGGTTTAAGTCGGAGCAGAGAGCTATGGGTCCAGAGTATTCGTAAGAGTGGAGAAACTTACGCTTTTTTACATGTACGGCATAAATGACAGATTTCTGTTTATTTCGAGAAAAGGAGACAAAGAAAAATTGATGTTAAATTGGGCACCATCTATAGTGAAAATAAGTAGAATTGTCACTTTTTCTCGAATAACCAGTCTGTCATAGATCAGACTGAAATTGTTGGTAAGAGAAATAAAAAGATTGTTTAAAATGAATGTTAAAATATATTACATGAATAATAGACAAAGCGGTTTATAAAGACTAATTGAAATTTAAAAAATATATGTATATATAACAAATTTATACCAGGATCCTAGATTGACTATTGTCGAGGCGACTGGTTCTGGAACAGCAAACCAGGCCCACAATTGTCTCTCGTTGCGAGAATAGGTTCTAAAGTTTCCTTGGCAATTTACGTCTCTTAATGAAATGGAGTGAAATTTGTAGGAAAATTAACCAACTATGTGGTTTGTTAAAAGTTAACGAAATTTTATCTATATGAAAGATATGCTGTGCAAAAGCTATGCAGGAATGAAGACGCTATGCAGAAACGTATACAGAAATGTATAAGTATATATGTGCATAAACATATAAGTACATAAGTTCATATAAATATATAGAAATATATAAGCATATAAAAGCATATATATGCATATAAGAATATAAGTATATAAATATCTAAGAATATAGATATCTAAGAATTTAAGTATATAAATATATACAAAAGCTAATTCCATAAAAACTATAAATTGCCAAAAAAATTGAAAAAGGAGATAAAAATATTTTTTGAAACCATGTGGTACATATAGTATTTTAACTACTTATTAAATGAAAATGAATTGACCTTGAATTTAAATTTATTTTAAAAATAATTGAAATTACATCAAAGACAAAAATTGAAGATTACTTAAATTTTAAATGAGTAATAAATGAAATTACCTATATGTTGTTGTTAACGCGGATATAAAAAATATAATATCAATTACTGAAGTCCACAGTTAAAATTTATATACGTTCGAATCAGTGCAAAGGCTGCAAGCAAATGATTTCCTGGTGAGTTTTACTGATAAGGTAAACTTTTTTGTCCTACTTACTGGAAAATAATGCTACAAAATAAACATGAGAAATCTAATTCCCTAATTAAATTGAAAGCTATAAAATAGAAAAATAGTACAAGTATGGCCATCTGTCAATGGTTGAGTTAAGCGCAACAACTTGCAGGTCGCAATTCTACAATTTCCTTTACTCACAACTAAAATAGTGGCATATGATCGATAAAAGGAATCTGTAATAAATGTTTTTATTACTTGCATACCACAGTTGATTTGCCTTTTCCTCCGTTTGTAATTTCTATTTTATACATAACCAACAATATGAACAGCTGTAAATAAATATTAAAACGTATTGTGATAACTCAGTAAATATATTACATCTTATAGGATATACTATATATAGTAAGGAGAAAAGGTAAGGAAAATAACCGTATGTACTTACATAGTAAACAAAAATATAAAAATTGAAACATAGGTATCTGATGTAAATAAATGTTTTTAGACAATTGTTTCCTGGGATGCTATATAAAACGGAAATACCTAATAGTTTAGGAAAACATGACTGAATTCCTAAGATATAAAAGTAAGTACATAAAACAGTGCGAAATGGTTTAGCAGTTATACAAGTAAAATTCTGTTAGTTGAAAACAGTTTCTCTTACAAAAACTGAATCGAAATGATACACAGATTGTGCCAAACATAACCAAAATACTAGTTTTTATATAAAACTGTTAAATGGACATAGGCCATGTAACATTGGAAGTATGTTGGAAACAATTCAATATGTTGCAAGCTTGGGCATGTACCACATCTTTATTTCTACTACGTTAAACGTTAACCCGACTTGTAAATGTTTTAACTGATGTGCGTTAATCGGTGGTTTACTTTATCTAATAGCTTAACTGATCAATTACATCAGTCATATTTCTCAATAATTCCTACTTCCTATCTAAACGGTACGGGTCTCAAAACAGTACTTTGGGGAACTCCAATAGTAACTTCAACTTTCTTGGGTATTGAGTATCATTATTGTCAAGTATTACTCGAAGCAAGTTATTTTCTAGTTAGATATGACTCTAGCTATTGCAAAGCGTTACCTCTTATAGCGTTCTCCTCTAATTCAACAAGGAAAATATCATATTGTCTGAAAGTTATTTGTGGCATTCTACGAATATTCTTTCCTATTATTTGGGTTTTCTACCACATGTACTATTATCCTCTTCAAAACAAATCACCGAATCTACAAAATAATAGAATTATTGGAAAAAAAGCCTCTGCGCCCGTGACGTTTACGCCAAAGGAAAAGTCAGAGGTTATGTTTTGCAAATAATATAAATCGGAATAAACACAAAAAAATAATGTATGTTGCTGACGTTTCGGAAAGTAATCTCTTTCCGTTTTCAAAGCTATTTTTTGAAGAACTCTTATTTTGCTGTGTATGTCAAATACACAGCTTTAAGATTCTGTTTATGTTATTTCCATATATACTTACTACTTACACAGAGCATAGAACTGATGATATTTTTTAGATAATGTTGAGTTTGTTAAGTTCTTCTTTTAACATTGGTAGCCAGGTTGTACAAATATCTACAGAACAATTCGATACGCACTTATCTCCATTTAATAAGATTATTGCTGATTCTTTAATTTTTCTTTTTTTGGTATCTGTTTCTTTTGTTAAAATTTTTGCCGAGTCCCAGTTTATTCTATATCCGTTTTCCCAAGCATGTTCACAAATCTTTGATTTCTGAATTTCATTCTTTCTAATGTAATTCTTGTGCTCATCCAACCTCACACTGAAAGGTCTGGATGACTCACCCACATAACATTTATCACATTCGCACGGGATATTGTAAATACAGTTTTTTGAATTCTGCTCCCTGTTTATCGGTTTTGTTTTTGTTAAAATAGATCTTAAAGTGTTCCCCGTTTGAAATATCGTCCTAACATCAAATTTGTTACCTATACGGCGTAGCTTTTCCGATAGTCCGTATACATAAGGAATTATTGCTGTATAATGACGTTCAGGTTTTTGTCGTACCTGATTGTCCCTATTTTCAACATTTATGAAAACTCTATCAACAAAGGCTTTAGGATATTGATTTTGTACTAGAACCTCTTTGATAAATTTTTTCTCGTTATTTAATATTTCATTATGAGATGAAATTATTTTGGCCCTATCGTATAAACATTTTACGACACCCCTTTTAACATTTATTGACTGATTTCAGTTAAAATTTAGATATCTATTAGTATGTGTTGGTTTTCTATAAACGCTTGTTTCAATTGTATTATTTATCTTTCTAATTAAAACATCTAAACACGGTAGTTCATTCCTACTTTCTACTTCTAATGTGAATTTAATAGACGGTTCCTTACTATTTATATTTTCTAAAAAACTATCTAGTAAATCAACACCATGAGGCCAAATTGCAAAGATGTCGTCAACATATCTCCACCAGACAACCGGTTTGTTTATACAATTTTGAACATGTGTGTTCTCAAAGTTCTCCATAAATATGTTGCTTAAAATTGGTGATAATGCAGACCCCATAGCCATACCAAAATCCTGCTGATAGAACTCATTGTCCAATTGAAAATAGGTTGTTTTTATACACAGTGTTAAGAGTTCCATTATGCTATTTACACTTAATTTAGTTCTAGTTTCCAAATTATTATCATTTAGCAACCTGTCTTTAACTATTTTTAATGTTTCATCTACCGGAACATTGGTAAAGAGGCTAACTACATCAAAACTAACCATCAGGTGTGATTCATGAATATCGGTTTCATAAATTTTTTCTATGAAATGTTTACTATTTTTAATATATGAATCGGTATTTCCAGATAATAGATCAATAATTTTAAGTAAAAATTTTGCCAAATTATGACATGGTGAATTAATGGAACAAACAATTGGTCTTAAAGGAATATTTTGTTTATGTGTCTTTGGTAAGCCATAAAAATGAGGAGGCTTACTATGATGTGGTATAAGTTTCCTTCGTTCAAAATCATTAAATTCATGTTTGTATTTAAACAAAGTTCTGTAAATTTTGCTCTCTATTGATTTTGTTGGATCTTTGTTTAGTTTTGAGTAGGGTCCCTCATTTACAAGAGTCATGATTTTTGTGTTTTATATATATCTTTATCTATAATGACTGTGGCATTACCTTTGTCTGCTGGCAATATTTTTATACTTTCATCGCGTTTTAAAGAATTTATCGATAACTTTTCTTCTGGATTTCTAATGTAATTCTTGTGCTCATCCAACCTCACACTGAAAGGTCTGGATGACTCACCCACATAACATTTATCACATTCGCACGGGATATTGTAAATACAGTTTTTTGAATTCTGCTCCCTGTTTATCGGTTTTATCGAAAATATCATGATTTATAGTATCAAATCGAAAAAGATTGTACTGGGTTTTAATTAATTTTCGAAACCATTGACAATAGTATAGCTCCTTGTATTGACTTTCGTGAAAGAGAGGTAAATAACGGCCATCGGACTAGCAACCCGCAATTAAAAATATATTACAAAAATAAATATGTAGTAAAATACCAAAATTCTACTATTTCCTATAAAAGGAACTAAATCATCGCCACCCATCAAGGTGCACAATGTACATTTCCAAGACGATTGAAAATAATGCTCTAAAACTTGCGATATACATCTTCAATCGGAAAATACAAACAAAAAATTGTTATATGCACATTACAATAAATTTTTATATCAAAAGTCGCAATTGTTAGATTAAATTTCTTATTATTATTATATTATCCTACACTTTTGTAACATTATTAGTCTGGCAACACTAACAATTAGTGATCTAGTAAGTGTGTCAAAGCGATGCCAGAGGTCAGCCTATAAAAGCGGCACTTTTGAAATGGTAAATTGAATATTGAATTAATACTGATGAATTCATATTATATTATGTATAGTTTTGATTATCTATATAGGCGAGTTTATTTTGGATAGGTTTACAATATCCAAATATATTTAAAAATGATTTTTTTCTCGGAAACTATACCGATTAAAAGTAAACGAGTTAATAACATTTTACTTTTTTTTTTCTCCAAAATCCAAAAATACGTACTGAGGACATCAATCCTCCTTTCTCCCATATTAGTCCTGATTTAATAATGTCCTTAGGATGTCCAAATTGGGTCCAGGACATTCGAACAAATATTAGACCAAAGGTGGACCTCCTATCTGGAACCTGAATAGAATAATCATCAATGTTTAATATTTACCTATGTGTTTAGCTTATCTGACAGATATACTCCAGTGATAAGTTTTTAAATTTACTCTTTTATATCTATTTGTTTGGTTAGGCAATTAAGCATGTTCTATAAATATACTATATTATTATACATGCGAAAATTAAATAAATTTATCACATATTTTGCCGAATACGACTCTGTCCAATGGAAAACAAAATTTTAAATTAAATAAATTTAAATACGCATATCCGATGTTACAAGGTCACCTAAATTGAAACACAAAAATAAAAGGTGCCGCCGTTAATAGACTTAAAACATTAAAAGTGAGAAGTCTTTTCAATTAAGTATGGTATTCATGGAAATATTTTTGTAGCGAACTTTAAGTGATGAAATTACTGTTGGTATTAATATGACAGTTACTACGACATTAAACGCATAAAAGAAAATTTCAATAATCAATTGAACTGTTCGGTTGTACATCTCACAATTGTCAATATCATGAGCACGAAGTGGGATATTAGAGCATGTAGAGAACTGCGAGGATGATATTTAATGGAATTAATATTTCGCCGATTGTTTTCGACTTGAATTGCTTTTAGAATGGAAATGAATAGTTCTCAAGTAATATACGTTGTGGTGCTTATAATTAAAATACTTCAAAAGTTTCTGCGAAGACTTATATAACTGGTTTTAATAGGATGTTGTCGAAGGTCGAATTAATAGGGTAGCAGGGTGAAATTTTATTTAATGACTTAGAAAAAAAACGCCTATTTAAGAAAAATACATTTTCTATTGGAAACAATTGAGATCTATTGACATGTGTATATCTAAGATGTTCCTCCTGTACATATCAACATTGCCTTAGTGAAAGTTTCATCAAAACAGTTTAGTAGGTAGATTTCTAATCTACCTGTTGCAGAGTGCATCATGTCACGATTTCGAGAAAATTTCACTATAGTTTCTTCAAGTATGGTCCTCAGATCCCAAAAATAGCCTCCATTCAAAAGTTTATATATGCTATATAACGAAATTTGTAAACACTCTAGGGGGAGCATTTCTCAAGGGATCAAAACGAATTTTGGCAGTCATATACTTTGGATTGATGTCTCGGTTAAGTTCGAAGATGGGCCAAATCGCCTTTTTCGTTTCAAAATGGCGGCGATTCAAAATTATTAAAAAATCGTCAAAATTTTATTTCGAATCAAATATATACATGTGACACATCATTGGCCAGTGCTCATATAGCCCTACAACATTTGACTAAAACATTTTTTGTTAAAATACATAGGAAAAATGGAAAAAAAGAAAAGCGCGATTTATTTATATTTTGAAGATTATCTGTGCTAACAATTCATAAATCTATGACAATAAATTGAAGTTGGCAGCTCTAATAAAGATATACTTAATTACTTACTTAATCACTGATTTACTAAAATAATAGAGACCTAAATCAGTGCAAAACAATATAGGACGAAATCTATCTCTCCGACTGGCCCCTACCATTGGGTTTTTTTATCGTACAATAGTCGTCGAGAAAATGGCGGAGGAGCTGGTGTTTTCAAAATCCTTTAATTATTCCTCTACTTTGTGGTTATGTTGATATGGCCTATATTATCGTTTCCAGAGACATTTGTCACATTATTGAAAACGTCATTCAAATTAAACTGGTAGTTTTTCTAACATGAGACAACATTTACATATTTTTGAACATGCGATGCTAAAACTATGGATAAATGTTGTCAGTTGTTCTTTATACAAATAAGTGGACCCAGTTATGTAATAGGGAATCAAACCACATATGGGGGAAAATGAGTTAATTTATTTCTAAAGTAACCTATATAACCAAGAAATGGCCTGCCAAGTTTTAGCAAAAAATATCCATCAGTTTGGCTGCAATTCCATTTTTAGTCTAAATTCCACAACATTTTCGAAAATGTCCCCAATTTGCCCAAATGGTCGAATGAATTTTTTTTTTACAGAATGAAGGTATTCTATGTACTTTCACGTGATGTAACTAAAAAATAACTTTTATGTAATTTAACCGATTTTTTGTCAGTATACGTGTAAATATTCATTATTAAAATTTCAATACTAATAATAAAAAGCGATTGACAGGTTTTTAATGTTTAGATTAAAAAACTCTGAAAGGTAAGGTATAATCTTTTTTTTCGAAAATTCGGTTATTATTAAACTTTTTACGTATCTTGATTATTACTTAATTTTATTCATGTTTTCTTTTTCTAGTTGTTGTGCTGCTACAAGAAATGCCTACTTCCGAATCGGTAATTGGAGTTTGGAATATATCTTCACCCCCTTCATCGCTAAAATCGTATGCATCTGAGATAGTCTCTGAAGTACCAAAAATTGACAGGAAAAAGGGAAGAAAAACAAAAAGAAAAAATACAGCTGCCATAAATCCAGAAAAACGACAGTTCACCAGACAGTTCTTTAATAATAAAGAAATAGTTTGTAGAGATATGTTCGTTAAAATTCTGCATATATCAATAATGCGTATTAATACAGCACTACGTAAAGTTAGAACATTGCCCAGATTGCTGGTGGTCACAACAAAATCAATAATGAGCGAAAAAACGCGGTTATCAGTCACATTAATAAATTTCCCAAATATGAATCTCACTATTGTAGAGCAAGGAAGGACAAGCAGGAATATTTAGCGGAAAGAACTACTCTTACGCTCATGTACAAACTTTACAAAGAAGAAAATACAAGTCCAGTCAGTTTCGCCTCATATAAGAAAATATTTTTGAACGAATTTAATTTAAAAGTAAAAAAGCCGAAGAAAGATACTTTTGACGTAAAAATTAAAAATTGACCTGCTGGAAAAGAGGAAGATAGAATCAGTTTGGAATATAGCATGCATTTGGAGGAGGCAGATAAAGCCCGAAATAAGATGAATAGTGATATTAAAAAAGCAACAGAAAATAATGGAATAGAATCGTTGACGTTTGATATGCAAAAAACACTCTCGTTACCTGACTAAGTACAAACATTATATTTTATAAGAGGCAGTAAAGGCTTTACAACTGCAGGATATATGCAGGAAAAGGAATAACGTCAACTTTTAACTTGTGGCTTGCAGGAAAAGTAAGTCGTGGTGCGAAGTGTGTTCTTATTTACGGCTCTATATTGCAAACAACATCGCAAAAACAGTTAAGAAACTTATACTAAGGAGCGACTTCTGTGGGGGACAGAAGAGGAACATTAAGACGGTTCTCATGTTAATATTTTAAATACTCCCTTGAAGAGTCCACACACCTCAAAAGTATAGAGCTGCGCTTTTTAGTATCAAGGCACAGTTTCTTGCCAAATGATTTTACAACAAGGAACCAACTGTTTTCTCTCTTAACAAAAATTATTGTTTACTTGGGACACTTTCTTTGTTATACTTATATGAAATTAAAATGTTTAAAAATTAACACCATTTTTTTCTTTTAAAAGTGCCATTATTTATATTAAAGGTAAATAACTGTTTTTATTTATTTATTTATTTATTTATTTATTTACATACACTGCTCAACAGATAAACCTATTTAGAGAGCAGGACAAATACACAAATTTAGCATTACATAGCAATATGGTACAGGTACGAAACAAACAAAAAAAATACATATAGAGAAAAAATACAAAAAAATACACAATACAAAATACAAAAAAGTACAAAATGAAATTACCAACCAAGGAAAAACAAAGGTTCAAGTAGGGTTAAAGAGTTTTTTAATATTGTTGATTGAGCTGTGAAAAATGTCAAACAGTCCACAGTTTTTATCGTAATTGTTACACATAGTATGGAGAGGAGAGAATTTTAAAACATTAGAATGTGGGATGTCGAGGTAAAAAGTTTGTGAAATTCTGGAATTCAAATTCGGAACACGGAAATTTAATTGACTTAAAATGTCTTGACAGTGTATATTGCTGTGAACAATATTGTACAAAAATACAAGAGAAAATTATTCGCGTCTGGTAACCAAGGAAATTATAGAAAATCTAGCTAGGAGTTCTTGCTGCGGGAAGCCAACCTCCGGGTATACTCTATCCGACTTAAACCAGAGCAATTTTACAAATCGTCTCTGCACACTCTCCAAGGCGTCAATGTGAATATTGTAATGGAGATTCCAGACGAGAGATGCATATTCTAGTTTGGACCGGACAAAAGCAAAATAGCGGATCTTTAGTGCACAAATATTTGAGAGATCTCTGCTCATTCTGATTATAAAGCCCAGAGTTTTAAAAGATTTGGCTACAACATTGTTTACATGCGGTACAAATGTGAGCTCTTTATCGAAGATTACGCCAAGGTCTACAAGGGTATCACGTCTCTGAAGCACTGCGCCATCTACATTATAGTCGAAAATAACCGGCCTTGCACTAGTTGTGTAGGTCATAACAGTACATTTTGACACGTTGTTTCGAGTACACCAGTTGCATATGCGTGCTAGGCTATCCTGCAGTGTGACGCAGTCCTCCAGAGATGAGACTGTATTAAATATTTTAAGATCGTCAGCGTACAATAAACAGGATACTTGAATACAATTCACGATATCATTTACGAAGATGTAGAATAACAGGGGTTCAAGAATTGATCCCTGCGGAATACCAGATGTCGCACCGTATTCGACAGACCGAAACCCACCATAAGCAATATATTGCTTCCTGTTTGATAGGTAGTGAGTGAAAAAATGAAATGAGTTGAAAAGATAATCCAAAATCAGACAATTTATTTAGCAATATAGTGTGATCCAGTCGAATGCCTTAGAGAAGTCAGTGTATATTACGTCCGTTTGCTTACGCTGGTCAATAGCTTCTGAGATATACTGGGTGATACAAGTTAAATTAGAGGTGGTGGAGCGCCCTTTCATAAAGCCATGTTGATACACCGATAATTGGGCACTAACACTGAAGTAAATAATATCATGTAGTAAGATTTCAAGAGTTTTACTAAAATTGCACAGGATAGATATAGGTCTAAAATTGGAGATGTCATTTATATCGCCTTTTTTGAAAACTGGACACACTTTTGAATTTTCTATTTTACACAAAAACATGCATTTGTTAGTTGTTTCCCTATTGCATAACGAGGTCTAATTGAATAGTGTCACTATGGCATATAATTAATAATAATAAATGATGAGTTTCAAACTAATAGGTGTCTGTTGTAAATGTCTTAAAATACTAGTCTAGTCTAGTTTATTAAATATATTAAAATAAACACCGTTAACATTGCGTCAGTAGTCAAGTGCAATCTGATAGCCCCATTAAAATATGTTAAGCGGCTGTAGATTGAAACTATTAATACAGACAACTATATATTTAATTTTATCTTCTTCACTAAATCATATTACTGTATTATGGAATAGCTTAGAAAATGGCAGTTTACTAAATATATAATTTACAATTGCTGTTACTGATTATGACATGAATTTAGTATTAAAATTTTTCATAAAATATGGATGCTGAAAAAATGAATAAATAATTAATATTTGGAAATGAAATAAATAAATAATTATTTTTATTGATGCAACAATTAAACTAAATTTAGTTAACTGTGTATGTGTTATACAGAATTGCACAGGCTGAAAATGATTTCTAAAGCAACATATTTTATCCGAGTGTAAACAATAAATCTGTATTTATAAAAATATAAATCAGGTAACATCTCGCTGTGTGATATTTTAACGTTACGGTACGTGTCATACATTTATTCACAAGAGGGCGGTAGGTCATCTCATATACCATAACTACATAATTTATTTGTCGCGACACAAAAAATATGGATGTTTTCTGCCTGAATGATATTTACTGCACTGGAAAACATAGGTAAACTAGATTTATAAAAAATGATGACAGTCCCAGCATAATATTTCTAAACTTTTGCGACATTATGAATGCCAGCTTTTAAACTTTTTGTTTACCAAAGAATTTTTAAATTTATGGATCGATAAATTATTCGTAATTAAAAAATGTGAGTTAAATTCGTGTTTATTTAAACTCATTTGTACAAAAATTTTTACAATTCATAGTTGTTGCATTATATCTGTGACTTGGAAAATTTTACAATTATTAAAGAGTAAATTATGCTAGTAAAAACTACAAATCAATTCAATCAACAGCATTATGTATTTATGTAGGTAGGTACGCAGGTACACTGCATATTAACATAAACAAAATTTTTCCATATTACAACTAAATCAAGAAAAAATCACTTCCGGTATGGACAAAAATTGCCACAACTTTTTTATGTTTTTGTTTAATTAATTTTTTGTTGTATATTTAAGTCACTTTCCTTATAAAGCTGTAATTTCACTTTCCAACATTTCTCAAATTTAAAATCGGATAAAAAATAACCTTGGAAATGGCATTTATTTGCTATTTCTAGTTGGCTTTAGAATTCAGGAACAAATTTAAACAATTTCGAAATAGACTTTCAATTTGAATAAAAGGGTGTTTCTCAACAAATTAAATGTGAAATTAGCCTATTTTGTTCATTTGCTTGGATTTAGAAATGCTTTTCCCATTTTTACATTTTATAGAAATTCAATTTGTCATAACTACAATTTGTCAAATAGTACCCTGTATGTTTTGTTTTTTTATCAGTTAGAATGGTAAATTTGCTTTAAACTGAACATAATATTTTTAGTCGCAAACTCCTCTATAAAATCCTTATTTTACTATAAGGAACGTAACCAGACTGCAACCAACAGCTACTCTCCGGGCTATGTGCCCCGCCGAGCGCTGAATTACAAGTTACAAGCCTGGCGCGTTAAGTGTAATAATTGCATATTACCATCAAAACGCTAATGCTTCGATTGCAACAAACACCAGCCGAAAGACTGATCCTACTTAAAGGAGCTCTCTTGCCTGTCATCATACACCACTTGCAGACTGCAGTTTCGAGCTGTTGGCTCTCGTCAGTGCAAGGTATATTTACTTGTAACAAATGTAAACACTACTCAATGAAATTGATTGTTATTGATATATTGGATAATATTGAAATTTATTTTTCGTTTTTAAATAAATGCCTTGATATTCCTAATTGAACGTTTAATTGTACAAGTACAATTACATTATTTAATTGGTTGAAATAAAACGTATTTCCCACATTAAATCGTTCTTTCATAGTGCGCGTTATTTTTTAGCGAAGAAAATGTTATTTAAATTTAATGTGTCCAATCTACTAAAATTCTACATGTTTATGTGATATCGTAATGGAATAATATTACCAGATACATTATATTTTATTAAAAGGCTTATTAACCACTATTAGCAATTTCAATTAAAATGCTTTAATTCAATTTATTTATTGGTTTATGATAATTTTAATAGTTTTGGAACTTTGTGTTACATATCCACTTACACACACACAAATATGTATAATACATATCGATTTTATGTAAAAATACGTTAATTATTAATCAACATTAAAATTATATTACTCTAGCCAGATTTTCACGAAATCAGTAATAAATAATGAATACATCAATTATATATTTATGGATTTTCTTAACTTTTAATAAATATTCCGCTATTGTCCTGAAGGAAATATAAAAGGTCTAAATGACAGCCCCTGATTCTGAAGCTAAATATTTAAAATTAAAAGGAAAACAACCATGTTTTGGAGAATTATTCTCTGTGTGCTCCCAAAACTTAAAACACTTCTATAATCTATTTAGTTTTTATTTGAACTAGGTAGGTTTTGAAAGGTCTGAGTTTTGTTGGTATGGGGAACAATAAATTAGTTTTATTTTCAGGTGTGATATTGAAAAATAGTAGTAGTAGGTAGTAGTTACAATATTGTCATTGATTTATTTAAACATTATTAGCTCAGCGACATGTTGAAATGGTTGTAGTTAATAGTTAATATGACACTTCGTGATGTTAATTTTAAGGCTGTCTATCCTCCTTTTAGGATCTTGCAGGCAACTCATTAATTAAATTTAATACAACTAATCCCAACAATTAAAAACGTCATACAATTGACAGAATTGGAAATGGCTTCCTCAATAAATAAGAAAAAAAATGGTTTCTTATTTTTTGTTCTTTAGCTATTTTGTTGTGTATAATTTGAGGTTTTTCGAAACTACATATAATTATGCATATGAAACAATATTTTCACATGTAATTCAAGAAGTAAAGTAATAAATGTACAGGGTTATTTCCGTTTGTCTACTAAGGGTATATTTCGCTTGAGATCGTCGTGTAGGGAAATTTTAAATAATAATTAAGGTTTTACAGCATAATTAAGTTGTTGCTGGTACACACACAGTATGTTTATACAATCTAGGTATACTACATACCAATGACAATTAATATACAGGGTAGACCATAAATAATAGGCCATAGTTCGGGGCTAGATTCTCTGGGCCAAAATATGGGGACATAACCAAATATGCTTTAGTAAAATGTTGCTGTGAGAAAAGATAAAGGATATCAAAGTTCAAATTATTTTTTCGTTACCTTTTTTGCAATAACTCAACAGCCTGTTGACTAATCTTCGCCAAATTTGCTACATGAACTTTTTTTATTCTATGAAACAATAATTTATGTATTACGTCACGTCAGATCATAGAGGGCGCCGCAGGACGTGTATCTGATGATGAATTTTTTCAATTTTTTTTTGACGAAACGTTGTGGTACTTCTGACCAGAAAGTCTGATGAGGGCGTCATTTCCACGTATAGAAGATACACTTGGTAGAACTTGATAACTCCAACCATTTTCGAGGAAAGTGCCGTTAAACAACAACAAAATGTGTTTATTGAAAAAAGTACAAAACGTAAGGGAAAATAAAATCGTAATAACAGCGTAAACTCTTTTTTACTTTCTTATGAACTAATGGATTATTTTTATGGTATTGAGATAAATACATAAATCAAACGATTGTCTAAAATAAGGGTCTAATTTTATTAAAAGACCAAAAAATAACGTAAAATTTGACTTAATGACATAAAATTTCCCCCCATGTAAAAGCTCCATTGCAGCAACTTAGAGTAAATGTTCGATATGGTCTCCACCTACTCCTATGCCTTTCCTAATTCTATTCATAAAAGATTTTCTTACATTGAAAAATACATTTTCCTGACTTCTAATAAAATTCGCTGCGTTTTGTATTTTGTCCCATAGTTCTTCTCTTGAGTTGATAGTATTTGCATAGATTAAGGACTTCATATGTCCCCACACATAATAATCCAAAGGATTAAAATCAGGACTACTTGGTGAACAAGCAAACTCACTTCCTCGACCGATCAATCTGCGTGGGAAAGTATTATCGAGGTAATTCCTGACTTCAATGAAGAAATGAGGGGGAGCTCCGTCTTACATGAACCACATTCTGTTTCGTATGTCTAGCATGATAGCATATAATATATTAGCAAGAGTATTTTGAAGAAAAAACACATAAGACTGTCCATTTAAATTTGGAGGAAGGACAAATGGTCGAAATAATTGATCGCTGATGCTACCACACCAAACGTTAATCTTAAATTCTTTAACGGCATGAGGATTTTCTACTTCTCTTCTCCAGTTAAAAACGCCTCGGCGAGTAAAAGTTGTTTCGCCGGTAAAAAAGTGTTCTTAACAAAATTTCTATCCCTGTTGTGTTTACTTAGATTGTTTACTTACCCCTGTTGCCGCTGCTAAACGATTCCAGCTGACTAGAGGATCTTCATCCACACGAAGTAAATTTTCTAGTTCTTGACCTGGAGTAATTCGTTTCAGTCGTCCTACACCATTTTTATGGCGAAATGAACCCATTTCTCATAAACGACGAATCAGATCTTTGAAAGTCTTATGGTCTGGGTGTATTCTATTATATTGCAATGAGTATCTCCTCGCTGCAGCATGTCCGCTAAAATTACTGTGTGCGTAAACATATATCATATACCTCATTTCCCTATTTAAAAAAATATCATGTCTAGGCATTGTAAATGAAGAAGTTAAAGAAATTAGCTCGAGGAACACAAGAACAAAATAAAATGATTAAATGGCGTAAATGACAGAACTAAAACGTAACCAAAACACACTTTTCAATAAATACACTTTGTTTCATTAAATTTGAAGGTTATATCCTCATATTTTGGCTCAAAGAATCTACCTCTGAACTATGGCTTAATATTAATTGTCCACCCTGTATATTATAATAGATATTAAATATATATGTTTTTATTATATTTTAAGTACATTGTAATTAGATAGATAGATAGATAGATAGATAGATAGATAGATAGATAGATAGATAGATAGATAGATAGATAGTCTTTATTTTACCACTATATGTTACATGATTAAACATTTGCAGCAAGTCAGAAAATCAGTAGGCAAGCAGCTGCATTACAAAAAAATAATAATTTTTTTTGAGAAATACAATACATATATAAAATAAGGAAAATAACAAGAACATAATACTGTATATAACGCTTACACATTGTTAGACAAGAAAATATAAAAGTTTAATTTATAAACTAGGTACTTATAAAAAGTACAAGCATTCTGCAAGTATGAGCATTAGACAACCGAAAGTGGAGTGACCAAATATGGCGTCCTCAGAAAATCATCAATTGAGTAAAAACAAAACTGAAGAATGAATCGTTTTACATTATTTTTGAAGGACCTAAAGTTTAACTGTCTAATATTGTGGTAAATGGTTATATAGGTTTAAGTTGGGTGAATTTTTTGCACTTAGAGTTAACCTATAGTATGATACTCTAAGAAGTCCAGCAGCACGTGTGTTGTGCTTATGATAGTCCGACTGAATAGAGAGACCGGATGCGTTTCTGTGAATCTCGATAAGAGTGTTGTAGATAAAAAGTGAAGGTAGTGGCATAATTCCCAGTTTAATGAAGATGGGTTGACAATGTTCCCTAAATTTAGCGTTTACAAGAACTCTTATAATTTTCTTTTGTTTTCGAAAAACTTTAGATGCGTTGTGGGAGTTACCCCATAGAACAACTGCGTAGGAAAGTCTAGAATGAAAAAGAGAGAAGTAAGTATTTTTTAATAGGTCGAATTCAAGAACGCTTTTTAGTTTCTTAAAAAGGAAGATTACGCTGGAAAGCCTTTTGTCCAGATGATCAGTATGGGTTACCCAACTAAAGTTATGATCTAGATAGATACCTAGGAGTTTAACGTGCTCGATATACTTCTGTTTGAGGGTATTATCAGTCTCTGAGTTTTCTCCTGATTAAGTGTTAGTTCATTAGAGGTGAACCCATTTTTTGCTTGTAGGTCATTGAGAGAAGATAGTTCCAGTAGATTGTCAATGTTATGATGGGAACACGAGAGAGTGGTGTCATCGGCGAACAGAGTGGATTTGCTGGGCAACATAAATTGAGGAAAGTCGTTCATATAAACTAAAAATAACAGTGGCCTCAATACAGAGCCCTGAGGTACACCATAATTATTGTTTAGAAATCCTGACGTTTCATTGGCTATGATAACACACTGCTGACGGTTAAGGAGGTATGATTTAAAAAGCGAGAGGGGTAACCCTCTAATTCCGTACCATTGTAATTTTTCTATTAACTTATTGTGGGAGACATAGTCAAAGGCCTTGGAGAGATCACACAGAGTAATCGCAGTGTGCTGACCTTCCTCAAGACCACCGACTATATCTCTCACAATCTTTACAACCATATGCGTAGTCGAACGTCCAGAACGGAAACGATATTGGTGAGGACTAAGGAGCGACTTTTGTTCCAAATAACTTGAAAATCTTTCTGTCAAAATAATCTCAAATATCTTTTCAAAAATGGGGAGCATAGATATGGGTGGTAGTTGTCTAACAATGAGTCATCTCCCTTTTCAAAGACTGGTATAATTCAAGCAATTTTAAATATGCCTGGGTAGGCACCATCAGCGATACATCTATTAAATGAAGCAGCTAGCGGAGCGGCGATAATATCTTCCGTATATTTAATTATTTTAGCATTTAGGTCATGTATATCGAGCGAATTTGAATTTTTTAGAGACTTAATAGCTGATTTTACTTGTACAGTTATTGGATGCAAGAAAAAGGATAAGTTAGATGGTTGGTTAGGAGTAAAGTTGGTTCGAAAGTTATGGTTAATGTTAGGTAGTGAATTTATTAGGTTCCCTGCAACAGATACAAAGTGGTTATTAAATGTATCTGGTGGAATACTAAGAGTAACGACATTGTCCTGATAGTTATTTATTTCAGAGTTAATAATTCTTCAACAGTCTCTACCTTTATTGGCGGAGTTTTTGATAAATTGACTGCAAGCCATTTTCTTTGCATTCTTAATATCGTTATTGTAGTCCTTGCGCAGAGCTCTGTAAATAGAGTAATTAGCAGGATTTCTTGTCACGTTGCAAATTAGTTTAACAGAAGATAGGGTATCCCTTTTATTGTATAATGAATCGGAAAACCAATTGATTGGCATCTTTTTATTTAAAATTTTTTTTAACGGAAATATTTTGTTTACCAGAACATTAAATCTGTTTACCAGAAGTTTGGACAAGTGGTTACTATCATAGTTAGTATTATAAAATACATTCCAGTCAGTGTCAAGCAAATAGTTTCTAAGCTTTTCCAAACTATTATTTGTAGATCTCCTCGTCCTTATTATTATATATTTTAATAAATTGACCGAAATGGTCAGAAAGACAAGGATCTATGATACCCACCTCATAGGTATCCTTTGCCAAATTAGTAACAATATTATCAATACAGCTGGCGGAATGGGCTGTCACCCTAATAAACTCTGAAATAGTTGCTGTGAGTCCGAAGGAATTTAAGAGGCATATCAGGTCATTAAGATTACCTGAAGCAGATCTAAAATTTATATTGAAATCTCCTGCAAGCACTATTTTATAATATTTATCAGAGAGAAATTCCAGAAGACCATCCAGTCTCTCCAAAAAGCTAGAGAAATCCCCAACACATGATCTATAAACGGTAATAACCGCCGTCTTTGAACTTAAAATCTCAATGCCACAAAATTCTGCATCGATTTTGCGGCAGAACTGTGAGAAGGTTTAAATATGATATATTTTTTTAGAAAATGCAGACACCACCGTGTGTTCTTGTAGATCTGCAAAATGAACTCGCCAGTGTGTAACCTGGTATATTTATGGTATTAAGGGCAGACTCATTAAGCCAGTGCTCGGACAGACAGATCATACCGTATACATTATTGAATTGCAATTGGAGAAATACAATAAATTTGATATCCGCTTTTGAGTTATTAAACGTCGAATATCATTTCGAAGGTAAGTCCATCCATATTTATTCGCGAACAGACTTTTTTGAAACTTTGTATTATTTTTTAGAAAATTCTGAATGTGGTATAAATAATGCAGTCGATCAATTAGATAAAAGTTATTCCGAAATTCAACCACTCTTTGAGATACTGACAACTTTCAGTCGTGAGCAGTTACATCACAAATCGAGCTAGTAGTGCCACGACATGCTACACACTGTGCGCTAGGAAAATCGTTTTTAGCTTTCCTACATATATTTTATGTATATTACCTTTTGGGAAAATAAAGCTCTATTATTATTATTATTATTATTATTATTATTATTATTATAAATTTCCGCTAAAGTTTTTAAATGTATTAAAATAGAGCTGAAAAATGTGCTACGAGTATAGTAAATCGTAAAGTAAAAAAAATAAACGAATAATCACATACTGTTTCAATCATATTAAATTAAAAGAGAATATTTCACAGTTATTTATTTATTTATTATTTATTTCTGACAGTTATTTGAGACCGAATGAGAAATGGGACGATAAAATAGCGGTAATTAAAATATCATTCGAGTGCTTATTTTATATTACAACTGTCTGTTTAAGAATCCGATGAACAAGATAAAATAAAAACTTCCCGAGAAAAGGAAAAACGAACACGTGTAATTACAGTATGTCCATCTTAACATAAACCCGATGACGCTTTAATTTAAGAAATTATTACCCTAGATAGTTATCGTCAAATCAGTTTATTACAATTAAACTTATTTATACAGGGAAATCAGATTAATAGATAGAGGAGCATGCAATGTTTTACTATCTGTTAATTAAATCTGTAAACAACGATTTAAATCAGCCCGAAAACAAAACAGTTTAAAAGGAGGATATTTAATGAATTAGCAATTGTTAGCTGGATTTTAAAATTTTCCACCAGAATGCAATTTAATCTCTTTGTGCTTTCGATGAAAAGGTTATAAAATGCAGAATTTATGTAAATATATAAATAAATACAAGCTTTATTTATAATAAAAATAATGCAACCTTTATTAATATGTTGTAATCATATTTAAATAATTACTATACAATATTTATTTGAACTGTAACCAAATGTTTTGTTCTGAAAATCGGTTCAAATATTATATATGAATCATTAATTTTTGTGTTTTAAAAATGTAGGCACTCTGGCAGTTTACAGTCGCTGGTAGTTACATTTTAAACAATACGTTATTTTGGTACCAATATAATGAATACTGAACGTTTGCAAAAATCAGTTATTTATTATTTTATTGACAGAATACTGAATAATAATTTATTGTTGATAAAAAATTGTAGCCATAATAAATATTATTATGTTAAATATTTTTTCTACTCCCTACATAGAAAATACTATTTTGCTCCCTCATTTCAGGGAGCAAAGTAGTACTTTTCCTCCCTCGGGAGGAAAATATTTTGGCTCCCTCTGGAAGCAAACAAGTAGAAACTTCAAATAGCTGTAATGGTAGTGTATAGACTTCTTTTATTGATACACAAACTTCCTGAAAATGTATAATAATACTTTTCTTTGAAAGAGATTTTTTATTACTTATTTTTATTTATAAAAATTGAAAACAGTTTAAGTCGAGGTTTAAATTAACATCAGTAACTAAATATTGTTGAAATTTATGGTACAATTAGTTAAATTACTAATGGAAATTCCCCCTGTTGAAATATTCGCTCTGCTGGTGGAGATCAGTTCCTGTTTGTTGTTTTCCAAAGTCTTGGTAGCTGACAAAGCACTTGTAGTAACAAAATTTTCAAAAACAAGACAACTTTCTTTGTAGTGTAGCTTCGCTTCGCTTCGCATCTGGCATCAAACTATCCGTGGGAGGAAATTATGCACTTTTCTCCCTTGTCATACAAATAGCTATTGTCCACACGTGGAAACAAGTGTATGATACACAGCCCTACTTTGTCACAGGTTCCTATACCGGCTATGAATTTATTCAGTTATTCATTTTTTTAACCATGTCCTACTTTCAATATTAACTATCACTGAAGTTCCAAAATAAGTTGAATTATACAATGGAAATATTTAATGTACAACTTGTTTTCCTGTATTACAACTTGAATCACTTGAAAAATAACAATTTTGCTTAGAACAATATTCTTCCAAAAGTTATCCAATCGACAGCTCAAGATACACATTGGAAAAATAAATTGACTGTATAATATATAAAAATATGGATAATCACTTAACATTAATCACAGCTTACGAAATCTCGAGTTAAAAAATTCATGAAAATTGGACTATTGTCACTAAATAAAACTAAATTAAGAACATTTTAAAATTGAAGAAACATGCTTTCTTGAAGGGAAACCATCTTGGTGGTTCTTACACAGCTTGTATATTTGTCAATGGTACCTTCAGAATGTTACACTAAATCCGCAGTTTGAGTGACACATTATGCTTACAGACGAAGCAAACTTTTCTAGGAATTCTATAAAAAAATTCAATAATAATCATGTGTGGGCGGACAAAAAACCCCATGCAATATCAGAAAACCATTCCCATGAGCAATGTTCGGTTAATGTATCATTGGTAATAATCGTATAGGCTCTTTTTTCTGCCAAGTCGTCTCAATGGACGATCTTACCTACATTTTCTCCAGAAAGAACTACCTCTGTTGCTAGAAGATGCACCATTACCATTAGGGAATCAAATGTGGTACATTAACAATGGAGCTCCTGTTGTGTCCATTTTAGTGTAACTTTTCGTGACAATTTCCATGTGGTTTATCCTAATCGTTGGATAGGTCGCGGATGGCCTGAGCAATGGCCAGCAAGGTCCCCGATCTCAGTAGTTTGGACTTCTTTGTGTGAGTTCGTCTCAAAACCCCAATACTCCCATTAACACTTTAGAAGATTTAAGAGGTATCATTGCCTCGTGTGAAGCAATACGGAATAGACCGAGAATATTTCAACAATTGCGCAATTCGATGCAAAGACGGGCGGAAGCATGCCTATTAAGTGAAGGTGGCCATTTCCAACAATTTTTATAAAACAATATTTATCATTATCAGTATTAATAATAATTAGTTCCAATTGGAATTTAATTGTTGTAATCAAGAACGCTGCGTCTGACATGGAAGAATGTCAGTGGCGTACCACTTTTTTGGTAAAAAATATCAGAGGACATGTTTGCAGGGACACCACTAGTTGAGCGATAAAATGAGTTTCTAACTACACAGAGTGTCCCAGAATTGAGTTCCAAGACGGAAACTTAAGATTCCTTACTTCATATTGGGCCCACATAACCCAACTTACCTTAGTCCAAAAATGCATCCCTGAGGAACTACATCCTCTTAAAGAGAGACAGAAAAAAAAATTCTCCCATCACTTTTGTTATATGGAAGATAAAATTTTCAAATGTTGACGGGAGCTGTCTATAAGTACTCTATGTAAACTTGATAACAACCAAATATATTTTATTTCTCAATTCTTTTCAAATAATTAATATTTAACTGGCTGTAAATTTTTAATCACCCTATGAAATTACGGAATGCTTGAACATTTCTACAGAGCATTGAAAGGGCTGCAAAAAAGGTACTCTTAACAATTTTTGTAATATCAATCAAAATACAATGATCGTTTTTTCCACTGTTTGTATTTACTATTTATTTGCAATTCTAGAACGAAATTTTGTAATAAGAAAAAAGTACAGTTTATTTAAAAAAAATACATTCACAACAGGGGGCGAGCGTAGGTGCGTCTTTACTATGTACATACTTCGACATGCGATATAAAGCAACGTCAGGCGCGGTTAGTAGTTGGATGGGTGACCATTCCAATTGTTGTAGGGTATGTCACGTACAAGTCAAAAACAAAAACAAAAAATCCAAAATTCACTAAAAATTTACATTGATTCGCACACCATGGCAAACTATGTAAAAAAGTCAACCAAACACAGTTTACACCAAAAAACTACATTCAAAGTTACAAAATCTGTAAAAATTCACAAACACTCGATAATTCTAGAGTAACGTAAATTCACCGATAAGACACTTTCAACAATCAATCTAGTCGTTTTATAAAAGAAACTTTACAAAAAATACCCTTTAAAAATACAGCCCCCCCCCCATAGCCATCAAAATGATCAAATTCACTATCCGTACCTATAATCACAACATTTAATCTCGTTTCGTTAACTTTTTGCAAACCACTTTACGTTTCAAATTTTATTACTTTTTGACAACCCCTCGTATACGTCAAACTACCCCAAGTCTTCACACTCTACTCATTTTATTCATTTCTTGCAACCGATTCACATTTCAAATTTTCTTACTTTTTGACAACCACTCGTATACACCAAACTACGTTCCATACCTCGAGTCTTAATATTCAATTTAGTTTCATAAATTTTTTGCATCTTAATTACTATTTCAAATTTCACTACTATTCGATCACCCCTCGTATACATCAAATAATTAGTTACCTTACTTTAAACCTCAACGTGTTGATTCGGTTCATAAAGTAATTACTGCCCGTTTACTAAATTCAAGTTTCAATATTTTTAATCGCCCCTCGTAAAACTACATACAATATCTCGATTTACCTTTTCAACCGATATCTCCGCTCAAACTCGATTCGTGCCTATTAGGAATATTCTCACATCTTATTTCCAGCCACCTCGCATCTATCGGCAACATACTCATGTCATTTCAACTGTTAAACGCCTGACCTTCGTGACAAGTTTACGGGGTCCTTTCAGATCATTAAAATTTCAATCAATCGAACTTCAATATCTCCAAAACCCGAATCGACTCGAACTTCGTTTTTATATCAAAAAATTCTCTTTTCCATTGCCGTTTTTTCCATATAACTTTCATTTCGAAAATTCAACTTTTTGCAAACTATTGCGCAATATTGTGAAATAATTCGCAATCGTACCGATCCAGACTCGATGGTACCAAATCCAGCTCTAAATAGGGGGTAAAAACGTTCGTGCTAGGTTCATGGGGCACGAAAAACGCAACAGACTAACAGTATAAATACCGGTACACAGAAAGCCCAAAACAAGTTCAGTTTTGACTCCTGTGTTAAGTATTCGCGAAGTGGTTTAGTGGAAAAAGTTATTTAAAAGTGATTTTAAGTGTAATTAGCTGATTTTGCTAGTGCTTCGGTCCGGTTACTATTTAACTAAAGTTGTAGTTACCCACCGCCTAGTTAGTCTTATACCCTGTCCCTGCATACTTTTCGTGACTAGCCCTTCAGATCTAGCTTCCCAGGCCGAAACCTGGTTAAAAAGAATTAGTTCTAGGTATTCGCCTTAAGTGGCATCATTTAGTTTTAAGAAAATACTTCGCCTTAAGCAGCCCCTTTATTTTTCATTCGCCTTCGCGGCTCAACTTTTTAAAGTGAATTTTTTCAGATTTAATTTTGAAAAGGCCTTTTCTTAAATACATTTTAGCAGAAGTTTTAAAGACAGAATTTCTGTTGTCGACTAGTTGCTATTTCCGAAAAGGAAACTTATTAAATAAATTAATCCCCTTTTCAAACTCTGTTCCGTTTAAATCTAAATAAATAATTTTGTACTTTCGTTTAAACAAAAGTGTTTTAATTTCAAGAAAAATCATACACAGGGTGTAGCCGTTGACCCTGCCAGAACTGTAAAAGACAAATCGGCGCTAACATAAAACATACTTTTAATAAGTGTTGAAAACCAGTGCTAACGACAATATACAGGGTGTAGCAATTGACCCTAACCATCGGTACTAAAAATCGGATCCTGAGACTCTACCAAACCAAAAATAAGTGCACGAAAGGCTCCCGGAGTCTCTACCAAGTTCTAAAGCTCTAAGCTCTGCCGGCAATTTTTTATTTTTCGAAAACAGGGAGTCCGTTCGTGTTCACAATGAACACCGCGTCCTCGCCTTACACATCTTCCAGCGGCTGGTATGTCAGTGCATGCAGGGGATATACATTCACAACAAATACTTTTAAAATTTCACCAAAAATCAAGAATTATCGTTTTTTCACTACACTTTTTGCAAAATGGTTTACTACATCTGCTCGATACCTTTGGAAATACGACGTCATTTATGGTTCATGCACGACGGATGTCCTGCTCATTTTAACATTATTGTGCGACAGTTTATTGACAGAGTTTATGGAAACTATTCAATTGGCAGAGGCGGGCCCACTGCGTGGCCAGCTAGGTTGCCAGATTTGAACACTTGCGATTTTTGCATTCGGGGTTATTTAAAAACTACTGTATACTCTGTTCCAATTGACACTAGGGAGCAACTTTGGCAACGTGTATAGAACGCATGCGAACTTTTCAAAATTTGGAATTATTTAATAACAGACAGAGATTGATTTGTTGAGTATAAATATTTTTTATGTTTTATAATGGTACTATTTGTTAGTACCAGTTACCAGTGCTTTAGGAGAAATATTAAAATTTCTTTTTAATAATAAATATCACATGCAATTTTAACGCGGAGGGCTTCATATTATTAAAACTTATATCAAATATTCAAACAGAAAAATATTTCATTGCGACGTGTACTTGGTGAAAAATTTTTTCTCATTTTTTCCGTTGCTTGATTTATTGAATCTAAATTTTCGACCTTTTTATTAAACCATTTTTCTCAAAAATTATTTTGAATTTTATTTTTCCAATTCCAGTTAATCTCGCTATTTCTTATCCTTTCTTTGTAACTTCATTATATGCACATAACAGAATTATAGAATAGTTTTTCTGAACAAATCTCTCACCCTTCTTTAAGGGTGATTGAATTCAATGGAACCTCAAAAGCAAATTTTAAGTATTTATTTTAGCAATTTTATTTTCCATTTCGTTTTCAATTTCCGTAATCTGGTTTTACTGTTCGCAATATCACTTTCATACACCTCTGCCTATTTTAAAATGAAATTATGATTGAACTTACAGACTTTTCAAATGATGCGTCATTGTGCACTCCCACATATTTTCATGTTTCAGGAGAGAAATTTTGATTTAATATTTATTTGGAGGTGGTTATTACTTTCTCTTATTAAAATACTATTGTTAATAAATACAGTAAGTTTGCTTTCTTCTCACTTTTGCTCCTATTATTTTTTCTAAAGAGCTAATAAAGATTTTTATTATTTTCATACATTGATCGTAATTAAAGAATAAATTCTTGAAGATCATCTGTCAATATACAAAATTTTAAGTGCAGCATCCTTTGCACCCGTTGTTTCTATTTAAACACCTGTATTCTAAAAAAAAATAGTACACATTTATTTCTCAAGGTCTTATTGAAATATTGCCGCTAATAGAATAAAAGTTATAAAAAAGAAAAGAATTACGGTTAGCGTTTCTATAAAAATTTAATAATTAGTGATTGCAGAGTCCCACTAATGTAAATAGTTTATTGACGTTTACAAATAGATGTTTTTTTGTGACATAATAGACCTTCGTATACTCATTGAACATTAAATTTGTATTTATATCAGTAAGGTTCCTCATGAGAGGCAGAAACATAAGAGGGTTTAAAATTTAAATGTATTATGAAATCAATCTGCTATTAATTATAGTTTTTATAGAAAATGTTGAACTAAAAACATTAAATATGATTCCGAACAAACTAAAATAAATATTATCAACTTAAAAATAAATATAAATAATAAAATAATTACAAATATTCAAAGGAATAGTTACAATACGCACTTGGTTTATTGTTTAATGACTTTTGTTCACTTTTGTCTAACATATGCTTCGGCCTTGCGACCATTATCAAAGAGAGAGTACACAGACTATTATCTCTAAATTTAAATAGGGTTAACTTTGAAAAAGAAGTTAGAATTCTTAAAACACTAGCAAAAAACAATGGCTATGATGAGTTACTTACTGGCAAATTAATAAAAAATAAATTATTACAAAAACATTTTTATAATGTACCAAACATACATACTATACTATAAATTATGTAAATAAGGTTAGCAACAGTAGATAATAGATTCAATAAATTAAGTATTAATACAATATCAACAATTAGAAATAATTTAGGTCGCTTGTTGGTTAATAATAAAGAAAATATAAAGATATTGAAAAATCGGGGGTATATGAATTAAAATGTGACGACTGTGATGCCCCGTATATATAGGTCAGAGCAGCCGTATCATAGATGTGAGGTTAAGAGAACACGAAAAGTCTATTTTATACAAAAAATCAACTGGTTTCGCCGAACATTGCATTAAGCAAAATCACTTTTTTAACGGTAGTAGTGTTAAACTTTGGTATAATGCAAATAAAGAAAAAATTCACAACAACGCTGTACTAGACACCGTAATAAAATTAAAATTAAGTTTGTAGTTCCGGGCTGTATTGTTAAATTTAAAGAAATATCAAATCAAGTTATTATCCCCCTCTAAGTAGGTAGAATATTTCAAACATATATATTGTGAACCACCACTTTCAGGTCAGTTTTTAAGACTATTTGATAATGATCGCTAGACCGAAACATATGTCAGACAAAACTGAACAAAATTTATGAAACAATAAACCAAGTGCGTATTGTAACTATTCTTTTGAGTATTTATAATAATTATTCTATTGAATATGTTTCATCAAGAACCTACCGCGGATTCAATCCAATTAAATAATTTTGAACCCTGCGGTTTATAGATCACCTGACACGAATGCTGACGATTTTAATAGAAAATTAAACAGTTTTAGAAAATTATATGGAAATGTTGACGATATAAACACAAATATCTCTTCTGTAGAAGAACACATCCAAGAGTATCAAACATATTAAGTAAATATGGGATCTCTTCTTACATTATCAGCTATACAAGAATACAAAATGGTCAAGAATCCATAATTAACCATATTTTTATTAAAAGCAATGAGAAGAACATTAATTATATGCCCATCGTTTTCCAAAATTTAATCATGGATCATTACCCAGTAATATTACATATAAATTTAAACTGTAAACTCAATAATGTAAATTATAACAAATTATGCTATAAAAAGCATACAGATTATAAACTGCACCACGAGAGAATAATGTCGACCAAATAACAGATAACTTTACTAGGAAACTTGACCATTACATAAACAGTAATACTGGAACTGCTAATTTAAAAAGACATGAAACCCCTAGGAAAGAATAGATTACCACCAGCCTTCTTAATTCCATAAATACAAAAAATAATATATAAAATGATGACACATAACTCATTCAACATAAATCTAGCAAATCGATATAAAAACTATAAAAATAAGCTAGGTCAATTAATAAAAAATACGAAAACTAGATATTACAGAAATTTAATAAATGAAAATAATAATTAGGCAGAAAACCTATGGTCAACAGTTAACAGATTATGTAACAAAAATAAAAACCAAGCAAGTATCGAACAAATAGAAATAGACAACGAGATAATTACCGACAAAAAAGAAATTGGGAATAAATTCAACAATCACTATAGTGAAATTTGAGCATCATTAACAAAACAGATTACACAAATAAACAATTTTAAACTAGATAACAAAGATACAATTCTGGGGGATACATTTTTTCTGAGCCAAACAAATGAAGATGAGATAAAAAAATTGTACTAGAACTTCAATATTATAAAGCACCAGCGGATGGCAATATAAAAGCATATTTTCTGAAAAAATATCGTCAGCAATTTGTATGTTATCAACACAGCCATGGACCTAGGAGTCTTTCCGAATATTTTAAAAGTTAATAGTTAAACCGTTGTACAAATAAGGCCCAAAACTTGAAATCTCAAGCTACAGATCAGTATCGCTAATATCAAACATTTCAAAAATATTTGAAAAAATTCTAAAAATAAGAATAATCCAATTTTTAAATAAATATAGTATAACATCGGACAAACAATTTGGATTTAGGAAAAACACTTCTACACAGGACGCTATAGCCTACCTTACATCTCTTATATAAGACTCATTAGACAAAAGCAAACCTTTTTAATGCATATTTGTTGACCTTGCCAAAGCGTTCGACACAGTCTGCCATAAAAAAATTACAACCTATTTAAAGTTGAGTACAAATTTACTAGCCACTCAAAAAACGCAACAATAACTTTACGATCTCATTAAAATACCATTGCTATTTGTGCTATCTCGACCGCAAATTGACTTGCTTAAGTTTATAGGTTCTTAATGTGCGTCAGCTTCTTTGATAATACTATGCAGCATGAGCCAACGGTGATAATAACGAGGTCGTAAAGTTTTTGTTGCGTTTTTTGAGTGCCAACTAAATGTGTACGTTAAATATAACTTTACAAATTCTAAGTTTTGCTGATGACACTGTAATATTCTATAGTGGAGACATATGGGAAAATTTGAAAACGATTACAGAAAGTAACTTCAATAGAATAAAACAGTAGTTTGACAGGAACACACTTACTATGAACATAGATAAATCCGAACATTTAACTTTTACATCATACAAAAATAAATTGCCTAATCTAGGGTCCCTAAAAATAAATGACAGTACTAGAATAACAGCTGCCGAATCAATAACGTGTCTGGGCATAATTATAGGCAGAAACCTGAAATGGGACCTACAGATAAATAATATTATTATTAAAATAAGCTATCTTCTAAGAAATTTCACTTTCACTTTATTTAAATATAAAGGAATTTAAAATCCTGTATTTCGCATTTGTGCAATCACAATTTATTATCTTATGGAATAATAGCTTGGGGGGGGGGGGTTTTGTCATAGACACATGTTAAAAAACTTGAGGTTAAAATTATTTTCAGTAAAGAATACACCTTTCTCTCAGAAGCTTTTTTCGAAGAAGCCGAAGTCTTCACGGCTCGTAAATTATACTGCGTTGCACTATTAGTCCACCTAAAAAAAAATTAACATAACATTAAATTTAACCAGCACACTGATCATACTGGACACAAACTGAAAATGATAAAAAACAATAAGACAGAGAAAACATACTTACCTGGGACCTACATTATTTAATTTTATACCCGATAGCCTCAAAACCTAAACAACACAAAAATATTTAAAAACAAAGTGAAAAAATTACTGCTTTCAATAAAGAACACTGCTATTATAAAAAGTTATTTTTGCAGCAACTACTATGTTCAGTATTGATAATAAACGTTAAGTCTCCAACTGAAGGCCCCTTTCTTCATTTTCTATCTCTCTTTCACTTTAGTTTTCTAGATAGAGAAATTTTATTCACTTTACCCTGATGATTGCTTTACTTCTTCATCACATTAACACATCACATATGTCTTAATTTAGTTACTTTTATAATAACATTATTTTGTATTATTATAGTTTATTTAATTATATCTTACTCCACATATTTTATATATGTATTGTACATCCTCGAGCACAAGTATGTGATATACTTCTGTGAATGTTCCAGGATATTTACTATTAAAAGCTATTAATAGAAAATAAAATTAGTTTAGTTTGAAATTATTTTATCAATTGATTATATGTATAAACTGTCATCCAAAAATGCATTAAATACAATGAAACCAAACTTCTTAATAAACATTCATCGCGCATTAAAAAAATGAGGAAAAAACGGTTTCGAATAGAAACAAAAAAATATCTGATTGACAATTACACTCGTTCCTGTCCATCCTAGCATAACTTAATACAAGCGCCATATATTATTTATTTACTATGGCTAATATCTCTACAAAATTAGATTATAAAGCTTAATTAATGTATTGTGTAAGTTAATAATATACAATAGTAGTAATGACCTTAAAACTCACAATTATTTTTATATATCCATCTTTTCTCATCGCACAATTATTACCTCTATCTGTAAATTATTGCATTATTTCCTACACACCCTCAAAATATTCACACCACTTCTATGCCCACTTTGTTAATTATCGACGTATTATACTTTAATCAAATTTATATACTGTTTTACAAATTATTTAAAATTATTAGATATAATTTTATTAGAACAAATAAACGAGAATGTAAATATTGCTCGACATAATACGAGGTCTCCTCAGGTGTCACTTTTTGTTCTTTATGTAAATTAGGTTAAGACAGTTTGTTTGTTAACTTTGTTGCGGTAAATAAATAAATAAATGTATCTCTTTTTTGGTAAATAGACTACTATTATTACTATTTTTATTATACCATTATTATTACTATTATTATAGTAGAAGAATGCGATGTAGTGTAACCGCTTTTCGCCATTACTTGCTGTCAACATGTGTGGTTGCGTAGATTACGTTAAGTTTGTGATGAAGGTTAGATTAGGATGTTTATATTAATGAATATTATAATTTGTCTTATAATTTCGTACTTTCAAAAACTTAGATTGTATCTCCTGTAACTGGGTATATGTTCCTCCAGCCACAGCGACCCTAACTTCTGTCTATCAGAAAGCGAACAAAACAACAGAAACGGAATAAGTTTTGTGAAGTGCAAACACTGAACTTAACGCAGAGTTTAATTTGAATTTGAATCAGTGGTAAGCGGGTGAGTACGTGGAAGAGGGTTCTCAATAGCTGATGCATACTGATATGGTTTAATGAAGGAAAATAATCATAAGAAAATGTTTTCCATGTTAAATGTGACACAATGATCTGTGAAATTTAGCGTGTAATAGTCTGAAAAGTGAGTAAAAGCTTTATCGTGCCTTTTCTGTTATTGTGAGTAACATACGAGAAGAATAATTCGAATGGCTTAAACTTAAATGTAAATAAAACTACTCTTGTTATGTTTTCCCCAACTACTGATCTTGATTATTCGTTGTATGTTCAATTAAATGGTTCTTCAATCACACAAACGGAAAATGTAAACTTTCTTGGCATAACGCTAGATAGTAAGTTAAATTGGGAAGCTTATACTAATACTTTAATATCAATAATGAATTCGTCCTGTTACCTAATACGATTCATGAGATACCAACTATCAGTAGACTCTCTAAGACTGTTTTATTTTTCATACGTACAAAGTATTCTAGAATATGCGATAATATTCTGGGGTTCCTCCCTACATTGGCAGAAAGTATTTGTTTGTCAAAAACGCATAATTAGGTGTATGATGAAGGTCTCTTGCAGAGATTCATGTAGACCTTTGTTTAAAGAATTGAAAATACTTACCATCCCGTCTCTTTATATTTATAAATTAGTTTTGTTCGTTAAAAAAATACTGGTGAATTTACAAGAAATATTGATGTGTACAGATTGATGACAACAAGACATGGGAATGATCTCAGAATACCAGTACACCATCATAGTTTTTATGAAAAAAGTCCATGTTATAACGCTATCAAAGCCTACTATGCCTTACCACCAGAATTAAAATCTATTAATAACATTCATACCTTCAAAAATCAACTTAAATTGTATTTACTTGAAAATACATTTTACTCTTAGAGTGATTTTTTAAATGCATAAAACTTTTGTTAGTAACTTCAATAGTGCAACTGATTATAATGTTTTCTACAGTTTTTAGTTTTAGGGTCGTTTTAGTTGTGTGTTTTCTTTTTGCTGCTCTCCTTGTTTTTATATATTTTATATATGTTATATATTTTGTATTCTAATGTTTTATATTTTAATGTATTGTAATAACTTTTAATATTTAATTACCCTGACAATGCTAATGTCTTTTTTGTAAGATCTATAGCAATAAAAAAAAAAGAATATAAATGTTATTAAATTTACTGCAAAGTTCTTAACAAAAGAAACGTTACCAATTTGAAAAAACGTGCAAACATGGAAAAATAATTGTTTGAATATTATGAGCAATAACAGATATAAATTATTATTGGTATTTATATAAAATAAAATATTAGAATGCAGGTTTTCACGGCCGTTGTCTAATGAAGTAGATTCTTCCGGGTCTTGCCGTGGTCGTCGAACTTGACTTGATGTTTCGCCGATCATCCTGTCAGCTTCTTCAGAAGGATTCTAAAGACTAAATCTGTTGTGTTACACTCCTCGTTACATACCTAGGCGCCGCTTCGCTTCGCTGTTCATTGGTCGCGCTTGGTTCGCTTCGCTGCTCATTCGTCGTGTTTGGTTGATCGTGACTTACTACGGTGCTGATACTTGGCAATACCAGTCTCCACGTGTTACTAAGTCGATACCCATCCTCTCTGTTAAAGTTGTTCACGTTTTTCATAATTTCCAGTGATTCCCTAATGATTCGCGGATAATAGCGTGTATTCCTGTCTAATATATTGACGTCCTCGTAGTCGATTTTATGGTTCTCGTTATTATGGACATGTTCTGCTATCGCCGACCTATCCGTGTATCCAAATCTGGTATTTCTCTGGTGTTCCTTGATTCTGCACTGGATACTTCGTCCTGTTTGTCCGATGTAGCTCTTACCACATGTGCACTTCAACTGATAAACACCTTTTGATAACAGTTTGGGGACAGGGTCTTTGACTGAGGGAAGCATCTGCTGTATTTTCTTCACTGTTCGAAACCGTACACCTACTTTCTTTTTGAATAAAATCTTCTTCAGCCTATCTGTGACTCCCGCAACGTAGGGTACGCTTGCGTACGTTGTTGGTTGTTGCTGTTCTTCTTCTGTAGTTCTCCTTTGGTTATTTACTACTCGTTGTATATTGCTTTGACTGTATCTGTTCTTCTTTAAAGCTTGTTGGACATTATGTAGTTCCTCGGGTTTGTTCTCGTCGTCGCATATTTTGTTGGCTCTGTGGACCAAGGTTCTAATTAACGCTCTCTTCTGTTGTGGATGGTGGTGAGATGTCATATGTAGGTAAAGATGCGCAGCATGGGCCAGCTTGCCATTGTGTGACCTTTTCACTAATACATCTAAGAAAGTTAAAGCTCAATCTTGCTCGGTCTCCATTGTAAATTTGATACTTGGATGCTGTTTATTCAAATGGTCGAAGAAAACAGATAAAGTTGATTCTCTATGGGGCCATATGATGAACGTATCGTCTACGTAGCGTAGCCAGCACTTTGGTTTATTCTCACTGCAACGTATGGCTTCCTCTTCGAAAGCTTCCATGAATAGGTTGGCTATCACAGGTGATGGGATCACCACTTTCACCTGTGAAATTATGAAAAACGTGAACAACTTTAACAGAGAGGATGGGTATCGACTTAGTAACACGTGGAGTCTGGTATTATCAAGTACCAACACCGTAGTAAGTCACGGTCAATCAAACACGACGAATGAGCAGCGAAGCGAACCAAGCGCGACCAATGACCAGCGAAGCGAAGCGGCGCCTAGGTATATAACGAGGAGTGTACAACAGATTGAGTCTTTAGAATCCTTCTGAAGAAGCTGACAGGATGATCAGCGAAACGTCAAGTCAAGTTCGACGACCACGGCAAGACCCGGAAGAATCTACTTCATAAAATACAATGTTTACGTATATTAGGACTTTCTGAACCTCATTATGCAGTGAGGTAATAGTAGGTCATAGAATAATATTAAATTTATTAATCCAACAGATATACGACGATATAAAAGATATATAATACTATTACACACTGGCAGGCATTTCTTCAGTTACAAAAAATACAAAAATGAGTATACTGCCACATATCTATCATAAAATACAATGTTTACGTATATTAGGACTTTCTGAACCTCATTATGCAGTGAGGTAATAGTAGGTCATAGAATAATATTAAATTTATTAATCCAACAGATATACGACGATATAAAAGATATATAATACTATTACACACTGGCAGGCATTTCTTCAGTTACAAAAAATACAAAAATGAGTATACTGCCACATATCTTAGGGCCATTTATAACAAACCTAAAAATTTTCTAAAAATAAACAAAGACGAGAGGGTACAAATTACTCAACTAAGGTATGTTAGTCACCGTTAATATATTTTTTTACCAGTAACCCAAAACTTTTACAAGGCCCTGTGCCGTATCAGAATTTGGCAAAATTATTTGAATTTTGATTTATTTTAGGCACTACGTTGTAACCAATTTTATACTCAATTGTATGAAATGGTTCCTTTTGCACCTGTTTTTTGTGTGAGAACAGAGGACATGAATACGGAGTGTGGATAAGAGGGAGAAGAACCACTCGACTGTTGAAAGATTACTTGCAATCTTCCCCAGCCAAGAAGGCAAAATTGTTCAACCACATTTACTTAAGATTTGAAAGTTATAAAAATTAATTTTTACTTATTTAAAGAGACACGTTAGATTTACTATTATTAAATTACCAGACAAATGTTATTAGAGACGATGCAAGTATTAAAGGCAGGATTTATACAAAAAGAACATTTACTATACATGGTGGGACAATAGTGCGTCGGACTTCGATATCTCGAGTTCTACGTTAGCTAGACATTTTCTTAAAAATTGCAAGTAAACTAGATAAAAGAGTCTATAACTGGAAATTATTTTCGAACATACAGCGCGAGCCAAGACGAAATTACAGGGACAAGTGCCTTTTTTAAAATGGAATGGTACGCATATCAGTACATTTTTTGAAACCTCTTTCTAGGTTCTATTAATTCCTATATTAGCATTGAATATCTCCCAACCACTTGGATGTAATGAATTTTTATGTTGAAATAATGCAATCTGCAGATGGATATTAAAAAAATCAGGACGCCTCTCGGAAATAAAATTTTCATGCGGCAGCTGACCAAGCTTCCACACAAAAGAAATACTGAATTTTGGTTCACAAAATACCCAAAACTAAACTGAGTTGAGCCAAACGAAAAGAGAAACGTGCAAAGACAAGAAAATCAACCATCTGACGTCTTTCCAGTGCTGCCAACCAATGAGCAAATGTATTTACATAAAAGACAAGACAACTCTTACTGTCAAAAAAATTTAATAATACTAAATAAATAAACAATGTGAATTGAATTAATTGTTATGATACTTTTATAGGTTCATCTTGTCGTTTCATGAGTAATGCAACTAGTGTTACACACTTAAGTGGGCCTGGTTGCATACTCATGGCCCCACAAATTTTACAGTTATATTTTAAAATGCTGATATTCATGTTCCTTGACACTTTAGTCTAAGAATAAATTTGCAGCAGAAGTGATTCTTCTTCTTCTTCTTCTTCTTCTTAGCGGTGCAATCATAAATCGCGGCACTCAGGCCTAGTGGCCCATTGTGCATCCGCTAACTGATCAGTGGATGTCCCCATCCAGGCCGGACCCCAGACCAAAGGCCAGAATCCTTCCCAGCGGGGCACTCCTTACCTCCTCCGGCATAGGAAAGCCTATACAGAAGTTCTTGTGTCTCAAGTTCATGAGACTGGGGCATGAGGTTAGGAGGTGGATGGAAGTTTCCTCCTCCTCTCCACAAAACCTACACTCGGGGTTGTTAACCACTCCGATGTTGTGCAGGTGTTTCCTGAAAGAGTCGTGTCCAGTCAGGAGACTAATCACGATCCTAACTTGCTTTCTGCCTAAATGCAGTAAATGTTCCGCCCTCTTCGGCAAGGGTCCTGGGATGAGGAGCTTCGCTTGCCGAAGTTCCAAAAGTCCACAAACTGGGAGTGAGACCAGTCCTCTATTGACCTATTGGCGTTTGCTTTAGGGTAAGCCAGTGCTGGTTCCGGGCCCCTCAAGGGCTGTTGAGAACCCTCTCTGGCCAGAGCATCTGCCTGCTCATTACTCTCAATGTTACTGTGCCCAGGCACCCAGAGAAGCCTGACCCAATTGGATGAGCCAAGTTCGCAGAGCGCCTTTTACAGTTCTGAACCAAAGAAGATTTGGTTTTAACTGATGCCAGGGCCTTGAGGGCCGCTTGGCTGTCACTACATATATATATATATATGTGTTTGTTAGAATATTCCCTACGGATATTCTCCTGTACGCAGACCAAAATAGCGAATATCTCGGTCTGGAATACTGTTGCGAATTTACCCAGAGCATAGGTGAATTTTGCCCTGGGTTTCTCGCCATATATACCCGCTCCGGAACCACCCTTAGATCTAGATCCGCCCGTAAACCAGACGATATCGGCAGATCCGAGTATATTCCCGATTGCGTACCAATCCTCCCTTGTCGGAATCATGACCTTAAAGGGTACTGAGAAGGAGAACACGGGAGTTATACAATCACTCCTGGCGTCCAGAAGTGAGTGAGTCCTCACCGCGTCGGATAGGGCCCTAGTGTGCCCTAGCCGTTCTCCCTCTTCTTTCCACAGCAGAAGTGATTATTAAATCCAATAAACTTAAATTAGAACTAAGCACATTACTACATCGGACGACCCAGTGAAACTCAAAAGATTAAGAATGGTTTACGTTAATTGGTTGCTAATTAAAATGCCATACTGGAATATTGGCATCACCAATGATGATATGCTCATTCAGTTTTAGAGAGTTCTCCAAGTAATTCAAATAACTAATACATTTTGATGACTAGATGAGACTTGTGGGATGTACACACAGACCACACACACGACCTTATTGTTTATTTTAATCCTTAAACCAAGTGTGTTGATTAAAGGAACTGAAGATATCAGCGTTAATTTATCAGAATGATGTATATTGTTAAACGCAACAAGTACTCCATCACCTCTACCTATAATTCTACCTGTGAACGGTGACACCAAATAGTTCAGCTGAGTATGTACATTATATCAACCAAGTCTCTGTTAGTGGTATAAGATCAGTTTGTAGCTAGTACGCTACAATTAAAATCCACATTCTTGGTATCTGGAACCCTCTAATTATCATAAAATAAGATGGTAGTACAATTAGCGAATGACTTTGATATCTGTTGGTGCAATATTAATTTTGAAATCAGATTTTATTTTGCGTTTTCCAATTGAAGACGTAATACGTCGGAAGTTCTAGGACATTATTTTCAATTGATTTGGAAACGCACATAGTGCTCTTTGATTGGTGGCAATGAATCGATTTCCTTTCATAGGAAATAGTGGAATACTGGACTGTCGTAGTAGGTGTATTTTTATTATATATTATATTATATACTACACTTTTATTATTTTTTTTGTAAAAATTAATATGAAAATATAAAATTAAATCGTTGATTATTGAAAATTTTGGACAAGGCAAGCAAGCCCATGGTTAGGGAAAGAATTCAATATCATAGATACCAAAAAGAACGAACTATTGGTGACATTACTTACACGGAGAATGAATTAAGCAGGAACATTATAGAACAGGATTATCAGTTTGTAATCCAGAATGTCAGATTGAGTTACGAAAAATATTTTAATCTGCAAAAAGGTACGCATTTACATAAATTTAGAAACTTAATAAGGGAAAAACAGATTAGGCAATTACAAAATATAAATAATAACCCTTTAATTGACAGAACTGTCATTAATATGTCAAAAAGACTTTTGTCCATTTCAGACAGGCTTGCACTATCAAAAGGTTTAAATTTTGCAATAAACCCGAAAACTGTTCCAGAATTTGAAATAATAGCGGCAATAGAAAAAACGGCTCAAAATTTACCAACAGATAGTGGGGTGATGAATATCGCATACGGGCAAAAATTGCTTTAGAGAAGCAATACAAAATTAAAGATAATTTAACTCCAGAAGAAAAGTTATCGATAAATTCTTTAAAACGCGATGAAAGTATAAAAATATTGCCAGCAGACAAAGGTAATGCCACAGTCATTATAGATAAAGATATATATAACACAAAAATCATGACTCTTGTAAGTGAGGGACCCTACTCAAAACTAAACAAAGATCCAACAAAATCAATAGAGAGCAAAATTTACAGAACTTTGTTTAAATACAAACATGAATTTAATGATTTTGAACGAAGGAAACTTACACCACATCATAGTAAGCCTCCTCATTTTTATGGCTTACCAAAGACACATAAACAAAATATTCCTTTAAGACCAACTATTAGTTCTATTAATTCACCATGTCATAATTTGGCAAAATTTTTACTTAAAATTATTGATCCATTATCTGGTAATACCGATTCATATATTAAAAATAGTAAACATTTCATAGAAAAAATTTATGAAAACGATATTCATGAATCACACCTGATGGTTATTTTTGATGTAGTTAGTCTTTTTTACCAATGTTCCGGTAGATGAAACCTTAAAAATAGTTAAAGACAGGTTGCTAAATGATAATAATTTGGAAACTAGAACTAAATTAAGTGTAAATAGCATAATGGAACTCTTAACACTGTGTATAAAAACAACCTATTTTTAATTGGACAATGAGTTCTAACAGCAGGATTTTGGTATGGCTATGGGGTCTGCATTATCACCAATTTTAAGCAACATATTTATGGAGAACTTTGAGAACACACATGTTCAAAATTGTATAAACAAACCGGTTGTCTGGTGGAGATATGTTGACATCTTTGCAATTTGGCCTCATGGTGTCGATTTACTAGATAGTTTTTTTAGAAAATATAAATAGTAAGGAACCGTCTATTAAATTCACATTAGAAGTAGAAAGTAGGAATGAACTACCGTTTTTAGATGTTTTAATTAGAAGGGTAAATAATACAATAGAAACAAGCGTTTATAGAAAACCAACACATACTAATAGATATCTAAATTTTAACTCAAATCAGTCAATAAATGTTAAAAGGGGTGTTGTAAAATATTTATGCGATAGGGCCAAAATAATTTCATCTAATAATGAAATATTAAATAACGAGAAAAAATTATCAAAAAGGTTCTAGTACAAAATCAATATCCTGAAGTCTTTGTTGATAGAGTTTTCATAAATGTTGAAAATACGGACAATCAGGTACAAAAACCTGAACGTCATTATACAGCAATAATTCCTTATGTATACGGACTATCGTAAAAGCTACGCCGTATAGGTGATAAATCTGATGTTAGGACGATATTTCAAACGGGGAACACTTTAAGATCTATTTTAACAAAAACAAAACCGATAAACAGGGAGCAGAGTTCAAAAAACTGTATTTACAATGTCCCGTGCGAATGTGATAAATGTTATGTGGGTGAGTCATCCAGGCCTTTCAGTGTGAGGTTAGATGAGCACAAGAATTGCATTAGAAAGAATGAAATTCAGAAATCAAAGATTTGTGAACATGCTTGGGAAAACGGACATAGAATAAACTGGGACTCGGCAAAAATTTTGACAAAAGAAACAGATATCAAAAAAAGAAAAATTAAAGAATCAGCAATAATCTTATTAAATGAAGATAAGTGCGTATCGAATTGTTCTGTAGATATTTGTACAACCTGGCTACCAATGTTAAAAGAAGAACTTAACAAACTCAACATTATCTAAAAGAAAATATCATCAGTTCTATGTTCTGTGTAAGTAATAAGTATCCATGGAAATAACATAAACAGAATCTTAAAGCTGTGTATTTGACATACACAGCAAAATAAGAGTTCTGCCAAAAAATAGCTTTGAGAACGAAAAGAGATTACTTTCCGAAACGTCAGCAAAATACATTATTTCTGTGTTTATTTCGATTTATATTATTTGCAAAACATAACCTCTGACTTTTCCTTTGGCGTAAACGTCACGGGCGCATAGGCTTTTTTTCCCAATAATTCTATTATTTTGTAGATTCGGTGATTTGTTTTGAAGAGGATAATCATACAGGTGGTAGAAAACCCAAATAATAGGAAAGAATATTGCGCATGAAGTTACCGATCGACTTTAAAAAAATATATTTAAAGAGCTGCATACTTTATTAAAAGCACACTCGACTAATTTGAGCAGTTACTACAAACTTTTCAAAATTGCTTTCAACATTTGTGGAGAATTTTTATAGAATAAATTAATTACACCCATTAACATTTTAATTTGCAAAAACAGGCTTATTTTCTTTTGTTAGATTGCATAAAAGCTTTTATATTCTAATCAACTCTGATATTTTTTTAGTTCCATAAAGGATTTGAATACATTCCTCGAACAACTCAATTTAACTGAGCTAAAACATATTTGTTCAATTTTCCACGCTATCACGACGAAACAAACTTTTTATTTCGTCGAATAATTGGCAACGGAAGGGTAAATGAAAATTAAAATTGAACACTAGCAACGGCACAAAATAATGTGCGGTCGGTAGTTGTTTTTTCTGTTAACCAAAAATGTTTTGTTTCTTTTATTCGGCATGTAAATGCACAATTTTAATCGAAAACATATATACAAATTGAAAGCTAGTAAACAAATTCATGTGGATAACTGCTGTCACATTGCATGATCGTTTTAGTAATTAATTTAGAGGGTTGACAGCCCTTGTTTTAAATTACACTCAGTGATAAAACAGTGTCAAATTCTACCAACCTACAGTGTTCGCTTTGCTGGTTCGGTCAGTCATCTAAAACTTTGATTCACTATTGCAAATACTTGAATGTTTACTAGAGCACCTACAGTGAAAACATTGTTGTACAGCGTTCATTTCGTCAGAGTTAATTACATTCGAGAGAAATACTTTATAAAACTGTAAAAAAAAATTCTTTTTAAATTAAAATGTTTTATAGTTTATTTTAATTATTAGATAAGTATTATCATATAATATGTCATATATGTTGAAGTCCTCTTTGATATAATCAAATTCAATTAATTTAATATTGATTCATTTAAACCTATTTGATTTAATCTGTGAAAAATATACGAAAATCAATTTCACAACATGCAGAACTCAAATATCAAATAAAAATGTCAGTTTGTGTTATGTGTGTGTGAGAATACATGTGTATTATTTTGACCTTATTCGCCCATTAATAATAATAATAATAATAATAATAGTCTACTCAGGGCACACAATTCGCGGACCCCATAGTCACTCACCCTGTGAACGATCCATCTTCTCGAATCTGAAGAACTTCTACTATATTTTTCAAAAATGAATATTAACGTTCACAAATAAGGGTTCAAAACGACTGTTTCAGATGGAGAATAATACAAAATTTATACTTACTGTTCGTTTTTGCTTAACTGCTTCTCTGATGGCATCAATTGGACGTCGTAACGCTAGAAATCTAACACAGTAAGTACTAACACTTTCTTAAAATTAAACCTGAAAGGCAATTTTGAAAACACAAGAAAAAGACAATATAAAGTTCAAAAATATATATTAAATCTCTTTAAAATTCATGTTTTACAACAACTTCAAGAAAAATGTTTTTAACAAACTATAGTCTGGCCCGTGTACAACACATGGTGAGGAACGGACGACTTATAATGTACCAACTGCCATCCAATATGCGGTTTTTGAGCTAACGATTACACAAAAAGATTCAGGAAAAGTTCAATATTTATAAATTATTGGTGGGCTTTTGTTTGCCTGTCTATTTACGTATTTACAGTTCAATATCAATTTTTATCGCTCCTCGGAGCTTAAAATTGCTTGAATGGCAACGACTTTGAATTATGTTTTGCAATTACAATTTCATACTTCAGGCAAGGCGGTCCCATGCACATATGAGTACATGATAACTATACTTTTCTGACACCGAATCACTGAGGAACCGGTTTAGGGCAAATCCCGTTAAAACCCATCATTTTCCCGTCAAAATCGACTGCTAGGAAATGATAGGGTTCCCTTGTCGCTGATGGCTATTCTCGCTAAAACTCTCTATATACTTTGAATAGAGACTGGATTAACTTGTCATCATATTTAACACAACGCATGAGTTGCAGTGCTTAACAACGTGGATTCGTAAAAGGGTTTTTAATTTTGAAATTTCCCAAATTAGTCAAATTTTGTTACTGTTTCTAAAATTTGGTGGTCGGGGCGACATTACGTCCCCGTGCAGCGACATTTGCTACACTTTCTAAAATTACTCTAAAATTACACTCCTTGATGAGTTATTGAAATTTTTGCATAAAAAACGCTCCGTAGAACGAAAATATGATTAAAAATATAAAAACCTTTTCCAACGATATTTTTACGTGTCGGATTTTGTTACAGTTTCGAAAAGTATATCGAGGGTTTTATCGTGTTCTTTAACAACCCCACGGGCGTGGGGAGTGGCTATTGGTATTTATTACCAGCTCCCCTCTGTGAGGGTCAGAGCCACAGAGTAGAGTGACTCTTTTTTTGTAAAAAAAAAGTAATAATAATTTACTGGTATTATATATACCACAATATAGATAGATAGATAGATAGATAGAATTTATTCATGCCATACTTACAATTAGTAATACTTGCATACGTCATAAAAGTAGTATAAAATATAAAATATAAAAGTGTATATATAAAAACATAAAAAATAAAAAATTTAAAAGACACAATAAAATACAATATGCGTAAGTTAAAAAAATTAATAAATACACAATAATAAAAAAAGAACAGTATTACAACTACAGAAAAATAAATAAATAAATATATACACATATACAAATGTATATACACACACACACACATGTATACAAACACACACATATATACATATATATATATACACATATATATATATATACACATATATATACACATATATATATACATACATATATATACACACATATACACATATATACACATACATAAAATGGTCAAAAATCCAACAACAGTTGATACAGAAAGCCACAATATACAAGTTATTAGACAGACGATAAGTTAGATAAGGTGTCAAAATATTCAAAATATTCGTCATATGTATAAAACGCATTTTGCAAAAGAATATGTTTTATTTTTTGTTTAAACATGCTTACACTCATATCGACATTTTTTATGTTATTAGGTAACACGTTGAAAAATTTAAATGATTGATATGAGAAAGAGTTTTGCGATTTGCTTAATCTATATTTTGGTAATCTTAAATTTGTTTTCGTTCTAGTATTGTGGTAGTGTATGTCCTCCTGCTTGGTAACTTTGTCGTCACTTTTTAATTTTTTAACATGACACAAACATTCATATATGAAACATGATGGCAGGGTTAAAATATTAAGACTTTTGAAGAGCGGTTTACAATGATCATCATATTTAGCATCCGCCATTATTCTTACGATTTTTTTTTGTAATTTAAAAATTTTATTTAAATGGCATGATGATCCCCATACTATCACTCCATATGTCATTATACTGTGAAAAATTGCAAAATAAGCCACTTTTAAGCAATCTTTTGTTGTTTTATTACTAAGTTGCCTTATGACATAAATGGAAGTTGATAGCCGTTTTGACAAGTTTTGAATATGGGATAAAAAAAAAAATTAATGACGTGTCCAAATACACACCGAGGAGTTTGATAGGTTCAATGTATGCTTCATTATTTTTTGTTGAAAAACGTAAGGTTTTAGTTTTATTATCATTTATAGTAAGATAATTACTCCTCGACCAATGTTTAATTAGATTATCGGATTCTTTACTGCTAATACACAAGTTGGAAAAAAGGGTGTCCCTTAGCAAAAATGTGGCATCGTCAGCATATATTATTGGTAGTACCTCAGGAGTCAAATTGAATGACAGATCATTAATATAGATGATAAACATCAAAGGCCCTAGGACAGACCCCTGTGGTACCCCGTAATTCACATTTGAAAGTTTGGACACTTTACCGTTAAATTTAATACATTGCTGACGGTCTGCAAGATAAGACGTAAATATACTTAAGGCATTTCCTCTGATCCCATAATAATCTAATTTTTGTATCAAAACACTATGGTTGACAGTATCAAACGCCTTGGACATGTCATAAAATTTAGCGGAGCATAATTTTCGCTCTTCAAAAGCTTCTATAATGTTTACATACATTTCGCAGATTGCGTTAACAGTGGATTTCCCTTGTCTATATCCAAATTGAGCACTAGTTAGTAGATTATTTTTTTCAAAATATTCTAGCAATCTATTTTTTAGAACGATTTCAAATATTTTGGAGATGACCGGTATAATGGAAATAGGCCTATAACTGTCTGTATTATTAAACTGTCCTTTTTTGTGTATAGGAGTGACTTGCGATTTTTTAAAAATTTCTGGATAAATTCCACATTCAATACACATGTTTATTAAATGTGCAATAGGCTTTGCAAGTACATCACCAACTAATTTTAAAACCTCGCTATTAAGATTGTAAATATCTTTAGATTTACTATTTTTTAAGTTTGATATAATAGTTTTGATTTCCAGATCACAAACTGGAAATAGAAAAAAAGATTTGTTTGCCTTAGGTGCGTTTTTTACAAAATCTGAAAACTTTGTGTCATCAACATTATCAAAATTAATCATTAAGTTGTTTATAACATCGAAGAAGAAATCTGAGAAATCATTAGCCGTTAAGTCAGAAGTTATATTGGTATTTTTATTTTTTCTATTTTTATTGATAATGTCCCATGCTGCTTTCTGTTTGTTATTAGAAGTTAGAATTCGTTTACTATTAGATTTTAATTTAGATTGTTTTATTTTATTTTTATAATCTTTTTTTAGAGTATTATACACCTGCAGATCGTTTTCATTTTTTGTCGTACAAGCAATTATATGGACAGCGTCCAAGGTATCTTTTAATTGTTGTGTATCATTATCAAAAACAAAGTCGATATTATCTAATTTGGATTTTTTTATTAGTTTTTCCCGAAAACATTGATTATAAAATTTTGATAAAATCTCGACTAAGAAGTTTGCAGATTCATCAGGATTTTTTATTTCATAAAAAGCATGCCAATTTATATTATTTACACATTCAATAAACTGTTGTTTACTCCTTTCAGTCATAGGTCTACATAATATAAAATCGTCTTTTATTTTATAGTCGATATCTATAGAGAAAGAAATACCTTTGTGGTCAGACATATGAGGTTCAATTACTTTCACGATCATATTATTACTGTTTATATTGGTAAAGAGATTATCTATTTTTGTTGCGCTAGTATTAGTTACCCGTGTGTTTTCGTGAATTTGTTCTTCTAAATTATATGACAACAAAATATTTACACATTCATTTACATCTATATTGTCACAAATATTAAAATTGATGTTGAAGTCGCCAACCACAACAATTTGCTTATCTAAAGGTATCTTTTCAATTACGTTATTAAGTGCATTAAAAAATATATCAGTATCCCCCTTAGGAGACCTATAAGTGCATAAAAAATAGATTTTCTCATTAATCAGCTCAATTAAGGTAAATTCAGCATGAATATCTACACAGAATTCATTAATTTCCTTACTTTTAATTTTTAACAGTTCCCTAGCAAAAACACATACACCACCATGAGCTGATGTTTTCCTACAATAATACGATACTAGTTTAAAATTAGGAATAACAATATTCTGAATTTCTGATTCAGATACCCAGCTTTCAGTAAGAAACAAAACATCTATCTTATTTGTATGCAAGAAATATTCTACTTCACTAGTTTTGTTACTTAAACTTTGAATATTTAAGTAAAAAGCATTAATCTTATAAATACCTTTTTTTTTACAGTTACCCAACTTATCGCCTGTCATTTTGACTATGTTAGTCTGTTGATTTTTATTGATCGCTGCAGGATGCTCTCTAGGGACGTCTATGGGTCTAATATCAGTTGTGATAGATGTGGATATAAAAAATTATTCCCATTCTCAGTTGTTATGTTGTCGTCATTACAGCATACCTCTATTATTGTTGTGGAGGTTGGGTCACTATTTTGATGGTGTTCTTCAGATATTTTAATAAATTTTAAATTTTTTATTTCATTAGGTTTGTTTATTACATTTATGATGTTTTCAATTACAGTTTTATTTATTTTTCTGCTATCGGTCTTCTCTCCATTTATTTCCAAATACCTAGTATTTTCACAAGTCATAAAGAGAGGCATACATATAAAAGTAATACATAAATTATTACAATTATAAACTAGTTATATCACAGACATATTACACCGATATTAAACTATTAATATGTAGGTTAAATTTAATTTATCAAATTTTGTATGTATGAATTCATTATAGTTATAGAAGGCATTGTCTAATAAGAAACGTTTTATTGTGGTTTTAAATATTTTTAAATCCAGATTTTTAACTTCAATAGGTAAAACATTATAAAACAGCATGATAATTTATGCCATTTTGTAGTTTATTAAGACGTAAATAGTCTAAGTTAATGTTTTTGTTAGTTCTTGTTGAGTAAATGTGAAGTATACCTAAGAATTTGACAGTCACTTGTCACATTAAGATGGTTATCGTTTTATCTAACTGAAAGTATCATGTTTTCTGTCTTCGATACATTTAGTTTATTTGTCAAGAACCATTCTTGAACGAACAAGCCCGTGTCGCTTACATCCGACAATAGATTATTCACGTTTTTATTTCTAGATATAATTGTAGAATCATCAGCAAATAAGACAAACTTGGCGTTTTAAGAAATAGTATAGATATCGTTAATAAAAATAAGAAAAAGTACGGGTCCTAAGGCAGAACCTTGTGGAACACCGTAAATTATTTCACGGGACTCAGATTTATTATGATTTACTGAGACATTCTGACAGCGATTAGTTAGATATGACTTAATTAAGTCTATACCACTCCTGCTAAAATTGTAGTAAGTTAATTTGTTCAACAAAATTTTATACGGCACGCAATCAAATGCTTTTTTTAAGTCAAGAAATTGTGTATAAATATATTGTCCTCTCTCAAATCCTTCATTTACAAACTCCGTGAATTTGTTGGTAGCACTTGTTGTAGACTTATTGTTTCTAAATCCAAATTGGTTGGAATTGAAAAGCTTATGGAATTCAAAATAACTGGTGATTTGTTGTTTAATTCTAGGTTCAAAAATTTTAGGATTTAACTGGGACAACAGATATTGGTCTGAAATTAGCAGACATATCAGTACTATCTTTTTTTGTGAATTGGAACAACTCGTGCTAGTTTCAGGAGATCGGGAAAAATATTACTAATGATACAATAAATTAGTTGAAGGAATTAATATTATAAATTTCATGGAGTTTAAAATTTTAATGTCAGTGCTATAAATATTTGTACTGTTTGTTTTTTAAAGTTATTTATTATATGTAATACCTGGACATACGACACCGTGTGCAAATTAAACGTTTTCGTTGTCTAATCAATGTTATATTTTTTTTAATATTCATCGGGGTTCTGTTACTTACCGGTAGTGCATTTATTAATTTAGTAGCAATATTTGTGAAACAGTTGTTAAATTCATTGGGTGAAATATCACCTGTACTGTTTACAAAATTTCTTAGTTCCAGAATTAAGAGTACTTTTTCCAGATGATGACAATCCTAATGAAATTTATAGAAATATTTGGTATCACCAGGACGGAGCCATACCACATTTTGCATTGGAAGTAAGAGCGGGGGCCCAGTTTGAACATTTGATTTAAACTGTTTCATGTTCTTTTGTTTACTTAGTAATATTGAAAATGTTTTTCAATAAAACATTTAGAGAAATTCTTGAATAAACACATTTTAAAAAGTTTACCTCTTAATATTTCTATGAAGCCATCTAAGCATTATCAACTTAAATAATAAAATTTAATTTGACGTGTTCATAACAAAATTTAAATTTAAAAATCGTAAGTTGGAAACAGAATATAAGACAATGTGATATCAAATAAAAATTATGTATAAATAGTATCTATGAATATGCGAAGAAACTTTTATTCGAGGCATTTAAGTTATTAGTTAATACATTCATAATACAGGAACTGAAACTGTAGAGAATGCAACTTGCCTATCCCAAGTAAAACAGATAACATGAAGTGAGTTTGAAAACAACACCCTAACTCAATTTGTTTACAGTTAGTTAAGAAACTTGGTAGGTAGCTTCATTTTGAAACGATAAAACTACGAGAGATATGCTCATTATTTTACTAACAATAACAGCAATAAACGAACTTTGCAAGTCTCAAGTTTGTAGAGATGTTTAATATTATTTTTAAAGTTATGTGTTAACTAAATATAATGTACCTACATCTAGCTCACGACTTAGATAAACATTAACATAATCCAGAATATATAAACCATTATTCAGTTAACAAAAGGCAATAATTTTATTTGAATTCGTGTGGAAGTATGGTTACGTATAGAAATAAAACGTTGCTAAAGTTTATTGTTCATTAAAGTTAATAAGAAAGTTCAATATTGGTGTAGCTAAATAAAAAGTGTTGTTTTTTTTTTACTCGGTAAGTACAAGGTGAAGCTCGGTCAGTGATGCACAGGTTAATGCAAGACCAAATGCCATTTAGCCAGCAACACGAGATGGAGTACCAGAAATTATACTCAGAGATAAGGGCAGGTCCCATCCTAGGCATGCCGACGGACGTAATAGTCCCAAGGCATAACATCAATAAGTACTTTCAGAATGTAATACCAGACAGGGAAGATTGGAAAACAGTCCTCCCATAACAACACAAACAATCTGGTATACTGATGCCTCCAAGACAGAACAAAGAATCGGAGCCTGGATTTACGGGACAGGGTCGACAGCCAGTAACCCGATAAGTCTAGAGAAATACGCAACGGTGCTTCAGGCTGAAGTGATCGTCATACACTGTTACGCAAGGGAGATAATCGGACAAGGCGTTAATAGTCGATTGCCATTTTCTCTGATAGCCAAGCGGCCGTAAAAGCAATCAGTTCCATGCAAATTAACTCAAGATTGGTATGGAATTTCTTGACGGCTGGGAAGTCAGAACAGAGTGATCTTAGCATGAGTACCAGGACACGAGGGACACAGAGGAAACGAAAAGGCTAATAAACTGGCCAAGGAAGGCGCACTGAAAGCCCAATAGGACCAGAGCCCTTTTGTGGCGTTGCAAAGCCATGTATACCAACCACCACTACGGAATATGTGCAAAATAGTTCTTTGGAATGGTTGAGGAAAATATGTGGATGTGGAACAACTATTTTACTGAATTCTTTTTCAAATTTGAAAATATTTTGAATACTTTTTTGCGTTTAGAAAGTATTTTCTTAACTGTTTTCGACGGTTTATAAAACTCAATATCTATCCTTAGTATGTGTATAACTTGTATTCCTTCATATACCTTTGGCGTGAGGAATAAATGTAATTATTAGATCAGTTAATGTAGAGAGCGATACAACCGGATAAAATAAATGAGACGTAATATTATCGATTATTATTTTCTAAGAAACAATAACCTATCCTAGTTGTCAGCCTCAGGTTTGAAATTAATTGACGGAAAATACGCTTCATTAGTCCTTCAGTGTTCGGTAAATATTTTCTTCGTAATATTGTAATTATACTTTGCCATTGAATTATAGCAATTTACTGTTACAGATCCCTGGAAATAATATAATATTAATATTCTTGAGAAAGATAAATGTTATACACAATAAAATTGACTGAACTGAGATAACAAAACACAGCAGAAATATAACATAAAGCACACCAAGGATAATGAGAATTACTTAGTAATAATACTGATGTCTCTTAATATAATAAACTTAATCGTTAATCCTGTATATATGCACTATACATCAACAGTGTTGCCCTCTGGATTATATTGCAATAATCAAAGGAGACATTTGTAAAATATTTGCAATAAATATCGCTGAGGACTTTATTAAATTTGGAAGACCTGCATCGGTAGGTATAATCAGTTATCCATGGATCGGTTTCAAATTTCTTGGCTCTCATTAGCGTGGAGCAGATCGACTAAACCTATTCAAGGTGTTTGCATATGCAACAGATAGTCATAAGACAGTAACATCTTCATTAAGTAACTAGTTCTGTCTACCACCATTATTTGCAAGTAGTTTGCAAAGTCCCGATTGGGCATACAATGTGCAAACAAGAAGACATGCTAGAGGAAAAGACCTTTAATTAATATTTTTATTTCCACGTCCAGTGGAAGTATAGTAACGTAAAAAAAAATTATGTTTAAAGTTTATGATATTGACTTGAAATTTGGTACACTCATGTATTGTAACGAGCTCTGGAATTAGATTATATTTTGATCTAATTCTCTTGAAGGGTTCGGGGGTGAATAAGGGCAAATAGGCAAAACAAGCAAGTAAGAGTCCATAAAATTGCAATTTAAGGCATGTACGAAAAGTTAAGGTCTCAAAATTTTTTTTTGCATCACCCCACACTATTATAAAAGGGAGAAAAAAAAGTTAAATATGATTTAGTGTATATACAAAAACAAAACGTCCAAAAAAATTTTTTAGCGTTAGCTACTCCCTCTACCACCCCCATTACCACCCCCCACCCTAATATTAAAGGGGGTAAAAAACATAAAATGTGATTTAGTGTGTATACAAGAAAGAAATGTCTAAAAGAATTTGTTTGGCGTTAGCTACCCCTTCTAACACCCCATTGCCACCCCCAACCTATTATTAAAGGGAATAAAAAATTAAATTGAAATTTATTTTGACATTATTTACCCCCTCTGCCACCCCATTTTCACCTCCACCCTGTTGTTTAAGGGAATAAGAAATTAAATTGGGATTTAGTGATATACGAGAACTAAGGACTAAGGATTGTTTTACATTAGCCACCCCCTCTACCACTCCACTCTATTATTAAGGGGAATAAAATATTACATTGAGATTTAGTGTGCATAAGACTTGGATACAAAATCTGGATGTGGAAGTAGTGATTCCTTGGGCAGCGGTTTATTTCATTAATTCCCCACATAGTCACTACATTTCAGCGGTGTTGCGTTCTGGATTATATCACAATAATCATAATAAGAGCTTGTAAATTATTCACAATGAATGCCGGCGAAGGCATTATTAAATTATAGTCAGTCATCCAGAGAGCAGGATCTGTTACATGGCCTATGTCCGTTTAATAGTTTTATTTAAAAGCCAGTGTTTTATGGATATTTAGCACGACCTGCATAACATTTTTGGATTCAGTTTTTGTAAGTGAAACTGTTTTCAACTAACAGAATTTTATTTGTATAACTGCTAAACCATTTCACACTCTTTTTATGTACTTAATTTTATATCTTAGGAACGTGGTTCTGTTTTTCTATTAACTATTATGTAGCTCATTTCCATTGTAACACAACATTATTATCCCAGGAAACAATTGTCTACAATTCATTTATTTACCTCAGATATCTATTTTTCAATTTTTATATTTTTGTTTACTATGGAGTACATATGGTTATTTTCCTTACCTTTTCTCATTCTATATATAGTAAATCCTATAAGATGTAATATATTTACTGAGTTATCAATGCGTTTTACTATTTATTTACATCTGTTCATATTTGTGGTTATGTATAAATTAGAAATTACAAACTGAGGTAAAGACATTGGTATGGAACAAAAACTTTTATTATAGATTCCTTTTATCGATTATATACCATAATTTAGTTGTGAGTACGGGAATATACAAGGCAGGCTGTTGCGCTTAACTCAACCACTGACAGATGGCCAAACTTGTACTATTTTTATATTTTATAGCTTTCAATTTAAATAGGGAATTAGATTTCTCACATTTTTTTGGTAGCGTTGTTTTCCAGTAACTAGGACAAAAAGTTTACCTTATCAGTAAAACTCACCAGGAAGTCATTTGCTTGCAGCCTTTGTACTGATTCAAACGTGTATAATTTTTAACTGTGGACTTCAGTAATTGATATTAAAATTTTTATATCCCAGTTAACAAGCGTTTAACATACAGGTAATTTCATTATACTCATTAAAAAAAATTTAATTAATCTTCAAATTTTGCCTTTGATATAATTTCAATTATTTTTAAAATAAATTTGAATTCAAAGTCAATTCTTTTTAATTTAATAAGTAGTTAAAATACTATATGTACCACATGGTTTTAAAAATATTTTTCTCTTTCCTTTTCATTTTTTTGGCAATTTATAGTCTATGAAATCAGCTTTTGTACAGCTAACTTGCTTAAATTTTGTATAGCTAACTTGCTTAAATTTTTTACAGTTAACTTGCGTAAATTTTGTACATGCATATATGCTTAGATATTTACATGCTTTCATGCTTAGATGCTTATATTCTTAGATAGTTAAACTCTGAGATACTTCTTCTACATTCCTGCATAATTTTTGCACAGTTTATCTTTCATAGATAAAATTCCGTTATCTTTACATTAAACCACATAGTTGGTTAATTTTCCTACAACTTTCACCCCATTTCATTGAGAGACGTAAATTGCCAAGGAAACTTTAGGATTCATTCTTGCAACAAAAGACAATTGTGGGCCTGGATTGCTGTCCCAGAACCAGTCACCTCAACCATAATCAATCCAGGATACTGATGGTATAAATTTGTTATATATATATTTTTTTTAAATTTCAATTTGTCTTTCAAACCGATTTGTCTATTTTTCATGTAATATATTTTAACATTCATTTTAAACTATCTTTTTATTTCTCTTACCAACAATTTCAGTCTGATCTATAGTAGACTGGTTATTCGAGAAAAAGAGACAATTTTGCTTATTTTACTATAGATGGTGCCCAATTTAACATCAATTTTTCTTTGTCTCCTTTTCTCGAAATAAACAGAAATCTGTCGCTTATGCTGTACATGTCAGAAAGGGTAAGTTTCTCCACTCTTACGAATACTATGGAGCCACGGCTCTCTGCTCCGACTTAAACCAGCTAGTAATCCGCATATGTTGCCTCAATTCTTTCTCAAAAATAAATAACAAGAGAAAGGAGGTAACAGATCGTATTCCTTGGGTCTTATCAGCGTGGAGAAAGACCATTCATCGTCGACAGAATGCTTCAAAATATATGAAATTTTGAAATATCACGTGAAATGGGGAGGTGAAAATTAATTATGGTTTTCTAACTTTGTTCGAAGTATCAATTTTCCAACTTCATCGCAATCAGATAATTTTTTTATTTTTCAGTATGACGAAATTAACATGGCGGCCGAAATTCAAAGAATTAAATATCTATAAATCTTCCTGTAGGAATACCAAATCTTCATCGATTCATCTGTCACAAAGACGGATGGTATATTAGAGGCAAATGAGTTTTTTCCGTCAACTGTTTTAGATAGATCTGCTTTTTCAGAACATCAAAATAAATTCACATTTAAGTTTTCCAGAATGGCGTCGGTCGGAAACACATCTTTCTTAACAATTTTTTTGCAACTTCACTTTAAAAAAATTAAAATTATGAGACAATGACAGGTCCGAAATGGAGGTACGTAGAATTTTAAATAATAGGCACCCGGAGCGTCGGATTAGCACAGCACCGTTGATCGAGTGAACAAAATTTTTAATCAGTATGGAACTGCATTTAAACACATTTTAAAGAATGGTAATTTACGACAACGACCAAATAATCAGCGAATTAGAAATTGTTTTACTGATAATCCGATAAACAGTTTAAGAATTGCAAGTTTAGAGTTAGATTCACCCCGTGAAACAGTACGAATAAATCTTAAAAGGTATAATAATATGACATTTTTTAAATCAAAGTTTCTTCACACCTTAGAGGAAGGCGATACTGAGAAAAGAGTGGAATTTTGCTTATGGACTCAAGGAGAACATGAGAATGAGGGGAATTTTATAAATAGAATTTTATTTAGTATTAAGGCAACAATCACAACTAATGGAACGGTTATTCTCGAGGTGTTGAACAGAAGAAGGTCCACACGGGGTAGTAAATTGTAGAAGGTAGTATTTAGAAAAAATTAATATCTGATGTGGCATACTAAATACCAGAATCATTGGTCCCTTCCTTTTTGAAGGCAATTTGAACAGCCAGCATTTTTAACATTTTTTGATGAATGAGTTTACCAGCACTATGGATGAACTTCCACTAGCAGAAAATGCTCCTTTAATCTTTCAATTAGATGGCTGTTCTATCCACAATGCCGTGATTATGAGAGCTTGGTTGGATGAAAATTTCCCTAATCGGTAGAACGGGCGAAATAGTGGGTTAGTACAGTTTCATCCCAGGTCCCCCGACTTAATCCCACTAAATTTTTCTCTTAGGGGGTTTCTTAAAGAAAAAGTCTATAAAACCCGCTCAACTAATGCAGAAGAACTGAGTGAAAGGATAAAACAAACTTGCGCGGTAATTACACCAAACCAATTATGTAATATTATGACGACCATTAAAGACAATACAATAAAATGTATTGAATTAACTGGAGATTTAGTCTCTTGTGTTATTTTGTTACAAAAATAGTAATTTTCGAAATTATTAAATTGCTAAAATTTTAATTATAACTATAATTTGTTATTTGGTCTAATAAAAGATGTTAAGTTATAAAATTGTTGTTAAATTGTGAAATGTTTAATTGTAATGTACATGTTAACTGATCTTAATAAAAAGTGTGCAGTTTATTTTTTAAATACCAATTTATTATTCTCTTCTCAATATCGCCTCCTTCTAAGGTGTGATAATTTTTAACTTAATGATCTTTATTATTATTTACATGATCCTCCAATGCCAACTTTGATAATAAAAATAATTGCAAGACTTGGTAGTAAAAATAATTATGCTTAATATGGAGCATGCTTAAAGAAAATAAATATTGCCAATATTGAATAACTGATGGTTATAAATTTATATCTATTTCTGTTAGAAACCGACATTTTTTTTGTCGAATTTCGGTCAGATCCATTTGAAGGTATCCTAAACCCAGTGGCGTAATCAGATTTGAGATTTAAAAAAATATGCCAATACTTTTTTGGATTTTTGGCTTTGAAATCGAAATAAGCCTTCAAAATATGCACCACAATAGAATTATTGAGATTGTCTTTTAAAAAAAATCGGCAATCAAATAATATTTTAGGGAGGTGTCTCGCTTTTAAATGGGTCGTATAGGGTGGTCTATTAAAAATAATAAAGTTTATACCGCTTCTGATTAAACAGGAAATAAGAAGCAGGCGTTAGAGCAAGCCACATCACATAACTACTGCAAATTTGAAATCGATATCTTTTTTACAAGAGAGCTATAGGTTGGCTAATAATATCGTGGGAACTCCGTATATTTATTGTACAACCCATAGGGACAATTTCTGTTTTTGTCTCGTAGAATTTATATATTTAGAGTTATTTTTTTAAACTGATGAAAAACACATTACAAATATCTTAATTGGTTAAATAAACAATACATGACTTCGATAAAACTGTAAAACTAAACTTGATCCCCAGAATACGATAAAATAAAAAAAACTGCCCTGACCAAACAATAGTTATTTGTATATCAAGGCCGTAAAGTTGATCTTTCTCGACCCAATTTGAAGTTTGCGGCCGAGGCCAAGCAAACTTCGGATAAAAGGTCGAGAAAGATCATTTGGTCGAGGTACACACAACATTTTTAGGCAACTGTCTCAAAAAGTAAAATAAAATATCATGATCCGACAGAAGTTCATGATCTGAAATTAAGTTTTATGTCAAATCCGCAACAAAAACAAAGACGAATGGTTTTTATGATTATAATATGTACTAAAAATAATTTTTGATCAAATAAAATTATGTTTATATTAAGAAGAGGTATCTAAATAATACTACTCGATAAAGAAACCACTTTCAACGCAATTTGTACTCACACAAAGATACACTTTCACGCTCAACCACGCACCTTATATTTTTGGCACTAGCTACATTATTTATCATTTTCGATGGCGTTACTCTTCATCAATATAAAATATAGTTCAATATGTGACACCTTTACCTTCGCGGTGCATTTTGCAGCCAGTGGGGTATTCGGAGTGACAAAGCAGGGTATTTAAGCGACATTTTCACAATATGGGCCATTCACAATTTACATACCGTGCAAAAGAGCTCTGACGGCTGTCTCCATACAGCATCAATCATGAGATACAATGATTGATGACTGAGTTCGTTTTTTAAATGAAATAATACCGGCTAAACGGGACTCAGTCTCGTCTTCGTGTTCTACCAAAATGAAACATTTTTCGAATATCTATATTAAGCGGGTGTCGCTGGTTTCTAACAAGTACACTGTCATGAATGATCATTTGTGATGTGTATTAATGTTTACGAGAAAACTTTTTGAAACGACAATTGCACCATTAATTTTAAATTTGTCTGCATTTAAAGATTTAGTGCAAACATTAAAATATTTAAACAAGTGAATAATGAAAAAAAAGCGAACGCAGTTGTTTTAAAGCGTAATTTCATTATATATTAATTATACAGTTAGATTTAAACATGAAACTTTTATTAAGGAACAAATACAGTCAGTCACTTTACATGAAACATAACTAAAAATTATAAATTTACAATTCAAAAAATAACATTTTGTAAAAAGACAAACTGATTACAACTTTCATAAAAAGTATAACCTCGATATCTTGTACATCCTCATATTTTTGTGTGTTGTGTAGAGCTATCCAAATTTATTTTAAATATTTTCAAAATTCAAAAAGTTTTGCACTTTCTAACCCATGTTCCATGTACCCTATTTCCATTTACATACATTGCGTTACGGCCTCAAATAATAAGCAAAATTGGATAACCTAATTCAAAAATACAATATGAATATTACAATCTTAAATTTCTATACCATATCGCTAAAGAATCTGGCTCTAAAGAATTGCTCGAGTCTCACAAATAACACAAAAAAAAACAATTACCAATACTATATCCAAAATGAAAATTGAGAATAATATAGAACAGATAAACAAGTCATATAATAAAGCTAAATCCTTGTGGCAAATAGTTAATAATAGATTAGGCAGTAGAAAAATTAAAAAGAACTTCAGAATTCAATTAAACGATGAATTATTAAGTAATAAAACATCCAACATAATATTTTTAGTCGCAAACTCCTCTATAAATCCTTATTTTACTATAAGGAAAGTAACCAGACTGCAACCAAAGTTACAAATCTGGCGCGTTAAGTGTAATAATTGCATATTACCATCAAAACGCTAATGCTTCGATTGCAACAAACACCAGCCGAAAGACTGATCCTACTTAAAGGAGCTCCCTTGCCAGTCGTCACACACCACTTGCAGACTGCAGTTTCGAGCTGTTGGCTCTCGTCAGTGCAAGGTAGGTATGCGACGACCGACATGCGAATCCTTTGACTATAGTACATCCCGGCAAGGGAGCTCCTTTAAGTAGGATCAGTCTTTCGGCTGGTGTTTGTTGCAATCGAAGCATTAGCGTTTTGATGGTAATATGCAATTATTACACTTAACGCGCCAGATTTGTAACTTTGGTTGCAGTCTGGTTACTTTCCTTATAGTAAAATAAGGATTTATAGAGGAGTTTGCGACTAAAAATATTATGTTTAATATTCCGCCCTCTAAAAGCACATTTGAACTAATAAAACATCGTTTGTTGCAAATACCTTTGACGGTTATTTCTCTACATGTATAGTAAACAAGTTGAAGAAACACTGTAAAAATAATCAGTCTGTAATGTGTACACTCCCAATACAAAATAATGCCAATTCCATTTTTATAGAGCCTGTTTCCAAAGAAGAAGTAATTAAAATTATAAGAAATATGAAGGTAAAACTCTGTGTTGATGTTGAGGAAATCAATTGAGTTCGGATGGTTTCCAAATGCTTTAAAACTAGGAAGAATTGTTCCTCTCCACTAAAAAGACAATCCCCAACTATTAGAGGATTACAGGTCAATCATAATTCTAAGTTATATTTGAAAAAACCGCTGCCCAAGGAATCACTACTTCCACATCCAGATTTTGTATTTAAGTCTTACACACACTAAATCCCAATGTAATATTTTAGTCCCTTTAACAATAGGATGGGGGTGGTAGAGGGGGTGGCTAATGCCAAAATAAATTTAAAAAGCCCTTGGTGCTCGTACACACACTAAATCCTAATTAAATTTTTGCTTCCTTTAATAATAGGGTGGAGATAATAGGGGTGGCAGAGGGGGTGGCTAATTCCGAAAAAAATTTAAAGGCCCTTGGTTTTCTTATACACACCAAATCCCAATTTAATTTTTTACTCCCTTTGATAATGCGACGGGGGTGGCAATGGGTGGTGGTAGAGGGGGTGGTTGATGCCAAAAAAATTTAGAGTGCCTTGGTTCTCGTATACAAACTAAATCCCAATTTAATTTTACATTCCCTTTAATAATAGGGTGGGGCTGGCAATGGGGGTGGTAGAGGGGGTAGCTAATGTCAAAAAACTTTTTGAGACGTTTCGTTCTTGTATACAACATAATCACATTTTATTTATTTTTTACTCTCCTTCATAGTAGTGTGGGGGTGGTATTGGGGGTGATAGTCTAATAGTGATAGGCTGATGCCAAAATTTTTTTTAAACCCTTGACTTTTCGTACATGCCCTAAATTGCAATATTATGGACTCTTACTTGCTTGATTTGCCTATTTATCCTTATTTACCTCATTTACCCCTCGAACGGAATTAGATAAAAATATAATCTAGTTCCAGATCTCGTTATAATATATAAGTGTACCAAATTTCAAATCAATATCATAAACGGTTCCAGAGTAAACGTGCGCACAATAAAAGTTACAGACCGACAACAGGAATTTTTTTCTCTCAAATTTAAAATCTCGACGTTTCATGACATTTTAAGTCTATTTCAACAAAAAAAAAAATATTTTTTTTTGCGTTACTATAATTCCACTGGACGTGGAAGTAATAATTGAAAAAGCAGTTTCCATTAGACTATACGATTATCTAGAAACCAATCAGCTACTTACCAACTGACACTAAGATCTGCAGAATTAGCTATCCAAGAATTTATACAAACAAATTTTATGCCCACCTGGACATGGGTAATAACGTTGCAGGTTTATTTCTTTGATTCAACCGCAGCATTTGACTGTAAATCCAAACTTCCTTAAATTAAATTTAAATAATCTGGGCATTAGAGGCCACATATTGAATTGGATAATGTCATGTTAAAACTCGTTTCCATTGACTCGAAAATATCTGACACTTATGATACGGATATTGGTGTGTGTCAAAGGTCGATTATTAGTCCTTTACTTTTTTTTAATATTCAGAAATGATCTCCCGTCATTCTTGACCGAATGAGATATCTGTATGTACCCGGACGATACATTGGTGGTCGATAATTTTTTCACAATATGCCTTAGCATGTGACTTTAAATGTAAATGTTTTGAAATGATCCTAAATATCACAGAGAAACAATAAAAAAATTTAAAACGATGTTTGTAGGTCACACTTCTCCATCGATGTGGAGCAAATATGACACCGGTTTGTAGTGTCGCCACATTTGTTCATATTTAAAGTCTAGGGGTAAGTGTGAAAAGCTTAAATAAAAGTTAGTTTTCGAATTTTCAGAACAATATTTATTGGCAAAAATTTTTAAATTATAAACTTAAACCAGCAAAATTAACTTGAAACTGAAACTTCTATCTTTAACTGGTTCAGGTAAAACTCTTATGGCGTCTTCATCGACAACGGTATCCTTATCTTCTATTTTGGGCCAACTGAAGGAACTTTGTCTATATTTCAAGAATGTAGCTAACCATCCTCCTTCTTTCCTACTTTTAACCAGTTCAACAAAATACTTAATAGTTTTTTAGATGAATATTCCACTATGACTTTTTCTTTTGCCAATCTTTCGAGTAAATGTGACAGTTATTGCTTCTGCACCGGCGGCTATTTTCTTCCTTTTTAGTGAAGAGTCACTTCTTTGAGTTTGCTTTATAGTATTTAATAATAACTCTTCAAAACTTAATTTCGAATCAGCAGGTCTAGTTGAGGCCCCAGCGGTATTATGAATGTTCTGAACATTTTCAATGTTATTTTCTTGGATAACATCAGTTGCATTTGCCTCATTGATAAATGCTTGTTGTTGACCTTTTTAAAGCTTCCGAATCGTACTTGTCCTCTGGAATTACACGGCGATTAAATGGAAGGATATCCGCTTTTCCAAAGATTTTTAAGAATCTCCGTATCCAAGTCCTTAAAAGTTTTTCCAATAACTTCGGAGAACACTTTCACTTTCTTTCGGTCACTTCTTCATGATTCAAACTATTCACGGAATATAGTCGTTCAGCAATTCGGCCTCTTCCTGATTTGCAAAGATAGATGTTACTTTGAGATGGCGCTAATGCCGTCAACAGAGATTATTCTAGTTCTCTATACGTTTAGTGGCTGCGACACGACATTGTCTATCTTCAACCAAGGGAAAATAAAATTCTGTTCTCTTGTCCAGAAAACCGCAGGACCCAGTGCCACCATTAGCATTTTGAAATATCAGGATGCAAGACCAAAGCACATTGCAGAGGCTGGAGCACGCTTTTTCGTTGCTTTGTATGGTGGCAACATGGACGAGGAAACCTTGGAAGAAGCCCGGTATGAACATTTCGTTAAATCTGCAACAAAAAGCAAATTCAATTTTGGTTTTTTGTCACCAACGAAAGACGCTGCGTGGTATCATGCGTTTGAGAAGTAACACCTAGTCCAACAATGGTATGAGATCCAAAAGAGACCAGATAACTGGGGCTAGAAACGTGGCAGCAATGGGCTCGCTCCACTCACAATGACAGAGAGCAACCAGCACCCGAGAACTTGAAATTCATTTCATGCACTTACTGAAAAGGATGTGCCGGAGCATGTGGTTGCAGGAAACCGGGATTGAAGTGCTCTGTTGTGTGTAGCTTCTGCAGTGATCGAAAATATATCGGAGGTTCGTATCAACAGTGCGGACGAAGATGACGAAAATTTGTCAATGGAAGAACAATGAATTCTCAGAGGCACCAATGATAATGACAGTAAGAACATCAACCGAGCAGGACCGTGAACAAATGGAAAACAATAATTGTATAATTGCGTGGCAAGCGTCATTTGTATCTAAGATCGCGAAGCTGTGGATTAGGCCTATCGGGGATACCACAATTTAAAGAAAGTGCCATTTACTCTACCTCCAGCTGGTGTTGAAATGAGTATACTTTTAATTTACAAAATTAACATAACTATGTAATAAAGCGAGAAACAATTGAAAAAATCATAAAAATAGGGTTTTACTATTTCCTCGCCACTGTAACTCGTTACATATTAGACTTACAAAAAAAACTGTATAGAAGAAGTGTGACGAATTATGTCTTCTTTAACTTCCGATCAACCATTGTGGAATTAATTTCCAAAAAGAACATTTTTTGTACTTTCTATTCAAGGTGACGGCTCGAGCGGTCCCCCAAGGTCGAAAACTTGGATTTTTGTCACGACCCAGACCTTAGCAGCATATTTAAAAATCATTACTACCCTACCTTTTGCAAGGCAAAACTCCCTACTGACAGGAGTAGTAGGCGGTCTATCCTAGAAATTCCAAATCTCCTTCGTTCCATCGTCTTAAACCTTCAGCCAACCGTTTCTCATATTCCATTGGAATAACCGGGGGCCTGCCTTGTGATTTACTCCTTGTTCCACGAGTTCCATTGACATGGTAAAATAATGTAGTTTTAGAGATGTTGAATAATATATGTGCCCAATATATAGTCATGGCCCCCCTTTTAATTTCCTCAATAGCAGTTTCGAGGTCATTTTAGGAGTATTGTGGGGCTCTCTGCCTCTTACATTTGTAGTTTCTAACCATTTCAATACCTAAAAAGATTACCATAATTTAATAGGTTCACACTTCCTCTTTCAATATTCTCACATTAACCTCACGTTATGTTTTTCTTGAGGCAAGTGGGACCCATGCCATAAAATTATTCAAACAAAGACAATGTAAATTTTAGCTATTGGATAATAAACTGTACCTCCTAGTCTATATAATTCTGAATAAGAATCCAAACTTACCGTAAATTTGATGCAGATTGTGCTTCCATAAAAAATAACGTGCTCACTAATTCAACAATAAATAAAACTAGCCTCAAATCAATGTCAAATATTTCTAGAACAATATAGGTTAGAAATTTTCTATTTTAATCATGTGCTGTGGAGACGCTTAGACTACCTTACACCAGATGGCGCCAAGACTGGTTCAATGGAGAGTTACAAAGAATGTACATTTTCTCCGAAATCACACTTACCCCAGTTTAATTTAGTTACACTAGCATGACAGTTTTTGTCCATTTTTGTAATTCGTTATCCAAATCAGTTCCTATTCTAAATTGTGTAAGAACAAGTAATGAAAAAAAATCCTTGGAACTAGTCTAGACTGAACTTTTGGCTTCTCTGGTGACATAGAAAACCTATGATCAAAATTAGCTAAGAGTACTTATGCCTTAGTAAATCTGAAAAAAGAAATAAATAAACATGGCTTACTCTCAACCTACTATTCTTTACTTTCTTTAAGACTCATCTACAATAGTATTATATAGAGTCAGTCACCAAAAATCAATAGAACCTTTGTTATACAAAAACGCATAATCAGGATAATTTTGTCTCTACAGACACCCCCTATCGTGATACTATCAGAATGAAGAAAATTATGACCACACCTTGTACTTATATATTCAAAATTTTGTTTTATGTACAATAATCATAAGAATATTTGTCTTAACGCAGATATACACAATATAAGACTCGTGGATCAAACAAAATTCACTTAGAGATCTATAGGCTTTGCAAATATTAAAAAAGGTGCTCATTTTTACAATACAGTTCCTGATAAATTCAAAACGAATTTCGAAATGAACCAAAAAAAGTATATATTAGATAACTCGTTTTACAGCACAGAGGAAATCTGGGCAATAAATTCTGCTTGACTAATAGGCTTGAGGTAGGCTTTAAGTGTTAATAAGTAAATACATAGTATACATTTTTTTTATTTACAAAGTTTATTAAATCACAAAAAAATAAAGATAAAGTAAAAAAATTAAAAATTAATTAAACGCATGTATATGTTCATGTTATTTTTAGAAGGATTTTCAAACTGTGATCCTTAAAGATTACATATTTCTAAAACTAAACCAACAAAGAGCTAAGATATCAGTGATTAAGGCAATTATAATCATTGCAGATTGTACAGAAAAGCAATACAAAACAACTGCCTTAATAGCCACTGATACGCCTTTGTGCAACGTGATCCCTTCATTTCAACAATTCCCTATGACGAAGTTGGTGGCTGGAAAATGTAATTAGATCAAAAAGTTAGGTAAGCTTATTAACATTCTCAGAACTTATTAGTTGTCAGCAGAATGCTAAAGTTGAAAGTGATCAACCAACTATTTCAAGTAGAAAACTTAACGAAACCTAATTAGAAATTGTCGAACCCAACTCAATTAAAACTGTAATCCATGTTGTGTATTAGTTTCACTACTACGAACGAAATGAATGAAATGTTTCCTGTTATTGTCTATACGAAGGATAGTGAAGTTACATTATTAGGTATACAAGTAAAGTAGTATTTATCATATTTTAGAAAAATCATTTGTCAAGTCTGACATATAAAAATGTGAGGGTAACTGAGTTTTTTCTTAAATATGGGAATGAAGCAGATGACCCTAAAGAAAGGGGAATATGCATAAGATCCATATTCAGAGTTGTAAATTTGTAATATAATTCCTGAAAGTTGCAAACAAGTTTAGAATTTTATCCAGTGACGTTGTTCTTAAAAAATATTTGAGCTTGTAAATTGTGTAGTTATTGTAGGATTGTAAAGGGTTTACTGCAAGTGTAAATTTAATTTTCTGACCACCTGCATGTGAACACGCCGCTGTCTGAAACAAATTGTTGAGATCGTTTTTTTTTTAAATCTTGCTTACTGACAAAATTATTCAAAAATGGTAATTACTAAGTGTATAGAAACAAAGTAATACATTGGATTCAAACCAACTGAGAATGCAATTACTTTGTTTACAAGAAAGATTTATGACTCTCTGGACAATTAGATCCCTTCGCTTTGTCTATTTCTAGATTTGTCAAAAGCTTTCTACATAATAAGCCACGCATTATTATTATCAACTATAGAAGAAGTAGGAATAAGGGGTACTGCATTATTTCTGATATGTTGTTATATAACAAACAGAAAGGAATGTGCGGAGATTGAGGACAGTTCATTCCCTACTTTAATAATCTGTTTGAGATGAACACAAAGTATACTGTTATTAGTTTCATTGATGATACTGCTATATTTTATAACAGCGATACCTGGAACAATCTACGAGAGGAAGTACAAAATGATTTTATAAATGTAAAATAAGAAATGGTTGATAGAATTGTATCATTAAATCTTAAGAAAAGTATATAATATATTCCTTTTACATCCTCATTAAGCATTACGTCCTTTCCACTATCTTAAAATTAGTGATGAGGGCTCAAATAAATTATTAATCTCACCGATTTCTTATACAAGGAATCATTACGTTTGAAATCAGGTCAGTTTTTCCTCAGCTTGTCAGTACTGCTATATTCGGAGACAAAATTAATTTTAATTCATGAGTATAATACTAGAAAAAATCTTATACCTGTTAAAAAAATTAATACAACAATTGACCAACGGTATTGTATGTTTCTTGTTCTAAAAATATTTAACTTTTTACCGGATAGAGTTAAAAACACTATAAATGAACATTTCAAATTCCAAGAACTGAAATTTACAAACTATTAGAACTTTTAACCATTACATCCCAATATCTCGGCAATTTGTTAATCAATTTAGATCAAATTTGGTATATTTCTTGTGTTTCAGATTGTGACAAAGTTATTTAAAAAATTTTTTTTTCGGAATTAAATACGCCTACTATGATCAAAAGAAATTGGCAAATATTAGGAATTTATATTAACGATTGACATAGAGTTTTTGTATTTACAGAATCTTGTTCGGCATGACTTAAAACCCCTTTACACCAAATTTCGTTAAAAAATATTCATTGCTTTACAAAAAAATCGTATCTAAGATTTCAATAACAGTAACCCTACTATTCGAGTTATTTGTTGTCGGATATTTACATAACTTGGTAGTCCTGTAATAATGACGCTAATTAAGCATTAGCACATATTTTTTATCCAAAACACTATTATGAAATGAATATTTAAAAATTGGTAGCTATTTTTTAAAATACTTAGAACTCGGCATACTCCCTGTTCACTTGGAGTGCTTTGGAATGGATTTGGTAATTGTATCGAATAATGTCAAATTAAACTTAAATATGGCTGCAAAACAATTAAGTATTGCTGATAAAATTTAAATAATTAGAATTGTTGGTGACAGTGTGCACTCTTATCGAGATGCAGCCAGTATCTTCAATTGAAACATCCAGGACGCTCTCAGATTCATTACACCACGGTTGGTTCAATGAATAAAATATTTAATAGAACTGGAGATGTATTCAAACTTAGAGCTAAATACAACGATGCCGATCGTCCATTAGTAAGTAAGTAGTAAATAAGTAAGTTCTTTATTCATGGTGTTAACTTACACAATAGTGAAACTTATAAGACTAGTCAAAACATATAAATACAGTTAAAAAGAGTAATGAATATCTTAGAATAATAACACCAATAATAAAATCATATATACTAAGATTGTAGATACTCGTCTAAGGAACAAAAGTCATTGTTAAGTAAGTACTTTAACAAAGTATTTTTAAAAGTGTTAAAATTGTTAAAATGACCAAAACGTCGGGTAAATTTATAAAAACAGTAGATTCCCTGAAAAACATGTAAATTATGGCCCACACTTAATCTAGAAAATGGCATCCTAAGTTTAGTGTGACTGCATCACATCATTATTTTTTTAAAACAAATCTTCTTGCTTTTTTTATATATTATATATTTTTGTAACAATTAGATATATATAAAGTAAAGGTAGAGTTAAGATAGATAGAGTTTCCCCAAAAAATTAAACCGTAGGACAAAATAGATTGAATTAATTCAAAGTATGCTAATCTTATTAACATATTAAGGGAGACGGAAGATTTCAGGTATATAATAACAAAACATGATTAATTTATTTAATTTCTTCAATAAATTTTCAGTATAAGTTTCCCACGTCATTTTACAATCCAAAGTTACTCCCAGGAATGTTGTCACTTCTATATGCACAATCGATTTATGATCTGCCTTGATTAAAATGCTTGAACTATGAGCATAGTTCTTTGGCAAAAATGATATAAAAATGGTTTTGTCAGCATTCAGTATGAGACCCTTGTTTTAACACCATTTGGAAAACTTCTTTACAGATGTGTTAGCTTTAATGACTGCGGTCTCAGAAGAGTTACTAGGAATCAAAAAGTTTGTATCGTCTGCATAGACAATTGCTGCATTAGGTGTTGTACAAGAACGTGGCATATCATTTATAAAGATTAAAAAAGCAAAGGACCTAGAATAGAGCCCTGTAGCACACCGGTTTTCACATGCCTGCAATCTGATTTAATGCGATCAATTATTACGGCTTGCTTTCTATTAGCGAGACAGGAGTTGATCCGTTCGTGAGCAGGTCCACGTACACCCAATCTAGATAGTTTCTCTAAAAGCATATTGTGATTGACAGTGTCGAGAGCTCTACTGAGATCGAAATAGTCAAATTGGGGGCTAAGTGAATACTTGGCAAATAAAACACAATGGTAAAAACAACACGGTAGAAGTTTATTCAATTACATAATTAAAAATGAAATAAATGAAGTACTTACATTCTAACCCTATAGGAGCCACCACTAGCAAAGGGGAGTTGGGACACGCACCATACACCCAAAACAATGATCTTTTCTTTACATTACAAAAACTCAACTTTTCTATTCCGCTTCAAAGACCCAATTAAATTATTTTTTCACAAAGTTCTGCCAGCTGTCACTTTACTCTTGCGACTCAGCAATTCCATCCAGTGACCTAGTTACTGGATAGTATAGTTAAATGCACCAGAGCTGACTCGGAACATTTTGAAATATTTTATTACGATTTATAGATCTTAATTTCTAAGCAAGAATAAAGTGGGTGTTTCAAATAAATAATAAAATAAATCACAATTAATTTAAACCCTACCTCAACATGGTTCGAACTATCCACAATCGAGGTTTGGATCAAGTAATCAAGTATAACAGCGTACTATGCTGAACAACATGTTAGTGTCCGAGATTTATCTCTAACTTGAATGTAGACAGAAATAAAATTTGGAGGTATCTTAAACGTATTAAACGAATTATTCATTCTTTATACGGGGTGTCCCAAAAGTCCGGGAACGGTTAAATATATCGCAAACTACTAACCTTTTCGGAAAACAAAAAAAACATATTTTTAAAAAACCTATCCAATGACACCAAAGTTGACTACCCCCACACCCCTCTGCAAGAGGGAGGGGGTGACTTTGAAAAATTGGAAGAAGAAAGTTGTTCAAAAAAAAACATGTTTATTTGTAAAAAAAAGTCTGTTTGCCTCTTTTTCCATGAATTGTTGTTAAAAACATTTCTGCGAAGTATTGCATGTAGTTTTATTATATTTATTTTTCAATATTTACTTCTCTTCCAACTTTCTCGAAGGCACAAGCTCAATTTGTTCTAGTGAAAGTTTTCTAAATTGTGAGTGCTTTTTTTCTAATCAACGATGTCCTTGTTTATCTGTAAAAAGTATTTATTTGTAAAAAGGAATTCGTTTTTCAAATTTGCGAAGAACGCAAATTCGAAATAAAAAATGTTGGTAACCATTTAACTTTGGGCGGGTCAACGTTGTCATTGGATAGGTTCTTTTAAAATATTGAATACGTGTTTTCCGTTTCCGGTGTAAACCGATTATTTGAAACTTACGCCTTTATGTTAATTTTTGCGATTACAGCGCCATCTGTAGCGAATCCAAGAAATGTTCCAGATGAACCTTACGTATTTTTAGTCGTACAATCCGTTTCTCCAATAAAAAATGGGGGTTCCTATTTAATTTTTCAAAGTTGCCCCCTCCCCCCCTACAGAGGGGGATGGGGGAGTCAACAGTGGTGTCATTGGATGAGTTTTTTAGACTATTGAACACATGATTTTTTGTTTTCCGAAAATAATAGCAGTTTGCGATATATTTGACCGTTCCGGGACTTTTGGGATACCCTGTACATTATTTTCCGTTTTCTCTATATTCAATTTCTTAATAAAGTTATATATTATTATATCCAATCTCCCATTGTGTGATATGTACATAAAAAATATAAGCCCTAGTATCGTACTTTGTAGTAACTTTAAGATTAGTAAAACGTATTTTTATATGAAAACGTTATTTTAATGCATTTACAATGAAACTATCAAATAAAAACCGAAATTTAATTCATAAGGCATTTTCCAAAGTTAAAATCCCCAGTTACTGTACTATAAACCGTTACCTTGAAGACACCCTTTATATAAACAGTTGTTCAGTATAGAAAGTGAGAATTATAAATTTAGTTGAGGCTAAATTTTATAATTTACTGTTGAAAATGGAGCACTATTCATTCACAAGAAATTTCTGTTGACTTGACGAAGGGATTTCGTGTTTAGTCACTTTCAGTAAAACTGTTAGTGACAATATTCTGCTTGGTTTGTAACGACCACACCAACAAAATGGAATGCAGTTAGAACTTATTAGACCGCAAGTCTGTCTAAACTGTTCTACTGCTATGTTACAGCAGCGGTCGCTAAACTCATTTTTAGTGGTATATGAATATAACAACGTTGGAATTTTGAGCATTCAACTTAACTATACGGCGTCACAAGTGATAGATTGTTATTAATATTACTTTATTAAATCCCGAAATGCGATGGACTCGTGGCAAGGATTTATAGGATACAACATTTTTTTAGACAGAAAAATAATTTGTTCTCATGTCATGGTTGCAAAAGTAATATTATTTTAGTTTTGCAATGTAACTATAGTCGAGGTAAGAATTCAAGCGATGCACGTCACAGATCGATTCTATAAATAAGACAATACTAAAAATGTTAGTATTAAAATTTCTTTAATGAGATCACTCGTGACGTGCATCGCTTGAATTCTTGCCTCGACTTTATCATATGTTTAAATATATGTTGAAACAGTTATAAGGGGTTGTATAAAAGTAATGAATAATCAATTTAATTCAATTCAGAATCACTTCACTTAAGTTAAAATTACAAATGTGCTCATGTAGGTACTGAATATTCAACTTATGAATGAAATGTGTTTTTATTCACTTATACCGTGATTATGAAATTTTATATCCTTAATTAACTGGAAGTTTTGCGTAAAGAAAGTCTATAATTACTTTAATTCAAATTGTTAAGTAAGACGATTATTAAATCGGACTACAATACTTCTCGTAATAGATGGGAATCGATCCATCTTAGTAATTGCCGTGTACTTTAATATTCTCCTGCCTAGCCAAAGACATTTTATGATAAACCTTGTCAAAGGATTTAGAGAGAAAGGCGTAAAAGGCATTTACTTCTTCATGGTCCTCCAGCGCCTCGGAACATTAAAACTGATGAATAATCGGTAACCTCTTTTATTGAATTTTACATGCGAAATGGCTTTCCTGTCGTTAGCGTAATTGCAGAAATTAGTGCAGTCATTGAAGCTTTATACCTCAGAAATATTTTACTATGAACCGATTTACATGAAATTTTGGAATTAGGCTTATCTTACCCTTAACTTCAAAAGTGATATTGACCCGGCCTCCGTTCTTACCCTGGGGGTGGTTGCCACACCTTCTCGTTAGTGTAAATTTTTTTTGTCAAAATAACCTCGGGGATCGATAGAAGACCCAATTCTAAGCAAAAAGTGTCCTATAAAGTTTTTTCAAAAATTCAATAGTTTTCAAGTTATTGGCGATTGAAAACTCCGAATTTTCCCACGTTTTTCAACGGTTTTTTGCAAATATCTCAAAAAATATGCGTTTTAGCGATAATTTTATAATAAACAAAATTGTCGAAGGTAAAAAAATGAACAAATTGATTTTTTAAAGAGTGTTCTAAGTGCAATATTAAGCGAGATATTGAAGATAAAAGCCGTTCTTTTTTTTGTCTGAACTTTAATCGATGTATTCAATGCCATCTAGCTGACAACGGATACATTTTATCCATATGACAATGAGAAACTTTTTTATAGTGCTTCAAATAATCTTTAAAATGAGCAGTGTTAAAAGTCTTTTGCACGCAAAGTGAGTGAGTTGTAATGAAAAAAAGAGGGACATCTAATATATTTTTTTAAAAATCGATGTGTTTCATAAGTGCCATTTCCACCAAAATTAAAATTAATCGTATTCCGTCTAGATTTAACTTTAATATGAAGAGTTTATTGGATTCCAGCCGTTCGGCTGCTTTGGAATGCATACTTTTCAAAAAAACCACGATTTTAAGAAGAAATTTTTTTTTTCATTTTTTAAAATAACACCTTTTTTTCATAATATTTCAAAAATAATGAAAGATACGTAAAAAACTGTAATGATAAAAAATGTAGGTCTTTTTTTGACAAAAATTTTGTTTTTTGTTTTTTTTTCTGTCAGACCAAAATTGACGGAGATATTGTGAACGATCCATGCTTTGATGGAAGTCTGAAGGACGTATTTTCTGCTCGAAAAACTTAGAAAAATTAAAAAAAAAAAAATAGGAAAAAGAAAAAATTAATTTTCTTTTTCCTCAACCTTTTCTAAATTCTAAAATAAAAATATTACGTTCACAAAATTTTTAGGGTTCAAAGTGACTGTTTCAGACGGAGATTAATGGATAAATCATACTTACTGTCGTTTATGCTTAACTGCGGCTCTGATGGTATCAATTGGAAGACGTCGTAACACTATAAATCTAACACTGTCTGTTTCACACTCTCTTAAAATTAAATCTGAAAGGGAAATTTTGTTAGAAAACACAAGTAAAAGACAATATAAAGTTCAAAAAATGTATATTAAATCTTTAAAAAATTTATGTTTTTACAACAACTTCTTCAGAGAAAATGTTAACAAACAATGGTCTGACCCGTGTACAACACATGGTGAGGAACGGGACGATTCATACGTTACCAACTACCATCCAATATGCAGTTTGAAAAGCTAACGATGCACAAAAAGATTCAAGGAAAGTTTCATGTAACTGAAATTTTGGTGGGCTTATGCTTGCCTGTCTTATAAACGTATTTTATTAATTCACATAAATTTTGGTCGCTCCTCGGAGCTTAAAATTGCTTGAAGCGTATCTACTTCGTTTGTATTATGCAATAACAAATTTTACGTTCAGGCAAGGCAGATCCCATGCACGTGTGAGTACATGGTATAGATACTTTTTTGACTCCGAATCACTGAGGAACCGGTTTAGGGCAAACCCCGTCAAAACGCATCATTTCCCCGTCAAATCCGACTGCTAGGAAATGATGGGGGTCCCATATCGCTAAGGGCTATTTTCGCTATAACTTCCGATATACTTTGAATAGTCGTTGGATTAACTTGTCCTCATATTCAATACCTCGTAAGAGGTGCAGTGCTTGACAACGTGGATTCGTAAAAGGGTTTTTAATCTTGGAAATTTGGAAGTTCAAGTCCAATTTTAGTATACTTTCTAAAATTGGGTGGTCGGGGCGACATTACGTCCCTGTGCAGCGACATTTACTACACTTTCTAAATTAACGCTCCTTGAAGAGTTAGCGAAAATTTGGCATAAAAAACGCTCCGAAGAGCAAAAATATATTTCCAAGAATTAAAAACCTCCTCCACGGCGTTTTTACGTGAAGCACGCTTTTCTTACGAAATATTTCCTAAGTCGGATTTTGTTACAACGTCGAAAAGTATATCGGGGTTATAGCGTTCTTTAACACTCCCCTCCTTTCCGTGAATCTTTTTGTGCAACGTTTGGTAAATTGGTTTTTGAAAATAAAATGGATCATTGGATGTAGTCTCCCATGTGTTGTATTCGGTTATAGTTCAGACCGGCCTATCTGAACATAACATAGATGCAAATCTAAAAATGATTATAAGTTTAAACATATATCGATGCATAGCATTCGATTGAATAATGAACATTGTGTTTCAAAATGGCATAAAAAAAAAAAGAAAAAATCGAAAATCCTCGGATTCTCGATGACACAACACAAACACTTTCGACGCACTTATCTTTCTTAGTGTTCTTCCACTAATGCGGGCTTGCGTCTACTCCTCCTCGTGTCTATGCCTCGTCGATCACCTTCGGTGTCGAACTGCCTTCTGGAACAGCTTAGGTGGTCCTCGGACTGCTTGGCTCCAGCTATACTATGGCTCTGCTCAGTTTATATGAAACAATATAAAACAAAATTTTAGTAAAATGTTTGTTCACATCCCGTCTGGGGATCTGCGACCGATAACATATTGTCGTCTTTGAGAATAGGAACACTGAATTTTGTAGACTTATATTGATTGAAATGTTTTCCGTGTAGATAAAATTCTCTTCTTGGGAGAAATCTGCGACCGATATCACATCGTCGTCTTTGAGAATAGGAACACTGAATTTTGTAGACTTATGCTGATTGAAATGGTTTTTATTAAAATCTCTTCTTAGGAGAAATCTGCGACAGAATCTGCATCCGTCGGATCGTTGCATCTGCCCCTCCAGCAGACGTGGCGGCATCTCGCCCTTGAGTTGCTAGACTCGTCTGAATCGCGCTCTTGCGTCAGAGTCGTCGTCTTTCCATGCCGTGCCAATGGAACATTTGTTTGGACCCTTTGGGTCGGACTCTGCTTACAGATGTATATGTTTTGAACATATGAGGACTTAGAAAAATTATAAAAAATACCAACTCTGCCGGACACGGTCAGAGTTGCTGCAGTGAATTTTGAAGATTTGTATGGACGATACAATATCCCCAATGAAAATAACTTGTAAAAAATGCATAAAAAATACCAACTCTTGCCTGACACGACAAGAAGTTGGTATGGAAATTTTGATATAAAATAAACCTAGCACTAAGTTAAAACTTAGCCTAGGTTGAAAAATATTATAAAAATATAATTGAATCTCCAGAACTTGATTCTGAATCAGAAGTGGAAGCATCTCGTGGCGGTGCATGAATTTGTACAACCGTTTGCTCCGGCGGTGGAGGTTCTGTGGAATCGTCTGAGAACGGGGAATCATTTCCATCGAGTGATGTTCCGCCTGGACTAGCATTTTCTTCATCGGAAGATTCGATTTCCAAGTTGTGCTCCTCTGGCGGGGCTGGTCTCAAATCATTGACATGTACTCTTGTCGTTACATTTCCCTTTTGCACGAGATACACCTCGTCTGAAAACTTCTTCAGAATTCTGGTTGGGCCTGACCAAGACGGCGTGAAGGTATGTACCTTCTTTTTTCTCTTACTCATGACTCTGTCTCCTATTTTGTAAACGATCGGAGTGACGGCCTCTTTCGGCACATATTTCTGTTTGTAATTTTGTTGGGCCTGACGGGCTTCCTTGATTCGCTCGTATCGTGGAAGCGTTTGTTGCTTGGCTCTTTCTTGCCTCCAGGCATACAAATCCCATTCGCCTCTTTCGGCTGGATCATATCCTAACACGATCATGCTAGGTGTTTGATTTGTAGCGGCGTTCCTGCGATTTCTTAATATGTATGTCATCTGATGCACGTAGCGATCCCAAGTGTCGTTTGGCTTTTTGAATAAAAGAGTCTTTAAAATTTTCTTGCATTCCTGAACCCGTCGTTCCACGGGGTTGGACTGTTGGTGATATGCCGGAATTAAATATCGTTCGATACTATTCCTTTCGCAAAATGTGATGTACCATTCGGAATTGAAATGACCACCGTTGTCTGATATTATGACTCGAGGGACTCCGAATCTTGCTACTATTTCTTCGTCGATATATTTGGCTATCGTTCTGCCGTCGACCTGAATGTATGCCTTTGCCTCTATCCATTTACTGAAAACGTCTTCGACGATAATCATGTATCTGTTTTCGGCGTCTTTAGTCCTCTGCAGCGGGCCAATTACGTCGACGCTCAAGGTTTCAAATGCATTTTGTGGTGCATGACTTCTTAGTGGAGCATTGGGTTGGGCTTGTCTTGTCTTTACAGACTGGCATATCAGACAGTCGTTTATGTATTTGCCTACGATCCTGGCCATATTATTGAAATAGTAGCGTTTCGCTATTTTCCTGAGAGTCTCGTCTCTTCCTGGATGACATGCTTCATCTCGGTCATGATAATGGTAAATCAATTCCTTAATTTTCCTCTTTGGAACTATTAATTTAAAATTTCGATCGCAATCTTTAAAAAGTACATCGTCTTGGACGTGAAAATTTTTCATAAAAATAAGATCCGCATCGGAACGTTGTTCCTGTTGAAATAGATCATTCCAACGGCGGATCTTGTCTTGAATATCTCTTGAACTCAATTGAGCCTGTACGATATCTTCGTATATTTCTGAGTGCGTTAAAACAGAAATACGTTCTGGACACTTGTAATTTGGTAGGAACATTCTTTCCTCTTCATCGTCTGTCTCGACATACTGATTTTGTGGGTTACGACTGAGAAAATCTGCTAATAAATTCTCCTTTCCTGGACAGTGTTCAATTTTGAATGCATATTCTTGCAATAGTAATGACCATCGTGTAAATTTTGTTTTGTCGTCCTTATGTTTGTTTAACCAAAGTAACGCCCTGTTGTCCGTCTTCACCAAGAACGGTTTGTCTGCTAAGTACATCTTGTACTTTTTAATATAGTTCACCACCGCCAAGCATTCCAGTTCGTTTATGTGGTAACGTCTCTCTGCTGGAGATAACGTGTTGCTTGCATACGAAATTATATATTTTTCGCCGTTGTCGCCCAATTGATATAATACGGCCGAAAGGCCTTGGAGGGATGCATCTGTTTGCAAAATGAATTGACGTGAAAAATCCGGCCGATGGAGTTCCAGCGGTCCGGATAATAATTCTTTTAATTTTCTAAACGCTTCATCGCATGTATGGTTCCAGTGAAAACGATTTTCCTTCGAAAGAAGTTTCGTTAGTGGCTTCGTGATCATCGCCACATTTGGTAGATATTCTCGTACCCAGTTGCAAAGCCCTAGGAAACTTTGTAGCTGCTTTTTTGTAGCTGGAACGGGATAATTTTGAATTTGTAAGACATGTTTTTCTAATGGTTGGGAAGTATCAGTTCTAATTGTATGGCCTAAATATTGGATTTCATTCGTCGCTATTACACACTTTTCCGGTGACACTTTTAGATTGTGCAGGCGTAGTCTTTCAAAGACTAATCTCAAGTGGGACATATGCTCCTTCACGTTTACGCTGTAAACGATTATATCATCTAAATACACTTTACAGAAATGGTGCAGGTAACCCGTTAAAACGTCCTTTGCCATGAATTTCTGAAAGGTACAGGGAGCTGTCTTGAGGCCGAAAGGCATGACATTAAATCTGTAAGCTGCCCCATCAGGAGTGGTAAAAGTCGAAAAATCTTTTGATGCTTCATCTAGCGGTATTTGCCAATATCCACTTTTTAAATCCAACACAGAAAAAATCTTCGAATTGCCTAAATCTTTAATACTTTCGTGTATTTTTGGTAAGACGGAAGCCTCGTCTTCAGTCATTTCATTCAAATGGCGATAGTCGATGCAAAATCGTGGTTTCTTGTCCGAGCGTTTTATGATCACGGGTGGTGAACTATATTGAGCAGTGCTAGGTTCGATGACGCCAGCTTTCAACATCTCTTCGATTTGGTCATACATAATTTTCTTAGTACTCGGAGACATCGGATATGGTCTGATATTAAATGGTTTCGTGTCTTTTACTGTAATTTTGTGTTTCACAGTCACTGTGGTTGCTTGAGTCGGTTCCGCAGTGAACAGATCGACAAATTCTTCGAACAGCGGCCGTAGAAATTTGTCTTTAATAACAAGCTCTTCAGGAAGCTTTGCCTGCTGTCTCTCCCTCTGAGAAGCTTGATTCCAGAAGACGGTAATACGCTCTTCCGTGCCGGCATATAGGCATTTTCGGCCATAATCATATGCGACATTGTTCATATATAAGAATGGTGATCCTAATATTATCGTTTCGTTCAAATTTTCGATTACTTGAAAATCAATTTCAAAAGAGGTGCCTGAAATTATTACTTGTAATTTTGTCGTGCCAAGAGAGTCCACCATTCGATCTCCGCACGCCATAGCAAATGATCGACGTGTCGTGAGATTTTTAAAATTATCCAACATCCTCGGATGGATAACGTTTCGCGTCGAGCCTGAATCGATCAGTGCGTCGACCGCATGTTCATTAATTTGAACTTTTATACGAGGCAAAGGGAACGCTTCGCTCATATAATTTATTGACTCTCTTGTCTTGTGCAGAGGAGCGTCGTAGTGGTCATGAGTATCGGAAAAAATTACTGGACATTGCTGCCGCCTTGGTTCGGCCGTTGTGCCGGGGATCTTGCAGATGGACCCTGGCCTGGGTCTCTGGCCCCTCGAAAGTTTCCCGGTCTCCTGTTGAGATGCGGGTTATTCGGGCATTGGCTATGGAAGTGCCACTGCACTGTGTCTGTACAGTATCGGCACGGGGTTGCCGGTCGGTCGGGTACTCGGAATTTCCCCGATCCGCCATTGAAATTGGTTTGCCTGCGGTCAGGATTCACTGATCCGCTTGAAGAATTAGGCATAAAAAAAGGACGACCAGGCGCTCTGCCTGGACCGTCCTGTCGAGATACGTCCTCTCGGAAATGCACCCTCTGTGCTGTCGGAGTTGGGCTTCCATTGCTCCTGTTACTAGAATTTTGTTGACTTAAACGTCCCGGCTCTTGATAGTAAGACGCGCGGGACAAGCGTTGATCTATAAGTTGGATTAGCGACGTCTGTTCGTCAGCTGAATCCCGCTCGACGTTAGTAGCCGCTGCTATTAACATCTCTGTGTTTGAAATTAGGTTGCTTCTCAAGCGTGACCTAATTTCTGGACGCAGTTGGTCCATGATGACCCGAGCTCTGATGGCTTCGGATTTAAAGGGATCAATACGATCGAAAAGACAGGTTTTCCTTGTGATAAACACTGCCGTGTCGTCTAAAGACGTTTGCTTGACGGCATACAGTTGAGCAATAGCTCGTGACTGTATGTCGGGAGAATTAAATCTCGTAAGGAATCTTTCCTTGAATAAGGCATACGAAGTAGTCAACGTCCTAAATTGTTCGGACCATCGTTGAGCTTCGCCCTTGAGTTGGCCAGTTACGTTATGGAGGCGATCATAGCCGTGGCTTATGCGAGCTCTGTCGAAATATTCCTCCATAATTTTCAGAAATGCTTCTGGATCTTCATGATCAAGCCCATGGAACGTCACGTTCGGACATCTTTGTCTCTCATGGGGCGTACAGGTCGACACGTTCTGTATCGCCTGCACGAAGCCCTCTGCCATTTTCAGAAACATACTTTCCATCGAAGCAGTTTGTGGCTGTGAAGCTGATAAATTAACATTATCTCCCTCTGGAAACAGTCGCTGTGGTTCTATCCCTCTAGAACCGTCGTCGACGAGCGGTGCGGTGACTCGCTCATAAAATTCTCTTGGGGTCGACCCCTCGGAGTCTTCCGCCATGAATGAGAAAGGATTTGTTGGGTTTGGGGACGGCATGGTCCCTGCTCGGGCGCCATGTGAACGATCCATGCTTTGATGGAAGTCTGAAGGACGTATTTTCTGCTCGAAAAACTTAGAAAAATTAAAAAAAAAAAAAATAGGAAAAAGAAAAAATTAATTTTCTTTTTCCTCAACCTTTTCTAAATTCTAAAATAAAAATATTACGTTCACAAAATTTTTAGGGTTCAAAGTGACTGTTTCAGACGGAGATTAATGGATAAATCATACTTACTGTCGTTTATGCTTAACTGCGGCTCTGATGGTATCAATTGGAAGACGTCGTAACACTATAAATCTAACACTGTCTGTTTCACACTCTCTTAAAATTAAATCTGAAAGGGAAATTTTGTTAGAAAACACAAGTAAAAGACAATATAAAGTTCAAAAAATGTATATTAAATCTTTAAAAAATTTATGTTTTTACAACAACTTCTTCAGAGAAAATGTTAACAAACAATGGTCTGACCCGTGTACAACACATGGTGAGGAACGGGACGATTCATACGTTACCAACTACCATCCAATATGCAGTTTGAAAAGCTAACGATGCACAAAAAGATTCAAGGAAAGTTTCATGTAACTGAAATTTTGGTGGGCTTATGCTTGCCTGTCTTATAAACGTATTTTATTAATTCACATAAATTTTGGTCGCTCCTCGGAGCTTAAAATTGCTTGAAGCGTATCTACTTCGTTTGTATTATGCAATAACAAATTTTACGTTCAGGCAAGGCAGATCCCATGCACGTGTGAGTACATGGTATAGATACTTTTTTGACTCCGAATCACTGAGGAACCGGTTTAGGGCAAACCCCGTCAAAACGCATCATTTCCCCGTCAAATCCGACTGCTAGGAAATGATGGGGGTCCCATGTCGCTAAGGGCTATTTTCGCTATAACTTCCGATATACTTTGAATAGTCGTTGGATTAACTTGTCCTCATATTCAATACCTCGTAAGAGGTGCAGTGCTTGACAACGTGGATTCGTAAAAGGGTTTTTAATCTTGGAAATTTGGAAGTTCAAGTCCAATTTTAGTATACTTTCTAAAATTGGGTGGTCGGGGCGACATTACGTCCCTGTGCAGCGACATTTACTACACTTTCTAAATTAACGCTCCTTGAAGAGTTAGCGAAAATTTGGCATAAAAAACGCTCCGAAGAGCAAAAATATATTTCCAAGAATTAAAAACCTCCTCCACGGCGTTTTTACGTGAAGCACGCTTTTCTTACGAAATATTTCCTAAGTCGGATTTTGTTACAACGTCGAAAAGTATATCGGGGTTATAGCGTTCTTTAACAATATCACTGTTTAAAGAGGGCGCGGTAGCGCAATCACAGTCTCTCTCGAGCCCTTTGATCCTTCACCGTTTCAAAATGAAGAGTTTTACACTACATGTCGTAATGAAAAAAGTTGTAGCTCTTTCAATTACCTTTAAAATGGTTTTTTTAAAGTTGCGATAGCTTTAAAATTGAAGGAGTTATGGTCCAAAAACTAAACGTTCTTTTTTTCTATTTAGTAAAATGAAAATTTCGGAGCACAAAAATTTGGAGCAGAGTGAAAGTAAAGAATAATATGAACCCAAAACTATTGTTTTATATATATATACATATATATAAATATATGGCATATATATCGGAAACATACGCACGAATACATACAAACATTCATATATGTATATCCAATAAAATCCAATCAAATAAAAACTGCAGATCCACCTGCACCGCAAGATTTACTTAAAATGATTTTTTGCAACTCCAAAAAAGGTTGCGGGGCCACTTGCGGATGCCGAAGAGTCGGGCTGTTTTGCAATGTAACTTGTGGAACATGCAGTGGAGATAACTGCCAGAATAGCCCTCCAATTGACCCAGAAGAAGATCTTGATTACGACAGCAACTCCGATATTGAGTCATGAACGATTGGTGTAATAGTTTTTTTATGTATTGTAATGCTCTTGTTGCAGAATTTTTTATAATTAATTACTAATTTAATCTAGTACATTTCCAGATAACTTGTAAGTTTATTCAATAAAAAGTGTCTGATTACTTACTCTATAATTAAATTATTTTAAATTGTATAAACACATATTTTCAATGTTTTAATTTAGGGGTAGTTTTAAGGGTTGAAAAGCTAAACATATGATAGTCATTTTCGAGAACGTGGAACAACATTTAAATCATTTTGAGTTCATCAAAAGAAATTTTTTTATACAATTTTTAATTGAGGGGTTGTTTTTAAGGGTTGAAAAGGGGTTAAAAATATGATAATTAAGGTAGAGAACGTAAAACAATATTTACTCTATATTTAAATCTTTTTAAGTTATACAAAAGTATTTTTTGTAACTTTTTTCAATTTAGGGGTCGTTTGCAGGGGTTGTAAAGTTTTTTAGGGTTTGAAAATGGGTTAACCATGATATAATTGTGTTAGAGAACACTTTACGATTTCACTCCTTATTATTAAATACGTTTTCTAGCGATGAAATGGCTCAATGTCAATTTTTCCATTAAGGGGCCATTTTCACCCCTTAAAAATTAAAAACGGAGGTCGGGTCAATATCACTTTTGAAGTTAAGGGTAAGATAAGCCTAATTCCAAAATTTCATGTAAATCGGTTCATAGCAAAATATTTCGGAGGTAAGACCCTATTTTTCGCTTCAATGACTGTACTAAATCAGGATTTTACAAAGATTTAAATATGGGATGACGTCACATTTATCTGAAACAGTACAATCGCAAATATCTATTACAAAAGTCAGGATTGATTTCTTTCTTAGAGGGTTAAGAGGCACGAAAATGTTATTTTCTAAAATTGTGAAATTAAGGCAAACATAAAATACTGAATATAAAATAGACAAAAATATATAAAACTATAAAAGCTACTGCGATTTAAAAATGTCTCACAGCCTTTTTATGAGTTATTTCTTGGTACATATATTAATATTACAGTACATGCTTATCTAATTAGCATTTTTTTTCCAACTACCAGAAAATTTATTTGCACAAGGATCTCAGGACAGTCAATTTCATTATATACAAATGCCACAGCTGTACAGTTACACATTAGTTGTAAATTGTTAAATCGATTAAGCAGAACACTATAATCGATACCATAGGTACCATCAATTTAAAAGATAGATCTTTTAAATTTTCGCTGAATTTTCTCCATAGCATCTTTTTGATAATAATTATAGCAAGGATTCCAGATTATAAATAATAATAAATTTATTTGAAATTAATTGACATAATAGTACATATTATTAGTTTAAATCCAGCTCTTATAATTATTGTGTTGGTAGCTTATTCAAAAAAAAACATTTAAATATTGTTATTTATTAAGTATAGTACTTATATACTAAAACTAAAAGGTTCAAATATGACACCTACGCTCATAGGGAGCTTGTCTTGTGTCTATCTATTCCTAATTATTTAATTACCGAGCGCTAAAGATATATATATATTTGTATATCATATTAATTAATACATCTAATACAATAGAAGAAAATAAAGAGAAATAAAATAAAAAGTATCTATACTAGTGGAATGAACCGAGTACAGTGGGTAACCAAATATATCATTTTCTCAAAATTTGCTTAAATTTATCTATATTTTAATTTACATATGTTTTAGTTATTCTCTTATAATTTTTAAAGTATTTTATGTATTTTATTGATACGTTATGCAATTTAATTCCCGTATAATCTATATACTTTGAGAAGGTTGTATTTGTTGGTTTTGGTCTTATATTTTCTTTGTTTGCCATCGAGCGAGTTAAGTAGTTCTGATTTATTTTTTATTTTGATATTTTTTGTACATAATTCAGAATATCTATAATGTATAAACTGTCAATATCCAATACTTTAATATTTTCAAATAATGATTGTGTTGAATAATATCTAGGTTTGTTCAAAATAATTTTTAAAATATATCTTTGAATTATTTTAAGGGTTTTAGAGTACTGTCATATGCCCCGCCCCAAATTATTAAACCATACTTAATTATAGACTCTACTAAGGCTTTATAAATATTTATGAGAGGATGTAAATCCATGTATTGTCTAAGCTGATAAAATTTATATACTCACTTTCGAATTTTGCCTGTTAATATTTCCACGTGTTTATCCCATTTCAAAAACTGATCAATATATAAGCCTAAGTATATGATGTTTTCAGTTGATTCAATATAATCTTCACAACTGTCGCAAGTAATGAGATTGAGGTTTTTACATTTATGCAATTTTAGTTTATTAATATGGGATTTTCTTGCTGAATTTAAAGAAAATGTTAAAAATTTTGTTTATGTTTTATTTAGAGTTAATAAATTTCTTGTTAACCAAATTTTCACGTTGTAAAGTCCCTTTTCCGCTTTAATTTTAACTTCCTCCCAGCTGACATCGGAAAATAATAAGACTGTGTCATCGGCATAAGATATGATTTCCCCTGAAATATCTAAATTAAGCATGTCATTTATATAAATTTGAAAAAGAATTGGACCTATAACTGTTCCTTGAGGTATTCCATACGTAACTAGTTTTTCTTCACTTTTCTCCGAGTCTATGCTGACAATCTGTTTCCGATCTGTTAAATAACTTCTGAGTAAATCACCGCATATGCCTCTGAAACCATATGTATCTAATTTTTTTTAGTAGATTTTGATGAGAAACAGTGTCAAAAGCCTTTGCTAGATCTAAAAATATTACCAGTGGCTTTTGATTATTATTTAGCTTTTGATATAAATAACTAGTCACATTATACATTGCATCGACAGTGGACACTCCTTCTCTAAATCCAAATTGGAAATTTGATATTATATTATATTTATCAATATGTTCTAAAAGCCGCTTCTTAATGCATTTTTCTATTATTTTCGCAATATTACTAATAAGAGATATCGGACGGTAGTTAGAGATAACATTTGCGTTGCCTTGTTTAAATAACGGCTATATAATAGTTTTTTTTAATGCTTGTGGAAAATAACCTTGTTGGAATGTATTGCAATGATCTTAATATATAAATCAGTGACTCTTTGATTGTTTTTACCCGAATAGCATCAAGGCCCGGTGCACTAGACTATTCATACTATTTATAATGTCATTTTCTGAAACTGGATACAAAAATATTGAGTTTTTTATTATAACTTTTGTATTTTCTGTCAGAATTTCATTCTCATTATTGTTTATTATATCTTGAGCCATTTTGTGTCCAGTTTCAGAAAAATAAGTATTAAATTCGCAAGCAATCTCGTCGGATTCTGTTAATACTTTATTTTCTGTTCTGTGGAACCATATTCAAGTTTTTACCTCACAAATGAATATTAATAATAAAATAAGCTCTGTAATTGCGTGGCAACCTAGATTACTAAACGTCACCCCTATGGATTTTTATTTTTGGGATACCATAAAAAATAAAGTCTATAAAATAGGCCGCGAAATAGAGCGGAACTATGTGATAGAATTAGAGAAGCATGTAATGAAGTAACAGTTGAAGAATTAAAAAAAAGTTATTGGAAAAAGCCTCTGCGCCCGTGATGTTTACGTTTTCCTTTGGCGTAAACGTCACGGGCGCAGAGGCTTTTTTTTCTAATAATTCTATTATTTTGTAGATTCGGTGACTTGTTTTTGAAGAGGACAACAATACATGTGGTAGAAAACCCAAATAGTAGGAAAAAATATTACATTTTGCTATTAAAATAATATAGAAATACTTCTATTAAAACACAACATTGCACTATGACTTGTACACACACAAAATGTAATTCAATTTTTATTTCTATTATTATGATTCAAGTAATACAATGAATAAAATGAACGGAAATTTGACACTGAAGAAGAGGCCTATTAGTCACACACTTTTGTTAAATTTTGTCAAAATTGAACGTTTTCCTGTTTAGTTTAGTTTATATGAACTTTTTTCATCAACGATCAACGGTTTTTTCATATTTACAATTATTTTGCAACATAATTAACTACGCGATAATGAGGAAGTTGCATGATTTTTTTTTATATCACAAATGTATAGACGACAGAAAAATAGACTTCCTCGTATTTTTTCTTTTTCTTTATTGTTAAAATTGAGGGTGAAAAAAAATATATTTATTTCGACTGAGAATTTAAAACCATTAAAACACTCTATCCCTAACGAATGGTATCATTCGTAACCTACAGCGTCACGTCGTTATTGTTAAAACGTTGAAACATCTAAAAAGAATGATGTGGTTATAGATTAACACGTTAGGGATGTTATGAAATGATTATCCGTCATATTAACCAACAATTAATAACAAGATTAAGAATAACAACGTAAGTTAGCAAATTCAGGTCAAATTAGTGACGTCAAAATGACGTCAAAGCAGTATTATAGCATTTTCAGTCACGTGGTTTTGTTTACACAAAAGTTCAAATTTTAATGTGGCATATTTACGAAGCGAAATTTTTCTACGAGTTTTTTTTATTATATTATCAACTTATATAGTACATATTATGGAAAAATAATAAAATTAAGCATTTTTAAAATCCATGCATCTTCCTCATTCTGTTAAGGTGGGCATTTCCAAGAGAGAGAGATCCGATAAGGAAATATTTATTATTTTTAGCCATAACTTTTTTTTAATGCATATATTGATTAAAAAAAGTATACGATTACCTATGTGCTACTAGGACAGGTGTAGTAATATGAATTTTTACTTAATAATTTCAGTTGTTCGCCAAATTATGTTAATTTTCGTATTTCCTAAATTTAAATCTAACTATTTCGCATATGTTTGAAATTATTGAGTGAAAATTTATAACACTACTCTTGTTATAGTTCCACTTATGTAGTCTTATAAGTTTGTTTGCAATATGTGTTTTAGAATAAGAAGTTATGGTCAAAAACAGTAAATATTTCCCTATCGGACCTCTATCTCTTGGATATTCTCACCTTAATTAAGGATATACAGTTCAACTAATAGAAGGTGAGATATTTCGTTGACATAAAGAAAATGTCCTATTCTACAAGAAAATTACAAGTTAAGCCATGAGCAGAGTCTTCATGTCAGTAGTTTAAAGATTTTCTACATTCTGCAGTTTTCTACATTAAATAATCACTTCCTAGACTAGGCTAAGCAATGTTAGACACTCTGTATATCTTTCCAGAACTTCTCCTAATTTTCGTTTACAATTCCAGCTTTTAATCTGTTTTAAGTTAACTTTTGATTTATTTAAAAAATCATGTACTTTCGTATTGAATTTATTTCCCTATACTATGTCTTTACCCATTCCAACCTCTTTTACAGAAATCGCGTTAATTAAATTAATCATGCCCCATTTATCTAAGTCTATAAAAAAACACCTTTGTATATTTAAATAACAAAACCCGCATCTGGGGAAAATAATATTACTAAGACGTCAAATTTACAAATTAGTTAAATAAACTTAACGCCCTTAGGAAAACAGCCCTTCAGTCTCTTGGTAGGTATTGTAGTTATTTTAACAAGAAAGCACCACGACTAAGTAAACAAAGCCTACTTTGTCGCTTAATGAATGTCTTTATTCTAGGCAGTTAGTAGACAGACATACATGCTCACATATAAACCAACATAAGATTAATTCGAAATCGCATTAGAAACCCGATTGTTCTGTACAGTCAGACAAGTACATATCTAAATCCATCGCAAGTGGTAATTAACTTGGTTGGATGGGTGCGTGAGGTGGAGTGGTAGACATATACCTGTAGTATATAGGTACCTACCTAACACTACGCTTACTTGAAACTCCGCTTAGATCGGATGATGGCTTCGAATAAATAACATAATAATTATAATGTAAAGTCTTGTTTCATTTTTATGAGTTTTTTTAAAAACAACATCCATTGCGTTGTTAAAATTTTAGCGGAATCTCTTATTACCTCCACGTCCAGTGGAAGTATAGTAATGCAAAAAAAAAATTTTTTTTATTTTAATAGTCGTGGACAAAGTTGTTTCTTGGAAAAATTGACTTTCAAATTGTTCACAAAATATAATAAACGATATTAACCAAGTAAGTAACCAAGCACACAAACATGCTTTGCAGCATGCAGAATCAAAAGTAAATGAGTTCAAATTTCTATAAGATTCAATCAAATTTGACAAAAATCTGTCATAAACATAACAATAAACAAAAGAAAATCCTTACGAGCTGAACACCAGCAACCCACATCGAGTCCTGAGAGAGAGTCCACTGAGCTAAACAAAATAAAGAGGCAAGTATCTATTGAAAAATAACATTTAAAAAATCTATTCACACAATTTTATTGAAAATATTAAATCCTAAATATTGGTTTGTAATCATAAGGAGAACGTATTAATATATTTCTTAAGAACCTTCATTACGCCATGAAGAAATTGATACAATTAAATTTTCTCAATCCCAATCAAACTGCTTGACCTATAATATATAGCCTTTGCTTTTTGTACTATTCTGTATAGTTCTAGTAGTTGTAATTCTATTCTATATTATTACATAATTTTATTTATAGTGGCATTAGGGCGTAGTCCATGTAGCCTGTACTTAAAATTGAGAGTCATAAAAATATATATGAAAACGGGTAAATATTTTATATGAAATAAAATATAGTAATAAAAAATACTTTCTACCATAATGTATTTCTATTTAGGTTCAATCTAACTATAGATCTAGAGATTATTACATTGTGAATACAACATATATTTACTAGAATGAACATTACAAAGAAATGATACCACCCTATTTCAGTCAGAAATGTGTCAAAGTTTCACGGTAACCGCATCGGCTATTTTTGGATCCCTTTCACTTGAATACATCTTTTCAGCAACAAGGGAAATGTACAATAAATTGCTTTATTTATAGCTTCAATCAACCTTAATTGAATTTACCGCGCGTATGTTCTCTCGCGTATTTATTATATTGGAATAATCCTTCTATTTTTGAACTCCTTAAAAACCATTCTATTTATGATGCCGTATAATGGAAAATGCTTCTACCTACAAGCATAAACAGTAAAAAATAGTAAGCAACGTTAAAGAAGAGTGGTTGTTTTTTATATATAGGATGCGAGAAAGTTCTCAACTTGGTGAATTAAGGATTTTTTAAAAACGGTGCAAAAAATTTTTGTGTGCCATATTTTCTTTATTTTGAGAGAGAGATAGAAAGAGAGAGATAATAAACTTTATTGGAGTAAGTCTCTTTATTTTGTATTCTGTAAAATATTCGCAAATATTTGTAATTATACAGGTTCTTCTATCTTCTTTCTCCAAGCATCAACGTTATTTTAAATGTAATACCCTACCCCAAGTAATATATACAGTTGTAATATTTAATAGGTACAAAGTTTTTTTAGTGATTAAGGTAAGTAGCTCATAATCAAACAAAAAGTCTTTAATTCTTTTGAGGTCTAATTCGACAGAAATTTCTAATAAACTCTATGTTTCTCCTGTATAAAATACAGTTGTGTCATCTGCACGTGACAATTTTACCACAACATTGATTTGAGAATAAGCCGTTTAAGTATATTAGGTATATTAAGTAAATAATATAGGTCCTAACACAGTGCCTTGTGGAACACCGCATTCAATTATCTTTGGGGTACTGTAAATATCATTAATTTTGACACATTGTTGTCTATTATTAATATAGCTTTTAGACAAGTCCAGAACCGTGATACGTATTCCAATATTGTCTAACGTTTGAATAAGTAAAATATGATAAACAATGTAAACTTCTTTTGACACATATATAAAAATGCAAAGAGCTGGCTTACACTCCTTCAAGGCTTCGTATATTTCAGATATAAGATGCGGTATGGCGTCTTGAGTCGATATGATCCTTCTCGAAATCCGCACTGCATATTAGATATTATATTTTTCCAGGTAATTACAGAGCCTTTTTTCTAATACTTTAGTAAAATCAATTATCAAACGAATAGGCCTGTAGTCGGTAACTTTTCTTTAATATCCAGTTTTATAAATTGGAAGAATAATAGATTTTTTAAAATCATAAGGAAAGTATCCAGTTTAAGTTTGTATGCACATATTTATTATATGCACAAATAATTCATAAATAATTGGAGATATAGCTTTTAAGGTATCTACTTTTAATTCATCTATTCCAGGTGCTTCATGATTTATAAAGCCGAAATTATTTCTCTTATTTCGGGAGAATTAGTAGGCGTTAAAAAAATTGAATTCATATTTATTACATTTTCTTCTTTATAACATTTCTTTTAATAGATGTTGCCAATTCTTTCCCATACCATTATTTTTGTATTATCTCTATTTTTCTCTAATTTATTTCTATAATAATTGCTTTCTGTTCTTCTTATAAGGGACGTTGTCATATTTCTGTAACGGTATAAGTAATTTATCTTAAGTAAATCATTATTTGGTACCTTAATAATTGCTGGTACATTTTATCTCTGCTATTAATCGAATTATTAATACTTACTACTGGTTATCTAACACTTTCGTTTTTTATTTTTTTATAGAATAATTTTGATACATAAAGATACCTGATTACTAATAATGTCAATAACTCTTTTTTGTTACAATATCCTCTGTTTGGTTTATCCAGCTCCAGTCGATTTAACTTAAATATAGTAAAGTAATGATCGCAACCATAGCCAACAGCAATGATAATTCTAAAAAAAATTTGTTTTTACAAAAATATGGTTAATATATATTTGACTGGTCTGTAAATTATAATCATTTATTACTACAGCAAACGAAACTCAAAATGGCGGCCAAATGAGAAAATAGATAATTTAGACAGTTTGGGATATTTGGACCCTTTATGCAAAAACATGCTCTGATCACGGGAAAATATTAAAGAAATTCCAAACATGCCGGAATATTTTCTTATACTTATACATATATATTTTTATCAAAAAAATGCAAATATCTCTTAAACTGATCATTTTTTGAAAAAAACCAAGAATAAAAAGTATTTAAAATCGCACTTTACATATTACCATGGTATTAGATTCTCTTTAGTTTTCTGGAAAAACGGAAAACATATATTTATTTATAGTTTTCTTTGATTATCTTGCTATCTATGCGTTTTTTCAAAAAATTTATGGGAACAAAAAGCATTTAAAATTGCATTTTCTATGCAGTGACGCTGTTTAGAATATATATTTTTTAATTATTCGGGAAAACAAAGACATACTATGGTAGTTTCTCCCTACCATTTACTTCGTTTACTGTATTATATGGTGCATGCTAGATAATTTCGATAAAATGTATCTAAAATATTCTTTCCTATTATTTGGGTTTTCTACCACATGTATTATCATCCTCTTCAAAAATATATCACCGAATCTACAAAATAATAGAATTATTGTAAAAAAGGCCTCTGCGCCCGTGACGTTTACGCCAAAGGAATAGTCAGAGGTTATGTTTTGCAAATAATATAAATCGGAATAAACATAGAAATAATATATTTTGCTGACGTTTCGGAAAGTAATCTCTTTCCATTTTCAAAGCTTTTTTTGGAAGAACTCTTATTTTGCTGTGTATGTTAAATACACAGTTTTAAGATTCTGTTTATGCTATTTCCATAGATCTGGACGACTCACCCACATAACATTTATCACATTCGCACGGGATATTGTAAATACAGTTTTTTTGGATTCTGCTCCCTGTTTTTTTTTATATCTAAATTTTAACTCAAATCAGTCAATAAATGTTAAAAGGGGTGTTGTAAAATGTTTATACGATAGAGCCAAAACAATTTCATCTAATAATGGGTGAGTCATCCAGACCTTTCAGTGTGAGGTTGGATGAGCACAAGAATTACATTAGAAAGAATGAAATTCAGAAATCAAAGATTTGTGAACATGCTTGGGAAAACGGACATAGAATAAACTGGGACTCGGCAAAAATTTTAACAAAAGAAACAGATAACAAAAAAGAAAAATTAAAGAATCAGCAATAATCTTATTAAATGAAGATACGTGCGTATCGAATTGTTCTGTCGGAATAAACATAGAAATAATATATTTTGCTGACGTTTCGGAAAGTAATCTCTTTCCATTTTCAAAGCTTTTTTTGGAAGAACTCTTATTTTGCTGTGTATGTTAAATACACAGTTTTAAGATTCTGTTTATGCTATTTCCATAGATCTGGACGACTCACCCACATAACATTTATCACATTCGCACGGGATATTGTAAATACAGTTTTTTTGGATTCTGCTCCCTGTTTTTTTTTATATCTAAATTTTAACTCAAATCAGTCAATAAATGTTAAAAGGGGTGTTGTAAAATGTTTATACGATAGAGCCAAAACAATTTCATCTAATAATGGGTGAGTCATCCAGACCTTTCAGTGTGAGGTTGGATGAGCACAAGAATTACATTAGAAAGAATGAAATTCAGAAATCAAAGATTTGTGAACATGCTTGGGAAAACGGACATAGAATAAACTGGGACTCGGCAAAAATTTTAACAAAAGAAACAGATAACAAAAAAGAAAAATTAAAGAATCAGCAATAATCTTATTAAATGAAGATACGTGCGTATCGAATTGTTCTGTAGATATTTATACAACCTGGCTACCAAAGTTAAAAGAAGAACTTAACAAACTCAACATTATCTAAAAGAAAATATTATCAGTTCTATGTTCTGCGTAAGTATCTATGGAAATAACATAAACAGAATCTTAAAGCTATGTATTTGACATACACAGCAAAATAAGAGTTCTTCCAAAAAAAGCTTTGAAAACGGAAAGAAATTACTTTCCGAAACGTCAGCAAAATACATTATTTCTGTGTTTATTCCGATTTATCTTATTTGCAAAACATAACCTCTGACTTTTCCTTTGGCGTAAACGTCACGGGCGCAGAGGCTTTTTTCCAATAATTCTATTATTTTGTAGATTCGGTGAGTTGTTTTTGAAGAAGATAATAATACATGTGGTAGAAAACCCAAATAATAGGAAAGAATATTCGTAGAATGCCACAAATAACTTTAAGAGAATATGTATCTAAAATGTGATTAAAAATTTAGATAAATTAATGATATTTTGTTCTTTGAAGAAATAAGTCATTCTGAAATCGTTTCGTACTCCTCACTAGCGTATGGCCAGTAACACACAAAATACTTTGTACATAGAATCTTAGATTCCTAAAAAACTGATTAGATGATTTTAAAGAATCCTTTGAGGCTATTCCTTTTTTATCACAGTTTAAGACCTCTCACATGGCCTTCAACCAGACGAATAATTCCTGAATATTCTTAAAATCAGCACTCTGATACTGTCAAAAAACCCACCAAAATATATCTCCTCACACTTGAAGTCAGCAAAAAATCCCATCGAAGAAATTTTGCGTAACTAACATGAATTCCGAAATATTTTGCCTGAACAGCGTACGTCACGTAAAAACATCATCTGAAGATATTTTCGGAAGTACAAGGAAAAAGGACTAATATTTTTCGACTTTTATCGACAGAAATTATGTAATGCGTAACTGAAAACTGAATATTTTACAAATCAATATAAAAATCAATTCCCAGAGAGGAATTATTGTAACTCCAATAAACGACGCCGACGTCCCGTGGATGAAAGTTTTTCAATTTATACAAGATTTTAATTTTTTGCACAACTGCAATGAAAATTTCAATTTTGTAAAATGTTGAGAAAATTTAATCCGCAAACATTATTATCGTAAGTGCAATAAATACCGCCTCAAGGAAATATGTGTTTCGAATTTATAACAACTTTTCAATTTTTTAGCAACTACAACAAAATTTCACTTGTAAAAAAAATATCATAAATGTCGTTGCACAAAGCGTTATTTACGTAACTGCAATGAATGCCGCTGCACGTAAGTATAATGAATGTCGCTACGACAATTAAAATTTAGCAACTACCTTAGAAACCGAGTATCCTTCCGAATAAAAATTTTTATTACAAACCGGCGTAGCACTGCATCTTAAGCATAATATTGAATATGAGGATGAGTAAAAATTTACGTATTAAAGTTTCTGAGGGAAGATTTGGCTCGAGCGACAAAATTTTTAAAGGTAAATTTATTTTCGATTTGGAGTGTTTCGAGACTACTGGGAGACGGCACTAGTTACGCTCTACTGCGGTGGAACTTAACAGTGTCTATAAGATGTGAACTCCAGTATTCAAGGTATCACTTGCACTGCACTGGCAAGACCCAAAAATAGGTCGAAACCGGTCTGCATTTAGTAACAACCTGAAATGAAGGAGGCCTCGCATCTTCCTCGTAGCATTCGAGCATTTCCAAGTCATTATATTTTAGTGCTAACTGTGTTTAGACAAAATACGCAAATTTTACCATATAATTCAGCGCTCGTAAGGGGGAATAGCTGTTTTGGTTTAATTTGTTGCGTCATTATTTTTATAAGGCACTTGCAGATAGGTTGGAATATTATAATTCTTATATTTTATATTTTTATAAAATTTCCTTCTGCTATAAAATTACTTATTCAGTGATGATTATTATTAAATGTATCACTTGGATAATCTCCCATTAGTATCAATAGCTAGTTCCTCCTAAAAATACAGTAATCAAGCAGTAAATGTAGAGAGTTAGGAAATTAATAATGTGAAAATAATGCAAAGTATGAAAGTAATTGCATGAATGAAATTAGGGGCTTATGTCAAATAAATTAACACTTACAATAAACTAATACTTTTAATTATACTTAATTAAAATTAATACAGTCGTTAACAAAATGCAACAATATTTTCTAAATTTGTCTGGCTACTTCACTGCAAAAAGTAATTTTGCTAATGTTAATTACATGGATAATAAATCTTAGTGTTTTATTAAATCACCCCCTAGTGATGCTTTCATTAAGTTTCTATGTAAATGAAATAACTTGATAACGATATGCTATTAAATTGTCATGTATAATATTACTTCCACGTCATCCAGAGAGTTTAATTAATTCTATATGTACATTTCATTTAAACTGGACTTACTATGCTGAAGGCTAACGCATCATTCTGATTAGATCATTAAAGTCAATGGTGACACGTTTATGAAAGAACAATTTTAATATTAGCCAACGAAGTTTCACACAATATACGCTATATTTTAACGTTTAGAGACCTAAGAATCCAACATTGTCATGTTTTTCAAAATAATTCACCTTGAAAAATATGTGACTAAAAATATCTTGTCAGTAATAAGTCCGTAACTTTTCAAAACAATTAATGTACACTAAATTATTAATTTGTTAGTATTGTGGAGATTTATGCCGTTTTATAATTAATTTTAAATGTTTTATGTGATTTCAAAATATAGTAATATTAGATACAGATTTATCAAAATTATTGATAATAAATCTACTACTCTACCAATTTATGTAATTTATTTTGGGAATCAGTATTCTTGGTAGAAAATATTTAATCTGCACCAAGAAATTTTGTTAAATTCCTAGAAATGATGAACGGCATTTGAATTTTACAAATATTGTTCAAAATGATCACAATCAATACATTTCCTTGCTTGGACAATAGGGTTTTCCCACTAATTTTATTTTAACAATTTGTGTCGTGAAAATGATATAATAAAACGTTTTATTAATTTACAACAATTTACTTTTCTAATAAGAATTATTTCTAAGAAAGGGGCGAGCGTGGGTGCGTCTTTACTATGTACATACTTCGATATGCGATGTAAAGCAACGTTAGGCGTGGTTAGTAATTGGGTTGGTGACCGTTCCAACGAAGACCACGTCCTCGCCTCACCCATCTTCCAGCGGCTTGTATATCAGTGTATGCGCGGAAGCTATACAACCTTAGGCGAGGGTTGTATAGGAGATATACCATCCTTCGGAGGGGATGTAAAGCCGTCGGTCCCTTGTCTATTAAATGTTAGGCAAGTAAAAGATCCCTACTCTTCTTAAGGGAAGAGGTTCGGCAAAATTCCTGGTTGGGGGTAGCTCGTCTACAGGCGTCGGTGTTAGGCCTCAGTAGCGGAAATAGGCCGACGTTAAATAAATGTATAAAAAAAAAAAAAATTTCTAAGAAAATATCGTTAAAACAACTTGCTGATAATTTTTCACTGCTTTTTAAAACGGGCATTTTTACGCGCCAGAATTACGTATCTACCCGGAAAACCAATGAGATTATGGATATAATTAGTTTGTAATAGATTCCAGCTGTGTGTTAAAAGAAAGCTTTCCTCTAAAACTTCTCAGAATTTCAATTTGTAATGCTTGTACTGTGATTGGTCTAAAGCAGTGGACGTGTAAATATTGGCCAATCAGAATCCAGATAAATGCCGCACAAGTTATTCGTGAAAGCGCCGGATGTTAATATTTTGTACTGTAGTTTAGGTTTAACCTTCACGGACATTACACATCAGATGACTAACCTAAACGTTAAATTTATATTTTTATGTTTGTATTATTTGGAGTGAAAATATTATTTTATCAGTTTCTGGTTTATGTTTTATTAATTCTACAATCAAAATGGAATCAAGTGGAAGAGGGATATGTTAAAGGTGCCGCTGATAATTTACCTAAAGTAGAAAAGTGCTGAGTGCTGTCAATAAATAGAGGTTATGTTATGTTAACAGAGACCAAGATTAATAAACAATCTTGAACAGAGACAACCTCTGTGATTGGATTTCAGGGTGTTGACGTCACAACACGCCAATTTATGGCTGTTTAAAATGAACCCAATATTTTTCAAACTTCAAGCTTTTTTTTGTTACTATTAGTAAAATTAATAAGATAATAAATATGCCATAAATCATTTTATTACGTGAGTTAAGTATTTCAGCAATAATTTTTTTTCTGGGAAAACCCTATTGTGTTACTCATTACATTCCTTAATATTTGTGGAGTGATGCTATTAAAAGTTTTGAGATCTTCGATGATCATAACGTAGACCTGTCTCTTGATATAACCCCAAAGAAAGAAGTCTAATGGTGTTGGTTGGTAATTTTGCAAGCCAACTTATGAAACCTTAGTAGAATGCAGGTTTTCACGGCCGTTGTCTAATGCAGTAGTTTCTTTCGTGGTCATCGAACTTGACTAGACGTTTCGCTGATCATCCTGTCAGCTTCTTCAGAAGGATTCTAAAAACTTTATAATCCTTCTGAATAAGCTGACAGGACGATCAAGTCAAGTTCGACGACCACGGCAAGACCCGGACGAAACTACTGAATGAAGTAATTTCTTTCGTGGTCATCGAACTTAACTTGACGTTCCGCTGATCATCCTGTCAGCTTCTTCAGAAGGATTCTAAAGTCTTTAGACGGCAAGACCCGGAAGAAACTACTTCTTTATGAAACCTTGGTTTGAAAGGCCATAAGTTTCATTCAGATAATCCATAATAACGCGGTGGTTATGGGTCTGGAAATACAATAATTGGTATTATTCCAGAGGAAAGGACTTTAAGAAAAGCTAGTTTTAAAAAAAATATATTCTTTTTTATATAGTTTTTTAGGAAACATATCCTGAAGTTCAGTATATTTTTAAATAAACTCGACTTTGCAATATCTTTCATATAAAAATATCACACCGTTATATTCCATTATCAGTTTCAATTATTGCTCTATTTTTAGGAAAAACTAGCTGAGGTGCTGTAAATTTTGTTATTTCTATTATAACTGAATTTTCAAGCTACAATCCCTGGCGCCTTGTTATTTTTTAATGCCTTTATAGTGCCTTCAGTTCCACTCTTGTTTGTCAGTTTTATGAATATAGAAAATTGTACGGATGATCTAGTGAGATTATCTGATGTTTTTTATTTTACTTGCTATATTATTGAATACGTTGTAAATTAGTCATACAATTAAATTTATTTTTATACAGCTTGTTTCAATAATTACTATTTTAGATTATTTATTACTTTTCACAATTATTTCAGTTAATTTAGTTCAATTATTCAGTCATAATATATACTTCTATCATTTAAATATTCTCAAGGTAAATCAAGTGAAATTGCATTTTTCTGTAAATATTGAGAACGTATCTTACTCAAGATTGGTAAATGTGACAGTTTCTAAACATAAAATACTACCGACAACCGCTTTAACTAAATACCAAAACACCTAAATGTATGTGTGTTAAGTTGAGTTCACACTTCAGTTTTACAGTCTCGGGGAGTAGGGAGTATTGTTTATTTAAACAATTGATTTTCTGCCTGCTGAGCATACAGAGCCAGAATCATTACCGAATTTTTACATGACAGCGTGCTACGGGATACACGTACATGAACAAATAGATACGTTGGATCTTAATGATTATCAGATATTACGTAACGAAATCACTTGGGCTACTGTAGCGTAGCAGATATCGTAGGCAAACTTGACCCGGAAAGTGATGTACGTGCCTACGATAAAATTTTTCTAGCTCAGACTATCTCAGGGCGTTAAGCCCAAGTTTACATAAACTATGATAAATTATTAGTTTACTTACTTAACAAATCACTGAGTTTTTCCATATGTAGTGGTCGCAGACGAAATAATGACACTTTCTTTAAAAAATGAAATGCACTATATTAAGCAATTTACAAAATTGGTTCTCTAGCATATAACCTGGCGATGTTCACAGTTGTGGCCAATATTTCACGATTAATCAGTTACAACACATTCATAAAATGCCTCGTGTAGCTACACATCGGTTTACAATATGATCATGAATTGCTCATAAATACTGCCACAAAGGTCTCATTTAAAGAACCTCCTTAAATATATGTAAATATATGCATAAAATCTCTAAATATGTACAAGTTAAAAATATGCAAAAGTATGAATTGAAAATCCAGCCGAACCACTGAAGGTGGTCCCCGGTAAGTAAAAATAATAAACACACATATTCAGGGTGGTACGATACCGAGCCCGGACGTGGAAGAACTGAAGCCCTAAAGAGATGCTTTCGGGACACAAGAAATAGACCCAAGGATGGGGTTGATCGTAGCCTCACCAGCCCTGGAACCTTCCACTGTGTGTGGATGCCCCGTCCGTGGAACTCTCACTGACGTGTGTAGAAGCCCCGTCCGTAGAACCCTAAAGATATCACGATTTAAATTTACAAAGTCAGAAATGCACGTGAAGTGTGCTTAATGTGAGCAATTCCGGTATTTCCAAAGGAAAGCCTGCAAATTTGCGAAACACGTGGGTAGAGAACGGGCAAGATGGCGTGTAGAGGTTAGCTTACCTTGTGTAATTTAATATCCTGCTTCCGCAGATAAAATTTACTCACAAACACAAAATATTCCGCTAAACGGAACAACAACAGATTGAGGAAATTTTCTTGAGTTGATTATTCTAAAATCCACGAGGATGCCTTGGATAAAACCGAGGTTGGAAGAATTACCAACTAATTAACACCAACCATGCCAAAAACAATCACACCAAAAACAATGGTTGCTTCCGTTTCCTCTGCTGATCACGTGTCGCCCTCCCGTGGAGAATAGCGAAATGTGTTTCAGACGTGTAGCAGTTGTTATAATGCGGCCCACAAAACGCTAAAGCGTATGGTGGGTCGCATACGCTAGAGGTCCGTAACAAGCGGAATCGAAAGGATGGAAAGGCCCACTAGATCTCCAGATTGCAACCCAATTGACCACGGTTGTTCACATTTCAAGCTGCAAATTAGGCAAAGAGAGCAACCTATTGAAAACTTAGTGCAGTTGTTGTGTGCAATGGACGAGAAATAGGAATTGATGCCCCAAGAGCTAATTTCAAATATAATCGAAAGTATACCCAGAAGATGCCAAACTATTCACCAAAATCGTGGTGGTCTCACCAAGAAATAATATGTTCTTATTTAAAATAATTTATTAATATTTTGTTACTTACTGTTATTCTGTTGTTCTCATTTCCTGTTGTTCTGTTTCTCTGCTATTCTGCTATTTTATTAGATTAATATATAATAAATGTATGTGTGTTAAGTTGAGTTCACACTTCAGTTTTACAGTCTCGGGGAGTACGGAGTATTGTTTATTTAAACAATTGATTTTCTGCCTGCTGAGCACACAGAGTCAGAATCATTACCGAATTTTTACATGACAGCGGAATCGAAAGATGGAATGGTCCACTAGATCTTCAGATTGCAACCCAATTGATCACGGCTGGTCACATTACAAGCTGCAAATTAGGCAAAAAGAGCAACCTATTGAAAACTTAGTGCAGTTGTTGTAAGCGATGGACGAGAAATAGGAATTGATACCCCAAGAGCTAATTTCAAATATAATCGAAAGTATACCTAGAAGATGCCAAACTATTCACCAAAATCGTTGTGGTCTCACCAAGAAATAATATGTTCTTATTTAAAATAATTTATTAATATTTTGTTACTTACTGTTATTCTGTTGTTCTCATTTCCTGTTGTTCTGTTTCTCTGCTATTCTGCTATTTTATTAGATTAATATATAATGTTATATGAAAGTAATTTTCTATTTATACATTTATTTATCGTCGGCCTATTTCTGCTACTGAGCCCTAACACCGACGCCTATAGACGAGCTACCCCCAACCAGGAATTTTGCCGAACCTCTCCCCTTAAGAAGAGTAGGGATCTTTTACTTGCCTAATATTTAATAGACAAGGGACCGACGGCTTTATATCCCCTCCGAAGGATGGTATATCCCCTATACAAACCTCGCCTAAGGTTGTATAGCTTCCGCGCATACACTGATATACAAACCGCTGGCAGGTGTATGAGGCGAGGACGCGCTCTTCGTTGGAACGGTCACCCATCCAACTACTAACCGCGCCTTGCATTACTTTACATCGCATATCGAATATGTACATAGTAAAGACGCACCCACGCTCACCCCTAAAGTTTATGTAATAATTTCATAAAAAATTATTAAATCAATTTAGGTGGTCATTCGAACGTCGCGGCAGATTTCTCAAAAAAAAAAATCATATCTCCATAAAGAATGAAGTTAGGTTAAAAATGGCAAAACCGTTTCGGTTTATTAAATCACAAGGATTAAATAAATAAATAAATATACACCACAGAAATTAGACAACCCTCAATTCCAGAAGCCAAGGCCTGTGCGGAAGGGGGTACACGTTGAAAAAACGCGGACATACAACCATTTCCTCCAACAGTGCCAGTGCCGGAGCCTGGATTCGAACCCGGTGGTGCGACGTTCGTGTGATAAATCGCGATTGCCACCTCGCGCCTTAACCCACTCGGCTATCGACCAGACTAGATCTGTAGTTAAGAAAATTCCGAAAAAATTGAGAGGGAATTGGTAAGTTGCTGAATTTTTTGAAAATTACAAGGGGTCTGAAAATCGCTCAGTACATCTTAGGCTATAAATGGTATCACAATAATTGCTAACCCCTCTATAAATTTCCAATAAATTTACCGTTGATACGTTTAGAACCTCATCTTAATAGGTCAACTCTAGCCGAAGATATACAGAGAGAAATTGTGGCAAAATTTTCAGATGGTCCTTGAATTTCGCAGAGCAATTTAACAGTAGAGACTCTAAAGACTCTCGGAGGTAAATAGCACAACGATAGAACTACATCCACATTTCACAAATTTTAAATTTTATACATTTAAATTCTCTTGCCAAAATTTAATGAGAAACCTAATGAAGTCTTTAGATGAACCAAAATTTAGTTATTCCTGTAGTAAACTATTGTGGTCTAGTCCATTGAAGTCTTTCCAAAAATGTATTTAGGTAATATGCGTTGTCAGATTATTGTGTGTTGCTTCCCACGCGCCAATATCCATTGGCTGGATGTCGGTCTCGATAACTAGGGCCGAGTAGGACTATTACTCTTTGCACCTAGATTATCTCTGTAGACCTGGACCGGATTTCGTGATAGGTGGGCCCGCGTACTTCTACCAGACCCAGCTCACAAATGTGAGATGTGTCGTTGTATTTTCTGCGGATCTCCCCTGGTCCTGGCTGTTGAACCTCGCTGGCTGAGGTCTCTTCTGGCGCTCTTCTTGTTTTGATGTTTTCTTTCTTCGCCAGCTTGTCACCCCCGGGGGTAGTCATCGGTCGAGTTGGGTTTAGGAAGTTTTGGCTGGGACTGACTGCCGGTACGTAGGACATCAATTGATATCCTACCCCGGATCGTCGGAAAGGTAAGGATGAGCTGTGTAGCTCGGGAGTGCGGAGACCTAAGTGCTTCTTTTAGCACTTTCGGTCTCCACGGAGCAGGTAAACATAATCCATAATTCAGAATAATAAGCTATAGATCTACCGTTATAGAAACCATGTTGTTAACTGTTAATTTAAAGTTTAATACGTAAAAACAAGTATTTATTTAATACCGTATCAAAGACTTTGGCAGAATTGTTAATAATTACCTGGTTGGTAAACGAGATTTCAGCTATTTCTCCTCCTTTGCTTCTTTTAATCCATTCTCATATTGCCAAAAACCCCGTGACGCTTGGATGCTCTGCCAATTTTAAAAACCTCCAGAACACGAAAGTACTGCCCCAATATAATAGTTTTTTCGAGGTTGGCATTCTGGAAAATTGATGTAAAAAAATATGGCGAATCTAAAATGGCGGCGCACGACTTTTTAAACAAATTCTATCTCCGTTATTTCTTAACGGATTTTAGAAAACAAAATAATCAAGTACTCATTTTAAGTATACCTTTTATAAAAAAAATAGTACTGTCATAATATATAAAGTCATGATATTTTGTAAATTTCTTAGATAAATGAAAATATCAGAATTAATTTATTAAATTATTTACTTTTGGCGGAAAATCCATTGTAGTACATGAAAAACTTTTCAAATATAAGTCGTAAAAAATTTTAAATATGTCCTCACTTTTGCGTTTCCTTTAAATAATAATTCGTGCCAGGTTCATTTTCAAGGGCAATCAATTCTCTTTCAAGATTTTTTTTACCCCGAAGTTCTAACTTCATTAGTGCCTGCACGCTCGCCTGATACATTTATAATACCGGATGAGCGGAGTGGGACGTATATTTGTGAGAGAGACGGGAGAGAAGTGGGTGCGTTAGGCTCCTCCCCCGGCATCCCGCTGCACGCGTACTGAATTGCCGCGCTCGTTTTTATAATTGTATCATGCGCGCGTGCAGGCCCTAATAAAGTTAGAGCTTTGGGGTAAAAAATCTCGAAAGAGAATTGATTGCCCTTGAAAGTGAGCCTCGCCCGAAGTCCCTAACCCTTTCCCTTACCCTTCTACAGGGCAAAAACTTTACAGGCCCCCTCCTAATTATCCGATCACAATCTGGTTCTCGAAGAAAAAAAAATCTCCCCCCACCCCTTTCTGGCGAAAAATGACATTTTCAAAAAACAACAACGACAGTATTTTGGTAATTTCGCAACAATTCGTTTACTTATGGCGAAAATTGAAAATACATGAGCGGAACTCAAAGCAGACACATTAGTACACAATCTTACGTTTGCTGCGCGATTTGGGAAAAAATGCGGAAATTACAAAAGTTTTAATTTAATTTACGTTTATCCTCCCCCCTCCCCCTAATCAACCTAACGATTTGAAATTTGGACACATTACTTAGGTCCTGAGTGTCTATCGGGTGAAGAAAAAAAAGTCCCCAAATCACTTTCTTCTCCGAATAAAACGCGAAAACGGCTCTCTGTATTTTTAAAATCGGAATTAAACTCTTTACAACTTATATTTAAAGAGTTTTTCTTAATAACTCAATAAATTAATTCCGATATTTTCATTTATCTAAGAAATCTACAAAATATCATAACTTTATATGACATTACTATTTTTTTATAAAAATGTGCTTAAAATGAGTACTTGCTCCTTATGTTTTTTAAAATCCGTTAAGAAATAACAGAGATAGAATTTTTTCAAAAAATTCATTCATATTCTTTTTTACAACAATTTTTCAGAATGCCAACCAACCTCGAAAAAATTATTATATTAAGGCATTATTTTCCTGCTCTGTAAGTTTTTAAAATTGGCAGAGCATCCAAGCGAATATCAATATGAGAATGGACGGTAACCCTTAATCGTTTGCAAACCATGGGGAATTATATGCAAATGCAAATAATTTGGCCCCTCATAGAGACAAATAATGATAATAATAATGTTATCATGAATCATTCCAGACCAGAAAAGTTTATTTTCGCTAATTTCTAGCTTAAGGCGAAAATTCCTTGCAAAGTTTAATTAGGGTAGCTAAACTTCCTTAAACTACGAGATATCATCCACTTTGTATGAGTCACCTATGATTTTAATTCAACTTAAATAGTTAGTGTATTATCGTGTTAAAGTAAACATGACTCTGTTGTTACCTCTTGTTCCCTATGCCCTCAGTGTATATACAGGTAGACATGGAGGGCGATTCGCCCTGCTTTCCCCGATGAGCCTGGAGTGTATACGCTCTCTAAGGGAAATTCCCCTTTTCACGGGACTGGACATTGAATTACAGAAATCCCTCGACACTACCTCTGCCAGCTATAATTACATTTTCAGCTTTGTTTTTACTGAAAATTCATGCCAGACGGTGTAAATTAATGGATTTATACATGCTCAGAAAATTTTCCAAAACCTTTTGTTCTTTTCCCTCTGCATTTGTTGAATAGTTTTGTTGAAACAAATTGTCTAGAAATAGGAAAGTGATTTTATCTCTGGAGAATAAATGAATAAAGTTATAAAAGTACTGAAACGTGCAATTATCTGAACATAATAAATATTTCCGTACCCACAGGGTGGTCCAAGAAACTGGTTTCTTTAAACAGCCGTATATGGCACGTTATGGTTTCTGTTCTTATGAATTCTAGCAAAATTGTACAAAATTGATAATCCTGAAATAGTTTAAAGAAGTATATAGTTTTACGTATTTTTAAATTATCCACTATACAAGGTGTCCCAATAAGAACTCTCAAGCCGGACATCTTCTAAAGAAATAGAGACATATTAATTCTGTAAAAACCAGTTTTTAGCACATGAAGTTAGTTTCAGTTTTGAGTATAACTGGTTTTTGAATATATTTATATGTAGATCTCGCTGGACTCAATGAAATCTGCAAAACGAAGGAGCGAGAAATAACAAATCGTTAAGAGACGAATTTTTATTGAGCGCTCTCTGGGGGGCGTAAACCCCCAAAAAGTATGACTAAAAAGTAGAAAATAAAAAAAATTTAAAAAAATTTTAAACTTGCTTTTCTATAAACAAGTCGTACTAAAAAATAAAAAAATACTAATGTACGACTACAAGAAAAGCAAGGCGTGTGCACTTTGTATATAAGTATATGTATCATCTTTCTGTACGCATGACTGAAGGCACTATGTATACAATGATTCCACCCGTTTCATACAATCATACAATCAGCGTACAATCATAGAAAGTGCGCACGCCTGCTTTTCCTGCAGTCTTACAATAGTATTTTTTACATTTTATTACGACTTGTTACAGAAAAGCAGGTTTTTCTTTTTTTTACTTTTTCTTGTAAAGTAATATATAATTACGATAATAAGCGGGAATATAAATAAGCAATATCTACTCATCAACAATGAATCATTCATTTGGCACTTATTTCAGTCAATGTACTCTTTTCATAAATACACAGTCCCATGCAACAGTTCAATTTCGTCGGCAATTTCTGAATTTTTAATTCTCTCAGGAGAAATCCAAAAATACGAGTTTTTCAACGAAATTTGGTACAAACCCATTTAGAGGAGAGTTGATGAATCCAGTGGCGCACTTATATTTGAAATAAAGAAATCGTTAATAAGATTTTACCATATTCTAACATGAAAAAATCATAGTAGGTCACGCTTATTACGTTTTGTAAAATTTAATATGACACAAAGATGCCATTTCAAAAATCTATATTTTAAAAAATTATATAAATCGGAGATTAAATAAATTTTTTATAGAGGTGGTTCCAAATAAAAGGGGACACGCTGTAAAATAGAATAGGATAGGATGGGATGATATGACAGGAGATAGGATAGGATGGGATGGGATGGCATGGGATGGGATAAGAAGGGAAGGGAAGGGAAGGGAAGGGACGGAACGGAACTGAACGGGACAGGACACAACCGAATAGAACAGAACAGTATACAATAGTATAGATTAATTTTTTAAATCTATTTGCCAATAATTATTGTAATCTCTGTAGGGTTTCAGACTTTAAGTGTGAAAATCTGTATTTAATTTCCAAATTTAAAAAAAAATGTATTTAAGCATTTCTCATATAATTGTTTTCTTATTAACTTAAAGGTATTAAAAATATTAAGTAATAAAATAAAAATGAATTAAATAGAAATGAGGTTACATTTTAAATTAAACACAAAGCATTATTTATCATTAATTCGCTATTAAAACAACAACAACAAAAAAACAATTGTGAGCATAAATCTATTAACCGGTTCAAGTCTACGAACTTTTAATAATATGTGCTGTTTAATGGCTGCCGCACCAACATACATTTTATTATTAAGATCCGCTTTGTCTTCTGTTGGCTCTTTGTAAACTTCATTTCTTAAAATCCCCCATAAATAAAAGTTTAGTGGATTAATGTCAAGAGATCGTAAGGGTCACCAAAGTACACCAATGGTACTAGCCCATTTTTCTGGCTTTGTTCGATTTAATTAATTAATGATCATGTGGACCTGATCCATCCTTTAGGATCAATCAAAAAAGAGGGGTATTGTAATGAAGCTAATTTTAAATATAATATATTTTCAGTTTTACTTTGTGCCTGAAGTAATATATTTTCATTTTTTTTATATATAGCTTTACATCGAGTTAAATTAATATCTGGGAAAATATTTAAAGTAACCGTTGATTTCTTGCTTTAATTTTTATTCGATTAGGATTTGACGTCCAAGCCTGTTGCTTAGTTGATTTTCTGTGTACAAGCATTTACATCGGGATATTTTTCGCGAATTTTTTCAGTTGGGGACGCTGCCTTTAAGCGAGACACTCCAAGAGAGACGTTCCGTTTTGTGTTTTGATTCCGGATTCATTTTGTCGCGAAATTGCTCATTTGGGGAAGCTGCCTTTAAGTGGGACACTTCAATTGTGACGTACCATCTTATTTAACAAATATAATATATTCAATAACCAGGTTGCAGCGTTAAGCTAATTTACTTTTGTTAGAAATTTTAAAATTTGGATAACTGTCTGTCTATCATATAGTTGGTCCCAAATTACCTAAATTTACACTCCTCGAGCCATCGTTTTGTTTCTTTCACTTTTGCGTACATCATTGCTTACTTGCTTTCCATCATTTTGAATGAAACGTATTCCATAACTGCGTTAGAGATTTTGTTAAGAACTAGTAAATTTGATCCCGTCCCGATACTTGGGTAATTAAAATTTTAATTTGCTTAAATACCAAACCGCCTTTGCGTTATTTATTTGATTTATTGTAAATATATATACAACTACCTTAAAATATCTTTACTCGCATATATTCAGATAATTCTTTGAACAGTAAATATGTTACCGGCTCAATGCATATGCGACCCGCAACACACCTTTTGTGTCTCGCGGGCTGCATATTGTCAACAGTCGCGGACCAGGGTTTGGCTTTCATCCTCTAGCGGGTAGTCGCGTGTCTTCCAGCTGCATAGAACGTTGGTTCATGTGTGTGTGTGCTGCCGAGAGCACTAAAAACTTGTTTATTCGAACCATCTTAATGGATTTTGGATTATCGGCAATGGTAAAATTTCCTTTGTTTTAAATTGTTGCTGTTTATCGGAATATTTCATTGCTACGGAGGGAGTTTAATCCGCATCAGTGCGGGATTTATGTGTGCACACGTGAGTAACCTTATTATCGCCATCTTTTTCGGCCTTACCCATGTATTTTAAAAATTTATAGGCTAGTTCACCACTTTCCTTTGGGAGTATTTTTACTAGAGAGACGAACTCGACCCTGTCAATTGAGCTGCAGCACTGTACAAGAATTTTGGTGGATTGTATCCCTCAATAAGTCGGAGATAAATTATTTCTTTTGTGGATTATATCTGTTTTCAATTGCTCTCATTAGGCATGTTTTACCTACATTTCCGACTTACAAATTAAATGGGTTTATCTTAGGGTCCACGAACTGGATTAGAACGTTCCACGTTCCATGTTAGAATATTCTACGGAGTAGGTTAGAATGTTCCACAGACTAGGCTGAAACGTTCCACAGTTTAGGGAGGCTATTAACCACCATCGTTTGGCCCCCGAAGTCACCACCGTAGGGCTGCAGTCTTATCACTGGTTGACGTATGGATATCGTACCAATTTTTTGATAAGTGTTATTGTGTCCTCTACCAATAAACCACCTTCAGTGGTTCTGTATAATAATAATTGTTTTTTTTTTAACTTACGTTTGTATATAGGTATATAAACAAATACTTTATTCACTTATATTGATTAAATAAGTTCTCTAATGTAATCGCCAGGTTCATATTAGAGAACCACAAGTTGTAAATACTGTAATATAGTACATTTCATGTTGAAAGAACTATCTTTCAACATGAATGACACTAGTAATTATTTCGTCTGCAACCACTAAAAATGTGAAATAAGCGAAAAAAACTTCTAATAGTTTACATTAAACTGGGATTAATGCCATGAGATTTCTGAGCTAGTGAAATTGTGTCGTGGGCACGTTACATCACTTATTCTAGGGCTAGGTAGTGTCTGCAATCTGCTACTCCTATCGCCTCACATACTTTCTCAATAAATTGTTAAAACATATTGTTTATTTTATTTTGAGTTTCTCCTCTAATTCATATTTGCCCGGAATAGTAAAAGTGTTAGAGACACAAAGACCCCTGGTAATATACCGTCTTCTTACAATGCTTTATATAAAGCGGCAAATCATTTATGTACAACAGGAATAGCAGTGGTCCGAGAACACTCCCCTGAGGTGTTCCTAGCTTCATTTCATATTCATTTGATTCTGTTTTTTCTATTTTTACTACTACTTTTCTGTATGTACTGTATGACATGATCGAGTTGTTTATATTTCCTTTTATGCGCAAACAATCGAGCTTCTTTAACAGATATTCCGGATCAAGAGTGTCGAAAGCTCGAGAGAGATCAAAGAAAATTTCAACAAGTTCTCCTATGTCCAACTTATCATTAATGTGCTGGATTACTTCAATGGTAGCGGTTTCTGTTCAATATACAGCTCGGAAGCCGCGGCTTTATGGTGTAAAATTATCTTTATTTAAATATGAAATAATTCTGTTATATACCGCTTCTTCTATTATCTTTGAAAAATGATTAAGTTTGTGATTGCTCTACAGTTTTCGATTTGTTCTGGATCTCATTTTCTATATACAGGAATAATATTCGATTTTTTTAGATTAATCGGGACGCGGCCGTTAATTATTGACTTATTTATTACGGTAGTCAAGTATTAACTAATTTGCTCACTGGTATTTCATCAAGACCTACTGATTTTTTTTGTTTTTTAATTGTATAATAATTTCTTCAATCTCAACTTTCCGGATTGGTCTAAAAAACATTGCATTATCTCAAGTAGTTTGCAATGTGCATTCTGTATTATTTTTCACAAAAAGTGCATCAACTTGTATCTTGAATAATATGGTAAAATTCAACAAATAAGTTATGTACTGTAGAACTGTCGGTTGTTAATTGATTTGTTTTTAAATATATTGATTTCTTTTGTAATGATTTTTGTTTTGTCTAATTTTAAGTTATTAATTCCTATAATTTTTTTGTTTTGTTATTGGAGTTATCAATTAATGATGAATAGTGCGCTTTTTTCATTTTTTATTTCATTCTTCAGCTTTTTTTTGTTTTCTTATACTGCTCATGTATATTTGTATCGTTCATTGTTTTTCTTATCCAGTTCAGATCTTTAAGGATTTGAGACTTATTGTGTAATTTTTGCACATCTTGAATGCATTCTTATTACATGTATTATTTTATAGTAACATTTAAACATTTTGAAGGAATAGCTGTCACTCCATGGGGGTTGAAGGGGAGGTACCTATAGAACTATGCTCAAGACATGTCATTTTAGAATTAAGAACTTACATATTTTACGATTTTACTCATAAACTGTTAATTACGTAGATAATGAATTTATTCGTTACTTATAGGCCTCAATGTATATGATAAGTCTCACAACACTTTGAATTTTTATTCGTCTTGCAACTGTTCGGTATTACTCATATACAGTATGTCCGCGGATGGGGTTAACAATAGGCTAAAATTTTTCACTTTTCGAGAAAATATTATTCTTTATAAAAGTTTTTGCTTGATAAAAAAATAGTAATGACGTTGACAAAAATTATATTTTTTATACAGGTTGTTTAAAAATTACAAAAACTTAAAATTGTGCAAGACCAGACTGATTCTATTATTTATTTTGGAACAAAACGTGAAATAAAATAGTCGTTTCAAATTATATGGTCTGTCCAATTCCAAAATTTCATTTGAATGTACAGTGTTTCCAAAATAAGTGAATTTTTAAGAAAATACTTGTCGGTTTTTGTCAAATTTTGATTATTTAAAAAAAAATTTATTTCGACAAATAAAGGGGTTGTACCCTATAAAAATTTGGAGTCCTATTTTAGGAACAAGCTGCATAATTCTTGTAATGTTCTATTTGTTTGTTAGTTGTGTTGTTACCTAGTTACGTCTACATATCATGACATATCTGAATTAAAAAATATTTTATAAATGTTAACTGCCCAGCAAAGAATTTTTTTAGTAGAGTGTTATGGAAACGGTGAAAGTTCATACCGTTACGTTCTTGAAAAATTCAGTGAGAAATATCCCAATGTGTATGTTTCGAGAACGGCAGTTCATAAATTGGAGAAAAAATTTTTAAAAACTGGTTCAGTGCTAGACGTAAAGAAAAAGAAAAAACATATAACCAAAATGACGCTGCCACAACATTAGTGTTAGCATCTGTTGTTGAGAATCCACAACTTTCATTACAAAATCGAGCCCGGCATTTGGAGGTGGTTAAGAAAAGAATTTTGAAAGAAAATAAAATATTTCCTTACAAACCACATTTTAACCATGCCTTAGAAGGAGGAGATGAAACAAAACGACTGGATTTCTGTTTATGGGTTGGAAATGAAATTTTAAGTGGCAACACGAATTTTTATAAATTTATCATGTTCTCCGACGAATCAACCTTTTCAACAAATGGGATTGCAACTTCACAACATATTCGGTATTGGAGTGAGACAACCCCCGAATTTAGAATTTCCACCGGAAGGCAATATGTAAACAAAATTAATGTCTGGTGTGCCATTTCATATCATAGCATAATAGGGCCATACTTTTTTGAAAATACGTGCAATAGTAATTCATATTTACATATGCTTAATACCTTCTTTTCTGATCAGCTGGAAGACTTGCCATTGGAATATCGCAATAGAATGTTTTTTCAACAGGATGGATGTCCAGCACATCATGCCTGCGTCGTACGTAATTGGTTTAATAGAAAATTAGGACGACGATGGATTGGTCGAAATGGTCCAGTTTTGTGGCCCCCAAGAAGTCCAGATTTGACAATTGCGGATACATTTCTCTGGGGGCGTCTAAAACAAATTACCTACCGACAACCCATAGACAACGACGTTGACATTCTAAAGCAGCGCATTTCGGCAGCTGTGCAATCAGTTTCCATTGAGGAAGTTAGAAGTAGTTTCCACAACATTCGGAAAAGATTGGAAACATGTGTTCAATTTGGAGGAGGAATTTTTGAATTGTAATATTTAATAAAGTCAGAAATAGTGCATTATGCACTAATAATCATGGTAGTTTCATTATTCTGGGAATATTCAGAACCTTCAAATATGCATTTATTTTAGTGAATTCAGAATTGTCTATATGATATGTATTCGCCTTGTTCGAATGCAATTAACTAAATAGAAAATGTAGCAAAAACTACTAAAAAATCACTAATTTCGGAAATATTGCAATATTCAAATGAAATTTTGGAATTGGATAGACTATATAATTTGAAACAACTTTTTTGTTTCACGTTTTGTTCCACAATAAAAAATAGAACTAGTTTACTTTTGCGGAATTTTAAGTTTTTGTAATTTTTAAACAACCTGTATAAAAAATATAATTATTCTCAACGTCATTACTATTTTTTTATCAAGCAAAAACTTTTATAAAGAATAACATTTTCTCGAAATGTGAAAAATTTTAGCCATTACATCTATTGTTAACCCCATCCGCGGACATACTGTATACCTAAATAAATGCAAACTACAGTCTTGTCATTTTATGTAAACTTTTATTTCCTTAAGAAACTTACCGAAATAATCGTAATATATTTTATTAAAATGGTAAATAAGGCTATTTACTTAAAATGGTCACACATTATATAAGATAGTTAAATGATATTGACAGCAGTGAAAACAAACGTCTCAATTTTTACCATAAATATTCACGCTTTATTGCAAATCATAAAGATAACTTAGGAGATGAACGTCTGAAAAGCTATAATATGTGTATATAAGGTTTAGAAAATCCGCATCTTTAATATACTGAATGACCCACTTTCTTAGTGTCGCTGGTATGAGTTACTGTTGAATTTATTTGCAAGAAGTTTAGAGGGATCAATTCATGAATATATAAAATGACTGAATTTATTTTCTTTAAAACGATGTCTCGTTGGTTTTGTTGACGACATCTTATTAAAATATAGAATTTAGTATTTTATAGTTAGTCATAGTTTGAAGTAGTGAAGTTGATTTTATTTTCTAATGTATCTACTAATTTTGATTCCAAAGTAAATTGCTGTTAATAAGTGTATTTTACAATTTATTGGGACACATCTTCATGACTGAATATTTTTTTTATTTACCGTCAAAAAGCATTTGTGCGTCAAATCAGATTTTAGTTGTTAGCGTTTAATTGCAATTTTTTCTAAAAGAAATTAAGAGGGATGGCAATTTAATCAATTTTTACGTATAAGCAAGTTTATGGCTAAGAGAAATATAGAATTAAAAGTCAACCTGAGGAAAATTGCGAAAAAGTTTAATCTGTAGAGCATGAAAAATAAAATATTAATCGATGTGTGTATACGTGACGAGTGAGAATAATGTGCAGGGACAGGAAATGTGACTATAAGTTTTGAAAGGGAAATTAGTGCGTAAGAGCTTTGTTGCGTAAGCTCGGTTCACTTTTATAATGACCAACTAACTGTATTTTTCCTTTGTTGATTTATTTATGTAAGTTAATTAACATTCGTCATTTGACAGCGAGCCCTCTCAACAACTGTAATTTATTACTAATTTCGTTCGTTAAAATAAAGTCTTCTTTAAAAAGTCGTTGACTAATTTAGTGACAAAAATGATGATGATTATTTTGGAAATCAATACACCTGAAGGAATATTCAATTTGGGTATTAAATTTTTCAATAATTATAAAGACAGGAATGAAAGACATTATTCTTAAATAAAGTAATCTGTTAAAGTAGGTAATTTTATTTTTACTTGGATTCAATTTCATTCGATTCGATTCGATTGGACTCGATCCGATTTGTTTTAATTTAATTTGGCTTATCAGCTTATGGTAGGCATTCCTGCTACTCTTCAAAAACACATCGCTGAGCCGGCTACATCTAAGCTGGATTGATTGAGGTTATGATTGTTGCAAATAGCGATAGAAGTATGACGCACGGCACAGGAGTAGGACATGGAAAGTGTAGGAGTTGTGAGATGCGTTGCCTCATTGTATCGCGATGTGTAGTGTATACTGTCCATGCTCTTTTTTTTATATTTTGACACATACACATAGACAATTGTACAATGATCATTCTCTACGATATTGCCATCTGCCGTAGCTGAAAATCAAATTCAGGAACGATACAGCAACTAGGAGTAGGCAATAAATTTTATCTCCAAATCAGCATGGTTGTAGAGAGTGTTAAAGAACGCTATAACCCCGATATACTTTTCGACGTTGTAACAAAATCCGATTTAGGAAATACTTCGCAAGAAAAGCGTGCTTCACGTAAAAACGCCGTGGAAGAGGATTTTAATTCTTGGAAACATAATTTTGCTCTTCGGAGCATTTTTTATGCCAAATTTTCGCTAACTCTTCAAGGAGCGTTAATTTGGAAAGTGTAGTAAATGTCGCTGCACAGGGACGTAATGTCGCCCCGACCATCCAATTTTAGAAAGTATACTAAAATTGGAAAACCCTTTTACGAATCCACGTTGTCAAGCACTGCAACTCTTACGAGGTATTGAATATGAGGACAAGTTAGTCCAACGACTATTCAAAGTATATCGGAAGTTATAGCGAAAATAGCCCTTAGCGACATGGGACCCCCATCATTTCCTAGCAGTCGGATTTGACGGGGAAATGATGTGTTTTGACGGGGTTTGCCCTAAACCGGTTCCTCAGTGATTCGGAGTCAAAAAAGTATCTATACCATGTACTCACACGTGCATGGGATCTGCCTTGCCTGAACGTAAAATTTGTTATTGCATAATACAAACGAAGTAGAGACGCTTCAAGCAATTTTAAGCTCCGAGGAGCGACCAGAATTTATGTGAATTAATAAATACGTTTATAAGACAGGCAAGCAAAAGCCCACCAAAATTTCAGTTACATGAAACTTTTCTTGAATCTTTTTGTGCATCGTTAGCTTATCAAACTGCATATTGGATGGTAGTGGGTACCGTATGAATCGTCCCGTTCCTCACCATGTGTTGTACACGGGTCAGACCATTGTTTGTTAACATTTTCTCTTGAAAGAAGTTGTTGTAAAAACATAAATTTTTAAAAGATTTAATATACATATTTTGAACTTTATATTGTCTTTTAGTTGTGTTTTCTAACAAAATTCCTTTTCAGCTTTAATTTTAAGAGAGTGTGATACAGACAGTGTTAGATTTATAGTGTTACGACGTCTTCCAATTGATACCATCAGAGCCGCAGTTAAGCATAAACGACAGTAAGTATGATTTATTATATTATTCTCCGTTTGAAACAGTCGTGTTGAACCCTAAAAATTTTGTGAACGTTTTAGAATTAAGAAAAGGTTGAGGAAAAAGAAAATTAATTTTTTCTTTTTCCTATTTTTTTTAATTTTTCTAAGTTTTTCGAGCAGAAAATACGTCCTTCAGACTTCCATCAAAGCATGGATCGTTCACAAGAGCAGCGGTCAATAATAACATCATTATTTAAGCATTTTGGACGTAAGGTAATCGCATTATTTGTAGATATGTCTAAGGTTTTTGACCCTGTGGAGCATGACATTCTTTTAAAAAATATTGAATGCTATGGTATACAAGGTTTATCTAATAAACCCTTGAGATCATACTTAAACGACAGGAAACAGTATGTAGATCAATTCAAGTAACATCACATAAAGTTTAGGAATTAATATAGATCTATCCTTAGATTGGAGCACGCATATTACGTTTATAAGCAAAAATTGTGCAAGTATTTGTTTTGCATTAAAACATTTGCGACACATCACCAGTTTAGATGCTCTTAAAATGTACTATTTTTGTAGTTTTGAATCACGAATTCGATACGATATTATTTTTTGTGGTTATTCAGCATCCGCGATCAGAGTATTTATTTTACAAAAAATAGTCATACGTTCTATGTTTGGAATGAATATAAGAGAATCTTGCAGAATGGCATTTGCCCGAGATAAAGTTTTAGCATTGCCTAGCCTGTATATTTTAGAAGTAGTAAAATTTGTAAAGAAAAAGGTGAATAAATTTAATACCCAAAATATATTTTACAATAATTATTCTACACGTCATAGCTCTCATTTGCAGTACGATAGGTATAGATTAGAGTTATATAAATCCAGTCAATACTACATAGCATCAGTGTTATATAATAAATTAAGTGCAAATATATGAAATATCGTAAATATAAAAAAAATTCTGTCAACTTTAAAATCATTCCTTGTGGCAAATACATTTTATTCTGTAGAAGATTTTCTAAATTATACTAATAAAGTCTATTATTTGTAACATTTGTTAGTGAATAATACAAATAACAATTACTTGCTATTAACTACTTTTGAAAGTTTAGTAAATGTGTATGAAAGACTAGTTGTTGTATATATAAGTAAATGTATACGGTGAGTAACGCCGAAAAAGATGACGATGGTAAGTTTACTCAAGTGCGTACACATAAATTCCGCACAGATGCGGATTAAACTCCCTCCGTAGCAATGAAATATTTTGATGAACAGCAACAACTTAAAACGAAGGGAATTTTACCACTGCTGGTAATCCAAAACCCATTAAGATGGCTCAAATAAACAAGCTTTTACGAATTATCGGCAACGCACACACAGAGGATCCAACGTTTTACCTTTTTATACCAGACGGAAGCCACGTGACCGTTCTTCGCAGCTGGAAGGTGCGCAACCACCCACTAGCGACTGTTGATGCTATGTGGCCGGCAAAATACAGAAGGTGTGTTGCGGGTCGTATATACACCACGCGTTGTCCTTTCTGTAGGATTAATCTGTCTGTTGGAGGCGTATTGCAATCAAATTTTTGTGGTTTTTTTGCCTTTTCCGATTGAAGTCGTAGTTTGTCGCAAATTTTAGGACATTATTTTCAATTTCATTGGAAACGCACATTGTGTACCTTCATAGGTGGCAATGAATTAAGTTCCTTTTGTGGCAATTAGTGATATTTTTGGTCTAAGATAGTATTTAATTTACTACCATTTTATTTTCATAAAAATGTATATTATTGAGTTGCTATTTATTTATTTATAACGTATAATAAATAATGTACCTAATATGTAATATTGTTTTACTCCCTACAATATTTGTATCAAAATAGCTTGTTCACAAATTAGTAAAGAAAGAGTACTCTTAAATGTTCAATTACTATACCGTTTACCCAGTGTACGGATAAGATCATCTAAACACAAGGAGAGGAAAAGCATGTTTGCTGAAATGTGTTTTTTCATTTATTAAAAGAAAAACAAAGTTAAAGAATATTGAAAATTATTTTTCCCAAGTATTGCTTCAAAAATGAGTTGTAACGATTTTACTGAATATATATTTCTGAGTTTAATCTGAAATAACTTATAGTTTAATGTCCCTGGGCTAGACTTTGTCTCACCATGACCTACTACGCAGCTTTATAAAGTTCATATTCCTAATCTCTTTATACTTTGTGTAGGATTTCTGGTAATTAAATTCTGTTTTGAAAACTGGTTTGTGGATATTTTGAGCTTCCAAATTCTAGTTTAAATAAATATGTTCTCAATGGTCCTATTTAACTGCAAACTAATTATTAGATGGTACTTTACGAAGGATGTAATGAACAATTTTATTATAATTTATAAGTGATACTGGTATCGGTAAAATATCTAAAGCCTACATGTAGACTTCTCTGGATCTGGGCTATTTAAAATTATAAGAACGTAATTAAACTGTTTAGTAAATGCAGGTTTTTCAATAAAATGAATTAGTGTAAAGGATATATGTGAATATTTAAATAAAACAAAACATATCTAAGTAAGCACATTAAAATGATATGAATTATTGATAAATTTACACTACTGAAATGATATTATATTCACTTGTAATACAGTTAAAGTGTTGAATTGCTAAAAAATTATCAAAATTTACTATACACCAGTGTTGGTTGTGTCAGATGAAATGTTATTCAATTTGAATATTATTTTTAAATTTGATATTTTCCTTGAAAAAATAAGCTCAGATTTATTTAAAGTTGTTCTCAGGGTTTCGTGAGGTTCTCGTGGTCGAAGATCATAATTGAATTCAGATTAAAATTTGCTGTGATTGTATTATTAGTTGCATAACCAAAATACTACTTGTAATTTTCTCTAATGTTAAGTCGATTGCATAACCTTTTTTTTATTAATTGATTGAAATGATGAATAATATTGAATTGAACAAAAATTATATTTATTTAATATAAAAATTGATTATTTGTTGTAAAAATGTGCATGCATGTGCAAATATCCTAAACTAAATTTTTCCCTGCGCCAAATATCTTATAAACTAAAATATTTTAAGAACTTATCTTAGAGTTTGAGTTATAATGGTTGGTAATAAAAGTTAGTTGTAAATTCTAGTCATATTCATTTAATAATGTTGTTTTCCCGGCTATTTATTATTGACCTTCCAACGGAAACCGCGTTCTCGCCTCACACATCTTCCAGCGGCTTGTATATCAGTGTATGCGCGGAAGCTATACAACCTTAGGCGAGGGTTGTATAGGAGATATACCATCCTTCGGAGGGGATGTAAAGCCGTCGGTCCCTTGTCTATTAAATGTTAGGCAAGTAAAAGATCCCTACTCTTCTTAAGGGAAGAGGTTCGGCAAAATTCTTGGTTGGGGGTAGCTCGTCTACAGGCGTCGGTGTTAGGCCTCAGTAGCGGAAATAGGCCGACGTTAAATAAATGTATAAAAAAAAAAATTATTGACCTATACGCACGTTGCAACGACATAACCCCGATAGCGGATTACGTCCAGCAGATCACCCAAAATTTCTACTCCTTCAAGCTGGACGATAGTCGGCAAACAAGACACATAACACAAATTAGGCAGCATAATGGCCCATTTCGAATCAAACACCCTTTACCGTACCAGACGTTACCAATTTTCCGGCAACCCCTGTAGCCAATCTTCAACAACTATAACTTCCGCTTACCCTATCCATCTTTACTGACATTTCATACCTTTTGTACCATTAAATCTTTCCTGTCCCCCTCTTCCTTTCTGTTTGTAACCTTTTTGTCGCGTTTGTTTTTTTTTGTTTTCTTTTTGTACATTTTTGTCTCTAAATTCATTTCGCTTCACAATTTTTTAGAAAATCAAAATATATACAACCCAATTTTTTTAAAATCAAAGTTTAGGCCAGCCATGCGCAGCCCAGCATTGACTTATCTCGCGGAAGGCGCCTCGTTCAAATTGAGGTGCTAGCGTCAGATACGAAATTAAAAGTGATCAGTGCGCAAGTGTTCTAATTTAGTATGTAGTTTTTACTCAGTTTTGTTAAGTTTGTTCTTTAAACATGTTCCTAATTTTAACACCTTTTATAATCCGTCTGCGACGGAAGGAGCCTAGGTTTAGTTGTTTTAATTTTCTTTTTAGCCGAACCAGTCCCACTCCGCCCGGCCATGCAATCTGCCACCACATTAGCGCGGTGGTTGCACGGTTGGACCCGGTGTGGGTTCTGGGGAGGTACTGTTTTATATTAGAATAAGAAATAAAGTCTTATTGATTGATTGATTGATTATTGAAGTTAAAATGTAGTTCGAAGATACGTTAATAAAATAGGTAAGGTAAGTTTACAAGAGTATTACTATTTATCTCTTAACTTCCAAATTGACAGCACTTTGCTTTTAAGCTTTTCACTGCTTTTTGACAATTGTGTCAAAAGATTATTTTTAAGGTTATATTTAAAAAAAAATCTCTAGTTGCCCGTAAACAGTTTTTAACACTCCTCAATGCAAATTTTGACGTCTCTTGTATACTTTTTGTTCGTTGCCATGGTTACGTTATTTCTTTTACTTGTCAAAACTGATCAATTTTTTACTGCATCCACGTGCTCTTTTCTTTACTATTTTTGTTCCTTGCCTTCTCCACGTTCTTTTGCAGCAACTATTATGTCTCTGCGTGTCCGATTAACAAAATACCACTCCTCCCGTACCATTCACGACGCTTTCACTACCTACACTAAATTTACACTCTTTTCTCGTCCTTTTTCAATTCCAGGTGCAACTTGAATGTTTGTTTTAACTTTTCCTACTTTTTATTTACCGTGAAACTTAAAAATCAACATTAATTTGATATCTACTTCAAATGCCAAAATTATTCAATTTTGGCCCCCTTATTTTACTACGAAATACCCCACTTTCTGTTTTTTTAGTGAATTATTAGTGAATTTTCATCTACAAAAGCTATTCTACGAATATGTTATGTATTTCACCCATATTTTGTATATTTATTATTCAAAGCAAAGGTGTTATCACGGGAACAGGACAGTAAGTCAAGAAAAAAATTCGTGAAAAAAAGTCCGAAACACGTGTACACGGTTGCACTATCATTTCTACGGGCTTGCCCACGAATTTTTTTCTTGACTTTATTTATTATTGTTTTTGAATGAATCTTGAGGTGTGTCTGTCGACAGACTTTTAAATTATAATTTTACTGAATTTTCAAATGAAATAATTAGTGTCTATGCACTATTATTCTGCATTTACACTTGGATTGTTGAAATCTATACATTATATAAGTTTTAAGTAAAATTTTGACTTTAAATTTGTTTATTAGTTAGTACAATTTTTGTTGTTTCTTTATTGTTCTCATTTGTATACTTTTTTTATGTTATGTACGATTTAAAATGGTATATATTTATGAAACATTCTTTCACATCAACATATTTATTTACCTTTAAATAACACGCTTTTATTGTTTTTATGTCCAATACTTTGTGATATTTATTTTATTTTTGCTTAAATAGTACCGACTAACATTTGCATATTTATCTGCTACTGCTTTTATTAACTGAACCCTATGACTGTTCAAAAGCGACTGGTCAAAAAATGTTATTAAATACCATTAAAGAATGGTAACCAATATCATTTGTCAACTCAACTGTTGACAAATGATATTGTGTTAATGATTTGTAAGGTGTAATTCAATGCAGGTCGGGGTATTTGCCCGCTGAGTAGTTGTTTCCTGCAAATCATATATTATAACAGTAGGTTAAGTCCACCTAGGACTGAAAGGTCGCCGCTCTCAGGTACTTGCAGAATCGCAAGTTGCTATACGCCCATAGAGACATCTATGGTGTATAGTAGCAATTGACCATTTGAGAGGTTTCACTTACCTCTCACCACTACTTAATTTACTATAGTTTGTATAAAACTAGCAGGTTGGCCACTATCATTTGTCTGCTCCATGACCTACGGCATACTGATGAGAACTAATAAGTTCGAAACCGGTCTATGTCTGGTCAGGAAGTTGACAAATGATATTGGTTACCATTCTTTAATGATTTGTAAGGTGTAATTCAATGCAGGTCGGGGTATTTGCCCGCTGAGTAGTTGTTTCCTGCAAATCATATATTATAACCTTTAAGTAGGATCAGTCTTTCGGCTGGTGTTTGTTGCAATCGAAGCATTAGCGTTTTGATGGTAATATGCAATTATTACACTTAACGCGCCAGACCTGTAACTTGTAATTCAGCGCCCGGCGGGGCACATAGCCCGGAGAGTAGCTGTTGGTTGCAGTCTGGTTACGTTCCTTATAGTAAAATAAGGATTCTATAGAGGAGTTTACGACTAAAAATATTATGTTTAATAAATAATATTGGTATAGTTAAGAACTATCTTATTTCAACTTATATAGTACTTTATTCTTCCCTTCTTTTTTTTCACTATAATTTGTGGAATATGTCGCAGCGCCGTATTTTTGGGATGCTACTAATAACCAAAAAGAAATGATTAAGATCGCTGGCTTAAAAACAAGAAGTTTATAAAATATGATATTATTCAGCAGCCAGAAATCGCAGAAATGATTTAATTTCACGATGCTCTGAGTTTAATGGGCCACATAATCCGAGTGAGACCCCATGCGACAACATTGCCTTTTGCCACACATCCGAGGCATATTTGGATTAAAACATCATTTCACGGCGCGTAAATTTTTAAATTTTAATTTATTGCTGCTTTACGGCCTACCATGAAAGTAATAAGGATTACAGGCAGTTAATGTGGTCTGATATTTCTTAACAACACCCAAAACACTTTACCGTTGTTGAAGTTTATTACGTTTAGAGTGGAGTTAAAAAGGTTTATTAAATAGGCGGGGTCGCGTTCATGAGCTAAATTATTTTGAATGTTCCAACGCTCTCCTGCCTTAAGCAGAAATTTTCGTGACAAACTTATCTGCATTTTCGTGGATATTGATATGACTCGTTTTATTAGTAGCAATTATGCTGATTTCTGAAGACGCAATGAATAATAAGTTAATGTCAAAAAGTTTGTAATAGTTGCTGGTTTTATTAGGAGTCACATTTTCTTTAATGAAGTAATTAGTTAAAGTGTCCTGTTCCTCTACTTTTACAGAAAATTAAAGTAGAGGAGGATTTATAATATTGCTCTATTTTCTAAGGTCTGTTCACCCCAATACAAATTTCAAGATTACTCTCTCGTCCAAACACGTCCACAAAATTTCATTCTTTTAAAACATGTATTCGTTTTTGGAATATAATAATTTAAATATGAGGATATAACCAAATATGCTTTAGTAAAATGTTGCTGTGAAAAAAGATACAGGGTGTCAAAATTTTTTCGTTTCCTTGCAATAACTTAACAGCCTCTTGACTGATCTTCGCTGAATTTGCTAGAGGAACTTTTCTTATTTTAAGAAACAATAATTTATGTATTATATCACGTTAGATCATAGAGGGCGCCGCAGGACTTATATCTGATGATGAATTTTTTTCATATTTTTTTTACGAAACGTTGTGGTACTTCTAGCCAGAAAATCTGATGAGGGCATCAGTTCCACGTATAAAAGGTACACTTGTTAGAACTTGATAACTCCAACCGTTTTCGAGGAAAGTGCGGTTAAACATGTCAATATTTTTTTTAAAGACAAATTCAAATTTAATGACACAAAGTGTATTTATTGAAAAAAGTACAAAACGTAAGGGAAAACAAAATCGTAATAACAGCGTAAACTCTTTCTCACTTTCTTATGAACTAATAGATTATTTTCATGATATTGAGATAAATACATAAATCAAAAGATTGTCTAAAATAAGGATCTAATCTTATTAGAAGACCAAAAAATAAGGCAAAAGTTGACTTAATGACATTATAAACTTTCTCACCATGCAAAAATCCCATTGCTGCAACTTATAGTAAATGTTCGATATGGTCTCTACCTACTTCTATACCTTTTCTAATTCTATAATATTTTCCTGTCCTCTAATAAAATTCGCTGCGTTTTGTATTTTGTCCCACATTTCTTCTCTTGAGTTGATAGTATTTGTATAGACTAAGGACTTCATATGTCCCCACACATAATAATCCAAAGGACTACAATCAGGACTTCTTGGTGGTCAAGCCAACTCAATTCCTCGACCGATCCATCTGCTTGGGAAAGTTGCATCAAGATAATTCCCGACTTCAGTGGAGAAATGAGGGGGAGCTCCATCTTGCATGAACCACATTCTGTTCCGTACGTCTAGTATGAAAGCATGTGATGTATCAGCAAGCGCATTTTGAAGAAAAAACAGATAAGACTGTAAAATTTGGAGAAGGGCAAAAATGGTCCCAATAATTGATCGCCGATAATACCATTGATACCACACCAAACATTAATCTTAAATTCTTGCTGAAAATGCATTTCTTTAACACCATGAGGTTTTCTACTCCCCAGTAACGGGTATTTCTCCAGTTAAAAACGCCTCGGCGAGTAAAAGTTGCTTCGTCGGTAAATAAAGTGTTTTTAACAAAATTTCGATCCCTGTTTATTTAGAACAAATTGACAAAATTGTAGCCTTTGTGGAAGATCCCCGCCCTACATTGTTTTTATGACGAAATGAATCTGGTTGTATTCTATTTGGATATTGCAATGAGTATCTCCTCGCTGCAGCACGTCCGCTAAAATTATTTTGTGCGTAAACACATATCATATCCCTCATTTCCCTATTTGAAAAATTATCATGTCTAGGCATTGTAAATAAGGAAATTAAAGATATTAGCTCTAGGAACACAAGAACAAAATAAAATTATTTAATGACGTAAATGACAGAACTAAAACATAACCAAAGCACACTTATCCATAAATACACTTTGTTTCTTTAAATTTGAGTTTGTCTTTCAAAAAATTATTGAAATGTTTAACGGCACTTTCCTTGAAAACGGTTAGAGTTATAAAGTTCTACCAAGTGTGGCTTTTATACGTGGAATTGACGCCCTATATCTAGATAATTATTTAAATAGATTATTTAATTCGTCAACCTGGTAGCTAATGAAGACTCATTTTTTCAAATCTATTCACCAATCATATGTCATATATCAAATGTGTGGCAAAACGGTTAGATTGGCCTTTGGCAATACCTACATGCAGTAACACTATATACAGTTTTATCACTGAAAAACACCATGTGTCATATTTTATTTTATGAAATTATCAAACCAGGAAAATCAATTATTAGACACATACGGTAAACACAAAATGACTTAAAATTACATATACAGGGTGTTGCATCATGAGAGGGACATAGCTTAATAGGAGGTAGAGAACATCAGTGGTAACCGGAACCTCCCATAGAAATGTCTCATTGGGCCTTCATTACGAGGTTGCTGGGTGTTAAATAATTTTTAGCCAAACCTGTTTTTTGTCATAACTTTGACAGGGAATGAAATAACGGATTCATATTTGGTACGGCTAATGTACTAACGAGCCCCAAGAGGTACATGTATAAAAAAAAATATATCCAGGTCCGGACTCACTATAATTTATGTTTCTTCTTTGCATCAATAAAACATCACCCTGTATATACTTTTTTGAAATTTCGATACGATATTCGAAAAGAGCAAGAAAAAACAAACAAAATGGCCTATTTCATTTTTTTGTTACACCTTCGTGGTTATTTAAATACGTTGTTAAATGTGCAAGAAAATGGATTACAGAACCCTATTAAATGAGAGGCACGTGAAATAAATAGTTTTATAACTAAAATTTGCAAAAATTCTATTGAGCCTAGGTGGTCTGGGTGAATCCTAATTCCGGCACGTTTTATAGGTCCATTTTGGTAAAAAACTGTGGTCCTAATAAGTAATCGGGTATGAAATAACAAAATTTTTAATCAATCACAGTAGGCTTGTTCAGAGTGACAGATAATAAAAAGAAATCTCCTAAACAGTTGAATAATTGTTTGTTAGTAATTTAATGTGTCAATAATCCGCATTTAGTTAGTGAAAACTTGTGAAAATATTTTAACTATGCCAGTAAAATTTACAAACGTGGAATATGCTGACATAATATTCATCTATGGTTTCTGTAATGGAATTGGTAAGTCGGCGGAAAGAGAATATCGGCTGCGTTTTCCTTGTCGTCGATACCCTAATCATAAAACCTTTAGTACGGTGTTCCAGTATGCAAGACAACACGGAAAGTTTCCTAATTCTGCAGTTGTGGAGCGTGTTTTACAACAAGGTGTGCAGGAACAAAACAATATTATAAACGTAGTTCAAGAAAACCCAAATATGAGCACTAGACGAATCAGTTTGGCAACTGGTATTCCTCATTGGCGAGTATGGAGAACCCTAAAAAGAGAACGTTACCATCCATATCATATCCAGCAGGTACAGCGTCTTCAGCAAGGCGACGATATCCCCCGCCTGGCATTTTGTCATTGGTTGCCTAACCATCGCCCAGTCATTTACAGAACCTTATTTACGGATGAGGCACAATTTACAAGGGATGGAGTAAACAATTCACGAAATAATCATAAATGGGCACAGGAAAACCCACATGCGGTACGCCAACGCCGTTCGCAACACAGGTTTTCTGTAAATGTTTGGGTCGGACTTGTGAATAGACATTTGATAGGGCCCCATTTTTTCGAAGAAAGATTGAATGGTGAAATTTACTTTGATTTTCTTCAAAGCATTTTACCGAATATGTTAGAAAATATCGGTATAAGAGGCATGTTGTTTCAGCATGATGGGGCCCCACCACATTTTAACCTTCAAGTAAGAGAACACTTAAACAATGTGTATCCTAATAGATGGATTGGAGGCGGGGGTCCACATGAATGGCCACCAAGATCTCCTGATTGTAGCCCTTGTGATTACTTTTTATGGGGCCACTTAAAAAACGAGGTTTATAGCATTGAAATTGAAAGTAGACAACATTTAATCCAGCGCATCGTTACAACCTGCGACGAAATACGGAATAATCCAGAAATGATACGTCGAGCAATTGGTGACCTTTCTAAACGCGCAAGAAAATGCACAGAATGTGGGGGAGGACATTTTGAAAATTTACTTCAGTGTCAATTACGTTTTATTTTTAAACACATTTAGTTATTGTTTTGTTATTTATTGTTAATTGAATGGAAAATATTTTATTTATTTAGATTTTAGTTTGTTCTCTTTTCCAATTTTTATTAAGTATAAAATGTTGATGATTTTCTTGATCAAAGTAACTGGTTGCTTAGGCCTAAATGGTTTAAATTATCTGTCACTTTTATTCTTTGAACAAGCCTACTGTGATTGATTAAAAATTTTGTTATTTCATACCCGATTACTTATTAGGACCATAGTTTTTTACCAAAATGGACCTTTAAAACGTGCCGGAATTAGGATTCACGCAGACCACTTAGGCTCAATAGAATTTTTGCAAATTTTAGTTATAAAACTATTTATTTCACGTGCCTCTCATTTAATAGGGTTCTGTAATCCATTTTCTTGCACATTTAACAACGTATTTAAATAACCACGAAGGTGTAACAAAAAAATGAAATAGGCCATTTTGTTTGTTTTTTCTTGCTCTTTTCGAATATCGTATCGAAATTTCAAAAAAATATATACAGGGTGATGTTTTATTGATGCAAAGAAGAAACATAAATTATAGTGAGTCCGGACCTGGATATATTTTTTTTTTATACATGTACCTCTTGGGGCTCGATAGTACATTAGCCGTACCAAATATGAATCCGTTATTTTATTCCCTGTCAAAGTTATGACAAAAAACAGGTTTGGCCAAAAATTATTTAACACCCAGCAACCTCGTAAAGAAGGCCCAATGAGACATTTCTATGGGAGGTTCCGGTTACCACTGATGTTCTCTACCTCCTATTAAGCTATGTCCCTCTCATGATGCAACACCCTGTATATGTAGAGAGGAGTTAAACACACTGGCGGTAAGATATAAGGTAAAATGTACTTACATAACGTAATGCATTACAAAGTAACGTTCAGCTACCCAATGGCAGGTTTTGAGTGAAAAAATACTTCAGTCACGACAGAAGGTATATATGATGTTTCCAAATTATTTATTTCTACCTATGAAAGCATTATATGTTGAAAATCCCTCTACATTTATTTAACGTCTAGCAAAAATCCATTGCCCTGTACCTAGGTTATTATGTCATGTTAAACAGAATTTTGGGCTTCTATTAAAATTCAGCTATAACATGATTCTTCATTATTCAAAATAAATTACGTTAATTACAATTTTAGATTAACAGACTTTTCAAATTTGTTTGAATTTCATAAATCGATTAGGCTAATATGCTTATAATAAGAACCGGGAAAGCTAGCCCAGCTTGCTTAGCGAAAGTTGTCAACAACGTTATTTTGCTAAAGTCTTAGCTATCGGCTTAATCCAATAATGTTTGCGGAAAAGGGTGGAAATTAAAAGCAATTGACCCTGAAACGGATGCTGAAAGCATGAGCCGGCATCTGCTGAACCCAGATTATGTAGATAGCGCTTTTAGACTATTAAAATGCACCATAATGTACATTATATTTATCCTCTTCCAACAGTACGCTAAGTCAACATGTGATCGAGGAAATAGTTACATCCAATTTGCATGCAGTATTTACTTATACCCTACAAGTTTTAATAGACCTTTCAACGAGAGGGCACGAGGAAACCTTTACAATAATCGTCGGGACCCATCCAATTCATGACAATAAAGAATAAAGTAGTTTTATGCAAATTCGGAGTTGCGGTGTTTCATACCTTTATATCTGAAAAATAAGTAGTAAATAGAAATAGTTTTCAATGCTTTTAATGAGAAATAAAATTATTGTTATGAATATTGAAATAACATCCTTTGATGTTATTGAGTATATACAAAAAATGTTGGCAATAACAAATATGTTGCAGGTATATATTTTGATTTAATCAGAGTTTTTGATAGCCTCTAGACTTCGCCTTAGATAAACTCTATGCACTTGGTCTTCGAGGTAATATTTTATCACTAATTGAATCATATATGGAACGTCGAAAAATGCATGTGAAAATAAATAAAAATATATGAAATATTTATGAATTTCATTCGGGTGTACCTCAGGGTTCGGTCCTGGGAACCACTTCATTTAAGTGCTAAGTGCAAGGTTCTATTGGGAGATGATGCGTCTATACCCGTTGCATCTGATACGGAAAGTGAATTGTCAACAAGTGTATAACATATCATATCTGTCTGTAAGGAGTTTACCTGCAAAAGGAAAATTCCCCATATAAATGAAATAGTTGTAAATGATTCAGTTTTCACATGTAACACCGTAACTAAATTTAGGTATCTTTATAGATTCAAATTTAAGCTGGAGTACACACACACACACACACACACCCACACACACACACACACACCTACTACATATGTGAAAAACCAAATAGTGCCTATTGTGCCATCTTCCAGCTCAAAAACACACTCGATCCGCCGAGTTTATCAAATGTTTACTGTGCCTTGGTTTATTATCATCTATCATACAATGTAGTATTTTGTGGTAACTCCAGTAACACCGAGAGAATACTGATTGTACAAAAAAATTTATATTATACCCAGAGACTCATGCAAACCGTTCTTCGTAAAATATAGCATATTGGCATTTCCTTCAATTTATATATATCGCTGCTTATTGCATGTGAAATCTAATTTACACTCCTAGCGACAAAATAGTGACTTGCATAATTATAATACATGTCATGGTAACAAGATCAGGCTTGAAAAGTCATATTGGAACTAATTTTTTTAATCATCTACCAAAAAATTTCAAGGTTATATTATGTACTCACAAATTTAAAAAGAATTAAAGAAATTACACCGGAAATGATTTTCTTATATAAGATGTTATTATAGTCACTTCATATTGTTGTATATAGTTCAAGTCGCACTTTGTAACAATTATATTTTAAATTTTGTACCGTTATATGTATCTTTGACCATTCCTATACTGTGTAAACAGTCTTTTGGGGAAACAAATATTTTATTATTATTTTATATTATAATTAGATGGGAATAAAACTGTTATTTAGATTTGTTGAAATTAGAAAACAGCAAAAAGCAAACTATTAGCGACCCGTTGTATACGCGCAACATATGAGAAAAGAACGGTGCTTTCCACAAATGACAGAAGTCTACCCCAGGGCGGATCCCGTGGCTTTAGAAAATGCCTTTTGAGGTACCTGTACCATAACCTAGTGTTATGTAGTTGCATGGAATATGACTTGTTGTTTCATTGTCAACTCCACGCATCTAGCAAATATAATCTTCCTTCAGCTTCATTAGAGAAAAATGTCCTGTTGTCAGGTCTCCTATCTGCCTCATTATTTCTCTATGGAACTCAAAGGGGCCACTTTACTATAAAATCAGTTGAAGACTGCTTTAGATGGAGGCTTGACTGCCTCATTTTGGGAGTTTCAGCCCAATAATTGTTGAACTGTGTCAACAAATTACCCTGAAACCACCACCAAAGGCACATGCATTTAGCTTCAATTCTTTCAGAAACTAATTAATTAACAAGATAAAGTCAAGAGTGCGAATCTAAGGAGCACTAGATTCTCTATCGCTTGATTTAATTATTCGACAAATAGTGTAACGCATTTTTCTCAGCCTCTGTAGACGATAAAGAGAGAAACGACGCTGCGTTGTCGGTTGCGGTACTGTTGCTCGTGCACAAATTTGGAACATAATACAACTTTATTACATCCACGTCCAGTGGAAGTATAGTAACGCAAAAAAAAATTATTATTTTTTTTAAATAGGCTTAAAATGTGATGAAACGTCGAGATTTTAAATTTTAGCGAAAAAAAATTTTGTGTCTGGCGGTCGGTCTGTAACACTCTGGAACCGTTGATGATATTGACTTGAAATTTGGTACACTTATGTGTTATAATGAGATCTGGAACTGTATTGTATTTTGATCTAATTCTGTTGGGGGGCTCGGGGGGGTAAATGGGGTAAATAAGGGTAAATAAGCAAAGCAAGCAAGTAAGCGTCCATAAAATTGCTATTTAGGGCATGTACGAAAAGTCAAGGTCTCAGTTTTTTTTTAAATTAACTACCCCCTATCAAACCCAATACCACCCCCACACTATTATGAAAGGAAGTAAAAAAAATAAAATGTAATTTGGTATGTGTATAGGAACGAAACGTCTCAAAAAAATTTTTGGCCCTAGGCACCCCCTCTACCACCCCCATTGCCACCCCCACCCTGTTATTAAAGGGAGGAAAAAATTAAATTGAAATTTAGTATGTGTACGAGAACCAAGGGCCTCTAAAATTTATTTTGGCATTAGCTACCACCCCCATTGCCACCCCCACTCTATTGTTTAAGAAAATAAAATATTAAATCGGGATTTAGTGTGTATACGAGAACCAAGGATCTCTAAAAAAATTTTGACATTAGCCAACCCCACTACAACCCCCATTGCCACCCCCACCCTGTTATTAAAGGGAGAAAAATATTACACTGGAATTTAGTGTATATAAGACAAAATCTGTATGTGGAAGTAATGACTCCTTGGGCAGCGGTTTTTTAATTAGTTATAATATGTACAAAACTATACAACTCTAACTATATATACAATCAACCAATAATAGTTTGGTAGTTACCAAAAAAATATTAACCACTACTACTACTACTAAAAACCAAAGTCTTACATGCAAAATCGCCACAGCTAGATGTGTCAACCTAATAAACCATATACAAATTTTGTGAGGCGTTTAGAAGAGCATTAAAATATTTGCTGTAATTTTAAAGAGCACCTCGAAAGGTAAATAGGTGATAAAATATTCATAACGTTACACACATCGTTTCGACATGTTGAATTTAAGCTGCGGGCAGTTAAGCACAGGCTCCTGAGCGCCGGTGGTTTCAAATTGCCTACATGTTTTTAATTATAACGAAACGCCTGAACATTAATTTTTTTTCTTTTAATCACTTCAAACTCAAGGGATCAGTTAAATTTTAAATTGAGGTGGATAACGAAAAGGTTAATTGAGATCACAGGGGATGAAATTGGAATAAAGAAATAATAAATACATAATAATCTCTAAATATTGGAATTTATACAGTATTTCTTAGTAATGAAAATCGGGGAGACTAATTAGAACCATATAAACAATAATTTCTTTAACATTTCGTATAGGGTTCTTAACCCACATCAGAAAACATTTTAATTGTTTTAAATTATTTTATAACAAAAAAGATTTCAAAAGTTAAAGGAATTTTTTATACCTCAACTTTTGAAGAACAAGAAAGGAAAAGCAGCCGCATTAAAGCTTTCCGTAACATATTGAGTAAAACAAACCAAATTACTGCAAAAACTCCGATATTCCATAAATCTGTATTGGTCTAAAATTGTAAAGATTTCTAAAAAACTATCTAAAACTGTTTTTATTATATTTTCTCCGAGGCATAATGTACTAGATAAAAGTCACTTGATAAAAATAGCTGGCAAATCTATAGAATAAATATGTTGTACAACATTTCTAGGGATATATATAGATAATGCATTTAATTGGGAAACACATATTGACTATGTAGCAAAAAGGCCTTCTTCCGTTTATTATGCGTTGTATAGATTATCCAAAATATCAAGTAGGATAACTGTTATGGCATATTATTATACAAAATTTATTTCAAGTGCAACATACGGAATTTTTTTTTGGGGCTCTTCATGCAATTTTGAAAGATTATTTTAACCTTCAAAAGAAAGCTGTACGTAGTATTGTGAGAGTATCTAAATATACGTTCTGTAGAAATTTATTTAAAGAATTGAACATTTTAACACTACCAAGCATTTATATATTATAAATACTCATATAATAAGCAACATCTTAAAATCAATCTAAATAACTTTTTACAAAACAAATACAACCATAAATATGACACTAGGGAAAGTAATAACTTAAGCACACCTTTACACAAACTATCAAAATATGAGGAATGTCCAAATTACATAAGAATAAAACTGTATAATAAGATCACAGGCATCCTAAAAAGCATTGAAAATTTAAAAAAAAATTAAAATTTAATAAAAAAATACCTAAGAGTTAAATGTTTTTATTCAATTAATGAATATTTAAGTTAATAAGATATATAATTTCTTTTGTAGTTGTGGTCTTTTGGATAATAAAAAATTATTATTATTATGGGTGTATATGATTTGATATATAGTGATTCAAAATATTGAGTAAAATTAGACGTATGCTGATTAATCTATTATTTTTAATTAACTGCTTGTCGACTTTTTAAAAAGAGGAACTTCTTTGGAAAGCTCCAAAGCATTCGAAAATGTTAATGCCTACCATAGCTGAACATAACGGTTAAGTTTCGAGTAAGATGGCACAACCCTTTGATAGAAATGCCGGAATTCCATCTGTTGGTGCTGAACATTTTGACTTGCATTTTTTAATGCGAATAATATCCTCAACTTTATTTAAAATTACCATTAAAAAAATATGACTGTTAACTAATTAACAGTCATACTTTTTTAGTGGCATGGAGCTAAAATGAAAATTTGATGCGGCAATACACCTGGCCTGAAAATATTTTGCAAAAGCGTCCATAATTCTATGGAGATTATTTTAAAGTAACTCACCTACAGATCTATTTATTTAGAAATACTCGTAACACTAGTTTCATTGATATGTATCGAAAAATGACTACAATTATTTTTTATTTGGTTCCCAATAGAGATAACATATTTTTTGGACCATTTTTAATTTTAGATAAAAATTCTTTAGAGCAGTTTCAACTAAGTAGTTTAGAGTTAGGAATGTATTTTTAATATTATATATATTTCTTCTCGATCATGAGGTATATTTCCTCTGCCTCTTAGTACTCTTAAACACACCATTTACGAGTATGTCATTTGGTATAGCATACAGACTTGCACTCGCCTGATATATATCAGAAGTTGTTACTGCAGACGGGAAATCTGTTGTGTTTATTACCGAATATACTCTCTCAAAATCTGCTTTGCGAAAATTATAGGAGTAACTGAGGTTCGATGAAATTTGCCTCTGGAACTTCTCAGTATAATTGACAGATATATCCAGTGGTTCATATTGCTTGTCTATGGCCAACAGACAGTCCGTGTTTACAGTCCCTTGTCTCTAAATGTGTAGCCCCCTCCCACACAAGGCTCTTCTACAGCCTTCCGGGATAAAGGGGGTCGTAATTACTTGTGGTGTTATTTATTTATTTATGATGTATTGAAAACAATAATATTTTTGGGAACATATTTTCAACCGTTTCTTCCTTTTCTTTATTATTTATATATATATATATATATATATATATATATATATATATATATATATATATATATATATATATATATATATATATATATATATTATTTATTTATATTTATTCATAAATATATCCAAGGAAGCTGATGTTTATGGCGTTGTTTCCTCTCCAGTAAATAGTAACGAAGTTAGAGATCGTGAGATATTTAAATCTAGCCACATCGCTCCAACTAAAGAGGACACCAGGACTATTTTGGATACAAGAAAATTTGGTGAACTTACAGAACCCGATGGCCCACTCTCAATTTCTGTGCTGGCATTAGGTAACACTCACTCTATTACGGAAACATGTAACCCTAAACCTAACTCTTTAGTCACGGAAGTAAATGATTTTTTATACCCGCGTCTGTCAGAGATGGACCTAATGTAATAGTAAATAAGTTAGACACCATTGAATATGTTTATATTTTACACATAAATATTCAATCAGTCAGAAACAAAACACTAGAGGTTGAAGCCTTATTAAATAATAATGTAAATAAAGAATATGATCTAATATGTTTATCAGAACATTTTTTAGGCAGTTCAGAAATTAATAGTTTTGTAATCAGTGACTATCACATTGCCTCATATTTTTGCAGATCTAAAACTATACATGGTGGTGTGTTAATTTTATCTAAACCAAATTCTTCTTTTATTGCACGGGATGATATTTCTAGTTTATCTGTTGAGATTCACTGTGAAATAGCCGCAGTTGAATCAGCTAAATATAATCAAATTGTCTTAACAATTTATCGATCTCCACTAGGTGATTTTGACTATTTTATATATACAATTAATAGTGTGTTACATAAGTTAAAGAATTGTACCCGTAAAATTATCATTAACGGTGGTGATTTTAATCTTAAATTTAATTCATTTGACAAAAAATTTCTGGACTTTCAAGACTTAATCTGTTCATATGGTTTTCATGTTACTATAAATGAAACTACAAGACTAAATAATTGTATAGATAATATATTGGTAAATTTTCAATCAGGCTACCGTACAAGTGTATTTGACCCTGGCTTGTCGGATCATAAGGCTGTTCAGATTAAAATAGAAAAAAGTAGTAATATGCGGGTTACTAAAAAAACTATTAAAACTAGGGTAATCAACGATGTAGGTTTGTTTTTGCTCCATCAGAAGTTAATGTCAGTTGATTGGGGCTTAGTTGTCGCCTCGGCCACAGATATAAATGTAAAATTTTCGCAATTTATGGACATATTGAGTACGCACATTGAATCTATTTTTCCGTTGGTCGAACGAACCATTAATATAGATAAAAAGCCACTAAATAAATGGTTCACGACAGAGCTAAAACAGATGAGAGAGCACCTATCTCTATTATCTGAAATGTATCAAAATTTTCCCAACCCCGTGTTAAAAAGCGATATACGTAGTTATAAAAATAGGTATCGTCAAGAATTAATAAAGGCTAAAAGTAAATATTATCATGACCACATATCAAAAAAGGGAAATACACCTAAAGCATATTGGGATCTAATAAACAAACATAGGAATACTAATCACCATCAGTGCAACGAGATACATCCCGAAATTCTGAACGATAATTTTGTTGACGCAGCTGAAAATATTATCAATAATTTACCTGCTCCTAATGCTTGTTTCACAAATTTTTATTCTGATAATACTGATTATCCGGATTTTAAATTCGAACATGTCACACCTAACGAATTAAGAGATATAATTGATAAAATAAAACTTAAAACTAGTTTCGATCATTTTGGTATGTCAATTAGTATAATAAAATATATAAAATATATTATTTTAAAACCGTTGCCTAAATTTATAAATGAATGTATCGACAATGGTGTTTTCCCTGATATTTTGAAAATTTCTAAAGTTATACCTATTCATAAAGGTGGACCTATAATATCAAATAATTTCAGACCCATATCACTAACACCTATTATATCGAAGATATTTGAGACGGTATTAAAAATTCAAATTACCAAGCATTTTGAAAATAATAATTTATTCTATTGCTATCAGTTTGGGTTCAGATCACATAAATCCACAAATGACGCCATTATTCACCTTATCAATAATATAATTGATAAACAAGAAATTGGAGAGTATGCCAGAGTAACTTTTTGCGATTTACAAAAGGCGTTTGACTGTGTGTCGCATTATATTCTACTGGATAAATTTAAGTATTACAAATTTAATAATACCAGTTGTCAACTAATATCTTCATATCTTTCCAGCAGACAACAATATACATTTAAGGATGGAATCTGTTCTAACTTACGTAATGTTAAACACGGTGTCCCTCAAGGGTCGGTTCTGGGACCTATCCTTTTCTTGGTCTATATAAATGACCTAAGAAAAAGTGTTCCCAGTGTTGAGCTTATAACGTTTGCCGATGACACCACACTATTAACAGGGCACAAGGAGTTGAGCAAGGTTAGAGAGCTCATGTCTGTTACACAATCTGCTGCCCAGGACTGGTTTATAGCTAACAGGCTAAATTTAAATGATAGTAAAACTTTTCATGTATTTTTCTCACATAGATCCACTTATGAGATTAGTAAACCGATTACCGTAAAGTTTTTAGGTGTTATGTTAGATCCGAAGTTGAACTGGGGACAGCATATTGAATTTTTATCCAAAAAGTTGACAAAGAATATATTTGTAATAAGAAGCCTCTCGAAATTAGTTCCCAGACAGGTACTATTAACTGCCTATCATAGTTTGGTAGTGTCTCAGATATCTTATGGTCTGATAAGTTGGGGTCATGCCCTTTGTACCTGTAGAATTTTTGGTCTCCAACGAAGGGTCATCCGTATTATTACCAATATGGATTATCAAACAGATATTAGACAGGCATTTGTCAACCTACAATTATTTACTTTTCCTTGTTTGTATATATACACCTGTCTCATGCATGTCAAAAAAGTTCATGAACAATATACTACTCAAAAATCGCTACACGACCATAATAATCGTAACGAAAATGATATTAGAATGAGCTATTTAAGATTAAAATCTAGTAGGTATGGTCCTAATTATTACGGCCCCAAGTTTTTCAATAAATTACCTAATTCAATTAGATCTCTACCAGTTAATGTTTTTAAGAACTGCATTAAAAAATTCTTATTATCACAAGCCTTCTACACTATTAATGAATTTTTAGACTGCAATGTACCTGATACCATTTAACTTTAATATTTTAATATGTTTTTATTTATTTATTTTATTTATTGTATGTTTTCTGTTTTATATTTATATTTAGTTTTAATTGTACATTATTCCGATAGAATGTATATTATTATTTACATTGTATATCTGACGTGTGTAAAACATTCTTGTTACAAACACCAATAAATTATCTATCTATCTATCTATCTATCTATAATTGTGTGTTGTTTGTTGGTAAACAAATGTACAGTACCAAGCAGTGGCTGACATCAATGGTATAACATCAGTTTTCAAGTAAGTCCTGTGTTTGTTTTTCGGCAGCCATCCTTCTTGTTTCCATCCAAAAAATTTCCTCCCACTAGCACAAATTATACCACCATTAAAACTGTGCTAATAACATAACACGTTCTTATATAAATAAATAGAAACGAATAAATATGTAATACCCAGGCAACGGACAGAGATTTTTCTTCGCCAGTAGCGCATGGACGCCTTTGCTTGCACCGCATTAATAGTACAAGATGTAACTTGTAACTGAGCCAAATATTTCTTTGTACCAATAACTTATTTTGTAAACATAGAAAATGCAATTGGATGGAATTTTTATTTTAAAATAGTCGAAAATGTAACTGAGCCTCTTATTTCCCTGTATTCTTCAAATAGTTTCATATCCAACTAGGCGCCAACAATACAAATAATCGAATAAAATGGTTTTCCAGGTTGAATAGTAAACTGAAAAGAACTGGAAGGGTTTACAAGAAAATAATATATAGTCTAATAAAACCAGGGAAAATATTTGATGTTTTATTACAACATACTTTGGTAAGCGTTGACTTATTAGTAGATTTTATTTACGAAAATCCCGTGTGTCTTGTACAGAACAAGTTAAATACAAGAGAAGTAGACAATTTTATTATTAAATTCGTTAATGAAAATGTTACACAATTCATAAAAATCATCATTTTAGTCCTTTAAATGGAACATGGGCTGGTAAAAATATAAAACAAAGCGTCTTTCTTAAACAGAAGTACCTCATTTCAGAATAATTAACTGTTATGGTAATACGCCCATGTTAATATTATCTTTCCATTTATGCAAATATGTAAGAATAAAAATTCTAATTTGTAGTTGTTTGGTGTAGAATTATATAAGTAGCTATTTCATTCTTATGAAAGAGTCTCGCAGTTTTTAACCATTAAACTTGAAGGCAACTTCTAATTACAATAATTTGCAAAGTTAGTAAAATGAGGTAAATATAATATTTAAATTTATATAAGATTATAATAATTTGTGCCTTCCCAGACCAAGTAAATTCTTTTAAAAACTTTTGTTAACTTGATAAACTTTAAAAATATTAAAATATGACTCTAAAAGTTAGTAATATTTATATTAAGATTATACTATTTGCTTGTTAGAAATGGTTACTTATTTCCCAGACTTATCTTCAACCTTATAAATGTAGAAATTTAAAGAAAATGAATTTTTAGCACGAGTTTCTATGAATATAAAGAAAATATTTTACTTACTTTAGAAAAAAACAAAGAGTTAAAATCTCTGCATATTTTTAGTTTTTTTTTTCGTACACCTTCAACAATTTTGAGCGGGGTAGTAACGAGTGGGCCATCAGTTGCACAACGAGTAAATATATAATACTCTCAGAAGCAAGGGAAATATCTTTATATATTTTAATAAAATAAAATCTAAATGGAAAAGTTAATTTTGGTTACAGGAAGATTTAGAAAATGTAATTTAAAAAAATAATTTGCTAATTAAAATTTGCTTTATTGTTTAAAAGAGTCTGTAGGCAAAAAAGTTAACATATCTACTTGGCCATGTGGTGGTGTAAAATAATGTAATTAACCCTTACAATCATCGTTATATTGTCTAATCATTCTCATGAATAAATATATATCTTTCTAACTGTTCATGTGATCCATTTTAGACTATACCCCTAGTGCATGTCTGGTTTGTTAGGGCCAGTACATAACAATACAAATGGTATTAGCTCAAAGAGAAATATTTTCGTAGGAACTAGAGATCCAACTTAAAATGAGCTGATACCATTTCCATTTCTTTCCAGTAATAAAAGATTTGCACTTTGCAGATAACTTTGGGCATTTAACTCTCACAGGCCTTATTAATTTGTTCGGGATCTTGATTTTGCCCATAATCTCATAGAGTTTGTCTCAACGCACTGTCGTAACCTAATTTAAAATCTATAGATAGGTGGACATCTCTGTTGAATTCGTGAGTTTAAAATAAAAATCTGATCCAATATTGATCGACCAGGTGTAAAACCACTTTGATATTCATCGAGAAGACACTTAAACGGCTGTATAGAACACTAGAAAATATTCTACAAATAGCAATAACAAAAGTTATTCCTCTATAGTTTTTACATTTTAGTTGATCGCCTTTTTGTACAGTGGGTAGATGATTCCGTTGCGCCACTCTTCTGGCGTTTGTTCTTCGTTCCAGGCACTGGCTATTATCTTCTATATTTGCTAGATAAGTGTTTCACATCCATATTTAAAAAGTTCTGCAGAAATGCCCAGAGTTCTTGGAACTTGTTGTTTTTAAGGACATTTATTGCCTCCATTTTTGTTTTGAGGACTGCTGTATGGGTGTATTGTTTCTTGCCCTTTGAGAAGTATAGTTAATTAAATCTTCCTCTTTGAAGCATAACAATTTTTTAAAGTATTTATCTCATCTATTTAGGACTTCTTCCATCGTATTTGCCCATTTTTAGACTTACGCATCTTCAATCTTGCGCCATTCAGGATTTTATAGAATTTTCTCGTCTTGTTTTGCCGGTTTAACGCCTCGAGTATGTATACCAGAAAATTCCTTTTTATTAAACTGTCATTTCCCGTCTTGTACTTTTAAGGGTAATTGAAGTACGGTGAAAGATGGCTAATAAAGGAAACAAATAAATAAAGGTAATAACATGTGTTTATTGAAGAATAAGTATTTAAAATATATTATCCATGAAGAGCTTTACTCTCTGGGAAAGCTATAAATTTAACGATCCATAAAGGAGTTTATTTACTTTAATATTATCCATAATTTGTTTGTTTTATTCTACGAAGGTAGCTAAAGTAACGAGTTTCGTTCATAAATCTTCCTTAATTTAACTTTTATATGATAGAGGAAATGTTTTACACTGCCAGACTATAAGTCATAATTTTCTCACCTTAATTAAGATACCTTTTACTCCAAGACGTAAACATCTGTTTATTAAAATTTTTGTTACAAGAAAACTGTATTTTAAATTTAATTGTCTTAAAGGTATATTTTAAAATTCAAAAAGCACATTTATATACTATTTGCAGGTTTAATTTATATATCTCTTCAACTTGAACAACAACAATAAGAACAACACACATATTATATTACTATTATTTTCTTTCACAGGATGATAAAATTATTATTCGTCTTATTATTGTCTTTACATATCAATTAACGGTAGTTATGTCATGCATTAGTGCAGTGGGGGTTAATTAATCACTTTATTTCATAAACCCTGGTAGCTCAGTCGGTTAGCGCTTCTAGCTTTCTCTCTGGGTATACCTAACGAGGTGGGTTCAAGCCCCAACTAGTGCGAAATAATTTTCATATATAAATTATCCCCAGGAAGTTGTTCCTATCCCACTATAAACTCTAGGGCCCCGTCTCCTTTACTAAGATAAATTTAGATCTCCTAGGCTTGAGAGAGCCACTCAGGTGACATGGAAGGCGGTTAATAAACATTTACATAAGAAAGAGGCTTTGGAATAGATTTTTAAAGATATGTCTACTGCCCTTTCTGATAACGTATTGTCCATATCTTCAGCGTCAATTGTGATAAGATGCATAAATTTGCAAAATGATGTTGGAAAAGTATTTCCATATGTTCGTCTTCAATGGAACTATAAAGTTCTTCCTCAAGGTTTCATAAAACCAATCATGTGACATGTCTTCGAAAGGGAATAGAAAAGTTGTGTTTTGAAATGTAAAAGAAGGTAATTTTTTGGGCGTAAGGTGTGGCCCAACGTGGCAAAATATATTCTTCCACCGTGTTCTCCTGGCTTGAATCCTTTTGAATATGTGTGGGATTTATAGATTATGACTTCAAAATTTTCTGTGGGATCCGGATGACTTCAAAGAAATTTGAGATATCCTTCCCATGTTATAGACATAAATCTTACAAAATATGATCTACCACATCTCCAAAAGCATGCCAGAATACGGAAGAATGGTGATAGGTTTAGGATGTTGTCGGTTCCCAATACAGCTAAACGCTTCTCAAATTAAAATTATTTTTCATCGTTTTTCGCAACCAAATTATACAAAGAGATTAGGAAGTTATCAATCCCCCAATAACGAATTCTTATTTCATAAAAATTTCAGATGTCGTTAACGCGGACAAGGCCAAATACAAATTATCGCATTTTTTCGAAAATGCATTGGTCTTAAAATAAATCGCTGTCTCATATTAAATACCTCACCCAGTATTAATAGTCTAACTGCACCATATCATTCAGCACTTAAAATTAATTTTGCGTTGAATTTAATTTTAGTTTATTGCATTCGATAATTAACTTTTCCGCTTTGCGAAATCTCCACCTACCATATATGTAATTATAACAGTTTTAATTTCCTTTACTCTAAAAACTATTGTAATAGCTTATATTACTTTTTGCTGAGCTCGGCGTGTTATTGAAGGATTATTACATAAATGTTTATCTTTACGCTCAGTTTAATTATATTTTAACTTTACATTTCATATTATTGAGCCGTAATTTTAAAAACAATTAAAACGAAATAGCTCTTTTTAGTTTCCCACGAACAGTAACTGTTGCACACATAGTGTTCTAGAGTAAGAATTATTAACCCAAGACACATGCTTACAAATTTGTTCGTGGGAAATATAAAAAAAGCGTTAGCCATATAAAGAAGTGGGTTTTTTTCGTTACCAAAATGTACCCAGGATCTTTATTTATTATACCCTCTATGTAACTTATACTTTTATATATATTACTGTACCTGTAAAATTTATATTAATTTGCAGCAGCACCGAATGAACATACCAGTTGTAGATACACATGCACTCGGGTAGTGGGGGAACAACGTGAGGAACGTGTATAAGCTTACGAACTCGCAGTAAATACTTGCAGTCGACAGCCAGCAGTGCCGCGAGCTAGACGTGAGTGCCTGCCATCTTGCTTAAACCAACCGTGAAATAGTTTCAAGTGGCAAATCAAGGTAATAAAATAATCGATTTGACGTCACTCGTGCGACGTCATTCTTTCGGTACAAGGGAATAAATAAATATCAGATAGTTCAGTTCCCTGCCCACCTTCACACGCGAAACACGTGTCCTTCTGCTTGCCCCGGTCTAGAAATATATTCAGGAAATTATTTTACTAAATCGCGAAATATTCTGTTTGAAGTCACATCGATGCACCGCGCATCTGTTACCGTCATTTCTCCCACTTTTAAGTATTCGAAGGAAATAATTAAATTCACATCATGTGGGCAGTCAGCCAGAGTGACTCATCGGCAGCAGACGTGTCTACTCCGAAGACCGAACCCAGGTAACGTTAGCGTTATATATTTCAGAGCAGCAGAATTTTGGCAAAGTCCGTACTACGTAATCGATCAGCGGCGCATCCATTTGGCGCCCACGCCCACTTGTAAGTATTTGAAGGAAATAATTGAATTCGTCCTGTGTTGGCAGTCAGCCAGAGCGACTCATCGACAGCAGACATGTCCACTCCGAGATCCGAACCCAGGTGCCATCTGTCATATTCGAGCAGTAGTTCATACCACGTCATCGACCAGCAGCGCATCCATCTGGTGTCTACTCCGACTCCTATAGTAAGTTGTTTCTTTTACAGAAAAAGACCTGAGGAGCTGTGCAGTTGGATTCCAATAGTGTGTCCTATTACTTAAAAACTAGGACTGGCGCCCGAACATAATCCGAAAACTGGTTTCCGGAGCTCGAGTGCCAAAGAGCTCTTTTTCTCTAGTCACCGTTTGGGGAGGAGAAAAATGCGTCACAACTGTCTGTCTGAACCTATTAACCTTTTTCTCCCGAGCAATCTTTAGAATTTAAAAAAAAAATGTACTATAGCGTATGAAAACCAATATTCTTCATCTGTTGATGATGCTGATATAAGATAAGATGTTTATTGGTGTTAAACCATTTTTGCTAAAAATGTTCCAAAAGTCAATATTCTAGTATGTAAAAATTGCAATAATGAATTGAGAGTAAAATGTAAAAATATAATATTTAAAACATTAAAATCTGTAAAATGTGTACAACTAATTAGTCGAGTGTAAACTTAGAAGAACAACGAAAAACATTAATAAACAAATAGTTTTCACGTGAATAAGATATATGTATATTCCTCAACAATATAGAGAACCCCATTTATTAAAAATGTTTGTCGATTTTATGGCATCTGGAAGTTTGTTAAAATATGTAACTCCACAAGTGTGAGTAAAGTATGCCACAGCAAATTGATCAAAGGCAATCGATCAGTCAATTTTTCAAAGACATAATGAGAAAATATGATTTATTCAATTTACTGATGTTGTACTTATGGTCTAGCCATACCTGGAATCAATGACCGTTACAAATAATTTAATGGTGTTGATTATCTCAATGTTGTCATTGTCGATCGAAAAAAATAAAGTGTTTATTCTTTTTGCGTGGACTTAAAACTTCCAAGGCAACAGTCTTGGAATATTGATAATCAAATTGATTTTATCGCACAATTCTTTAAAAGATTTTTTTACAAGTCACTTTACGAATAATTTCTGTTTCGCATTTAACACTAACAATTAACGATGTATCGTCAGCGAACATGAAAATATTGTCTAGGCAAATCGGTGACATATAAGAGAAAAATGAGTGGACCAAGAATACTGCCTTGTGGGGTACCAAGTTCAGTTTCATAACTTCCTGAAAAAACATTATCATATTTAACAATGAACTTTCTATTTCCGAGATATGATATTATTAGAGCATTTCCTCAAATACGCAATTTATCTAATTTTATTGAGAGAAATCTACCATTAATGATGTTAAAAGCTCTAGATAAATAAAAAATAGCCCAAATACGTTTTGGTATCCGTCGAGTTTACCTAAGACTTGAATAAATTCGGTATCAGCATTTTCTATTGAAGCCAAACCGCATATGTTATGGTTGGTCTGCTCACCATCTTGTACAACAGTTATGTATTATCTATATGTACAGTACAGACGCATATACACTCACCTCTTTTCAGAGTAGATGAAAATATTATTTATTTGTATAAAACTTAGACGCATAATGACCTCCCTTTTAAAAAGTGTTGACAAAGTGAATCTTTTGGTGTTGCCGGTAACGTAAGCTTTACAGGGATGTATTGTGTGCTCTTTGTGAAGGAGCCTCCTCAAGAATTTGCTTCCAGGCATCACTGTCCACTGTCTTCTACAGGACCTTACTACTATAATCCTTAAGTCGGCTTCTATATTATCTACCAATCTCATTCGAGATTTTCTCTTCTGCGTTGCCCTACTGGTTTATCCAGCAAGACCTTTCGGGTGGATGGGGAACTCGCTAACCGATTCTATATCATCGTCATATACATTTAAGTTTAAGTAGGGGTGTTTTCACTTGGTTGTTAGCACATACTTGGTATTATTGCTATTAATTACTAGTCCCATTTCTTCTGCTCATTTCAATGCTCTGTATGTTTCTTTAATTGCTGCCTCAGATCTACCTATGATATCAATATCATCCGCATAGGTCAGAACTTGAATAAATGTGTTGCATATTGTCCTAATAGTTGTTACCCCTGATATACATTTAGTTTTTTCAAAGTCTAAGTTAAACAAGGTGCAGAAAAGTGCAACTCCCTGGCGCAGTCCATTGGGTGTTTTAAAGGGTTCCGACAAATTTTCCTCGACGCGCACCCTGCATTCCACTATGTCCATCATCATTCTTGTATGATTTGGCATTCGGACTTCCCTCATAGCATCATATAGTGTCCTTCTATTTATGGTGTCATAGGCGACCGTGAAGTCGGCAAAAATATGATGAGTATCGATCCCATATTTGTGCGTTATCTCTAAGATTTGTCGGAGTGTTAATATTTGATTTATAGCCGATTTGTCACCGCGGAATCTAGCTTAGTATTTTCCTATTTCCCTTTGTATGCCGTATTCAATAGGATGATTCCTTGATAGTTTGAACACTTAACATATCGCCTATTTTGTAGGTAGTATATTTCTCTGAAAGTGTTCTTTGTCTCCAGATATTTGAAAAAGTTGAGAAGTTGTGCTAGTTCTTCACCACCATCTTTGAGAAGCTCAGCATGGAGGTTGTTGCTTCTGGGAGATTTATTGTTTGCCAAATACTTATAGTCTCGCTAATTTCTTCCGTTGTTGGTGGTTCTCATTCTGCATGATTTTCTATCCTGTTTTCTGCGTTTTGGGCATCTTATAATTTTGGGATGGGTTCCACACCTTATGTGTTCAGTAGGAAGCTAAACTGTTCTACCCAGCGACCTAACACCTTGCTTCTGAAGCTTAATAGATCTCCACTACTATTTTGCGTTAAACTTTTTTTGGGATTTCTGGAACCCGAAGGGACGCTTGTTACAATTTTTTTTTAAAATCATTTCTTCTATATAGATGAAATGATATATAGGAAATCTATTGTAATTATGAACTATATCTGTAGATATTATGATGCCCCCTTATCGAATCCAATATTTTTTTCATTTCTTTGTATCCAACAATATACTTATATACCCATTCTTTTTTTAAATTTAGGTCCACTTATAATAGTGTACACTGGTTCCATGGGTGGATTTGTTGAAAATGCCGATGTAATTTTTAAAGCTTTCATGCCCAAATGAATCATGATTGGTTGAAAAATAACGGAGATTTCACAAAATAAAAATGTATTATGGAAACAGGGCATGTAACACATTTCTACTCATTTAAATATTTACTTCAAATTTGTAATTAATATTCCAAAACTATAACTAACTACGTACATATAAATATGTAACCGGGTGTAATTAAAAGCGCTGTTAAAGCTTTCTATTGCACTCAATTTTTAACTTTTTATTGAATATTATAATAAGTAAAAACTGTGGAGAGATAAATTACTTGGATATCCAAAATATTCCGAAAATATCGCGTTAACATTATTTAACATAAAACAGTTTTATTTTGTCACTAAATGTATTATTCACCAAATTATTCAATTCATTGTGCATATTTGTTTTTGAAATCAAGATTAAACTTAATTATTTATCATTTTTTCCGTTTCACATCGACGCTCATGCCTAAAACACGTAATATTTTAGAGGGTGCAGTGGGTATGAAAGCAAATTATCATATCCGCTCTATAATGTGTTCTTTTGCATCTTCGTCCGGAGAATTCCGTCTGAATTATTCCCAGGATTCCGTGCATAATGACGGTGGCGGCGATAGCACAGAGAGCTGCGTTACGTTGGCGGGAGGTGTTGGACCGTGAGCGTAAGGAATGATTACACACTACGCTAAGCGCTGATGTATTTCAAAAGGCTAGAACCCCATAGATGGAATGTGTGTGTGTGTGAGTATATATTATTAAATAAAATCCATTATTTCGTAAATTATCGTAATAGCGAAATGCGAATTATAGTTTTAGAAATAATAGACCTAGAAATTAGGTCAAATTTATTCTAATAGCAAGTAAACACGTGAAGTAAACGCTGAAACCTAACTTAATTATAGAGTTTTTTATTTAAAAAGTATTACTCGAATGTTATCAAAAATAATGTATTTTTTTATAACTAATGATTTTATTTCATAGGGGTTACCTAATAAAATCTTTGAAGTAATAATATTAGGATACATATACAGGGTGTCCCGAAACTCCCGCCTTCCCCTTTAACTGCTAATCTCCATGCAAAAATAGTAAGAAAAGTTCCTATAAACATGTGTCCGAAAATGCTTCCTAAGGGAGCTACGGCCCTTTAAAGATGGCGCAAAAATAGACGTTTTTGCTAATTATCTCGGAAATGATTTGGGATAACTTTATGAAACTACGTACATACTTCGGTCCAATAAGTCGTGCGGGAAGAAATATGGGACCAATCTGCAAAATTGGTGGTAAATATTATTTTCAAGTTTTACTTAACCTATTGGGTACCCAATGAAAATGTAAATGTACTTACCATTAGATTCCGTATTTGTCCCGCCCAAACATTAATTAAAAATCGGTATTGAAAATGTATCTGTCGAATTAAATGAGGATTTTCATGGGCCCAGTAAACAAGATTCCTTAAATTAAATACTCCATTTGGGGTAAATGTCGCTTCATCGGTCCACAATATCTAATTAAGAAATATAGAATTGACTAAATGATTTTCCAAAAAATCTGTGAAATTAAAAAAAAATCAATCGGTTTAAGTGGTAGAATACTTTGAATTACAAATTTATGACATTTGTTTAAAATTTATTTTTAATTTCATGTAAATACTGCATACAAAATGCAGCTTACTTGTACAGAAGATCATTCGAGGTTCATGTTGCTGAACCCGTCGATAACGATAGCAATATTGATTTTCACGTCGAAGGGTTCGATGAATACGTGTTCTGTAGTCCCCAGTAGTCTAGCAGCTCACCGAGTACCCAACCTTGGCTGATCAGCAAATGCATCAAGAATCATCTCTTCTTCAGCTACTGGAATCCCTCTTGGGCGACCGTTACCTCGTCTATTAGGTAGGACATTTCCACTGTCCCGTACATGATTGAGGCAGCGCGTGACAACTTTTGCGTCGGGAAAATGTGCTCGTTGCGGGAATCGGAACAGTCGTGCGGCTGGTATAGCTTGTTCATCAGCCATACCATAACAGATAATCATATCGAGATACTCCCGTGAGATGTACTCAGCCGTTTCTGTTACTGAATGACATACGCCTACTTTGAAAAATAAATAATGCGCATTTAGCAAACGAATACGCAATATTTCGTTTAGATCGCTTTTACTCGAAAACGGCTTGCCGTATGGCTAATTGTAAACAAGATTTTTTTTGCAGAATTAACCAGGGAATCATAATCAGGGATTACAATACTAAAAATGTCAAATGGAAAAATAAATATGTAGAAACAAAGAACACCGACCGCTCGTTTCTCCGCCCCTGGATAAAATTAATTTTGGCTAATACTGTAAAACAATAACAATAATCGAAAATAGTTAACCAAGTTTCATAAAGTTATCCTAAATCATTTCCGAGATAATTAGCAAAAACACCTATTCTTGCGCTATCTTTAGAGGGCCGTAGCTCCCTTAGGAAGCATTTCCGGACACATGTTTATAGGAACTTTTCTTACAATTTTTGCATGGTGAATTAGCAGTTAAAGGGGAAGGCGGGAGTTTCGAGACACCCTGTATATATATATATATATATATATAGATATGTTGTTTTTTAGGTTTTCGCGGGTGTTAAATGAAATGTTATTGTACTTCCGGGTGCTCTCCCGCGTCGATGGTCGACTCCTCCAGGAGTCAGGTTTGCCTGAACGACGTTTCGGCAGAATCCCACCTTCCATCTTCAGGTTCTCACTGAAAGTTGCCTACTACTGGTCCTCGTTGCTCGAACTGAACTCGAGTTCAGTTTGAGCAACACACACACAATTTGCCGATGATGTGGCGGTTGCATCTAGGGCAGACAATGTACATGAGCTGTCATCAAATGCAAATATTTGCACCTCATTAATGAACAGTTATTGCAACAAATTTGGACTAAAACTTGATGGGACAAAATCTCAATTGTTGATGTTTGCCGATAACACTCCTGACTATAGCTTATTGGTAAAAATAGATAATTTATCAATAAAAAATAGCCACTCTGTTAAATTATTAGGTATAACTGTGGAATATAACTTAAACTGGTTTAAACACATTGAAGACTTGTAAAAAAAAAAATTCTACTAGATGTTATGCCATTTGGCAGCTTCATTCTTGTGTGAGTTTAGAAATATTGAAAACTTATAATTTTGCACAAGTACAGTCACTATTAAATTACGGTATTCTCTGCTGGGGCAACTCCAGCAAAATTAATGATCTCTTCATCGTGCAAAAAAGAATAATTAGAACTATGTTGTTCAAACAATCTACTGATTCGTGCAGGGATTTATTTGTATTACGCTGCCAGCTTTATATATTCTATTATGTTGTCAATTTATCAAGTCTAATATTAACCAATATATTCAATATTCCGATCGAAATATACCATACAGTTTGAGACACACGAATAACATTATGTTGCCTAAACACAAGCTCTCTGTGGTTAGTAATGGTGTAACAGTTATGCCCATTAGGATATACAATCATCTCCCTAATTATCTGAAAGAAATATCTGGCTTAAAACTGTTTAAATCAAAATTAAAAGAACTACTTTTAAAAAGATCGATTTACACTGTCAAAGAGTATTTTAGTGTTAACCTTTAACACTGGTATCTAGTGTTATGTAATTCTTTCAAATACTTCTTATATTGTTTGTTTTTTAATCAATTTATTGACCAAATTTTTAAATAGATTTTGAACACCATTGTTTTTTCTTTTTTAATTTCTTTTTTAACTGTGACGAGTTTGCATATGTATTTATGTATATATATATATATATATATATATATGAGAGATGTATATGTGAGATCTGGGGAATAGGCAGATTGGGACCCCGGAATCGAACCAGTTCTACGAACTCCTAGCATTTGACAATTTTTACTTGACCCACTTTTTCTCTTGAAAATGGCTCCAAAACGAGAGCCGAAACATCGAGACATTAACATTATATTAACATTATACATATATATATGTGTGTGTGTGTGTGTGTGTGAGAGAGAGAGTGTGTGTGTGTGTAAAGACTATTTTTTCTCATTTTTATATATTTGTTTTTTAAATTTTTTTATCTATTTGTTTATTTATCTGTTTATAGTAAATGTTGTCTGTATTTGACTTGTTAAGCTGTTTGTTATATTTACTTCTTTTATCTGTTTATTCATTAATTTTGCTATTTTTATTGTTTTCTTATCTTGACTTACCATAATATATACTATTGTATCATTACATATGGTGAATAAATTATTATTATTCAGTCTTCTGGCTGCCGTCCTACGAGGTACACATGTCTGCTGCTTGCTCCGGTGCTGTAACGAGTATATCACAAGTCCACAAATTAAGTTATATGAATAAGTCAACAAGTTGTAGTGGAATTATTTTTCCACAACTCCCTATTTATGGTATTTTTCTAAGTCCCCAAAATATTTAGTCAAGTTCGTCTGACGTCACAGTGATCCACCGCGCATTTGTTTTCCGCTGTTTCTCCCACTCCTTCATATTTGAAGGTAGTAATTAAATTCATAATGTGTAGTGAGTCTTCCAGATCGACTCAAAGGCAGCAAACATGTTCACTCCAAAGATATTAAACCTGGAGGTACCATTAACTGTCCTCAGTCCACAACTCCATATTTGTGGTATTTTCAGGTCCACAAAATATTGAAAAATATTTTGCTAAGTCCGTCCGACATCACCCACCAGTAGCGCCTTCTCCCACTTCCATGATAGATAGATAGATAGAATTTATTCATGCCATACTTACAATTAGTAATACTTGCATACGTCATAAAAGTAGTATAAAATATAAAATATAAAAGTGTATATATAAAAACATAAAAAATAAAAAATTTAAAAGACACAATAAAATACAATATGCGTAAGTTAAAAAAATTAATAAATACACAATAATAAAAAAAGAACAGTATTACAACTATAGAAAAATAAATAAATAAATATATACACATATACAAATGGATATACATACACACACACATGTATACAAACACACACACATATATACACACATATATATATATATATATGATATGATTCCCACGGTGTATACGAAATACCTTGCTCAAACTGTCCCCAAACCTACATTGGACAAACCAACAGACGGATTAACAATAGAATATATGAACATCGTCTTGCAGTTAGAAAATCCGATCCCACATCATCACTTGCCCAACACCGCCTTCTAACAGGCCATAATATAGACTTCGATAACACCAAAACCATAGCACCATCATTTTTCCAGAAACCGCGAATCATCCGCGAAGCAATTGAGATTGAAAAACGTCCCAATTGTCTAAACAAAAGGGATGACGGTCATCGTCTTCCAGTCGCTTGGAAATCATTGATCTCCAGGCTAGCCCCACAATATTCATCCACACCTCATAATCCTGATAGCAGCCGTTCTGCTCTGATGCCTCCATCAACAGACCCTCAACCCCCCACCACTCTCCCACCCACAGACAGCTTTCGTATAAATAACACTTCGTCCGATACTGCCAGCGAGTTCGCTCTAAGGAGTAGGCAGGTTGAGGCCTTAGAGACGGATCGCGGTGAGATCTGGGGAGTAGGCAGATTGAGACCCCGGAATCGAACCAGTTCCACGAACTCCTAGCATTATTTTCTTTGACAATTTTTACTTGACTCACTTTTTCTCTTGAAAATGGCTCCAAAACGGGAGCCGAAACGTCGAGACATTAACAATCTCAGACGCGGTTCAACCCGAGAACCTAGTATTTTTCATATATATATATATATATATATATATATATATATATATATTATATACACATATATATATATAAAATGGTCAAAAATCTAACAACAGTTACAGAAAGCCACAATATACAAGTTATTAGACAGACGATAAGTTAGATAAGGTGTCAAAATATTCAAAATATTCGTCATATGTATAAAACGCATTTTGCAAAAGAATATGTTTTATTTTTTGTTTAAACATGCTTACACTCATATCGACATTTTTTATGTTATTAGGTAACACGTTGAAAAATTTAAATGATTGATATGAGAAAGAGTTTTGCGATTTGCTTAGTCTATATTTTGGTAATCTTAAATTTGTTTTCGTTCTAGTATTGTGGTAGTGTATGTCCTCCTGCTTGGTAACTTTGTCGTCACTTTTTAATTTTTTAACATGACACAAACATTCATATATGAAACATGATGGCGGGGTTAAAATATTAAGACTTTTGAAGAGCGGTTTACAATGATCATCATATTTAGCATCCGCCATTATTCTTACGATTTTTTTTTGTAATTTAAAAATTTTATTTAAATGGCATGATGATCCCCATACTATCACTCCATATGTCATTATACTGTGGAAAATTGCAAAATAAGCCACTTTTAAGCAATCTTTTGTTGTTTTATTACTAAGTTGCCTTATGACATAAATGGAAGTTGATAGCCGTTTTGACAAGTTTTGAATATGGGATAAAAAATTTAATGACGTATCCAAATACACACCGAGGAGTTTGATAGGTTCAATGTATGCTTCATTATTTTTTGTTGAGAAATGTAAGGTTTTAGTTTTATTATCATTTATAGTAAGATAATTACTCCTCGACCAATGTTTAATTAGATTATCGGATTCTTTACTGCTAATACACAAGCTGGAAAAAAGGGTGTCCCTTAGCAAAAATGTGGCATCGTCAGCATATATTATTGGTAGTACCTCAGGAGTCAAATTGAATGACAGATCATTAATATAGATGATAAACATCAAAGGCCCTAGGACAGACCCCTGTGGTACCCCGTAATTCACATTTGAAAGTTTGGACACTTTACCGTTAAATTTAATACATTGCTGACGGTCTGCAAGATAAGACGTAAATATACTTAAGGCATTTCCTCTGATCCCATAATAATCTAATTTTTGTATCAAAACACTATGGTTGACAGTATCAAACGCCTTGGACATGTCATAAAATTTAGCGGAGCATAATTTTCGCTCTTCAAAAGCTTCTATAATGTTTACATACATTTCGCAGATTGCGTTAACAGTGGATTTCCCTTGTCTATATCCAAATTGAGCACTAGTTAGTAGATTATTTTTTTCAAAATATTCTAGCAATCTATTTTTTAGAACGATTTCAAATATTTTGGAGATGACCGGTATAATGGAAATAGGCCTATAACTGTCTGTATTATTAAACTGTCCTTTTTTGTGTATAGGAGTAACTTGCGATTTTTTAAAAATTTCTGGATAAATTCCACATTCAATACACATGTTTATTAAATGTGCAATAGGCTTTGCAAGTACATCACCAACTAATTTTAAAACCTCGCTATTAAGATTGTAAATATCTTTAGATTTACTATTTTTTAAGTTTGATATAATAGTTTTGATTTCCAGATCACAAACTGGAAATAGAAAAAAAGATTTGTTTGCCTTAGGTGCGTTTTTTATAAAATCTGAAAACTTTGTGTCATCAACATTATCAAAATTAATCATTAAGTTGTTTATAACATCGAAGAAGAAGTCTGAGAAATCATTAGCCGTTAAGTCAGAAGTTATATTGGTATTTTTATTTTTTCTATTTTTATTGATAATGTCCCATGCTGCTTTCTGTTTGTTATTAGAAGTTAGAATTCGTTTACTATTAGATTTTAATTTAGATTGTTTTATTTTATTTTTATAATCTTTTTTTAGAGTATTATACACCTGCAGATCGTTTTCATTTTTTGTCGTACAAGCAATTATATGGACAGCGTCCAAGGTATCTTTTAATTGTTGTATATCATTATCAAAAACAAAGTCGATATTATCTAATTTGGATTTTTTTATTAGTTTTTCCCGAAAACATTGATTATAAAATTTTGATAAAATCTCGACTAAGAAGTTTGCAGATTCATCAGGATTTTTTATTTCATAAAAAGCATGCCAATTTATATTATTTACACATTCAATAAACTGTTGTTTACTCCTTTCAGTCATAGGTCTACATAATATAAAATCGTCTTTTATTTTATAGTCGATATCTATAGAGAAAGAAATACCTTTGTGGTCAGACATATGAGGTTCAATTACTTTCACGATCATATTATTACTGTTTATATTGGTAAAGAGATTATCTATTTTTGTTGCGCTAGTATTAGTTACCCGTCTGTTTTCGTGAATTTGTTCTTCTAAATTATATGACAACAAAATATTTACACATTCATTTACATCTATATTGTCACAAATATTAAAATTGATGTTGAAGTCGCCAACCACAACAATTTGTTTATCTAAAGGTATCTTTTCAATTACGTTATTAAGTGCATTAAAAAAAATATATCAGTATCCCCCTTAGGAGACCTATAAGTGCATAAAAAATAGATTTTCTCATTAATCAGCTCAATTAAGGTAAATTCAGCATGAATATCTACACAGAATTCATTAATTTCCTTATTTTTAATTTTTAACAGTTCCCTAGCAAAAACACATACACCACCATGAGCTGATGTTTTCCTACAATAATACGATACTAGTTTAAAATTAGGAATAACAATATTCTGAATTTCTGATTCAGATACCCAGCTTTCAGTAAGAAACAAAACATCTATCTTATTTGTATGCAAGAAATATTCTACTTCACTAGTTTTGTTACCTAAACTTTGAATATTTAAGTAAAAAGCATTAATCTTATAAATACCTTTTTTTTTACAGTTACCCAACTTATCGCCTGTCATTTTGACTATGTTAGTCTGTTGATTTTTATTGATCGCTGCAGGATGCTCTGTAGGGACGTCTATGGGTCTAATATCAGTTGTGATAGATGTGGATATAAAAAATTATTCCCATTCTCAGTTGTTATGTTGTCGTCATTACAGCATACCTCTATTATTGTTGTGGAGGTTGGGTCACTATTTTGATGGTGTTCTTCAGATATTTTAATAAATTTTAAATTTTTTATTTCATTAGGTTTGTTTATTACATTTATGATGTTTTCAATTACAGTTTTATTTATTTTTTTGCTATCGGTCTTCTCTCCATTTATTTCCAAATACCTTGTTTGTCCTTCGACATATTTATTAAACTTACACAAAAAGTCATTTAAACGTGCATTGTATTTATAGATTTGTTTATTTTTTATGTTACTTTTGCAGAAAGGAACAGAGGAGAAAATCACATTAGTATTTGTGCATAGTTTTAGTTTCTTACAAATAAAACTAAAAGAAGGTATGGTTCCACTCTCAATGTCATTTGAGCCAGCTAGTATTACAACACAGTCATTTAGCGTAAAGTTTTTTTATTAAATCCTCAATATTTTCTAGCACTTGGTGGAGCCGTGCCCCGGGCTTTACTAAACCACTTATATTATACGTCCATTTGCAGAGCCGTTTCCGCAATATCTGAGCAACATTCTTGCCCAGATCGTCGCCTACTATTAGTATCTGCTTGTTGTTTTTGTCAGATGTTGCACCTACAGTTGGTGCCTTGTCTTGAGAAGCATAATTTAATGCGTTGTCAACAGTTTGTACTTCAGTGGTAACATTTATGATGTTGGTTTTGTGACATCCTGTATAGTCAGATATATTCATAATTAAATCTGTGTCAGTATTTGTTGATGAACACTTTTTGTATATCGTTTTAGTTTGTACTCCTATATTTGTAGTGATCTTATCAGTTGTGGTTTTTATCGATTTTTTCAATTCCTCTATGTATAAATTTAGTTCATTTATTTTTAATTCATGCGATTTAATTATTTCGTTCAGTTCCTCCTCAGCCGTTGAGACATCGGCTAAAAATAATTTATTTTGGTCTCGTAATTTCTCAATATATTTGTTTTTGATTTCGTTTTCCTCAGTAAGTTCAAGAAGGGTTTTTTCCAACAGTTGTTTCTCCTCGAGATCAGAATCACTATAAACACTGTCATTTTCACCTTTACAACAAATAATTTGGTTTTCTTTGATCATCTTAATCTTGTTTCTAAAACGCGGTATACAGTGTTTGTGATAAACACTATAACAGTTAATACACACATAATGAATAAAAGATCTAGTTGTACAACATTTAAAATTAACCACTATAGGAGACATTGTCACACACGTCCGACTTCGTACGGAGATAATACATATATTGAGGTAAGAGGTTTCGCTGCTGGAAGAGTACCTGTGAAGCCGAGAAGTCAGTCAGCCAGGGCGACTCATACGTTCTCAAAAAGTGATGTTTGAGTTCTTGTTCACAAAGTGGTAAGCTCGTGGCACCGGACTTTTTAAAGGTTTTTTTGAAAACGGTTTTTTGAGGTCTCTCATTTTATAAGTTTTAAGAAACGATTCAAAACGAGCACTGTTGACGCTCAACTCATCTGTTTCTTTTTTAGTTTGAAATCCATAGAATGAATTTCATTAGAAATATTTGGTCAAATGCCAAAAAAAAAGATCCATTATTGATAGAAAATCCATTGGGATATGGAGGAAACCATCCTTTACTAACATCGGATTTTGGTTGTGTTCTCTACGAGGAAAATAATTCCTACCAATTCAAATGGTTCGATGGGCCGTAATTTCCCCAGTCGGCTCTCGATATTGTTATTAAAAGCGACTGTAAGTATTTTATTTTTATTGTTTTCATTTTTTATAACAATACCAAACCTTTGTAAAAGCGAACTTTTTTTTAAAATACAGCAGCTGAAACTGACGTCGGTGAAGATGATGATGATGTGAAGACAGAGAAAAATACTCGGATGCTCGGAAGCATTTTTCAACTTGTATAAAAGTACAAAATGCAAAATTTAGCTGTTTCTGTCTATCTTATAATAAATTATACTTTATCGAATATATAAATTAATCTTTTTCCATGAAAATTAGCCTTGAGACTTGCCAACGATTTGTTTTACTGCGGTCCCATGGTCAATACCAATCAATTTTTGAAGAAATTTTGATATTTAGATTACATGAAAAAAAATCATACACTGCCACATAAAACTCGTATGACCTGACCTTACATGTAAACCTGCAGTTAAATAAAACTACATAAAGCAGTAATCAAATCTCCATTTATCATTCTACAAAGTAGACTCTTCTGTATGTAATCAATTCAATTTCTGTTTTGGAATTCGATGATATTGTAACTGGTAAAATTTATTAGCATGACAAATGGTAATCAATAACGTAGAATGAGTTGTATACATCATTAACGATCACACTAACACTAGTTTGAATTACGTTTACAGTTTCCATTGTTTCTTCTGACTATAAATTTACTTTGTACTTGACATAACGGAGCTGCAATACGATTTTTTAATTCTTTTATCAAGAAAACTGATTTTAGTTACATCCATTTTTATTCAGTTACTTAAGTAGCGTGTATCACAGTGACAGGTATGACAACAAAATGCACTTCTTGTTGTTTAATTAATCATAAATGACAATCTAATCCCCAACTAATTAATTTTATTCGATGAGATTATAGAAAATAGAGAGACAGGGGAATATTGTAATATGATGTTTTTATTAAGACTGTGAGGCAGTTTTAAGCACCTTTGGATGAAGTCATAAAATGACGTGCTCAAAAAAAGGAAATGAAAAATGTATTCTGTGGACTGTAATGGTTCACTTTGGAAATTAGTGTATATGGCTATAGTTATTATATTAATTATTATTTTGGATAACCTTGTATGTTAGTTTCTACAGTACACAGAGAACATGATTCTAGTTCTCAACAAAAAGCAAACTGTTTAATGCGCCATTCTTGTTTTATTTAGTTAATAATAAACGGGTAATATAAAAAATGTATATACAGGGTGTCCCGTAATAACGTGCAAAAAATTTAACTGTAGATTCCCTGTCGAAAATTAAGACGGATTCTTCGTATAAAATTTTTCAAAACAACCCTTTCCTGTCCAGCTACAACCCCTTAAAGGGATGTGCCAAAAGACGGTTTTTAATTTCTATATCAAAATAGTAGTCAAAGAAATACGAATTTGGCACATCTCGGTTATTCATCAAATAACATTTAAAGAAATTATTTCATTCACCCAACGTGTACACAAAGGGGTGAAATTAATTACCCTTCTTGAAATTTTGCAAATATCTTTCTGCCTGCTATTTTTTTCAATTAAAATAAAATAACTAAACATTGTGATTCATTATGGTTTAGTTTTAAATTTTCGTAGCCAGCTTTTATGGAGCGACGATAATCCTCACGCTGGCGCTGTTGTAAATGGAAAATATCAATACAACTTTTTAATAAATATTTGGACCGGAATTATAGGCAATAAACTAAGGGCCTTTCGAGTTACCAAGCAGATTAAATGGTCCAGCTTATTTAAACTTTTGACGTATTTTCAGTTCAATATTGATTTTGATCGCTCCTCGGAGCATAAAAATGCTTGAATCGCAACGACTTTGAATTATATTTTGCAATTACAATTTCATACTTTCAGGCAAGGCGGTCCCATGCACATATGAGTAAACGGTAACCATACTTTTCTGACACCGAATCACTGAGGAACCGGTTTAGGGCAAATCTCGTTAAAACCCATCATTTTCCCGTCAAAATCAACTGCTAGGAAATGATAGGGGACCCTTGTCGCTAAAGGCTATTTTCGGTAAAACTCTCGATATACGTTGAATAGAGACTGGATTAACTTGTCCTCATATTGAACACAATGTATGAGGATTCGTGGATTCGTAAAAGGGTTTTTAATTTTTTAATTTACAGTTGTTACACTTTCTAAATTTTGGTGGTCGGGGCGACATTACGTCCTCGTGCAGCGATATTTACTACACTTTTTAAATAACACTCCTTGATGAGTTATTGAAATTTTTACATAAAAAACGCGAAAATATGATTAAAAATATAAAAACCTCTTCCAACGATATTTTTACGTGAAGCACGCTTTTCATGCCAAATGTTTCGGATTTTGTTACAGTTTCGAAAAGTATATCGAGGGTATGTTATTTTTAATAATTAGGTTCATAATTATTTGACTTAACAAATGTATGCACATATTATTTTATGATGGTTTTCGGGAAATAACATGTTACCAAATATTATAAAGGAATCGGCTAGGTTGAATATATTAACAACTTACTGCAATTTATTAAATGTCATAACTGAAATTGTTATATTTAATTGTTTCACAGTTGAATTGTTGAATGTTTATATGGATCATGGGCACTGTTATATTCACTTTTTAAATTTGTTTATACTGGTTTATTTACTTTGTATTATGTATGTATTAGGTTATCCTATTTAATAAACCTTCTATACTTGAATGTTGATAATGTTTCAGTTCACATTTTAGGCAGTAGATGTAAAATTTTACTAGTGTCGAGAAATTGAAATTGTCTTCAACAACGGAATATTTCCATGATAAAAATCGTGTTCAGAAATCGTTCAATTTGTCTTTTAATCGTAACACATTTCTCAGGATTGGCTCTTAAATTCAAAAGCGAAATGGTATTTTCATTGACAGTTGACACTCAATTTAACGGTGTGGCGTACATCCATTTACAAATTTCAAATAAGATGAAGCAAGTAAAGGTTTTCCTGCAAGTAAAATTTCTTAACAAAGAAAATAACTATAAATAATTGTTGAAGTCTTTAAATCGTATATATTTTGATACGAGAAATAATTAAAATACAGCTTTCGCCTTGCTTTAGCATAAACATACAGGGTGTCCTAATCATAAGTAGACACCCTGAATAACTTTGGAGATAAAATTTTGTTGGATATTTATTGAAACACGTCGACCTTGTTTTCAAGGGGGCATATTTGAATGTAATACTTGTATACCTATCATCATCCCTCTACCCTACACGGCCACCCCCTCAAAAAATTCTAATGGCAAAGGGGGTTGAGTGATACATCTTTTGAAAGGTCTTTCAATTCTCTACATGACTATGTATTTTTTTAAACTTTTATCGATTCGTTCCTGATAAATAAATTGTTTCATTATTTTAGGTTCGGGAAATAAAAATAAAAGAAGTAGTTTAAATTATCGTATGTATTGTTCAAAATGACTCCCATCAACTTCCATACAGTAGTATAATCTGTTTTCAAATTCTGTACGAACATTTCTGTACAGATCTGGAGTCGGCATTCTAAAACATAAATCTTCCAAAGATGCGGGTTTTGTTGCAAATACCTTCCATTTCAAATGTCCCCACAGAAAGAAATCCAACGGAGTTAAATCGGGTGACCTAGCGGGCCACTCTACAGGACCTTTTCTTCTAATCCATCGCTCAGGAAACCGATTATCCAAAAATTGACGGACTGCTTTAGCAAAATGTGGGGGTGCCCCATCCTCTTGAAAAAACAGTTCGCCCTCTACAAGATTACCGTCTTCTTCGAGGATTTGGGTAATCATTGGGTCGATGTTATTTTTTAATAGATCGAGGTACCTTTCGCCATTTAGATTGTCAGGAATAAAAAACTGCCCGACAATGTGATCCCCTAAGATGCCAGCTCAAACACTTAACTTCCTGTTTACCTCCCCATTTAAGTAAAATGTCGATTTATCAGAAAAACGCATATTGTACAGTAGATTGGCATTACCGTTTAATTCTTCACTAAAAATCTCACAGAATTCAAGCCTAGGTTTAGTTGTTTTAATTTTCTTTTTAGCCGAACCAGGCCCACTCCGCCCGGCCATGCAATTTGCCACCACATTAGCGCGGTGGTTGCATGGTCGGACCCGGTGTGGGTTCTGGGGAGGTACTGTTTTATATTAGAATAAGAAATAAAGTCTTATTGATTGATTGATTGATTTCCAATAGGTCGCTGAGGTTCATGCTCTTTGTTTCCTACAGAACCGGTTTCCATAAATTTTTTCAATAATTGTAAAACATAATGAGAACCAACCTTTCTATCTAGGTGATTTCTATTGAATATGCTTCGTAGCTCTAGCACAATTATCGTTTTTAAAATAAATGCTGACAATTTCTATTCTCTCCAATCTCTCCTGAAGAGTATAAACCATTTTGAGAACTCACTCTGGTAAAATGTATCTCGATTTAAAATTGGTTGTGAATAAATTAATGTTCAAGGACTATCAAATACTTATGAGTCTTTTATTAGTCTAAAATTAAACGGGCAAGGAAAGTGATTTTTGTCGAAAAAACTCGTGTTGATTTGAGAGCACTTAAACATAATATTAGTCAATGACTTCAGAATAGGATAGACAAAGCATCCTCTTGGTTTGTTGTGTAACATTTATTTGTTTACATTGCTTTAAAAATAAATACTGATACTCAGCAGTCTATTGGCTAAAGGCACGTGGGTATATGCGCACGCAGTCTCAACACGTTTTGTTTACAATCCAGTTGCAGCGTTGGCCGCCATTAAAGTGTTTGTGATAAACCGAAGTTAAATGTTGTAATTGCAGTGGTTTTGTAGTGTTTTTGAAGACAGAATTTGTTATTGTGAATAAGCAATGGGAAAATATTGTGTTGTATGTAGAAGTATCTTTAAAATTGGAGTTATCGATCTTTTCACAGGTAGGTGAAATTATCTCATAAGCGTAACCTCAGGTTAGAACGACAAATAAGCAAAATTGTAAATGTTCAGTGCAATAATATTGGAAGTATAGAAAATGTTTTATGTTTTAAAATCGAGTAATATAGTTAAATTAAAATAAAGTTGAAGGGCAAAATGAAAAAATATTATTTAAAAGTGCAATATTATATTATTTGTAGAATTCCAAGGAATATTAAACATCGAGAAATATGCATTTTGAAACATTTGGGAAATGAAAATATCCCTGAAGATAGTGTTGTGTGCTCAGATCACTTCTCATCAGATGATTTCACAACAAGTCCCAGTGGCCGAGTTGTTCTTAAAGAATTTGCAGTACCTGACTTACCAAGTCCTTCTAAGGAAAATGTACAAGTTGGGTAAGTTATCGTTTAAAAAAAGTAGTACATGATGAGAATAATTATAACACGTTTTTATTTTTTGGATTAGTAATGCAGTAAAACGAAAACTGTATTAATCATTTTCTTTATGTGACATATATCTATACCAATTTGTAAGTGTAAAGTTAATATTCAAATAAATCATTTAATAAAAAAGCAAAGTTATTCATATTACTTTGAAGTCAAACTAAAAGAGAAATTAATGTATTAATTATACGAAATAATCACCCTCTTTAACATATACGCCATTGGCAACGAGTTCCAAAACATAAACAGAACTATCTCCATCCTTTTTTAATAATGGAATGTATGTACGGAAACACAACAACTCATGTGTTAATGTATAGGACATGCTTTGCCTATCCTATTCTAAAGTCATTGGTAGTAGTAGTTTTTTTATAAATTCCAATACCCAGTGACGTGTATTTTAGATTTCGATTGTGTGTAATCATAAAAATAAAATTAATTTTCCTTAAGAACAAATCGATAAAAGTTTTAAAAAATACACAGTTATGTAGGGAAATGAAAGAAGACCTTTCAACAGATGTATCACTCGACCCCCCTTGCCATTTTAATTTTTTGAGGGGGTGGCCGTGTAGAGTAGGGACATGATGATAGATATACAAGTATAACATTAAAATATTTATGCTAGAAGCTACGATAATAGTAAGTCTAATAATTATTATACTGGTTAGAATATTTAATTGAATTGAAGGTGGTTAATTAAGCAACACTTTTAGTTAAGGCGCGAGGTGGCAATCGCGATTAATCGAACGGGTATCGCGCTACCGAGTTCGATTCCCGGCTCCAACGCTGGCACTGTAGTAGGATATGGTTTTATGTCGGTGTTTATCAATGTGTAACCCCCTCCCGCAGAAGCCTCTGGCTCCTGGAATTGGGGGTTGTCTAATTTTTGTGGTGTTTACTATTATTAATATTATTTTATTTAACACTAAACGGATCCCCAAAACTTACGAATATTAGAAATGTGTTCGATTCAAAAAATTAATTCACACTTTACAGAGTGTTCGGAAAGTGCATCAAGAAATTGAGAAATGGTTACACAAGTTAACGTAGTGATAGTAGTTCCTTAAAAAATTAAAATAGTAATACCCGTTAACGTTAAATTTTTTATATTTTAGTTTTGTCATAATTTACCAATGCTATATCAATAATTACTATTATTATTTATTAATAAAGGAAATGATCAGGATACATCGTAATTATATATTTAATTTATAAAGGCTTAAGACATGATGTTTTCTTATATAAATGCATATTTTGAACGATTTTACTAAAGTTGCTCTTTTTACGCTTGTGTAACTCAAGAGTTATTCACAGCATGAGAAGAAGTTTTAAACAAAAAATATACATAACTTTTCTCTATATGGTTGGCGATAACTATTTTTACTTAGAAATCAAGCGGAAACGAGATATTCTGCAAAAACTGTTTTCAACTCCCCTAAAAAACAAAATGGCGAGCTGCCCCGATTTCCCTCTTATTGGATTTCATCGGATTCCTGACCAGGGATGCCTTCTTTACCAATTATCAATAATTCTCTAGAAGGAGAGAGGACTTCTGGATACTGTAGAAGTAAATCCGGCTGATGGAAGTAGAAAAATTGCTGCTCAGATTAATACTAGTCATTCTACAGTTTAGAAATGTCATCATGAACAACAACGGGGCGTTTGCTTACATACAATATGATGACGACAACTGAATTTACTCATTTTACTTCATTTACCAACGAGACGGGTTTTGCATGAGATGGCAAACCAAATTTCTTGACGGTCTGTTGAAAATCTATATGCATATGTGGAAACAGAAAATCAAGGTAGGTTCTCATTTAACGGAAGAGTAAGAATTATGGGATATGGACTATTAGGACATCGCCTTTTTAATAGAACATTAGTTGGACAACTTTGTTCATAGTTTCTGTCAAATGACTCAATTCCTCCAATTTTTGCTTGAATATGTTTCTCTAAGAGCAAAAACAAATATGTAGCTACTTCAAGATGGTGCACTACCACATTTTGGTTTGGATGTGCGTACATATTTAAATGAGACCTTCTATTATCGGCAGATAGGACGAACTGATTCAGTGGTTTAGATACTAAGATCAGTAGATCCATTAGATTATTCATTTTTACGACATTTAAAGTCATTAATTTATGAACTGCCTGAACATGATGTTAGTGACTTACGACCGAAGACTGTTATATCCATCTTCAGTTTTTATCTAGCCAATAATTTTCTTCGAGACAATTGTGGAGGTGTAGTGTAGTAGATGTGTTGGGATGTTATTTTTATAGGGTCCAAAGATAGTTTCTAAAGTTGCTTCGAAATTTATAACTACAAAGTGGATTACGCGTGGTAAATTTCAAGTGAGATATTTTGGGAGTATTTGATGGACACTAATCTAGAATTTTTGGAAAATTTGAAGGACTTTTATTTTGGATTCTGATGTCATTAGCAGTATTTCTTTCCAGTTACAAAACTTTAGTAATTGTGTCCGATGTAAAATTAAATTATTATTAATAGCCTGTTATATAAATGCTAGTAAAACACAGCTTATTTTAGGGGTTATTTAACTAAGCATTTCGATAATTAAGTATAATTTACACGGTTATGATTCTCAATTATCTGGCCGATAGCCGTGTGGGTTAAGATGCGAGGTGGCAATCGTGATTAATCATACGGGTATCGCGCCACTGGGTTCGAATCCCGACTCCGGCACTGTCGGAGGAAATGGTTGTATGTCCGTGTTTTTTCAATGTGTAACCCCCTTCCGCACAAGCTTCTGGCTTCTGGAATTGGGGGTTGTCTAATTTCTGTGGTATTTATTTATATTTATTTAATTCATTTCATTTTGGATACAGGAACTCTCAATTATTTTAAATCGATTCTCAGTACTTAGCAACAATAATTAAAATGATTTGTTTACGCTAATTAGCGCCTGAAGATAATTAATAACCAGGGAATCAACAGAGATGTCTATTATAGCCATCACGAACTTAAAATATGCCGACCTGTGCAATGTGCATGCTGGCCAGAATCTCCACCATCGTGGAAGGCTGCTGCCAACTACACGTCGTATTACAATTATTAGAAACAGGAACAGTAACATTATGACTTGATCCAGCTATCACTCGAAGTAGACATGCCATCCTCAATAAATAGACCTGTTTGATTTTCTCTTCATTACTACTGACTGCAGGGACTTTGAATTAATTACTGTTTTCAGCAACTTGAAATAATTTTATCAACTGGAAACTGTTGTTATGACTTTTAGTAATAGAAGCAATTCCATCTTAAATAATTTAAAGTAAAGCATAATATTTTTAGTCGTCACACACTCTTGCACTGGCACGAGAGCTCCTTTAAGTAGGATCAGTCTTTCGGCTGGTGTTTGTTGCAATCGAATCATTAGCGTGTTGATGGTAATATGTAATTATTACACTTAACACGCCAGGCTTGTAACTTGTAATTCAGCGCTCGGCGGGGCACATACCCCGGAAAGTAGATGTTGGTTTCAGTCTGGTTACGTTCATTATAGTAAAATAAGGATTTTATAAAGGAGTTTGCGACTAAAAATATTATGTTTCCCTACTTATTATACCAAAATAGTACCCCAGCCCAATTTCGCACGGTATATAATATACCATTAACGGTTCTGGCAGCACAAGTCAATAAAGCGCTTGTACCGCTCTTTCTATGTTTCTGACCGACTTACTTTTATCAAAAATTAAATATTTATGCACCTAAACAGTGAAAACCACATCAAAATCTGCTCGGTGGTTCTCGAGATTAGTATGAACAAACAGAAAAGGGATTTTATCTTGCATATGTAGGTAACTTTATTGTAATGTTATTAATACGTTGTGTTAAGTTTAAGTAAAAGTTATTTTCCAGCGATGTATATTACTATATTATTCTATTTAAGTAAAACTAATTGGTCCCTTTACCTTCATATTTCACAGTTTACCTACATTTCCAGGGAAGCATCAAGTCGGATTTAAAACTTGAATCCCTGTTATAAAAGAAGTAATTTGCATTAAAAAAAAATACTTTTAATGCTTCTGCCTGGAAACTCAGGTGCATAGTTTTAATGTTTTACGGACCTAAATGCTTAATTTTATTACGGATTAAGAGCAAAACTTTAAATCTTTGACCTCACCAGTGGTTTTATAGAAATGCAGATTTTTAAGTAAACAGACCTTAGACACGAAAGCTTGAATTAGTACCTAGTTTATGAAAATATTTATTTACTTCATCGGAAAACATAACAACCAGTTACATAGTCGAGTTAAAGTCACCTTTAATCTCAAAAGTGCCCTTTAATGTTGTTCTGTTCCATAATTGATTTTTAAAGAAGGAATTGCAAAAGTTGTCTTTGTCCCGAAGTCCAGGAAATGGACGTTTTCCGTGATAAAGTAGACTGTATCGCGAATCATAACCTTCAAATATTGATGCTTATCCGCGGTGATTGTTAATAAAAATTTTAAATACGTATACGACGAAAATGAACCATAAGCATTTAATTGACACGAGCTCAAGCTCATCTTCAGAGGATGAGGAAGAAAACCTGCATATTTTAAGAAGGGCCAAAATATACCGAATGCGCCAGCAGTGTCTTACAAAATATGACAACTTGGAATTTTTTCACAGCAACCTGTAGTTTTGGCACTGCTTGAAAAAATAACTTTAATAAGCTCTCCATAAACAGGTATAACAAAACCTTATATTATTTGTACATTGATTAACCTGTAAAATATTTGTTAGGGGCCGGTGACTCAGCTGCTGGTTACTTTAAAGTTTTATTCCACCGGAAGCATTTTAATAACTGCTGGAAACTTGATTGGTATTTCAAACTCTGCAACTTGTAGAATTGTTCATAGAGTGTCACCACCAATAGCATCTTTTCGTCAGCAGTATATAAAAAATTGCGAAATTAATGAGAAAATGCAAAGAGCGACGGAACAATTTTATAGATTAAAACATAATATTTTTAGTCGCAAACTCCTCTATAAAATCCTTATTTTACTATAAGGAACGTAACCAGGCTGCAACCAACAGCTACTCTCCGGGTTATGTGCCCCGCCGAGCGCTGAATTACAAGTTACAAGCCTGGCACGTTAAGTGTAATAATTGCATATTACAATCAAAACGCTAATGCTTCGATTGCAACAAACACCAGCCGAAAGACTGATCCTACTTAAAGGAGCTCCCGTAGGATCAGTCTTTCGCCATCTTATATTTGGGGATAAGCGTCAAGATAAACACAATAGAGGCCGCAATTGTAGCAACAGCGGTATTACACACCATTATCATTGATATGAATAAACACTTTCTACAATAATGGCTAAATTTTGAAGGAAATAATGAAATAGAGGATCGAGACGAAGCTCCCCAAAATGCCAATGTTATTTCAGGAGACAATGTTCGTCGACTAATTATCGCTGACCATTTTGCCCATGTGTAAAGGTTGTTTATGAGATCGTGACAGAATAAACAAATGTAATAAAAACCTTGTTACTATTTATTTTATAACTCATTATTATTGTATTTTCTTATTTGTTCTTTCTTCCTATCCGCTTTTAATTCTAGCAATTATTGCTTTAAAATATAATCTTCTCTTCTTCTGTAATCTTCTCTCAACTGAAATTCTTCAGCGATAAATTCTGTCTTTTTCCTATAACTTCTCCTTAGTAATAGCGAGTGGTTCTTTTAAATTACAAGGTGTGTAGTCCTCCTATGTATGTTTGATGATCTATAATTTTAAATAAATTAAAATTTGTGTTCCAATAATTTTTGGGATAACACTTTTTTGCTGTTACTGGCGTTTCATTATTGCCACTTTATTTAGCTAATTGTTGCTGTTGATTATGACTTCTTTCATTAAACGTGGACAAATATGCAAACTAAAGGAAAATTCTTAGTATATTATGTTTTTGCAATCTTCAAAACTACGAGTCTACCACGGATTAAAGATGGACATCATTTACCAATCTTACCCTTTCGATATTGATATCCTACAGCCCTTTATATCTTTCGCTGTAACTATGATATGAACATTTTAAAATTGCATATTTTCGCTATTGCCAAAAATTTACATGTGGGAGTAGAAAAAAATGCTTTATCCCATTACTAACATGAACGCAATTTCCCGAAAACTATTAATCCAACTTTAAATAAATACTACTGTTTTAAATCGAACTTTGAAACGATGTGCTACTTGACTCGCTTTGTCGTTTAAAAATTTAGTGGTGGGTTCTACCACTAAGGATTGAAGTGGCATCATCTAAAACACTCGACAGAACTCTCCCTATTGCTAATAAAATCGACGAATTCAATTTTTTTTCGAAAAATGATTATGCTAGCAGAAAGCACATCAATTTCATTTTCAGTGAGCCACCCGGTATGAGTAGTACACTAAAAATAAAAAGTATTAAGATGCAATAAACATGATAAATGAGTGGAAGAAATAACTGAAAAATTACATAAATAATATATGTGAGAATAGTAGGAATGTCAGAGAAGCTGGAAGAAAGTGACTTAATTGAATATATCAAGTTTCAGAACAAACATCTAATAGGTGAAAAGTTTGAATGTAAAATCTTGAAATTGTGGTCAATGAAAAAAAATGATAAAATATATCAAGCCATTATGCAAGTCGACGTAAATTTCTATAACAAAATCTTGTCTGAGGGAGAAGGTAAGTTATTTATTGGATTCGATCTATGTAATGTTTACGATTCTATTGATATACGAAGGTGCTTCAAATGTAGCGGTTTTAATCATATATCAGAGCAATGTAAATCTAAAATACGGTGCCCAATATGTGCTGGTGAGCACAATGTAAAAGATTGTAATAATAAATCATTAAAGTGCCCCAACTGTTTAGATTACTCTATTACTAATAAACTTGAGCTTAATGTCGAACATGCTGCATGGGACAACAACTGTTTCGTATATAAACAAAAAATTAATGAGTTTAAGGCAAAAATGTCATTTTCTGCATAACTAGGCGTGAAAACAAACAAGAATATTTCAAATAACAATGATCCGAGTATAACAATAACCCCAATCGAAAAACCACTGCCTCTTCACCAACTCATATCATAAACATATATTATCAAAATGTACGCGGGTTGAACACAAAATTAAAAGACTTATTTCTTGCCTCTATGGCATGCCATTATGATATATATGCTTTCACAGAGACTTGGCTAAACTCGCAAGTACTGAATACAGAAATATTGTCCTCTAATTATAATATCATACGGTGTGACCGGAACTTTACGGAAACTAATAAAAATAAAGGCGGCGGTGTACTAATTGCGCTAAATATTAAGTATATTTATGAGGAACTTAATGTCAGTCTTATACGTGAGATATTTCCTCAAATAGATATCGTTGGTGTTAAAGTGACCTTTCATTTTCAAAATATTTTCATTTTCATCCTTTATATCCCTCCAAATTTACCGTATGCATCCTACCAAGGTCTTTTTGAATGTATTGAGTCTCTAGACTATTTAAACGATGAAAATATTTATTTTATAGGAGATTTTAATGTCCCAGAGTATAACAATCAAAATATTGCACCAAGCAGTCGTGTAGCTGCTGTACAACACTTTTCTGAGTACCTTGACCTCAAACAATTTAATAATGTACTAAATACTAATGAGACTACTTTTGATTTGGTACTGTCAAATGCAAATTGTGACGTAAACAGATCATTAGAGTGTCTATTAATAGAGGATTTACATCATCCCCCCTTAGAAATATCACTAAAAATTACTAATTCTCATCCTGAAAAGTTCCCATGTAATTTAATGGAAATATATAACTTTAAAAAAGCCAATTACCCTCTCTTATATGAAAATCTATTTCAGATAAACTGGTCATTTCTAACTGAACTAAATGACGTTAACATGGCTTGCACTGCTTTTTACTCTAAACTAACTGAAATTTTTGATCAATTTGTGCCTAAATCTATTCCCAAACAACCCAAATATCCAACTTGGTACACAAATGATATTGTAAGAGATATAAAGCAAAAAAATATTCAGAGGAGAAAGTATAAACAAACAAAAAGTGAAGATGATTATAATAAATTCAGGAACATGAGAGAGAAAATAAAGCAGGACGTAAAACAATCATATGAAAATTATTTATTGAATATTCAAAATAATATAAAAAATGATCCAAAAAAATTTTGGTCATATGTAAACAGTAAAAGGAATAGTAGCGCCATTCCTGATAATATTACATATAATAACATTCGACACACAAATCCTCAAAATATTGTTGATGCTTTTGGAACCGTTTTTCAATCGGCTTATCTTAATCCTAATAATAACAGCAATAAATATCCCCCCTGTGGTGATGTAAACAGTAATACTTTATGCATAACGACGTTTTCGGAATCGGACGTGCTAAAATCGCTTAAGAAGATAAAACCCAAATTTACTAAAGGTCCAGACAATATACCTGCATTTATAGTTAAGGACTGTGCACATGTCTTCGCCCTGCCCCTTAAAATAATTTTTAATCTGTCCCTGAAGTTACAGGTATTCCCTGATGTATGGAAATACTCTCGTTTATGTCCTGTTTATAAGAAAGATAACAAATATAATGCTGAGAATTATAGGCCAATAACAATAATTTGCAATTTTGCAAAAGCCTTTGAGTTTACCTTGAATGCGTCATTATCCAGGCACGTACAAAATCAGATCGTAACAAATCAACATGGATTTGTACCAGGTAGATCCACTGAAACTAATCTAACCTGTGTTACACAATATCTTTCCGAAAAACTGGATGACAACAAACAGGTTGACATTATCTATACTGATTTTTCCAAAGCTTTTGATCGCTTAGACCACGGTATTCTGATACAGAAACTAAATAATTTCGGATTATCGTTAGCATTATTATATTTAATCACTTCATATTTAACAAACAGGCGACAGTATGTAGAATACCGTGGTTTCAAGTCTTTTGATATTATAGCTAGCTCAGGTGTTCCTCAGGGATCGGTACTGGGACCACTACTGTTTAATATTTTTATTAACGATATTGTTATCGACTTGGATGTTTCAAGTCTATTATACGCAGATGACTTGAAAATCTATCATGTAATTGAAACTGAGGCAGATTGTGATAAGCTGCAGAATAACTTGGATAAGATAAATCATTGGTGTATATTAAATCAATTGCCTCTTAATGTATCTAAATGCAACGCGTTTACATTTTGTAGAGCCCGCACTCATGTCACCTACAATTACCATTTAAATAACCAAGAGTTACAAAGACCTGATATCATTAAAGATCTTGGTGTTACTTTTGACAGAAATCTAAGTTTCAATGAGCATATGAACTTAACTGTATCGTCAGCGTTAAAAAACTTAGGGTTCGTAATTAGGAATTGTAAGGGTTTTAATAATACGGACATTACGAAACTGTTATATTTTTCCTTTGTGCGGTCGAAACTGGAATATTGTTCACTGGTATGGTCTCCGGGATATGCTACATACATAAACAATATAGAGAACATCCAGCGTCGTCTGGTTAAGTATTTATGTTTTGTTGAAGATGGCAACTATCCTACAATCGGTTACCCACAAAGCATTATGTTAGAAAGGTTTCACATATCGAGTCTACAAAACAGAAGAATGGCACACTCCGTGGTATTCTTATATAAAATTATTCACAATATCTTTGATTGCTCATCTATTTTGGAACAACTATGTTTTCGGGTACCTCGTATAGAAAGTAGAAATCGTGAAACTTTTTATCTCGTTACCCCTCGGACTAATTTATTAAAAACTTCACCCATATATTTTATGTGTAAAAATTATAATTCGCTGCAAAATGAGCTTGATATATTTAATTGTAGCCTTGCCTCGATAAAAAATCTATTACCTGTGTAACATGAATATTAGTGTATAAAAAGCTTAATACTATTTGTATGATAATTGTATCTTTTCTCTGTCTTTTTCACATATTCTGTTTTCTATAACTCTACATTCTGTTTATTGTATTTATTATATTCTACTGATCTGTAATATTTGTACCTTATATACATTATTATTGTAATTGTTCCCACCCTGTAACTGGTTACCTGTTGGGTGGTTGTATCTAATAAATAAATAAATAAATAAATAACAAGAATAACTGACATAAATGATATTAGAATTTCGCATACCGATATCGAATTACTGGCTTTCATATACAAGATATTCAGATGTTATATATTATGAAGACTGAACTTTATTAATAATGTGAGCGATACATCATTTCGCGTCTGAGGGACTTCTACTATATTTTCCAAAAATGAATATTAACGTTCACAAATAAGGGTTCAACACGTCTGTTTCAGATGAAGAATAAAACAAAATTTATACTTACTGTTTGTTTATGCTTAACTGCTTCACTGATAGTACCAATTGGACGTCGTAACACTATAAATCTAACACAGTAAGTACTAACACTTTCTTAAAATTAAACCTGAAAGGGAATTTTGAAAACACAAGAAAAAGACAATATGAAGTTCAAAAAATATATATTAAATCTCTTTTAAAAAATCATGTTTTACAAAAACTTCAAGACAAATGTTTTGACAAACTATAGTCTGGCCCGTGTACAACACATGGTGAGGAACGGACGACTTATAATATACCAACTACGCGGTTTATAGCTAACGATTGCACAAAAACATTCAAGAAAAGTTCAACGTTTAAAAATTTTTGGTGGGCTTTTGCTTGCCTGTCTATTGACGTATTTTCAGTTCAATATCAATTTTGATCGCTCCTCGGAGCTTAAAAATGCTTGAATCGTAACGACTTTGAATTATATTTTGCAATTACAATTTTATACGTTCAGGTAAGGCGTTCCCATGCACATATGAGTACATGGTAACTATACTTTTCTGACACCGAATCACTGTGGAACCGGTTTAGGGCAAATCCCGTTAAAACCCATCATTTTCCCGTCAAAATCGACTGTTAGGATATGATAGGGGACCCTTGTCGCTAAAGGCTATTTTCGCTAAAACTCTCGATATACTTTGATTAGAGACTGGATTAACTTATCCTCATATTTAACACAACGCATGAGTTGCAGTGCTTAACAACGTGGACTCGTAAAAGGGTTCTTAATTTTGAAATTTCCGAAATTAGTCGATTTTTGTTTGTTACACTTTCTAAATTTTGATGGTCGGGGCGACATTACGTCCCCGTGCAGCGATTTACTACACTTTCTAAAATTACACTCCTTGATAAGTTTCTGAAATTTTGCATAAAAAATGCTCCGTAGAGCTAAAATATGATTTAAAATAAAGTCGGATTTTGTTACAGTTTCTAAAAGTCTATCGAGGGTTTTGGCGTGTTTTTCAACAATAACAGTGCCTTAATCTTAATTAACTGTAGCCAGTATTCTCATTAACATTCTTAACCATCTTTACACGTTAATAAAAAGCGGGTACAAGTATTAAAGTAACGAATAGGTATAGTGATAGAATTAATTGTTTAATTAGTGTTGTTCTCTTTTATTTATTTAAAATCAATTTTTATCTAAAACTAAAACAAACAAAAAACTGAAATTAAATAAGTATAAAAATTTAATTGTTCGTAAATAAAGTCATGTTTATACCTTTAAGTGAAATTCAAAGATAAGACAAAACATAATTAGTTCCGCTACTGAAATTGAGCTTAAATTAGATTATCGAAGATAGTCGAGGGAGTGATAATGTTTCTCTAAATAATTGTCAGTTATGATAGGCAGATCTGTTAGCCTGGATAAATATTGTAGTGAGGCATTGTGTTTGAGGTAACGCAATCAATATTTATATATATGTTTTCTGAACAATGTATTTTAAAATTGCAATATAACACAATAGAGATTGTACGTCGTTTTCAATTTGTTTCAATAATATTTTTACAATAGTAAACTTATCAGATAATGTAAATGTTATTTGTTCCATATTTTCATCTTAGTCATTTATTTCTTAAAAGTTCATTAATAGTTTAACTCTTTATTAGGTGCTTGCCTGTTGGAAATAAAGAGTTAAAATATAATGCAGGGGCAGATATCGACTGAAAAATATTATTTCTTCTCATCATAAGCTAGTTCAAGAAATGATATCTGAAATGGGAATATATCGAGAACTACCTATATCTATATTATATAACGAGCAGGGAAAGTGAAACTTAACACACAACTGGAAATGTTGGGATAATACACAAGTGTCCAGCGAGTTATATACAACATTTTTCCCAGGATTAAATAAACAAAACTGTTTTTCATTTAATTACAAGCTTGATATACAAATTTCGTATTTGGATTGCGACTTTGCGGTAATAAATTTAAGTCTTAGTAAAGTGTTATTTGCTGCTTCGGTGACACTCGATGGGATACATTCCATAATATATTATCACTACTTGAGTCAGTATTCACATTTCAATATTAAAATTGTTCAGATTATGAATAGATATAGTTTTAATAAAGTGTTGGCAATAAAATGTATCACGACAGATGTCTCTAGAGCGCGGCCAACTTACGCGAGCAACTTGCCAGATGCCTCTATAGCACTCTGCGTTTCACAATTTAACATGTCTACTACTGCTATTTTTCTAACATACGTGTGTTGGGAAAATAACACACACGTATGTTACTGTTTATTTTCTCACCTACTGCATTAAGTGAATATGAACGTTTCTTTGGGGGTAGTGGAAAAAGTACTATCCTAGTACACATAGTTCAGGTAAAAGTTATTTTTGAGATGTATCTTTATAAAGTAAGCTCTGTTCTGTTCCGTTCCATTATATTCTATTCTATCATATATTCAACCATTCCAGAACTGGAAATCCAACGCTGTGGTAAAGTTGATGGTGACTCCATAGAAACGAAACGTCATAATAAAAATTTGAATACAGTAGGTTATAGCAAAGTTAATGCATAGCAAAATATTCCTATAGTTATATAATATTTTTTATAATAACAGCGATAGTTAAAAATTAAGAAAACGAACTAATCCGGATTTCGTTAAGAAATGATTAACGGTGAAAAATTCAAGTTTATGGATTATCATTTTTGATTTAAAAAAATAGCACTCTCCCATTAAGAAATTTTCCATATTACCCCTACGGAAATGATAATTAAATTCCGTCATTTGAGAAAAACCTAAATATAGTCGTACCTATCAGTAATTTAAATAACTATTTTCTTCTTTACAGAGAAGTATATAACCATATTAATAGCGTTCATAGCCTACTTAGCAAATTTTTTTACAGCGCATTCATCTGAGGCAGGCATTTTGAAAACAAATAAAAAATGATCGTATCTCACATATTTTTTGGAATTTTTTTAAATTGGGCAAAACTGTTGTACTTAGAATGTCATGCTTGATCATCTCTCCAAACCTCAACATTTCCACAATGTTGGAAAGAGTCCAAGATCATACTCGTCATTAAGAAAGGTGATAGAACCTTAATTACTAATTACAGGTCCATCGTAATTTTGAATAATTTTGCTAAAGTCCTTGAAATGCTATTATATGATTACGTATTTTGCCACGTGCAGCATCAAATAACAGAATTTCAACATGGTTTTTAAAGGTCGATCTAAATTTACAAACTTATTCTGCCTAACAGATTATTTGCCTGATGCGATTAATGATGGCAGTCAAGTTAACATAATCTATATAGACTTCTCAAAGGTCTTCGACAAGCTGAACTATAGTATCTTACTGCAGAAATTACATATATTTGGATTTTCAGCTGACTTTGTTAATTATTTTTCATCCTACTTTTACAACAGAACCCAATATGTTTTATATTGTGACCAACCTCAGGTGTCCCACAGGGGTCTAATTTGGGTCCACTTTTGTTCAATATATTTATCATTATTACTGACATTACCCTGAACTGTTATTTATATGCTAATATTCTTAAAATATTTTGCAGAATTACATCTATCGAAGACTGCTTCCCTAAAAGCATGCATCTGTATCAATAATTCATCATTATACACTAATTCAATGATTGTTATGTGTTTTGTAAATCCTGTATCAGATTATATTATAGGTTATTATATCCTACCTTAGTTATTATATTATCTTAGTTAAATGTTAAATTGTCTGTGTGTATGCACATTAACGTTCAAGTATAGCTATATTCATGTTCTTCTATTATTGTAATATTTGCTCCCTACTCAGTGATCGGGTCCTTTGACCTGTTGGATACTGTATGTAAAAATAAAATAAAAACGTACACCCAATAATTCTAATTAAGAGAAAAATTTGATGTCACTTTCAATTCAACAGGAATTGGCATTTTTGTTCCAAAAACATAATATTTTAGTCGCAAACAGCTACTCTCCGGGCTATATGTCCCGCCGAGCGCTGAATTACAAATTACAAGCCTGGCGCGTTAAGTGTAATAATTGCATATTACCAACAGAACGCTAATGCTTCGATTGCAACAAACACCAGCCAAAAGACTGATCCTCCTTAAAGGAGCTCTCGTGCCAGTCGTCCATACCACTTGCAGACTGCAGTTTCAAGCTGTTGGCTCTCGTCAGTGCAAGGTAGGCATGTAAGGAGTTTACGACTAAAATGTTATGTTTTAATATTCTGCCCTCTAGAAGCACATTTGAACTATTTTTGTTCTTGTTAGTGTAAAAGTAGCCCTATTTTGTTTAATTTATATGTACCAAAAATAAAACCCGGTATAACGTTTAAAATAAAAATACTACGCTAGTAACTATTAGTATTATTTTTTAAATGAAGTAATATAAAAGCATTGCAGAGTTTTCAGTAACAGAAAACAAACATTCATTGTGTCTACGCCTCTGCCCATCAAGCATCTGTTAATCTTATTTGCATATAAATTATGGCACCTGACCCGTGTCTACCGATGCTGATTCTGCCTTAACTAATGGTCAGATCGATCTAACATAAGCTTCAACAAATAGATCTATACTTACTGGAAACGGACAATAATTTGATTCGGATTAATACCTGTTCAAAGCAGCTAAGTCTTTGTCAGAATTAGTGATTAATTTTAGTTAGACAGTGCCTACATCCGAAACTGCATAGAGATGGAAAATTATTATGCAAATTCGAGATCTAGAATAATTAAAAATAAATCATAACGTCCTTTCCCTGGCAAATGGAATTAGAAATAATGGAAATTTATTTATGCAATTTTAAATTTGAGAACATTATGTATTTCTATGTCACGTTTCCAGTTCTGCCGCAATCTTTAGCTAATTGACTAATGACCAACACCACGGCGCGGCTGCTCTTATTGTCGTAGCTGGACGTGGATAAATATTTTGACACTCTGCGGATTTAAATGTTCGTTATTGAGCTATGGCTAGGCATTAATCGATAAATCGACTATGAAGTTGATAATAAGACATACAAGACAGATATTGATTTGGTTTACCAGCGTACGATAGGCATTACTACCATTTCCGAAAAAGACACCGCCGGGCTGGACACGTTTTCGCTGGGTTGGACTTGTCAACAAGACTGGCGTCGAGTTGATGTAGACTTCGCCCTTATGGCGGACGTTTAAGGAGCTCAATACAAATTTTTTAGATAGGTATGTGGGCGCCAGTACCGACTCCAGAAGTTTGCGGAATCACCAGTGTCGAGCTGCGTTGTAACTCAAGGTGTTTTCCCTTTGGATCGGATTTGTGAGAGACCAGGGATTTGTTTTGTGTAGAGAGAATTTGTTTGTGCCCAGCTTCGGTGTAATAACTTAGATTTTAGATATTGTTTTTAGATTATGAACAGGGAAGGAGTCCCTGATGATGCCTACTTTATATTCAGGGAAGTTAGCTCTGCGAATTCTTTATAAGATATTCAGAGAGGGAGTCTCTGTTAGTGTAGGTGTCCCTAGATGTGGGCGAATGCCTATGGAATGAGTCTTTTTTTAAAAGCTAGTATATTAACACTATTTACAAAACAGAAAAACGATTTATTTTGTTTATTTAGTTTACTGTTGGATTTTAGCAAGAACTTTTTGTAGCAAAGATGCGTTACTAGTTAAGATGTCGTGGTTAAATGGTCGCGGCGAAGTAATGATGGGTTAAGTCGCTAAGGACAGAAGTTGATACGTTAAACGAGCGGGGTAGAGTGTTCGAACTTTTTGTTAAATTCGGGATGGCAAAAATTATTTAGAGCTTTTTTACTTGGTACAGCCAAGGAAGCAGCTGCAGCGGCACGGTTGCAGATTCAACTTTCGTGGCGCACATATCGAACTGGACTCTTATTTCATTACTTACTTTCCTTTGAGCGCGCTAAGCTCCTCCTTTTATATGTTTCGTCGGGGACTTAAGCTCGCACAGGTCTGGGAAGGTCCCCCGACATTCATTTCGGCTCTATTGCTCAACATTGCGCAATATTGCATCAGAAAATGTGTGAAATTATATTACTATTTCGGTCTTAAAATGAGGAATTGTTTGATGCATGAATGAAGTTTGAATCAATTTGATTTTTGAAGTTATTGACGATAATTAATAATAATAATAATAATAATAATAACACCACAAGTAATTACGACCCCCTTTATCCCGGAAGGCTCTAGAAGAGCCTTGTGTGGGAGGGGGCTACACATTTAGAGACAAGGGACACACACCCAATATCCGTGTATAGTGAAAAAATCCCTCTCACAGTATTTTCCACTGCCACGGCCGGAAATCGAACCCGGAACTTTTAGGTGAGAGGCAAGTGCGCTCACCTCTCGACCACCAGTCATACATAATTGTCTGAATAAATTAATTAACTTTGAAACGACCCCGTAAAGTCTTCCCGAAGGTTCTGCACGTAAAGTTGATATGATATGAGAACGTTCTTATAGGTCCGCGGTGAACGATATGGAAGTAAGGTGTGATGACAATGGGGAACGAAAGTTCCGGTACTCTATTGGAACATTATGAATGGAGATTGGTTATATTTTGATATCTAAGACGCGAAATAGAAAGGAAAGATAATTTATAAAGAAATTTGTGAGAGTGAAATAAAATATTTTGACTGCGGGTATGGAAAGTAGTTTTGGTCTATTTTATGCTCATGTGGGTAGGTATTTTTTGGGGCGTTATTCGATCATGATCATTGAGCTGTAGAATGATTTATTTGAATGCTTTAGTGATATCATTGATGGATTTGGGTTAATTGAGAAATCGGATTTTCGCAAAGATCTCCTAAACGGTATTATCTTTAAAATAGTCATTATAATGTTTGTAGATCATGCAATTCTCAACAGAAAAAGTTCTTATATTTTTTTCTACGGATGGTTGTTCGTGAGTTATCGCGATTTCAAAAATTGGAAAACACATTTCGCATTGTTTTCCACACCATCTTCGACGTAAAGTACTTACCGGTTTTGTTACGTGGTTTCCCCACTAGATATAATTCACAATCTCTTCTGATCATACAACGGCAGATTTTATTGATTAGAAAAAATGGTATTGTGGTTAATTATCAAACCGGAACTGGCTATTATGGAATTTTTAGAATTGTGTTATGATTACTAATTTTCAAATCTGCTACAACAGTTATAATATGTTCTACTTCTATTGCTTCTTCTTCGCCTTCTTCTTCTTCCTCTTGTTCTGTATATTACTAATGTCTATTTTTACGATAACACCTACCGTTTAAGAGATATTTGTAAAAATCGATTTTTTTTAATATTTGACCTTAAATAACATTTTTAGCTCAAGTGAGATCGATGGGGATTTCAACATTTCATTTGTAATGATATTTTTAATGGCTGCACTAGTTTCTAGCTCTATGCGAATTTTTCAAAGGTTTGGAATTTATTTTGTCTATATTGACTAGATTAATAATAAAAATTGCTTCTCGATCTAAGGGTTTGATAGATAAGGACAATCTACCATACGCATTTACAGATGGGTCAAAAAATTTAAATTTATTTCATACCAACGATGATGTCATAATTAATTATAACCACGGACAGATAAAAATAATTTTAATTAGCAGTTAGTTACTATAATGGATATTGAATTACAAAATAATAAAATAAAAACGTCCACTAGATCAGTTCACAATACAGTAGCTAATTGTACTTAAAACTTATCCACAAGCTTATCCAACTTTGTTGAACTGAGTACTATTGAATTGAGACGTAAATTACAACTGCATATTATTATTATCTTGTGTAAAATTATAACTCTGTATATATGTAGCATTTTCCACTAGCAGTAACTAGCCTGGAAACTGTAACGCAGTGAGGCAAGGTCTCATTATTCGTCAAATAAGACCATCAAACCAGAAAGTATAAATCCAGTGGAAAAATAAAAGGGAGATTCGGTAGCCAAGTACAAGATATTCTGGATGCGGTAGCAATGAAATTGGCAAGTGGTTAAGGTGAAGCGGACTAGAACCAATAGTAAAAATATCGGCGTGCACTATATCCTTTTATATTCTTTCCAAACTAAGACACTACTAATAAAATATGTTATAGTAGTATAGTAGCTCTAAAAATCATATTTCTGTAACGTAATGGCTACGCTATTGACAACCTTATATTGACAGTAATGTATTTTTATACCCGTTTTTAAATGTAGACGATAAGCATATATTTATTAGACCAATACTGCTAGTTCATAATATGTTGTTAAGCCAAGACTCTAGCGCACTCGATAACTTATATGCATGTACCAATCCCTGACAGATGATTAAGGACTGGTTTATCAATACACGGCTAACTGGTAATTAAAGCATGAACATCAAACAAAACAATAGATACTCATTGTTTCGTTTGACATTTATCCTATAGTTAAGTGTTAACTTTGTATTGATAAACAGGCCCTAAATCATGTTCGTCGAGTATAAAATTAATAAAAACAATTTTAGAATTTTCGTTAAAGCATAAACTATTTGTAACTATAAATTAATATTGTATTAGAAAGTCCGCATCTTCAGAGGTGCATTACAAGCCTATGAAGCTTGCAATTAGTGAAGTTTTAATACTATATATCACAGTAATCTTGTCACAGCGGAGTACATGTGTCATTTGATAATATAGTCTAGTATACTTTAACTTGGCCTGTGTATGTATGAGTTAATATTTCCGTACGATTCCATTTTCTCTTGTACACAAAGATCCAGAAATATTGTCCACGTAGACAATGCTTCTGGACTATTGCTTTAACTTTGTGTACAATATGGGAGAAAATGAAATCGTACGGAAATATTAACTCATACATACACACGCCAAGTTAAAGTATACTAGACTATACGCAACACCAACCATGAAAACAGACTGCCAAAAATTTGGCGCATGAGTAGAAGGCCTAATTTTACTGCAAAGGAGTTATAGGAAGCTAGCAGTATTGGTTCTAATAAGTTTATGACGATAAGAGACAACTGTTGTACGATATTACAATAGTACCAGTTAGCCCTAAAAAAATCAGGGACGGAGGCCGTGGCAGATAAGGTAAAAAGAACTAAAAAAAAAAATTATTAAACGGCTCTAAAGATTTGGTCTCTAGCACACAGCACATTTAGTACCAGTATGAGAGAGCACTCAGTGAGAGATTTTGCGGGAGGTATGGTTTAAAAAATGAAATAATTTTTTCTTTTGAGAAAAAATGTAGTGAGAAGCTATGGGGCAGAGTTTATAGAATTAAATAATTATTTTTTCCAAAACCGCAATGAAACCAATTTTCGTTAAATTAATACGTAAGTACTCCATTAGAACCACCATGAGATGACATGACTAATTCCTCCTAATTTTTTCTAGAAAATTAATGGATACAATATATGAGGGCCGGGGATAAAAAATAATAAATATAAAATAAAAATAATAAAAAAAACTATAGTGAGTGCAGAAATACAACGTGATGTCTTTAAAATAAAATTTTAAAATTTTATCAAAATTGGTTGAAAAATACGGAAGATTTGATGAAATAAAAATTTAATGCGGGAACATGCAGATTCGGCAGATTTACAATAATTTGAAATACGATTTTTACGGTTCGAGCCCCGCCTTTGGCAAAGTAATTTTCAATTATGAATTACCTCCCCTACCCCTCGAAGAAATGGTTCGGATCCCACTATAAACTGTAGGAACCCGTCTCCTTTACTCACGCAAATCTAGATTTCTTATAATTAAGAGGGTTGTAGTGTATTAGATAGAACACACTAATACCACTCCATAGACATCTTTTGATAACTGCGATAATTCTTCTAAAATTTTTCTTAATATACCTGAATTATAATCTATGTTTTTGGAACTAAAAAGCATGCAAAATCGGGCCTTTAAAGCACTAGAGCTTTAAAGTTGCTTAAGCAACAACCAATTTTAAACAATGATAAATACACAGGTAATCAAAACTAATATTTATTTACTTAAATGAATATGAATAGTACAGTCTGCTAGTTTACAATTTACCAACGACGACCTTATTAATGCTTCTGGTTTACTAATTAAAAACAACCCCAATAATTCACCGACGCAACGTCGAAGGAAACATCACAAATCAACAAATTTGTAATAAAAATGTACATAACAAACAAACAAAAAATTGTAACCGTCTCTATGTTACCAATTAAAAATGAAATTCAGGGATTACCTTGTAAAATTAATCTACATTAATTAATGTTTCTAATTTTTACTTTGCAGTGCAGGTATAATAAAAAATAGCGTATAATACATATGTATAAGTAGCCTTTAAAGCACTTACTCCATTAGGAACCTCCTCGCGCGTGCTTTAAAGGCGAAAGATTTTTTAGTTTTTCGCGGGTGTTAAATGAAGTAGTGTTATTGTACTTCCGGGTACTCTCCCGCGTCGATGGTCGACTCCTCCAGGAATCACGGTTGTCTAAACGACGTTTCGGCTGAATTCAGTTCGAGCAACGAGGAGCAGCAGTAGGCAGCTTTCAGTGAGAACCTGAAGATGACAGACGAGACTGTGCCGAAATAATTTTTAAGAAAATGTAACACGGATTTTTACTACGTGAATAAATATTTCACATCGAAAATTATTTTCATTTTAGAATTATGGGTAAAACCCCCATAAATTGGCGACCCCGACGTGATGTCAAGGAGTTCTGTTCATTATTGGTTTTACCTACTGCCTGCTGTCCGTGTTTTTTTCCTGCTGCCTGCGGCACATCATCCTCAAATTTCAGTTGACCTTACTATAAGCGCCCAGACCGATAAGCCCTTTTTCATTGGACACCAAGAAGAGTACTGCGTGGGTGAGTTCCCTACTTTTATACCTATATATATTTCCCCATCATCTAAATTAATCGATAAGGCAATCGAGAGTTGACAGTGTGTCAGTGTCATTACTTTCTATTCTGTTCTACTTTTCATGGTTGATCAACCCCCCGAACAGGCCATCAATAGTACGCACAGTACACCACAGTTTTAAAACTTCCCCGTTTTGGATTTCCAAACCGGATGTATGGTTCTCGCAGGTAGAAGCTCCATTTAGTATAACGCATATTTCGAATGATAGGAAAAAGTACGGCCATGTCTTGACTAATTTACCACTAGAAATTATAAACAACATTTATGATGATATTTTGAACCTTCCGGACCAAAATTTATACACGCATTTTAAAACTATCATCATCGCGCGTCTGTCTTTGAGCGAAGAAAAGCAATTGGATGATCTCCTCACAGGCTTGCAGAGGGGTGACTGTAAGCCCTCTGATTTTTACAGGCATTGTAGGTATCGTCGGCGGTTCACATATGGATAGTCAAGAGTTGCTAATATAATTATGGAAAAGACACCTGCCCAAAACTATTTATATCGCGATTACTATTTCCGGAAAATTTGAAACCGAAGATCTTATCGATATGGCAGATAAAATTTGGAAATTTTGCCAAAACCCTCTCATATCGTCCATCCAATCTAATTCCTTGACTGACCATACGCAAACCTTACCTACGACCGCATTAATAGAGTTATTAACAAATTCCAACACCCTTTCTTTAAATTTTCAGACGACGTTGAATCAAATTTTACACAACTAACAAGCTCTCGAATCTCAGATATCTGCGACTACTCCTCCGACCCACCAAATTTTTTTCCCACTGCCAGCCGCAGTGCCAATTTTCAGGGCCAATCTCATTCACGCTCTCGCTCTGCCAGCCGCAAGCGGTTTGACCCGACAAACAATTCTGTCTGTTACTATCATCAACAGTACAAAGACAGAGCCTTGAAATGTGGTGGTTCTTGGTGTATTTATAACAAAACTCTTTTTTGTATACCTAATTTCGCAGGTTCCACTTCTACTAATTCAAAAAACGAATGGATGCTAATGTTTTGCCACCAGACACTAGCCACCTCAACAGTAAATATCGCCTCTTTGTTTACGATCAATCTGGCAAATTACGTTTTTTAATTGATACTGGCGCTGATTTGTCAGTCGTCCCTAGAGACCCTTTTACCGATTTTAAGGAAAATCGTGGTTTAATTCCTACTGTAGCTAATGGTTCTACTATAAGGTTCATTCGGTTGATATGGTGAGCAGTTAAAACATTTATAAAACTAATTGTGCACTATTTATATTAAAAGCCTAAGATGTGCATCATGAGGAAACGAGTTTTGGCCGCCTCTAATAGCCAATTTAATAGAAGTATTTCTTCTCCTAGCCACAAAACAGTAAGTGGGTCTATTCTTGTTTCAGTTAAGCTTTTACCATTGATAGGAGAAAGTCATTCGCGTAATTCCATAAATTTTACTGGTCTCTTTTAATGGACTCATTCTTTACTAGTCTCTAGAGTTTTCCTCATTTCATTTCTGAATACTGATGGTGGGCATTATGCCATTTTTTGGCGAAAATAGAATGTACCTAAATTTTAAGCTTAACATTTGTATTATTTTTTTCTATCATATTATCGTCATAATGCCGTCAGCTTTATAAATATTTTTTACAGTATAATTATTAAGAAAAGTGGATGACAATAATTGGGTACAGAAAACTTTGAACCATTGTGTCACTGTTGAAAAAAAAAACATTTTCGTAAGTACAATTTTCATACATTTTATATTAAATAGTAACCTTCCACAAAACGATAGTAAATTATGTCGTTCTACATTTGTAGTAACAGTTAAATTTTTTTTAAAATTCAAATTCGTGCACCAACCAGACACAGAGAAACAGACATTATGAAAGTGCATGTGGTTGGCACACTTTCTTGATGAAGAAGTTCACATTATTCTCGCTACTTTGAGCCTCCCGACTAATACTGCAATAGATTTATACATGTACTTCGTTCCAATTTCATGGAAATGAAAAAGTTGCATGCTTTAAAACGTAATTAATATTATATCTCATTATTCACTGTCTCTGATGGAATCAGGCACTGGATTGTTAACAACATACTTCCATAAAGATCGAATTTCACTTTCCGTCATGTCTGCACTACCAAATAAAAATGGTTTAAAATTGTGTGAGTAATTAATGATTACTTTTAGTTCGCTTCTGGACAGTGTCAAGGGATGTATATCGATATGATTGACGAAATGTATTTTATCTGCAACTATTCCAGTAATGTAAACATCATCAATCCAAAAATATTTCGTGTGTTGGGCTTCTTTGTATAAGTCAAAAATTACATCCGGAGAATATAGAACAGACCATCCTAGACAATATGTCGGATAATATCTGTTTTCATATTCATCAAATGATACCCTCCATTTGGATCGATAAGTTCTGTAGGGTCTAGCCTTATAGACCACAGGGCACATAAGTAATTTTTTAGCACCAAGAGGTGATAAGTCTCTTGTCAGAAAATTTCTCATTAGCGGCGTGTTGACAAAAACATCATCATCAGTTTTGAGCACATATTTGGTGTATGGACAATGATACACCACGTATTTTAAAGCCATTGTGTGCTTGTATGTCAGATTACCATACGAGTCCAGGAAGTTGCCTTGAACAATATCCCTGTGTATATCGTTTTCATTTCTTAAGTTTTCTATAACTTCCTCTGATGAAGTGGCTCCTAATAAGAACAAAACTATAATATCATCATCAGTTTTTCCCCACGTATCTCTTATGATTTTTCTTTTAGCGAAATTTGTAGGTGAGCTATGAACCAAAATCAATAGTAGAGGATTCGCGCTTTCACATACATAGCTAATAAGAGAAAAATCAAAAGTTATGTTAATAAGGCTATTATAATCTGTCTCCGGCAATACATTGTAAGCAAAAAAAGATTGCCTTGAATCGGTGTTTAAGAAATAGTTGATATTTTCGTATTTAGTTATATCGAATTTAATGCTCAATAGTAGAGTATATTTATATAATAATGTTTTCCAGGAGAAATATACAATCACCCATACTACTATTGTTAGCAAAAATAGTTTAATACAAGGGTTAACCTTCATATTATTAATGGAATTGCAACCTAAAAATAATAAATAGTATTAAAAATAATTTTTGCTAAAGAAAAAGTTATTAAGAATCAATTGATCTATAATTCCTACCTTCTTTTAGTGGAGTGCCAACCTGCAAAAAAAAACAATAATTTATTTTTTTCCTAAAATACGTTTATAACTTAAAAAGCAATTTTAACTTTGGAAATGTTTTAACATTAGAAATGTGTCTTGTCTGCTGTTATAGGGACGAAAATTAGCGTTAACCTGTTACATATGTCCCATCGAAGCAGGTAGGCAGCGGCGCTGAATATGGAGCACGAGAGACGAGCACGGGCAGACGGATCCGATCGAACGATGTTTTGATGGACAAGTTGTAATAGTCGAGCTCAGATTTACGATGCACTCAAAAATAGCAATAACAACTGTATGACCTCATTAAAATACCGTTAAACTAGTCGCAAAAGAAATTGCGCCCAGGGATGCACTTGAAATATTTAGATCAGCAACTCAGTCGTTCAGTTTTCACCGTGTGTTACGGTCTAATATTATTAATATGTGCTAAAGTGAAATTTACTAGGGTAATAAAAAATATTATCATTGTTTTGATAAAGATTGTTTATTAATACTGATATTTGTTTATTATTATTCATATCTACCTTTATTAATGTTCTTTCTCAGGGTTCTGTGAGGTTTTTGTCGGCGAAGATTATAATATAAACTAAAATTTTAACTTGAATATTCTACTGGTTGCATAACCTTCTATTTGTCTGATTGTAATAATGCACCAAGTTAAATCGAGAAATATTGAAATTTTATTTATTGAATATAAACTTTGTTGTTTTAAAAAGATGCAACCACGTAAAAATATCTTATACTAGTCCTATTTCCTGCGCCAAATAACTTATTTACTAAATAAGTTTATAAAAACATCTTAGGATTTAAATTTTTAACTGTTGGTAACGAATGGTAACGTTTATTATGAAAGTAAAAATGGTATCCGAAGATCCTTTACGGGCGGTTTTATACCTAAAAGTTTTTTTTTTTTTTTTATACATTTATTTAACGTCGGCCTATTTCCGCTACTGAGGCCTAACACCGACGCCTGTAGACGAGCTACCCCCAACCAGGAATTTTGCCGAACCTCTTCTCTTAAGAAGAGTAGGGATCTTTTACTTGCCTAACATTTAATAGACAAGGGACCGACGGCTTTACATCCCCTCCGAAGGATGGTATATCTCCTATACAACCCTCGCCTAAGGTTGTATAGCTTCCGCGCATACACTGCTATACAAGCCGCTGGAAGATGTGTGAGGCGAGAACGCGGTTTCCGTTGGAATGGTCACCAATCCAAGTACTAACTGCGCCTGTCGTTGCTTTACACCTAAAAGTTAAACTGTAGTATAAGTTGAAGCTTAAACGTAAGTTTAACTTGAAGTTTAAACGTAGGAAGTTTTATAGGTGCTTGTTACTGTGATAGACTTGTTTAGTTTTTACGCCAGATGGTACTGGTATATCTGCTATCTCATCGGTTCATCAGAGCTACTGATAGACAAAATAATAACAGAATCCAGGTAGTCCAAGTGTCAGCATTTTTATATTAGAGGTTAAGTTCTCCTTGTGTCATGCATGACATGAGTTAGTTTAGTACAATCATAATCTAAAAATGAAGTCATACCAATATTCAAAATGATTAGGTCTTGCTCTAAACACTCTCAAACGGCGTGGTGCTTCTACAATTTGAATAAAGTCCTCATCTTCGTCACTTATTAACTCCTCAAAAGCATTAAATAAGTCCATTTTGTATTTTTATTTTTGTGTGAACAAGTTAGGTTATAAATTGAAAACCTCAACAGATCAGTCGAACAGCTGGACTGTGGCAGCCATATTTCTCAAAATATCAAACTGCGCATGATTAAATCTTAAGACTGAAGTTTAAACTATACCCTATCCACCGTTTGATGGTTAATCCACAGAAAACCTATAACAGAATGGACTTTCAGCCTTCCCGCCAATATTGAATTTTTCTGATACCGCCATCTTTTTGGTGGTATTATTGTCAACCTATAAATCTTTTACTGTATTTTGAGTTATTGTTATTGGTATTGTATTTTGAGTTATTGTTATCGTCACTGTGTTTGTGGTAGCGTAGAGTTGGAAGTTTGTTTACTTAATAATTATTCATTATTGTGTTGTGTGTTTTATGATGGGTGGAAAGGGGGGAACAGTGTGTCGTTTGCGGCTGCCCAAGCAGAACAAACAAATAAAGACCTTGCGCTATTTAGATTCCCAAAGGATGCTGTACGGTTGGTTATAAAATACGAGTTTTAAATATTTTATGTAATTTCTTGTTGTTTATAGATGTAATGTATGGATAATAGCTTGTAACCCTGAGGTTCCAGCTGATAAGGATTCAAATCATTTATACAATAACTTTAGACTGTGTGCACTCCATTTCGAAGACAACAGGTTTTTGGACAGTCATTTCTTTAATTAGTTGTATGTGCATAAAACCTTCTAATAAGCCTTTAATTTTGGTGTAAATTTATAATTTATTGTAAGTTACAGGTGTAAATTTTTGTTGCATCAATAAATATAATTATGGGACATTTAAATTTCCCGCTTGATACCACCAAAAAGATGGCCGAAGGTCACCCCAATTTGCCAATGAAACATCAAACGTTCCACCGAAAGTGTCTCTTCTGGTATAGGTCTTCTGTGGTTAAACCTTATTTGGTGATCAACGAGACGTATAAACTCCAGTTTAACCAACACCCAAAGTTTAAACAGAACGTATAAAACCGCCCGTTAGTAAATAATTATGGTTAAATATACAACAGTTAACATATATAACAAATTTAAAAGTCTGTTTTTAAAAACTTGTGATTTGTTACTGGTGAAAATTGCGTCCGCGCTGTCCATCAACTACTGGTTCTCCATTCACGTCCCGTACGACTGCTATGGTTGAAATCTGCTGCATTTATCATTACTATATCCTTTTTTGTTCAATACAATACTTTGTATTGTGAAATTTAAAGTAAGTGACAAAATAGTTATTGTTTTCCGCTTTACGTCAAAATTGACATCAACTCATCAATTTGTAGGTTATAATTTAAAAATGAAAATTGCTATAGTAACGCGGCAACAACTTTTCCAGCCCCTCAATGTCAAATCTGACATATCTTTTATACCTTTTTCTTGGTTATCATGGTTACATCATTTTGAATTTCTTGTCAAAACTTATCGATTTAACCATTTTTTTCTATTTGTATTCTTTTTCTGTAATATTCTTGATCCTCGCATTTTCCTGTTTCTCCTGGTACCAATATAATGTCTCCACATCTCTGATTAATGTTTTTGCACTTTTCTTGCACCCCTCATGACTCTTTCACTGTATACACTAAATTCTTACTTCCTTCTAGTCTGTTTTTTGAGTCCCAGATTAGATTAGAATGTTTGTATTAACTTTGTCCACTTTCACTTTTACAAAATAATTAAATTTAATGCATAAATTTAATAAGGCTTCTTAAAATGACAAAATTGTTCATTTATGGGGCTCTCACTCTACCATTAGGTACTCCCATTGTATAATTATTAGTGGATTTTCATCTTAATAATCTATCGCATGATCTGTTATGGTTTTTGCCCATAATTTGTTTATTTATAATATTTTTTTATTACATTTTTAATGGTTTATAGTGATACTTATTTATGATATATGATTTCATATCAGCACATTCTAATACATATGAATTTTAAGTTCGGCTTTATACTATTTCGTTCGCAAATTGACTCGCTTACCTTTATAGGTTTTTAATGTGCGTCAGCTTGTTTGATGACACCATGCCGCATGATCTAACGGCGATAATAATGAGGTCCTAAGATTTTTGTTGCCTTTTTTGAGTGTACCATAAATCTGAGCTCGGTTATACATTATTATAAAGTTGCAAGTTACAAGTGTCTAGATAAATACGAGGTAGGTCACAGGTCGTTTCCAAAATTAAGGAAAAATATTATAAGCAATTAGGGATAAACTTAACATAAACTAATGGTTTTTGTTCATATCCTATTTGCCAAATACGAGGCAGGTGAAAATGAAAGTGAAAAAAATTATATTCTTTTAACAGTCTTAAGAAAACGGAATTGTCCGAAGTTTTCCATTTAAAGCAATATTAACAGTGTTAAAAAAATAATTCTTTTCAGTACGTACGAGATAGGTCGAAGCGAAAATCTAAGGAATATGTAAAATTTGAAACAGCGCCTGAAACGAATTTTTATAAATATTCGCGACATATAGAACATTCCACGAACACACCAATGGTCTTAAACATATTTTAGTGACATACGAGGTAAATCGAAACGAAATTGTGAGGATTATATAAAATTTTAAACAGCGAATGAAACGGATTTTTAAAAATATTCGAGAGATAAACATTTAATGAAAGATATTATAACATATTTCCGTGAAATACGAGGTTGGTCGAAAGGATATTATTACAATATAAAATAATGAGTGTGGTAAACTATTTGAATTTGTCAAAATATACGAGGTAGGTCAAAGTTAAAGCCTGTGAAAATAAATTGTTTTAAAATTGGAAGAAAAGGGAGTGGACTACTGTCGCGCGCGATAGGCAAGGAGATGTTCCAGGGCGGGGGGTGCCAACCGGGCATTTTCCAACTCCTTTAATTGCCTTCTAACACATGTATCATTTCATCCGGTCATCATATCACCGTAGATTCGTGCGAGGTTAGCAAGAGGATGTGCCAGAACGGGGGGTGCTAACCGACAATTTCTAACTCCATTAATTGTCCTCTAATACATATAGCACTTTCATCCTGTTATAATATAAGGGTAGTTTATCGACGAGATCGAATTTTTAATTATTTAATAAGTAGGAGATTCAATATGTAATGTCCCATGCGGTTATCTGATGAAGGTACTTTTGAGGTTGATGTCTCTCCTACTGAAAAATGATGCATGGAAAAGAGAACTACAACGAGGCACAAGAGCTAACCAGGTAGAATATAACAATAAAAGAAGATTAGCAAACCGAATCTGCCGGAGAAAAAAACGTGAAGAAATGAATAAAAAAGTGGAAGAAATAATAGAAAGTAATAAAAGATCTGAAAGCAGAAAGTTTTACAATAACGTTAAAGAATATACAAAAGAATTCACACCACAACTGAACATATGCAAGGACCAAAACGGAAAGAACCTAACGGAAGAGCCGGATATACTCAGAAGATGGAAAGAATATTTGAAGAGGTACTAGAAGGAGAACATCAACGACAGGAAGAGGAGAATGAAATGACATACCGGAAGTAGAATCGCCATCGTATGAAGAGGTAAAGAAAGTAATAAAAGACCTGAAAAACAAGAAAGCCCCAGGTGCAGATGGAATTGTAGCCGACCTAATAAAGAATGGAGGAGAGGAACTATGGAGACAAATGCACAAACTGATACTACGTATTTGGGAGCAATAAGAGATGCCAAAGAACTGGAAACTAGGAATCATCTTCCCAATACACAAAAAGGTGATAAGTCTATTTGTAGTAATTATAGAGGAATAACACTACTTAGTGTCCCTTATAAAATATTATCAGGGGTGATCCATAATCGAATAACACCCTATGCAGAGGAAATACTAGGCGAATACCAATGTGGTTTCAGGAAAAATAGGTCAACCATAGATCACCTGTGTACACTAAGACAAATACAGGAGAAACGCTACGAATACAACATAGATATGCATTATCTGTTTATAGATTTCAAGCAGGCATTCGATAAAGTACACAGGAAGAAAATGCTACAAAATTTAACCCTCCTAGGAATACCTCAAAAATTAATAAAAATGGTAGAAGTTACCATGGCAGAATCGACAGCAACTATTAGAGTACAACAGCAGCTCAGCGAAGAATTTAAAGTAAAAACAAGGAGATGCTCTTTCGGCAGTGCTTTTCAATCTAGTGCTAGAAGCAGCTCTCAGAAACATAAATAGAACCGGAAGCATTGTAAACAAAACCGCACAAATACTTGGGTACGCAGACGATATTACAATAATTGCACGAGACTTTACCTCTGTGAATCGAATCACCATAGATCTTGAACCACACGTAAATAAACGAGGACTACAAATGAACCAAGCCAAAACCAAATATATGTATTGCTGCAGGAAACCCCCAATACAACAGCCAAATATTAATATAAACAGCAGCCAAATTGAAAGCGTTAATTTCTTAGGGGCCAAAATTACCAATAATGGTAACGTTCAAGATTAAATACGTTCAAGAATTCTGAAAGGAAATAAATGCTACTATGCCTACTTAAAATGAATAAGAAGCAACACACAAAACAGAAATTCTAAGATCGCAGTATATAAAACCCTTATAAGACCCGTCGTAACCTATGGACGTGAAACATGGACATTAACAAACAACGATGAAAATCAATTAAGAGTATTTGAGAGAAAGGTCCTTAGAAGAATATACGGCCCCATTCAAGAAAACGGTATGTAGAGAATAAGAATGAATCACGAAATTGATGCACTTATAAAAGGAGAGGACATAGTAAAATATGTAAAAAGTCAAAGAATAAAGTGGCTAGGACATGTGCACAGAATGGAGAATGAAATAATAGTGAAGAGAATCCTTAAATGGAAACCCCAAAATACAAGACCAAAAGGGCGGCCCAAGAAGAGGTGGATAGACGATGTTGAAGAAGACCTAAAAAATCTAAGAACAGGAAACTGGAGGAGAATAGCGATAGATAGAGACAGATGGAGGAACATAGTTGAGCAAGCCAAAACCCACCAAGGGTTATGGGCCAAAAGAAGAAGTCTCTCTTACTATTATAATTGTACTTTATATTCCATTAAAAAAATTTATCTACCCAGGTGCAGTTAATTATATTTTTACTCCACTAAAATACTATCATGACATGGTGATTACAAACGTATCTGAACGAGCATTTATCTAGGTTGGTTCGAGAGGCTAAATGACTATAATATAGCTATTTCAGTTTTATATATAAAAATAATTCGTAATGCTATAATATGCATAAACTGTTTTACGTACCTACACACTAAAGATCAGGCCTTTATGAAATGACTTAAAACACATCACGTTCTCATGTATATAAAAACTACGTGTGGATATCCTACACAATAATGGCATTAGATTATTTATCATTTTATCTGCGTAGATAAGGAGATTATTTGTATAAAGTACTTCAATGTTATTTATTTTCGGATAAAATTGTGGTTACGGATATAGCTAATCACTGTTGTGAGGAGCACGGAAAGTAGGACCATACGATGAGTTTTCTTAATTATTAATAATTTACATATTTATATATTCAGTAATTAAATATAATTGTATTTATAGATACTTACTTTATGCAAGATCACTCGTTACTTGTTTCCACTATTTTTATTTAATAAACATAAACTAAAATTATTTATTATTTTGTTGATCATTTATTTAACACCGTCACTGATAAGACAAATAATGTCGCTAGAAGATGATAAGCTTATTTAGTAACTATGTAAACACTGATACCTTTAAACCGACAATTCCAATAGCAAATAAGATATATTTTCTTACACTGTTTTGGCACGAACACTTTTTAAATCTTAATAAAAATTCACATGACGTATATAATTATAATATCTTTTTCCAACTACTTAAACGCGTACAATTAAAGAAATATATAATTCAGCTAGCAAATAAATAAAGATTGGTATATCCACAAGCCGTTAATATTGTAAATCGCCATTATTTATTTTTCATTTTTCGCCTACTAGTCCGAATTTTATTTATTTTAATTTTTCATGTTTCGTTTTTCCTTTATCTTATAATATTTGTACATTAAATAATTTGATCTAAATCTCTTTACCACTTCCAAAAGTTATGCACCTATAATTATATTTCTAAAAGCATTAAATGTAATTTAGTTTTCCGAAAGTCTTTGAATGCCTATATGGAATATACCATCCAAGATTAACAATAAATTATACAAACACAATCAATCAACTGACCACTGATTATGCTCTAACAAAATCTATCCTCTCGTACTTGTATTCTCTAATTATCTGATGCTGTTCCGGAGCATGCCGCTCCTATTTGCGTAGACGGTCCCCATACATACGCGCCCAGAAGTATTTTCAATACTAAAATAAACAGCCCAAAATTAACTTTTTTAAATAACATCCTATACAGTTTATATGCTTTCGCTAGAACATTAAATTTGCCTCCCAACGCTATATTCAAATTTAAAATCGATTCACAGATAGATCTGAAACTACGGTTTGAAATTGGAAGTGCAGGAGATCTCGAAATTCACTCCTAAAATTACTGTTCAATTCCTAGCCTAGCGGTCACGCATGTAAATCACACGCTCTAAAACGCCCCATACACGCTCGATCATATTTGGCTCGGTACGAATCCAACTCCGAACAGAGAATGTAGGATTTCATACATATCTGAACCGATGTTCCAACCTCAGTTGAACGGTTGATCCCATAACCGCAAGACTCACATTGCATCATTGCAGAAATGGATTTCAAAACTACGATAGTGATTTTGGGAGGTTTTTTATGTTCAGACGAACCTATAATAAAAGTAAGGAAGCATGTCTGGACAAAAAGATTTCTTCAAGAATGCAATAAACTAGTGATATGCCTCTTTTAATAGATAACCGAAAATTACTTTGCTGTGAGTAAGGCTTGAACCCGCCCAGATCAAGCTAGAGGTAGTGCCAAGGTCACGCTAACATTTTAGTAACAACGCTCGGCCTCAGGTTGATACATAAATTTTCCGATCTCCGATTGCGTTGTTAAAGATCTCACGTTATCATTAATTTATCAAAAAATTTTTCCCCTCTAAGGGGGTAGGAATTAAGTTATTAATAATACAGCGGTCCCCATGAGATGTATACCTGAAAATCCCTTTTCTTTTTGGTAGATCTCTGAATTTATTCGGATTTCCGAGGTTCAAGAGAACAGAAGGTCATGAGAAAATTGGTCAAGACAAAATGGTTAAGAGAAAATGGTTGAGAGAAAAATATCAGAAGGGAAACTGTCAGGATAGGTTTGAGTTCGTTGGACTAGTTCGATTTCGGGTCCTCAATTTGAATACTCCTTGGAAATTATTAACGCCGGTAAATCATTCGGCATGGTCTTATCAAACAAGCCGGCGACAAAACCTATAAAGATAAGTGATTCAATTTGCAGGCGAGGTAGTACAGAGAGTAACGGTATTTTATTGACCAGTTTTATTTTGTATTCTATGAATTTTATATAGATTTCCTGTTTTATAATTTCAATTTATCAACTATTGCTAAAAATTTTACACTTTATTTATGAATATTGAAGTCGTAGGATTTTTAGTTACGATAATATAATAAGTGTGTATTTACGAAATAAAGAAATATATATTGTAACCCTTCAAGGGTGGGTAGCTCCGCATGTAGCGCCTTTTGTATGTGATGTACACAGAATATTGAAACACCGCCGAACGTGATGAGTCTACGTAGATACGTGTTTCATTATTGTTTTAGATATTCAGCTGTTGTTATATAGGAACATGGTTGGTGTAACCCTAATCCCCTTGTTTCCCAGTTTATCTTGTTTATTTCTATGTATATACCCTCTATATATAACTTTTGTGTTACCTGTTAACATAATAATGGTCTTAACTATACCTATAAACCTCATTAAATGTCCCGACAAGAGCAATAAGTGACTTTCGAGTAGAATGTTTCGTATTAATTTAATTAGATAAGTTAAATAAATGAATACATGTCGCTTTTTATTTAAAATTTTTCCAAACCAAATAAAATACCAATTAATTTGATTGCCTTTCAAATCATGTTCTAGATAAAACAGAAAACTATGTCTTAAGAGAAACATCAGGAAACCACTAAAGAAAAATGTACCTTTGATGTAAGACAAATATATATTTTTTCAAACGTCAGGAAAACATGACCTTTATGGCAAGTTTTTTTTATGTCCAAATGTCATTTCTCTAGAATTTCGTCTGACCGGCTTACTTAATGTGCTACTGCCACTAACAGGCTTTGAGCGGCAGTAAAATCCTTTAACTGCTGCTCACCAGCGACACTAAAAGTATATACCGGATTGTTCACTATATTTTGATCTCCTCTTGTTTCCGTTTTTATTGGAGATAAATATTCATATTGTTTTTGTGGATATTTTTCTATTATGTCATTAAAATAACAACTGCATTCGTAAGTCACGTGATATAAGAATAAACATTGTTTTTTAAATGGAAAACCCTGTATATTTTTACATATTCTTTTAGATCTTTTTGCCTGATTTCAAATAAACAAGAGTTGTAATACGCAGTAACGTAAAGAGACAAAACCCATGAAAAGTTAATTATACTTACTTCGTGCAATTCAACACTCTTTTGTAGATAATTCGGAACAAAAAACTTCAACAGGGGAGACAACTACGTAAAGTTTTTTAATTTGTTGCTCAGAACATTATTTATAAAAATCCGTGTACATAAACTTTATCATAGTGGAGTAAAACTAGACATTCCTGTGTACACTTCAACTCATATTATAACTGTTTAAATTCTGTTTTAAGCTTAGTATAGGAATCATGAAAAATGTATTTGACATTAATTTATAATTAAACATGTTTTAAAGGATAATAGATAAGATGAATTCTAGAGGGTGGCAATTGTGAGAAATAGTCTATATAATTAGTTTTAAGAGAATTTATGTAAAAGCTTTAAATGCATTTGATATTTCTTCAAAATGTAATAGAGGCAAATAGATCAGGTATCCAAATGATTCTTACAGAAAATGAATCTTTATTGAATCATAATTTTAACGTTTTAATTCATATAAGCATCAGTAAGTCTAAATACAAAAGTTATGTTATTTATTATTTCCAAATGTAGTAGGTAGGGACGGTAGCTCAGTGTATTAAAGCGTCTGGCAAACTAATTTTATTGTTGAACTCAACCGCCATCAGCCACCCAGCAAGTTGAAGGTTATAGCGTCACAACTGTTACGGACCCTAGCTGATATATGCACGCAGTGCAGGTTTATAACAGTGCTATACTTAGGAAAAATGCAATAAATACAACAAATAAAATAAAATGTCATAATATTCAATAAAAATAATTTAATTCGTAATTGGCTAGCAAACTGAGTTGCCTGGCTCGAACGCTAATATATGCGCCTCATGTCAAATTCTGGAAGATACACCTCCCTCAGAGACCTCTATGAACGCTGCAACGACACAACCCCGATAGCCGACTACGTCCAGCACATCTCCCAAAACTTCTATTCATTCATACTGGGCGATAGTCCGATAACAAGACACATTACACAATTTAGACAGCATAATGCCCCATTTCGGATTAAACATCCCTTACCTTACCAGACGTTGCCAATCTTCCGGCAGCCTCTTCTCTCCTGTCCCCCTCTTCTTTTGTGCTTGTGCATTTTTGTCGCGTCTTTTGTTGTTGTTGTTGTTTCTTCGTTTCTGTTTGTACATTTTTGTCTGTAAATTCACTTTCGATACATCAGTCTAGTAACAGAATCAAAATTTATCTGAATTCAACCGAAACTTTTAAACCCACAGTTTAGGCCAGCCTAGCGCAGCCCGTCGTTGAAGTAACTCGTGGAAGGTACCTTGTTCAAGTTGTGGTGCCAGCGTCGGCGCCAAATTTAATTAAAACGTGTAGTTCGCCAGTGTGTACCAGTGTTTTTAGTGTTCTATTTTTCAGTTTTGTTAAGATTTCTTTTTCAAGCATTTTTTGTAACCCCATTACCTAATTTGATTTTTACATTGTTAAAAAAGGAGTTTAGGTTTAAGTTTCAAATGTTCAATTGTTGCTTGCGCCGAACCAGGCCTGTTTCGGCCCGACTTTGCGACCCGCCACCGCGTCAACGCAGATCAATCCCGGGGCAGGTACTGGGGAGGCAGCTTTATTTATGATTATTGTCAATAAAATATTTTTGAATTGAATTGAATTAAGTTGCCTAGCGAAGTGGGTTCGATCCCCGCAAGGCGAAACAATTTTTCATTCGAAAAAATGCCCCAAGAGTGGTTCAGAGTCCACATTAAACTGTAGAGCCTTATCTCTCTTTACCTAGCACAAGATCCTTGAGATCTTCCAGTGGGTTATTTCGGTAACTTGAGAAGTGATTAAGAAAACATTTTTAAGTTATCCAAGTGTCAAAATGGTGCAAAAATTTCATATAACTTTTGTAAAATCAAGCCATTGTATTAAATTAGCAGTCCTCATAAACACACGCTACATATGCAAAAAATACATAATATAATTTTTAATAAAAACAAAAAGTTGCTCCTAGAAAATTCACGGATGGTTGTTGAAGGGCTGTGGTTTACACAATTGAATAATTTTTACTTCTCTCTTTTTATTCACTGTCTACTTCATACTTGGGTCTGCTCTGTTCACGTTAATATCCAATGTAGAATTAATCCAGTGCTTTGGTTCTGCTCCTTTTATAATCCTTGACTTATTCCAGATCTTTCCCTGTTATTCTGGGCTCTTAATCTAGTATAGAACAATTGTCGGAAGGCTATATAATTCCAGAAACCAGACAATATCCTCTGTAGTTATTAAATCAGTAGCGCCATCTCTGAGACGACTATCAAACTATGATTCTTTGGTTAACTAATAGGCAGACTTTTTTCTGCTAAGATACCCCTGTCTGAAAGGGAGTGTACATATAACATTATAATCTTATTTTAATGGTTAAAAAACATAAATGCTATTCCGGTAGACGATAAAAATTTTAAAAACATCTATATTTTCAAGAAATACTTAAGATTTTCTATCAATAATTTATAAAAACTGCTATTCTCTTAATGATTTTTTATGTTTCAATTAATTTTAATGTAACGTGTAATGTTTGTTACATTTCACGAATTTTTATGTATTTAAAATTATTTGTTTCTTTCGGTTCTTTTGAAACTATACAATTACTTGCATGCGCATCTAATTGAAAAATAAAGAGTATTATACTTCTTATATATGATATATGTATATTTTTTACTTATACCCTCTCCTAGAATTTGTGTAAAGTAACACAGAGGAGTATATTCATATTTTTCTGACAGGTACAAATTGGTTTGTTCTCTTATGTAATGCATGCTTTTATATTATTAAATACTTGAAGTAAGCGTAAGAATACGAATACACTGACAAAACAGTACGAGAAGGTACTAAAACGCAAGGCTCGTAAAATGGGATTGCAAAACACTCTGGATTTAAGTGCAAAGTAAGTCTATTAGCTTTTAGGCAGAATGTGGTAGGATAGGAAACTCTTCCAATGAGTCTCAAGTGAATAGGAAAATTAATGTTTAAATAGTTAGCCGTTATGATTATATCGCTACAAAACACAACTCAAACATTTAATTTAAAATTTACAGAATTTTTTATCTATATAATATAGAAAAATTGCAAATGATGCTCAATTATAGGGAAAAACCACATACAATTGAATGTCAGTAGATGGTGTAGGTACTAACTAAATGAGTAAGCAATAATTATTGTTTTTAACGAGTATTATGTAAAGCAACGACAGGCGCAGTTAGTACTTGGATGGGTGACCATTCCAACGGAAACCGCGTTCTCGCCTCACACATCTTTCAGCGGCTTGTATATCAGTGTATGCGAGGAGGAAGCTATACAACCTTAGGCGAGAGTTGTATAGGAGATATACCATCTTCGGAGGGGATGTAAAGCCGTCGGTCCCTTGTCTATTAAATGCTAGGCAAGTAAAAGATCCCTACTCTTCTTAATTTAAGAGGTTCGGCAAAATTCCTGGTTGGGGGTAGTTCGTCTACAGACGTCTGTGATAGGCCTCAGTAGCGGAAATAGGCCGACGTTAAATCAATGTATATAAAAAAAAAGAAGTATTATTATGTTGAGAATTAGTTCTTTAGTTTCCAAATTATTTTCTCTAAAATAAACACTTATATGTTCTTATAAGTAATTTCTTACGCAAATTAATCGACTTCAGTTCATTCTAATCTACTAATTTCCAGAAATAGCGTCTAAATAACTTGAAACAACTCTTCCAGTGTACGGTGGTGAACAATCTAGGTGACAATACTTACTGCAGGCACATTATTAGTAGGGTCCTATTAAATTCCCATTTAAAATTCCACACCACACGATGATATATATAAATCTTTATTTAACTACTTGGTAATATACAATATCATAATATTCAAGACTCCTACAATTAAAGTTTTGTTTTGCATAAGTGTCATCTAACACATTGAAGTTTACTTACCTACTAAAGTATAATTACATAGAAAATATTATTATAATATAATATAACACACAACAATAAAACATTGCTATTATTTAAGACATTGAGAAGATCTTAATTTAGTTTTAAATGTATCAATAGCGACGTATTTTTTTCAAGGAATTGTCAAGGTTATTGTATCTGATACTTCCTTTATGAAAAAAAGATTTTCCTGTTAATTTTTTATTCTTGGTCGTGACTGGTATATCTGTTTTTTCTCTCTCTTAAATGGCATTAGGGCGGTTGACCCACAGCCAGACACTAATTTGGTAAATATTTATATACTATTAATTAAGTTTAACCTAATCTAACGTATACCAATCGAATATGAAAGTTTTAGATATACCACAAAGGGATAGGGACAGGGACACACGCTTCTCGCCCAGGGGTCGATCAAGGCATTTAATCAGTATACATATACATTTACTGGACCACGGATAAATTGGGTTGAATCACAATGGGACAGACAAATGCGTGACAAGCTAAACCTATTCTAAATATTGATTTTTGTCTGATTTATAAATAAAATTAAGCAATCTACAAATTATTTTTTATTTAATGCCAAGAGGTGCAAAAGTTTGAAAGGGATGTCTATTTTCATTTTAATTAGGTTGTCATATAGTTCGTTAGACTCTTGTATATATTTTTGGCATTTAAAGAAAATGTGATCTAGGTCTCCTATTTCATTACATTCTTCACATAGTTGGGATGTTACTATACCTATCTTATGTAAGTGATACGGGTAACAGCCATGCCCAAATTTAAGTCTACTTATATTTGTTATGCTCTTTCTTGAATAGTTACAGTTATTATATCAGTGCTCTTGTGGACTTGTATGAGTGTATGTGTTGCATTAGTGAAACAATATTCACTCCATTGTTGTGACCATTTAGTTTAACTTTATATTTACCAATGTAATCTACTAGGCATGGTGCATTATTTAAGACTATTCCTGTAACGATACTTTCTTTAGATAACTGGTCGACTTTTTCATTATTGACAAGGCCGATATGAGCTTTGACCCAAATAAGCTTTATTATGTAATTTCCCTCAGTTAGTTTACTTACTAGAGATTTAGTTTTGAGAATATATGGATTGCGGAAAGAAAAATTAAAATCCATATTATTTTTAATGGCTTAGTACAGACAGCGAATTAGACAGGATTAGAGCTTTTTTGCAGTTTTGTTCCTCAATATATTCTAAGGCTTTTATGATCCCCATAGCTTCGGCGGAATATATTGAGGTATACTGGTTCAAATTATATTTTTTTTTGACATTGACAAGAGGTGCAAAAATGCACATCCCATCCCGCTTTCATTTTTGGATGCATCTGTATAAATGTGCAAAAAATTGCACCATTTAGATGTTACGTTTTTCAGGAAAACGTTTCTTTCTTTCTTTAATTCCGAATACCTAGGCGTTATTACATCCTTGCAAGTTGAGTATAGTTTATCTAATTGGGGGGCCATAATAATACAGGTATTTCTAAACCCTATGCATAATGGCAGCAAGTTTTTTTTTAACCCGTATTTATTTACGAGATCATAATTATTCAATTGGCTGACTTTTTCAATGATTGGTGACTTTCTAATTTGCGACTTGAGAATGAATTTTTCTGATAAATATTGGCGCCTCAACTGTATTGGTGTTCAAGAGCCTCCACATGCAAAGGTTCGATAGATGTCTATAGGTGTCGATAGGTGTCGATACCATGCCTCCTAAGAATAATCTAAGTGCCTTATTTTGTACTATATCTAGCTTGTGCAACAGAGTATTACTAGCCGATCCATATAATATATATCCGTAATCAATAATGGATCGGATATACGACCTATAAAAAATTATCGCCGTTTGTAGGACAGCTCACCAAGTTCGCACAATCATTCCTAAAAAATTCAATCCCTTGTTACATTTGGTGATTGTGTTCCACAAATGGTTTCCAAGTTAGTTTTTTACGCGTAAAATAATTCTCATGGCCCTGTTCTGCAAATTCTATATCCTCTCTAGTTCAATTTTATTGTATGAATACAATACTACTGACTGGTGGTCGAGAGGTGAGCGCACTTGCATCTCACCCAAAAGTTTCGGGTTCGATCCCCGGTCGTGGCAGTGGGAAATACTGTGAGGATTTTTTCACTATACATGGATATTGAGTGTGTGTCTCTTGATCTAAATGTATAGCCCCCTCCCGCACAAGGCTCTTCTAGAGCCTTCCGGGATAAAGGGGGTCGTAATTACCTGTGGTGTTATTTATTATTATTTATTTATTTATTAAAAACAGATGCGGCGAATGGCAAATGAGGATTAAGGTGTTTTGTATATATTATTTCGACCACTGTGTTAAAAAAGGAGGCAACCTTCGACAAGAAATTTGTGTTTTTTGATATTTTGCTGATGATATAAGATGCGTGTTCTTTAAATGTTCGGTTTTTATCAATTAATATATCTAAATATTTAATTTTCTTAATATTCCCATTCTCAGGATATTCCACTTTTATTTCTACTTTTAAACTCAGGTTACCATTGCACCAACATAATGATAGGTCTCAAATCACTGACCATTACCTTTAGGTACTGGATAACTGTATTGTATTTTAAGAATTGACGGTAGCTTTCCTGTCTCTAGCGAAGTATTGACTAAAGTTAAAAATGATTTTTCAGCGGTATAATATATATTTTTAAGAAATTCTGCTGTTATTTCGTCCGGGCTACCATTATTTTGCAAAGAAAATACGACTTTTTTCAGTTCGTTGTAGTCAATAAGTTTAAATGTAGCAATTGTTAATTGATTTTCTAATTTCATCAATGAAATGAATTTGGTTAGTTGTATCTATGCCTGATATAATTTTATTTATGCTATTAATGTAAAAAGAATTTAACTTATTGCCTATTTTCGTTGAGTGTAATACTTCTTTGATAGCAATTTTAATTTTTTTAATATCATAACCCTTTCTCCCCGATGTTAAGGGTTTTAATGCATCCTACATTTTTTTGGGCCGTTTTTGCAATGGTCGATTTTACTATCGTAATATATATTTTATTCTCTCCACGTTTTGTTTTTTGTGCAACATTTCTCTTATGTTTGTATATTTCTTTATCTAATTGTGTTTAATTTTGTTTATGAATTTTATAACTGGTCTTTGTTCTATTATTGTGTGTCGTATTTTATCATCCCATCACTTCTGAAACCTGGGTTTAATAACTACTTCTTTTTAGGTACAGCTTCTTCTAATTTAATTTTAATAACAGAAATGAAGGAGTTATATTGGCCGTTCATGTTTCTCTGTGTAAAGTACCAGTTTATTAAGGAGAGTTTTTGATTAAGCTCTGGAAAATTTATTTTATTGCGAGAAATTAAAGGTTTATCTTGTTTGTCAGATTTCTCTGTATTAAAATTAATACGAACTGTACAGGGTGTCTCACCGGGAACTGAATCGATCGATATAGAGAAAAGTACGCATCAGAAAATTTTTAAAATTTAGATAATTACTAATGTCGATGTGGCCAATCCAACTAGAATAATTACAAGCAGCTGGCACTTCCGCTTATACCGGAAGTCGATACCAACTTGCTTATTTCAAATGGAACACTCTATAGGTTTTAGGATTTTAGAAAAGAGCATAACATTCTGAGTCGAGAATATGTAGCATATCCTATACCGAAACCTAGCCGCTTCAAAGATATTTGACATTTTATAGAAAATTTGACAGGTGCAACGGTTTGCAAGAACCATTATAACTTTCTTCGTGTAAAAAATCCTCATTTGCTTCTTGTCACGTAAAAATAACACAAGGAGAACTACGTTCTACAACTGAAATAAATTCAATAATATCATACCAAGTGTTCCGTTTTTCGCGTTACATTGTGTCAACTTCAAAACGCGAAAACTTGTTTAGGTCAAATGGAACACATTTCTTTACGTCAAGTTGTGTAAAATTGAATTCCCTCTTTTCTGATATTAGCATTGTGGGGGTTAAAGTTACAACTTTTTGAAATATTTGCGATTTTATTAGAAATTCATGATTTGTTGTAATCATTTCATCAAAATAGTCATGATTAGAAATGTCATTATCTTATGTCAAAAAATGCCAGCACGTTTAAATTATACCAACGAAAACTTTTTAAATTTGTTTATTATTTATGGAGAATGTGATAAAGTAATATCAATAACTTGCAGCACATTTGCCACTCGATATCTACAAAAAAGCAAAATAACACTAACACTATAACATGCGTATTAATCGAATTGAAGATATGGCATGAACTAAAATAGCAAAGATAAGATCAATTTAAAATATGATTTCATTTTAATTTAATAATTGCTCAAAATTCCGCCCTCGAACCTCGACACATTTTTCGCACCTTCGGATTAGTTTCTCATGGGTAGTTCTTCTAATTGAATTTTGTGATATGTTTTGAAATGCATTTCTTACTCTTTGCATACAATCTTCAATGGTTGTTAATGGAGTCTCATAAACTTTATTTTTAATAGTTTCCCAAATGAAATAATCAAGAACTGATAAATCTGGCGAGCGAGGATGCCGTAAGAGAGGTCCATTATTGGCAATCCATTGATCATAAAAAGTTTCTTGCAAATGATTATCACTTAAATATGCATTATGTGGGGGAGCACCATCGTGCTGATAAAAAATGTTTCTATGTTCGGCGAGAGGTAAATTTTCTAAATAGTTATTATTCAAATTTTGTAAGATATATATTCAGATATCTTTTACCTAAAAAAAAAACAAAAATTTACCTATACATATTATCAGAGGAGAAAATTTAATTTACCATTTGAATTTTCCTGATAAAATTGTAATACCACCACTCTATCGTTTCTTATGGCACAGTAAACATTGAACTGCCAACTTTCCTGAAAGTTTCGCTCTCTGAACATATGAGGATTTGACTCACACCAATAATGCGAATTGTGTCTATTAAAAAGTCCATTTTTTGTAAATTTTGCTTCATCTGTCCATATAATATTTCCCAAATAAGAATCGTGACCCTCAGGCCTTATTAGAATAAACTTACAAAAATTCTGTCTTCTTAGGAAATCTGTTTCTTTTAATCCTTGAACCATATGGAATGAAAACGGGCGAAACTTATGTTTTAATAAGATTCTGTGAATTGAATCCTTGCATAGTCCCGATTCCAGAGCAGCTTGTCTTAATGACATCCTTAGAAGTGCATGAAAATATCCCAGAATGACTATTTCAATATTTTCGTCATCAACAATAGGCTTTCTTCTTTGCATTTTTGCCTTGACAGAGCCATAAATTTTAAAATTTTCCAGTATGCGTTTTACAGTGTTTGGTGACGGTTTCCGTTTTTCTGGATATCGAGTAGCAAATGTGCTGCAAGTTATTGATATTACTTTATCACATTCTCCATAAATAATAAACAAATTTAAAAAGTCTCCGTGGGTGTAATTTAAACGTGCTGGCATTTTTTGACAAGATAATGACTGATTGTTTCTAATCATGGCTATTTTGATGAAATGACTACAACAATTCATGAATTTCTAATAAAATCGCAAATATTTCAAAAAGTTGTAACATTCCCGGTGAGACACCCTGTAGAATGGTCAGTTATTTTAGGTATCTGATGCAGTTTACATTTTAGGTCAACAATATCTCAGAATACTAAGCCGATTGTGCTACTACCTGCTTAGACTTTTTATTATTCTGGATTATTTCATAGATATACTATCATATTCACAGATTTTAGGAGTTGATAACGAGATGCATAATCAACCTCCTCAGAAAACACCACCATAGTACTTAGAATTTGTTTTCGATTGTTCCGGTATTCTAACTAATATTTTGAGTTCATTTAGAAACGTATAAATTTTTATCCACTTAAAAGTTCGCTCACTGTGCGACGCTGGAAATGTTTAAAATGTTTAACAATAATTATCTGAAGCTGAATTTCAACCAAAATTTATACTACCCTGTATTAAAAGGTAATCGAAGTAGCATCAAGACGCCTCAGAGCCACCTCGTTTATTGGATTGGAAACTGTCCTGCACCTTTTCCAGTACACTAGTTCCGTGATGTACGGCAACCATATCCCGATATTCGCTTAGCCTGCTTCTTGCTGATAATGTATGGCTGTACATTTAATACCAACATACACGGGATAATTCCTCACGTCGCCAAAATCCTTACTACGAAGGATTACACGCAGATTTGCCAGCTAGCCAGATATGAGAAAGCAAACTGGCGTGTGCAGAAACGGCTGCTTGACCGATGATATCGTAGGGGAGGAATTTTCTTTGCACAATGTAATAGCTGGATTTATATAGCAGCATTTCATATTACAAACCGTTGTCATGTTGGCATTAAGTTGGTACTTTTTATTTATTTACATAAATGAATATAATAAAATGGAGGAAACATAAACTAGAAAATCTGAATACTAAAATTTATAAGCAAAACATAGTTTTTGAAACACACGCTTTTATGGAATTGTGCTGAAAAGGAAAAAAATACGTCTCTTATTAGGTATACTCTCTTCGTCATGTGCACATCGTCACCTGACATATGGATAGGGGGATGAACCCTGTTCATTAATGCTGCCGCTATATGGTAAAAATCTTTAAGATTCTCGATATGTGGCATTTCAATAACATTATCAAAAAACTTGAACACGCTCTTTATATGACTGGTGGTCGAGAAGTGAGCGCACTTGCCTCTCACCCAAAAGTTCCGGATTTGATCCCCAATCGTGGCAGTGAAAAATACTGTGAGAGGGATTTTTTCACTACACACGGATATTGGGTGTGTGTCCCTTGTCTCTAAATATGTAGCCTCCTCCCACACAAGGCTCTTCTAGAGCCTTCCGGGATAAAGGGGGTCGAAATTACCTGTGGTGTTATTTATTATTTATTATCTATTTATATGACCGTTCCTGGATTCGATTACCCACCTTGTTTCAGTTCAATAGCTCTGATCTCTTCGATTATTGATCGATTACAATTAATGCACAATCTCGCTAAATCATCCATCTCGATCAGGGGTAAATCTATTACATTCCATCTTGCCATGGCGATTTCTCTTTTATTTATGTTGGCATCGCCGTCGAACCGACTTAATTGTCGTAGAGGTAAAGCAAAGTTGCAAACAAAACAAGGACACATATTCTGATATGCCATATCCCCGCCAGTTGATGGTGAAAATAAATATTTTAATGACTAAGGTCCAGTTGTATAAAAGTAGATTAATGAATGTTCAGTTGAAATTAGTTAAAAATTCGTGGATACTATTGTTGTAGCAACTATAACCCTGGATTTTAAACCAAGTTCAACTTCAGCTGATCCACTTTATACAACTTGGCCTAAGGCAGTCAACTATAATTAATCCGTCAATAATGACAGATGATAAAGAAAATATGATGAAAAAAATCTAAGTTCTGGAGAGAGGGACAAATTATTTTTAAACTGTTCCATTAGTGAATTGCGCTTTTAATCATATGTTACAACATAAAAGAATAGCACTTAACTACAAAGTAACAATTTTCTTTATATTGTAAAAAGGCAAAATAATTGAGAAAATGTGTTTTCAGCAGTATTACTGAAAGGTATAAAACATAAAAGATCTATCTTTTTAATTGAATACAATTATGGATGCAGCACACCGTCCCTCACAGATAGATCTCAACAATCCACGAATTATTGAAGGTTAATAAACACGCTGGCGCGACAACGCGCACATACAAACACATACACACAAAATGGTCCTTATAATAGTCCTATATGTAGTTTTCAACATATGTCTCATTGATACTGCTCTAAACGCCATTTTCTACGATCTCAAAGATCTGCAGCTAAAAGTGAGGCATTTGGAGCGCCGTGTCCCTGGAGACTTTTGATCAGGATCTCGAAATATACAACATACTAGAATTTGAAGCAATTTGACCGAAAGCCATTTTACAGGGGCGTGTGTTTCGTCAAAATCGGACTTTTGGTTAAAGATGAAAATTTAAACATTAGTGAAAGTGTATGCGGGGTACCACAGGGGAGTGTTTTGGTCCCACAGCTATTTTTAATTTATGAGAACGATATATACAGACATTTAAAAAGTCCTTGTTAATCATTTTGCTGATGATACTTTGATTTCTGTTTCTGGATCTAATTTTAAAGACGTCACTGATATCATGAACTCGGAATTAGATATTTTGTATAATTGGTTAGGTTTAAATACTTAACTTAAAATTGAATTCTGGAAAAACAAAATATTATGGTATTAGGAACAAAAGTCGTAAATTTCAAGATCAGAATTTAACTATTGCTATAAAAAATTAATCAATAGATAGAGTAGAGGAAATGAAATATTTAGGAGTAATAATAGATCCGCAGTTATTATCCAATTTTTTTATGAGTTATTTAACCAATTTAATGCTTATATTTAAAATAAAAACAGGTAAAGCTCCTAAATATTTTAACAATTTTTTAACAACAAGATCAGAGTTAAATTCATATAATATTAGATCAGAAGATAACTGAAATTTGTTATTTAATGAAGGTTTACGTCTTTTTAATGGTTTATCCCAAGAAATAAAACAATGTGAAGATCTAAATAATTTTTCGAAAAAACTATTAAACTTGTATTTTTCAAACAGTTATTAAATTTTATTTGTCATTTTTATATTATGTTATCTTACAGGTAGATGTATTATGTATAATGTGCATTTATCATGTACTGTATGCATTTATGTATGTATATACTTGTTGTAATTTTTACTGTAAATTTGTTTGTATTTTTCTAGAAAAATTGCTAAATAAAGTGTTTATTATTATATGTCATGTACTTATTTATTACAAATTTAATAAATCGCAAATTACTATTAATAAACCGCAGTAATATTACCGAATGCAACTAAATGTTCAAATTATAATCAACAAATTCAGAAGGTCTTAAAATGGCATTAGATAATCATTTATCTAACAGACTACCAATTTATTTAATTTTACGGTACCATAGTTACGCCTAATGATTTAAACAATTTATCCGACAGTAGACATAATAAATTCCATCTGGTAATTATTTACAAGCGTCCTTGTATTCTGCTGGAAAATTTATTCTTCCAGTTTTATTATATCTCCTTTGGAACACTAGCCAAGAATAATAATATTCAATGTCGCGTTCCAGCAGCAATCGTTAGTTAACGTCGACGACTTTCTTGAGTGTGGCATGCCGTTTAAATATGTCTGCCTGAGCGTTCGTTTGTAAATTACGTTTATTACGTTAAAGTGCGTGCTCCGGGCGTTGATAAGACTCTTATCTGCTGCGAGCCACCCGGACTAATTACATTGTTCTAGATAAAATTAACTTATCCGTAACGATAGAATTCTTGTTTCGTATACATATGTTCTGACACAGGCAGATCCGTTTACTGTTTTATTAGTTTGTAGTAAAAGTTTTTAAATTAGTCAATCATTTTATTACTAAAGTATAACAGAACATTTTTATGATATTTTGTTAGCAACAATATAAATATAAAATTCTTTCATCTACGGCGCTTGGAATGTTCGTACTTTGAACGACAGCACTCGCACCGATCGGCCTGAAAGAAGAACTGCTCTCATAGATAGAGAACTTCACCGACTCAATGTTGACGTTGCAGCTCTCAGCGAAACTCGATTTTTGGAAGAAGGCTCTCTCACAGAAAAGTACTACACCTTCTATTGGAAAGGTCTTCCCACCAATTCAAGAAGACAACATGGAGTAGGATTTGCCGTTCGGAATCAACTTGTATCCAACTTAACACAAGTACCACAAGGCCTATCCGAGCGTCTAATGCTGCTACGCTATGAGCTATCAGATGGCAACGCGGTAAATCTAATAAGCGCCTACGCTTCCACTCTGGATGCAAGTCACGAAACCAAGGAAAGCTTCTATCAACAGCTGGAAGAAACCCTCTGTAGAATACCTAAAACGGAACGACTCGTTATTCTTGGCGATTTTAACGCTAGAGTAGGGAGAGATGCAGACACCTGGCCAGGCATCATAGGCAAGAACGGTTTGGGCAACATGAACGCTAACGGTCAACTACTCCTAACTAAATGCGCCGAACATGATCTAGTTATAACAAACACCATTTTCCGACAAAAGGATAAATTTAAAGGCACCTGGCGTCACCCCAGATCAGGTCACTGGCATCTACTGGACTATGTTATCGTACGTAGGAAGCATCTCAAGGACGTCCAAATTACAAAGGCGCGCATTGATAGCGAATGTTGGACCGATCATCGTCCTGTTGTCTCTAAAATGAAAATTGTTATGAGACCCAAACACCGAAGAACTCAAGTAAAACGTAGACTCCGTCTCTGTATTAGTAAATTGCGTGACCAACAAACCGTCGAACAGCTAAAGCAAAAAGTTCAAGAGAATTTGAGTGCACTAGAAGAAACTAATTCTGTAGATGTCGCTGCTACCTGGACACAAATTAAAGACAGTTTAAAAAGTGCGAGTGAGGAAATTCTTGGCACTGCAGCAAGTAAAAAACAGGAGGACTGGTTCAATGATAATGAAGCTTTTATACAAGAACTTCTTGACCGCAAACATACTGCCTTCCAAAACGCTATCAACCACCCCAACGACTCATCAAAAGCAGAAGCTTTTACCCAATCTAAGTATGAAACGCAACGCGAAATCAGAAGAATAAAGAACGAGTGGTGGGCAAGCAAGGCTAGAGAAATTCAAAGGTACGCCGATTCACACGACTACAGGAATTTCTTTCAAGGAGTAAAAGCAGTGTACGGCCCCAGTCGGAAAAATATGTGCCCTATTAAAGATTTAAATGGAAATCTCCTCAAAGAAGACCAGGAAATAAGAGCCCGATGGAAAGAACACTACTCTAACATTCTTAACCAGCAAAGTCAAGCCGATCATGATATTATAAATCTTATCCCTCAATATGACACCTTCGAAGACTTAGATAAACCACTAACAACGGAAGAGATCTTAACCGCCATTGGGCAGCTAAAAAATAACAAATCTCCCGGCGCCGACTCACTCCCAGCTGAGATCTTTAAAGCTGTGTCGTCAGAGCTCATACCCTACCTCAAAAAACTGTTTGATGTCGTGTGGGAAAGTGGTCAAGCTCCGCAGGAGTTTCGTGATACACTTTTAATCAACCTTTTCAAAAACAAAGGGAGCGCTGCGGACTGTGGAAATTACAGGGGTATAGCTCTCCTGGCTGTTGGAGGGAAGATACTCACTAAAGCGATGGCAAATAGGCTAACACCTGTTATGGAAAAGTTACTTCCTGAAACACAGAGTGGCTTTAGACCAAACCGAGGCACATCGGATTTAATCTTCACACTTAAACAGCTTCAAGAAAAAGCACTCGAACATCAAGGAGAAATTCACATGGCCTTCATTGATTTAACCAAGGCGTTTGACTCGGTGGACAGGGAAGTGCTCTGGAAAATTATGTTCCGCTTAGGTATCCCTAGAAAATTTGTGGAAGTATGTCGCAGTCTACATACAAACAATAACGCCCAGGTTATGTATAATAATGAGGCAACCGAACCTTTCCAAACCCTCACTGGAGTTAGGCAGGGATGTGTCCTGGCACCCCTACTCTTTAATTTGTTTACCACTGCTCTAACAATTATTGTTGACAACAAACTGACAGTCAGAGGAATAGGTCTCAGATACCGTTTTGATGGCGGTCTCTTTAACATAGGGCGCTTTAGAGCTTTCACGAAGACACGCACACGATTCATTTGTGATCTCCAGTATGCGGATGACTGTGCACTTTTAGCCTCTACGCCGGAAGAGCTTCAAGAACTTTTAGATGTGTATGCCCAGAGCTATGATTCCTTGGGACTTAAAATCAACATTGGAAAGACTAAGATTATGTCAACTCCTCATCAAGTGAACCAAATAGACATTACACTTAACGGAAATTCTCTTGAAGTGGTGGATCAGTTCAATTACTTAGGCAACGTTGTTAATGACAAAGCAAACATGGATAGCGAGATTCGCAATAGAATTAACGCTGCATCTAGAGCACTCTGGGGACTTAGAGAGAGAGTATTTGACAACCACGACCTTGCTTTGCCAACGAAAATGGCTGTCTACAGAGCAGTTGTCATTCCAGCACTGCTATATGGATGTGAAAGCTGGGTCACTTACCGTCGTCATGTGAAAGAATTAGAACGTTTTCAGCAAAGACACCTCAGAAGTATGATGAAAATCCGTTGGTTCCATCACATATCAAACGTGGAAGTACTCAGGAGAGCAAACAGCCTTCCAATTGAGGTGCTTATTTCAAGAGCACGCCTAAGATGGGCAGGTCACGTTCATCGTATGCATGATAACCGCCTTCCTAAATGTACACTTTATGGTGAATTGCTAAGCGGTAGAAGAAGGCGTGGCGGTCAACGAAAGAGGTTCAAAGATGCTCTCCATGAAAATCTAAAATCCTGCGGTATTGCAGACGAGCAATGGGAACAACTTGCAGCGGACAGAACCGAATGGCGAGGGGTTGTGGCCAGCTATCAAGGAAATGTTGCTGCAAGAAGGCCGAATCCAAGACCTAACCAGGTCTATGTTTGTCCTGACTGCGGTCGACATGTGCTCTCCCGAATTGGCCTCTATAGCCATAGTCGTGTGCACCGTAGATGAATGGGAATTACAATAGACTACACCTTTTACTTGTTTCTTATTGTACAAAATTTATCGACTGTAACATTTTTATACTCGGACTCGAGTAACGGCTAATAATAATAATAATAAAAAAAATATAAAATAAAAAATTGCACGAAATTAATATGCTCTAAAATGAATAATTAACAGAAGCTAAAGCCATGGATAAGTCAGAGGTTGGTAAAAACTATACAAAACAGGGACAAATTAAAACAAGCATTATTAAAATATCCCAATAATTTAGAAATAAAAATTAAATACACAACGCACAGGAATATGATAAACAAATTAATTAGAAAAAGTAAGAGTAAATATTATACAATTCAATTCAAAGAAGCTAGTCAAAATGTAAAAAAAGTATAGGAGCTAATAAAAGAATCAACAAATGAAAACATAAAACAAAATAAAACAATAATAAATCAAATTCAAACAGAAAATAAGGTATTAACAGAACCCAAGGAGATTGCTTGCGAATTTAATACTTATTTTACTGAAACTGGACACAACATGGCTCAAGATATAATAAACAATAATGAGAATGAGATTTTGACAGAAAATACAAAAATTATAATAAAAAACTCAATATTTTTGTATCCAGTTTCAGGAAATGAAATTATAAATAATATAAATAGTCTAAAAAACAATAGTTAGAGAGTCACTGTTTTATATATATTAAGACCATTGCAATACATTATAAATTTGATATTCCAACAAGGTTATTTTCCACAAGCATTAAAAAAACTATTATAAAACCGTTATTTAACGCAAATGTTATCTCTAACTACCGTCCCATATTTTTTATTAGTAATATTTCAAAAATTATGGAAAAATGCATTAAGAAGCGACTTTTAGAACATATTGATAAATATATTATAATATCAAATTTCCAATTTGGATTTAGAGAAGGAATGTCTACTGTCGATGCGATGTATAATGTGACAAGTTATTTATATCAAAAGCTAAATAATCAAAAACCACTGGCAATATTTTTAGATCTAGCAAAGACTTTTGATACGATTTCTCATCAAAATCTACTAAAAAAATTAGATACATATGGTTTCAGAGGCATATGCGGTGATTTACTCAGAAACTATTTAACAAATCGGAAACAGATTGTCAGCATAGACTCAGAGTAAACTGAAGAAAAACTAGTTACGTATGGAATGCCTCAAGAAACAGTTATAGGCCCAATTCTTTTTCAAATTTACATAATTGACATGCTTAACTTAGATATTTCAGGGGAAATCATATCTTATGCCGATGTCAGGTGGGAGGAAGTTAAAATTAAAGCGGAAAAGGGACTTCACAACGTAAAAATTTGGTTAACAAGAAATTTATTAACTCTAAATAAAACAAAAACCAAACTTTTAACATTTTCTTTAAATTCAGCAGGAAAATCCCACATTAATAAACTAAAATTGCATAAACGTAAAAACCTCAATCTCATTATTTGCGATATTTGTGAAGATTATATTGAATCAACTGAAAGCATCAAATAGTTAGGCTTATATATTGATCAGTTGGGATAAACACGTGGAAATATTAATAGGAAAAATTCGAAAGTTAGTATATAAATTTTATCAGCTTAGACAATACATGAATTTACATTCTCTCATAAATATTTATAAAGCATTAGTAGAGTCTATAATTAAGTAAGATTTAATAATTTGAGGCAGGCATATGACAGTACTCTAAATATCCTAATTTAAAGATATATTTTTAAAATTATTTTGAACAAACCTAGATATTATTCAACACAATCATTATTTGAAAATATTAAAGTATTGGATATTGACAGTTTATATATTATAGATATTCTGAATTATGTACAAAAAACACCCAAAATAAAAAATAAATCAGACCATAACTACTTAACTCGCTCGATGGCAAACAAAGAAAATATAAGACCAAAACCAACAAATACAACCTTCTCAAAATATATAGATTATACGAGAATTAAACTGCATAACGTCTTACCTGTATCAATAAAAGACAAAAAATACTTCAAAAAATATAAGAGAATAACTAAAACATATGTAAATGAAAATATATATAAATTTAAGCAAATTTTGAGAAAATGATATATTTGGTTACCCTCTGTACTCGATTCATTCCACTTTATTTTATTTCTCTTTATTTTCTTCTATTGTATTTAGATGTATTAATTAATATGAGTACAAATATATATATTTTAGCTCGGTAATTAAATACATTAAATAATTAATAATAGATAGACACAAGACAAGCTCCCTGTGACCTTAGGTGTAATATTTGAACATTTTAGTTTTAGTATATAAGTACTATACTTAATAAATAACAATATTTAAATGTTTTTTATGAATAAGTTACCAACACAATTATAAGAGCTGGCACAATATTTAAACTAATAATATGTACTATTAGTCAATTAAATTTATTATTATTATTATTATAACTAGGAGGCAATGAATAAGAAGCTACCAAAAAACGCGTATCCCTTAAAATGTTAATATTTTGTAATCTGGTTCCTGATAATCTACATATGCTAGAAAATAAAAAGCCACAAAGGCTGTAGCCTATAGAATTGGAATTGTTGTCTTTAAATTGGGACTGTATCTACTTGATAGAAAATATTGATGAAATGCATCTTTTGAACATAACAATTATTCTCACAATTTTAGTCAATAAGATTTCAGATGACGTAATAAAATAATATTTATATTAATGACGATACATTGTGAACAGAGATGCAGGTGAATTACATTAGCAAAGATGTAAATAACACAGCAATTGCGAGTATATTATGTTTGACTTACCCTTATATTTATTTTGAGCAAATATACGTGAGATAATGAAAGCAAAGGAAAATGCTGGCTTTTTAAGACTTATATACGTCGGATTACTTCTAGTCAACAGTGAAGGAAATAAATAGTTGCTACAAATTATATGTTCAAATTATTATAAATAAGTTTCCTGGAATGAAAATTTTGTTGTTAACGTCCAATATTCTGGTACAATAAAAGATACCCATGCAATTTAATAATTGACTGTATTTTGTGTATCCCATTGCACGTCATTAACTCATGGCAGATTTACCAGTTACCAATTATTCCTCGTAGGGAATTAAAGCAACTTAACAATAATACATAAGCTACTAGCCGTAAGCATCATGTTTAATATTTCCTTACTGAAGTTAATCATTAGGGAAAAACTTTATTTTCGATAGAGGGAATGGTTAGTGAAAAAAGTCGTGTGTACCTATGTCCAACAAATAATCTTAATCACAACACGATCGGATGGTTATTTTTTAGCCTTGAAAAAAATTTATTTTTTGTTTTTTGCGATCAGGGTAGTACGTAAAATTTGGGATATGGCATTTCTCATGTGTTGCCTTCAACGAAATTAGATTAAAATATAATCTAGTTCCAGATCTCGTTACAATACATAAGTGTACCAAATTTCAAGTCAATATCATAAACGGTTCCAGAGTAAACGTACGCACAAAAAAGTTACAGACAGACAGACCGACAGATAGGAAATTTTTTTTCGCTCAAATTTATAATCTCGACGTTTCATGACGCTTAAGTCTATTTCAACGAAAAAAATTAATTTTTCTTGCATTACTATACTTCCACTGGACGTGAAAGTAATTAAACCACTTTGCGTTGGCTTTATATTTTTGTTAAATTTTAATATCAAATATGCCAACAACTACCCTATTTATTGTGCACTTTGACATTTGTTACTAGTAAACATCTTATTCGCTGTTGATAAATAAATATATACTGTTTAATATAGATAGCCATTTTAGAACTCTTTCTCGACAGGTCGAAGAATATGATAACTTAGAACAAGTAAAAATATCATATCCGTTAACCGATTACCTGCTACAATTTGCATTAACTATAGCAACTACTTACGTTAATTCCTGAAGGAAACTGGGATCTGTTATGCCACACTAATGTTGAAATAATTTCCACAAACACCAAAATACCTGAACCATATAAACTCTATGATAATCATCCCCAGATGATGCAGATATTGTTGATGGAATCTATACCTCGTCGTCATTGCGTTTATTAAAAATTATACTAACGAGAGTAAAGACGCATAGCTTATAATAGATCCGGCAGAATGAACAAATCAAAATGCAAATGACATAAAAATTATTTTTACTAAATTTGGCGAAATAATTGAAGACATAAAGCTAATGTCTAATGCATTTAATGATGATTTTATAACGACAGGAAAGAAATTAGCAGAAATAATAAAAATAAATCCTAACATAAACCTGATGAAACTCAAATCTTAAACTCTTTCTATTTAGTTAAGACCAATAACAAAGACATTGTAAATATTATTAAAACCTTAAAGGCAGAAATTTGAAAGAAGTGTCAAATTTAATATCTTTTCCACTAGCTCATATCATGAACAACTATCGGAGCAGGGCACTATCCTTCTGCTTTCAAATCATCCATAGTCCTTCCTATAGTTAAAAGTGGTGATAGAACAAATGTAAATAATTGTAGACCAATATCCCTAATAACAAATTTCACCAAAGTATTTGAGAAAGTATTAAAACAAATATTAGATAGTTACATGAGGAAATACAATATAATTTCATGTAAGCAATATGGTTTCCAAGAAGAAAAGTTCACTCAAGATGCTACCTTGCAGCTTACAACCAAGATGTACTCTACTCTTAATGAGTGTTATCCGTCACTATGTATATTTATAGATCTGTCAAAAGCCTTCGACACTGTGAGTCATCCGTTGCTTCTGGAGCCTCTGAAAGGATAGGCATCAGAAACATAGCATTAAAACTATTGAAAAGCTATATTAAATATAAAACAATATGTCAAACTAAAGGGCATATTCAGTGATTATGAAATAACTGAATACGGCATCCCACAAGGAACTATATTAGGCCCAGTACTTTTCAACATATACTTGATTAGACTATTTTCAGTAACTAGCAATTATTCTATCATACATATGTCGATGATACGGCAATATTTTACTCAGATACGTCTTGAGAATCTCTGAAACAGAAAGCAAAAACAGGCATCAAAAATATTAAATTATGTTTTGACTATCAATTACTTACAATAAATCCCGAGAAAACTTGTTACGTACCTATTGCCTCATTTCAGTCTTCATTACCCACTTTCGGTAGCTTAAAAATAAGTGATGAGTTTGAAATTGAACAAAAAGACAACAGGTATCTTGGTGTGTTCATAGACCATCATATAAGGGATAATCATATAGACTATAATTTTTATAAAAAAATTCAAATGTTCATAAAAAAAATTAAAATACTCAGAGATATATTAGAACTAAAAGAACTAAAAATATTATACTATTCATTGGTGAAGTCTCACATCAATTACGGTATTTTAGTATGCGATAGTGTATAAAAATACATTTTAAAAATATTGGAAATCGTGAAAAGGCTATACTAAAATATACAAAAAATCTAGGACATACCTTCAGATCAACTGTACAAGGAAATAACAATAATGGACCCCAGACAACTATTCGCAAAACATCTTTAAATATCTAGTGAAAATATACACGCTATCACTCTCCCGGCAATATGTACATAATAGTATTGAATGTATTTTGTAAAGTTAAAACTCATGTTAAGAAATGTCTCTGATGTGTGGATTTCTAGAGTGAAGTCATTTTCTCCTATTGACCTTTTTATAATCTAACTTTTCATAAAATAATGCCCTGTTTGAATGCAGATGGAAAAAAAAGTTTTTTCTCTCTTACAGGCTTATCACCCAAGTGATCAGATATATTTTTTTAATTATATCTATTACCATTTAAGTATTTTTCATTCGTACACACTGCTGCATAGCACTTTTTTTAATTATTAAGTTTATTTATATCATTGTATTTTTTATATCTGGTCTGGTGGATAGCCGAGTGGGTTAAGACGCGAGATGGAGATATAATAATGGAGATATATAATGGAAACTGCTAATAAATTTTTCAAATATAAAATCCAAAATTCAACATTAACACAAAATATGGTAGATATTAGAGCACATCACAACATCGTTCATACACACAAATTTATTCATGAAAACTTACCATTGTACGAAGAAAGATAACGTTATTGTTTCGACGTATAGTTTTTGCGAACTCTGGCAGATTATTAATAAGAAGACTTAGTGTATAAATAAAATGTAAATATGTACAGATGAATTTAAATCATAAAAAACCAAGGCAGAAATATATATTTATTACACTACACATAGAATCGGTGCATTTTTAATTTGTAAATAGAGATTTTTTTTCAAGCAGGTTTTCACTTTTTTTTAGTTTCCTGTGAATTTATTTGATAACATTTGACACTCCTTAAAAAAAATTCTTTTGATTATTTAATTATTATAACCCAGTGGGAACACAAAAGGTAAATAACTTAAACAGTTTGGAAAGTTAGAAAGACAGGAAATTGGAATTTGTATTTTCGTTTGGCAATACATCGGCCGACCGTATTCGTTTCGTTGCGTAATGCAATATGAAACGCGTCGGGAAAGATATTTATTGTAAATAAATAATATATAATGACATAAATCAAATGACATGTAAAATATAACTCAATAAAGAATTTTAAATGGAATGGAAATGGGCGCGAGATGGCAATCGCGATTAATCACACGGACATCGCACCACCGGGTTCGAATCCTGGCTCCGGCACTGGCACTGTCGGAGGAAATAGTTGTATATCCGCGTTTTTTCAATATGTAACCCCCTTCCGCACAAGCCCTGACTTCTGGAATTGGGGGTTGTCTAATTTCTGTGGTGTTTATTTATTATTATTTATTATTATATCCATATATATTTAATTATTGTCTATTTTGTAAATAAACTTTATTATTATTATATATTTTAAATTGAATTGTTCTTATTAATGGCAAAATTTTTATTGAAAAATTAAACACAAAGTTCTTGAGGAAACACGGAAATTTTATTTTTTAAACATCAGTCAAATGATAGTATAGTAAAATAAGGATTTTATAGAAGAGTTTGCGACTAAAAATATTATGTTTTAAGTTATCTATATGTATGTATATTGTACATACACGATAAAGCGTCTAACTAAAAATAAAATTGTAGTATTTTGTCATTTCTCCATCTTATGCCGCCAATAAATTCGTAGTGTAGTCGTTGTGAAAAAGCGTAATAATAGCCGCACACCCCTGTGTTTGGGGTTGTGGCTTTTTATGGCCGACAATTAACCATGAACTCTGATTGCTGGCGCGACTCAAACCGTTACATTGGGATTACGCGAGCTGATAGAATATCAACTAGAAATTACACCGAAGCCATATTGTCCGGACAATTCAATTCATAGTAAATTGTTTATCTAGACGACAGTTGTAAAATTTAATGACCATGCATATAGCTGTTACCGTTGTACTGTAGCGTCGTGGCGCGCTGATAATAAACCTATAAAATAATCAATCCCCAAGTACATTCGAATAGAAAAAGACGTATTTGACAGTAACGACCCTAGTTAAAATGGAATGAATATGCATTAGGTTTTAGTACACCCTGATAAGTTACACTAAGGAAAGGGATTTTATAATTCGTTTGTTTATAGCCCTCCTTGCGTGCATTTCAAAATCTTTAAAATGCTTGTTTCTTTCAGTTTAGTTCAGTATTCGTGTCTTTAAGATTATTGCTGAATATGATGAATTCTAAACAATATGAATTTATATAAGAAATCATTTCATTTTCATAATGAATCCCTAAAAGGTTGATCCTAATTACTATTTTGGAACTGTGATCTGTTGAGATTGGACTCGTGTTATATAGAGCGTTCAGATTTTTCAAACAACACATTCTAATATTCACCACTAACATGCTCGGTAGAATAGGCAAAATTCTCTCTCTATAATTACAGCTGAAACATTAACAAATAAATACCATTTTTACTAGTCCCAAATTATTCACCTCTTACACACAATAATAACGAAAGTCAAAAATCTATCCATAGTTAGTTGATCACGTTATTTTGGTACATTTGTTTGGCTTTAGAGACATTTAACTTTTTGTCTTATACGAGGTTGGGAAATATGGAACCACCGAAGTATCCAGCGTGCCCTAGTCACTTCGTTCTTCAGACGTGAAACTTCGCTGGAGATACCTCCGACACCATGATCGAGTGCCCTATATCTGAGGAAGAGAATAATCTGGGTACGGTAGCTCAGTGTGCTAAAGCGTCTGGCTAGCAAATTGAGTTGCCTAGTGAAGCGAGTTCGATTCCCGCAAGGCGAAACAATTTTTCATTAAAAAAATTGCCCCAAGAGTGGTTCGGAACCCACATTAAACTGTAGGGCCTCGTCTCTCTTCACCTAGCACAAGATCCATGAGATCTTCCAGGGGATTACTTCGGTAACTTGAGATTCGGTTAGAAAAACATTTTAAGAAAACATTTACATGGTGCCAGGTAATTTCACTGACAACTTTCTAAAGTTAATGACTTGCTTATGACAGAACTCTGCATTATTATTTAAAATAGAATTTACATTCCAGTTTCGGGTGGGAAATGGGTATTTTGCATGTTTATGGTACTAAAAGAAACATTAGATTTTTTATGAAATAATTGATTTGATATTTAACAAGAAGGTAGGATAAAGGTACAATACAATTTATTCAGTTATTATTTTCAATAATAATAATCATTAGAGTGGGTAAAATTTAAAGTGCTAAATATTCTATTAGGGAAATTTACGCTTGCTAAATTACCAATTTATATCATCGAGCCAAATATGTTCAGAGTTATGCAATCACAAGCGACTTATACTTCAGTTAATGTAATACCAGTGGCTTACCGTGTGCCCATTGACAAGTAAGATTTCACAAGAATGTTTTGCAGCTCAAATAATTGCGTTCAATTACGATCCGGAATTATAATTATTCTACGAACTACAAACAATTATAGGCCAACGATCAGTTCTTGGGCTCACATGCTCGGTGTACCTTGCCATTTTTGAGGGCATTACCTTTCGACGAAGTTCTGAACCGGGACGTCCTGTCTGTTTGAAGTACTTCGACTTGCCGCGTTTTACGTTGTTGGACAGTCATACACTAATTGGTAGTTGCCGTTGGTGTAATTAAGTACACGAGATTTTCTCTACATTCTGTGATATTTTACATCAGTATTTAATTCTCATTTACCAGTTAGATTCGATAGTGCCAGAACATTAACATGATACTTGGTTATTTGCTGCAACAATTGTTATAAAATAAAATTATTTATGTGACTATTATCACAACGATAATATATGTATTAAAACGATTTCTGCCTTTTCTTTCAACTTTAACTTTCTGGAAATACCAGTACAAAGTAAATCAATAATAATGATTTAATCACAATCAAATAAAATCTAAAGAAAACTTTAACCCATAGTGCAATATTGAGTTATAAAATATAAAATAAATAAAGTAAATTATTTCTCGAAACTAATAAATTTTCAATGCCATCGATTCTAAAGTATCCGGAACCAACAATAAGGTTATGTTTTTCTGGTCTGTTAGAGGTTTATTCTTTTCAGCATTCCCACATCATTCTAGATACACATTTGGATTTGACAGTGCATTTAGGTATGCCATATTGTCTATTCTTATCGCGTATTTCTATAGGCCCTTGCATTATTATTCTCTTTTGCGCAATGCAACATTACATATGTCTCTGCCTGAAAAGCAAAACAATATTGTTCAATTGATATCCTGAGCTATAAGTTCCTCATGCCGCTATATATGCCAACTGAGTTCTTGACTCGCCAGTATATCAGAATCTTATCTGAAGTTCCCCAATCGGTCAATTTCCATCACTTCGATACATGGATATTACTTCGAAGTTCCTGTTGGGTGTTAGCACATCGACATGCTAACACCCACCTGGTTCCTGATCTGGTTGTGTTCCAATTCTGCATAATATTTGATTCATATTACAATTTGAAATTTTCTATTTTCCCCTCCTCTTTTATAATAAGGTTTAGAGAGGGAGGTTCAGCTGCTGTTGGTGCAGTTTCTATTGCACCAGATACCAAATAAATGAATTCGAAATCCCACCACATAGGTTACTTTAGGTAGTTTTTATCTAAAATTAAACAATCAGATTGATTGCCCTACTTTAAACTTAGTTATGATAATTTCCATGTTTATTTCATCTATGAGCGTTCCAATAACTCTTTGAATAAGCCACATATAAGTTTTTATAAAATATGTTTTTACGATCATAAAACATCACACATATTTTGTGCTAGTATTAATAAAACTAAACAGTATGTATTTCATTTAAGGTTAAGGTTAAAAAAGCTCGATATTATTTAAAATAATCTTTAATTTAGATACAATTGTTGTAAAATATTGTGTGAGGTAATTGTTAAAGCATTCTTTGTTGTTTGTATTTTATAGTAGGTAAATTTTAAGTTTCAAGTTTTCAACTGCTGATGACTACTATTTTTCGTTCAATACTGTACAGGGTGTCCCACGACGAACTGCGGCGATCGATATCTCGAAAAGTAGACATCAGAAAATTTTGAAAATTTGGTAGTAAACTAATGTCGATGGGGGCAACTCGGATAAAATATTTTCAAGATGGTGCCACTTCCGGTTATACCGGAAATCGATACCAACTTGCTTATTTTAAATGAGATACCCTATATATTATTATATTTTTGGATTGTACGCAAAATTCTAGGCCGATTTTGTGTATCATATCCTATACTTAGGTCTCTCCGTTTTTGAGATATTTCAATTTTTATGCCAAAAATGACGTTTGCGGGCCCTAAAAGAATTATCAATTTTTCCTATAAGGAAGCCTTTATTATCTAATTTGGATTCGATTCTTTGTTGAAAAAAACCTAATTTAATAGAGTTTTTATAATATTTTGATAAGTATTAATACAGTGTTCAAGAAATAAGAATAAAGATGAAATTGAGGAAACTGTCAAAAATCAATTTTTTCAAATGGAAACCCCCAGTTTTTATAATCTTATCTTATTCGCCATTCGCCGTGTTGCCCCCATCGACATTAGTTTACTACCAAATTTTCAAAATTTTCCGATGTCTACTTTTCGAGATATCGATCGCCGCAGTTCGTCGTGGGACACCCGAAATTTAGAACATTCAATAACTGTTGAGTCAGCAGATTCAAAGCATATAAAAAGAACCACAATCTTACTTTACTATCTAGAGGGTTTTTTAAACTAATGACTTAATATTATGTCCTATTTAATTGTTTTGTAAAGTACTAACATGTAGCAGGGAATATGTCAACGTTGGTTATTTTGTCTTAAAGTGTTAAATAAATTTAAAAAATTAAAAAGTGTTTTTCCGGAGCAACCATATAACATATTATTTTCGTTCAACACCTATTTCTTAATGCATATGCTGTGAAATAACTATGACTACCTTCTATTAGTAGAACTAAAACAGGAGCAGATTTACGTATTTTTATTCAACTATTTCAGTTGGTTTCAAAATCAGTCGATTTAAATTTAAAACATGCGTCAATCTTCTTAATGTGTAGTTTTAAAGCTACTACTTTACTAAGAAAAGTATCATAATACTGCTCTTGTTATAGTTGTACTTAGGTAGTAGTATACTTTCTCGCAATATAAATGTTAAGAGGAAATTTATGGTCAAAAACAATAAATATCTTTCTATCGACTCTTGAACTTGTTGTTACTGATTTAAGGAAAAAATTCCTTTAGATTTAAATAAGTATTCGCCTATAAAATTGTAAAATATTTTTCCTTTCCTCTGTAACTGGAATTGTTATCGGTTTTGGTAGCTGTATTTTAAGAAATAACTAAACATACATAAATATAACCCTTACATACATTTGTAAATATTTAAAATATGCTAGTATGTTTGTTCTTGAGTTAATATTGATAGATATACAGTTCCAATACGTGTGACTGCTTGATCTCATACTTGAATCACACACTGAGGTGTCATTTTCAATTCCCCGACGTGATATTGGAATTTCTTCGGGGTAAAAATTAATCCTACTAAAACAAGAGGTGTCTGTCCTTTGTCTCCAAAGGTGTAGTCTCTTCACGCATGAGGTTTCTTTAGGGATAGGGCGGGTTCGTATTAAGTTTGCTATTTTTTAATTACCTTCTTCTATCATTAAATAATAGCCCTGTGTTACTACATTTACTAAACTTGGTTGGACTTAAATTTAAATTTTGTTTTAAAGCTAAGTGCTAGTTAATTTAAGAATATTCTTCCAAAACATTTACTACTCCTTAATAATAATACTGCTAATACTCATGATGGAGTATGCAAAATTCAATTTCGCTGGCAATGATGTGCGTAAAACAACAATAAAAAAGTAATATATTGTTGATTAAATAAATAATTTTAAATAATATACCAGCTCCCGTTTATTACTTTTATCTTATTTTTATGAACATTTGGCTGCAACACTACAATACCTATAAAAGACTAATTATTGAGCATCAGTTTTAGAATCCGTTTCTGCAAAATTGTGATCTGTGATTCAGTCAGTGCTCTATAAAGTATCATTAAGTTATTTGTATTTAGTATATCTTTGACCTATTTAACTTCTAATTTTGTTCACCAAATACTTGACATGCCCATTCTATCACAAAAAAAACTGTCGATATAAATACCTAAACATTTTATATTATTTATGTGTTCTATCTTATATGTATTTTCCTTTATGTCAGGTATCGAGTTTCCATATTTTAAGAAAGTATAAACTCTGTTTTTGTTACGTTTATTGCTAACAACCCAAAGTTGAAACATTCTACGATTTTTAACATATCCTTTATGCTTAATTCTGGCCAAGTATCTGCCCCGTAACATATAATCGTGCCACCTGCAAAGCTAATGATACTGCCTCTACTGTTTGATGACAATAAATTATTTAGATATATTAGAAAGAGTACCGGTCCAAGAATAGTTCCTTGTGGTACACCAAAGATATTAGTCATAAATCTATTTCGTATGCCTTGTATAAAATAAATAAGGATAAAAATGAGTTTTACACGATTTCGTGAATTTTTAATCTGTATCAGAAAGTAAAGCGCTTTTTGTTATTGTCTTCCAGTTTGATTTAAGCAAAGGTTATGTTGCTCATTATGAAGTGTAGAGTCAAAAAGATAAACGTGATGGATGGTCAGGGGGTGCGGGGAAACCGCATAGAAAATTAGTTTGTAGTATACATTGGAAGTGTTGTGGGGGGCGGTGGGTATTTTTTTCATTTTAAAACAGTACGTGGCTTCACAATTAGCTATTAAATTAGGTTATGTAAAAGAACCGTGAAATTTGAATATAGACATACTTATGAATTTATTTCTAACAGGCGAAGATGAAAAGCACTAAGAAGTAGTGCAATGCCAGAGGACATTTCTACCATTTACTTCAAACAACGCCCTTCGTCCTTGCTAGTTGGATCAGATAAGAAGAAACAATATTCCCTTCCCATTTGCAAACTTAGGACTGTCAGTCATGTCATTCTGACTGGTATGGTTAAAATATTTTTTTTCTTATCAAAACATATTTCATATTTTTTAACAAACAACATTAGTTGTTCATTTTTACACATGTACAACAGGTCATTTAAAATTTAGAAGTGGTAATATCAATTAGTTTGACATATACATATAGTAAAGGATATTATATTTGTATTTTTAAATTACATTTTTCAGAACGTGTTTCATTTGTCTATATGAAAATGCAATATACATATTTTTTGCATTTTTTAACCATTTCACTTTCGGTCCTAAAAATCTGTGAAATAATACGTGTAATACCTAGAAAACATCTATTGCAGAACCAATCCGGTACGTGTCCGACACGACACTCAATGTGTTTTTGCGATTAAACATTTCCATTTTTTACATCAAATAATTACAAATTTGGTATTTTGGATATTTTTAAAGTTAACATAATTAGTATTTTGACGTTTAATTGAGCCAAGAATCCGAAATCAAAGCTACACTTCGTATTATTTTGAGAGATCTGAAAATTCAAACATCAATAGCAATGCTGTAATATGATAGCAAGTTAAAGACAGGTATTTATTTGAAAATGAAACGATAAAAAACTCATTTCGCATGTAATTGCCAATGGTAAATGATTATGTTTTTTTAGAAAAGAGAAGAAATATCCAGATGGCGCAGAAAGCAGAATCTTGCTGTATATGAACTCCGGTCTCGTTTCTCTTTCGCATGGGAGAGAGAGAAAATTGGCTGCGAAACCCGATCGGGTTTCTTGATATGTACATTCTAATACATACGAATTACAAGTACGGCTCTGTACCTTACCTTGCCTTTATGGGTTTTGTGTTGTTGATGACAACATGCCGCATGGTCAAACGAGGATAATAATGAGGTCGTAAAGTTTTTGTTGCGTTTTTGACTGTCCAGCAAAACTGTACTCGACTATAACACCACATATGATATTAAAAGAAACTATAATCCAAATTGCCATTCACGTTTTTCATGTAGATTAAATAGTGTATTATGTAAATCTTTTGTTTGAAGGTAATATCTGCAGATAAATCTTTAGCTACAGTCATGTTCCTGTAGCATACAATTAAGTCAGTATTTACTTAGTCGTTTCAATCCTAATCTTAATCATTATTATTGAGGAGAACGTCCCAGTTAATGGTTGCATTTAGATTACGGTTAATAAATTCAACGAGGCTATTCTGGAACTCGATCATCAACTGTAATTGAATTTATGTCAAAGACATTAGTGGCTTAACAGTGACAATTACATAAATTAATTGTTTGTTAAATTGCTTTCGCTCAACACCGTTTAGCAATGCCACAATATTAACTAAAATAAATTTCTGGGATCCTCATTTCATTTTTATGGTCTAACGTTTGAATACAAATACCATTTTCTTGAAACTAAATAGCTTTATTGAAGAGGAAACTCTGTAACGGTCATTAAATATTAACGAGTATTTCTCTTTATCGGCGAAATAACTCATATCCAAGATAACTGAAAGAAGGTACGTATTTTATTCTGCTATTTTTAAATGCAGGTACATTAAATGGCTATCTATAATATCTGTATCAGAAAAAGGAAATTGTATTCGCTTCATCACTGCAGCTATACATATATGTTGGTATCGCATCCGTTTTCCTTTTGTTCAATATTTGGAAAGCTACAACTTATTTCCCATGTGTTTTCTGCTATATTTGAACCGAACAAACTGATTACCCAATGTCATGAATATATGATGAAATCACTCACGCAGATGACCATTTGCAGTTCATTAAACTTCGGAATTATGCACAGGGTGTTACAGTAATTTAATTTGTTTAAAGAATAATGTCCCACATGGCAATACATAGCTATAGGTCAACAATGTAATATAATATATTCTACAAGCGTCCTACGATAAACTCATCTATGAAAAAACATAAAATTGAGAGGCCGTTTCATTATTCAACCAAATCTTAAATATATTAGGTGTTAATTCCTTTTATCAAGAGGTTATGCGTGAAACACTTTAATAATATACAATTATAAATACAATATTTTGCACAAAAAAAACTATTTGTTTGAGAAGACAGGAAGTAAAAAGAAATTTTAATTTTAAGAGCCATTTATTGCTAATATTTTATTTTATTTATTTATTTATTATACAGAAATAAGAGCAGGGGAAATATACCCATTATACTCAACAACAAAAGACATTAGGTCAAACAGCAATACATTAAATTACAAGAGAAAAAATACAAAGTAAATGATCAAAAACAAATTAATTCGATACATGTCTGTCGTATCTACATTTAAACGAATTTACACTGGGTGCAGACACAACACAAGATGGGAGAGTGTTCCACGCGTCGAATACGCGCACTGAAAGGAAGCATTCGCGAACAGAGATTCTGAAGGGGTCCACGTAACCTATCATTAGCGAGAGTAAATAAGTTATGAATTGGAGATTATTCATTTCGTATTCCTTTGAAGGTAGTGATAAGGTCGCCCCGGCGACTTCTGGCAGCCAGTGAGGTAAGTTTAACATGGGCGGATACGTCCAAATGGTATCCGGGTTACGCGGCGTTGAACGTTCTCCAAAAGGTTTGAATCGCGCATCAAGGTAGGAAACCATACACTGTTTGCTAATTCGAGTACTGGACGAACATATGTTTTACAAAGTTTGGATAAAGTGGTGGGACTCAAGTGGACGAAAGTTTTATTCAGAAGATATACTTTGACGTTGGCCTTTTTAACTTGTCGGGCAATATGGTTGGACTAGGAAATATTGTGCGTAGTGATGACTCCCGGATCGTCATGAGAGTCGGATGAACTCAGTTCTTTGCTGTTAATATTGTACCCCAAGCATGGATTGTGCTTTCCTAAATGAAATACTGCACACTTATCGATGTTTAATGGAAGTCACCATGTTTCACTCCACTTCTGAATGATCTAGATCTTCTTGCAACTGTACATGATCCGCTAGTGGGTTGCAGTAGATTTTTGTGTCGTCTGCGTAGAAAGAACACTGGGATTTGATACATTGCCGCAGATCGGATGTGTATGCGATAAACAGCAAGGGTCCTAAGACAGATCCCTGGGGGACCTCACTGAGCACGTTTCTGCTGCCACTCACTGCAGTACCAACTTTAACAGAAAACATTCTATCGGTAAGGAAACCTTGAATCCACATGTGCAAACTTCCACGTATGCCAAACTGTTCCAGTTTCTGTAATAAGCGAATTTTATTCACTTTATCAAAGGCTTGGCGGAAATCTAGGTGTATGATGTCAATGCATTCATCACGATCTAACCTGAGAGACCAGTCTGATACGCAACACAGCAAATTAGTGTCAACTGAGCGACTTGGGATGAACCCGTATTGTTCGGCAGGGATAATTTGATGTGCAAAGATAAAAGGTCGCATACTGTCCACAATGATTGATTCCATCATCTTGACAACAACGGAAGTAAGACTAATTGGACGAAAACTGTCAGAGCTGAACTTATCCCCTTTCTTAAAAATGGCCTTAACACATGTTTGTTTCCACTCGGAAGGTAATATCCCAGAAGCGAAGGACAGTTTCATTATTATACTGAGTGATTTGCAGATGGAGTTAATGCAAGCTTTAAGTAACATGGTGGATATTTCATCAATGCCAGGTGCAATCGACGGGTCTAGTTTTTTCCTAAGTTGTGCCTATACTTTCAACTTAGCTACACCGTGCTGATGAGGACCAAAAAGTCCGAAACACGTGTACACGCTTACACTATGGCATTTCTGCTTTAAGACCATTCACGTTCTGATAATAACAATAGCAGTCAGCATATGATATACAGTTGGGAATGCACGTTAGTTTAACGATTTAATCGTTGGAACGTCATTAGATTAAGCAATTTGAATATAAGCTTTTCCTTTCTTCTAGCTCGGTATTTATTAGTTGATACTGTTTCATTTGTCTAGAAGTCTTATCATAAGACACCATAGTACAACCAAATACTACTTTGGCTTGGAAAATATTGCGCAATCGAATTTGTAATGCTCAACGTTATCAAATCCACTTAGAAGGTCTGAAATCGAATAAATGACCTCCCTCTCTGTTGCTTCTTGACAACATCTTGACAAATTTTTGAATCGTTCTATCTCGAGTTATAATGGTCCCACCGAAATATTTATTGAACAAAAAAAGGTTGTAAATAAAATTCTACATATTTTCGGCAATTACCGCAATGCCAATAAGTTAATATTTCGAGCGGCAGAGGGCGCCGAAGTTATTACCAAAGATATAATTATATGTGTTGCCATACTTTTTGTTAATCCTGTATGTGTTTTCACGAGCGATTATATGGAAAATATATTACTAAGTGTATCCATTAGTATTATATAGTCATTTACAATACGAAATAAAGCTCAAGCCGATTTAAAACTGATAAGATTGTTTTATTTTTATTTTATCTACCCATGTATGTTATGAAAAAGAAATATGAAAGGTTTATGAGGACATAAAATGCTAAGTGTATATTGGACTTATGTGTCAGTGGTAGTTTATAGTAGTAGTGTTCTTGCATACCGGATTGAAAAATACAATGTCTAATTTTTTTCATCTATATGAAGTGGGAGGTTTAGCTTGCTCTGCAAAGTATACAATATTCATCATACACATTCCTGACATTTTTGGTTTCTTTTCTTTAAAAATGATATAAGGGAGCTGTGCTGGCTTTGGTTTATCACTAGTATTATTCAGTAAATTTGGATATTTATTTGAAGAACATTCGTAACTTAACTTTTTTTAGACATGTGTTAGAGTGCTTATTTTGAAGAAATCATTGAAACTCGAACTCATATGTTGTATGTTAAAAGTATAATATAAATCAAAACTAAACTTCTTGCAAGAATCTCAAAAAAAAATTATACTTATAGTATTTTACGTTACAATTAGGATAAAACAGTTTTTACTGGTGATAGGAGGAATTGACTCGCGAGCCGTCAAACGAGCTTCTCGGCTTCTGGAAAATTCTACAAAAGAATATTTTCTGCTTCTGGGAAAGTTATTTCCAGATAGGTGACTCCAGATAAAGTATAATCATAAAATATAGGCCTATCAATTCCACAGTAAAAGCAAACAGTTCTTCTTCCTGATTTTTTAATTTGTTTTACCAATCTTTTTCTATTTTGCTAGTTTTCCCACGACTTTCGATTTTCTCTATTAAAACTCATGCCGTAGAAAAGGATGATTCATCAGTCCATAATATTTTAGTAAAAAAAATCGGGATCTTCATCCAACTTTTGAATCATCTGTCGGTAAAACTCCAACCTTTTCCTTTTATGAACCCCTGTTACATATGTCTGTTGCAATCGAAGCATTAGCGTTTTGTTGATATTTTTCGATTGCAACAGACACTGAACCACTAGCTGGTGCCTGCTTACTACTTTAGATGTCGCTATCGTAAAGAACCGAGATGTACCAAATAGTCAAGGGATCCTCGTATCGTTCGTCACATGCCTACCTTGCACTGACGAGAGCCAACAGCTCGAAACTGCAGTCTGCAAGTGGTATGGGACGACTAACACGAGAGCTCCTTTAAGTAGGATCAGTTTTTCGGCTGGTATTTGTTGCAGTCGAAGCATTAGCGTTTTGTTGGTAATATGCGATTATTACACTTAACGCGCCAGACTTGTAACTTGTAATTCAGCGCTCGGCGGGGCACATAACCCGGAGAGTAGCTGTTGGTTGCAGTCTGGTTATATTCCTTATAGTAAAATAAGGATTTTATAGAGGAGCTTGCGACTGAGATTACTGTAAAACAAAGCAGCAAGACTTAATTTAATAGTATGCAAATTTCTTCACTTGAAGCACATATATTGAGTTGTTGTTTGGTATAACTTTGGTAAATTTAAATCATCAATGAACCCCCAAAAAAACTGCCTTAATTGCCGAGATAATTTTATAAATACAAAAGTCGAGATTTTTAACTATAATATAATATATATGACTATATTTAGTGTATTGTATTATATTGATGAATTATGTGCCTAGTTCCTTTTCCATTTGTTTCTAGTTTAGTGTTTGCCACTGTCATTACTTTTTATAATTGTAAATAGGGATCAAAGTCAGCAGCATGACAGGGGTAGAAAAGGCTGAAAAAAATAGATAGAGAGGGATGTCAAAGTTTTCTTTGGACGGAAGAAAAATAATTTTGAAAGTCTGCAAGTAGTATGGGTCGAGTCGAGTAGACAGACATAGCTTGGAAGCTGTAAAAAAAGAAATAGAAGAACTTCCAAAGCTGTTTGGAAGGAAGAAAGTATTGTAAGAGTCAAAAGTGGGGAGAAGAAAAAACAAACATCAAGGGAAAATATAAAGAGGAAGATATATCACTGTGAGTCTAGCTAGAGAGTGGTTGTACAGAGATCATTGTCGGCGCGGCGCATTCATGCGTAAGAAGTAGACAATAATAAAGTTTAATAATAATAAGAAAGGCCAAGGTAGACGATTTAGTTCTAATTTTGTGTTTGCTGTGTTATTAGATGTTAAAAATGCCATTGGTATAAATAAATAGTATATTGTTGTTGGCAGATTTTTCATTGATAATGTATAAGATAGATTAGTGATATTTTGGATTTACTCCCTGGAGTCTTATATGCTCGACAAGAAGTGTTTAAAAAATTATACGTATATGAAATACTTACTAAAATAACACAATAATATATATAGCTTGAACTATTTCTCAAAGGAGGTACAGTTTAAATTATTTTTACAATTGGGACAAACATTTCTAAATTATTTACGCTTCTTGTATTAGTTCTAATATAATTTAAATGCGGATATTGCCTCTAGTCAGCAGAATTGAGATTGAATTTAGTATGTCACAAATGGACCTTTTTGCGAATCATGTTAACACCAAGTGTCCAAAGTTTATGTCATGGCGTAATAGACAGACGCCTTTGCTGTGGATGCTTTCATCATAGAAAGGAAAAAGTATTTATAGACTTTTCAAGTTTTTCAATTATCCCACAGCTAAACTCCTTTTATTTGAGCATTTCATAAATATTTGGACCTTTTATTGGTCATAACTTTAGGATATAACGATTTTTAAAGGGATTTGTCAGATACCGCTCTAGTTTTAGATCACGTTCGAGGACTAAACAATAATGAAATTTCCTTGGAACTCCTCTGTTGCAAATTGGCAATGCTTTTAGCTTTTGTCCTCAGGAAAGAGTGCAAATTCTTTCACTCATACAATTATATAATATCAGTTCCTCTGGTGAAGGTCTCTAAATTAGAATTTCTAGGATAACTACATCTTCAGGTACAAACAGATGTCAATCTATTTTTTCTTTGCCTTTCTTCTGGATGACCGAAATATTTTTGTGGCTAGCACTCTTTTGTATAAACTCTCTCCGAAACTTCAATTCATACACCACTCTTTTAATAACATTTAGAAAAGTTAATATCTCGTTGGAGGATTAAAAGATTAATGCGGGACTCTGGTATTGACACTCTGTATTTTACGTCTCATACTACTCAACAGCCTCTAAATCTATGGCACATAGAATGAGAATAAACTGGTTGATATGGTTGTTTTATGGTATTTGCTATCTATTACAAATGACCTCTGCGAGTATTTGATGCTAGTACTAAAGCTGTTATCAGTTCCAAGAAAAGTATTTAAATTAATATTATCAATAATACCCTTCTCTGAATATAAACTACGTAGATATCATTCGACTGGAAAGTTTGTGAAATATAAAGAAGACTTAGTTGCCGAGGAATCAAATATTTCTGAGAACGTTAAAAAAAACTAAAAAGTTTCATTTTAGAAGATGGTTTTGGAGTTCCTAAGCAATTGAAGTTTTAGGATATTTTTAGTCATTTAAAAATCCCTATTTAGGAATAGAATCGCACTGAAATCAACTTGTCTTAAATTTGTTTTAGATTTCAATCCAAATTCACTTAATCTTATTGATCTAGAATATCATTTCAGGAATTTTATCCCAGAATAAGTTTAGAAACGACCCGGTCTGATTACCGCTTTACAAAGTGACGCTTTTCTATGTAGCTCGGCTGACCAATCCGCCCCCCCCCCCCCACCTTTACCAAGAAATGCCTTATTAATTATAGAAATTAAGAAAGACTTTTTCGATTTGTATATTGCCGATATATGAATTTATCTTATATGCCGAAAATATTGATAGTGTAACAAATAAATACATATTTTTAGTTATTTAGTTTCAAACGAATAAAAATATCGCACAATGTTAAACTAGCACCTTGAAGGACGATAAATTACGTCATACCTACGCAACTCTGGTTTGCCAATAAAAAGTTCTACCTTATTTCTTCATATAATTAATTTACAGCAAGCAAGTAAGGTCACACTTTGTTACAAATTATAAATTTAATCTCTACTATAAATCAAAACATACTTTATGTACTTTTTATGTCTTTACAACTAATTAATTCCAAGCAGGCTCATAATTTTCATTTACGATTTCGCTGCACAAGGCACGATATTTAAATATTTTAGAAGCCATTGTTTTATTTGAATTTTATATTGTTAACGTTTTATATACTCTATATCAACCGTTTCAAACTCCACTTATACGAAGAAAATCTGAAATTGTGTATATGATATCGTCAGCTTTTTCAAGATTATGCTGACTTTCTCAATAAGTCGGTTTACATCTGAAATATAACAGTTATTATGATGTATTTTGGAAGAAAACAGACATACCAATGATATTGTGAAAGCTCCAAACTCTATCTGAAGTACTTGCATTTGGAATGTTGTGGGTAAAGATATTAGTTTACTTAAGCGACGTCCATGGGTTTCCCTGTGTTACTCTGTTCCCTAACGTAATACCAGCATTATATAGCTGAAGTCACTTCAACTCGCTTGTTACTATACGAATACTTCATAAATAGAACATGGTAGTAGAGAACAACAAGGTACAAGTTTATTTTAGCAAAATCAAAGAATTAGATAACAAATAAAACAAAAGTAATTACAGTTTTATCATCTAGTAGCCACCCCCTGTAAGGGGAGCTGGGTTACGCACCATTGCCCAAGAAGTTTCTTGTGTCGATTCAAAACCTAACGAACTACTTTTTAAAGTCCTTTACAGTCGTTACCTGTTCTTTGCAATTCGGCATTTCTCTTTAGTTACTAAGCAATTTAGATAACCATACTTGCTCCCTATTGACTCGACAATTTTCTTGTACTTGGTAGATTTTATAAAAATTATATGTTTCAATCTAGAGGTATTAATTTCTATGCAAATATAAAATAATAATATTCACTCTCAGAGCCGGTTCTTTTTAATATAGATGAAATTCCAAAAAATTGCACGTATTGTCGATTTCAGCTCACTGCAGCCTCTTGTATGTGGCATTAACTAGAAACTTTTCACAATAATTTGTAAAACAATATTGTCTCATTCTATTTTCTTACTATTTAATCACTTTATTTGACATTACTTTCTTAAAAGTAAAAACAGACACAAATTACGGAAATTAATATATTATATATTGGAATTCTGTTCAAGCGTTATGGATAAAAGATGTCAGTCAAATAACTTAAAATTGCTTGGTCTTATACTACACATGATGACTATGGGGAACCTCATACAGTGTCATTATCAACGACCATCCATCGAATACTTAGAGCAATTGACTGACAAGATTGAGTCTTATTATTTGCCTGTTTATTTGTATTACTACAATTAATTTAGGTTCGCCCGTGGACAAAATTTTAAGCACTTGTAATGTAACAAATTATATTATGTCCTGGCAAATATTCACTCTTAGGATCCCATAAGCGCTGTTTCTGCTTAAAATGTGATTATTTATGCGAAAAAGTGTTTTGTTTAGTTTTAAAAATTCGATCCTAAAATATTTTAAGAAATTGACGAAATCACAAGAAAATTTCTCCAGAGGCCATTTTCAAAGGTTATAAACCCATCCTCATAACAGGCTCCTTGCAGAAATTCCGGTAGCGCTACAGAACTTTGTATGAGAAATTTATTTTGGAATCGCACAAAGTAAAAGGAGCAACAGAAATTTCGTTGCACCCAAAAGATAACAAAAGTTGAATTTCGTTATAGCTGTTAAAGGGAACAATAAAGACTAAAAATGGTAAATAAAATGTGGTTTTCATTTCAGTTTGTAAAGGGAACGACGAATGCCCGATTTTCGTTACAGTTGCGAAAAGACCAACTCAAAACTAGTTTCGATCGATTTTTATTGTACTTCCAAAATTTTCTTTTTTGTTAATTGGATGGAATCTGCGGTAGGTTCTTGATGAAACATATTCAATAGAATAATTATAAATATTCAAAAGAATAGTTACAATACGCGCTTGGTTTATTGTTTCATTAGTTTTTTCAGATTTCTCTGACATGTTTCGGCCTTACGACCATAATCAAAAGAGTCTTAAAAACTGACTACCAAATGCGTATTGTAACTATTCTTTTGAATATTTATAATTATTCTATTTTCTTTTTTGTCTCACGTGATTAGAAAGCAACAGCTTGTCAGATTTCGTTGCTGTTCCTAAAAACTTCTGTTGAGGAAGATTCTCATGGAACTGGCACGGGTTGAATTTTACGGATATTTGGTGGATTCTACATTATCACATTTTTATCAGAAAATAAAAATTTATTAAAAAAAAGAATGATGATTAGAGTTATGTCGTTATTACTGTAAAAATATTAGATTAATATTAAGGTGTTAAGCTTCAAAATTTCTCTCAAATAGCAATCTAACTCTTGTGGCAACTCTACTTAAAAAAGGCAGTTTATAACCTTTCTAGTGGCATACTTGAATTCACTGAAATAAATTAACTCTATTAGCTTACGAGACAACCTTTGTAAATAATTTCTTACCGATATCTCGTGTGAATGAACTGTAGCAATTATTTTTCTAAACGTTTTTTCAAAAACAAATAGTTTCGTTTCCAACTCATGGCTCACTGCTTATATGTTGAGCTGAAACCCAAAAAGTCCCGGGTTCGAATCCTGGCTGAAGTATGAGTGTTTAGTAGCATTTTATGTGTTACCGGGATGGTAGCTGTAGACTAGACTGCGGTTGTGTGAGGGACAACACAGCGAGTTGCTCTCATCTTATGAGTTCGAGTGTCAGCTGAAGGAATGGGCAGTCACAGAGAATGGGGGTTGTACAGTGTATGTATGTCTTGACCGTGGGGTGGGATAGCTCACGTTTAACACCTGAATGTGAGTAAATAAGGCAAACTTGACCATTAAAAGAAATGCTTCCAACTTTAACGCTTAAAACTAGGTAATTGATATTTCCTATTGACGTCATATTTTTCTTTACTTTTTATGATGTTAGATTTTTAAAATTAAAATAGTGTATTTTAAAACTCGATTATTAAATTAATTTGTTAAGTATTTGTAGTACAAATGCAGTTGCTTCTAACTTTATTGCTATGAGCCTAACTGGAGCTCAAAGAATTTAAATTTAAATAATGATTGAATATGGCAATATAATTCGAACGCACTTTTGTCTGATGATAAAGTGATTAATAATAAGACCTAAATTGAGGAAAATAGGTAACTTGTTACCTATCTCGCACACAATTTCGACAATCACTCGAACATTGTACTTAAACGCGCTGCTCGTTGCGCGTTCACTAACTATATTAGTATCATCAGAAGATGATTAAAACTATAGTAAGCTTAACAAAGCTAATATAAACAAAAGCTTACTTTAGTTTCGATCATCACCTGATGATGCTAACATAGCGAAATACGCCTCGAGTAATGCGTATGAGTAGGTGTGTTCCTGTTTTAATATTTGTGAAAATCGTCGGAGGTAGCATGCCACCAATGGTTCGAATTTCCACTAGCACTACAGGACTAAGTACTTAAGAATTAAGTGTTTCAGGACTAAGAAATCTAAGACCCCAGAATTCGATGATATTCTAACGAAGCAAGATTAACCCCACACTTCAGTGCCACAGGTGTCATTTTATGGGGATGAGTTGCATATGAGTAGGGAATGTATTACACTGAGAAAAATTTCATCCCTATGAAGTACATAAGCTTAACAATTAAGGCGACGACGATCGACACACAGTTTTGTGAATGGCAATAATATAATAATTAGTACTTTGCAATCCAATAATTGACTTTCCACTCACATAGTAAAAACTATTGAGGTATTTCGCAGTTCACACACAGCTTAGGTACTCAAGCAAATTGAATCACATTCAGTCAAAGTAAAAGAATAAACAAGAAGCAAGCAGAACTAAAGCAAGTTACCATTCACAATACAAAAAAATTCAACAAATTTAAATGCCGATGGCCTACTATTGCAAGCAATACGTTCTTAAACAACTTCAGAAAGAAGCCGTGGTTACATAAGTTCAAAACTACCGGTCCTCTTTAATCTGGTTTCCGCTAATGTAACAGGTATCAGCGCGAATACAGGCCGTATCACCGAATCCTCCGCCATTTGTTAGAAAATAGCTACAACACTACCTGGTTAGAGAATAAAAAATATTTTGATGAAGCCTTTATTAAATGAACCTTGATATTTAACGGAAGATTTTAGACGTACTCAAGCTTGAAAAAAAAAAGATGTTTGAAATGAAACCTCTTCAAGTATACTCGTAATTCTAATATAAAATTCGTATTCATTATACGGAAATATATCAGAAACGCTTAAAAATTTTTTTGTGACAATTCATATGTCGTCCAGTGTTATAAATAAAAATAATTACAGCAAAAAACAATTTCATAAAGTAATACAAAAAAAAAGGAGAATAATAATATAGAAAAGTTTATCCACCTGTAGGTAATGTATTTTTTTCTGAACAAGTATTTAAAGACTGCATTTTGAAAATCTCATGTTCAAAAAGAAAAATTTGTCAGGAACAGAAAAAACTACAAAGAATATAGGATAAATCAAAATTGTTCAAAATAAACCCCTTAAAGAAACAAAGTGAGAGAAATTGATGATATTATTGAAGGGCAAATTAGAAAATTATATCATTGGAACAAAATAATCACTTGTGAAAAATCGCCACTGGATAATCAAATACTAGTCCTTGAAAAAATTTGAAAGTACTCAAAATGACATAAAGTAAGATTATACAACTCCAAAAACAACTTTCATACAAAAATATAAATCTATCATCGTTGATAATCGTGATCTAAACAATAAAAAATAGACTATAACTCATACACCAAAACTGTTTACATACTTCAGCATTAATAATATGTTATGCATATTTGCATGTAATATTTGATTATTTATGTTACAATTTAGAGTCTATTTAGTTTAGGTTAGCTGAAAACAGAGCAGCAGATTTTTTATAAGCTTTCAATTGCGTTTATTTTACTTTACCTACACTCGTCCCAAGTTAATCCTGTGAATTGAAAGACAAATTTTATTGAATTCGATAATAAAGAATGCAACACAAAATGCATTTCTGTATGAAGGATGACTGAATCCAATTGGAGGCTTATGAGAGTCCTATGTAACTGTATAATATTTTCATGGAAGCATTTGAAACGTACGCCCTGGACACCTACGACGTCAAACCTAAATATTGGTTTAGATATGTGAACGAGACCTTCATTATCTGGCAGCATGGGTGTGAAGAACTGGAATATTTCAAAACGTACCTTAACAACCTTCGCCAAAACATCAAATTTACCTTGAAAATTGAGAAAGATGGTGAGCACCCGTTTCTAGATGTATTCATTCGCATACAAGAAAAATGATGTAACATTAGGACACAAGGTGTACGGAAAACTAGCACATACCGACAGATATCTAAATGCGCAATCTCACCACCATCCAGCACAGAAGCAGGCCGTTGTCAATATACTGGTACACAGGTCGAAACAAATGTGCGAAGAAGAACATCTCCAAGAGGAATTCGATTTTGTGATTTCCCCCGAGGAGTGACCGTTTTGAATACGCATACTAAATTAGAGCAAAATCTATTGGTAATTTAGGCTCTAAGTACAACCACAGACGACAGACAACAGACTTCATCAATAGCTCAAAGTCGACTTTTTACACAATCATCATACTTTCCTACATACTAGTAAAAAGCCTATAATAAAAGGTAAATTAAAGAAACCTACAACTCGACCGCGTAAAAAGTGAACCAAGCTTCTCAATCGAAATTAACACCGAGTGGCAGAGCAGGTATGGTCACTAATTAATCAAATTAATCATATAATATTGCTTGTAAATCCGTTATTTTTTATAGAATCAAAGTAGTTTTTTCAGTCATTTTAGTTCTCATTTTACACAGTAGGTTTTTACTTTTTAGTATACTTTTTAAAAATATATGAACCTTGACTAAAAGCATTTAAAGTACAATGTCTTATGGTAACAGCTTCAAGATGTTAAGGCATCGTCTAGGAATTTTTAAAATATTTCTTAAGAGATCAAATAAGCATGTCGAAAAAAACATGGTTCTAAGTTATCACAAAACAAACTTAGTTCTTGTTATGTTACCTGTTTCTCTTTGAAAATTTAAAGTAAATATATTTTTATTTACTTATAGATGTAAATACAGAAATATGTTCTGATCATATTGAAAGGTATATATGTACTTTTATAAAACAGTAAACTACATGAACGTAAATCGGGAATGTTATTTTCCGTTCTACAATCACGCAAACAAAGATTGCGTTGGTGTTTTCATATGGCACCGCAATGTTATATATATGATACACTATATTGCAGTGATATTAGCCTGGCTTTTGAAATTGAATTCTTTAAAGTATATTGGTTTCATATAATATTCAAACACCTTGGGCAAAAATGAATTAATAATAATATTTTTTCAAATAACGAAAAACTCTTAAGGCAGGTAAACAGAGCAAGTTATTACTCTCGCGATGAAACGGTTACATTTTTAATGTGATAATAGGTTGCAATTTCCAGTAATGCAAATAATTCGGAAAATAACCCATCAAATTTTAAATAAAGTGCTGGAACAGATTACCACCAGAAAATATTGACCCTAGTCCTGAAATAGTGGAAAACTGAGAAACTGCAAGACACGTTTTCTTTATATTACTTATCATCTTATGCTATTTAAAATTCTTAGTTATTTTTCTTGCAGCTTTATTATTAGTTTTTGCTATCAGGAATGTTGATTATGTGTTTGAAACAGCCCTGTTGGAAAAAGACATTATTAATTTCATATAACTTATTTAGTTATAACATCATTATAACTGTAATAATATAATTATTATTGCACAATTATAATTATTATTGATATAACTTATTTATTTAACATAAATTTTTTGATAATAATTTGGACAAAAAAATACATAGTATCTGCGTCCACAGATTGTAGGTTTTCAGCTAATTTCACCATATTCAATGTTATTCATTAATTTCTTAAAATCAATATTTCGGCTACTAGGAATATAGTACAGTGGATTAGGCCTAATTGAGATACCACTATAAACTATAAAAAAACGCGTCGGGAACTCTAACCCTGTGGTGATGAGGAAATGAGTTTATTTTTGAATTAGTTCTAAGTTACTTACATGATGTAGTGTGTTAAATCTGCAACACAGGAATACCTATAGCAATGTTAGTGGGAACCGAGTTTAATGCCGTCTCGTCTGATGTACCCTCCATTTTCCGAGCATTGTTAGAATACCTTAAATACTATAGTCAGTCATTTTAGTTATAGTCGGTATGTTAAAGTTTATTTCATATTTACATCACTTTCCACCATTTAATCTAAAATTCATATTCGGTGATGATTATATATAAACAAGCTTTATTCCTTAGGCGTACGTACCTACATGGTATTTTCCGCTTTAAATCTCGAGAACTAGTAATAGTAAGATTTTCAATTTTTGGTAGTCTATTGACATATTCACAATAAACACAATTTGAAAGAATTACAGAAATTAATCGATGAAATTCTGAATTACAGAACGATTTAAAAAAAAATACGTTTTTCGGAATTTTTCTTGTGTTTTATCTTTTGTATCGCCCAATCAATCAATCAAAATAACTTTATTTATATTACAGAACAAATATCTAACCAGATATCTACCTCGCATTTGGCCCTGTAACCAACGCATATTGTTTGTCACGTTGGTGGTAACAGGGTCCAGCGGAGCAGCGCTGGTTCAATTTATAATCTTGTTGATTGTATCTTGAGTACATTTAGTGATGCATTCAAGACACAATCAACACACTCATTCTCCTATTTACAAATAAAATTTAAAATGAGTAATATAATAATTGTACACTACTAAGTAGTTGAAAACAGTTAACAATAAAATTTGATGGTATATCACTTATTTAATTTTGTGCTACTGGTGCGGGTACCAAAGCCTATAATGATGGATCCCGTTGCAAGATTTCCAATGGCGAGCAGAGTTACTGCTGAATCTTTTGTACTCTATAATTTCTTGTCTAAATATAATTTTGATTTTACGATGCACTAGAGATAAATTTATATAACAAACAAAACAAACAAGAACAAATAAAACAAAAATGTACAAACATAAACCAAGAGTAGTAGGAAAGATTTAACAGTTATGAAATATCAGTACAGATAGGTAGGGGAAGAAGAAGTTATAGTTGGTGAAGGTTTGGCTATAGAGGTTGCCGGAAGATGGGCAGCGTCTGGTAAGGTAAGGTGTGTTTTATTCGAAAGGGGGCATTATGCTGTCTAATTTGTGTTATATTTTGGGTTAGCGGACTATCACCCAGTTTGAAGGTGTAGAATTTTTGAGATATATTCTGGATGTACTCCGCTATTGGCGTTATGTCGTGGCAGCGTGCATAGAGATCTCTGAGGGAGGTGTACCTGTTGGAATTCGAAATGAGGCGCATAAATTTGTGTTCCAATATTTTCAGTTTGTTCATTGTCGTGGCCGACGTGCTGCACCACACCGGCGCCGCGTATGTGATTGCTGGCCTGATCACCATTGTGTACAATAATTTTTTATTTTGTCTGTTAAGTCTGCTACCCCTGACCATGAGCGGATACAGACTCCTGGACAAGGAGTAGACCGTCCGTATTGTCTCATTTATATGCGTGTTAAACGTCAGTCTTTGGTCCAGTCTTACCCCCAAGTACTTCACGCACCTTTTGGTTGGAATTTGGTGTCCCCTGATCGAAATTGGCGTCAGAATTTTGTTCTCAGTGAATCGGCGCGTGGAAACTATCGCCTCTGACTTTTCGACGTTTATCCGAATCTTCCACTGACCGTAATAAGCCGTGACACGAGCCATGTGCGCCTTCAGCAGCATATTAGCCGCTTGTGCGTTGTGCGAATGCGCATACATGGCTGTGTCATCGGCGTACTTGGCCAGCTTAGTATTCGGGAACTCCGGAAAATCGGAGACGTAAATATTGTACAACTTTGGTGATAGGCACGATCCTTGCGGGACTCCCGCGCGAATATCCCGCCGTGTTGATAGTTTATTATTCACTCGGACTTGCAGGGATCTGCCAGTCAGGAACGAGTGAATAAGTTTAATGATATAAGTCGGAAAGTGGTAGTCGTGCATTTTGTAGAGTAGACCTGAGATCCAGACGGTGTCGAAGGCCTTTTCAATATCGAGGAGCACCATGGTGGTGCTCTTCCCGAGGTTGTATTGCACTTTTACATCGTTAACTATCCTAACGACCTGCTGCACCGTGCTCCTGCCCTTTCTGAAGCCAAATTGTGACTCATCGTCGATGTGAAGCTCCTCCTGAACAGTATCGAGCCTGACCAGGACGACCTTCTCCACCAACTTAGAGATCGCCGACAGCAACGAGATGGGCCTGTAGCTGCCGGCAAACTTCGCATTCTTGTTTGGCTTCAGGATGGGAATAACCACGGCGCATTTCCACTGGCTAGGCCAGTGCTGTAGCCGCAGGATCGCATTAACGATATACGTCAACTGCACAATACCTTTCCTCGGGAGATATTTGAGTAGCTTGTATTCAATGCCGTCTTTACCCGGGGCTTTATTGTTAGGTAAAGTCTTGACAATTTCTGCTATTTCCGAGGGTTTGACCATGACCTTCAGAAATTCACGTTGCGTCAATTCTATGTCATGGTCAATGATTTGGTTAATGTCGTTTTCCATGCGGTCGTGATCGAGATTGTTCGGTATATTGTTATTGTGTATCTGTTCAAAATGGTCAGATAAGTCATTCGCTTTTTGCAAGTCCGTCATTGCTGTTCTGTTGGCGTTTATCAGCGCAGGAATGGATTCGCGTCTACTTCGCAAAGCCCTGGTCAGCTTCCACAGCGAGTTGTCTTGCGGATTCAGTGCTTCTAATTTGTCCCCCCATTTCTGGTTTTTTGCAGTGTTGATGGAGGTTCTGATCTGCCTTTGTAGCCTGCTCATCTCAATCTTGGCGTTGACATCGCGATTTCGCTGCCAAAGCCGTCTCAGTCTATTTTTCTCATGAATGTTTCGTATGACCGCTTCGTCAAGTCGGTCTTTGTAGGGGTTAATTGTTATAGTATTGGCAACAATCTGTTTGGCATCCTGCAGCAATCTTGTGAACTCATCCACTACATTTTCCAAATCGGCGGGAGAGTTGAGAGTGTTATTGAGTGTAAGGTTAGTGTTAATATGTGTCTTATAGAGGTGCCAGTCAGCTCCTCAATAAGATGTGATTTTTCGGGTAATGTCTTCCCTTGGCATATCCCTCAACTCTATGAGAATCGGGTTGTGGTCAGACGTGAGCTCCTCCAACGCCACAGGTGATGTGGAGTTTCTCACGCCTTTATTGACCACTATGTCAAGGGTAGTTGGCGTTGTACCGTTGTCCGGAAAATGTGTGGGATTGTCCGGATACTGCAGAATAACGTTATTGTTGTTGACGTATTCAAACAGAGTGTTGCCGTTTGCATTATTGCGATGGCAGTTCCAGTTGCGATGTCTAGCGTTAAGATCTCCTATGAGCAGGCAGCGTGGGCCTGCATTCATTAAACTCTCAAGGCAACCCGCTGTAAAGCCGTTCGCAGGTCTGTTGTACACGGCGACGATGCTCATGCCGCCCTCCAGCGTCACACACACGTTTTCCATGGTTGTGTTCCGTAGAAAACGATGCGTGTGCGCGATATCGTTCTTTATGAGTATCGCCACTCCTCCGCCCCTGTTGTTGTTTTCCCTATCTCGTCTTATGACTGTATACCCTCGGACATTTAGTTTGTCACGTCTGGTAAGTTTTGTCTCATTTAGCAGCATAATGTCGATTTTATGCCTCATAATATAATTAATCAAAAAAGGAATTTTGTTACCTATACCATTAGCGTTCCACGAGGAAATTTTTATTGCCGTTTATACGGCGTCAGTCGGCATATTTTGAATGAAATTATAGAACACGAAGAATTTTTCACTCGCCGCTGTGCATCTTTCGAGATCATCACACAGACTTGTGTATAGCACCAGTAGCTTATCCAAATCTATCAAAGAATTTAATCGGTCTTGTTGTCTGCTAAGTAGTTGAATTTTTAGGGTTGTGGATGATGACGTTGCGACTTGTCCTAGTGTTGACGGTGACGGCAGCAGCGGCGGCGTTGGTAATAATGGCGGTGTAGGTCTGGATTGTAGTTGGGGTTGTGATTGCGATTGCATTACTCTCTCTCGCGGTGTTTGGTTCGTTTGTGAAACGGTTGTTTGGTGTTGCTTGGCCTTTTCTTCCCATACATTTGTTCTAGGCAAGGGAGCCGCTACATACTTCATTTGGGGGGATGGTTTAACTCGTACACTTTTGTTTTCTATTTCCTGGATTCGTCTTATGTAAATTGGGCAGTTGATGTTATTCGCAGGATGGGGCCCACCACAGTTTGTACATTTTGCAGGTGTCTCTAGAGTTTTTGTACACTCTTTTGTGTAGTGAGGTTCTGCACATTTCAGACATCTTGGTTGCGCATGGCAATTAGCTGTGGCGTGACCCCACTGCTGACATCTGTGACACTGAATTATTGACTTGCTATTTACATGTCGTTCCCATTTTATGCTTGTATGATCTAAATAACGAACTTTTTGCTGTAAATTTTTTAGCGTAATTAAGTTGTTAGTAATAATCATATATGTGGGGTTCTTGGTTCCCTTTAACGTGTAGATGTCCTTGACTATAATTTTGTGTTCTTCTAATAATTCTGATTTGATATCATCTTTTTCGATGTCGTGATGAATACCCCTAAGGATAAAGGCATGTGACTTTTCCTCCTTAGGGGTGTAAGTGTGGTATTCTACTTTTCCAGAAATAAATTGCTCGTTAATTACTTTCCAGTCATAATTATTGTCTACTTGAATGGAAGTTGTGTTGATACCGTGCCTCCAGTGGTAGTTCCCCCTCAATTTGGTTTTTAAAAATCTGTCCATCCCTTGGTGATTCTCAAGTTTTCCGTGTATGATAATTGGTGGTGGTTTTTTAATTTTGGGAGTTGTTTGCGGCTCGTCATTTTTTTCTTCTTGACTTGTGCTAGGAATAGGAGTAATATCCATATCGTTATCTGCAATTTCGTTATTGAATCTATTTTCGGTGGTAATTTTTAGTGATTTGGATTCTACAGGCTGTTTAGCCATACCAGGGTGTGTGAAACCCTGGTCATCCTTGATTACACGCACTTTTTTGGTTTTGAGCCTAAAGATATTTTCTGGAGTTGGTGATTTTTTTATTGAATTTTGACTGGAGTCTGATGTATTACCCTTACTGTTATTTTCGTTCTTTCTTCGTTTCGGTGGGCTTGCTTCCATAGTTTTCCTCTTTACCTTTTTCCTAGGTGCTATATATGTGTCTAAGCTTACACAACTAGCTTCGCCATCAGATCCAAGTGGTATATTTTTATTGGTTTCCATTTTTTCACTTACTGTTAATTTAACTTGCTTCATTGCGATGCTAAAAAACTCCTCTTTCTGGGTCGTATTTGTATAATTGTCTTTTACTCTTTTTACGTGAGTTGTTCACTAAACTTATTGTTATTGATGATTAATTTAATTTTTGTCCTGGCCGCTTTTAACCAAACTTGGTCACAATTAATGTTCTTGTGAATAATTTGCACTTTTATAGGTTATGTTATCTAATTTGTGTCTGTATTCACTATTAACTTAAACCGCCTAAGAATGTTTTTAGGTTATGATTTTAAATTTCGACTGTGTCTATATTCACTTTATTTAATTTTTTTAAATGTCAAAGTCATAAATAATTATTTAGAATTTACCTTTCCAGGGGCCGCAGCCCTATCCCTTCAATCGTGTGGGTAACTGTCTCACTTATTGTTCTGGGGTCACAAATTATTATTATTTTTAACACTTATTTTATAACGATATATTACAATATACTGTGTGCGCAAAATCAGATCTTCAATCAAATCAGACTTTGTATCGCCCTGTGAACCCCTCTAAAATTATATATATTTGGACAATCAACATATATTAAAATATACAGGGCGTCTTATTAGAATGAGTCACACGTGTTCCATATTTTTGACTCGCACTATAAAATATGTAGTTGGGAATTTCGATAATTATGAAACAGTACATTTCATTTCAAAAATAATTTTCTCAAAATTTTGTTGTTTCAGCATAAATACATTGATTTTAAAAATTCACTTCGTGTCATTGGTGGCTTGCCCTGTATATAAGCGCATATTTTTATGACAATATATTATCTGATATTACAGAATGATATTCGCGAAAAAAATTAGTCGAGTCCTTCAATTGTCATGAATATATTTTATAAAAATAGCCACTTTTTAACTTTAACACCCTGTATCTTAAGAACTAATAATAGGATTAGATGGGGTCCATGTTACTTTTAATCAGGAGATCCAGATCTATAATATACTAAAAATTCAGAAAATTTAACCGAGAACTATTTTATATAAGAAAAAGTGCGGCGTCCTTCATGTTTACCGAAAAATGATACTTTCAGTTGACAAAGAAATTCCCGAAGTCTTTGCCCCTGCCAATTAGCGCTAAATTTTGAGATGTATGCGTTGCTTATAAGTTTGCAAAGTACTGTAAATTCAGATGCTCGTTTAGATAATATTACTTTGGTTAGCTAGTTATATAAAGATAATATATTCTAATCTCATGTGTATTGGAACAGGAAACAAAAGTATTGTATTGTGTTTTGATAAATAATTTCAAGGAAAGCAGTAAAGCTATCATGTTCGCATATAAGGAGTTAACTCGAGATCAATCTTACGTGGCTATAAAGTCACAGGGGGAATGAAGATTTATGGTAACAGTTGGCGAATAGTTAGCCGACTTGTTCTTCCGGCCTAGGCAACGTGTTGCTAGTGTGGAGCGATTCCTGCGAAGTTTCTCTTTGAATTGTAAATATTTCAGACCATCTGTAACAGTAAATTTCTAATATTTTCTATTCTCCACATAAATTTATTTGTTTTCGACGTAATGACTTATTTATTCAGATTTCTACAATTGGATCTATTAATTCAGCAGTATCACTTTTTACGAACCATTAATGTCACTATATATCTAAATCTGTGAAATAGAATTTGTAAATGATATCATAGAAAAATAAGTAAATATTCAGTATGTAAATTAGCAAACGTAATGCAATTAGAATTGGAATTAATAGCCACAGCTTGTCTTAATTAATAAATAAAATTGTTATAATAATTGTAAACATAATCATTGATAATCCCTCGATAAACAGATGTTGAGAAATTTCGTGACATAGGTGATTGTGAACGATCCATCTTTTTGCATCTGAAGGACTTCTAGTATGTTTTCCAAAAAATGAATATTAACGTTCATAAATAAGGGTTCAAAACGACTGTTTCAGATGGAGTATAATACAAAATTTATACTTACTGCTCGTTTATGCTTAACTGCTTCACTGATGGTGCCAATTGGACGTCGTAACACTATAAATCTAACACAGTAGGTAGTAACACTTTCTTAAAATTAAACCTGAAAGGAAATTTTGAAAACACAAGAAAAATACAATATAAAGTTCAAAAATATATATTAAATCTCTTTAAAAATCATGTTTTACAACAACTTCAAGAAAAATGTTTTTGAAAAACTATAGTCTGGCCCGTGTACAACACATGGTGAGGAACGGAACTACTTATAATGTACCAACTACCATTCAATATGCGGTTTTTGAGCTAACGATTACACAAAAAGATTCAAGAAAAGTTCAATGTTTATAAATTTTTTGTGGGCTTTTGCTTACCTGTCTATTGACGTATTTTCAGTTCAATATCAATTTTGATCGCTACTCGGAGCTTAAAGATGCTTAATCGCAACGACTTTGAATTATATTTTGCAATTACAATTTCATACGTTCAGGCAAGGCGGTCCCATGCACATATGAGTACATGGTAACTATACTTTTCTGACACCGAATCACTGAGGAACCGGTTTAGGGCAAATCCCGTTAAAACCCATCATTTTCCCGTCAAAATCGACTGTTAAGAAATGATAGGGGACCCTTGTCGTTAAAGGCTATTTTCGCTAAAACTCTCGATATAATTTGAATAAAGACTTGGATTAACTTGTCCTCATATTTAACACAAAGCATGAGTTGCAGTGCTTAACAACGAGGATTCGTAAAAGGGTTTTTAATTTTGAAATTTCCAAAATCGATTTTTGTTACACTTTCTAAATTTAGGTGGTCGCGGCGACATTACGTCCCCATGCAGCGACATTTATTACACTTTCTAAAATTACACTCCTTGATGAGTTATTGAAATTTTTGTATGTAGGTTCAATAAATTGCAACAAGAACTTTCATAAACCACTACTTTATTAATCACTTAATTACAATGACTAATTCCTACAATTACACATTAGTACAGACTAATTACTACTATACTACTCTACTATAGTCTCGCCACTATAATTCACAACTAGTTACTGTTATCCATCATATCTTATCACTTGCTCATCTTTTATCAAACTGTCCTAGATCCACTCTATATATACCTACATCAAATGTACTCGACCATTCTGGAATATTCGAGTGTATCATTCGAGATGTTTCCAATCCCTCTAATATTTTCTATGAGGCAGTGGCGTAGACGTGCACATAACAATATTTAATAAACCAATCGACAAAACTAACAAATCGATATTCAGTTGTGACGTGTTTTTTTCCACCTCGGCTGGTGACGAAGAGAAAAAGGGCCACTCTTCGGAAGGAGTTTTCGGTTTCGGTTTAAGTGATAGGACATACTACCCACAAGCCGGATACGCGAGGCTGTGTAGCTCAAGTGGAGAAACGGTTCTCCAGTGGGTTGATTTGAGAAATCAGACATTCACACACAAGCAGTAAAACTCAGATTTTTCTAATAATATCAGTATATTCAATTAAACCTGTCATATACAAATCTACGGGTATACTGATTGATTACCTTGACCAAACTTTACAGGTTCTAAATACCGGGATGAGGGCAAGCGACAAGACGAAAAGGGTCGTATCAAATGACTCAGATGCCAGGGATAGCAAGCTGCAAAATAGTAATACAAAATACGCGGTAAAGGGTTAGCACAGAATAAGCGATGATACAGAACAAAGTTATATATATTACTTGGCTACTACATCAGGTTATCTGTGGTTACGGTCGGGCATGTCTGCTGCGGTGGAACGATCGAAATGGAGTGAACTGCACGGCTTCTCAGATCCTTTTCTGATAATACAACTTACAACTTACTATCGGAGTGGAAGTAGACGACAGATGGATGCGCTGCTGGTCGATGGCGTGATATGGGCTTGGCCAAAATTCTGCTGCTCGAATGTGATGTATGGCACCTGGGTTCGGATCTCGGAGAGGACAAGTCTGCCCACGCTGAGTCGCTCTGGCTGACTACCAACACGGGACAAATTCAATTATTTCTCTCAAATGCTTACAGAGACGGATGTAGGCGCCAGGTGTGTGCGTGGATGATCGATGACGTAGTACGACAAAAATTCCGCGGCTCGGAATCAATATATGAAAATAACGGTACCTTAGGTTCGAATCTCGGAGTGGAAAGACTGCTTTCGATGAGTCACTCTGGCTGACTGCCAACAAATGAATTTAATTACTTTCTTCTAATACTTACAAGTGAGAGGAACGGCGGTAACAGATGCGTGATGGATCGATGTGACGTCAAACAAACTTAGAAAGTATTTCGGAATATTTTCTGTCACCTGCAATTTGGAACTATTCTCTTCGCAGACCGGAGCAAACAGAAAGTACGTCTATCGCGTTAGGTGGCAGCTAGTGAACTAACTGTCGGATATATTCAATTATTCCTTTAACGGAAGAATGACGTTGCACGGGTGACGTCAGATTGAATATTTTCATTACCCTGCTTTGATACTTACAATATTTCGCGGTCGGTTTATTCAGGACAGCAGGCACTAACATCTAGCTCGAGGGACTGTTGACGGAAATATGTACTGCTGGGTTTCCATGGCTATACAAGTTTCTCACGTCACTCTCCCTTCACCTGAGTGCATCTGTACTTTACAACTGGTATGATTATTCGGTGCCTCTACAAATTAATACTTTTATTAATTCGATTTCGGCAATAAAATATATATACACTAATAAAAATAAAAGGATAATATATATATATATATATATATAAAGTGCTATTAACAAATATAAATATCCTGTGCACATTTCTGATGTTATTGATGCCTACTACTACCCTCTTCCTTTACCAAGTTAAATGAAATATTTAAAAATAACGTATCTATATCTGCCCTACTTTCATAAATTATAATATTATTGACTTGAATTGATTAAAAATTAATTTTGAGAAGTTGTATAAGTTTTCAAGTTGATTTATTTTGTGATACAAGAAATCTGACTAACTGAAATATACTGATGCAGCGTCGCTAATATTAACCTCAACTTCCTCATTTTTAGTACTTAGTATATTATTATATGCATGAAATACAATTATCACGTTTATTCTCAAATGCCCTTGAATGCTAAGGCACTTGCAAATCTGCTAATTTATTATATATAGTTAACTTGAATCATACAATAGCATGTGGTACATACCCACCGCCAATATTATAAAATATGTTTTCTGAAACATGAGAAGGATAAAAATAATATTGATATTCTTTTTCTACATTAACAATTAATGCGAACGCCATTTTCCTCCAGACCCAGATTGACGAAGGTCTACCTCATCCAAATAACAATTTAATGTGAAAAGCTATAAAAAAAAATAGGTACGGGGGCCATGAACCTTCCCGTGGCCCTTTGAGGTCGCGACGAGTAAATAGGTGTTTTCGACGTATTTTTTCATGCTGAATCCAAATATGCAACTAAATTTTACGGAATCATACAAGAAAAATTGTTATTAACATTTTAATTGTTTATAAGGCTATAACTTCAAAGTTAACAATGGAAGGGAGAATTTTCAAATTTTTTATGATTTCTGATACAAAAACAAAGAAAACTCTTTTTGAAAAATTAAAATCGGCTGATTAGAACCGGAGATATTGCACATTTATTATTAACAAATTGCATAATTACGATTTTTCCGCACTGTTTCACTCATAACTCGGCTCCTATTCAACGTAGAAAGTTTTACCAGGTCTCATTTTAAAGCTGAGCTTCAAGCTTCAAAATATTTTGTGGTGAAATATCCCACCGTGCTCTTGAAAAATTTTACAAGTGATGAAAGCCTGAAATTTTTGCGGAAAAAAGATAAGTAATTTGTTTATACGCATTTTGAGGAAAGTTAATCTATAAATATCAGCAATTGAGTTATACATTATTATTGTACATCTCAAAATGAACACTTTTTGACTTGCTGAATGTATTTTGATTGATTTTTCGCCGAGTAATATTCATTTGTAGTTGAAGCGCTTTCGCGCGCAATTTCGCGCACTGAGTACGCGTTACATGTAGCGACTACCGTTTTATTCCTGGCTTAACTTAATAAATAATTTTTGAAATATTTACATTAATAAATAATTTGTAAATAATAATAAACAAATACATAATTTTTTCTAAAGTGTAATAATAAAAAAAAAAGTTCATTCATTTTCTACTAATACTAACTGTTTATTGATTGTTTTTGCATGTATTGTCTTTTTTGCATGTGCAAAACATGCAGCAGGATAAATTAGCTTTTTTACAGCGACACCATTTAGTTGTGCACATCTTACATGTACAATTTGGTACAAGTTCACTCATCGGGGGCAACAAATCATGCATTTTTTGGGGCAAAAGTAAATCTTGTTCCTTGGTCCATCCAAATTTTTCTGGATTTACAAGGCTAATTTTAACCGATAAAATGTTAGTCTGTACAAAAGTTATATATAAACATCTTAAAATATGTAATTTAATGGTAGCAGATGTGGGTGGTAACTGCTCGATGAAGTGTTTACTGGAATGGGAATATATTTTAAACCTTAATTCATCAAATGTTTTACAGCCTGCATTTTTTTTTTCATAACTTCCACTAAATATTCCTCTCCTCTTCTCAATGTGAATTGTTTCATCTGAAAGAACTAAATAGTGAAGAGTAATTATTATCTAAAAAATGTTTTGATGTATTCAAAAATGCTGAAAATTGATAGGGCGATATTGAAAAATTCACGCAATCTTTACTAGCAAGTATTGATGCAAGTGATGTATTATATTTCAAAAATTAATAATAATAATAAACAATTACCTCGCCCGAAATTAATTAAATATTTTGTAGGATCTGCTTGTAAAGCTGCTGGTTTTGTACCCACTTTACTAGAATAATCTGCTCCCGTCAAATGGAGCAAAGCTGGTAGGATGGAGCAAAATTTTTCACCATAATAGTTATGAATAGTGTGCATAGGAATATCTCGTTTTGAATTTTTTACTTCTGTTTGAATCCAAAGCGTCTGAAAAAGTCATAAAAATATATTGTTAAAAATCTTTGCAGAATAATACTTCTTGAAAAAAGCACTTATTTTCCTACCTGTAATCCACTGTTGTCAAATTGCTTGAAAAAGTATAACGACAATACAAATACATCAGTGTCCTATGAGATGAGATACACATTTTTATATCTGTTCTTTACAGCGTGCATTATGTGGATCATTAATTTGAGATCTGCTTCCTCAACATCTGGTCGTTGTAAATATTCCAAGTCAGTATCTTTGTTGCTAATGCAAGGTAATTCTTTGATAGTACTGCACACCAATTGAATGTTATTGAAAATATCAGATTTATCGAAGGCAAAATTACGTAAAAATTCTTGTGGCAAAATTTTATTCCTATCAGAATTCCAAAATTTATCAGTTTGCTTTGGAACTGGACTTTCTCCATTTATAATTTTGTACATTGACAGACTTTCCGTTTTTTTTCTTCTTAAATGTTCAGACGATTTTATAGAAGAACTAGATAGAGTATGAATCAAAAACGAGATCAATTCTCGTAGTATTTTGCAGTGAAACTTTGTGTTTCACATAATTGAAAAAAATTTTAGCCAAATCATTGAAATTTTTAGATGATCCCAGCTCAAATTTACGTACAATAAGCATTACATCGACCAACAACACAGTAGGAACTTCGGTTTTAGAAAATTTACCATAAGAGCTTTTCAATTCACTACTTTCCATTTCTCGTACGAGCGAGCTTTTATCTGCTTTATTGAAAAAACCATCATTATCAAATAAAATATTTTGTTCAGTCAGCTCAAATTTAAGAAGAGAAAAAATCGGATAATTTCGTTCTCGTGCAAGGTCAATTATCCGTTGAGTTTCACTTGCTGTAATTTTTTACATTAATGAAGTTTGCTTTATATAGAAAAGAAAGTGTCTAGAAAGTCATAGTATGAGAGAATGAATTAACTTTTTTTTCATTATTACACTTTAGAAAAAATTATGTATTTGTTTATTATTATTTACAAATTATTTATTAATGCAAATATTTCAAAAATTATTTATTAAGTAAAGCCAGGAATAAAACGGTAGTCGCTACATGTAACGCGTACCCAGTGTGCGCATTGCGCGCGAAAGCGCTTCAACTACAAATTAATATTACTCGGCGAAAAATCAATCAAAATACATTCAGCAAGTCAAAAAATGTTCGTTTTGAGATGTACAATAATAATGTATAACTCAATTGCTGATATTTATAGATTAACTTTCCTCAAAATGCGTATAAACAAATTACTTATCTTTTTTCCGCAAAAATTTCAGGCTTTCATCACTTGGAAAGTTTTTCAAGAGCATGGTGGGATATTTCACTATAAAGCTTGAAGCTTTATCTTTAAAATGAGATCTAGCAGAACTTTCTACGTTGAATAGGAGCCGAGTTATGAGTGAAATAGTGCGGAAAAATCGTAATTATGCAATTTGTTAATAATAAATGTGCAATATCTCCGGTTCTAATCAGCCGATTTTAATTGTTCAAAAAGAGTTTTCTTTGTTTTTGTATCAGAAATCATAAAAAAATTTGAAAACTCGCCCTTCCATTGTTAACTTTGAAGTTATAGCCTTATAAACAATTAAAATGTTAATAACAATTTTTCTTGCATAATTCCGTAAAATTGAGTTACATATTTGGATTCAGCATGAAAAAATACGTCGAAAACACCTATTTACTCCTCGCGACCTCAAAGGGCCACGGGAAGGTTCATGGCCCCCGTACTAAAATTCGAAAATTGAAACTGAAATGATAGAACTAACCTAAAAACTAAATATATGTAAGGAGTATGGCCTTAATAACATTTCTGAGCTTACTGGATTTGGAACTATCTTGAACTCTAAATTGCACAATCATGTCTCTAATTTAGGAAATACCAATACAATCTCGTTTAAGGAATAGACTTCATATGTAAACATTTTACTTATGATATTACCATATCATATCGCTAATTATGATGAAGCTGCGCGGAAGGCGACTTATAGAGTACCTCTCCTAAACATATGGTATAACAAGTTGCAGCATGTGAGGACGGTAATACCTAGACGTCTACACCAATCATGTATGAGTAATATACGGCTTCCTACGTCAGGCGGCTTCTTCATAATTGGCGGTTATTATACAAGAAAACCAAAAGTTAATTCATCAAACACTTTTTGATTTATTGTGGAAAAAATGAAACAGTTTTGTTTTATCATATTGTCACTGATGTATATGACATTATGATTTTGCTGAACAGTATATTTAAATATATATTTTGATAAGGAAAGTTGGCAAGGGAATTTGAATAACTTTCCTTCTCTGGCTGCTCTATTAACTACTTCAATTTTAAAAAAGAAAATTAGCAATATATATTTTTGAAGACTACACAGCCTATAAAAAATGGAGTAGACCAATAAAATTAACGTATAAAATCTATAAAACGATATAGATAACAATCAACTTTTATTTAAAATTTTAAACTTGAATCTAAAATAACAAGATTGAGATTTGTCACAAAAAAGTAGCAAATAATAATAACCTGAAGTCTCTCCCTCCAATTAATGGAGAGAGAAACTTGAGGCTTTTATATTAGTCTGATATTTTTTGTCACAAATCGCCATTAATTGGAAGTATTTCCCATTAGAGCACATTTACTCAATGCATTCTGTAAAGTCCTAAGCTATGATTAATATTGTATTATCACAGAAATACATACAAATATAACTGCGACTCAGAAAGCCATATTAATAGTTTATGTGATAAATCTAAAAGTGCACATGGTAAATAAAAAATACCCTACTTTTACGCAAAGAACATGAAGGCAGCTTTGTAATCATTAAAACCTTTATCAGCGAGTGACTGATTGGAAGTTTGGGTTAAAGCCAGCGGCACAATGTTAAATTACTTTGCCACGGATTTCTTCCAACTTCAGACGGAAAACTTTTGATAATCGAAAACTAGCTAAAGTTCATTATTTATACCGAGCACGTAACTCGTTTTCCAAGAACTATTATAAATCGATCCTATTTAATAATTTTATTAGCTCTTGTTTAATGATTGGATAATCATATATTCGATTTGTTTAGTGGCGGTGGCTAAATTAAAATAGTTTTGAAGAAATATTATTCATTTGAAGAAGGTCCAGTACATCAGAATTTTATTTCTAGTGGAAATTACCTTTCACTTTCCTATATACATAATATAAGGGGACATTATGGTGACCGCGCGATAATTTCTACTCAATTTTCTGGTAAATTTATACTTTTTCTTATCCCTTGAATCCAAAATTGTTTTTAAAGAGCATCTGTCTGTTGTCTGTACTCGGTAATCTTTCGTCTGTTATGTACCGTCGCACCTGTCACACCAATGAATTGATTTTAAGCAGGTGTCAGAACGGCTGCACTTCAAGGCGAAAATTTGTCATAGCTCAAACGTACATAGGTAAAAACCGGTAAAAAGTATGAAATAATGTTCTAAAGATTTTGATTAAACTTAATACATAGGCACTCTCCCAATACCAGCATGAGGTAGTATGATCGGTTGCTCCTAAAGGAATCGGCAGCTACTGGAACCTCCCCACCCGGTGGATCTTTGAAGCCGAAAAGAGCATTAAATTGTATGTCAAAATGGCACTAAACGTAATCCGATCTCAACCAAAACCTTTTCAGATCTTCTGGGGTACTAAAGAAATCCTCAACTTGATGAATTTACAACACTCGCCTGCGGCTCGTGCTGCAAATTTCATATGCTCGAGTTATTACCTACGTTACCGCTCGTTAAATAACTAATAATAATACTATTATCATATTAACATATTAACAAGTTTAACATCACTTGAACAACTAAGAAAGTCTAGTTACCCTAAACAGTCGTAAAATGACAAATTGAAAATTGGTAAAGTGATAATCTATAATAAATTCACCAACGTAGGTATAGAAAGCATATGATATTGCTACTGTTACACCTACATTTAAAGTTTGTTACAACCCGCTGGTGCACAGTCACTAAAAGTTACAAATATGCCGAAATCTTATTAACATGACATGACACCAACGTTATCGGATGACAAACTATTATAAAACATGGCGCGGGAGACAAACGAGAATCATCAAGATTTGCTTATTGCAAACCAATCGCTTATGGTTGTTTTTGTTAAATGAAACATTAGTTAGCATTTCATTAGATTAACTAGATTTTGGAGGAATATTTGTAATGTAATTCTTCGATTTGTCTATATATATAAAAACGGCATTAAACGAAATCCGATCTCAACCAAAACCTTTTCAGATTTTCTAGAGCACTGACGAAACCTTCATGCAGACTTGTATCCAAATCCCCCAATTCGAAACATTTGAATCAAATGGGAGGTGGGTGTAAAATGCCTCGCACACAAAGAAATAGGTAGGTACACAAAAACAATTGGAACATTGTATTTACGTATTTAAATTATTATTTTGCTCTAAAATACTAAAATATATAGAATTTAGTCTTTCTATATCTGCGCGCTTATTTACGCTGTTTTTGTTTTTTCTTTAATTTCAATAATTTCTAAAAGTAATCTTTTTTTAAGTTACTTTCTGCACCTAAAATTCTACAATTATCAAAATCTAAAATGTGATCAGGTTTCTGTAGACTAATGCTGTATGAGTAGTTTTATTAATATTGTGCGATGTTTTTATGTCATATTCATGTTCCTTAATTCTATCCTTAAGATATCTCTTTATGTATCTTAATGTTATTATAACAGACTGGTATATAAAACCTATTCATTCAGAGAAATACTTAAATTTTTATTCAAACCACAGTTTTAAACCAAAAATTAATATAAAAAATTTAACATATAGGGCAATTAATCTACCTAATGTAATTTTCCATCAAAAGATATTGATCTAATCAAGAAATTCTTGAAAAATAACAACTATCCCGAAAAACTTCCAACACAAATTATAACTGAAGTAACACACAATACACGCGAATACAATAACAACGTAATAACAAAAGTTAAAAAACATTTTAAAAGTCCATACATCAACTCACTTCCGGAGAAATTATCGCGTTACTAATGATGACATTACTATAACTTATAAAAATGAAAATACAATTTCGCAAGAATCATCTTCGACTGCACTATAAAGTGGGATATCCACATATATAAGCTTTGTGACAAACTTCAGATCTGTTGTTATATACTACGGTCACCGACCAACCACTGCAGTCAGTACATTCTCATTAGTTTGTATTACGCAAATTTCCACTCTCATATGTGATATGGAATTACTAACTGGGGTACTAGTAGTCATTGTCAATGCGTTTTTATTCTACAAAAGTATGCTTTGAGAATTTTAGCTAAGCTGCCAAGAAGAGAAACTTGTAGACCAACGTTCAAAAAGTTAAAAATCTTAACATTATCTGGCACTTACATTTATGAAATTAGTTGCTTTGTTTATAAGAACTTGGATATGTATAAAAAATATATAGTTGGTCACAGTTAGAAAACAAGATTTAAACATAACTATATTCCATGGAGATATCAAAAAGGCCTTTATTTTAATGGTTGCAAAATATAGAATGCTCTTCCAACTGATATAAACGGATCCAAAAACATCCACATTTTTAAAAAAAGACTCAAAACTTTTCTTATCGATAAAATCTGTTATTCACTCGATGATTTCTTTTTATGACTAATTTTACTACAATATGTAAACACTTTTATACTTTTTATCTTTTATATATTTTTACTTATTTTTTATTGTTATTTTTTTTTAGTACCTTGACGCTCTCTATTATTACTTGTTTATACAACTAATTGAGAAATAAAGTATATTATATTATTATTATTATTGAAAGTCTAAATTCTATATATTTTAGTATTTTAGAGCACAATATTTTAAATACCTAAATATAATGTTCCAACTGTTTTTGTGTACATGTCTATTTCTTTGTGTGCGAGGCATTTTACACCCCACCACCAGCATCATATCGCAGATTGATTTCACCAAAGGAACTCATTACTATAGCAACTATTTTAACGTGTAGTGTATTGCCCTGCTCTTATCAATAAGTTTAAACCTTTTGTTAAAAAAGAATTTTAATTATTTTAAATTTATTTGAAATAATTTTGAGATCGTGTTTCGTAACAAACTCCGGTAACTTTGTTTAATATACAAGAAAAAATTGTGTTTTATAAATTGCAGTGAGCCTTGAAGATGAAAAAATAAATTTTTCGAAAATTCAATGTGTTGTTGATTTTTCCACTTGACCTATAATTCCACTATTAATTCGAAAATCAGAATCCCTGTTATTATTTACTCAGTTCTTCTAATTTTTTTAGTGCAAATTTAAACTGATTAGATCTGTTATGATATTAACATTGAAAATTAAATTTTACTAAAATACCCATTATGGATATCCACATCTAGATTAAATACTAAAACTAAGAACTGGCACAGTTACAAAACAGAAACATAATTTAATTTCTTAGAATGATTAGGAATGTATGCTTTAAATCTACCTTTTTTAGCAATACAACAATGTATTTCATTGTTGTTCAAAAATCGTACCCTAAAATAACTATAGGTGCTGCAAATTTAAACTGAATATGCCCATAAAAACAGGTATTGTTCTCCATCAGTCACTCGTTGCAATTGCATCATATTTTCGTTGAACCGAATGGAACGTGATGTTGACTATCCCCAAGCACTATTGATGTATAAAGTCTATTATACATATTTTGGCAATTGATTTTATATTGTTTTATGTTTACACTATTCTGTAAAAGCAAAAGGACTTGTTTAAATGTCCATAAATATTCATCCACCTAAGAAAGACAAAAAGAAATATTCATGCATATGTATTACTTATCTTCTGCTTCAAAATGATGAGAAAAGTCTTGTCTAATGTTTTTTTCATATTAAGACAGATTGGTTAACTGATAGAGCTACTACTTAAATCCTTTGAATGGTGTTTACACACATTTACGTGTTCTATTTTTCTGGGAACAATTTGGGCATACTTTTTCCACTAGTGTGACGAATTTTCTCGCTCAGTGCGAGAAATAACGTTGTCACTTTGGCACTCGAGCTTTCTTATTTGGTTGCTCGAGCGCCAGTTCAAGTCTGCGGTGATTGAACAACACTACGCAAAAGTCGATAAGCGAGACTGAGCATCTCAGTGAAGAAAAGGTCGTTTCCAGTGGGTCAATAAGGGAAATTAGACTCTCACAAACACAACAGTAAAACGCAGAAATTCGATAAAAGTTAAGTATATTACTGTAACACTATGGTTAACAATCCTAAATAAAACAGAAAACAAAATTAGCATAAGTTTATATACATATCTATATAGGCAGTAGAGGGAGAGCAATATAGTAATATTAGCGGCAAAAGCATATTAGCGGTAAAATTAGCGAGTTTATAATAAAACGATTGTTAAGCAGAGAGTGTACGGATAACAGAAAATGCGAAGCAAGCAGAATTATTTACAGTGTCAAAAGCACGTTATGAAATAGACCGGAAACTTGGTTAGTGTTTAATGACGTTAACAGTACGGAAAGTGAAGTATCGATGAGCAAATATTTTGTCATGAAGGTTCTAGTTCTGGACTCAAGAAAATATGCAAAGACAGAATGTAATTAATTACTCAGTCCTAACGCGAAATGAAGGGCAACGTGACTAGAGGTAAATAAGGCTGGAAGAAAAAATGAACCTGTTGTCGCCATGAGGGCCAGGGTCAGGTTGAGAAAAGAAAGAACCTGTTGCCGCCACGAGGACCAGAGTCAGGTTGAGAAAAGAAAAAACCTGTTGTCACCACGAGGACTAGAGTCAGATTAAAAAAAAGAACCTGTTGTCGCCACGAGGGCCAGAGTCAGGTTGAGAAAAGAAAGAAAAAGAAAATCACAGAAATAAGCAATTTATCAGAAATATTCAAACAGTAAAATAAGTAAAATATCCGAAAAATATCAATCAGTAAAAAGAATGACAGAAACTATTAATCAGTATGATAAAATTCATTAACAGTAAAACACGAAATAAAAATTCCACTAACAGTAAAATACAGTTGCACTAGCCAAGTATTTAAAAATGTCTTACTCTTTCCAACTTCGGTGGGCTCTGGTACACTGGTAGTCGACTTCTCGCTTCAAATTGTAGGTTAACTACTGAATAAAATACTTGGTGCGGTTTATTTTATAGCCGCGCTTCCCTACCATGATATCTCCAGGATCCCCACTGCTTTAGAAACGCGCATGTACCAATGTATTGACTCCAAAATAGCGAGGACGGCTGCTTTAAATTATTTAATGTACCGATGAATTATTATTACATGCGTCGGTTAGCATAAGCAAAGTATTCTGAATTTTGTAATGCATATAATCGGTTTCAAATGATTATTCTAATCAACTGCGAAAAAGGAACGGATTCAATCGGCTACAGATAACTAATTATTAAATTAATTACTTCAAAGTATCAACAATAATTCCTAGTTTACAAACATTCTGACTAAATAAATGTTCCGGTGCTCAAATAGAAAATATTGCCTGATAATATACTAGCATGCGCTTAAGGCGGTACAATAAAGATTTTAGCTTAACAGAAAATATTATATAGAGTACAATTAAATATAAATCTTATGCAGATTTCCGTAACGAAAAATGCTTCGTTACACTAGTTTATAGTGGACATAGCAACGGATTCATATCATAAATGTTTAATTATTCTAACAATGATAAAGAATGAAGGAAAGAGATAATGCGAAGAAATTCTAAACTTCGATTTAATGGGTAAAAATTAAGAAATGGATGGTTAACTCGAGTTATTAAGATATCATCATAAATATTACTGCACCTAATAGAGGTTCAAACATATGATCCAAATGACAAATATAATAAGATTTACAAGCAAGTAACAGTTTCTGCTATTAAATTGCTGCTATTGTGAAAATGTAACAATGCATTAAAAATCTGTTACAACTACCTCTCTGTTATTGAATTTCTTCAAAGCAATTGTTACACAAAATATGAAGAGTTGTTGCCGATTTCGCTCATACAAACTGAACACTTTTATCTTCGATTCATTTCTCATTTGAACAATAAAAACAAGCATTTTATACAAAGTAAGCTCCATATCTATAATACTGTGCGAAAGCTCTTTGCACTGATTACTCTGTTGGTAGCTTGATTTTTTGTCTCATTTCTTTGTAACGTTCGCTTTAGATATTTAAAATTGTGGTGGAGGAGCCGGTTAAATGCAGCAGCGCAATGTCTAGTATACCATGTACCTGAAGTTTTGCCAGCCACTCAGTCTGTCGCGGATTTCCTTCATCGTATGTGGGATGAGTTAGTTAAAAGATGGCATTAATATAAATAATTCCAATATCAATTTTTTATCATTACACAAACAAAGCACAAGCAGAATTCGTCGTGGAACGTTCATGTCGAGCAACGTATGTTTGCTCTACATAAAAACTACATATAAATAACCATAACCATTATTGATTTCATCATCATTTACACATTTGTAAAATAATTAAAAGTTGTCATTATCATCGTCTTCGTCGTCAATAGTTCTACAACAATTTGTGGGCCTCGACATCCTAAAGTATTTTTCACTATTCGGCTCTATTTAACGCCATTTGCTGTTAATTGATTGCTTCGACTTTCTAGTACCCTAATCCCACACATCCTTCATTTCAGCCTCGGCCGACTGTTGGATTTTTCATATTCGTTATGTCCTTAAAATATTTTTGATGGATATGTTCATTGGCTCATATTATGTGTCTATTTAAGTCATGCGGTTTTGTTAATCTGGTGCCCCTTCCTATTGGTGCATTATTTAGGCACTAAAATCATTTTTTTGAAGACTACCGAACTTGCTGAAAAGTGACAAACTCCCAAGAAAACACGTTATAAAATCGCCTTGTACTACGATTATTGTTGAATATCTCCGCGCGATCTATTCTCCTTATACCGTATTATCTAAAAAGTGTAAAAGGAAATAATGCCAGAATGACATCAAAGCACACTTTCTAACTACGTCTATGAATGAAAGCAACAAAATCGCGCGGATTTCATGCCACGTAAAACATTTTCCTTTGTGAGAATCGTAACTCTTCAAACACTTAGCGGCTCGTTAGGGGATACTAGTTCTGTTCGTCCCAATGCCACTTATAATCCAGGATTTAAGGGATTCAGATGGCCGCAGCATTTAGGGAGATAACGGGTTGACAGCCGCATGCCAATTACGTTTATATAATTGCAATTAGAGGTAAACGTATAAAAGACTGCACATGGATAACATTTTATATCACTGCAGCTTACTTGTTTGGTATACTTTAATCGGATATAATTTGAAATACCACACGTAAAATATCTGGAAAGCAAATTCTGTTCCTACCGCAGATACACAGATGAACAAAAATATAATAGAAATTAAGTTACAATTACAATTTTCACCTCTCACATCACTTACAACCCCTATTTTTTTAAATTGGAAGGAGGTGCTTGTGATACTTCATTTGAAAGATATATATGAATGTATATGATAATATGATAATATGATAATATGATAATATGATAATATGATAATATGATAATATGATAATATGATAATATGATAATATGATAATATGATAATATGATAATATGATAATATGATAATATGATAATATGATAATATGATAATATGATAATATGATAATATGATAATATGATAATATGATAATATGATAATATGATAATATGATAATATGATAATATGATAATATGATAATATGATAATATGATAATATGATAATATGATAATATGATAATATGATAATATGATAATATGATAATATGATAATATGATAATATGATAATGTGATAATATAATAATACGATAATACGATAATACGATAATACGATAATATGATAAGGGGGTGTAATGGGGTAGTGAAGCGCAAGTAATAGCCTCTCCTACTCAATTGTTAACCTCACCTTCGCGATGAGTTCAATTTGAACTTGGTGCACCCTGTTTTCACTAACGAGGCTCTAACGACCGAGTAAGGGCGGAATAACCCTTACCTTTTGCCGTGAGCACATCCACCTTCTCACGAAGAGTGCGGTAAAAATAACCCACCGCACACAAAGGTTGCTTTTGGAATCGTTTGGTTACCCCATCGTCGCAGTCTCCTTCTGTGCCATGGGACCACACCACTCGCCTTCCGCAACCGAGCTGGTCAGTTGCATACCTGCTCCAGCTAAAACTTCAAATGCAGCTTCGTTTTCAGTCGATTAAGGCTTTAAAAAATGATGGAGCGTTCAAGTGGGACAAAATCATCCGGAGGTAAAATACCCTCCCGATCGGATCTCCGGGGGAGGGTGCCCGCAGGGACACCTCATCGAATGTCGAAAAAACACCGACAAGTTAAATCCAACAAAACGAATTCTTTCATCTACGGCGCTTGGAATGTTCGTACTTTGAACGACAGCACTCGCACCGATCGGCCTGAAAGAAGAACTGCTCTAATAGATAGAGAACTTCACCGACTCAATGTTGACGTTGCAGCTCTCAGCGAAACTCGATTTTTGGAGGAAGGCTCTCTCACAGAAAAGTACTACACCTTCTAGTGGAAAGGTCTTCCCACCAATTCAAGAAGACAACATGGAGTAGGATTTGCCGTTCGGAATCAACTTGTATCCAACTTAACACAAGTACCACAAGGCCTATCCGAGCGTCTAATGCTGCTACGCTATGAGCTATCAGATGGCAGCGCGGTAAATCTAATAAGCGCCTACGCTCCCACTCTGGATGCAAGTCACGAAACCAAGGAAAGCTTCTATCAACATCTGGAAGAAACCCTCTGTAGAATACCTAAAACGGAACGACTCGTTATTCTTGGCGATTTTAACGCTAGAGTAGGGAGAGATGCAGACACCTGGCCAGGCATCATAGGCAAGAACGGTTTGGGCAACATGAACGCTAACGGTCAACTACTCCTAACTAAATGCGCCGAGCATGATCTAGTTATAACAAACACCATTTTCCGACAAAAGGATAAATTTAAAGGCACCTGGCGTCACCCCAGATCAGGTCACTGGCATCTACTGGACTATGTTATCGTACGTAGGAAGCATCTCAAGGACGTCCAAATTACAAAGGCGCGCATTGATAGCGAATGTTGGACCGATCATCGTCCTGTTGTCTCTAAAATGAAAATTGTTATGAGACCCAAACACCGAAGAACTCAAGTAAAACGTAGACTCCGTCTCTGTATTAGTAAATTGCGTGACCAACAAACCGTCGAACAGCTAAAGCAAAAAGTTCAAGAGAATTTGAGTGCACTAGAAGAAACCAATTCTGTAGATGTCGCTGCTACCTGGACACAAATTAAAGACAGTTTAAAAAGTGCGAGTGAGGAAATTCTTGGCACTGTAGCAAGTAAAAAACAGGAGGACTGGTTCAATGATAATGAAGCTTTTATACAAGAACTTCTTGACCGCAAACATATTGCCTTCCAAAACGCTATCAACCACCCCAACGACTCATCAAAAGCAGAAGCTTTTACCCAATCTAAGTATGAAACGCAACGCGAAATCAGAAGAATAAAGAACGAGTGGTGGGCAAGCAAGGCCAGAGAAATTCAAAGGTACGCCGATTCACACGACTACAGGAATTTCTTTCAAGGAGTAAAAGCAGTGTACGGCCCCAGTCGGAAAAATATGTGCCCTATTAAAGATTTAAATGGAAATCTCCTCAAAGAAGACCAGGAAATAAGAGCCCGATGGAAAGAACACTACTCTAACATTCTTAACCAGCAAAGTCAAGCCGATCACGATATTATAAATCTTATCCCTCAATACGACACCTTCGAAGACTTAGATAAGCCACTAACAACGGAAGAGATCTTAACCGCCATTGGGCAGCTAAAAAATAACAAATCTCCCGGCGCCGACTCACTCCCAGCTGAGATCTTAAAGCTGTGTCGTCAGAGCTCATACCCTACCTCAAAAAACTGTTTGATGTCGTGTGGGAAAGTGGTCAAGCTCCGCAGGAGTTTCGTGATACACTTTTAATCAACCTCTTCAAAAACAAAGGGAGCGCTGCGGACTGTGGAAATTACAGGGGTATAGCTCTCCTGGCTGTTGGAGGGAAGATATTCACTAAAGCGAAGGCAAATAGGCTAACACCTGTTATTGAAAAGTTACTTCCTGAAACACAGAGTGGCTTTAGACCAAACCGAGGCACATCGGATTTAATCTTCACACTTAAGCAGCTTCAAGAAAAAGCACTCGAACATCAAGGAGAAATTCACATGGCCTTCATTGATTTAACCAAGGCGTTTGACTCGGTGGACAGGGAAGTGCTCTGGAAAATTATGTTCCGCTTAGGTATCCCTAGAAAATTTGTGGAAGTATGTCGCAGTCTACATACAAACAACAACGCCCAGGTTATGTACAATAATGAGGCAACCGAACCTTTCCAAACCCTCACTGGAGTTAGGCAGGGATGTGTCTTAGCACCCCTACTCTTTAATTTGTTTACCACTGCTCTAACAATTATTGTTGACAACAAACTGACAGTCAGAGGAATAGGTCTCAGATACCGTTTTGATGGCGGTCTCTTTAACATAGGGCGCTTTAGAGCTTTCACGAAGACACGCACACGATTCATTTGTGATCTCCAGTATGCGGATGACTGTGCACTTTTAGCCTCTACGCCGGAAGAGCTTCAAGAACTTTTAGATGTGTATGCCCAGAGCTATGATTCCTTGGGACTTAAAATCAACATTGGAAAGACTAAGATTATGTCAACTCCTCATCAAGTGAACCAAATAGACATTACACTTAACGGAAATTCTCTTGAAGTGGTGGATCAGTTCAATTACTTAGGCAGCGTTGTTAATGACAAAGCAAACATGGACAGCGAGATTCGCAATAGAATTAACGCTGCATCTAGAGCACTCTGGGGACTTAGAGAGAGAGTATTTGACAACCACGACCTTGCTTTGTCAACGAAAATGGCTGTCTACAGAGCAGTTCTCATTCCAATACTGCTATATGGATGTGAAAGCTGGGTCACTTACCGTCGTCATGTGAAAGAATTAGAACATTTTCAACAAAGACACCTCAGAAGTATGATGAAAATCCGTTGGTTCCATCACATATCAAACGTGGAAGTACTCAGGAGAGCAAACAGCCGTCCAATTGAGGTGCTTATTTCAAGAGCACGCCTAAGATGGGCAGGTCACGTTTATCGTATGCATGATAACCGCCTTCCTAAATGTACACTTTATGGTGAATTGCTAAGCGGTAGAAGAAGGCGTGGCGGTCAACGAAAGAGGTTCAAAGACGCTCTCCATGAAAATCTAAAACCCTGCGGTATTGCAGACGAGCAATGGGAACAGCTTGCAGCGGACAGAACCGAATGGCGAGGGGTTGTGGCCAGCTATCAAGGAAATGCTGCTGCAAGAAGGCCGAATCCAAGACCTAACCAGGTCTATGTTTGTCCTGACTGCGGTCGACATGTGCTCTCCCGAATTGGCCTCTATAGCCATAGTCGTGTGCACCGTAGATGAATGGGAATTACAATAAACTACACCTGTTACTTGTTTTTTATTGTAAACAATTTATCGACTGTAACATTTTTATACTCGGACTCGAGTAACGGCTAATAATAATAATAATAATATGATAATGATATCTATTCGGCAATATCAACTTTCTTCGATTTCATTCAATAGTTATCGAGAAACTCGAATTTCACAACACAAGGGATGTACAATTTATACAGTAGGCTATCAAGCATACTTTGAAGGCTGTCATAAAGTATCGTTATGTGAAAATTAGTTGTCAAAATTCTACAATAAGGTTTAGGCGGCATTTCTGTAGTAATTTGACAGTTTTTATATCATTTTTATTGTAACTGTGGCACATTCAAGTGAAATGCAATTAATCACGATTGGATGTGGTGATAAAAGCAGATCTCAAATGGAAGTATGTACAATGTTCAATGCTAAATATACCGATCCCTCGATTACATAATCCACAGTTAGTAGAATTGAATGAGAAATTTGGGAAAATGGAAACGTCGGAGACCTTCCTATATCAGGAAGGAGAAACCAAATTGATGAGTAAAAACAATTAGATATTTTATAGGCTTTGAGGAAAATGCACACAAGTCGACCAAACAAATCGCTGATGAAAATAATGTAAATAAGTAATCAGTGTTGCGAGTTTTGAAGAAAGAGAAGTATCATCCTTTTAAAGTGCATCTGGTTCATGAATTAAACCAAGCTGATGGTGATTCTGTGAAACAATTATGAACATGTGTCATGCAAATCCGCAGTTTAGAAATATAATTCTGTTTACTGATGAAGCGGCGTTTTGTTTGAGCGGTGCTGTTAATAGACAAAACTCTCGAAACTGGAGTAGAATAATCCTCATTTGATGATGAAGGCTCACAATCAATATCCCAGAAAAGTTAGTGTTTGGGCTGGGATTATTGAAAATAAAATTATTGGTCCCCATTTTTTCGAGGGTTCATTAAATGGTGAACGGTATCTACATTTTTAGTTCCAACATTAACAAGATTATATCCAAATGAAATAAATCGAAATATTTGGTTCCAACAAGATGGAGCTCCACCGGATTATGCAATTGAAGTTAGGGCCATTTAAATACACTGTTACCTGGCAGATGAATTGGTAGGCGCGGCGCAATAGAGTGGCCTGCCCATTCTCCTGACATAACCCCACTGCATTACTTCTTATGGGGATACTTAAAGTCGAAAGTATATGCTAATAGACCGGGTAATATTGAAGATTTAAAAAATAAGATAAGGCAAAAAGTAGAATAAATAAGTCCATTGGTGAGACAAAACGTTATTGGGGAATTTCCTAACCGCCTTGTTTATTATCAAGAAATGAAGGGTTTGCAATTTGGACATTTACTTTAAATTAATTTCAATTTTATAAAGTTTTTATTAACTGTTTTTTCTCTAATAAGAAGTTATTTTATAATAAAGAAACAAGTTATTGCCTCATACCTCAAGAGAAACAACAATGCAGCCACGGACACGTGTTTTGGAGTTATTGCTCCTCATCAGCGTAGCGTAGCTTAGCGAATATATCTTATAATCGAGCAAAACTAACAAAAGTCGGAAAGTACAGTGCACAGTACTCGATTTGTACCTTCATACTTCATGTGCCACATTTAGGGCCTCGAATGAGAGCAATCAGTACGACGAGCTCTATGTGTACTGCTCTATTTCCACCTGGCAAACACTAAGTAAAATATGATGGGGTTTATAAGGCTAAACAATTAAATAAAGTAACAAATTATTACCTTATACCTCAAGAGAAACAACAATGCAGCTACGTACACGTGTTTCGGAGTTATTGCTCCTCATCAGCGTAGCGAATATATTTTAAGCGAGCAAAACTATTAAAGGTAGAAATGTATTATACACATTGGAGGTACCCTGTACAATTATATGTAAACTTCTTCCACCCCTAGAGCCTACATATAAATGATAAGGTACTTCAGTAGGCGTAGATATTCATTACAATTAGATGATCCTTTAGTGACGAGTCTGGAGATAATGTAAAATAAAGATTTTAAGATAACGGTAAACTGAATGTCCACATAAAATTTAATTCGTGAGAATTCGTTTTACAGATGTTGCAAGAGCAGAATGGGAGACATTTAAAGAAATGTAATTTCTAATTCTCAGGTTCGCAATGTAGTTAAATATATCTTTAGCCGGATCCACGTTTTATCTCGCAGTTTTATCTGACTAGTTCTATAGTTCTATCTGAAAATGAGGTTTCTCTATGGAATGAATAAATGATGTATCTAATGCGTACTTTGAAATAATATATCGTTATTTTAACACCAATTTAATTTAGTGGCATGGGTGTATTGTAGCTGGAAAATATTTTGTAATAATAATTACAAAGAACTCAATTATAATATCGTCTAAAAAATTATTTGTATGTTGAATTTTATTGGCAGCAATACAATTTGCTGTATGTGAATAACAGCTATTAAACGATACTCCCTTATTCTGGCCTAATAAAAATGAACAAAAATTTCAAGCATACATAGGACACTGAATCCTCACGCAAGAAGAAGTCTATGTTCTATTAATTCCTCGTCTAATTATATAACTACCAGAGTATTCTTCCTCGATAGATATATAAATCTATTTTACTTCAAAACAATTACTTGACAATTGTATAGGAATAGCCATAAAAAATGAAATACAAATTTAAAGCTCATAAAATTTCAATATTTGACACAGGAAGTCACTGATCTTTTAAAAACATAAATCCTTTAAGATGAGCATATCCAAAAGAGGGAGATTCAATAAGCACATATTTATTATTTTTGGCCGTAACTTTTTTTAAATCTTTTATTAAACATGCAATGTTTGTTTGTTAGTTTGTTTCCCAAACCGTGCAATCAAAATATCGATTATTTCTAATTAAGCTAGAGCTTTGAAATTTTGCATATCTGTATAAGTCCGGTGACAATACACTTTAACATTTTCATATAAGAAAAAACAAGATGGCGAACGGTTTTACCGTTTATGATCCTATTCGACTCTAAATCTATATCTGGGGGTTTTCGGGTTCGCCAATTACGAATTTCTAGTAAAAAATTTAGTTCAGGATGGCGACTTCATCATAGCGGACAACTTTACCGTTTTTTTATGGTGGAGGGGAAATCCTACATGGACACCCGACGCTAGGGTCTCCGCACCGGGTAGTGTCGGACTCCTACCGACTAAAACCCCTCCTACCCCTCCTGGATCAGTATTTCCACGTAACCTGGAACCGCTTTCGCTTTCCGTCAGGCCACGAGTCATTCATCTTGTATTGGTGTTAGTAAAACTTCCCACGTTTTGCCTTATATCCACCATCTGCTAAAGCAATTAGGGGTTCGGGGGCTAGATTTCTTCTATCATCTTCCTTTGTCCTCATTATTCGATTTAGAGTATATGCTACGTTTTCCCAGTTCTCCTCCTATTCCAGCAAATACTCAATTAAGTTATCAGGGTTCCAATGGTCTCCTGATCCCTCGGTTCTCCACCGGTTACAAGCCTCCTTCTGGTGCTCTGTACCGCCATCGAACTCTCCCATACTGGGCCGCATACAGTAGAATGGGATGCACCATACTGCTTAATACCCTTCTTTTGCTAGCTTTGGGGGCCCATATGTGTTACTAAGGCAGAGGCGGCTTTCCACGGCTTTTCTGCTATCTTCAATGCATGTAACCCATAGGTTAGCCGCGGGTCTAACCATATTCCGAGATATTTTAAGCCCCTAATCTAATCTCCACTTGCCCTACTCTTACTGTGAAGGGTGGTAGAATTCTTTTCCTGATAATGATGATGCACTCTGTTTTCTCTGGGGCTAGTTCCAATTGCACCCCATTTAACCACCGCTCTATTCTCCTAATGGTTTCATTTACCCCTGCCTCTACTCCATCCACCCATTTTCCTGTAGTTGTTATGGCCAAGTCGTCGACTTGCCTTGTCAGCGTAACACCGCCCGCCAGGGACAGCTGTAAAACGTCATTGAACATTAAATTCCATAGGATCGGACCCAGGACCGGTCCCTGTGGAACCCCGCAGGTCACCTTCTTCCAGTGTGTACCGTTTTCTGCCTCCCATCCAATTCTTCTGTTCTTCAGATAGCGCTTAGTCATTCTGAGCAAGTAAGGAGCTACTCCCACTCCCCTCAGACTACTGATAATCTCAGCCTACCCCGCTGTGTTAAACGCATTTCTGGCATCCAGGGTTACTAATGCACAGATTCTTTTAAAGTTCATGGCCTCTCTCGCAATCTCCGTAATCCTCCTTACAGCATCCACCGTCGATTTGCCTTTCCTAAAGCCGTACTGATTATCCGCCAATCCCCCTTTCTGCTCTATTTCAGTCTCTAATCTCCCCAATACAAAGTGTTCCAGCAACTTGCTCTATGCGTCCAACAAACACAGTGGCCTGTAAGAGGACGGTTCCTCTGGCGGTTTATTCTTTCTTGCTATCAATACCAGCCTTGTTCTCCTCCATATGTCCGAAAAAACCCACTCTTCAGTGCCTGATTCATAATTCTCAGGGTAACCGCGGGGTACTCCTCTGCAACTGTCTTCACTATGTCGGGTGGCATATCGTCTGGGCCTGGAGCTTTACCGCTTTTAAGCCTGCTACAAGCAGTCTTAAGTTCTTTCTCCATAAAAGGGGGCACGTCCCCCACTTCTGTCGCTCCCCATCTGACTTCTTCCCTCACACTCTTTTTATGTGCGAGAAAAATGAGTTTATCGCCTAACTACTGCATAATTTAGGAATGCAAAAGTAGCACTTCTGTGTCAGCTGTAAATAAAACATATATGTCAACTACGAAAAATATAAGTTGTGACTACGATCTATGCCTAGAATAATTAATTTAATATAATTCTATTTTACCATAGAAATTATTTTCCAAATTAAATTATTTTATACGTTTTCACTTGAGCTGTGATTATTACGAATTTGTTTCTTTATTTTCTTCAGGGAGATTTTATTAAATTTTACTTGTTTCTTTTAATTAAAAATTATAAGATTTCACTAAAAACATATATAACCTTGAGTAGCTATTTATAACTAGAGGTGAAAATTTTCATCCCGATGAAAAGTAGGATTAGCTCTACATTGAGCAAAGTTTTTCATGCATGTATGACTATATATACCTTATTTGGGAATTAAATTCTGTAACGTCCAAAGTGAATAAGATCAATTTATTATAAGTGCTCACTCGAAGAGGACTAGGGATACTGTGTGGATGTGCAACAAAACTGTCACGTACATATCTAGTTTTCACTACTGGTCGAGAGGTGAGCGCACTTGCCTCTCACCCAAAAGTTCCGGGTTCGATCCCCGGTCGTGGCAGTGGCAAATACTGTGAGAGTGATTTTTTCACTATACACGGATATTGGGTGTGTGTCCCTTGTCTCTAAATGTGTAGCCCCCTCCCACACAAGGCTCTTCTAGAGCCTTCTGGGATAAAGGGGGTCGTCATTACCTGTGGTGTATTTATTTATTAATTACCTACAGGAATAAAAATATGTTACTGATATTTCTTATAAATACTTTGGACTTAAACTTCTGCGCTTTTCGTTGAAAATTCACTTATATTGTGAGAAAGTCCGCTCACTATTACTGGGGCATACTTAAATTGTCAGAACTTTCACAAAGTTGCCACAATCACGCCTGACCTAGTGTAGAATAGTTTGCTTCTGTACCGTTTAAAAAGTTGATTACACCTAATATTAAACAAATCCCGGATTGTTTTCTAAAAAGATTTGTATTTTTTTCACCCTGCCATCAATTTCTTCCTGTAGTGAAAAAATGCATGGTCGAAAACCGTACACAACGTTCATTGCATCACCTATGCTCAATTTTTAACGCGCACGGGCAAAGAAATTTATAGAAATCATGGTTTTCACATTTTCTTGAACAATTGAATCTATAAAATGTCTGTTAATTTTGTGAAACAGCAACAGCATCATCTGGATTTAGTTGCTATAATACTGATTTTACGCCACCAAAATAACAATAAGAGTTTATCTAGCAAAGTTTGTGTTAAAATGGACTCTTTTGGTAATGATGTATTTGCAAGATATTGTTTAAATAACAGTATACGATTAGGTGCTTTAAGAAAAACTTTCTTTACAGCAGAAATTAATTTATCATTTTTAAAATAGTACGAACTAATAGTCTGAGCAATCGTATGAAGTATATGTACTGAACATGTTATACTGAGTACATTTTGAAATGTTTTTCAAAAAAAATCCAGCAACTTTCATATATGGAACTCCATCGGTAACAAATAATATATGTCCTTGTTATTTTCTGTCGCTGTGTCATCCCCATAACAACCGTATCCTAGATGTCAACTTTTAATATAAAAACATAATATAATTTAAATATTTAAAGATATAGAAATTCATATTAGCGATCATAATAACGCATCACATGGCACTAGAATGGTGTAGCAAGGACTTCCTCAAGGATCAATTCTTAGCCCACTTCTGTTTGGTATCTATGCAGCTGATCTGTATTGTATGATTGGCGACTCAAAATGTATTCAGTATGCCGACGACATTTACCTGTTTTCTATCCAGGATTCCTATAACGCATGTATAAAAGACCTGAAATATATATAGGATTTGTTGTTAAAAGCTGGCTAATAGACCATGGATTCAACATATCTCCATAAAAGTCTGCAATAATATTCGGTACAAGCTATCAACTTAATATAACAGGATAGTTTTAATTTACAGGCTACTATGTACCAATTGTAAACCATTATAAGCATATAGGTATGACCCTGAATAATGAATTATTATAGAAAATACATTAGATATATAAAAAGTAAATTTGAACAGCTATAATTATGTTTAAATGTGTGTTCAAAAAACGTGAAATGTTGAGACAACTGTATCTTTAATGTTTTATAGGTCATTTATGCAGTGTATTATGGATTATGGAAGTAAGATACTTCCATATTCCATATATGGATCAGCATCAAATAAGTAGAGTATTTACAGCGGCGCTGGCACTGTCCCGCATCACTTTATATGACGTTACAGGAGGCAGGGCCAGGGGCAGTTTGCGGGTGATGAGATCGGAGGGGGTAATTAGAGTGGTGGTGTAATTAGAATGGTGGGAGGTAATTAGAGTGGTGGTGGGTAATTAGAGTGATTAGGGAGGGGCTTAGGAGAGCGCTCGGAGGAACGATTAATTCAATACGGCTATTACTATTATATAGTTAACATCGATCTAACGCGCTAATTTATCACTCAAAAAATCCAGTGCTACTATTACGATTGTTATTATCATGATCCAGACTGGCTTAGATATCTATATACATTAGAACAAAGAAAGCTGCCATACTGCTGTCAATTAGCGGAGGAGTGTTTTTCGGTATACGTCAAAGGAGGCCGCCTGATTATATTTTAATTGGGCGACGTTTCTGTCGGTGCTTTTACATATTCATATACGCATCTATCGACGAATTTTCAGCCACTGTGTAAAGATAGAGAGAATAAAATAAATAATTTGTGATCAAACCGTTTAGTTTATATAGTAGACTACTAATCTTTTGTTCTCTGAAGACTTAATATATTCAACCAAAGATTTATACGTTATATTGGATTTTAAGTTAAGCTTTAATTCCCACATAGAAGCGATTATCAGAAATGCCTACAGAGGTCTTAATTTCATAATGAGGTTTCTCGAAAGTTTTACTAATTTTGGCTCTATTATTTTACCATATAATTCTCTTGATCATAATTCTCCCTAATAACAACTCACTTTATAATTTTGTTGAGCGTATTGGAAAATATACAACCAAATTCATCCTTGCATTGAATTAAACATTTAATCGAAACTTTCATTACATAAATGACGAATAAACGACTTATACGCAAATTTATACTTGTTTATGGACATAACTTATATCCAGTCGGTATATCATATATAATCAGTTATTGACAAAAAATAATAAGCCTAAATAGTCATTAAGATAAAAATATCGAATTCGCCTTTTAATCGGTTTGAATGAAAACCACTGCAATATAAATATATATTATATTACAAAGGTGACCAACTCTTTAGAAAAAATCAAAAATAATATTTATATGCAAAACTATTTGTAATTGAATAACGTCAACAAGTCGAAATCAAAATATAGGATCCGAAATGGACAACCTAATTATCAGATTCATTCATAATTGACAAAGAGTCACAAAAAAACACCTGTTTTGGGGTTCTAGAGTTTGCATATTGCTAAAATACTGAAACGGTTATATTAACGGTAGGAAGTTTGCCGGTTTAGAACAGATTTCTATTGTCCTGAACCGGCAAATTTTCCACCAATATCAATTATCAAGGACATAATTTCCATATTACAGATTAGCTTAACAACGATCAAATTTAAGAACTTTCGTCCTACCTTAATTACAACTTAGAAAGCTCTAGCCGCTGCGAATAGTGAAAATTAGTGAGCAGGTAATCTGCAGTTGAAGCACTTAACTACCCTTAGGTGTGATTTAGACTTTGGCACACTATAAACAGTAAAGATGCATTTCACAAGCACACCAACAATATTCACAAAATCTGAACATTTTTCTTATACTCCTTGCAACTATTTTAGATTTTTAATGTAAAATTTAAGCATTAAAATAATAAAGTATTGTGAGGTAGCAATGATTTTTGTAACTTCAGCATTTAATTGGGTCATACGTAACAAAAAATTATAAAACCAGGATGTATCTTCAAAGACACATCTTCAACTACAAGTATCGATTAATCAAGAAATCGAGAAATAAAAATTATCTATTAATTAGGGCTGTTCGGAAATTGATAAGTTTTGATGATGCGAAACCCCGGCATTGTCTTTCTCCTGCAAATAAGCAATAATATGTAATTTTCTGTATTGTCTTTTATCTAAGCTTCTTATAACTTAAGATTTAACGATTACTCCCACATAACTTTGTTGTCCCATGTATGCACAAAGTGGATCCATAATGTGAAAATAATGTAGGTAGGGACATTCCGAAAATATTCTTGCAAAATATATTACGCATATCCGGCCTATGTACGTACATAAACTATCATATGTACAACAAGTTTCGTATAAAAGTTATTTTTTATGGAGAAAATTCAGACAAAGCTAGCCCCACCACATTTTAACATTCAAGTAAGAGAGCACTTAAATAATGAGTATCCTTAAAGATGGATTGGTCTCGGGGATTCATATGGATGGCCATCAAGGTCTCCTGATTGTAACCCTTGCGATTACTTTTATGGGGCCACTTAAAACCGAAGTTTATTGTGTTCTTATTTTTACTTTTAATCATCCTTAGCTATCCTTAAAATTCGGCCGAGGGAACTTGGGAGACTCTCATGACTTGGAACATGACTTGGGAAACGTATTGTATATAGCAGTTGATATATCTCAATAAACATTTCTGGTCCAAGGAAGCCTTTCTTTATATTTCCAGATATAGAATTAGCTCCCAATAACATTACCAATATAACAAACATCGCCCTATATAGTAAATTAAATATGCCTCCTCCCAGTTTTATTTACCACATATTTATTTCATTACATACAGCATATACCAATATAAAAACGGTCTCTTAATTAATTAACATCAAGCTAAAGAGCCCGCAGCACAATAGTAGACTTTATAGCATTTTACATCCATCCCACTTATGATTCCAAGATGCGTTTATACAGTTTTGAAATCCACAATAGTAAGTACGTAAGTCCGTTGAGAAGATGTTTATCATAAAAAAGAGGCTACTCCCATAATACAAATCAAACCCTTGAAGTAAATAATCTGCAACCACAGAATAAAATTCTGCACTAAGAATGCTTGAATGACTCGATAGCGTAAAAATATGCAACATAACTGACGTTATTTGGACATTGTTGGGTAAATTTATTGACTCCCCCTGATGGGTGACGGTAATTTTTTTTGTGCAGACAATACAAAACGTCCTTACCGCATCTTATAATCTAAATCAAACGATAAGATACCCTTGACGTAGACACCTGCAATCATAAGACAAATAAAATAGGATAATGAAATGCACTGCAATATTTCACTAAAAAATAACAATCCAATGCTCCTTTTCATAAACTAAGGACCATAAAAATCTCGGTAAATAAGACAGGCAGGTAAAATAATTTTGTAACTTTAGGTATATAATCAAGAATTATCGTTTGTTATGTCAACGGCGAGCAGGTGGGCAGAAAGACGAACAGGTGGGCAAACAGTCATAATGATGGGCGGACATATTGCTTTAATCACCATTATTTTTACTGGAATTATCCTTATCGTTACTACAATTACCCTCATTGTTGTTGCAGTTACCTTCATTATTGTCTGAAAGTTATTTGTGGCATTCTACGAATATTCTTTCCTATTATTTGGGTTTTCTGCCACATGTATTATTATCCTCTTCAAAAGCAAGTCACCACCGAATCTACAAAATAATAGAATTATTGGAAAAAGCCTCTGCGCTCGTGACGTTTACGCCAAAGAAATAGTCAGAGGTTATGTTTTGCAAATAATATAAATCGGAATAAACACAGAAATAATGTATTTTGCTGACGTTTCGGAAAATAATCTCTTTCCGTTTTCAAAGCTTTGTATTTGACATACACAGCAAAATAAGAATTCTTCAAAAAAAAAAAGCTTTGTTACTGCAATTACCCTCATTGTTACTACTCATTGAACTATTACCCTTAATTATCTTTATTGTTACGGAGATTACCCTTAATTACTCTTTAATTACCTCCTACCACTTCAGTTACCTCTCACCACTTCAATTACCTCCACCACTTCAATTACCACTTTAATTACCACGTCACTTTAATTACCCCCCACCACTTTAATTACCACACCACTACAATTACCCACCACGCTAATTGCCTCCCCCCAATCTAATTATTACACCATTTCAATTTATCTCTCAGCACTGCAATTACCCCCACCACCACCCTTAAGCCCCGCCCCATAAGCCACACTCCATAATCATCTCCCACCACTCTAATTACCCCCCACCTGAGCCGTTTTGCTTATTTGTTGTGTTCTTTTGGAATATCGTATAGAAATTTAGAAAAAAATATATCATATTTTTAGAGGTACAAAAGAAACATATATTTTAATGACTCCGGACCTGCATTTTTCATGTCTTACATGCACTTCTGAAGAATCGTTACTGTATTAGCTGCACTAAATATGAATCCATTGTTCCATTCCCTGTTAAATTTGTGACAAAAAGCAGTTTTTGCCAAAAATTCTAAAACGCCCTGTAACTTCGTAGTGAAGGCCCAATGAGAAATTTCTATGGGAAGTTCTGATTATCACTGAAGTTCTCTACCTGCTATTAATGTATGTGCCTCTCATGATGCAACACCCTGCATGGATGAGTGTGTAATTGTGTGTTGGAGTATAAATATATATGCTTATTTATAAATAATTAAGAAACTAGAATTCGTAATATATAGATATTTTTGTAATCACTTACCAAATTTAAATGTCGGAAATTACTGTGCTATAATGCTAGAGCCGTAAATTCGATGAAAAGAAAACCAAGTGAGTTTACTTAAATAACAATACTTATTATGTTCAAGAGAAAGGTAATGCATGATTATTCAATATTAATATAGCCGGTCCGCATACTACTGAGGTTTCACTTCCCCCACTCTCAACGCAGAGTTGGTTATACCTATAGAAATGTTCCCAAATGATTTCCAAATACTCAATTTTTAAACTTTTATTGCGTAAAGGCGATGGTAGCTTCATGAAAAACAAAAAGTTAACTTAAAAAAGAAATATATGACAAATATCTTCGCGGTCCTAAATAAACTAAACTGTTCTCACTCTCTGTTGCTCAACTACTCATATATACTATTAATTATCTATATTAAGTAAATTCTTTAGAGATTTAACATAATTTCCTCAGAAAACTTTTATCTGTTAAATACCTACAGCTGCCTTCTGTAGATGGTCTATTTCAATATTGACCGGAACTTGAATGTAATTAAATGTATACATCAGCATATAATCTCTTTAATCCTCTGTTTTATATTATTTTCAGCTAATATTTTCCCTCCGAGATTTATTTCATTAAAGATAAGCCAGTCCCATTTTCAAATTAATTAAATTTTTTAAAGGCAAAAGAGAATATGATTCAATGTGAAATAAATATTAACACGTTTTCAAATATTTATCACTTCATAAATCCTAATTTTTACTTTCTTGTAATAAAATTATTTTTCAACCATGAGATAAATTGATATTTACCGATGTACCTATGCGTATAGAAATTTTTAGTATTCATTTTTCTTGTGGTCGTGTGGAATAACGTGTTGCTAATAGAAGTGCACACTGCCAGCTAAAAATTTAGGTATTTTAAACGTACTACGGACGAGAGCATTACCAAGCACTGTAACGCAGGTTTTAGTGCTTAGTACGCCCCACACAGCCGAGTCACATCGAACAAAAAGTATTTAACAGATAAAGGATATGGGAACCTAAACATACCTATTTGTTAATATCCGTCAATAAGAATAGAGTTATGGCCTGGAAATTTGCAAAACCTTCTTCATATCGATGAAAGTGATTCCTAAATATTTCTGTATTCAAATATTATAACAACATTGAACATTGAAAGGGTTTCAAGTTTCAAAGTCATCACCCCCAGTCATCCAACCTGCACCAAATTTGGTGGAAATATCCCCCTATCTCGGGGGAGGAGTATTTTAGCATCAATATTCCCTAGAAAAAACACTCTGGAGTGGAACCAAGATCTGACTCACCTGAGGAACGCATTCTCAAAATCCTCAATAGCACCGGGTTATTCAGCTAGTTTTCAATAAATATTTCATTTTTTACAAACACATTTAGTTATCTAACCCACGTAACTTACGTGAACTTTTTGTGTACATACTCAATCTGTCAGATCTTTTTTGTATCAAGACGTTTAAACAATCAAAACAAAATATTATTGTAACTCACCAATCGTATTTCATATTCTTTTTTCAGCAGGAAAACTCCTGACTTTTCATCGTAAAATCTATAATTTTCCTGTTTCTTGTCATTTAGAAATATATTTGAAAATGAAATTTTTTATTGTATACAATTTCTGCAATTTCTTTGAACTATGCTCTTTGATGCACCGCGTAGTGAAAATGCGTGATGTTTTTACACCCCCAAGATTTTTTATTTATTCATTCTTTCATTCATTCAACAAACAAACATTCATGTGTCTGTCCATTCGTTGATTAGTGCATTCATTCGTTGATTCATTCGTTGGTTTTTTCATTCATTCATTTCTTTAGCTTATTCATTTACCGGTATACTAACCAAACAGAAAAAATCCAATTGCAGGATGGCAGAACCACACAATCCATATATATATCGTCTAACAACGATGGTCAATGTAAATATATACCCATATAAATAAATCTCAAAAAATTTAAAATAACACAATATATATAAAGCATAAGTACAACGATATTTAACCTATAAAACACAATGTCTTATGTTATTCAAATTACAATTAAAGGCATCAATATCACACGTAATGTTAATAGAATTATTGAACATAACATGAATTGGAGAAAACGCCAAAATATTTGGCCGAGGAACAGGTAAATACAAAACCGATTGTAAGTTGCTTGTCTTTGCATTGGAAACGTGAAACTTTGCTTACAAAAGAATCCAATTTGATTATAAAATATTTTAAATAAGAACGGGTACGTTTCCTTTGTTTTTAAATCAATAACATTCAAAATTTCATTATAAGGCAACCGATAACTATATAAACAGCGTCTTCCTTGTAGCACAATGGCTTTACAAACCGTCTCTGAAGTCGTTCAATTGTTAACACATGTACGTAGATCTACAAATGTATTACATCGTTTTATATTAACATTATCTATGTTAATAAAAAAAATCATTCGCGTTTGTATTAATGCGTTATATTGTACGTTCGTAGTTATGTTGTTTATAAAATAAGGAAAAGCAGCGGCCCCAGTACGGAACCCTGAAGTATCCCCAAAGTAGCAGCGACATTTACATATTGGAGGCCTCGGTATCCCACATATAGACTTTTGTTAGTTAAATAAAACTTATAATAACAAAAAATCACTTGTTAATCCATATAAACGACATCAACCTGACCAGCTGCTGCTTCAAGATGTTCCGCAACATATTGAGTAAAAGAAATCAAATTACTGGAAGTGAATCGATCTGTGATACGTCCATGCTGCTTTAAAGTTCTATACGTTTCGTCAAAAAAAAATATTAAAAAAATTCATCATCAGATACAGATCCTGCGGCGCCCTCTATGGTCTAACGTGATGTAATACATGAATTATTGTTTCTTAGAATAAAGAAAGTTACGCTAGCAAATTTGGCCAAGATCAATTAAGAGGCTGTTGAGTCATTACAAAAAAACGAAAAATAATTTGAAATTTGACACCCTGTATCTTTTTCCACATCAACATTTTACTAAAGCATATTTGGTTATATAATAATAATAATAATAATAAATGTCTTTATTAATTTAAATATATAACAATAAATAAACGAGTATAGGTAACACGACAATACAAAAAAAATGTTATATACTAAATTAAAAGATTGAGACTAAGAATGTCTGCTATTCTTCTTGAACCTGGGGTGGGGCAACATTAGTTACCATCATTAAAGTAGTCAAAAAGATTGAATTTTAGCTTTTTATGTATAACATACAGATTTATTTTACATATTAAAAATAATCAAGAGTGGATAACAGAGGATATAGTCAAATTATAAAAAGATTTATGCCTATTTTCTGATCTTGCTCAAAAATATCCTGAATTAAGGAACTATAACAAAAACCTTAATAATATATATAAACAAAAATTGAGCTTAGCCAAACAGAGGTATTACGATAATAAAAATTTTTAAAATATTAAAAATAACAAAAAAAAACCATGTGGAATATTATATCAGATGTACAAGGCAAACAGAAATACAAAAAAGAAATAAAAATTGTAGAAAATAATGTTCAGATAAACGATAGTGCAACTGCAAATAACTTTAACAAGCACTTTACCACCAGTGGAATAACACATAACAAACAAAAAGATTTTGACTTTTTGAAAGCCAATGGTCCACTAGGCAATATCTCGTTTTTCCTTTCGCCTATAAGTGACAAAGATGTACTTTTATTAATAAATAAACTTAAACCATCGCATTCCAGTGGATATGACAATGTATCAAATAACTTACTAAAACATTGCAAACATTTAATTTGTCAACCACTATCTTATTTAATAAATTTGTCATTTGAACAAGGAGTTTTCCCAGAAAAATTAAAACTCTCCATAGTATGTCCACTATATAAAAAAGGTGACTCAAATGCTTATGGCAATTACAGGGCTATTACATTATTGTCTAGCTTCTCTAAGTTCTACGAATCGGCATTAAATGACCAGTTACTAACATTCTGTATCCGTAATACTATAATTTCTTCAGCCCAACATGGTTTTGTAAAAAATATAGGAGTGGATACAGCTTTAAATAACTTTCATGTTGAAATTACAAATGCCCTTGACAAAAAATGTGCCCATTTGGTCTACTTATTGATTTTTCTCGCGCATTTGATTGCGTAGATCATCAGTTACTGTTAGAGAAACTGTGTAGATATGGAACTAGAGGAACACCATTAGACTTCATAAAGTCATATTTAAGTAACCGACAGCAAGTTGTACTAATAAACCACACCACAAGTAGTCCTAGGAAGGTGACTCAAGGTGTCCCACAAGGGTCTATTTTGGGTCCCCTGCTATATATAATCTTCGCCAATGATTTAGTTTTTTTCTTGAAAGACATTAATAACTTGCGGACTGTATGCTATGCCGATGACACAAATTTCTTAATTGCAGAAACTAACACCAGTTTAGCAATAAATTCGGCCGAAAATTTTTACAAAAAATGTGTACTTTGGTCTGAAAAAAATTTTATAGACTTAAATAAAGAAAAAACTATTTCGATACTATTTAAAAACCGTAATTACCAAGGTGAATTAGACACTCGACCTTCGGATTACTTTAATGTATATGACTCAGGCAAAATATTAGGAATCACCTTTGACTGCACTTTAAAGTGGGATATCCACATAGATAAACTTTGTGACAAACTTCGGACCTGTTGTTATGCACTACGGTCACTGACAAACCACTGCAGTCAGTACATTCTCATTAGCTTGTATTACGCAAATTTCCATTCGCATATGCGATATGGAATTACTAACTGAGGTACTAGTAGTCATTGTCACCGCGTTTTTATTCTACAAAAGTATGCTTTGAGAGTTTTACCTAAACTGCCAAGAAGAGAATCTTGTAGACCAATTTTCAAAAACTTAAAAATCTTAACATTATCTGGCACTTAAATTTATGAACTTAGTTGCTTTATTTATAAGAACTTGAATATGTTTAAAAAATATATAGTTGATCAGTTATGAAGCAAGATTTAAACATAACTTTAATCCGGACCAACATTCCACGGCGGGATATCAAAAAGGCCTTTATTTTAATGGTTGCAAAATATGGAATGGGGCGAGCGTAGGTGCGTCTTTACTATGTACATACTTCGGTATGCGATGTAAAGCAACGACAGGCGCGGTTAGTACTTGGATTGGTGACCATTCCAACGGAAACCGCGTTCTCGCCTCACACATCTTCCAGCGGCTTGTATATCAGTGTATGCGCGGAAGCTATACAACCTTAGGCGAGGGTTGTATAGGAGATATACCATCCTTCGGAGGGGATGTAAAGCCGTCGGTCCCTTGTCTATTAAATGTTAGGCAAGTAAAAGATCCCTACTCTTCTTAAGGGAAGAGGTTCGGCAAAAATTCCTGGTTGGGGGTAGCTCGTCTACAGTCGTCGGTGTTAGGCCTCAGTAGCGGAAATAGGCCGACGTTAAATAAATGTATAAAAAGAAAAAAAAAATATGGAATGCTCTTCCATCTGATATAAAATAATCCAAAAACATCCGCATTTTTAAAAAAAGACTCAAGACTTTTCTTATCGATAAAACATGTTATTCACTCGATGATTTCTTTTTATGACTAATTTTACTGGAATATATAAAGATTTTTATACTTTTTATCTTTTTACTTATTTTTAATTGTTAGTTTTTTAGCACTTTGACGCTCTCTACAATTACTTGCTTATAGAACTAATTGAGAAATAAAGTATATTATTATTAGCCACCAGTGTACACTAGAAACAACCTGAACCTTTCTGAACCTTTTGTATTCGATTGCTATCTCTAACAGTTAGGCATGGTCCATAGACAAAATCACAATAGTTAAATTGGGAGAGGACAAGGCTATTACATAATAATGTTTTTAATTTCACGCTCAAAACATGTCTATGGGAATACAACATTTTTAGTTTACCATATGCCTTTTTCAGCATATAGGATACTTGATCAGAAAATCTTAAATCTTTGTCAATAATTACACCCAAATTCTTTACCTTTTCAACAATTTTAAGTTTATCCTCCCCCAATTTAATTTCGACATTATCTGACTGGATACTTCCAAAGAGCAGAACCGATGACTCAAACGAGTTTATTAATAAATCATGCTTCTTTGATAGATTAACTAGCTCATCTATATCCTTATTTATACCACAAATGTACATCTGTTGTGTAGAAAACGAGACCCCGTTTATATAGCTACGATGCCTCTTAACTCGCTAAGGGTTAGTAGCTCTATAGTTATGCTTCTCAAAAAAGTGATATAGGTGGGTGTCATCTGCGTACATATGAACTTTGCATATATTTAAGATAGAGGGAAAGTTTAATGTATGTATTGTATAAATGAGCGGCCCCAATATTAATCCTTGTGGAATACCTCTTGAGATATTACATATCCTCATATATCTACCTCTGAACTATGGCCAATTATTAATGATCCACCCTATATATTATATGTATAATAAGAAAAATATTTTCTTAGTAAAACATTAATGATCACTATATCACAGTGCTAATGTTTAAATCAAAAAAGACAAATTCAATATTAAATTTTATCTAAAAATGTATAGGTACATAAAATATTAAATTAAAATTATATAATCTTTATAAAACTAAAGATTTCATAAAGGGTACAAATTATCACAGATCTTATACTTTCTTTAAAGTAGTAATTGACTCTCTAGATTCACTAGCCTTAGTTAAGCTTAGTCTGCTGTCTGTTACACCAGATTGCGGCTTCCATGTTTTCGTTGGTTGTAGCAATGCCCAGCCTCTCTAAAATATATTTTCAAAATTAATACCAAAGCGAATGTTTGTAGTAAATATATTACATATTTGCCTTGCCATAATGTCCATGCGCCAAAAATGAACAAGGGTACCAGGGTTGTTAGACCAATTAGCCATCCAATGGAATCTGCCCAAAGTGGGAAGGTATACTCTTCATAGTATATCCGTGAAAAATTGGACATTTGAAACACAAAAATTCCCTAAAATATATATATAGCTATTTTTAATTACACATAATATGAATATTTTGTTTATGGTAATATTTTTATAATCTCAAAGCTACAATATCGGCAACAATAAATTTATTGCTAATAAATATTTCTTTGAAGATTAGTACACTGTTATTACTGATGATGATTAATTTATTATTACAAAAATATAAAGGGAAGAATGCTGTAGATCTAATACGTGAAATGTGTTAAAATATATCATGGCTACTAGATTAGATTAGATGAGCTTATAGAAAACAGATCTCTAACTATGAAATATAATATATCGCTAGGATTTCACATATACATAATACTTCGCTGAGATAATGTTATATTATGGTAGCAATCGCTATCGAGGTAGCAAAAAATGCAATTATTAATCTAATATACCTTGGGTGTAACATGCTAAAATTTAAGCAAATCCTATCGGTGCCTAGAAACCCCATTATATCTGTGTCCAGTCCATTTGAATTATAGACAACTTTAATGATATTTCTTTAAAAATTCAAAATAAAGGTAGTTTACTTCTAGGTAAAATTAATTTTTTTAAATTTTTTAGCCCCCTGTATAAAGGAAATAAATTTTCTTAACATAGTTTTTTTACAAAGAGAGACTTTCTGTCCAAAAATGTTTTAGGTCTATTTGTGGTATAGATAACCTCATTCGGAGACATCCTATGTAGACTGGCTTTAGCGTTGGTGGAAACTTTTAATAAGGGACAAACTTCAATAATTAAGACCAGCGTTGTAATAAAACCAATTACCGATATATAGAGAAACTATATTTAGTGAAATACAAGAGCTCCGTCGCCCAAGGTTTAAATAGTAGCAGAGACCTAACCGATACTGTTGTTTAAAGCGGTATTAATGAATCAGAATTTAAGTTCCGAATATAGCTAAGAGTTCATCATACTATGTTGTTCCGAAAATTCACTACAATAATTATCATTTTCCATGCAAGTACTGTACTTGCGCAAAATTATTTTGTCTTTACGTCGATTTGAAATTAATAACAATACCAATATGTACGTTGATAACGTACATATTTGCTAATACTAATTTAAAAACACAAATTTTCAAAAAGACCTTGATTTCTTGTCTATATACTTAAGTTAGGAAAAGTTAAACATTTCTATACACAAATGCAGCAACTTAAGTCAAACATTATTGTTTAATCAATGTTCAATTACATTTAATAAAGTGAATATTAAAGAAGAAACCAGACAGCAAAAAGGAAATGCAATCAAAAAGAACTAAATAAAGTTACCACTAATATAAAACATTAATGTAATGGGATAAATGACTGCAGCAGTCGGATTCTTACTAGCACGGATATTGTATTTATTGCATATGATCAGAATGCCATTTTCGCAGATAAATGAATGATATTTTACGAGTAAATATGTCTTCAACTATCGTTATCCCGCAACAAACTTTATAACACAGATAATCTTGTTTCTGTTAGTTTGAATTTCCTTTTGCACCGTTGAGTTATTCCTAACTTTCTAGTGATTACATACAAGTGAATAAGACATATTTTATCCACAAACAGAATAATTAACACACAAAGCATATCCGGTGTGCCAGCCTGTAACCAAAATCAACTGTTATCAAGTAATGCTAATTTCGATCACCAGGCTATAGTTTATTACAATACAAAACCGATCTTCCTCTGACAAAAACTCCCATAACGCTGCAGTAGCTGGTAAAACGATTTTCCTTTCGTTAAAAAAAGGCGTTATTTTTTTAATCCCCTAATATCCGTTCTCGATGAATCTTTGTTATAGATGTCGAATAAAACAAGAATCAATATAGAACGTAAATTTTATATGTTGCATAATTTCAATAATAAAAATCAAAATTGTATTAAATGGTATAAAAAAGTTTCTCCCTAACAGTTATAACCCTTTTTAAATTATAAAATATGGTTTAAATAATCGAAAAAAAGTGAATGGACATTCTCTATGCTGTACAGCTGCACGAAATACAGTGCGCTAGCATCTTGACGCGGTGGAGCGCGTACTTCATAGAGATGCTGTATATGTGCTGCCAAGGATTGTTAGCTGCAGAAGATAGCTCTTGGTTAACCAATGGAAAAAGGAAGATCCTCTTTAATGGGTGAAAAGACTGTTTATACAAATCATGGCGTTTGCTACAAGTTTTCTGTTGTTGCGGGCAAAATCGTGAGAACAATTGAAGATAACTTGGATCGCATAGATCACGAAGTGGAAGATACCAAAACGATTTATCATGCTAGTCAAATCGAAAGAAAATCCAGCATTTCCGTCAGATGCAGTAAGGATAGAAATTACAATATTTGGCTAGATATTGGTGTTGGAAATTTCAGAAGATGGATAGATGTAACTGCTTTGTATAAGACAATGACCCTTCTCTTAACTCACTCCCCAGGAACTTTTCATGTATTATAGGCTGCGATCAGAATCCCGGTTTCTATCGCAAAGGCAAGCTTCGACCATTCAAAATCTTGGACAGATCAGAAAAATATCAGGAAGCTTTTCTATACTTGGAGCAAGCTTAAGCGAAGAAGTTTTCCAAGTCTTGTATGTGATTTATATAACGCGAAAAAAATCAGTAATGTCAATGAAACAAGAATGATTATTTTCCAACGTACATACGATACGACATGAACGAACAGCTGCAAATAGATATTATGAGTTATGATGCCTGTTTATTGCCACCTTGCAAATCGGAGCTTCGACAACTTTTATTGCGAACCAGATATATTGCTAAGATATGGGGCTCATTTGCGCCGATCGAGCAACCTATAACTGATGCCGAATGGATCAAGGAAAACGGGAATACGCATTGAAATGGTTTAAGGGTGACCAACTTCCTGTATGCGCTGATCTTATAATAGATAGTTCTACAACAGATCTGTCCACAGGTAAGTGTTACGAAAAAATATTTTCGATTTATTTACGCCTACTTATTAATCTGTTTTTCATCAATTTCAGACCTTGAAGAAGAAGAACGGGAAGAAGAAGAAGATGAAGCGAATTATGGAGACGAGATAGGTATTGAAGTCGATATTGAAGAAAATTCGTCAGAGGAGACGATTAAATTGAATTCGATTGTACCAATAAAATTGATAATTTTTATACTTTATACGTAAAAGCTTTCATTTATTCCTGATGTATACCCTCAACCTGTAATTTCTCATTGCAATTAAAGCAGGAATAGATACAAGCGGCCGTTTTTGCATATACAACCGACAATCGCAATCCAAGAGGTTCAATTATCCCATTTCTGACGGTGTTTTTCAGTTTTCCAACACTAGTAGAACCCCAAAAAGTTTCCCTCACCAACCTATGATACCCCTATTGGCAAAAAAGTCTCATAAATCGAGATTTTAAGAATATCAAAGCGCGAATCGGTTTCTTTTTAGTTGAAAAAATGATCCGCGTTCTATACTAACTTCGAATAATCAGTTTGTACTTCGACATTAATGAAACTCTCGTTTCAGGGCTGCTTTTTTGCCCGTAGAGGTGCGTCCGTAGGGTGGGTGTTGTTTTTTCGTTTTTTTGTTTTTTCCTTGACGAGGAGGGGAAACTCTCATGGGCTCCCAACCCGAGCTGGGTCAGTATCAGACTCTTACTGACTAAAACCCCTCCTCACAGGGTCGTCTTAACACTCCGAGGGCACTGCAGCATCTTGGGTTTATTGTGTACTCCCTGTTCCGATTTACACTGCCCAGAGGCTAATGCCTTTAGTGCCGCCTGACTGTCAGATGCGATGCAGATCTGCTGGTTCACATATCGTCGTTTGACATTCTCACGTATACACTCAAGTATAGCCAGAATTTCAGTTTGAAACACAGTGGCGTGAAGTCCAAGAGAAAGGCTTAACTTGCCCTCGGTCTCACTCCATGTATATGCCTGCTCCAGCTCCTGATTCCATCCTGGACCCGTCAGTATATCAGGCCAGGCCTTTGCGTAATAACTCAGGAGCTCCTGTTGACCAATCCCCTCTCTCTCCAATAGAGATACTGAAGGGCTTGTTAAATGTGATTTTTGGGACCACGTAGTCTGACCTCATGCTCAATAGAGGATCTACTACAATGTTGATTATCATCATATGTCCTGATTCTCCTGTGTGGAGAGCGAAGTCACGTGAGTTTTGTACCCTGTATGCCCCCATTCTTGCCTCTCCCTGAATCACTACGGTGAGTGGGGGGAGGTCCAATAGGGTCGCCATGGCTGCTGTGGGGGTGCTTTTCATGGCACCCGCGATTCCCAAGCAAGCCAGTCTCTGTACCCGGTTTAGCTTGTGGGTGGGTGTTACTGAGACTACTCCCATTTGAGTAAGCGCCCCAAAAACATAGGGAGAGAAGTTCTTCTCAGCTGTATTGCCATATGAAATTTTGCACTCTTATTACTGAATTGGGACGGAAAATGATTTTTTTCAGCATATCAAGTTGAAGATTGTCCGTATATATTTTTCATACATGTTTTTTGATATAAAACATCATTTCCATTAGAGAATGGACATTAGGGAGTAATACAAGTAGCCTAAAAAAATACGCACAATTGAAATGCAAGTACTTGGATATGCAACGATTAAAACGTCCGTTTTTTATCGTAGAAAAACTTTAGAAATAGACGAGAATTTTCGGAATAGACATTAGACGACGACAGTAATTTTCACCTGTTCTTAGTCTTCAGTAAATACACTTTGTTTCATTAAATTTGAATTTGTCTTTCAAAAAATTATTGAAATGTTTAACGGCTCTTTCTTCAAAAACGGTTGGAGTTATCAAGTTCTACCAAGTGTACCTATTATACGTGGAAATGACGCCCTCATCAGATTTTCTGGTCAGAAATGTCACAACGTTTCGTCAAAAAAAAATATTTAAAAAATTTATCATCAGATACAGGTCCCGCTGCGCCCTCTTTGATCTAAAGTGGTGTAATACATAAATTATGGTTTCTTAGAATAAAAAAGTTCCTCTGGTAAATTTGGCGAAGATCGGTCAAGAGGCTGTTGAGTTATTACAAGAAAACGAAAATATGATTTGAACTTTGACACCCTGTATCTTTTTCTACAGCAACATTTTACTAAAGCCTATTTATTTTGGTTATATCCTCAAATTTTGGCCCAAAGAACTATAGCCTATTATTAATGGTAAACCCTGTAGAATTCATTTTATAAAGTAGTTTACTGCAGGAATATATAGATTGTGTTACTGTTTTTACTAGTCAACTAAGCCTCAAATGGGCCCATCTTCAGCGATACAAGAACGGAAATAGCTACGTGTTAGACAAATATGAAAAGTGGTAAAGTGGTTTTGTTTCTTATTAATTGTAGAGTATCTACGCGAGTGAGGCATATGCACTTTCTGTACATATATTACACATTATTTTTGCTAAAATAGTTGAAAGAATCGTTTAAAAACATGTAAAAGCTTATCTTTAAATTTATTTACAATATATCGCAAAAGAAATTGATAATTGTGTTCCGAAAATGACAAGATATAAGTTATTGATATTTACCAATAATGCCACTGGTGCTATAATCACCCAGGATGTCCACCAGTAATATCTAGAGAATTTTGAGAGATTCATTTCCATGTCGGCCATGTTATCCAAAAACGTGTTGCAACCATACACCCATGCAACGACAATTACTTCAGAGAAACCAATCAACATAATCGCCCAAGATGCGGTATTCCATTCCATCAGAGTAAATATATAAATGCCACCATTAGCACACATAGGAAGTGCAAGTATAAAGCAAGTTGAACATATACCTAGAGTCACATAAACTTGATACTTCCTCACTTGGGGCCACTTATCCATTATTAGGCAACTTATCGCTTCAACTCCCGCAAATTGACATCCAAGACCAAGAATGAAAAGCATGAAGAAGAATAAAAGTGACCAAACAGTAGGCGCAGGAAGTCTTAGTATAGCTTCTGGATAGGCAACAAAAGCCAAACCAGGACCATCTGCTGCTACCTCATCTACGGGTACACCCATTTGATTGGCCAAGAATCCCAGCATGCCAAAGATTGCAAAACCAGCATAGACAGATGTAAAAGCATTTGCCGCACTTACTATTAGCACATCCTTCACGCAATTGTTATTAAAATTATTATAAGATGCCAAAGTAATAAGCGAACCACAACTAATCCCAAAAGAATAGAATGTTTGTGAAGCCGCTTGTGCCCAAACGTCCACAGTTAACAGCATGTCCCATTGTGGATAGATATACAAGCGAATCCCATCAATTGCTCCTTCCAGTATGCATCCTTGTACGACCAAAGCAGTGAGGATAACGTAAGGGAAAAGAGCAGTGAAATAAACGGCTTTTCCAGAAGTTTTAACTCCCTTAACTACACACAGATATCCTATAACCCATGAAAATAATAAGCAGCCCACCAGTTCCCAACGCATGCCTCCAAAGTTGTACCAATCAGCTTCGCCTATGCCTAAGACGTAATCACGAAAATATTCGGCCGTCGCTAAGGTTCGATTTATTACGTGATTTATTGGGACTGCATTGCCATCTGTGTCGCTGCAATGTGTTCTGTTGAAGGCACTGGTATAATTAAATGATTGGCATATTTCACTAACCCGCGTACAAGTTTGTTGATAGTACGTTTCATCTTCCATGCACTTTCCTTCCTCCGTCGCACTGAAACAACCTGAAATTAGAAGTATAGATTCATGAAATCAACGTAGTCATTATTGCAATAGAATAAATAAACATGTACATGTACAATTCAAACAAGATATTTTCGTCAGATTTCGCGGGAGAAGCTTTGAATGTCCGTTTTCAATATTAGTCCACTGAAGGAGTCGACAAATTACCGAATGTTTACGACTGGGACTCGAAGGTGCTGAATCGATTCCCGGAGTGAAACCAATTTTTCCACCTCGGGAACCCCCTCAAATTGGCCAAAACCACCCCCAAAGTCCCCTTTCCGTGAACCCGTTTATTTTCCCCAGTTTTTCGACTAATCCCTCAAGTATAATGGAAGGTCCCTCAAGGAATTTGACCTCAGCCACCCCTACCCCAGGCTTCCACCCCTGTAGGGGGTTGAAAATTAATATTTGTTTTTGTGAGAAAAAAAATTAAAACTTTGTAGGAGGCGGCATGTCTTTGAGGCAGGTGGTAGGTGACCAGGGTTGTGTAACCGGCCCCGGGAGTTGTTTTCACCCTTCAGAGGGGTCGAGAATCAATTTATAAAAACACTTTAATAAACATATTTTTTATGCTATTTTTCAATTATAGATGAAAAAATTTCCACCCCCTTGAAGGGTGAAAACAATCTCGGTCACCTACCACCTTCCTCAAAAAGCGCCTCCTACAAAATATTAAGTTTTGCCCCAGGAAAAAAATTCCACCACCTTAAAGGGTGAGAACAACCTCCGGGGGTGGTTTCACAACCCTGGTCACCTACGTTACTCAAAGAAACACCTCCTGTAAAATATCAATTTTTTTCTCACAAAAAAATATAAATTTTTCAACCCCGTACAGGGGTGAAAACCTGGGGTAGGGGTGGCTGAGGTCAAATCACTAGAGGGAACTTCCATTCTACTCGAGGGAACAACAATTAGTCGAAAAACGGGAAAACAAATGGGTTCATGGAAAAGAGAACTTTGGGGGTGGTTTTTGACCAATTTGAGGGGTTACCGAGGTGGAAAAATTGGTTTGAACCCTGGAATCGATTCAGCACCCTCGAAAACAGGGGGGGACATTGTCTAGTCCCAGTCGCAAACATTCGACAATTTCATCATAAATTCCGAAGCATCTAGATTGCGTTAAATATTAAAATTCCTAAATGATTTAAAATTATGTGCCACTGTTTAGAGACAAAACGATATTATGTAAACAAAAACACACTCCTTAAAATAGAAAGTATTATCAATTTCAAAAAAAAGAACTAAAATTAAAATATTCAAATATAAAAATTTTAATTAAACGACCAAAAAGATCGTCTTCTTGATCGATGCAATATCACAGCTGTAGTGGAAGCCATTCCTGACCCTCGACAACATGTTAATTATATTTTGAAGAATGAATGAATCTTTCAAAATTACAGGACATCGGTATCTCTCGACCGTTACTATCGAACGCAATCATAAAATTTTTGGACTTCCCAGAAAATTACGCAATTGACAGTTGTCAGCAGAGCAACAGTGCAGGATTTGATGACGTCTACCACTTTCGGAGGAAATCCATCCGAAACGAGAGGGTGTCAACATCTTCAAAGTTGGCATTATCAGTTGATGATTTTTGTATTCGTCATTACGATCAACCGAAACAAAACAAATCGGGGAAATGAACAAATGAGAAAATGAAAAACCGAGAACGAACACATGAAGAAATGGTGAATGCTTTCGTCTTACAATTTTCTCTTGATAAAGACTCTTCTGATCCAAGCATACGTGGAATATTTCTAAATATATAATTTGGAAACATCTAAAAGCAATGTTTCACAAGGAAATAACCACACATTACATGCAGAGTACACATGTATTTGTTGTGTCATGGCTGGATAAATCATTGATATAGTTTTAAAAAGAATTGGGCCCATAATTGTACCTTGTAGGACTGCAAATTCCATGGCCTGCAGTTTGCTTATTGATGTTTTAAAAGTTACACTTTTTGTAGTTTATTATTTAGATAACTTCCATAAGCTTATACACAAAACCATCAAGACTCAATATTTCTCACATTTGCAGTAACGGATCGTGATGCACCGTATCAAATGCCTTGCGATGATGAAGTAAAATACCAATGTAGGTAGAGAGATAAACAGTTTTTGTCAAAAATATCATAGCATTGTCTGTGCACCGTTTGTGTTGAGATCCCAGCTGATGTAAATTAAAAATTTTGTTTTTATTCAGAAAATACATTACTTTATCCTTTATTATATTTTCTAAGACTGCTCGATAAAATGGATAATAGAAAGAGTAGTTTGTAGTTTCTTTATTGTTTTCCGCCTTATACAGTGGTTTAATATTTGCAATTTTAAGTTGCAATGGGCAAATATCTGTAGAGAAAATAGTATTTGTAATATAAATTGACGGCTATAGTATGAATTGGCATATCTATTTTAGTAGATCTGAAGCAAGCCCATATATTTCAGGAGCATCTCTATTTTTAAGATTTCTGATAACTTTTTTTCTTATATATTGGAAAGCAAATTAAACCCATGCTCTTCTATATTTTCTATTTTGTCATGTTTCTTGGAGATATTCATTGCACTCCTTACGGCATCCCAAAACTTAGGCAAGTCTTTTCTGTTATTCTTTAGGTAGTTTCCATAATATAAATTTTTGGTTGCAAATATAAGCTTATGTATTTTATTTATGTATAATTTATTCTGTTCTTTAGATTCTCAGCACCTATATTTTGCTGTATTTCTTTAAATCGATTGTCACCAATTTTATTTCATTGCATAGCACCCTCTGTAAACCCTGATCTAAGCAGCATCTGACTTCTCTAGTATGTATATATGATAAGTGATATATATCCTGTAAAATTTTCTGAAAATCGAAATATTTTGTTGTTTAACGTCTCTTGAGACACCCCTGTATCTTTTTTATTTGTAGCCGAATCCATTTTAAATATTTATCAGTCATATAACTCCATAAGAATACAAAAGAACTTTTTTCGACAAATGAAAGTCGTACACAATTTTTAATTAAATAAAAGTTTAAAAGTCAGGATACAATGAAACAATGAAAGTACCAATTTTTATTATTGCACATCAAGCTAAATGTACTATCGTTTTCATTTCTTTTTGTTGACGTTGTTCTTGAGGAGTAACTTTCCATTATATGCTTTCTCCTTATTGTCTCAGAGAGCAACATGAGCTGTTTTTTATTTTAGATATTAAGAATTCCGCGAAATTAATTGTCAATATGTATTGTTCAATTTATCTAATATTGCTGTTATAATAGAAGTGATTGTTGCTATGCTATGTGTTGCTGAGTTTTTCTTTGGTTTAATCCTTTGATTCATAGTAAATGGTTAGAATAATTTGAACTACTGATGAAACAGTAGAAATAATAAGGATAGTTCGTGACAACATGTCAACTATATTCAGCACAGGAGTTGTGTCATCACAAAACTCTAGATATTGTGCAGCAGAAATACCTGGTTGGATAATTAATTGTAAGATGCAATATTCCCAGAAGGTAAATGTGCAGTGTGGAATTTTTAATGAACTAATAGTAATGTTTTCGAATAATGATCTTTTGAATGCTTTAGTTGATTTACCTTTGGATGAAGTGTAATTCCAATTAGATGGAGCATCTATTCATATTTCTTAGTAGTAAGAACATAGGATGGATGAACATTTTTACCAGAAATAGATAGAATGAAATAGCAGTCTAATACATTGGCCACCCAAATCTCCAGATCTAACATCGATGGATGTTACTTTTGGAGCAATAGTAATTTTAAAAACAAAGAGCACATGTGTGAGTAGAGCTTGAAACGTGGAGCAACTTTGGAATAGGATAAAGCAAGTATGTTTAGAAATTTCATCTCTAGAAAAGTTATAATAAATAACAGAAGGAGAATTGAGAAGTGTGTTATAGTTGGGGTGGGTTCGTATATAGTACATAAGTAGAATTTTAGTCTTTCATTTTAAACACTGTTATAAACGTTGTTTCTTCACCTCTTATTTAATACATATCTTCAATAATAATTATTGTGCACGACTTTCATCTGCTGGAAAAAGTTCTCTCTATATGCGAGATAAAATTGCCTTGTACGACTGATAAAATGTTTAATTAAATTTGAACACAAATACAGAAGACATTATAGGGATGTCACTGCCCGACGAAAATCTTAAATTTCACACCCTGCTAGGCGCTATTAACATTCACCTTTCTATCAAATTTGAAAAAGAGTTTGATCATATTTATTTATATGGTATACCGTAGTCACAGCTGCACGCAATCTTGATGAAATAGGATATGTGGAGCCATCTATTAGTGGATAGCAGGTTTAATTTTAATACAAAATCTTGGTTTTTCGAGCTTCCTATGTTACATATGAAGCAATTCCATATCATTTATTTATGCGGTGCATGTGAAAACCTACTCATGAATACCCTTTTGAATAAACAATTAAAATATTACTAGTGTCAAAATTTTACTTAAATTCTACAACATAAACATCAGCTTACGTTTTGATACGCATCACTCAACCTAATTGAAATTTTATACGTCACATTAGTTCATGTATATAAAATTAACTATACATATTACCAAAATGGTTAGTGAAGTTTCGGCTAGATAAATATATATGGTAGTTGGTAGTATTGATCTATTGTAAAAATAAAACCTCTCTAATTAAAAGCAAAGTACAGGCTCATTATCCTGCCTTTAACTGAAGTGTTAAGTCTTGATGAAAGTTTAACATTAATTCTATATTACTAATTTATTAGTGGTGAAATTCTGCTGAATATGATAAAAGTAATACTAAAATAATTGTTTTCATAAACAGGAAGCGCCAAAACACATATTTTTGTCAAGCATCAATCGGAGAAATAAATAATACGTTGCATAAAAAATTTAACATTAAACAGAATATGTATGACAGAAACATATTAAGAAATAAGAGAAAATTTCCTGCTTTACGGAATTGGAGGCAGATTATAATTTAAAGTATATTGGACATACAGAATAACCAATGATAACAAGATTTAAGGAACATGATATGGTCTATCTTACATATGAACAAAAAAAATGAATGAAAATTCTGCTTTGCCCAATACGCGTCTGAGGTCAATCATAATGGATGATTTACAAAATGTATAAATGGTGTGAATTGCAAATAAATTTGAGATGTAATATATTCATTGGTTGATTTATATTACGTTTTGTGAAACCACGGCAATAGCTTAATATAGAAAAGTATACATTTTTAGGTTGAATTTGATCAGTATTCGACAATATAAAAAATCACGCAAGAGATCTTCGATGATGCCGGGTCGACTAGTCAAAGATAGAGACCGAGGGACAGAGCTGACTTTAGATTTTTTTTTTTCAGGCTAACAGTAACCATATTTCTTCTATTGTCCGCAACATAGCCGATTCTGTACTCCAGTAGTACATGTAATATTTTAATAGGGTCATAAAATAGTCGTGAAAGTACGACCAAATAGATCGTGTCCACGAGGCCTGACATTTAAATCGATAGGTGGAGCCACGCACCTATTAAGCGGCGAGTGGTGCGATTGGTCGTTTTTTTGACTGATTCTGTATACCGACTAAACTGCCGTAGCAAAATGTACACGTATTAATGTGGTTCTCAACTCCCTTCTAGATAATGACAGTCAGATTCATTATTTGGAGAAATTTTTTTTATGGTACAGATGATTTTTGAGTAACTTGAAATATTCTCAAATCAGTTTAATAGTTATTTCTACAGACACAAATACTAAAAAAGTTTCTATACACATGTTTTCTACGGAGCTGCGAACTGTCATGGAAATAGATGAAGCAATAATTAATAGATTTGAAATGATATCAGGGACGTCGTCATGTTGAATCATATTGAGTCTCGTTTCATAAATTTATAATTCACTGATCTACAATAAGAAAAGATGCAATATAGTCTAATATATTTTAACTTGGCGTGTGTATGTATGAGTTAATATTTCCGTACGATTTCATTTTCTCCCATATTGTACACAAAGTTAAAGCAATAGTCCAGAAACATTGTCTACGTGGACAATATTTCTGGATCTTTGTGTACAAGAGAAAACGAAATCGTATGGAAATATTTACTCATACATACACACGCCAAGTTAAAGTATACTAGACTTTATTACTGATGAAGTAGTTATTTGGAAAAACGGCATATTCACTAATGGTTCATTGTTTTTTATTTTACCTCATCGCACATTTTACAAGTTATTCAAAACTGATTTCATGTAAAAAATACACGAATTAGCACTTTTTCCCAGAAAAGACCCCTCGAAACTGTCCACTCTGAATTTTTTAAATTAGTTTTCTCATTACAATGAATCATAGCCACTTTTTGTGATTTTGGCCTGGGTGTACCGTTCTTATTGGATCGATTGGAAGCATTTCCTGGCACATTCTACACTACTTCTACATGAAAAATCAGCTTCTAAGCGAGGGGGGGGGGGGCTAGCACTGTTTCAGAGCACTAGACACAAAAACAAATTATATTTGGAAAATGATGAAACAATGGTCGTACATTTACTTGTTCGATTATATTTAATTCGATTCTACTGAGCATTTGTAAAATCTACGTGACTTTTTAATTACATTGTAATTAACGATTACTCACCTATTGTATTAAAATCATTATTGCAAGATCCATAGCCGAGTTCCGACGTGAATGAAGCAAAAAAGTAAAACACCGTCCAAGATATAATAACCATATAATAAATTGTCACAAAAGTTATAACAATCAATGTGCAGTATCCAAGCCCATTAAAAATGGGGGCCATGTTTGCAAACGCTTGATCAGGCCCCAGTCCAGAGTATTGTCCAACTACCAACTCAAGGAGGAATATAGGCATGCCCATAAGGACTAGCATTATCAAGTATGCTATGAGGAAAGCTCCTGAAAATTAATGAAAATAAAAATAATAAATTATCTATTACTTTGGCAAATAAGAAACATAAAAAATATGTATAGCATTTATGGCTTTATTAACCCACCAGTGCGTACTCTACAGTTAGTTAAAAGTTAGTTCAACAGAATAACTTATCGCTAATTATTTTTTATTCTGAAATTCTGCCCTAGAATCATAGGAAAACACTTTCTGCAACAATTAATTAAATGGGCTATTAAATCGTATATTTATTTTGAAATGACTCTAGTTATTAAGTACTGATGATAGCTTACTACAAAATTAAACATCGTATATCGTAATCAAGTACAACATAGACTAAAGATATTTTTTTTTATAAAATAAATATACCTTATTTTACATGTACCTAATTATTTTCTCAAAGTTTATGTCGTGAAAGAGATGGAAATTTTTATCATAAACATGCTTACTCACGGTTTTTTTTGTACATTTTATGAGAACTAGCCAATAACAATTAAAAAAATATTTAATATATTAGGAGATTAAAAATATTAAAGGATTAAATCTGTGAGTAGCCTCCATACCAACATATAGTATATAAGATATCAAGTTCGGTGCCCATGAGTCAACAGAATAATAAAAATAAGTAAGAATATGGACCCTAATAATTTTTTTTTTATTAGTATTTTAAGTTTTTATCTGCTCGGGTAAACTTTTACAGATTTCAGTTACAGAAGTTTTTAACCAATTTAGTAAGACGGTATCTAAGTGCTAATCCCAGTCAGGCTATTTATTTTTCGATTGCAGCAGACACTGGACCGCTAGATGGCGCCTGCTTACTATTTTACATGTCGCTATCGTAAAGATACCGAGATGTACCAAATAGTCATGGGATCCTCGTGTCGTTCGTCACATGCCTACGTTGCACTCACGAGAGCCAACAGCTCGAAATTGCAGTATGCAAGTGATATGGGACGACTGGCACGAGAGCTCCTTTAAGTAAGATCAGTCTTTCGGCCGGTGTTTGTTGCAATCGAAGCATTAGCGTTTTGTTGGTAATATGCGATTATTACACTTAACCCGCCAGGCTTGTAACTTGTAATTCAGCGCTCGGCGGGGCACATAGTCCGGAGAGTAGCTGTTGGTTGCAGGCTGGTTACATTCCTTATAGTAAAATAAGGATTTTATAGAGGAGCTTGCGGCTGAAATATTATGTTTTAATATCAGCATCATCAGCAAACATAATGGTTCGGCTAGGAAATAAGTAATAAAATAAACCGTATATATAAATAATGTATAACAGTGGCCCCAGAACAGAACCCTGAGGCACACCATGCGCTGCTGATCTAAAGTTAGATTTTTTATTACTTATGAGAACGCATTGCTGCCTGTTTTGCAAGTAAGACTCAATGAGAGATAATGGTATTCCCTTTATTCCATAAAAGCTAAGTTTTTCCTCCAAAAGGCTATGTTGAACACAGTCAAAGGCTTCGCTAAGGTCGCACAGCGTAATCGCTGTATGTTTGCCCGCCTCAAAGCCCTCTACAATGTCACTTACAATTTTACAGACTGCATTTATTGTCGAGCAATTAGCTCGAAAACCAAATTGGAATTGATGCAGTATTTAATACTTCTCAAAATATTTAATTAGACGATTTTTTTCGAATGATTTCAATTATCTTGCCAAACAGGAATGATTGATATGGGACGATAATTGTCTGGACTACATTTATCGCCTTTTTTGAAGATTGGTATAACTTCCGCAATCTTAAAAACATCTGGAAATTATTTCAATATTTTAAGTATAGAATATCCTCAAAAATTATATAGCAAAGGATTTATGTAAACCCTTGTATATAATATATATATTTCTCTAAATATAGTCTTTTATTTACCGATTGCTATTGTCGTTGCCTAACTACCTCAATTTATAAAGCTATTAGTGAAGGTGCCTTCAGCAGAACCTGTATTTATTATTGGTATATTAATGATCTTTTATCGGTCATGAAGTTATTAATGACATTCGTTAAATGACATGATTGGTCAGTTGGCGATAGCGATCGGCGGTTTAGATTTCACCGTAAATCATTGTCTAGATTGATTTATAGAGCAGCGTACTGAAGCCAAGTGGAACTCGAAGCCAGCAATTCGAAAAAGACCAAAGAGTAAGTCTTAAAACGGAAAGTTCATCACGTACAAGATTAGGTTTTCGAAGTCATCAATTATTATCGATTCTGTTTTATGTAGTATGTAGATGTGGAAACTAAGGATTGCGTTAAAATGTTTTATTCGCTTACTGGCCAGTAGAGATTTGTCTTCTCTCTAGAACATTTAAATATGAAATTTAATATAGTGGGTGGTTTATTATAAAACTAATTGGTATTAGTTACCTCTTTAGTTATATCTAATAAATATGGTAACAAACTAAATAATCTCAGTCAACTGCTTCTTTCTACTCAGATTTTCAGTTAACAATTATATTCATAGAAGCAATTGTTATTATTATGATAATAGTCACAAACATTGGGCTCGTCTACAACATTTATTTAAAATTATAATTAGTTTGTTCCTAAAGTTTGGTACATCCAGAGCGCAATGGCAACGTACTCATACACCAGCTGACAGACAAGTTTATAATCGAATTAGCCGAAAATTATAAACAAAGCTCAAAGAATTACGAAACGAAAAATTTGAGCAATATATATCAAAATTAACTAGAACTGATAACTCTATCTAGAAACCAATTAATAATTCAAAAAAACCTAAAACTCCTGCACTTTTTATAAGAGAAAAGCAATGAGCCTTGGGCAAAAACTGACGCCGAGAAAGCCAATCTTTTTGCTGAATATTTGGCCTCTGTATTACAAGCATTAGACGATGTACCAGACCAAGAAATATAACACAGTATTTCTATTCCACCTGTCTTACAAACGACTATCAGAGCTTTAACACCAAAAGAAATTAAGTTAATAAATCCAAAAAGTAACTTATATTTATAATGTTATTCTTCGACTTGGATACTAGCCGAAATGTCTCAAGAAGGCACAAATCATAATGATTGGTAAACCAGGAAAAGAACCAACAGACGTTTGGCCCTACAGATCCATAAGTTTATTATCAGTAATATCAAAATTGCTTGAAAGATTTAGTACTTCGTAAACTAAAAGTAGACCTATCACAAGATCATTAGTTTGAATTTCGTCAGAAGCACTTCACAGTGCAACAAGTTCACCGAACAATACAAACCACAAATAAGGCACTAGAAAAAAAACAATACTGCAGCGGAGTCTCTCTCATTAGTCAGGCATTTGATAAAGTCTAGCATCCAGCATTCATTTACAAAATCAAACATACTCTTCCGTTAACTTATTTCAACCTACTAAAGTACTTACTGGGAGAACTTGCCAATCTAAGCTAAATGCAGAAAAATCCTTGGACCACTACTGTATGTTTTGTATACATCGGACTTACTGATTGCGCAATATACTACAACAGGGACGTTTGCCGATGACACTGCAGTTCTCTCCTGACACGAAGATCCTCAAACAGCCTCAGACTTCACTCAAAACCATCTAAACAATCTTCAACAGTGGATAAAGAAATGGAAGATAAAAATTAATGAGAGCATACCTGCTCACAATAAGTTCACCCTTAGAAAAAAAATATGCCCTGCAGTTACAATAAATTATTTTTTGCAGATAGCACAAACACAAACTGTAAAATACCTAGGACTACGCTTAGATAACAAACTGACTTGAAAGTAGAACTCAAGACAAGAGAAATAGTGGCTGATAGGAAGAAAACACGAATATCAATAGAAAATAAAATTTTAATATATAAATCTGTCATCAAACCCATTTTGTTTTAAGGGGTTTTCCAATTTATTTAGCGTAGCACACATTTTTCAGTTAATTTTTTTCCCTTATCAAAAATTAAAGAAATTGCCTATTCAGGCGTGGTAAATTATATCGCAATTGCAAGGTTTGTAGGGTGGCACTTCATTTAGTAAATTATTATTTTTTTATATACACTAAATGCTCTACAATCTATTAGTGTTACGTTTGCTGTCAAATTGCAAATGAAAAGTTTTCATCTAACTACCTTTCTTTAAATATTTTACTATATTGTTTAGAAACATTGCAGAGTTAACATATAATATATTATACCACTTAAAAAGCAATCTATATATTACCAATATTCATGATACGTATTTAAAAAGTAATTGTGAAATTTGGCAATGGCTTCTAAGCGCTAATAGACTAAAACATTCGACGTTCAATTATTTTAACATACCTCCACCATTTCTGTAACAAAGGTACGGGAATCTCCAGACATTTCCTAATCCCACAGCATAACATAGACATGATAGCACGAATTCCAGGGGTTTATTCCAGCTGGATCTTTCAGGTACGGCGCTATTAACTTCCTGTCCCTGAAATAATACATCAAAATGTTCAGCATATTATAGTCATATACGTCGAAATAGGTAAATGAAAATTTGATATTCAAAATAACATAACACCAGCACATAGTTAACATAGATTCCGCAACTAGTGTGTCTCAATATTATGAACAAATCTAAATCTTATTCCTGAAATCGTGATTTAACCCTAATAGTCCAGTGAAATTAGCATTTTGTCAACACCTAAATCTGAATGGATAATTGTGAAGTGATTCATAAACAAGGAGTATCAAAGATGATATGTACATACTTTCTGGATGAAAATTCGGTGGCATTTGTTTATGACAACACCTTGAATGTTGTAATAAACAGTTTTTTCTTAATAACTTTGATCGTAGCGCTCGGCGAGAAAAAAATTTAAACATGTAGGTATTAACAATACGAACATTTTAAGCCGTATTTTATCAAATACGGTTATAAAAATGGGCTCATTTGAAAGATAAAAGTTGCTACTTCTTAATGCAATTATTACTTAGTCAAATAATAACTTTTTTGAGTGTTTAGGATGGCTTTAAAAATGTCGCTATATTTTCCGCACAAACAAATTGAATTAACTCGTTGATTGTTTAACGCAACGTATTGTCAAACTAATCAAATTAAAACTAAGGCCTTGAATTTTATGTTGCACTGAACTAGATTTGGAGCAAAGATACATTTTTTTTTTAATCATAGCTCCCATGTTTATTTATATGCAGCTATGAAATTTGACCCGTATGTAGAGGTTTAGTTGAATAATACTTGGACAGTATTTTCAACTTCCCGAATAAATGTATTAATAATAATAAAAGGGAAAGTATAGCGTTGATGCGCGTCACTGGGAAGGGGGCAGGAGATGGGAGAGACGCGCTCCTAGGCTCGCTTTTCTCCAACTGCTTCTCGCTGCATGAATCGTCGATATCTCGACTTGTAATCATCCGATTTCGATGATTTTTTTTTTGATTTGCACTAGCTCGACGAGCCCATTCCAAATTTATCAAGAACAAATTACAAAATTCTCTGTAAAATGTAGCAAATACGTATTTGGAAATTTCAATTTTATTTCATATTTTATTAAATAATACATAAATATATTATAATCGACGCCTTTTTATTGTATTTACATATTCATTCTCATCATCCTCAAACTCATCACACTCATTACGTTCATCGTACTCATCGTCATCATCAATATTGTTTATATTATCTTTACTTTCTATCTTTTTTTCGATATTTAAATTACTAACAATTTCTCCATATGAGTCAGTCGAAAGATCATCATCTATACCATCGTTTTCATTCAACATACTATTAATCTATGCTGCACTTGCATTTTGAACAGTTTTTCCCTTCACAATTAGTACACAAATTTGAACGTTGTAATCCATGCTTCCTACATCCACATGCTCTCAAACAACCTGTCATACACCGGAAGGTTATTATTTTCAAAATATTTTCCGGTACAAGAAGCTCTTCACTCTTAATAGGCATCAAGCCATACTGACTCTTCTCCCTACCCCATTGTTTCGGATCTATTTCATTTTCAAACCACTTCTGGATTTGTTGATATGGCGAAATGAATGCTGGATCGTTGCTCCTTCTGTTGGAGAAAGTGATTTCCATTTGAAAGCCGACCTGTTGTAAACTTTTCGTAATTAATTAAACGAATTTCATGCAAAGATCCTTTGTCTTTTTTTGTACTGTACATACGTACGAATATTTCACAATCATTCTCACTAATCCTCTTTCTATCGACTATACCAGCGCGAGCCCAGGACCGCGTCTATCCCCTCTCCTGCCCCCTCTCCAGTGACGCGCATCAACGCTATACTTTCCCTTTCATTATTATTGATATATTTATTCTAGGGAAGTTGAAAATACTGCCCAAGTATAATTCAAGTAAACCTCTACATACAGATCAAATTCCATAGCTTCATATAAATAAACATAGGGGCTATGATTTTTTGAAAGAAAAATGTATCTTTGCTCCAAATCAATTTGGAAATTTCTAGTTTGGCGCAACATAAAGTTCAAGGCCTTAGTTTTAATTTGATTCATTTGACAATACGTTGCGATAAAAATTCAGCGAGTAATTCAATTTGTTTATGCGAAAAATATAACGCCATTTTTAAAGCCATTTTAAACACTCAAAAAAATTATTATTTGGCTGGTTAACAATTGCATTAAGAAGTAGCATCCATTATCTTTGAAATGAGCCCATTTTTATAATCGTATGATTGAAATATCGAACGTTATTGTACGTTAAAATCATCGTAATTCTATTAATTAATTAAAAAATTAATTTATCTTGGAAACAATCGAAAAATATTTTCAACGATTTCTTACGATTTGCGAATAAACTATTGAATCCATTTTGATAAAATATGGCTTAAAATGTTCGTATTGTCAATACCTACATCTTTTATATTAAACTTTTTTCACGCCGAGATGCTATTATAAACAAATTCCACCGAATTTTCATCCCGAAACTATGTATATATCATCTTTGATACTCCCTGTTCATGAATCACTTCACAATTATCCATTCAGATTTAGGTGCTGATTTGGGTACTTTTGGAGCTAATTCCGCTGGACTATGAGTAGCATTTTAAGATAATCAGGGATATCAATAAAGAAAATTTTGTTTGCTTAAAGGTATATCGTCTGGAAAATTGAAAAACTCGGTACGTTAAAGTCTACGTTTAGCGGAGCTGTATTTTTCTAACATTGTCTTGTAAAATAGCTAAAAGCCTAAGACGGTTGATACTTCCCCCATCTCAGTAAAAGCAAAGTCTTTTAAAGACACATATAATAAGTTAAAATAAAGGGAGTTAGGGACAGACCACCTAGAAAACTCGCAACGGCACCCCCACCCCTACTCAAAGGTGTGGCGCACAGAGTTGTATATTTCATGTTTTTTTCTCGAAAGCGGTAAGAGGTACAGACTTATTGTTTGCGCTAATCGAAAGAAAAGAAAATTTTATATCCCACGCACACTTTTTAGTTGATAGAAAATCGTAATTTTTTCTCCCACTACAAAAAATATCGGAGGGGACTACTTTGTAATATCACATTTTTGCTTAATCTCTAGTTGGATTGTTCAGCTACTGATTGTGTCCAAAAAAACATGAGACGCAAAGTTGCGTACCAGAGGTCTTTGGATATCATGGCACACTAAGCACCAATATCTGCCAAGGTTCATATCATGGCCACCTAGACTTAAAACAATAAAATGGTTAACCGTCATTTTAAAAACAAATATCATATTGCGGTACATGGTTGTAAAGATAGTTTAAAGACGAATCAGATAAGTAAAATATATATATAAGGTACTATTTAAAATAACAAAGTTTGGGTCACTTCCGCTAACACCGAAAGTTAAAGAAAATATTTGATATGCTCAAAACAAGAACAATTATGTAATATACAACTCTTCTAAAGTTCAAAATTTTAACTTCTCAAATAGCAAAGTTACAGAGTATTACATGTCTCCTGTGTTACCCAGTATACATAAAAAGCTTCAGATTATAACATTTTATGAAGTTGAAAATTACGTCGACGATATGTTCTCTCCTATAACCAACTATGTAAAGAATTTATTTGTGCAAATTGCAGGGTGTCCCAACCAAAAGTAGGCACCCTGAATAACTTTGGAGATAAATTTTTTTTTGAAAAATTGGTGAAACACGTCGACCTTATTTCCAAGGGGGACATATTTTAATGTAATACTTGTATACCTATCATCATCATCATTAGGAGAGAATAGAAATTGTCAGCATTTATTTTTAAAATGATAATTGTGCTAGGGCTACGGAGCGCATATTCAATAGAAACCATCCAGGTAGAAAGGTTGGTTCTCAGTATGTTTTACAATTATTGAAAAACTTTCTGGAAACAGGTTATGTAGGAAACAAAAAGGATGAACAGCGACCGATTAGGAATGAAGCAGTCGAAATGGCAGTTCTGGGTCATTTGCAGATGGATAATACTCAATCCATCAGGAAAGTAGCTGAGGCTTCCGGTGTATCACGAAGCAATGTTCATCGAATTCTGAAGACCCACAAATTTCATCCATATAAATTTAAATTTATACACAAATTAAATGAAGATGATCCCGATCGTCAGCTTGAATTTTGTGAGATTCTTAGTGAACATTAAACGGTAATCCCAATCTACGGTACAATACGTGTTTTTCTGATAAATGGGGAGGTAAACAGGCAACATTGAAGGTATTGGAGTGAAACCAACCCACATTTGTTCATGAAAACTCATACCCAAAAGCCTCTGAAGTTAAATGTTTGGACTGGCATTTTAGGGGATCACATTGTCGGGATGTGTCAGGTACTTCGAGAGGAGTTTGCGACTAAAAATATTATGTTTAATATTCCGCCCTCTAAAAGCACATTTGAACTATGCTAAGCCCAGTCAGGCTATTTATTTTTCTATTGCAACAGACACTGGACCGCCAGACGGCGCCTGCTGACTATTTTGCATGTCGCTATTGTAAAAATACCAGGATGTACCAAATAGTCAAGGAATCCTCGTGCCGGTCGTCACATGCCTACCTTGCACTGACGAGAGCCAACAGCTCGAAACTGCAGTCTGCAAGTGGTGTGTGACGGCTGGCAAGAGAGCTCTTTTAAGTAGGATCAGTCTTTCGGCTGGTGTTTGTTGCAATCGAAGCATTAGCGTTTTGATGGTAATATGCAATTATTACACTTAACGCGCCAGACTTGTAACTTGTAATTCAGCGCTCAGCGGGGCACATAGCCCGGAGAGTAGGGATTGGTTGCAGTCTGGTTACGTTCCTTATAGTAAAATAAGGATTTATAGAGGAGTTTGCGACTAAAAATATTATGTTTAATATTCCGCCCTCGAAAAGCACATTTGAGATTATACTACTGTATGGAAGTCGGTGGGGGCCATTTTGAATAATACATACGATAATTTAAACTGCTTCTTTTATTTTTATTTCCCGAACCTAAAATAATGAAACAATTTATTTCTCAGGAACGAATCGATAAAAGTTTTAAAAAATACACAGTTATGTAGAGAATTGAAAGACGTTTCAAAGTATCACGCCATTGGAATTTTTTGAAGGGGTGGCCGTGTAGGATAGAGGGATGATACAAGTATTACATTAAAATATGTCCCCCCTGGAAACAAGGCTGACGTATTTCACCAATTTTTCAAAAAAATTTTATGTCCAAAGTTATTCAGAGTGCTTAACTTTTGTTTGGCACACCCTGTATAATCTTAGCAGTTAGTCACTTTTGTCGGTCAATATCCTTTGGATACATGTTTTTATGAACTGTGACTTGTTATGTCTGATTGTGAAGTAATTTAACTTTTATCGTATTACAAAGATATCAGATAAAGCCTTATATCCCTTACCTTTTTTAGCAACGGTGTCATTTCGAGTAAATTTTCATCAGCAATCGGACAAAGAATGCACAACATTTTTTAACCTGTGCCGCTCTTAATAAGGGAAGATATGCACTCACAAAAAATTGATTACGGATAATAGATACCAAAGTAATAGAATGTTCGGTACGTCTTCTAATATCGCATTTTCTTCACTTACCGCACCAACGATCGACATTCTATTACTATCTAGTTTATTTTAAAAAAGAACGATGAATCATAGAATGATTATCTTCTGTCACTATAGATCGAAATGCTTCATGTACTGCAGCAATATGTAAAAGAGATAAGCAGATAATAACGAGGATTTGTTATACATGAAACAGGGTGTAATAAAGTAACTCTCATTTTAGGACCTGATTTTATCGCAAAAAGGTAAGGAAATTCCCATAACTATTTGTTTGCAAATGCCTCAAGAGAGTTGCAGTTTTCCAAAAAGGGAGCATGAATTATCGTTTATCGATATGGTGATGCTTTTTTGTTTGAACTACTAAAATGTAAATAAGTTTTCCATGTTATTGCGATCGGATAATTTTTTTAAATTTGATTTCAATATATGGCAACGCCAGAATGGCAGCAGAAATTCAAAGATTTAAATAGGTATCTACATAAGCATTCTTGTAAAAATATTAAATCGCATGGTGGAAACCGTATCTAAATCAATTCACCAGTTGCAAAGGCAAATAAACAAAATCTCTAAGTACAAAAATATGTTTAATTTATGAATTCATATTCAGCAAGTGGCAGCAAATCTGCTACTATGACAAAACCTACTCAAATAGCCTCACTATGTGGTGTTCCCCAGGGTTCAGTGCTGGACACCATAATTTCGTTAATTTACGGAGATGACTTCACTCTTTTAATTAATAGCACTAAACTCAAACAAACTTGTATCAACCTGTTTCAGATAGTGATAATATTACATCAGATATAGAGCATCATGTTTCTCTAACCATGACTTTCTTTTTAAATAAAGAAAACTTAACAAATGATCTTTACCTATAAGAATCTATGTAACCATGAAAACTGAGAATTCGTTAAACTTTTGGGAATTATCTTGAACCCTGGCCTGTCATAGTAACTTTATTCCAACTATACATATGCCAAAAATTAAATGGAAATCAAGGGCGAGCGTGGGTGCGCCTTTACCATGTACATACTTCGATATGCGATGTAAAGCAACGTAAGGTGCGGTTAGTAGTTGGATGGGTGACCGTTCCAACGAAGACCGCGTCCTCGCCTCACACATCTTCCAGCGGCTTGTACATCAGTGTATGCGCGGAAGCTATACAACCTTAGGCGTGGGTTGTATAGGGGATATACCATCCTTCGGAGGGGATGTAAAGCCGTCGGTCCCTTGTCTATTAAATGTTAGGCAAGTTAAAGATCCCTAGTCTTCTTAAGGAAAGAGGTTCGGCAAAATTCCTGGTTGGGGGTAGCTCATCTACAGGTGTCGGTGTTAGGCCTCAGTAGCGGAAATAGGCCGACGTAAAATAAATGTATAAAAAAAAATTGAAATCGCTATTTATTAATAATGTTGTATTCTCTATTGCCTTAATATTCATTACTAATCAACTACTTTTCTCTCTTCCATTACATTATTAAATATAAAATAATATCCTGGGGTTAGTCACCTCAGTGCTCTCGAATCTTTCAAATACAAAAATATACAGTCCCCATTTTACGTAGCCTACCATTTAAACAAAAATTGGGAAAATAAGTTTTCAGAATAACCTCTCTGTGTCACTTGGGATATTTCTTTATGTGAAAACAAATATAAAGAAATACACAATGATTTCCGAAACACATAATCAAAAATAAATTTTACCAGATTAAAATAGTAGAAACATTCACATATATTTTGGTCCGGTGTTATATAACCATCTCTCAATCGCGATAAAGAAAGCTTCCACCATTAAAAAATTAATAAGAAGTTATCGCATCAAAAAAGCATCAGATGTAAATAATATTGCAATACATCACAGTTAAAAGAGTTATTTTAAATTTCGGTGTATTTTTCTATGTATCTGTGTACTTGTACATATTCAGATATTTATGTGTGTATTTATATATAATGGGATATAAAATTTGCTGTTCTATTAGCTGTACTATTCAAGTTATATTTGATATAATCATAATAGGCCAGGAAACGAAAATATGAATTGAGAAATAAACAGTGCTCAATGGATTATTGTTTTAAGTTGTAGGGTTGACCCTTAGAAGTAACATATCAAAAGCCCCTAGCCGTGGACCTCATGCGTTAGGCGGGAGGGGGGTTGAAAGGGCCGGTTTGTATATTTTTCGTTATTATCTCAAAAACTAAGCGCCCTAGCGAAAAGGTCATTCTACACAAAATTAAGGTAAATTAAATTGTCTACAAAAAAGTCCTGTTCATTTTTTCGCTAGGAATAGTAGTTAAAGCTTTACGTGAGTTTGAATATGCGAATAGCTGAAAAAAACTGTGTATTATGAGAGGTAATGCTTAATAAGTAGAAAATTTTATAATATTACAAGTATTTACAAGGCCATATCAAGTAATCGATCGAGTTCATCGTCAAGGTCATCATCATCGTCGTCACCGTTGATGCTGACGATTGGAGGACCATTGGTACACGAAGCGCGGCAAGTGCTGCACACAAGTGAGCAGAGTATGCCTGCTTTGTGGCACTCGCAAAATATATTATTTAGGACATATTCTGGCGCAATTAGGTCCTTGCTTGTCACAGCGAAGCCATCCGATCCCCTCATCCATTCCCAAGCAGTTGGCTCCTGCTGCTGATCTCCATATAGCCATTGCTGAATATGCAAAACAATAATTAGTCCTTTGTAGTTTAAAAAAATGTGAGCAGCCCCTCTGGTGGGTGGAAGTGCCGCAACATCAGGACTTGGCTTTGTCGAAGCTTTAACAAAAGCCTGGTGTGGTACCCGGTTCAGGTCTGCTCCTTCTGGGGCCTGGTACAATGCCAAAAAAAGCTGCTCTCCTGCATCAGCTACCATATCCTCTGTTTCTGAGGGATCACAGAAGACTGTGACCTGCTCCTTGGCCTTCAAAAATACTTTCACCACACCTCCCTTGCTCTTGTTGTAAATAGCGGAGGTAGTATCACAACCACTGAGCGAATGGAGCAACATAACGGTCTTCGTAAATGGCAGCTTTTGGAGGTTGGCCACATTGTACCAACGTGACTCCACCTTTCCCCTGCTTGGCTTGAAGAAAAGCATTTCTTTCTCAGAGGGGGTTAGTGCAACAAGCAACACCAACAAGTCTATATCCTCCCCTATGACTGTGACAGTTTGGTGCTGGTCAGCTACCTGCAAACCACAGCTAACGATTTTGGCCATCAGAGTCTTCTGTGGCTACTACTGTCATTAGTCTTTGTGTTTCCATTTTTTTTTGTAAGCAAATCGATGAGCCTGGTTTTGTTGGACTCGTTAGACAAAAAATTCTCCTGCTGAGTAGTGCAGGACATGGTCTCACCAAAGTGGATGTTGACTGAGGTTTTTGAATGCCCCTTCCGTTTTTGTTCAGCTCTTTTGGTGTTGTAGGCATCACCGTAACCATCAAATACCACAGTGCACTGTTCACCATTTTATTGATGATGTATGTCACGAACAGATCGTATATTTTACCAGATGGTGAACCAACATTCCACTTGACACGATGGAGCAGGGAGCCACCATCAACTGTGTTGTATGTTGATTGTCCAGCGGTAACGCCTCATACCGTACAGCACTGACTTCTTCCCATTTCGGAGACCTCCTTCGTTGAAGATGCGTGGACAATTCAGCAACATCTTCGTCACTCTTCTTTGATATTTTAGGTTCTGTGAAAAATAGTAAAAGGATCAATGGTCACTGAGTTGCCATTGACTTTGATTGAATTGTCCATGCTGGCCAGTGGCAATACTACATTTTTCTTGGATTGGATCACTGAATTTACATCCAACAAAGGCCCTCATGGTGCTGGTACCCACTTCTAGGGCTAGGGGCCAGTTGATTGTAGCAGTTTCTATTACGCCAGTGGCCAGCGAATGAGGGAATCCCTTTCTAGAAAAGGAGGATGAACTTTGAACCACAGGTATATTAAATATACCTGTGGTTCAAAGATTATCCTACCACACAATGAGTCTAGTTAGATTTTCACCGCAAGATGTCACTCGCAATACAATCTTTCATTTTTCGTTGAAATTAGGTGATATGATCAATTGACATTAACAACTTTGAACGGCAATAACATGGTTTTTCATACTTTTCCCATTTTCAAAGTATCATACACCCTTAACTACTGCTCCTAGCGAAAAAATGAATAGGGCCTTTTTTGTAGACCTTTCGCTAGGACATTTAGTTTTCGAGATAATAATGAAAAACCTACAAACCGGCTCTTTCCGCCCCCCTCCTGCCCAATGCATGAGGTCCACGGCTGGAACTTTTGGTATGTTACTCCTAAAGGTCAACCCTACAAGTTAAAACAATAATCCGTTGAGCACTGTTTATTTCCGAATTGAGGGATTTTACGGTCGTCGTTTCCTGGCCTATAATATTGCAAATGGTTCCAACCGAATAAATTACTTCTTACTTACTGATTCTCTTTCAGTTCGTAGCTATGTTTCTGCGGACCTCCCCTGAAAAGAGGTGTCCACTCTCTATGAAATGACACGATTAAATCGAAATTCAATCCATATGACAATAAATTGAAATTTCCAGTTACTATACTATGACGTAAAAGTTGTATAATTTTCTTTTGAGATTTATTGTTACAAACTTCTTTCTTTTAATTTTATTTAAAAAAACTTACATAAAAATGCTCTCAAGTACCCCCTAGCGATTTATCAGTTATAGTAATATAAAAATAACAGAAGGAATATAATTCGTTAATGTGATGGTGAGTTACTAATCTGCAATCGTGCGTGCATTCGTATGTGTATAATTGTCTTAAGTACATACACAATAGTGCATCCATAAATAACCAGACATTATTTGAACGGAGTATCATTTTAAAGGTCACTTATCAGTATAAACAGAGATTGCAGTGTCTTTCACTCTATTTACAACATTTTTCTAGAGTCATTGTAGTATAGCGATTAATGGCTAATTACTTGTAGTCATATCACATTAATTATGTAATAATAATTATCTCGAGCTGAGGCATATCTAGGCCATTCCAATAAATTTATAATTTCCCATTCCAAACATGCACTATTACAATTAATTAAAATTGTATTTAGTATAACAAAGGAATGTAATCATATTTGTTTCTGAGAATTAAGATTAATCTAGAAATAATAAAGAAAAGAAATCAGATTAAAAGACACAAATGAAAAATAAAATTTACCGTAGATATTGCACTGTTAATCTTGTCGTTTGTGTAACGTTTGCCAAATTTTTAACGTGAAAGCTTGCATACGATCCCCACTTTATACACGTTTCATCAAGCCTAATATAACATTGATATTTGGAATATACAGTTTGGGGCACAACTACCATCTTAAACCGACAATATTGCATCAATGGGTCGCGTGCGTTGACGTCACAGCTTTTCAGCCCTTAGGAAAAACAAACAGCTGTCATTGAGTAATGCGTATATTAAACGCCTCCTCTTAAAGTGTTTTTTACTCTTTTTGTGGTGTTTTAAAAGTTGATTTTGGATTATTTAACATCCATAACTATCCTAAATTATTTCGTGGGATAAATTTTGTTTGTTAAGATGGAGATGAGTTTATATTTTACGAAATTGTCTCATGATGTATAGGTTAGGTATGCAGAAAAAGATAGTGCCATCGGTTTAGACCCTTATATTTTAAAAAAGGAAGACTTTAGTAGTGATATTGAGGTATTTCCAAATATTACACATGGTGATATTGTTAATTAATTAGTTTTTGAAAGAAGTGCATATACAAAGGATGAGTTTAAGGCGTTCAAAAGTCTTGAAGCTTACAACCAGTTTGTTTGTGGCTGGGCGAATGAGCTTTTTTGCAAGGAATTTACAACAAAAAACTTGTTGCAAAGGTAAGAATTATTTATCAATGATTTAGCTCTAAATACAATTTCTTGGCATAATAATGGATTAATATTATAATTATTAAAGAGAGAAAAAATGAACCATATATATTTCAATTTTTGAATTGCAAAAATTATTTTGAACTTGCTTACTGCTTTTAATTATCATAAATTAAACAGTGTTTTTGTTTATTAAATAAGGAATAATTTTTGATCATTTAGTGACCAGAAAATATTCATGTTAGATGCCAATTTTTTTTTAAACGGACAGTCAACATTCCTGAACGTTTGCTAATTTCTATGTAACATTTAGTTTGCCAGCCACTAAGTACAAAAGTTTCGTCTAATATATTTAATTCAGATCATGTCACAGCTTAGTCTAGTTATGGAAAATTTGGCTGAACGTTGACAGGGACTTTGATGATACGTAATATCTGTATATTTTATATTGTAGCTCAATATAACAGGCATTATTCGTTTTTCAGGTTACACAGTCTCAACGTCTTCAGCAGAAGCCTTTGACTCCTTGGATTATTACCGATCCAGATGGTTCCATACTGAGCAACTATTGTGATTGTGTAGCCGGTCTAGGTGAAAGTGTTCCTTGGACGTAGTTCCCATAAGTACCATATTAATAGTATCTAGAACTGTTTAAAAAGTTTTTAATCATCTCTAGATGATTGGCCAATTGCACATCGAGTACAGTATTCAAGTGCTTTAGTGTTTATGGAATTATGTCAGAGCAGTGTCAGAATAAAATTTCCAACATAACGTTACTTATTATTTTTGTAAATTTAGCCTTACATATTATATTTATTTTTATACGGTAAGTGTGAGCGACTTTTAATATAGTATTAGCATGTTTTTTTTTTTGTTACGATATAGATGTTCATACTTACCTTTCGTTAAAGTTTTTGGTTGTGACAAATATATTTAGTTCTTATGGATTTATTTTTATAGTGAGATGTGATATTAGATGTTTATATTTATCTCTCATAAGTTTCTTGACTGTCACAAATAATTATTGTATATTTCGTTTTAGATATTTATTTTTGAACAGTAAGAGACTATCAATATATTATGTATTTTTCTTACGATATGGAATTAATTATACCTTTCGTAAGTTTCTTCTTGGTCCTTCTTACGAACAGTAATCAAACCTTGTGATAATAAATAATTGTATATTGTAGGCAAAATTTTGTTTTATTTTCAGTTACATGTAAACAAATTAATTTACAGGCATATAATAATACAACATTGATAATAAACAACTTTATTGAATAAAATGTCAATATATGAATTTTACCATGTCTTGTTTATTGTTTGCTCTAGCTGCGATTCTTAAGTCCCGAGCACTTTCGCATCTGGGTTTCAATTTGTATCCTATGTGAAGAGACGGTACCCAATCTGGGTTGTTTTGATCATGTAGATCGGCACTTTTACCTGCAACACGAACCTTAATTAAAAACAAATTCTTTATATTAACGTGTAATAACTCACCACTAACAAAATGCTTGGAACACACATTTGCATAGTTAATTTTATTGCAACCACATTTGACGCCTCTTAACCAAACTTGCTTCGAGTCGAAAACGGATGATATTTTGAAAAAACTAAGTTTATTTCGGGTTGCTACACTCCCACAATTCATAACACAGCAAAAACTTGGCATTTTGTACGATAAATATCCACAAAAACACAAATATTACGAACAATTCACTAAGCCGCCAGTAAAAGGAATTATAAATATTGTATTGTTCCTGAGTGTCAAAGCACCACGGTGAAAACACCTACTAAAACATTTATTAGCGTTCCTAGAATTTTAAAAATGCGAAGGAAATGGCAACAAACTCTGAAAAGAGAGAAAAAGCTTACTACTAAATCAACACACTTTGTTTGTGAAGACCATTTCAACATATCTATATGTTAAATTATTTATTATTAAATACAGTATTTTTGGAATTTAAACGTAAAATACATTTTAAATAATAGCAAAGTTTATAAGTAGTTCAAATGTGCTTTTAGAGGGCGGAATATTAAACATAATATTTTTAGTCGCAAACTCCTCTATAAAGTCCTTATTTTACTGTAAGGAACGTAACCAGACTGCAACCAACAGTTACTCTCCGGGCTATGTGCCCCGCCGAGCGCCGAATTACAAGTTACAAGTCTGGCGCATTAAGTGTAATAATTGCATATTACCATCAAAACTCTAATACTCCGATTGCAACAAACACCAGCCGAAAGACTGATCCTACTTAGGAGCTCTCTTGCCAGCCGTCACACACCACTTGCAGACTGCAGTTTCGAGCTGTTGGCTCTCGTCAGTAAAAGGTAGGCATGTGACGACCGGCACGGGGATCCTTGTAATTCAGCGCTCGGCGGAGCACATATCCCGGAGAGTAGCTGTTGGTTGCAGTCTGGTTACGTTCCTTATAGTAAAATAAGGACTTTGTAGAGGAGTTTGCGACTAAAAATATTATGTTTAATATTCCGCCCTCTAAAAGCGCATTTGAACTACGCTAAGCCCAGTCAGGCTATTTATTTTTCGATTGCAACAGACACTGGACCGCTAGATGGCGCCTGCTGACTATTTTACATGTCGCTATTGTAAAAATACCGGGATGTACCAAATGGTCAAAGGATCCTCGTGCCGGTCGTCGGATGCCTACCTTGCACTGACGAGAGCCAACAGCTCGAAACTGCAGTCTGCAAGTGGTGTGTGACGGCTGGCAAGAGAGCTCCTTTAAGTAGGATCAGTCTTTCGGCTGGTGTTTGTTGCAATCGAAGCATTAGCGTTTTGATGGTAATATGCAATTATTACACTTAACGCGCCAGACTTGTAACTTGTAATTCAGAGCTCGGCGGGGCACATAGCCCGAAGAGTAGCTGTTGGCTGCAGTCTGGTTACGTTCCTTATAGTAAAATAAGGACTTTATAGAGGAGTTTGCGACTAAAAATATTATGTTTAATATTCCGCCCTCTAAAAGCACATTTGAAATTATACTACTGTATGGAAGTCGGTGGGGGCCATTTTGAATAATACATACGATAAGTTTATAAGTGTTTCTCATTTTAGTTTAAAAATATGTGAGAAATACGCTTCTTCATATTTCAATATCGAGCTGCTATTATACAAGGTATAACGGAAATATATTTTAAATAATTATTAAATTATTGTAGGGGAAAATTGCAGATTTCATGTGGTCGTCTTATACACTGTTATTAAAACATTTCCCTTAAGTTAATAATGCCCTTTTATTCAATTTTTTATAAAATTCTTTAAGGCTAGCAATGAGAAAAATCCACACTTACCCTAGAATCCTCACATTTTTCAAGATACATGTTAATTTAAGAATTTTGACTGAAATTAAAATTCGCCATATTTTTGGAATGGGTGGACGTATTTGGATAAAGGTTGGTATAGTTGAAGTAAACAGTTCCCGGCAAATAAAAAACGCAACAAAAAATTTACGACCTCGTTAAAATACCGGTACTCTTTGTACTGCTGTTCGCAAATTGGCTCGCTTGCCTTTATAGGTTTTTAATGTGCGTCGGGTCGTTTGATGACAGACATGGGCGCCATTGCCCGCGGCGATATAATTATGCCGTAAAGTTTTTGTTGCATTTTTTGAGTGTAGGAAAGTCCTTCGTTGGACTAAACATATATAGTGCACTCCTAGTCCAATCAATAGCATAATTTAGTTTTGGAAATTTCCAGAACAGGTCTCAATTTTTATTATTTTATATTTTCGAAAATAATGGCGAATGAATTTAAATTCTACAAAATCCGCAAACAACTAGTTAAAGTCGGTATTTTATTAATTTTACTTAAACACTTGCTTAATAATTATTTAATGTATTATTGTTACTTAAATTTAATTTGTACGGCTAGATGCAATGCTCCATAGAAAAACAGTTTGCTTAAAAATAAAAATAGGCGTCTGTCAATTCTATCATTATATAGTTTAATACGTAGTAATGTAAGATACCTTTAGAAATCAAGCTTAAAGTATTCAAAGAAAGGTTTTATATTAACAAATCTAATAATTTCAAGATGCAATTCCATTTTACAAATGAAGAGTATGCAGATATGATTTATGTGTATGGTTTTTGCGACGGAAATGGAAGAGCTGCAGAGAGAGAATAAAGAAGACGATTTCGAACTCGTCGTACACCAAATCATACAACATTTTCAAAGGTGTATCAATTTAGTAAGCAACATAGGCAATTTACCTCACAAGCAATACACGAACATGTTCTCAGAGATTTTCAACAGCGAGAGGAAGTATTACATATTGTTCATATTAATCCAACTGTAGGCGTAAGGAAAATCAGTCATCAATTAGAAATTCCCAGAACAAGAGCACGGCGAACTATAAAAGAAGAAGAAAATTTATATCCTTTTCATGTTCAAGTAGTTCAACGACTTGAAGACGGTGACAGCGTTCCGCGTTTAACATTTTGTACGTAAGTAATTGCGAACAGATGAACAGTGTCTAGAATTCTGTTCACGGAAGAAGCTCAATTCACGCATGATAAGCAACACCAGAAATCAACATCTTTAGGCAACTGAAAATCCACATGCTCCACTTCAGAAAAATTCCCAACACAGATTCAACTTAAACGTCTGCTGTGGAATATACAGTAGTCACTTAATATGGTCACACATTTTTGAATGGAGACTAACGAGTGAAATTTATTTAAATTTAGATTTATATTAGAAAACATCAATGCCAGTAGTGGTATGTGGTTTCAACACTATGGTGCTGGACCTCATTTTTCTGTACCGGTGTAGGAGCACCTTAATCAACGTTACACCGACAGATGAATTGGTAGAGCGGGTCCAGTTAACTGGCCACTGATATCTCCTGATCTCACCTCCATGGATTATTTTTTTATGGTTCCACCAAGTGTGGAGGTGTTTGCAACTCAGCAAAATGTGCTCTATCTCTCATTAGTATATATCATTTTAAATCTGGGGCCTTTATCAATAAAAATTTCTTTGGAATAACTTCTGTTAGTTACTTGTGGAACTCCCGTATCCACTCAACTCGGGACACATTTTGGATAACGATAAATGAATACTGCTGTGAACTATATAAAAAAAACCGATTGTGTTATTTAAAATATAAACGCAAAATTTGTGGGCAAATGATTATTACAAAAATTGCATATGCTAAATTATATTCAATCGTAGATTGTTGGAATCAATTTATTTACTTTGAAAAACGTCGTGAAAAAAATTCCAGATTATGATGAAAATTAACGTTTTGAAACCGGAAAATAACAAATACATCCGAATTAGTATGCCGTTTATGTCTGTTACTCAGATTTTCAATTTGTGGTCGGTCAATCTGTCTGTGCTACATTGTGTCCAAGACGATTTAACGATTTTTGTACGACTTTTTTTAACATATTATGATATTAGACATACCTACGCATACATGACGTGCCGATTCGGATATATAGCAATTTCTGGCTCCAAAAATAATTTTTCACGACGTCAGTATCTCTTTTATCTATAACAGATGAGAAATTAAAATAAAAATGCTCGGATCAACCCGATAAATCGAGTTCGCTAAAATATAACGTGCCCTTAATTCATCTGAAGTAAAGTTAAAATTAAAATCACTTCAGTTAAAAGTTTCATGTCAGCCAAATCAGTCTTAAGTTATTTTTCAAAGAAGACCTCGGTAATATTTTTGTTCTAATTTCAGGCAATTAATCATAAACTTAGTACAGTGCTGCCGCTTTCGTGATATGAAATTCCAAATTTACAATTTCAGAATTAAATTATCCTGTTTGTTAAATAAAATAATTGAATTAGACTTTCTCCAACATTTCTCCATAAATCAACGTTTATCAAGTTTGCAGTAAATTTAATTTTTCAGTTCTTTTACCAGACATTTTATCAATATTTTAAATAAGAAAGTTTCCGTTATAGGTTCCCAGTAATGAAGAATTCCAGTAAATCACAACAAGCAATTCATTATTAAATATACAGCGTGTTAAGGAACTAATGGACCATCGCTGAGAATAAATCTTTTCTTATGTATGTATAAAGTACGGTATAAATTTGATCTCCATTAATTGTAGAAGGAATTATAAAGAACAGTTAAGAAAGGTTACCCTTTTAAAATTCTCATTATCTTAATAGCGTTACTGGTGCTGAAGTTTTTTTTAATATCTATTTAACGTCCGTCTATTTCCGCTAATATCGACGCCTGTAGATAAGCTACCCCCAACCAGGAAGTTTGCCAAACCTATTCTCTTTCGAAGAGTAGGGAACTTTCACTTGCCTAACACTTTATAGACAAGGGAGCAACGGCTTTGCATCCCCTCCGAAGGATAGTATACCCACTACACAATCCTCGCCTAAGATTGCATAGCTTCTGCGCATAAACTGATATACAAGCCGCTGGAAGATGTGAGGCGAGGACACGGTCTTCTCTGAAATGGTCACCCATCATCTGAAGCCCATTTACTACCAATTTATAAGAAAAAAAATCTTTCAGCGTCTCAATTATCCACAATATCTCATATTTTGAATTCCGAGATACTGTATTTTACTAGGGCTACACCACATATCCCGCTTAATATCTATTGTAGAAGAATAAAGATTTAGAAACAGTTATCCCATTTTTGTGAGCTATATATTACAAAAACGTGAAAAATAGGAAAAACACAAATGGTTACAGCTTCCTTATTTGAAAAAGTTAAATTGATGAAAGTTGACGGCAAAGATAGTAATGTGTACTGTCCCCTACGTTATGCTGTTTGATATTAAAAAATGTATTTTGTAATAGTGCGGCAAGATATTTTTGATTCTGGCCCTGGGATGATGCTGTCGTATCCACCATACAGAGAACCTTCGACTTTTATATGAGAGATTGATTTTTAACGTAACAGGCCTAATATTATCGAGAAAAAAATTAAATTAGATAATCAAAAAATATAAGTACAATGAACATTTAGATGTTTTACTGGCCGTTGGTGTTGTGTGGCCTGGCAATGGTTACTCTGGTTTTGAGAAATTCCATTCGTACTGAATGACACACAACTAAGGTTCTGATAATCTTAGATAATATTCACCATTAATTGTTTTTACGGGTTGGGTACAGAAAAACTCAAAGCAACAGCTTAATCTCTTAGCAGTTAAAAACCAAATGCCTTTCTCGAATACTTGAACGGAGTAAATGACATAAGTGGCAATACCAGTCAATGGAGCAAAGAGGGTACATCCATAAATCGACCCATAATATGTCGATATGCAGAAAACTTTTTTCAATTTAACTTTTGAATAACTTTTTTATCTATTTTAGTTTAGATTATAAGAGTTTAATTATTGTAAGAAAATTAAGGTGTTTCGTAATTATAACAGCATAAACCATACAAAATTGACACCAATCAAAATACGACATCTTCATGTGAGGCGATTAAACTACTTAAAACCGATTAAGGAATTATTTTCAAAGGTCAACGAAAACAGGCAAGTGATCACTAGATGAAATAAGTATATACTTATATTAATTATTATTTCAGGACAGCAGGAAATTTGAAGTATTCTTTATTTGCAATTTTGTATAGATATAAGTTTTGATTTAATTAATTATACGTTTGATGGCAAAATAAATGCTCATCCTTAAACAATATTATACGTTTTTTTTTTAAATTATTATTGGCATTTCAAGAAAAGTAGCAATTGAATTGCTACAGTATCAAAAAATTAGAAGAACGGAGTTGGCTTTGACATACGCTCTTGTGCAAAAATTAAAAAACAAATCTCAAAGTAGGCCATGGTACCATTAATTGCGTTTATTTTTTCTCTTTCCAACGATATAAACCATGTCACAAACATTTCAACTGATAGTGTCGATATTTAATATTTTACGAGAACCACAATTCACATTGAATCTTAGAGGATCTTTCTTTTAGTGTCAAGGATATTACAAAATTTGGTCCTGCTGAACAAATCTTTGCAGCGACATCTGTTGTGGTTAGTGTAAATAATATTAATATAAATGTAAGTTGTTTATATAGATCCCTTGATGCTAATCTTGAAACTTTTATTGTTTCGCTTAAAAAATTATTAACATACTTCTTAAAAATTAAGGGTCCCAAATTTATTTGTGGAGATTTTAATTGCAACTTTCTTTCAAATAATCAAGGTACCAGTGACTTATTAAATCTACCATCATCTTTTGGATACAATAAATGTTTTACTGAATATTCTCGTGTTCAGAAAGATTCAAAGACCCTGATTGATAATGTTCTTTCTGGCATTGATACAGATTTAACTTCTACAAAAACGATTGATAATATTATATCTGATCGTAATGCTCAATTGTTAACATTTAACTTAGCGCAAACGGAATGTAATATTGGCAATGTCAGGAAAAGAGACTTTTCAGATGAAAATAAAAACTTTTTTAAATTTTTATTGACAAAAGAAATGTGGCAGGAGGTTTACTTAGAACCTGATGTAAATAAAAAGTTTACAGTGTTTCATAACACATCTACTAGTTTGTTTAATATAGCTTTCCCTGTAAAATTAAAAAGAAACCGCAAAATTACTAAAAAGAAACCCTGTATTACCAGTAACATTATTGAAGAAGGTATTTTTATTAGAGACCTCTATAAACAATTAAAATTATCAAATAATTCCCACCTCAAGTTAAGATATAACATATTAAAAATTAATCACCAAGAAAATATAAAAAATTCAAAAAGGCTTATTATCAAAACAAATTAATACATTCTTCTAATAAATCTAAAACCATGTGGGGTATAGTTAGAGAAAACACTAATGTTGGTCGTAATAAAAAGCAATTACCTTCTAAAATAATTAATTTAAAAAGTGAGATTTTAACTGAACCTCAAAATATTGCAAATGGTGTCAACACAAACTTTATCGATACGGTAAGTGAACTTACCTCCACATTTATTTTTGAGACTTTTGATGTTACAAATGCACAAGAATTTAATAACAACACTATGTATTTAATGCACATTACAGAGACTGAGACTGCTGATATTATAAACTCTGTTTCCAAGAAAAAATCTTCAGGCCCAGATGATGTGCCATGTTGTTTAATAAAGGGAGTTAGTACTTTTTTGATTATTATCCTGACATACCTCATAAATGTATCTTTTGAAAATGGACAATTTTCACAACAGTTAAAAGTTGCGCTAATAATTCCAGTTTACAAAAAAAATGATCCACATTCCATGGAAAACTATAGACCGATAGCTCTTTTATCGATATTTTCAAAAATTTATGAAAAGGCATTTGAAATCAGATTAAATTCATTTTTAATTAAATATAACCTGTTAGCCCCTAGGCAATATGGGTTTTGCAAGAATAAATCAACACAAGATGCTGTTGTCTCCTTTTATGAGAAAATCCTGCATAACTTTAATGAAAAATTACTATCAGCTGGCATTTTTTCGATCTATCTCGGGCCTTTGACATCATAAATCATAATTTGTTAAAAAAACTTGAAATATACGGTATTGGTGGCCCAGCATTGGAATGGATTAAGTCCTACTTATTGGAGAGAACACAAACAGTCAAAGTTGTACTTGATGGCATAGAATATCTTTCAGATAGTGTTAACGTCTTGACAGGGGTACCACAGGGCAGTGTATTAGGTCCATTATTGTTCATTATTTTCGTCAACGACTTAGTAACTAACCTAAACAATTGCTTTTTAACCCTTTTTGCAGACGACACCTCCTCTATCATAGCTGCTGCAAACGTAGACCTTCTAAGCAAAAATGCTACTTTATGTGTTGATAAAATGTCACAATGGTGTCGTAACAATGGCCTGATTCTAAATCAGCAAAAAACTGTGTTTTTAATGTTTTCCCCGATTCGTGCTAAGTTAGATTTCAGCTTTTGGTCAGAGGAAATCACAATCTCCATCAAAATGACCTTACGACGTTCTTAGGCATTCATATGGATATGAATATGCCATGGGAGGGTCATATTGAGAATCTGACAAAAAAACTGGCTAGTTTAAACTTTACACTTCTTCAAATAAGAGACACTGTTGAAGCTGACACACTGAAAATATTCTCTTACGGATGTATTTACTCGGTTTTGCAATACTGCATATTGTGCTGGGGAAATAGTTCTGGAATTAACGTGTTCATTTTGCAGAAAAGAATTATGAGAAGTATGTTTAAACTTCCCTACAATACATCCTGCAGAGATTCTTTTAAACAGCATGGTATACTTACTATTTATTGTATATATATTTTGCAGTCTGTATGTTTTGTCAGGAAAAACATTGATAATCTTTTAAAACGTGGTTATGTTAATAAATTTAGCACGTGATCGCAAAAAAATATTTTTGTATCGCCCCATAGATTAGAGCAGACTAAAAGAGGGGCCTTTATTTCTTCAATAAAAATGTATAACCAGCTCCCACAATTTATAAAAGATGCAAGTAGTTTTGTGATATTCAAGAAGATGGTAAAAAGGTTCCTAGCGGAACATTGTTTCTACTCTTACGAGGAATACTACCTCTTTGTCTAATGTTCCTCATCTGATTCTACAATTTGTACCTACAAATTCTGTGATAATTAAATAACTCACTTATTGATATACCTTTATTAGATCATAGTTGTACATCTCTTTGTTTGTTTGTCTATTTCTCATATGTTATGTAATCTACCTCTAACTGTATATGCGTGCATATATATGTACATATATTTTTTTTTTGTTGTATTTTGTATTTGACAATTCCAATACTGTAATAGTCTATGGAAATAAACGCATCATTATTATTATTATTATTATTAAAAATCAGCTATGCCATAATAGTAAAAATTTCACTTTATAATAATTATAGTTCAGTAATTATTTATTACAATTTAATACAAACAAATATATCATAAATAAAAATACAAGTAGAAAACAAACATCAAAAAAAAAAACTATGAATAACAGTACTACCTACTACCATACTAAACAGAAAATGCCGACAGCCTTAGTTTGGCGAAAAATTCATGTAGTAAATTTTTTAATTGCCTCTCCGCACTGCATCTCGCCACATTTTTCTGTCACTAGTCATGTAATTAATTTTAAAAAGAAAAGTTAATTATTTTATTCTAATACAACCTATCATTTTCGTCACATGCTGCCTAAAATATCACCTCTTAAAGTTATGATCCTACTAACCCAGTTTATAGAAAAATGATGCCTAGACTAATAATAAAATTCGATTCATATTTTAAAAAATTTGCATTTTACTGAAGTTTTTATGAATATTAACAGTTTTTGCTTCTATTAATTTGGTTTATTACTGATAACCCGCCAGGCATAAATATACTATTTATGTTGATGTTTTCGTACATATTCTACGTAGATATTTCCTGATATAATAATTTTTCATTATTGGTATATAACCAGAAAGCAATTATAACTTACCATGACATGAAATTCACTATTTATTGCGGACGTTAGCGTAATACTAAATTGAAACCTTTGTCAGAACATATTTTAATACCTAGATTTAGATTACAGATAAAATAATGACATTTTCTTATTATTGTTCGAATAAGGATATACTTTTAATTCCCTAATAACCTGAAATAATCGTGTAGGATAAAGTGGAGATATAGATATTACAAATTTGTTATTTCAGATAACACACAATGTATACATTTCAATCGATTACATCAGAATTTCACTGAAACCTCTAAGTGGGGCATACCTATATCATGGACGCTAGATTGTGGGTGGAAAGCAATCACTTTCGGAACTAATATTGTTTGATAGCTATTAGAAATATGAAATTTTATTTTTTTTAGGATCAGTGAAGGTTGCAGCAAAATAGTGTAAGCAATAGTTCTGTAATAGTCGAGGAGCGAGATGGAGTAGAATAGAAAATGTTTATTGTATCTTAATGCGCAAACAAAAATACAAAAGGTATTAGAACAGTGAATACTGATATTTAAACCTACCCCTAACTGCCTAAGAGAAGATATAAGTACTTACATAAATGTGAACTAAAATATAAACAAAATATTCTAATTTTAGTGTTAAAAAGAACAATACACTTTAATTTAATTAACACATTGATGTGTAGTCAAAACTTTCATGCTGTAAATATTAAAAGAGATTCAGATTGATCCTGAGCTCATTTTTTTTTTTAAATAAGACTTATAATGTTCTTTTTAATGCTGTATATGACTTTTGAAAGAGTCAATTGGAAGTGCACTGTGCACATGTTGTGACAAATAAGGGAAACTGGATTTAAAACTAGTAGTACGGTGATGAGGTATGTCAAGTGTATTTGGGACGTGTCTGAGAGTGTATTCGTGAATTTGACTACGTCTTACTAGTTTCAGTTTGTTGTATAAGTAGGCCGGTTGTTTGAATTTTATAATATTATATAGGAAGCAGCAGAACTAGACAACTCTTCGTTCCTGCATTTTTAGAAGTTCAAACTGACCGATATATGGTGTAACGTGAGCGAACAGAGGAATATTTGTAATAAATTTCATGCACAGATTTTGTAATTTTTGCAATTTATTTTTATTTTCTACTGTTAGACAAGGCTCTACTATGGTGGCAATAATTTAAGAACCAGTTATAACTCAGTTGTCAGAGACTAATTTTGATGAGAAGTTATGATTAATTGTTACCTCGCTATTTTTTTCATGAAAGGCTAGTTTTTTGCTAGCAGAAAGTGACTCAAAAAAGTTTACCAAAATTTACCCCCGCGAACCCTTATAAACAACCCTTTGAAAGCGAAAAAATTCAGTTTTTTGCTAATATCTCAGAAAATAATGAAAAAGAAACGGATAGCACCACGTGAAAGGGCGGGAAATTTTACAGAAAAGTAGTATAAAAGTTTTTTTTTATTAATTTTTTCCTTAGCATGAGAAATTATTACAGTTCACTCAATATTTCAACCGCGTCGCACAGGGAAATGAAGCTTTTCTCGACCGCCGCTGCATAATAAAAACAATTTGTACCCATTTATTAACGAATATAAAAAACAAAGGTAGCATTTTAAATCTTAAGATAAAAGTTTAAGGTATAAACCATAGCTGCCTTAAAGTTATATTCAAATATGGTCATCTTGAATGAATAAAGATTGGGATATATGGGTGTAATTAATAGCTTGTGACAGGTTTTTCTCGTCCAGTGCGAGAAATAAGTCTGTCACTTTGACACTCGAGCTTTCTTATTTGGTTACTCGGGCGCCAGTTAAAGAGGGGTGATTGAACAACACTACCTAAAAGTCGATAAGCGAGACTGAGCAGGTCAGTGAAGAAACAGTCAGTTCCAGTGGGTCATTAAGGGAAATTAGACTCTCACAAACACAACAGCAAAACCCAGAAGTTCAATAATAACTAAGTATATTACTGGTCATATGGTTAACAATCTCTTTCCAACTTCGGTGGGCACTGGTAGATAGATAGTCGGCTGCTCGCTTCAGATGGTAGGATAACTACTGAATAAAATACTTGGTGCGGTTTATTTTATAGCCGCGCTTCCCTACCATGGCATCGCGAGGATTCCCACTTCTTAGAAACGCGCATGGACCAGAGTACTTGCTACAAGATCGCGACGGTGACCGTATTGAATCATTGAATAAACTGGTAAATTATTATTATGTGCGTCAGTTAGTATAAACAAAGCATACTAAATATTGTACTGCCTAGAATCGGTCTCAAATAAATATTCTAACCAACTGCGAAAAAGAAATGGATTTAATCGGCCACACATAATTAATTATTAAATTAATTACTTCAAAGAATAAACAATAATTCCTATTTTACAAATATTCTGACATTAAATAAATGTCTCGGCATTCAAATATTTTCTGGTAATATACAGCAGCTTGTTTCAGGAAAAGTGATATTTAATAGTAATTTTAAATCATCCGCTGTTGTTTTATATCCACCCTGTAGTGTTTACATGTAATGTTGCAAGTTTTCATACTCCTTTTATAAAAATATCCCTGTTATAAAATCTAGATCTCCTAGATTAATCTAGATCTTACGAGGGTCACTTAAGTGATCTGAAGGCGGTTAAAACACATTTAAATACAAAACATTTAAAACATTATTTCCTACAATCTTATTTCATTTACGTTATGAGTCACATTCTTCCACTCGTCATTCAAATTGTCAGGAATTTTTAAATTAGATCGAGATGCCTGTTAATTGAAACAACAGGTTTTTGGAAGTATTGTTTCGTTAGATTAATTATTTTTTTAGATTTTAGCTGTTTGAATTTTTAGCAAGTAGGCTGATATCTGTTTACTTGTGACAGAATTATTTGCTTGTTTGTCATCTGTTTCTGTGTCGTTATAAATTTCAGTTGTTTTATATTATATATCAGTGTGTTTTTGCGTAGTTTTATTGGGTACTTGTTTTATATTCATTATCTTATATTGTTTTTGTTGTCCGTCACCTTCATTGTTCTGAATCATTGCCAATTTATTTATAAGTTGAATATGATTATTTATTAACGTTATTTTTTCATAAAGCAAATTAATTGTTACTTATGTCTTTTTTGGTTCATAATATAAGAGAAAACAATTGTATCTAGCTATCCGTTACAATTATTAACTTCGTATACGGCATCATTAAATAGTAATAAAATAATTTTTATTCTTTCTTCTGGGAATTTAACATTAGCAGACAGTTTTATATAACTTATATGAAAATGGTTAGGGCAGTTGCTACATTTAACATCATTAATTCATTTTAACTTACATTTTCATAAGCAGGTGCATTCGTTTTGCCGTTTACACCCGGCCACATCTTGAATTTCGAAATACATTCGAAACAAGGTAAACATCCAAGAACAAAATGTTAACTATACAGGGGTCGAAAAGCGTTCTTTTCACAGATAAACACATAACAATATAAGTATAACGGTGAAATAATCCATAAAAATACAAAATACTTTTTCAATGTGCGTAAGTTCACTACCAATTCTAATAATAATAATACTTTATGTACGGGCAATAGTCCAGTAAGTGATTAAAAAGGTATCACTAAATACCACGACAATATGTCAAATTTTCTAATATTTTTTACTATGGGACCCAACCAGCACGGTAGTTATTTGTTTAACTAGGTAGCGAAATAGTAGTTCGACTGCCGCGGCTGATAATTTCCAACTCAGCCAAGGCAGTCAAATCTATTTTGCTGCTGAGTTGAACATGTAATTTTTTCGCCGATTGTTTAAATGTATTCTAAAATAATTAATTAAAATAATTCAAGTCAATCAGCAAAGTGTCACTTTCCCTGCCTAGGCAGAAAAGTGCTCACTTTCCTGCCTAGATGAGCACTTTCTTGCCTAGGTAGGGAAAGTGATACTTTGCTGATTGGCATTCGTCAGCAAAGTTAGCACTTTGCTGACTATTGTCAATCAGCAATGTTTTTTTTTATATACATTTCTTTAACGTCGGTCTATTTCCGCTACTGAGGCCTAACACTGACGGCTGTAGACGAGCTACCCCCAACCAGGAATTTTGCCGAATCTTTCCCTTAAGAAGAGTAGGGATCTTTTACTTGCCTAACATTTAATAGACAAGGGACCGACGGCTTTACATCCCCTCCGAAGGATGGTATATCTCCTATCCTCTCCTCGCCTAAGGTTGTATAGCTTCCGCGCATACACTGATATACCAATCAGCAATGTGTCACTTTCCCTGCCTAGGCAGGAAAGTTCTCATTTTCCCTGCATAGGCAGGAAAGTGAGCACTTTCTTGCCTAGACAAGAAAAGTGACACTTTGTTTCCATGGTAACCAACTCGCTACGCTCGTCTAGGAATTATCAGCCGCGGCAGTCAATCTACTATTTTGCTGCCTAGTTAAACAAATAACTATTACTGCACAATTATTATTGTAACACGAGTTAGTGCATTACGAAAAAGAAAATGAGTTGGGATAGTGATTGTGAAATTCCTGAAGCTAGAATTGTAGAAGAAGCAAGAATTGCCTTACTAAACCTTCTTCCAGCAAAATCGAGATTAAAATATGAAAACGATAATACTTTCAAAAAATGGATGACAACCAGCAACGTCAAAAAAAGAAATGATGATGTCATTTTGGCTTATTTTTCATTTTCCAGTAAAAAATACAAATCGTCGACCCTTTGGGCAAAGTATTCAATATTAAGAACTACGCTTCTCTTAAGAGACGATATAGAGATAAAGAAACAGAAATTGATAAATTTTTTAAAAAGGCAAGCTGTTGGATATAAACCGAAGAAAGCAAAAACTGTCAGTAGGGAAGATGTAAATAAATTTATTTCAGAAGCCCCTGATGAAATATATTTGTTCATGAAGGTAAACTTAATTGATCTTTAACTTATTAGAGTTTTTCACGCACATCCTGTTTATTCATCCTGTATTATTTACGAATTAACCTATTTACTTCTCGAAAATATTCAAGATAAAAACGACATTTTAGTTATTACGATTCCAGACACAAAAACGCACATTGCACGTACTTTTATTGTAACTAATGATAAGGTTAATGGAAATAATGTTATTGACATATATAGGAAGAGTATTTTGCATTTAGATCTGCAAAAACAACACATTCCAGATTTTTCTTAAATTATATTAAAGGAAAGGAATGTGCACAGTGCAAGCAGTTGGAAAAAATACATTTTCCCAAATATCCCGTAAAATTGCCCAATATCTTAAATTGTGGCATCCTTCTATTTATACTGGACACAGTTATTTATTATAAGATTTATTTGGTTTGATGTTAATATTGGCTCCTGTTTCTAATAGCAACGGGAGTAAACGTATATTGTCTCCCGTTGCTATTGAAAACCGACTTAAGGGAGACAAACGTTTCGCTAGTAGAAAATACACTGACAAACAACAGAAAATGTCACTTTCGGAAGTAGGTGTCAAAAAAATCACTTTACCATATTGGATGCGGTACAATACTGCTAACCGCACTCAATACTATCCAGTGCGGTAAAAATTACTTAACTAAAACGCGTCAAAAACATGGTGATTTTCACACTGATGAAGTAGGAATTCCACTTGCACAATCCTATGCACCGCCACTGATAGTACAGTAGAATTACAAAACCGTATTATCTCGATAAAATATAATAGCTGTGGATTAGTTTCATTCAACAAATTATGGATCAACTGCAACTTTTCGGTAAACAAATTTGTCTAGACGGGCCTAGAACTTATTAAACAACATGATAAATAGCCTTTTATTAAACTTTGTAAAATATAGGTTTGTCGGCTAATATTTTGCATATACAAAGCATATTCCATATCTAATTTGCGAGTAGCCATGTTATCATTCTATTAGTGGTTACATGTTAGGCAAGTTGATTTATTACACTTTTAGATTGAAAATAATCTATGATATTGCTTCTTTAATAAGTAATTGTAATATAATATTAATCATTAAAAATGTGTTTTTTTTAATTATTATTAGGCCATAGACATACAGAGTAGGGTAAATATGTGGAAATACCTGATTTCTCGCTAAACTATAATTTCTAATAAAAAATACCCTTAACAAAAGTTCTTGTATTATTTTTATTCTATTCAGTGGCGTACTTTGATTTCCAACAGCTACCCTATTTTTCGAGATATTTCGTTATCAGTAGTTTTTTAAATAGATCACCCTGCACATTTTTATATTTTCAGAAAGACACTTTTTCAACAATTATAATGATATAGGGTTTGGTGGATATGCGACTAGTGGTTTTCTAAGTATTAAATAAAATAATAAAATAAAGAGAAGGCTGTTTACATCTTAGTTATCAAGGCTATCTGAAAAAAATATTCCTTTTTTTACAACTTGTTCCAGCATTAAATTGTTTATTTCCCAACCAGGCAAATCCTGAACGACTCTCAGATGAAATTTGGTATCAGCAGGATGGAGCTCCGCCTCATTATGGAGTTGGTGTGCATCAATAACTAAATGAAATATTTCCACAGATATGGGTAGGTCGAAGAGAACATATTGAATGACCACCGCGATCGCCAGATTTAAGTCCTTTAGACTATTTTATTGGGGTCGTTTAAAATCCGTTGTCTGTATGACCAACCCTCAGTCGTTAGAAGCGTTGGAAGATCGAATTAGGATGGCTGTTCAAGAAATATCACAGCAAACTATTCAAAACACGTTAAGAGCCTTCGGTGATCGATTAGGATATTGTCAGGTTGCTGAAGGTCTCCAGTTTGAACATTTATTATGAATATTTTCTTTTTTCTCAATGTTTACAGTGCTCAATATTTTGTAATAACAAATTTAATTTTTATTAAGAAATAAATATTATTACTCTTTTTTTTAACATTTTATTTAATATTTAGAAAACCACAAGTCGCACACTCACCAAACCCTATATCATTATAACTATTGAAAAAGTGTCTAACTGAAAATATAAAAAATATAGGGTGGTCCGGCTGCTGGAAATCAAAGTACGTTATTGAATAGAATAAAAATAATACAAAAACTTTTTCCCATACATTTTCCCAACCCTGTATATGTATTTAAAAAATACGAATTTGAAATAATCAGTCAGGTTATTTTATTCTATTTTTGTTGGGGGTAGTTCGTCTACAGGCGTCGGTGTTAGACCTCAGTAGCGGAAATAGGCCGACGTTAAATAAATGTGTAAAAAAAAAAAAAATTAGCCACGAAAAATGTAGAATCTCGGAATCTGTCTATACTCAATGGATTTTCATGAAACCTTTTTCATTGTGTCTCTAATCGTAAGCACTTTAATCTTTTATATTAAAAAATATTGCTAATAATTATTTAAACAAATAAATATTAATTATCGAAAGAGTCTTCATGTTTTTCGCAATAAAATTGATTATTTTTAATTTTTCTTTCTTAACTAATTACAAAAATACAAAAGAAACATACTTTTTAACAAAAAAATTTAAACATTAAATTTAAACATTACATTTTTTTTTACATAAACATCGAATATACGCGTAAAGGGCATATTGACTCTATTCATTGTTTTTATTTTCTATTGTTATATTTTCACCTACATTCATAAAGTAAGATAACAGGAATGATAACGGGAAGGAGCAGAGCTTCAGGTGGTAGTCGTGAAAGCAGTTTCATTTTAGAAACCACGTGAAACGTCGTTATATATATTGTATTGTTAATGGTGGATTTCTGGATAATATTATTGTTTGTGTTAATAGATGATATATAGTGATTTATAAACAATTCTTTATAGCGACAAGCGATAATTTTCAAGATAATTTTTGTTTACTATTTGTAAAATGATTTATAATTTTTAATTCCTCGATCATGTTGAATATTCCTTTTTGCAGTTTTTTCTTAAAAACAGATCAATCAAATAATAATTTTCAATATAATCTCTGTTTTATTTGCGAAAAACTTGGATTGAGATCAGGAAGTAACTCGGATTTAGGTGCAATAATTGAAATAATGAGAGGAATAGAAGACTTAAAAAATAAAACACATAAAAGATTAATTTACAAGTGCAGTTATGGTTAAGGCAAAGAATTGGGTATAGAAAATTGAGGGTGTGTTGTTACAGCCAATTACAATGGCTCAGCCACCAGCCCTCGAAAATTTGCTGAAAATGATCTTTTGTTCGTGTAAGACAGGATATGGACCAGCTTGTTTATGCAGGAAAAATGGTTTGCATTGCTGTCCGGCTTGTTCACAATGCAAAGGCAATAGCTGCTTGAATGCAATACTAGTGATATTGTCAAAGAACCTACCATAAAATATCTAAACTCATCTCATTTGAAATCAGCGAAAAATCTCATCGAAGAAATTTTGCGTAACTATAACGAAATCCGAAATATGAACACACATGAACAGCGTGCGACACGTAAATACATCGTCGGAAGATATTTTCGGAAGTTTTTTCAATTTATAAAAAAACTTAATTTTTATGGAACTGCAATGAAAATTTCAATTCTGTAAACTATTGAAAAAATTCGATCCGCAAACGTAATATGGTAAGTGGAATAAATGCCGTCCCAAGAAAATATGTTTCTCGAATGTATAACAAAATTTTAATTTTTTTAGCAACTGCAACAAAAATTTCACTTTTAAAAACTATCATGAAAACCGCTCCACGGAGCGTAATTTGCGTACGTATAATGATTGCCACTTCGACCACGAGAAGTTAGCAACTACCTTAAAAACCGAATTTTACTTCCGAATAAAAATCTTAGGCATAATATTGAATATGAGGACGAGTTGTTACGTATTAAAGTTTCTCAAAAGAGATTTGGCACGAGCGACAAAATTTTTGAACGGACATTTTTTCACTTTTTGTAGTAGATTTTGGCGGTAAATTTATACGTTTTCGGTCGTGTTTGCCCTTAGACGTTTCCTCAGTGATTCCGTGGCACAAAAGTGTCCTTAGGGTCGGCATCGTCTTACCAAACACCCTGTATATTAAAACTACGTCTATATGCGCTGGATTGTTTTAAGTCCAGCTGCACGTATAAGTAAAAGAATGAAAATATATATGTATCTGAAAAAAGCATCGATTGTAAGGTCGAAGTAGGTGTGTTAATTCGAAATTACATCTATAATTGAGTGAAAGGTAAATAAATGCATATATTATTGCAATATCAATACAATATTTCGCATTTTACATTGATATAATTTATTTTCAAAATGGTACTGAAAATTTAATAACATGCATGTTAGTGAAGTACTGTGATAATAAAAAATAATATAGTGTTCGCCTAGATTTAATGTAAGAAGGAAAACGAAATGCTTACATTAAAGCGACTTATCATAATTTTGCCCATTGTAATAACAATTTCAGGTAAGTCAACTTAATACTTAGTTAACGTGAATTAAATCTGTTGCAATTTCAAAAGAACGATTTTACAGTAAACTACTGTGGAAAGAAACACTTCGTTATTCTATAGCTCAGTATTAATTAATTACTGTCTTCTTATTCTCTACTTTATTTTTAGTTGTTTTATCATATAAAATTAGATATCGAATCTGTTTTATTGGTAACGATTGTTCTGATGGAATATTTCCTAGATATTTTTATTTAATATATATTTCATATTATGAGAAATCTAGACAAGGTGCATCGCCATAGCCTACAAGAGCTTCTATATCTTTATTAATTTTGAAATACCACATATAACTCTAACCACGTCAAATCGTTAGGTAAATCATTACCTCAAATTGGTGGTGGAAATTCAAATTCTAAATTTGCTTTTTGTAAAAATAAAATTGAAATATTTTGATGACTTTCCAGCAATCACTCACTGTACTCATATTTCTAAGGGCATGGACATTTATTTATTAAAAAATAGAGTTAAATCAAACCGCTACCATAACCCACTGAAATCTAATATTCTTGTTTATTGTGCAAACTAAATATCAAAAATAGTGTATCAAAAGATATCACTCGATAAAATCCCTTCTGTCTTTATACTTAAGAGAAACGTTTACCAAATCTGTTATTACCATATTAATTAGAGATATTTCTTATTATCAATAATAATAATAATTGTTTGACGAGTTTGGTGGGTATTGGGATCAACGTTTTGTCAAAAGACACAATTTTTAATTTGTCGACGTTTCGTTTAATATTACAAACATCCTCAAGACACTAGAAATTTAAAGAATTCTATGGAATTATTCAAATCTAAATTAAAAGTTTATGTTAAATTATAAAATTAATTGCATAACACGTTTAAATTTCAGCTAAAACTTTTTTAAAACAGCGAATAGATACATATAAAAAAAATTAACATAAACAACAATTTACACCGTAGTAAAAACTTATACACAAAATTCAATAAGTTGGAAATAGACTTACATTTAATTTGTGTTTTGATGTCGTATAAAATACATAATTTCTGAGACATCACTAGATAACAGTTCTTAAAAACATTCAATATTGTCGAGAAACGAAAAGTATAATAATAGTCCCATACATACAATTTTAACTTGAATATTAAACCCGATGATTCGCTGTCAGATGCTCAGATTTTTTGTTTGTCTATGAGAAATTTCAATAGAATACCTAGTATATTATGTTATTGACTTTATACTTTAATTTTAGTAATAATATTGAAATAGGCTGCATTTACGCTTTCGATATCATTTCATGTGTTAATGTTTTCTTTAGATTGTTTTGTTCCCCAACGGATATAATAGAACAATTAATTACAGACAGATGGCATATGATAGAATATAACACAGCTATGTCTCTTGATGCATTTTTGCTGTTATTTAAATTCTGTATAGAAAATAATTATTTTCAGTATGAGAATGATTATTATACTCAAGTTTTTGACTTGTCAATGGGAAAGTATATGTCCCCAGTGTGTGCTGACTTACTTATATCGAAACTCCAAGATGTTAGCCTTAAAAAACTAAACTGTGTATTATTCTTTAAAAGGTATGTTGATGACATATTTATGGTCATTGACAAAGATAAGTTACAATTAGTGTTAGACACATTTAATGGTTTTCATCAAAAAATACAATTTACTGTGGAAAAAGAAAAAAATAACCAACTTGCATTTTTGGATGTGTTGGTTATTAGACAGAACACAGGGAAACTCACAACAGATTGGTACCATAAACCAACCTTTCCTGAAAGATTTATTAATTTTCACTCAGAGCATTCTTTTAAACAAAAAATAAATATTATCAACAATCTAAAAGACAGCGCTAAAATTATCAGACTATAGTTACTGGGAAAAAAAATTAAACTATATACATAACATGCTTTTAAAAAATAATTATCCACCAAAATTAATAAAAAGATTCCTAAATAATAATTCTACATCTACCACACCGACAAACAATAATACACATATGCAGGGTGATATAAAATATTTAAAAATTCCATATATAAGAGATTTATCTGAAAAATTAAAAAGAACCATAACTAAAAAAAACAGATAAATAAAAACAGCTTTTAAGTATGAAAATACAATTAAAAATAAATTTTTTACAAGATTAAAATCAAAAACAAAAAAAGAACTGCAGTCGGATGTAATCTATGAAATGCCTTGTATTCGATGTGATAAAAGCTATATTGGACAAACAGTAAGGTGCCTAAAACAGAGAATAATGGAACGTAAGAATGACAGTAGGAATGCATTAAAGAAAAATACTCCCACCCAACTTGTAGAACACGTATTAACCGGACATACTTTTGACTTTGATGAAACTAGAATAATTGGGAAACAAAACAATCTAAATAAAAGATTAACACATGAAATGATTTGCATTAAGAAAAACGAAAAATGTGTTAACAAAAGAGCCGATATCGAAAATTTAAATGCAGCCTATTTCAATATTATTGCTAAAATTAAAAGATAAAGTCAATAACATAATAACACTAGGTATATTAATATTCTATTGAAATGTCTCCTAGCAAACAAAAAAATCTGAGCAACTGATAACGAATCATCGGATACCCAGTATTCAAGTTAAATTGGTATATATAGGACTACTGTTATACTTTTCGTTTCTCTACAATATTTAATGTTTTTAAGAACTGTTATCTAGTGATGTCCCAGAAATTGTGTATTTTATACGACGTCAAAACACAAATTAAATGTAAGTCTATTTCCAACTTATTGAATTTTATGTATAAGTTTTTACTACTGTGTAAATTGTTGTTTATGTTAGTTTTTTTTGTATGTATCTATTCGCTTTTTTAAAAAAAGTTTTAGCTGAAATTTAAATGTGTTATACAACTAATTTTATTATTTTAACGTAAACTTTTAATTTTGATTTGAATAATTCCATAGAATTCTTTATATTTCTAGTGCCCTGAGGATATTTGTAATATTAAACGAAACGACGACAAAACGTTGATTCCAACACCCACCAAACTCGTCAAACAGTTAAAGTTTTGAATCACTAAATTTAATTAAAATAATGATAATGTTCTTCATTTCTCAATTACTTGATTCTACAAAGCGTCAAAAGTGTTAAAGAACTAATGAAAAGAAAAAATACAAAAATCATTGCAGTACGCCCAAATAAGTTAGGAGAGAAACCATCGAGTGAATCCTCTTTTATCTATGAAAAAGGTTTTGAATCTATTTTTTTAATATAGGTAATTTTTATCAAAGGGAAGAATATTCCATATTTTGCAACCATTAAAGGCCTTTTTTAAACGTATTCCAGTTCTTATAAACGAAACAACTATGTTTATAAATATAGGTTTTGGTAATTTTAAGATTTTTAACTATTTGAAAATCGGTCAATAACATTCTCTTCTTGGTAGCTCAGATATCCTTAATGTTTTCGTGGATAAAAACGAGTTGACAATGGCTACTAGTACCCCACTGACCATACCATATCGTGCATGGGATTGAAAATTTACGTAATACAAACTTATTATACAGTATGTCCCAAAAGCAACCCATAAAATTAATAACTTTTCTTCTGTTTTGCGTTTGCAGAAACATAAAAATACATTATCATCATCATCCTAAGTGCTACAATCCAAAGTGAGACCATACTTTTCCCAGTCTTTTCCGCCATTCTTACCTATTCCGCGACTCTTGCTCCCAGTTTCTGACATCAGTCTTTTGTGCATCCTTCTTGACACCATCCTTCCACCGTAATTTTGATCTGTCTCAGCTTCTTGCTCCCACTGGTACCGACTTCATGAACTTTTTTGTAGGAGGTAATTGTCGTCTGCTCTATAGATGTGCCCTGCGCACCTGAGTCGTCCTATCCTTATATAAGTTTCCGCATCTCTACCTTTCGCTACGTGATTATTTTTTCTATAAAGCACAATGTTTTAGCAGTGGTGCCATACAACACTGCCACATGGAGCCCCGAAAATCCACCTCAGAATTTTTCTTTTGGGAGGCCAGCCTAGGTGCGTCTTTACTATGTACATACTTCGGTATGCGATGTAAAGCAACGTCAGGCGCAGTTAGTAGTTGGATTGGTGACCATTCCAACGGAAACCGCGTCCTCGCCTCACACATCTTCCAGCGCGCCGCGCCAATATCCATTGGCTTGATGACGGTCTCGATAACTAGGGCCGAGTAGGACTACTACTCTTTGCTACTAGATTATCTCTGTAGACCTGGACCGGCCTTCGTGATAGGTGGGCCCGCTTACTTCTACCAGACCCAGCCCGCAAATGCGAGATGTGTCGTGGTATTTTCTGCGGACCTCCCCTGGTCCTGGCTCTTCAACCTCGCTGGCAGAGGTCTCTTCTGGCGCTCTTCTTGTCTTGATATTTTCTTTCTTCGCCAGCTTGTCACCCCCGTGGGTAGTCATCGGTCTAGTTGGGTTTTAGGAAGTTTTGGCTGGGATTGACTGCCGGTACGTAGGACACAGTAAAGGTGTGTCCTACCCCGGATCATCGGAAAGGTAAGGATATGAACTGTGTAGCTCGGGAGTGTGGAGACCCTAAGTGCTTTTTTAGCACTTTCGGACTCCACGGAGCAGGTAGGACAACGGGCGTTGGACGGTATGTTGTCCGACGCCCGCAAGGAGGTTGGGTTTGGGTAGAAAAACGTCATGTCTCTGGTAGTGGTGGTCCGTCCTGGGGTATCTGAAACAGATCGGTTAGCAGGAAATATAAGTTATACTCACCCGTTGTCCAGAAGCTGTACCCTCGGCCGTTTGTGCCTCGGGGCGTCGGCAGGGTCGATATCTTCCAGCGGCTTGTATATCAGTGTATGCGCGGAAGCTATAGAACCTTAGGCGAGGGTTATATAGGAGATATACCATCCTTCGGAGGGGATGTAAAGCCGTCGGTCCCTTGTCTATTAAATGTTAGGCAAGTAAAAGATCCCTACCCTTCTTAAGGGAAGAGGTTCGGCAAAATTCCTGGTTGGGGGTAGCTCGTCTACAGGCGTCGGTGTTAGGCCTCAGTAGCGGAAATAGGCCGACGTTAAATAAACGTATAAAAAAAAATTCTTTCAAATGTTACGGTTTCATCTTTACTCAGGGTCCATGTCTCGAACCTATAGGTCAGGACCGGAAGTATTAATATTTCGTACATCAACAGCTTTGTCTTAAAAGGTAGGTGTCTTCCAAGTTCAAAATAGCACTTGTTAGTCAGTCCTCTTCTGCGAATTTTTTCCTCACATATTTTTATTATTCACTATGGATCCCTGGTAGATAAAGTTCTGCACTACCTCAAAGTAGTATTAATCTATAATCATGTTTTGGCCGATTTTCTGACTATATCACCTGATACTGGGGACATCGGATTAATTCTTTCCTCATTCGCCAACGGAACCAAATTTTCTGCTGTAACGTCAAGTGTGGTGAACGCCTCCTTAGACTATCTTGTTCGGTGAACTGAAAATTGGCTGCGATTGAATGAACTGAAGAACGAGGATTTTCAATTAGAGCCATCATCACATTCTGTTTGTCATTTCCACTTATTATAGTTGTTTGCCTTCCTATTCTAGGTAGGTGTTTCACACTCCCAGTTTCTTCAAACTTGCTATACTGTCTATACTATCTACAATTTTAGAAAAAGCTTTATGTAATGACATCGTTTGTTTTTTATCAAGATTCAATATATTAAATAAGGCTCAACATAGTTTTAGGGGAAACAGATCTACATATTCAGCTATTTTTGAATTCCTAAATGACATTTAAAAAATCTATATAATAATAAAAATAAAGTACTATAGGGTTAATTATGGAATTAACTAAAGCTTTTGATCTGGTGGATTATTGCTTACTTTTGGACAAACTTAAAGCTTATGGACTGAGAGATAAAGTGAATGAGCACATAAAATTGTATTTACGGGGCAGGACGCAAATAGTAAAGATTAATAAAATAAGATCTCATTCAGAAGATTTTTAAGCAAGAGGTTCCACAAGGATCTGCCCTTGGGCCACTTTAATTCATTTTATTTGTAAATGATTTTCCAATTGCCAACAAAAATATAGTTATGTTTTCTGATGACACACACTGATGATTTGCAGTGAAAACAAAATTTTGGATACCGTAAAGGACACGCAAACAGTTTTGGATAAATCTGTAGAATGGTTCAGCTACAACAAAATTTTTCTGTTTTTATTCAATTTACACCTAGGCTAGAACATCTTGATAAAAGCTACTTTCTAAAATGTAATGGTAAAAGTATCGAGCAAGTGACTGATATCAAATTTTTAGGTTTATATATTGACAGTGCCCTCAGAGGGAATCTCATATAGATAAACTTTCTAAAAATATGTCTTCAGTTTGCTTTACTTTGTATAGACTGAAACAAGTAGGTAATAGGAATATTATGATGTCTTATTATTACGCAGCTATGTACTCTAGAATTAAAAATGCAATAACATTTTGCGATTGTTCACATCACAACATAAGAATCTTTCTTCTATCCGAATAATTACTGGTGTTTCTAAACTCACATCATGTCGAACTATTTTAAAGAAATATAATTTATTAACCATGCCATGTATTTATATAATGGAAATTTTAATGCTTCCAAAATCAAATCTTGAAAGATTTTTATAGAATAATCTTTATCATTTTATAATACTCGATGAGGAGAAAATTATATTATATCCATAACTTGGCAATATATGAAAGAAATCCTGCATATATATTTGTATAAAATTGTACAATAAATTACCCGGTGAAATTAAACATATTAAAAATATGCGTTCCTTCAAGAATAATGTAAAAAAATGTTAATTAATAAAGGTTACTATAATGTTCAGGAATACCTAAATGAGTAAAGTATGTACCTGTTCTTTTATTACTACTTATGTATTATCTTCTATTTGTGCTTCTGTATTATTAGAGTAACTTAGTATTATTATAATATATAAGTTTATAAATGGGACTTTTGTCATTATTAATGTTAATTTTAAGTTTGTCATCTATGTTTTATGTTTGTTGTATTACGAATATTTGTAGCTTGTAGTTTTAAAATCTCAAGATCTCATTTTTCTTAACAAAATTAGATAATAATTCTTGTTACTTTCTTTCAGGACAACTGGTATTCCCTAAATTACCTATAATATCATTACTACCAGGACTACCTGAATTACCAACCCCAGAGAAGTTTATAGAAAATTTATTAAATGTAACACCTAACGAACTTCTAGACGTAGTTTCTAGTTTTACATTTGATGATATTTTATCTCAACACATTCAGTTTTTATTATACAACAAAAATGGTTCCGTAACAAGAGTGGATATGCCCTCTAATAGCATTCAAATTAAAAATGATTCAGAGCCTATTAAATTTGTTATACATGGATGGCAGGCTACAGGTGAGAGAAGTAAAATTAAATAATTTACATAGTCCAATGTCTTAATATAGGAATGTGGTGGCCCATCGGGAAATGGGAGATTCCCGGTAGACCCTAGTAAAATTATCCGAAAGGGCCTTAGAGCCCAGCTGAGTTTTAAAATTGGCTTTAATATAAATACACACTGAGGCTCATCTTAGATTATTTCCTGGGCTCTAAAATCATTCAAGCACGCACCTGTTCCGATACCGTACTTAAATTTAATTTTATATGAGAAATAATTATCGTGTTAATAGGTGTTAGTTCTGTGTAGGGTATTTAAGCCAAGTTTCGAACATAGATGTTGGGATTAGATATGCTCCAAATAATTTTCAATAACAAAATATACGTTAATAAGAGTCGTATTAAAACATGCTTATGAAGTAATTATTTACAGGGTTATTAAAGAAAAACGGACCAACTATTCAGCTTCTTAAAATTCCCCATACGTTAATTTTCTCTGAATGCTAGTCTTTACAATTAATAACTCAACGAGGATTTTCTGTAGCCCAGTATCTACAGCTGTGAGAAGACACCACCTTGTTAGTGGTAAATGTATCTTCATCAGTAAACAAAATTTTACTCATAAATTTCTGGTCGTTTAAACCAATAGCAACAATCTAACCTTTTATTTTCACCACCTTTTTTGAAAGTATTTAAAAATTTCGGTTTATAAGGCTTGATATTATGACGTCTGAAACATATAATTTTTTCCTTGTTGGTGTTCAGTTGAGACGCTAAATTTCATAGACTAAATCTTGATTTGCGGCTAAGATTACGTTATTTTCAGGATGCGGCTGCATTGGATGAGGTTGGTCATTCTCAGATCTTTTAACAAACTGCCAGTTTCATTCAAAAGAGCATTCATTGTGGCTGTAGTTCCATGACTAATATTGACCCGTAAAAGATATTTTCGGTTAAATTCTGCGGCTACTTCTCTGCTACTATGGGCCTCATCACCAAATAACCTCATTATTTTCATTTTTTCACTTAAATGAACTCATTTTACGATTTTAAACTAAGAACTTTACAAAATAATCTCACCATTCAGCAGATCGGTGTGTTTTGTCGGATCTACAACTTTTTACCCAAGTAAAGATTTGGATGGTTTTTGGTCGTCTGGGGGGGTGGCGGGGGTCGAGAAGGGGTCTCGACATCACCATCGTGCTCTGTATCCTCGAAAACGGGGGCCACACAGGCTTGGATGGTAGGAGATGGCGGATATGCGGTTTACCACATTCGGGGGTGGTTCTTGGCCGTTTAGGGGTGGGATGACCTCGGAGAGAAATTTTACCAACGCCATCGTGTTTAGCATTCTCGAAAACTGCGGGAGACATAGTCTCGTCAGGCTAGAAAAAATTCATATTTTTCGAGGTTCAATCCGACTCACAGAATGCACTATCAATAGTTATGCGTTATTTACAAAAAAAACTGATATACAGGGTGATATAATTGGCCCTAAATGTAAAATAATAAGAATTGAATCCTGTCCTGGAAATTTTACAAACTATATTATGCCATTGATTGGACTAGGAGTGCAATATATGTATACCAACTTAACCAATAAATACGCCCACCCATTCCAAAAATATGGTGAATTTTAGTTTCAGTCAAAATTCATAAAACAACGTGTATCTTGAAAACAGTGAGGATTCAAGGGTAAGTGATGGAGTGTTTTGAACTCAGCAAAGTGTGCTCTATCGCTCATTAGTCTATGTCACTTTGAATCTGGGACACCCTGTATATATTCGTTTTTCATTTATTGCGGAAAAGCGGTATTTCAAAAACCTTAATGAATTTCATTATGGAAAATCATTAATTCTTTTTAACTTCCGTTATAATAACCTATATAAAACATATTTATTTGCATTAAACACTTTTGAAGTAGCTGCTGTTTCATATTTTAATACAGCTTCATAGAATCTGGTACTTCTAGGTGACCAAGACTTTATAAAAAACATAGTAAAATCTTACCATGCAATAGGAATTTATAATGTATTTGGAGTCGATTGGTCATCTCATTCCAAAAGAGACTACTTACACTCTGCGAGGGGGACGAAGAAAGTTGGTGAGTTCGTTGGCGAATTTATAATGAACTTGATAAATAATAATACTAAACTGTTGGCAAACGTACATCTCATTGGACATTCTCTTGGAGCTCAAGTTTCTGGATTCGCTGGAAAACAGATAAAAAGTTTAACGAATGGACTGAGAATAGGAAGAATTACAGGTAAAATATTATATTATGATTCTGCAGAAATAGTTAAAAATTCATTTCAGAAAATTTTTGTTTTAAGATTTTATAATAATTCATTTCATAATTTTTTAAGAATCGTTACATTCTCGACACTCGACAAATGAGACGAAACTTTAAAAAGTTGTCAAAGCTTGGTCTGTTTCGATAACATTAATTAAGATGATAATGATGAAAGTCGCAACTGCGTATTTATTCTGCCAAACTTGTATGTAGTAGATATAGACATATCCTTTTGTTTTATATATTATATACCTATGTTTAGCGATTCATGGCACAGTGTTTACATATTAGACAAGAGACCAGAGAGTCCCGTGTTCGAATCCTGACTAGGGTAATGGATATTTACTGCCATTTTCCAGGTGTTGTCGAGATGTGGCATGTGAGAGACAATATGGTTAGTTCCTGTTCTCTCCTAAGTTTGAGTCTCAGCTGCAGCAGATGGAAATAATACTATGCATAAGTTCTCTATAAAATAAATATAGTCCTGAGTTAGAAATTGTTCAAAATTATTAAAAAATATGACATCAACAAATAATAACTCCTTTAAATCATATAAACAAAATATATTTTATGAATATAATCCCATCTCATTTCAAAGAATTTACCATTGTCCCTATCTATAAAACTGTGAAGGGGAAAAATATATAATTAAATACCAATCGCTGAGAAATAATGTTGCGAAAATACTCGAAAAATACTTTTAAAAAAGTTTAATAAATCATTTAGAACATTTCAACCTACTGTCACATAATCCACATGACTTTAGAGTAAATAAAAATACTGAAGGAGCAATATATGAGGTTACAAATTTTATTAAATAATAAACTGAACGAAAATCTGTTGCTATATTCTTAGATCTCGCCAAGACGCTTGATACTGTTTCCTGACAAATTTTGACAGATAGATTACAGAGTATTAGAATGAGAGGTATATCACTAATTATTTTAACAAATTATTTGCAAAAGAGAAACCAATATGTTAAAGTTAAAGACAAATTGAGTCAGCTATTAGAGTGCCGCAAGACACCGTGCTTGGAACAATTTTGTTGCTAATTTACGTTTACAGCTTATACCTATAAACAAAAAGCATTGATGGTAGTATAGTGTCTCTTTGTGATGACATTGTACTAATATTTAGTACCTATAGTTGAAAGGTGGCAATAAAAAAACATATATTTGTCCGTATGTGTAATTGTTAGCAAGATAATCTCCTGCAGGTATATGAATTTTTAGGTATTTGTGTGGCCGATATCGCTAAATTTATATTTTAGTTTATGAATTATAAAGTGATATTAACGTATTTAAGGATTGGATGCCGCAGCTCCCCTCTTCGAATTCCCCATAAGGATGCCCAGTCATTTAAGGCTTACTAATGGAGACGCGGATTATGTCGACGGCATACATACCAATGCAGGTTTTTTTGGATTTCTGTCCCCCTTTGGTGATGCGGACTACTATGTTGGTTTCGGTGGGCCGATACAAGATGGATGTGTTGATAGTAATGTTTTCGAGGCCTGTAAGTATCTAAATCGGTACTCTTAAAAGAATCAAGTTATGAGCACATTATTTAGTAGACTAGAGATCATAATCTAAAAACTTCATTGTTAACGGCTCTGCTTGGTATCCTAGATTATTATTTCTTTGAGTGGAAATAGTTCCGAAAGTGCATGGAATCATGGTTTAATATCACTTTCAACTATTGCCAGGTATAGTTTATACGCCCCTTGGATATCCGATGAACTAGCGATCTTAGGCTTTTAAATTGCTCTGCAGTAGTAGTTTTTTAATTTGATGTTGATTATATCAAAGATATACCAGGATGGGTATTTACGTTTATAGTTGGCAAAATTTGGCACGTGTTTATCAAATATATTTGTTAATTTACTATAGAATATTTCACATGTTATATTAATATCGGTATATGAGTTTACGAAGTCCCAATCACTTGTCAGAAGTTCTGCATATAAATTAAGATAATTAGCTCTATGGAAATTAAATTTCTTAATACCATTGTTGAAGCTGGAGAAATTAATGTGCTAGATATCGGTAATTAAAGCATTCATAATTAATAAAAACAATAGTCTTTATATCTTTATCATCTGTTTCTTGCCCTTGTTCTGTAATTGGGCTTTAGTCTCGTTGGATTTTGTAATTTAAATAAATGTAAAAACTCTAATGCCGTCTATATTGGACAGAGTGGCAGAAACTGCTGAGAATTCTGCATTGAAATATAAAATCAGGTTAAGTCTAGCCGAGAAATTCTCGGAAGTAGGATTTAAGTTTTTTAAGCTTAAGTGTTTTAGGTACACGTTTAAAATAATCACCTCTTCAGCTTTAGTATTCATCTTGTAATGCTCTTAATAGAGGCCTAAGAAGCCGAAGCATATGTAGAGTATTCTAAATATTTTATTTGGAAACATTTAGAGTAGTGTGTATAATGATAATTATTTTCAAAATGTTTCACGAGGAACCAACCACAAACTCAGTTCAGTGTAACAGTAAATGTTGCGATCATATAGAAACAAAAGGATATAACTTTGATCGCCCAACAAAACTAGTTTCAGGTGACAATTTTCTCCAAATTTTGCATCATTACTTGATGTACTAATTGATTGTAACAATTTTTAGCCCCGACGCTGACAGAAGAGAGCAGACGCATACTTACGGGGTTTAGAGTGTGATCGTGTTTGTTTGTTCGTTTATACCTTTCAAATCAATTCATCAATATTTATGCAGTTTTCTGTAAACATTAGATGTTCATTGGAATTCTGATGATGCACCGTCGGAGGTTTTCAATTTTTATTAAAGTCATAATTTTCCGCATTTATTCATTTTTTTCCTTTGTAAATGAATTTCTATCTGGGGAGTTGTAACCAAAGCGATTAGAAGTGGAAGTCATGTGCAACTGATTGCATACTTATATGATTTAACACTTTCACGTAGTACCACTAGCATTAAGTACACGATGTTTCAATTTTTCCTAAACTATTTGCCCAATTTGGATTATCTTTTTTTAAACACTGTAGAATAATTCGTCGAGATGTTATTATGTGAGCTTAACCACTTCATTTTGTATGAATACAGAGTGTAACAATTAAAACATGTTTTTTTTACAAAATTTTGTAACACCATGTGAGGTATATTAGCAAAATGTAGATTTTGTCTAAAAGTGTCCATATTTTTAATATATTTTTTGGTTTTCAGTTGTTTGCAGCCATTTGAAGTCTCATGACATTTACAACAGAACTATTACGTCCACGTCCTATCTTGCAACTTCTTGCGGAAATATCTTAAGAGCGATATCTCATATGTGCGATAAGAATAAAAAAGTGGTCATGGGAGAGCACACTACAAAGGATGCGATTGGTGATTACTTTATTCACGTTGACGATAATAATTTACCAAAACAAGAAAGTAGCGTTCAAAACATTTTAAATAAATTACCTCAATTATATGATCTTCCATAAATTGTTTTATATATGTCGTGTTTTATTTCATACACCTTCATTTGATGACTATGGTATATTCATATTAAAGAGAAAGCCTGTAGACCAGGCATGCATTTAAGGATTTCATAAAAATAATCTGTTTTAAAATTAGAACGGACTTGTAAAATATAGCAAATCTACCTACTCGTTACTAGAACAGGCTGAAGTATTTAAACCATCTTTCATCCTACCGGAGCAGTTTATGAACATTAACGATAATTTACATACTATATACTAGTTGTATGTACGCTTTCCCGTTATGGCACTGAAACATTTTTTGGGAAAAAGATGTTAATTGTTTAAAACCTACCACCAGTTCTGCCCTCTCACATTTTATACATGTGTCAAATTCAATCAAAATTGTATATATACAGGGTGTCTCACCGGGAACTGAATCTATCGATATAAAGAAAAGTACGCATCAAAATATTTTGAAAATTTAGATAATTACTAATGTCGGTGTAGCCAATCCAACTAAAATAATTACAAGCAGCTGGCACTTCCGCTTTTACCGGAAGTCGATACCAACTTGCTTATTTCAAATGGAACACCCTATATATTTTAGGGTTTTCGAAAAGAGCATAAAATTCTGAGTCAATAATATGTAGCATATCCTATACCTAAACCTAGCCGTTTCAGAGATATTTGACATTTTATAGAAAATTTGACAGGTGCAACGGTTTGCAAGAACCGTTATAACTTTCTTCGTGTAAAAGATCCTCATTTACTTCTTGTCACATAAAAACAACACAAGGAGAACTACGTTCTACAACTGAAATAGATTCAACAATATCATACCAAGTGTTCCGTTTTTCGCGTTACATTTTGTCAACTTCAAATCACGAAAACTTGTTTAGGTCAAATGGAACAGCCTATATTTTTTTTGTCAAGTTGTGTAAAATTAAATTCCCTTTTCTCTGATATTGTGGAGGTTAAAGTTACAACTTTTTGGAATATTTGCGATTTTATTAAAAATTCATGAATTGTTGTAATCATTTCATCAAAATAGCCATGATTAGAAACAATCAGTCATTATCTTATGTCAAAAACTGTCAACACGTTTAAATTATACAAACGAAAACTTTTTAAATTTGTTTATTATTTATGGAGAATGTGATAAAGTAATATCAAGAACTTGCAGCACATTTGCTACTCGATATCCACAAAAACGCAAAATAACACTAACACTGTAACATGCGTATTAATCGAATTGAAGATATGGCATAAACTAAAATATCAGAGATAAGATCAATTTAAAATATGATTTCATTTTAATTTAATAATTGCTCAAAATTTCACCCTCAAACCTCGGCACATTTTTCGCACCTTTCGTAGCTCTTCTAATTGAATCCTGCGATATGTTTTGAAATCCATTTCTTACTCTTTGCATACAATCTTCAATGGTTGTTAATGGGCTCTCATAAACTTTATTTTTAATAGTTCCCCAAATGAATAATAAGAAAGGTCCTTTATTGGCAATCCATTGATCATAAAACGTTTCTTGTAAATAATTATTAATTAAATATGCGTTATGTGGGGGAGCACCGTCGTTCTGATAAAAAATGTTTCTATGTTAGGCGAGAGGTAAATTTTCTAAATAGTTATTATTCAAATTTTGTAAGATATTCAGATATCTTTCACCTAAAAATAAAAACAAAAATTTACCAATACATATTAGCAGAAGAGGAAATTTAATTTACCGTTTAAATTTTCCTGATAAAATTGTAATGCCACCACTCCATCGTTTCTTATGGCATAGTAGACATTGAACTGCCAACTTTCCTGAAAGTTTCGCTCTCTGAACATATGAGGATTTGAGCCACTCCAATAATGCGAATTGTGTCTATTAAAAAGTCCATTTTTAGTACATTTTGCTTCATCTGTCCATATAATATTTCCCAAATAAGAATCGTGACCCTCAGACCTTATTAGAATAAACTCACAAAAATTCTGTCTTCTTAGGAAATCTGTTTCTTTTAATCCTTGAACCATATGGATAGAAAACGGGTGAAACTTATGTTTTAATGAGATTCTGTGAATTGAATCCTTGCATAGTCCCGATTCCAGAGCAGCTTGTCTTAATGACATCCTTGGAAATGCATGAAAATATCCCAAAATTACTATTTCAATGTTTTTGTCATCAACAATAGGCTTTCTTCTTTGCATTATTGCCTTGGCAGAGCCATAATTTTTAAAAATTTCTAGTATGCGTTTTACAGTGTTTGGTGACGGTTTCCGTTTTTCTGGATATCGAGTAGCAAATGTGCTGCAAGTTCTTGATATTACTTTATCACATTCTCCATAAATAATAAACAAATTTAAAATGTCTTCGTGGGTGTAATTTAAACGTGCTGGCATTTTTTGACATAAGATAATGACTGATTGCTTCTAATCATGGCCATTTTAATGAAATGATTACAACAATTCATGAATTTATAATAAAATCGCAAATATTTCAAGAAGTTGTAACTTTAACCCCCACAATGCTAATATCAGAAAAAAGGGAATTCAATTTTACACAACTTGACGAAAAAAAATACAGGGTATTCCATTTGACCTAAACAAGTTTTCGCGGTTTGAAGTTGACAAAATGTAACTCAATTGATGATTGTGTCAATGTTCAAAACTGCTTAAATATCATTAATATTTGGTGCAATGACAAATATTTACCTCTTAATGCCAGCAAATGTACTCTAATGTTATTTGGCAGAAAAACCAACATGTGCGAAAAACGGAACACTTGGTATGATATTATTGAATTTATTTCAGTTGTAGAACGTAGTTCTCCTTGTGTTCTTTTTATGTGACAAGAGGCAAATGAGGATCTTTTACACGATGAAAGTTATAACGGTTCTTGCAAACCGTTGCACCTGTCAAATTTTCTATATAATGTCAAATATCTCTGAAACGGCTAGGTTTAGGTACAGGATATGTTACAAATTTTCGACTCAGAATTTTATGGTCCTTTCGAAAACCCTAAAATATATAGAGTGTTCCGTTTGAAATAAGCAAGTTGGTATCAACTTCCGGTATAAGCGGAAGCGCCAGCTGCTTGTAATTATTTTAGTTGGATTGGCCACACCGACATTAGTAATTTTCTAAATTTTCAAAATTTTCTGATGCGTACTTTTCTATATGTCGATCGATTCAGCTCTCCGTGAGACACGGGGTTTTAGAAAAATTAAAATAATTTTTTATATCCTACCCCACGCAGTGGGCAACTACTCGTACTAACGAACTTAATTTTTTTGTAAAACATGTATTAATTTAAACCATAACATTCAAAGAAAATAAACTTTTGTGCATAATAACTACTTGCCGTGAAACATAAAACGTAATTTGTATTATATTTTTTTATATGTTGTAGCGAAATATTAGATGCATGGACACATAAAAACTTTGAAATATATAAAATAATTTATGAAAACATTCAGGGACGTAGGTTTTAGCCAAAACAGCTGTGATGCAGGTTTTATAAAAATATTTAAATTAATTACTGCGTCATGTTTAAAAATTGATTTTATTAGGCATAGCCCATACTCAAGTATACTGTTTCAAGAACAATAAAATCTGGCACGCTATTATGTCACAGGATTTAAACATACTTTTTTATTTTACTAAGTAGTGGAAAGTGAATCGACAAATGAACTCGAAAATAATTGTATTTTTTGCGTCGTTAGTTGTCAAGCAGAGAGAAACTTATATCAATTTGGTATTTTGTTTAATTACTACAGTAGCTCATAGATGGGTTATTTTTGTTTGAAATTCTTTTATTTTGTGAAGACGTGTATTATCAATATGCTCTCTTTTAAAGGTGTTACGAAAGGAAAGCAATTGTCAATGTAAAACATTGTTTTACAAAAATAAGAGGTGAAAAATTTCAAAATGATACACAGAAACTGCTACCTCTATATCTGTCAAAGATAAATTAAAAACAAACTGATGTAACAGATTAAATACTAAAACAATCATTAATAATACAACAATTCATTATACTACCTTACTGTTAAACAACGTAGACTAAAGTACTACTTTAATTTTGTCTGTCTCTGTATTCTTAATATTATTATAACGTGAATTACATTGGCATACATATAAAATAGTTCCTAAATTCTATCCTATGAAAAAAGCGACACATATATTTGTGAAATTCGCAGGCCCTTCTTTACCTCTGTTAATAATTTTAATTATCAGGCAGTTCGAATACATTAATTGAGTGACTTGCTACAGCGGAGCATCTTCGAGATTATTTTTTTAAATGGAACATCCTATATATTTTTACCTTTCCAACGACCTCCACATTTTTTGTTTTAAATATGAAAATTTTGGTCGGAACAAGGTTTAACAAATTAATTCGCTGTATGTGTATTACTATTAATTAAGAATATTTATTTTGCTATTATGTAGAGAAGGGATGTACTACAACGACACAACCATCAAAAAATTGATATTTCCATAGATAATTTTACTTTTTCATTAAAAACCATTAAATGATAATACTTTTCATTTCGAACTGATCTAGTAGCCATGATTTAAGTGAGAATAATTGAAAGTAGTATCAGATTTTTTTGTGGGTGCGTCTTGGTTGCCTCAGTAGTATTTTTTCACAGTTTAATTAAATCGTATTTGAGTCTATCTTAAAAATTTATAAATAATCGTTTAATATTACGAAAAAGTTAACATAAAATAATAGGAACAGAAAATACGGTATTAGGTAATACAAAAATTGGCACTATTTTAAAAACTCAAAATTATTTTCAACCTAATTTAATGAGATTAATAATATCTAGTGTTTATAGTAACTGTTCAAAGGGGCCTCCCAGTACGTCTATGCATTTCTGTAGACGATTTGTGAATGATCTACCGACATTTCTTAAAATATCTGCAGCAATTTCCTGAAAAACTTCCCTTATTCTTTTTTCATATTTTTTTTGTAGTTATAGGAGCTTTGTATACTGCTCCTTAACATAGCCCCACAAAAAGAAGTCTATTTTAGTCAAATCAGGGTTTCTGGCAGGCAAACTATAAAGTCCTTCTCTTCCTATCCAACCATTTGGAAAAGCGTCATTTAAATGTTCGTGTATAACTGCAGTGTGGTGCACAGGTGCTCCATCATGGAGGAATCACATTCTCTCCCTAATATCCCTGGGGACATCCTCCAGTAATTCTCCCAAGCTGTCTTGCAAAAATTCCAAATAAATTTGACCATTCACAGGTCTATCAAAAAATTGTGGTCCTATCACATAATCCCCAACAATTCCTCCCCAAACATTCAACGACCATCTTGTTTGGCTATTTTTTCGTTAGATATAAGGATTGGTTATGTCGTAATAATGAAAATTATGATGATTAACATGTCGATTTTTATGAAACATTGCTTATTCACCTAACAAAACAAAGCCAAAAAAATGTTTTTGATGTCCTATTTTTTGTTTGTCCATTGGCAAAATTGTATGCGTTTTTCATAATCCCTATCAATCAGTTACTGCATTAATTGAACGTGGTACGAATGAAATTTGTTTTTCTTGTAGGATTTCATGGACTGAAGATCGGCTTATATCGTTTTCTCTTGCCAATTCTCTTATATTGCGATGAGGATCTTCAATCACGCCCAAAAATATTTTCTTCATTTACTACATTTTTGTTCGTTGATAGCAAACAATTTTTATCACTCGCACCCAGAACATAAACCATATCGACCATTCCATCTCTCGAAAAATTTATTATTGGAAAGTGTGAATTGTAAACTAATTTATAACTTAAAATAAGTGTAAACTTTGTCACAATACTTAATAATTAAACATCAATAAGATAACTTTCAATTATATTGTCTGAAAGTTATTTGTGGCATTCTACGAATATTCTTTCCTATTATTTGGGTTTTCTACCACATGTATTATTATCCTCTTCAAAAACAAATCACCGAATCTACAAAATAATAGAATTATTCGAAAGAAGCCTCTGCGCTCGTGACGTTTACGCCAAAGGAATAGTCAGAGGTTATGTTTTGCAAATAATATAAATCGGAATAAAAATAGAAATAATGTATTTTGCTGATGTTTCGGAAAGTAGTCTCTTTCCGTTTTCAAAGCTTTTTTTCTTTTTGGAAGAACTCTTATTTTGCTGTGTATGTCACAGCAAATGTTCCGGTAGATGAAACCTTAAAAATAGTTAAAGACAGGTTGCTAAATGATAATAATTTGGAAACTAGAGCTAAATTAAGTGTAAATAGCATAATGGAACTCTTAACAATGTGTATAAAAACAACCTATTTTCAATTGGACAATGAGTTCTATCAGCAGGATTTTAGTATGGCTACGGGGCCTGCATTATCACCAATTTTAAGCAACATATTTATGGAGAACTTTGAGAACACACATGTTCAAAATTGTATAAACAAACCGGTTGTCTGGTGGAGATATATTGACGCCATCTTTGCAATTTGGCCTCATGGTGTCGATTTACTAGATAGTTTTTTGGAAAATAGAAATAGTAAAGAACCGTCTATTAAAATCACATTAGAAGCAGAAAGTAGGAATGAACTACCATTTTTAGATGTTTTAATTAGAAGGGTAAATAATACAATTGAAACAAGCGTTTATAGAAAACCAACACATACTAATAGATATCTAAATTTTAACTCACATCAGTCAATGAATGTTTATACGATAGAGCAAAAATAATTTCATCTAATAATGAAATATTAATTAACGAGAAAAAATTTATCAAAGAGGTTCTTGTACAAAATTAATACCCTGAAGCCTTTGTTGATAGAGTTTTCATAAATGTTGAAAATAGGGACAATCAGATACGACAGATACCTGAACGTCATTATACAGCAATAATTCTTTATGTATACGGACTATCGGAGAAGATACGCCGTATAAGTGACAAATTTAATGTTAGGACGATATTTCAAACGGGGAACACGTTAAGATCTATTTTAACAAAAACAAAACCGATAAATAGGGAGCAGAATTTAAAAAACTGTATTTACAATATCCCGTGAGAATGTGATAAATGTTATGTGGGTGAGTCATCCAGACCTTTCAGTGTGAGGTTGGATGAGCACAACAATTACATTAGAAAGAATGAAATTCAGAAATCAAAGATTTGTGAACATGCTTGGGAAAACGGACATAGAACAAACTGGGACCCGGCAAAAATTTTAACAAAAGAAGCAGATACCAAAAAAAGAAAAATTAAAGAATCAGCAATAATCTTATTAAATGAAGAGGCGTATCGAGTTGTTCTGTAGATATTTGTACAACCTGGCTACCAATGTTAAAAGAAGAACTTAACAAACTCAACATTATCTAAAATATCATCAGTTCTGTGTTCTGTTCAAGTAGTAAGTATCTATGGAAATAACATAAACAGAATCTTAAAACTGTGTATTTGACATACACAGCAAAATAAGAGTTATTCCAAAAAAAAGCTTTGAAAACGGAAAGAGACTACTTTCCGAAACGTCAGCAAAATACATTATTTCTGTGTTTATTCCGATTTATATTATTTGCAAAACATAACCTCTGACTATTCCTTTGACGTAACGTCACGGGCGCAGAGGCTTTTTTCCAATAATTCTATTATTTTGTAGATTCGGTGATTTGTTTTTGAAGATGATAATAATACATGTGGTAGAAAACCCAAATAATAGGAAAGAATATAACTTTCAATTATTCTCATTTTATATCAAAATCATGACTAGTAGATTAGTTCGAAATGTAAAGTAATTTAACGGTTTTTTATGAAATAGTAAATTTATCTCGGGAAATATCGATTTTAGGTATATGATATTATTCACAAAAATCGTAGAGAATTAACGTGCCAATTCAAAAATACAGATTGTTCCATTTGAAAAAATTGATAAAATTCACTTTGAAATGTAATGAGTTAGCGCTAGTATAAAATACATCCTGTATAATTATAATCAATATTTGGTGGTAGTGTCGTTGTAGTACATCCCTTGTCTACATAATTCTTAATCAATAGTAAAACACACACTGTGAATTAATTTGTTAAACATTGTTCCGACCAAAATTTTCAAATTTTTTCGAATAACTGCAACGCCACGTCAAAAACCAAAAATGTGGAGGTTGTTGGAAATATAATTTTACACTGATTTCACAAATGTAAAGATATATAGGGAGTTCCATTGAAAAAAAATATAACCTCGAAGATGTTTCGCTGTCACGCTCTATATTTCAAAATAATTTTCCAAAATCTTCTGATAAAGCCGATATTGGACTTTGATGCACTACTGGAACACCCTGTATATCTACTACAGTTGAATTGCCCATCACATTAAATAGTTTTTTGTTAAAAAATACATAGGAAGTACTTTTAGCTAAGTGATACCACCATTATAAAATTCTAGCTATTTTTTTGTTAGCCAACTATTTACCATCAGGGTTATTATTCTCATTGGTGAATACAAAAAAAATCGTACTAATCATTATTAGTGAGGTGAGGAACCATAAATAATATAAAAAATCATCCTGTATTGAAGAATGTCAAAAAATCGAATAAATCTTTTAAATTATGTCGTCGATAAAAGTTTATTCCATTTTGTTCAGGTGTTATGTATCATTCATATTTAAAATATAGCTATAGTTTCTTCAGTACAAGGGATAATAATAAATTATCATTTCGATTATAAAACAGTGTATACAGGGTTACTGGTAATTCGATACATTCCTTTGGAGATGTGATGGGGTATGATCTAAGAAGTAAATTTAGCCCTAACATATATTATGCAAAACTCAATGGTTTTTAAGATATTTAATTTTTTTTGTTTTTCTCAAAAAGTAGATCTTAATGTCCTAAAAGTTAATTTTCGAAAAATCTATTTGGCATTTTTAATTTTTTTTTTACTGGATTATTTGTCCAATATTATAGATATCCGTTTGGAATGAAAAATATCTGGAAACATTTCGATCATGTGAACATCTGAAATAAAAACTTTAAATTTTTTTTTTTAAATCAGCTATGAAATTTACCTATTAGGTTTTTTCAAAAAAATATTAACGTAACACCCGTATAAATTATTATAAAAACTGCCTTATTCGAATAGCTATCTAACAAGGTACAAATGTTCAATGTACCCTTAATAGTTCTAAGAAAATACTAGTAAATATAACACAAGTAGTACGAATTTTATTTTTAGATAAACAGTAAAAAACATTTTAAAAGTAGAGTTTAATTCTTCATTAATTTCAAAGTTGTACTTTATTTTTTATATGTCTTGCTCAAAATGGGAGCCCCTATTCCGTATACAGACACTGCAGCGTCTTCTTATTTCCGTCCTTGTTACTCCGGTTGTCAGATTATGCCTTATGTGTTGGGCAGCATCGACTATCCTTTGTCTAAGGTTTTCTATAGTATTGACTGGTGTGGCATAGACCATCTCCTTCATATGACCCCATACGTAATAATCAAGGGGTGTTAAGTCAGGGCTTCGCGCTGGCCAAGGTATTGGGCCCGCTCTTCCAATCCAACGGTTAGGGAAACGTTGATCAAGTAACTGTCGTACTGTCAGCCGATAATATGCTGGACAACCGTCGTTCTGAAACATAATTCGCTGTCTGACGGCGAGAGGAACATCTTCTAAAATCACCGCCAGATCATTTCTTAAAAAATTTTCATAGATTTCCCCGTTTAAATTTTGAGGAAGAAACTGTGGCCCTAGTAAATAGTGGCCAATGACTCCCATCCACACATTAATAGAAAATTTCATTTGGAAACTAGTTTCACGTGTTAACTTGGGATTTTCCTCTGCCCAATAATGTAGGTTGTGGAAATTTGTTATACCCTCGCGATTAAATTTCGACTCGTCCGTCCATAAAATACTTGTTAAAAAATTTGCACTTTCTGCATCTGAATTTAACATAAAGCGGCAGAATTCCACTCTCCTTCCAGGATCACCTTCCTCCAAGTCTTGGACAGGGGTATAGTGGTAAGGATGACATCCAACTCTACGTATCGTAGACCAAACTTTCCATTGTGACGCTCCGGTTAGTCTTGCGACTTTATTAGTTGAAATAGTTGGGTCTTCCTCAAAATTCCTCAATATTTCTTCCTCATCATCTGGTTCATAAACGGGAGGAGCACCAGCGTCACTTCTTCTACATTTCACGGAGCCAGTTTCATCGATATTTCGATATGCCGTACTGAATACACGTGCATTTGGTAAGCGGCGGTTAGGGTACCAAAGACCATATTCTCGGCGAGCTTCAGCCGCCACAGTATCCATAGACAAACAAGATATCAGCGTATTCTGCGTTGGCATACACAGAAAATGGCACAGAAAATACAATAACAACAACTACGAGCAAAATCAAAATCTTCGATAACTAATTTAACAAGACCAACAAACTTAAGGGACATGGAGATAAGAATGTCAGTTAATGACATATATGCACAAACGTCAAAGTCAAGGACTGACTGACTTAAATGAAAATGAACGATTAGTCGTTTAATAAATTTCGCCACCAGCATTATCTTTACTAATTTTTTATTAGAACTATCAAGAGTACATTAAACATTTTTACCTAGTTAGATAGCTATTGAAATAAGGAAGTTTTTATAATAATTTGTACGCGTGCTACATTAATATTTTTTTGAAAAAACCTAATAGGTAAATTTCATAACTGATTTTTAAAAACAAATTTTTACAAGTTTTTATTTTAAACGTTCACATGATCGAAATGTTTCCGGATATTTTTCATTCCAAACGGATATCTATAATATTGGACAAGTAATCCAGTAAAAAAAATTTAAAAATGTCAAGTAGATTTTTCGGAAATTAACTTTTAAGACATTAAGATCTACTTTTTTGGGAAAAACAAAAAAATTAAAATATCTCAAAAACTATTGAGTTTTGCATAATGTATGTTAGGGTTAGATTTACTCCTTAGCTCATGCCCCATCACATCTCCAAAGGAATGTATCGAATTACCAGTAACCCTGTATAATACTAAATAAAAATATAGCTGATTCTGAGAGGTCACATGTTTATTGAAGACTTTAATGCTGTCTTTATTACATACCCTCTGTTATAGCGAAAAGACTATATGAGGAATCACAGTACAACTAAGAGAAAAATTTTCTGGTTTCAACCAGTTCAAGGAGCTAATTACATTTAATTATTATTCAATATTTTGTTAATTATGTATTATGTGAATGCTTGTTAGATTTTGTTAATTTAATAACGACTGACTTTTGCATTAAACTCTAACCACGCCGATGGTAAATTCAGGAGAGGTAAATTAATTCCAAACAGTATCCATATTCTACATAATAGGTAAAATAATAATGTTTACGATATCATATACCTATTAGTACAATATGAATTATGATATATTAGTGTGTTCCTGATGTACTTAACTTACTCATGTTTGCTTTTAGTTCATTACAGTTAAGATAAAAATAACGAAGTACCTATTGTAAAAATGCCTCTATCAAGTAAACTTCTTATATTTCTATATTTTTTCATAGAAATTTCATGGAATCCCTATGTCGTAGGTAAGTTAATTCGTTCAATTTCATATGTTCTAAGATTATCATTTAAATCTATCTTTATCCACGTTCCATCTTTTAGTATAATAATTAAATGATTGAAACATGTCTTAATGTATTAAAAATAAAGATACGTGATTTAAAAAAATAAATAAAAAACGTGTATTTTGGATAGATTAAATGATACAATAATTACAAAAATTTTGTCATCAATCCAAGTTCGGCTTGTTATGTAAATTTGTTACTTAATTCCTCATGTTTATTCCGTGAGCAAATAAAGATAATTATAAAGAATTTAAATCTAGTGCTCCTTGACATTGGCTTGGTACAAATTTTAATTTATTCATTGTTTATAATAATTCTGTGACTACCCTATCAACATCTAATTTTGGGGATAACTTTGCGTTCTTATGCTCGAAAAGGTAAGTAAATGTTAAAAAAAGGTTATCATTTCTTGAGTTCTTGAAAAATGAAAGAAAAATGCCGGAAAGTTATAGAATTATGGTTTGCTGCAATTATCTTCGTTAATGTGCATGACATTAAAAATACATTCTGTACAATAATAGAGAGCATGGAATTATAAATAAAGAAGGTTCTTATTAAACATTTCATAAAGGCAAGCGTTAATGAGTAACCGAAATATAGTTTTTTCAAGTCACCAGCAGAGAACTAGCAAAATATGCTGAAATACTTTAAGGGCGCGTTGCCAAGGTCAGATAGTGCGTTAAATATCCTCGTTCTTATTTTACTTAATTCTTAAAAACGAGCCAACAGAATTCAGCATTGATATCACTATGTAAACTGGCAAAGTTAAGACAAGGGCCTATTATATTTTATATTGTGATCCTAGTTAAAAATAAGTTTCTAAAAGTTTCCCCTCCAGGATTATTCAACGCGAACGTACCACACATTCGTCCCAAATTCACCATAAATTGTTTTATATTCTACAAAGGGACCTAAATATTCAAATAAAATATAATACGATGTATTATAAAATAAAATAAAATAACATGAAAAAAAGTGAAAGTCTGCATAATATTTGCTCTTAACTCTGACCGATTTTTAAATGGAACACCCCGTATATTATTGCATTTTTGAATTCTGCATAATTTTCTGAATCCAACGGTGCCAAATATGTGACATTTCAAAGATAATTTTTTTTCATAATATAATTTTTAATTTTCCATTTAAGTGTGCCATGACGGTTCCAATTCATTCCAAATGGCCCGTATAAAGCTACAAAAATCGAAATCCTATTAAAAACACTAAATTACGTGATTTATGAGCAAATAAAATTCACCAAAATTGTTTTTGGAGCAAAACTAATTTTTTTTAAATAGAACCAGATCGGTACCGTGGTACCATTTATTAGTACTATTAGTAACGAACTTATTCATATGTCATATTGAAATGTGCGATAAATACAAACAAAATTACAGCTAAAATAAAATAAGAAAATACAGTTTTGTTCTCATTAAATGTTAAGAAGTAACTAAGGTGGCTTTGAAAACAATGAAATATTTAGCTTGTCAAACATTTGTTGGTTTAACGGTGTTTTTATTGTGTCTTTAAAAATTGTTTAAAATTCTTGTTAATTGTGTTCTAAATGCTGCAAATTTATACAAGAGCTGAAAAAGTGGACATGTTTATGGGGAAATGTAAAAGAAATGCAGTTGCGTCTACCGACCTTTATACCCAACGATATCCTGATAGACAAAGTGCAGAAATTATTTTAGACGTGTTGAAAATTAATTCCGAAGAGAGCCCAACAATGATCCCGAAGAAAAGTTCGTTATTGACGAAGGAACGGAAATTAATGTTTTGTCTCGAATAGAAGTTGATAAGACTGTTTCTTTAAGGCAAGTGGGGTTTGAATTGGATATCAGTCACCAAACAGTAAACCGAATTTTGCACAAATACCACTATAAATCTTTTAAATACTAATTGCATCAGCATTTGTACGAAAGTGATTACGAACGTAGGATGGAATATTGCAATTGGATTTTGTATAATAACGTGCACCAAACAATGATTTTTTGGACTGATTTTATTTTCGGACGAGTCTAGGTTTACAAATTTGGAATTATTTAACCGACAAAATACAAAATGTTGGTCACAAGAAAATCAAAATTTATTACGGGAGGGTAACTTTCAAGTGCGGTTCGGTCTCAATGTTTGGCTTGGAATAATCGGTAGTAGAATCATTGGTCCAATAATATTTGAAGGACCTGGTACCTGAGATTCCTGGAAAATGAGATTGTGGACATTTTAGATGAGTTACCTTTAGATTTACGATAGGAAATGTATTTCCAACAAGATGGCGCTCCTCCCCATAATTCGAGGATAGTAATTGATTACCCTCAACGGAGATTCAGAGGAAACGTAATTTCGACGAATGGTCCTGTGATGTGGCCTCCAAGGTCACCTGATTTAACGGCCCTTGATTTATTTGTTTGGGGTCATTTAAAAAATACTGTTTATGCAACCGCCGTTACAACCCGTGAAGACCTGGAGCTACGAGTAAGACTATCAATTAGCGAACGTTCGAGAAACAGCTATGCGAGTTCAGAAGTGCATTGACGTTAATGGACAGCATTTTGAATAACTGTTGTAATGTTTTTTGTTAATTTTTTGTATTTCAAAACGACCTTATGTGTAACCAAGGGACCAAGTGCATTTTTTATCACCGGGTATGAAGGTTCAATTATAAGAGGAATTAAAAGGCACTAACGCTTTGTGGTATTTAATTTTTTGCACTCCATGGTCTAACAGTGCGCTATTGTTATTGTAATAATCATTTTCAAGGAGCAAAATACAGATCTCTTTTACTCCTCGAGAGACAGACCCACTTTCTACACTTTAGTCCGCGAAACTGACAATTTAAATAGCACTCTTAGATCACAGAATACTAAAACATTGTTCAAATGTGCTTTTAGAAGGCAGAATATAAAACATAATATTTTTAGTCACAAACTCCTCTATAAAATCCTTATTTTACTATAAGGAACGTAACCAGACTGCAACCAACAACTACTCTCCGTGACATGTGCCCCGCCGAGCGCCGAATTACAAATTACAAGCCTGGTGCGTTAAATGTAACAATTGCATGTTACCAACAGAACGCTAATACTACGATTGCAACAAACACCAGCCGAAAGACTGATCCTACTTAAAGGAGCTCTCGTACCAGTCATCCCACACCACTTGCAGACTACAGTTTCGAGCTATTGGCTCTCGTCAGTGCAAGGTAGGCATGTGACGATCGACACGAGAATCCTTGGACTATTTGGTACATCTCGGTATCCTTAGGATAGCGACATGCAAAACAATCAGCAGGCGCCATCTAGCGGACCAGTGTCTGTTGCAATCGAAAAATAAATAGTCTGACTGGGCTTTAGTGGAGCAGAATTTCAATCGTAAAGCGCTTATTGGAATAGAAAGATATGGGACCTAGACCATCAATAAGCAATGTGTTATATTCCCGTTTGACGATCATTTACCTTGGTCGAGACCAAAGTTATGACCACCTAATTACAGAAATCATGGTTATTTTTATTCCACACGCCGTCAAATTAAAAAAACCATAACTCGTAAACTATTGAACATAGATGAATTGTTCTTGGTCTGATCAATAGAGTTATTCCTACAGAATGATATTATACTCGAAAAGATTCGTAATTCGATTTATCATATTTAGAGAAAACTAAATATATTAAGGAATAATTGATAGAAATGGTAGTATACTGCATTTAAATAGACGTAACTTTTTATTTCACGATATAGGTTTAAATTTATTTATACTAAACTGTTCCCTGAAGTGTAGGGAACATTTTCTGTCATATAATGTATTGTCGCGTTTCATAAATAAAGGCTGTAGATAGGTTTGAACGTGCATGTGACATGTCAGTCAAGCAATGTATTCGAGTTGTGGCTACTTACACGAAATAAAACACGGTTTATAAAATTAACGTTTTAATTACCAGAAGTCTTGGATGAATGATGATTATACTTTTACTTACAAATAAATAATAAAAATGGAAATAAATAAAAATAAATGAAAATAAATCCTAAGTAAAAATTAACATTTCAAAATGTGTAAAAATTAAGTTCTTCATTATCTATATTATCAATATATTCTTGAATTGCAACAACATTATGACATTCTTTGCATTTGCAGGCGGATGTACATTTTAAATTGTCCCTAAAACATTTGTATTTTATTGGCATTTTTGCTAGATGCAGATACAGATCTCGCATTTCGTCCGATATTGGTGCCTTTGTAAAGAGGATCGGCACAATACCTTCTGTTTTTGTTTCCCACCCAAAGTGGAAAATATTAAACTCCTCAATATTGAGTTTGCGACTATTACACCATATTTTGCACTGTAATAAACACCTATAAATCGAAATTTGCCTTTAATTTAAAATTGAGAAAAATATGAATAGACCAACCATAGTACATGCTGCCTGAAATCATCTTCTGTTGGAGGAAGTTCTGCTGACCATTGTGATGATTTTAATGTTACTAGTCTTCTTAAATCATCCAGAATTTCAACATTATATACAATTACAATTTTGCCACAATATTTCAAGACATGCAGATAGTATCTTCTAGATTGGGTTTATGGAAATTTGAAAAATTTATAATTTCTTCCTTTTCCTTCCAGCCAACATCTAATGTAGTTTTTACCAATTTAAAGAAAAAAACACTAGTTGTATCACAACCAGTTAATGAATATGTACTGGTAAATAAGAACAGAAATCTGATCCCTGTTTAGATGATACTACTTAGCATGTTACAATCGAAACATTTGTGTTCTACTTGTTAATATGTAATCATTACACTTAACTCGCCAGGCTTGTAACTCGTAATTCAGCACTTAACAGAGCGCATAGCCCGGAGAGTAGCTGTTGGTTGCATTCTGGTTACGTTCCTTATAGTAAAATAAGGATTAACTTACATCACTATGTTTGATATATGAAGCATACAAGCTTATAAAATTAATTTTTTATAGAATAATGAAATTACTTGGATTGAAATTAAACGTGGACCTCTAATAAGAGAAGCACCAAGTTTAACAATGTGTTGCTACCTGAATGGCGTATACCTTTTAAATATATTTATAATTGATTGATGTGTATGTTCTTGGGATTGCGGTCATTAAATTAAAGGTTATTATATTTTCTTACGTTTCACTATTATTAACCATCGTCAGAGAACTACAAATTAGATAAATAAACAATACAAAAAAAAACCTTCGTATGCAACACTGATTTTATGTAGGTACAATTTCTAATTTAAATAAATCTATTAAATATTATTTTTACATTTTATGTCTTTCTAGGTTTAGTTGCAACTGAAGGACTTGATGGCCTTAATTAAATGAAAGTGACATGTTTTTAATACAGTTAAAAACTTTTAAAAAGTTACAGAAACCTTTGTAAAAATTACTATCTGCTATTTGTTAATCATGTCATATTTTAATTATCCACTTTAAAACTATCATGCCGTAGATGATAAAGAATAACAATGATAATTATAATAATATCTCTAATTACCCATATTTATGAGCCGCAAATGGAACTAAAACTAACAATGCCTTTTACATCAATATGCAATACTCTGTAATATTGATTGTAATTATAAATAATTGTCATTATTATTGAAAAGGGTTTTCATTTTGTTAGTCCACTAAAAAAGCGAGCTCGTAATGCAAAATTTGCTTTTCTATTTTAAAGTATTCGTGGGTATTTTCCCAAGTTGGCGGAGTGGGGTGGGGAGTGTGCGTTATCCGCCATCTTTGCAAAAAATCAAATGCAAATATTTCGCTCGCGATCCATTGATGCATTTTGTTCAGCATTAAATTCTTTATAATATCTTCCTACACGCCTCATTTTCCTAGAACTAACCACGTGCGCGTTACAGCGCATCAAAATCTGGAAGAAGCGGTTTTTGTGAATTATTTTGTAAGCTGTTGAAATTAGTAACATTAGTTTGCGAGCTACAGCCCGTTAACAATTATAAAAAATATATTTTTTAAATATTAAATTTGCTTCAATTTCTATTTCAATTGCTCACTATACTTATAGCTATTCCAATATAATATCGCTGTACAGTGACTCTATTATACTCTAAGTGTATCCATCATTTACCTCCATCACCTAAGCTATGATGAATCTTTGGATTGGATTACAGTAGTTTGATCCTTCAATCTTATGCACTTTCGTGATATATTCTGGACTACTATAACTATACTAACTTATAGAGTAATTATAGCATATGAAACTGATGATGATTTTGCACCTGGATACACACATAACTTGAAAGTATGTAAGAATACCTTCATTTTGGTGAAAATAAAATTTTCCTTCGACGATTTGGGCAAATTAGGGAAAGTTTTTAAAATGTTGTGGAATTTGGACTAAGAATGGAATTGCTGCCAAACTATTGGATATTTTTTGCCAAATTTAGCAGACGGTTTTTTGGTTATATAGGTTATTTTCGTCTAAAATTTCATCAAATTCTTCTATCTCAATCTTTGGAGGGCCGATACCACTCTTTGTCTGGTCCTTCTCCCTTGACTTGTTCCATATGGGTAGCCGGGCTGGGAGCTATGCTACTGTCGGCATAGGTCTCGGGATCAGTAGAACACGCAAGCTCCCTCACCATATCAAGTTGGAGATACCTCAAGGGGGCACTATTATTATAAACATGATTTTTAAATAAATTTGGTTTTAATGTCCGAGCATTCTACAAAGTCGTCTACGACATTATAAATGATTTAGAAATATTCGTTCATTATTTTCGATTTTTCTTAATCCATCAACAAAGTTGAAACAAAATACAACTTTTTTATGGTATATATCCTAAAGTTGAACTTGTTTAGGAAGGTTAACTAAACTAAGTTTAAAATTGCAAGACGGTTCCTTGTATATTTAAAAATATTCCTTATTTATAGGAAAATTAGGACTTTCAACGCCGCTAACATCACCAACATTAGGACCGCCAAACTTGCCAACACCTCTCCAATTCTTAGAAAAACTGTTCAATGTAACAGCGGATAAAATTGATTCTATAGTTTCTCGTTTTAAATATGACGAAATTTTAACTGAAAATATTAATTTTTTATTATACAACGAGGATGGCTCTGTAACCACATTGGATGCCTATTCTGATGAAAACCATATCGAAGATGTTTCAAAGCCTATCAAAATTATTATACATGGGTGGCAGTCGTCAGGTAAGTTCTGGAAGGAGTTAAAGCCTTTGATATAACTAGTTCATGAAAAACTTGAAAAACCCCAAAAGTTCTATGACGGGGTGCTTTTAAGGGTGCTGAATACGATGGTGATATTTTTCCATCGTAGGCATGTGTATCGGTTCTTTGGGCAGGATTTGGTTAGGCGCCAACCACCGCTAAAACCACCCCCTTTTCATATTTCTTGATGCTGAGCATGTGGGGACTAGAATATGCCTAGTTGCATAATAAAATCCGATCCAACAAGTGCTCGCTTGCCCAGTACCTCTAAATGTGAAAGGGGGTTGTCTTGGAAACTTGCTGGTGGTTGATGGAGAGTGGGGGTGAAATAGTATTGACATTATGTTTAGCACCCTCGAAAATGAGTAGAAAACATTTTCCACTATTTTGCATTTTTCGGTGGATTTCAATGTTAGGGGTGGTGGTAGATTCAACCCTGGGGGTGGATAAGATGCTGCATGGTTAAATTTCATACGGCCTACCCGAATCCAGTCCAAAAAACCGATACGCATGCCTACGATGGGAAAAACGCGAAATAGGGGTTTAGTTGTCGTGTTCAGCGCCCTCGAGAACGGGAGGTATCAATGTTTCATGCCTATCACAGAATTTTCGTGTTTTAACCCTTTATTGCACATTTTCCTAAAGTAAACTCTGAAGTTGAATACCGTTATAAGACTTGTCCTATTTTTTTTTGCTCACGACCGTATGATGCTATTTTGAAAACTATTACCTACTTGTGATACATCGTTGTAACGAGAATTTTATGTTGAATCTAAATATGTAAAAATATAATAAATAAATTGCTATTTAGAAATCAATAGTTGCTGCTACTTCTGGTTGGACCGGAAGTGACATTTTTCACTTAATAAATGCAAAATGTGACTTTTTTGTGTCGCAAATAATATGCCAAAATTTCAAAATATTATTCTCAAAAGCAACCTAGAAATTTGAACGTGACTAATTTCGTTGTCGCCCGATATAGCATGTACTATATCCATATCCACTATACTATGTCCAGGTACATCCAAGTTTTTAATTGTTCAAAAAAAGATTTAAATTAGATTACGGGATAATTGGCATATTTGCATTTTTGGACCTATTGTTCCTTGTTTTCAGGAGATGCGGATTTTGTAAAAGATATTGCGGAGTCTTACTACTCCATCGGAATTAAAAATGTGATTAGTATTGATTGGTCAAATTATGCAAGTAAGATATATTTACATGCAGCTAGTGCGACGAAAAAGATTGGTGAAATCGTAGGAGATGCCATAATTAATTTTATAAAAAATGACGTGAGCTTGTTGAAAAATGTACATTGTATAGGACATTCTTTGGGAGCACACATTTGTGGATTTGCTGGAAAACGTATGCAATATATAACTAATGGACTTAAAATGGAACGAATAACAGGTAAAATATAATCTGTAGTTTTACTAGAATTAACTTGATTTTATATAATAACGTTATTTATTATTGTTCCATTAATAGTACCATTTGATCTAAGGTAATAGAAAGACCTTAGTAGGTCTTGAAAATATGAAAATGAAACTTTTTTAAAAATATTCAAATAGAGCTCGAGTACTGTCCCAAAAAAAAAAAAAATTAAATCGGGCAGCACGTTCCAAAATAACAGGATATTGCGGTATAAGTCGCGCACATTGTATATTTGAAATTAGAGAAAAGATTTAAAAGAACATGTAAAAATATACACAACAATGGAAGATGGTATTTGGAATAAGTACCCATTTTTTTCGTAAACGCCTTTTCGAAGACACCAACTATTATCTACTTTTACAGAATATTCCAGATGTAAATTATTTTCAGGATTGGATGTCGCCGCTCCACTTTTCGAATATCCGATAGAAAATAAATTAAGGCTAACTAAAAAAGATGCTCATTTCGTTGATAGCATCCATACAAACGCGGGATTCTTGGGATTCAGCAAATGTCTTGGTGATGCCTGTTTTTATGTTAATTCTGGTGGACCAATACAAAAGCCATGTATCAACATAAATTTTTTCAAGGCCTGTAAGTATTAAATATAAATCAAACTTCTGACCATAAGTATTTTCTTTTATTAAATAGCAACAAAATAAATCTAGTAGTCGAGCTCTTATTCATTTATAGACATGTGTAGTTTGTCATACTGAGGTACTATTAGAAGGAGTCTACTTTAAAACTGCTGTAGGATATTCCATGGGCAGCCACATGAGACTACCCGAGACATCCGCAAAACGTCCCAGAACAGTCTATGACACATATAAGATATAATTAGGACATTTTGGAGACGTCATAAAACTGCGTTGATAATCCATGCATATATTTTAAAATATTTTTATAACATTTCTTGTGAGAGAACCTTCACGAAATGCATTAAAGATAATATTGAAATATTGTCTAGAATAATAACATGGCGATAATTTGTTATATACAGAGACGTCCCTTTTCAGTCTCTTCAGCTAATTTACATTCAGTTCTCCGACATAGACTCATATGGGCAACATTATGTATATATGTTATGTTATATTATGTGGTATACGTTTTTACTTTTATACACAATGAATACTATGCAAGGTGGGGCAATAGTGCGTCGGACCTCGATATCTCGAGTTCTACGATAGCTAGAAATTTATTAAAAAATTGCAAGTAAACTAGATAAAAAAGTTTATAACTGGAAATTATTTTCGAACATACAGGGAGAGAAGGACGGAAATACAGGACCAAGTGAATATTTTTTAAATGGAATGCTACATATATTAGTACATTTTTCAAAGCCTCTTAATATCTCCCAACCACTTGGATGTAAGGACTTTTTTTTAAATATTGCAATCTGCAGGTGGATATTAAAAAAATCATCACAGTCACAATTATGGGTTTAAGAAAAACTTATGTGAATACTAGCTACGAGACATCTAATTAATGTTCTTGAATCATTTTCATTTCCTAAAAATGTACAGGGTGGCCAAAAATTATTTTTCAATTAAGAACATTTTAAATTGAATTTTATCAATCGAACACCCTATATATTTTTCGACGATGTGATGTAGAAATGAAAAACGAACATTTTTTGTAAGTACTTCCCTAGGGCTAATTGCAACCAATTTCGTTTTATTGAGCAATAATTACAAAATTCAAAAATAAACTTAAAAAAGAGGTTTTTTCAAATAACTCAGTAGAAAAAAATTACAATAAATGTTCCGCATGTTGCTCATTTTGATTGACACACATCTCTATGCCGTCCTAAAACTGCCGGTATGATAGATGTAAAGGCAGTTACTATTCTTTCCTTCATATTTTGTACTGTTTTTTTTTTATAATAATAATCTCTTTATTTCCAACACGTAAGCACCCAATTACAGGAAATACATGAAAACACATATCATTTATATATCAATAGCGAATAAAAAAGAAAATAATATTGACACTTAAGTTACAAACAAAATTAAAACTACTATTCAGTAATAATTATATGACTTAATATACTGCCTAGACTGTCAAAATTAATATCACATAGATGGGAGATTTTATTAAAATTATTGCACATTACATAAATTGGAGATCTCGCCATAATATTTGTCCTATAGTTCTTGACATAGAAGGTTGTATGACGGCGGATTTCAAGTCTGGGTATGTGGAAATTGATTTTATCTAACAAAAAGGGACAATCAATAGTATTGTGGATTAAACTGAATAAATATTTAATGGAAATTATTTCGCGACGAGTTTCTAATGAAACGATTTTAAAACGGTTCGTTAAAATGGACGTATTAATTCCTCTCGGCGGGTAAATATCATCCTCCTTAAAAAACAAATATTTTAGGAACTTCCTTTGAACTGCTTCAATATCATCCACGTGACATGTGTACCACGGATACCATATGATAGCACCATATTCCAATCTTGAGCGAACGTATGCGTAATATAACAACATTAGGCTAGAAGTTTTGCTAAAACACTTGCAGTTTCTTAATATGAAGCCTAGCATTTTATATGAATTTGATACAGCACTATTAATATGGGCTCGAAATGTTAACTGGCTATCGAAGATAATACCCAAATCTTTGATTTCTGTACATCTGGTTATACTCTCTGAATTTATTTTATAATCATATTCTTCAGGTTTATTTTTCCGAGAAAAAGAGATAACGTAACATTTTTGAACATTAATGCACAGATGGTTCGCACTACACCAATCAGATACGGCTTTAAGGTCATTTTGGATCATTCTACAATCACTTATCGTTCTTATATCTCTATAGATTTTCAAATCATCCGCGAACATTAATTTTGAACAGCTAATGACATCATTAATATCGTTGCGGTCGACATGTGCTCTCCCGAATTGGCCTCTATAGCCATAGTCGTGTGCACCGTAGATGAAGGGGAATTACAATAGACTACACCTTTTACTTGTTTTTTATTGTACGCAATTTATCGACTGTAACATTTCTATACTCGGACTCGAGTAACGGCTAATAATAATAATAATATCGTTGAGTTAAATGAGAAATAGAAGTGGTCCTAAATTGGAGCCTTGTGGTACTCCGGATGCATTAATGTAGTAATCCGAGCTAAAACCCTCGTACTCGACAAACTGCCTACGGTTAAATAAATAGACGTAAATAAATTAATTAAACCTGCGGAAAATCCAAAGTTATCTAATTTCATTATTAATAAATATAGATCGATTTGATCAAAGGCTTTCTGAATATCCATGTGTACTGTGTTTACTTGTCCTTGCTTATCGAGAATTTCCGAGGCAAACTGAGTTATGCAGGTTAAGTTTGTGATCGTAGATTTTTTATCTAAGAATCCATGTTGGTGCAGGGAAATATATAGTCTAACATTAGGATAAACGCAATTATATATTATTATTTCGAATAATTTCGCAAAATTACATAAAATAGAAATAGGCCGATAATTTCGGAGTACAGCTGAGTCCCCTTTCTTTAACACGGGAGTGATTCGAGTGATTTTCCACATATCGGGAAATGTAGCTGTTCTCAAGATTAAATTATAAATGAAAAGTAGGGGTTCTAACAAGGCACGACAACAATCTTTAACAAAAAAGCAGGGAATACCATCAATACCTGAAGTAAGTTTGTCTTTTAATTTCTTAGATGGTTTAATAATATCGTCTCCATGTATGGTGTTTATACATAGAGATGAGTCGTTTTGCAAAATTTCTCCATAATTTTCAGCGAATGAGACATCAGAAATATGATGGACACTTTGGAAGTATTCACCAAAATCTTGAACAATTAACTGAGGATCGCTAATAGTGTTGTCGTTATTTACTATAACTCCTGGAATTCTGGAACGAGCTTTTTTACTGGTAATATAAGACCAGAAGTTCGATGGATCCTGAGATATATTGTTCTCTGTATCGTTTATATATTTTACATGTGCGGCTTTAATTTGCTCTTTAATAATTGCCCGGAGGGTTTTGAATTCGTTCAAGTATTCGTCAGAGTTGGACAATTTGTACTTTTTTAAAAAATATTCCTTTCTTCGAATATTGTTTATGATATCTTTATTATACCATGGCGGGTATCTACGAGACGTTTTAATTTTTTGCGGAACGTGATTATCAAAACATGTATTAAGTGAACTGTAGAAAAAACCACATGCTGTGTTTACGTCAGTGTTATCATATAATTCAGCCTAGTTAATGTTCATTATTGACTCATATAAGCCAGGAAAATTGGCTTTCCTAAAGTTGTAGGTTTTCTGGGCAGAATTATTACGATTAAACTGGGCATAATGGTTCAAAGTACACGGAATACTAAAATTGAAACAAGGATGATGGGCATCTACACCAACCAGTGGTAGATCCCCTCTACTAACAGTGCACCTTAGGTTACTAAACAATAAGTCTAGAAATCTATTATTTAGATTTGAGACTGTATTAAACTGTTTTGAATTAAGAAATTCCTGAAAGTTGCATAGCGTTTGATTCTTAGTGTTATTTGCGTCAAGATTAAAATATGGGCAGTTGAAATCTTCAATTATGATAACATTTTTGCTTTGTACAAATTCCAATGATGACAGACTTTCCATAAACAAATTGAAATTATCAAGTGAAACGAACGGCGGAATATAAATAACAAAAATGAAAACATTAAAATAATTAAATAATATTTTACAACCAACAATGTCTATATTAGTATTTAAATTTAGTAAATTTGACAAATCTAATTTTGGTACCTTATGTTCGCCTTTCGCTGCTAATAACACACCGCCTCCCCTAGTAAGATTTGTGATGGCAAGGTTTCTGTCGCAGCGGAAAACACTGTATGCTTCAGGAAATAATTCCTCACTATTTACATCATTAGTTAACCAAGTTTCACTAAGACAGATCAAGACAAAATCACCAGGTAAGACTGCATTGTAGAACTGTGTAGTTTTAGTATTAAGTCCTCTGACATTCTGGTAGCAGCATAACAATTTACTGGTTATGCAATTGGGTGCTGTATCTAGTTTAAATTATCACTATTGACTATCTTTGGAATACCTTTGATGTATTTTATGGTTATATTCACTTCACCTTTTTGTTTCCTAGTAGTCAACTCCTTTTTTAAATTCTTAGAGTGCTCGATTTGTCTTGGTGTTCGGTCATAGAAAATCGAAATGTTTTGATAATTTTCTGAGCTCTTCAATTTTTTAGCATTACGTATGACATCATAAATATATTTTTCGTCATCCAAGCCAACTGTTGTTGATGTGTCTCTATAAACAATTTCCTTCACTCATCCCCATAAAAAGAAATCCATTTTTGTAAGATCTGGGGATCTATTCATTGATTAGGGTAGGTATTATTTAAGTGGTTTCTAATTGCATTTAAATAATACAAATTGTAACGACCGATAAGTGTGATAAATGCTCCTTTGTACACGACAATTTATACCAAACTGAGGCTTTATTCCTTGTCGAATAACGAAAAGAGCAAAACCATGTACAAAAAAAACATTACAGTAAAGGACCTGTTAAATAATATTTAATTTACTCATTTCAATGGATTGGAAGAAATGGTCCCACTAAATGGCCTCATTTCGCCATAGGGAAGTACTTACAAAAAAATGTTCGTTTTTCATTTCTACATCACATCGTCGAAAAATATACAGGATGTTCCATTTGAAAAAATTGAGAAAATTCAATTTAAAATGTTCTTAATTGAAAAATAATTTTTGGCTATCCTGTACATTTTTAGAAAATGAAAATGATTCAAAAACATTAATTAGATGTCTCGTAACTGGCATTCACATAAGTTTTTCTTAAAACCCATAATTGTGACTGTGGTGATTTTTTTAATATCTATCTGCAGATTGCATTATTTCGCCAAAAAAGCTCATTACATCCAAGTGGTTGGGAGATATTCAATGCTAATATAGAAATGAATAGAGCCTAGAAAGGGGCTTCAAAAAATGTACTGATATAAATAGCATTCCATTTAAAAAAAGGCTCTTGGTCCTGTAATTTCGTCTTGGCTCGCCCTGTATGTTCGAAAATAATTTCGAGCTATAGACTTTTTTATCTAGTTTACTTGGAAGTTTTTAAAAATTTCTAGCTACCGTATAACTCCAGATATCGGATGTCCGACGCACTATTGCCCCACCCTATATAATAAGTACATTGTACAGTTTTAATTCATTTTTATATTTGTCTTTTCTAGTTACACACAAGTTTTTTTTTTTTTTAGTTATTTGCAGTCATTCCATATCTCATGATTATTTTGATAAAACTATTACTTCCACCGACTACATTGCAACTTCTTGCAAAAGTATCGTTAAGGCTAAATTAAATAAGTGCAATGATAACGAGCAGGTGATCATGGGAGAACACACTGATCAGAACGCAAATGGTAGTTTCTATATTTCCATTGACAAGGATTATTCACCAAAGTAGGAACTTACATTTTGTTAATTAAATTATCATAATTAAATCAGTTTAAATATACGAAACTAAATATGTAGTTGTTTTATTTAATGCGCCCCATACTTCATTTTAGTCACATATTCAATATTGTGATAGCCGAACCAAAATTATGTCTTACATTTTAGTGCATTATTAACCAACTTCAAAAATGGATGTCCTTAATTCGAGTTGCATGCATATTTGTATGTTAAAAAGATAGTAATAATAATAATAATCGTCTTTATTAGAAAAAAAGAAACTACACAAATATAGGCGATGTTTAGCTTGACAAGCTATTCTTACACAATACATAACCTATACAATGTAACAAAATTTGTAACTATATTAAGCATACAAAAATATAAAATACCCCTACATACCTTAATATAATATGAACAGCGCCGGAATCTCCAACAGGTCATCCAGTCGATGCCCCCATGTGCGCGTCGCCTAGTGCTGCAACCCGTAGACGGGGACATCGACCAGCGACCCAAGGAAGAACCAGCCACTGTTATAACCTAAACAAAGAATAAAAAGAAAAAAAACCCGTTCTCGATACCCACGCTATTACGTGACTGTCACTATCGTTTAAACTGTCAAAAATGATTGTATGTAATAATGCTTTAATTTACGCTTGAAGGCAGCACAACTTAAGCTTTTAAATTCTGTATTGATTTGGTTGTATTATTTAACGGAATTATAGGAGAATGATCGGCGAAAGGTGGACGTAAAATATCTTGGCATATTCAAATCACGGTTAGACCTAACATTAATGGAGTGTAAGTTGAACCGATATGATATTTTTGAGCGGAGGTCAGAGGGTTCGCCTCGGAGTATTAAACGATGAACAAAGTTTAGGTGTAGCTCCCAAATTTGGCTCATAGGCAGCCAATTAAGAATCTTTAAATTCGCAGATATTCTGTCATATTTTCTTAATCCAAAAACCAAGCGACAACATGTGTTTTGAACTTTTTGTATGTGATATCGGTTAATTGAATCGACACAAGGACCATAAACAAAATCAGCATAATTAAATAAAGACAGCACGAGAGACTCACACAAGGTCTCCCTTAAATTAAAGCTTAAAATATGTTTGTTAGCATAAAGCATTTTAAGGGCGCAATATGATTTACTTATCAAACTGCTAACGTGTGCCTCAAATCTTAAATGCGGATCAAAAATACCCAGATTTTTATGTTTAGTAGTATAAGGCAACAAATCATTATTTATTTTAATTTCAATATTGGGAAATATCATTTCAATATGTTTACTATTACCGAATAGCATGTAAAATGTTTTATTTGCATTCAGTTTTAAATTATGTGAAACAGAGAAGTCAAATACTGCTTTTAAATCGGCATTGATGCGGTTACAGGCTTCATGTATACTATTAATGTCGAAGCTGCAATAAATTTGTGTGTCGTCTGCATATCCCTGTATCTTACAATGTTGAACATCACGAAACAAATCAGTGGTATAAATAATGAACAGCAAAGGCCCCAATATACTAACTTGTGGAACACCTGTAGTGATATTAGATACAGAGGACGAATGACCATTGATGATGACTTTCTGCTTACGGTTACTAAAGTATGAGCTAAATAAATTGACCACAAAATTATCACAACCTATATATTTTAACGTAGCTATCATGAGACGATGATCCACCGTATCGAGGGCTTTAGAAAAATCCAGCAGTACTAAAGCTTTTATTTGTTTTTTATCCAGTGCCTGAAAAATGTCATCAGTGACATTTAACAGAGCAGAAGTAGTACTGTGGGACTTCCTAAAACCTGACTGACATTCAGAAAGCATATTATTGAGCATTACAAAGTCATTTAGCTGTGTATGAATGATTCTTTCCAAGATTTTTGACAATATAGGGAATATATAATGCATTTCGAGTTTCTATAGAACCGCTGAACCGATTTTAGTGAAACTGGCTGCATACGGCTTATCATCATCTACTTATATAAAAATTAAAATGAGTTGATTAACTTTGAAATTATGCCAAATAACTGCGCATGTGCAAGTCGGTTATATTAGACTTACAGTGAAGCTATGAGCTATGCGTACGGTGACGAGTGACAATGTGAGTAGAAAGTTGAGTCAGCAGTTTATTATCCTGCTTACAAATTTGGTAAATAATAATTGATTTGTGCAATAAAGAAATTTCGAAATGCTACGTTAAATATGACCCCACCAGTGATTTCTTGTCAAAATAATTGACAATATGACGTGAAAACTTCCATTTACAATACAATTTAGAAAAACATACTAGTTGATGAACAATCAATTGCTTTTTTCGGCCGCAGTAGTAGGTATACATCAAAGTGATTTCTTATGAATATTTTTTCCGCTACATGAGCACCTCATAGAAAGTTCATTGCAAACCGTAAATGAGTTACTACACATTGTATAACACGTACATGAAAGTATTCATAAGTTTTTTAACTCGTGCCTAATTCACATCGATTTTCGGTTCCATCAAATAATATTTTGGTGCGCGAAATGATATGGTAGCCGTAGGATCACTGAGAAAAGATCTGTTCTATTTGTCTTAATCCAGAGTTACAATATTTTTTTTTTCACAGACTCCGGAAAATGAGAAAGTTATTATGGTTACTACCACTTTTAACAGACAGTTTGTATTTTACTGGGAAAAATCTTGTTTAGAAACAAATTATTCGTGTTTGGCGCATGGCAAGTCTATTCCACATCACATGACCCTCACTCTACAGAGGTGAGAGAGGATTGTTAATATTATGGTGTCCTCTATCGCTGAAAATGAACAAACTGTACAGTTTTTGACAAAAGCTTACATATGTGCATTTGATGTTTTGGCGGCGGCGCCGGCACCAAAATCATTCTTGAGCGATATTTTATTTTTTTGTTGTAGAGACTTGCACCATCGCAGTGACTCTCACCTTTTGGAGGCTGAGATAGTGGTAAATATGATGACACATCTTTCGTTGGAAACCGAGAAAAGCTTAGTTTTAGAAAACAATTTATAAATTATATTTTCATTCATAAAGTATATTTTCATTTCTTGGCTACTTACTGAAGTTATGCTGCTGTCTTGTAAAGTGGTGTAAGAACATTATTACATCTATTTCATTTATCACGGACTGTCAGGCCCGGATTGTACCGCCGGATTGCCGGGCTCAGCCCGGGGCTGGATATTTTGTACCTATTAATTGCATTTTATCTGGACAAAATTATTTATGGTTTCAAAAACCTACCTGGCCGCATCAGCCATGTATTCAAGTGCTTTGGATGTCATCCGTATGAGCCCAACATTTAAAAAATATTTTAACTGCTTGCTTTATAGCTTGGTAAACCCGACATCAGAGGTTGGGACTTACAATTAGTCTTATATTTATTGTCCTTAATTACGGAATCAAATAGTTTATAGTCTGTGAATATTTGCAGGTTACACTGTACTGCCATAAATTTCACAATAGTGTCTCTTTAAATTTTATGACTTTATAAGTGCACAGTTAGATTTTTTTTGTTCAGTGTTTGTCTGATATATTGATACATATAAGAACATTTTAAATTCCAGATGTAGGACACAGATGCTTTCAGGAAACATGCTTAAAAAAATGATCATTTTTATGACTTCTCCATTTCGTCCCAAGCGACAAAGTCTTATAATATATAAATGCAAACAAAACCCCAATTTCTTTTTAGTTTTTGAATAAACGCGAATCGAAAGCGTGTGTCTTATTAAGAGTTTTTCTCAAAAGTGTACTTGGTAAGTATTCATAACTTTTAATTGATAATGTGGATAATAGATCTGCCACTTACATAAATGGAGCCAGTTTAATTAAAAATAAGTTGTAAATAGATCTTTTTGATTTTTACAAAGAATAATTACCAAAGTATAAACTGGCCACTCGAGTGGGGGGCACTAATTGGCCCGTGTGAAAATATGCATAATGGCGGCGGAGTTGCTTTTATTTTGACGAGCATAGTGTCATTAGAGCCAATGTAATAGGTTAAAATTAAAATAAGAGTCTTTGATCACGAAACAATTAATGATAACGTTATTCTTACATATATTTTTCCACTTTGTCAAAACAAATACTGCAACCTGCTTTTGGCACTTGAGTTACGTTGTAAACACACTGATGCCACCACGACCTAGATGCTAAGTGGTGTTGCTGTTGCACACGCGCTAGAGTTCCTATACACGCGCACACTGAAACCATCGCCGCCATAATGCATCCAATTGGATGGAGTGGGGGTCGAGTGGCCAGTCTCTATTTTATAGGGCCGCTATGTAAGAACTGCCAGTATTGCCATCTACATACAACACTCACATTAGCAACATCAAAAATAATCGATTCCATCGAAAAGTCACGGTTTCGGGAATCTTATAAAAAATACACCTTTTTTAGGATACCTACTGCCCGTTTTACATAAACCATAACAACAATGTTTAGACATTTTATATTTATGAAAACAGAAAACTTCATAAAATTGCGACTGGTCACCGCAGACCACTTTGTTAGGTTAAGTTCAAATCAACATAAACAAATCTGTTTGAACCGAAAAAGATGCACTTGTCTTATAGATAGAGATGGCTATATGTCATGCGCCATTAATCCGAGCCCCTTATATTTTACCCGTATTTACTAAAAATATTACAAGCAAAAAATGCTCTACTTTCAATACTAAGGCATTATTAAAATTTAACAAATCAACTTCATTACAAAATATTACTATTAACTCTACTGAATCGTAGTTTTATTTAGTTTTAAATTTAACCTGTAGAACGCTTTCCCGCCATTCCTATGTCCCTACCCTCTGTCGGTGCTTTTTCAAACTTCTCAGTTGTAATAAGGCTACATTCGATGGCTGACTGATGTGGTCCGCCCACTGGGGTCGAACCGAACTTGCGGTCGAACGCGTCAGAGCATTTGAAATATTTTTTCGATCTCCATAAACAATAATAAACATAGACATTAACCCAAACCTCAAAAACTGGTGTTTCATTAATGACATGTCAATATTTTCCACGACTTACCATGATTAGCTTGCTAAATTTCGTACTTGCTCAATCGAACCTTTAATTTTACTCCAGTATGATGTGTAATTTCCACAAATGTAAATTGTTCTTCGTTTATTACAGACGCCATTTTAGCAAAGATATTCCGAATGGTTCTGACCATACAAGTCAGACTTTAAAATGTGACTACATCGACCACACAGCTGATCAAGTCGGGCCATGCGGTTCGAACGCCTTTACCAGTCCGACCGTATTAAACCCGTCTATCGAATGTAGCCAAGGACGTTACGTTAACCAAACCCAGTAACTGCTCCAGACCTTAGTTATTGAATCGGATTTTCTGTTTTTTCTTGATAGTTGCTTAAATGACTTATTTCAAGTATTGATATTAATGACAAAACATATAAATTTAGGTTTAACTATTTAGATATTCCAAAAAATTTTATTTTTTTGTATAACGATGAGTATTCGTTTATGTTTTAACGCTTTGTCCCGGTTATTCGTGACGTTTACACTAAAGCCAACCAATCAATAACCGAAGTTTACTCCGGTTTACTATTTTTGTTTCATGTTTCATGTCAGTGTCAGTGGTCAGCATATATATAGGTGGTCAGTGTTCATTTCCAGGTTATGTTTGATTTTAAGATTGTTGTTTATAGCTGGCAGAAAGTATAGAAGAATTGCTGGTAACTATATGCAGTTTTGCAAAAAAAGTTATTTTTGTTTTTATTATGGGCCTAAGCAATTAGAAATATGTATATTTTGCAGCGCCTGAACTTGTATAATGGAAAATAAGTGTTGTTTTGTACCAGGATGTAAAACTACATCCAAGAATGCACCTAAAAAAGTATTCGTGACAGTGCCACGGCAAAAACAACGCAGAGCAAATTGGTTTAAATCTACTGGACGTGAAGCACCCAATACAACAACTATGTATTACTGCTGCGAGGACCATTTTAATGTAAATTATTTAAAATTGTATTGTCACGCATGTTATGGTAAAATATTGAATACCTGTGTTTTGCATTATTTTAACAATATTCGTGAAATTGTTTTCTGTATACTTAAAACTAGTCATATTTTCAGTTCGAAGAAGATATGGTCAGCTATATGCGCTATAAATTCATGGGCGGTTCAATTCTGCTTAAACAGCAAGTTGTTCCACATATATTTGACTGTTCAGATAGGAAACGAACTGAATCTATTCTAGATCCATTAACTCGCAAAAAGATAATCGAGGAAATATTGAGTAAAAAGGATGAGGCATCTGATGTGGCACCTGGTGCGCACTTACCATCTTTAACAGAGTCTTCTGCACATGGCACACAGGGGGTCACTTATTTGACGAAGGTACAGATATCTAACCATAATAAATGGATAATTTGTGCTTTAAAACCGAGTGAGTTAAAGTAGCGTGATTCCTCAGTATTTTGCATACAGATAATTTAAGGTGTAAGTAGTAATACCTTCATGAGACTAATCATTTAATTTAAAACAAAAAATTATAAACCTACTGGTGTCCCATTTTTAAGGATCACCGATTTATGAAGAAAAATCTTTATCTAGAATACGTATGCATGGTTATTAAAAAATTGATGTTTGTTAGCACCTTTACAATGTATGAGGCTGTAGAGCAGTGCTACATTTTAGTAAATATTAGAGATTTTCTGTTTTCTTTTGAAACATCAAAAAAGAATCTATTTAAGGACGTTCCCAACAAAAAAGTTTTCTTACGATTATCTTGAAAATGTATACAAATATTTTTATTAATGTTCTGTACACATGGGAAAAATTTGAGTAGCTGTTGCGGTACTAAATTTGGAAATATTAGCACCTAAAATTCCCATTTTAATATACTATAATGTCTTATCAATTCCATATTCACTTACGTTTTATTTAATTACTATGATTATTTTCTTCAAAATCTGCTAGAAGAATGAGAGAAGAATATTTTTCTCTAAAAAAAATTAGTGCAAGCGGTATTCGTTTTTCTGTAAAACTCGTGATTTTCGGTCACTCTCAGCTTGCCTCAGATAAGTTGGTGAGCAAGAGTTCACGACTTAGCAATGTTGCATTTACGCGGTAATTTTAAAATGCTGTCAACGCACAGTTTATATCAATAAATGCGAGTACATTACAGATATTAAGAAAATATGGATTATTATATATATATATATAATATTATTATTGTAACTATAAAAGTTGATATTTCTGACAAATCTACCGTTTTTTGTTCTCAAACATATTTTTAATACTTTGCTAAAAATCACAAATATATTCTTAACCTCACAGAATACGGAAATGCACTCTAAACCATAGCAACAACTCACGTTCCGATGAATATAAAAACGAGACATTGCCAGATTGAGTCAAGCGACGCAGTAAGGATACTTCTGTGCTTATGAACAGAACAGAACTTTATTAACTACATTACATACAGAATACACTTGTAGCAGGTCAAAAGGACAGTACAGTATATAAAAATACATGATACACAGCAATATTACATATAAACAAAAATAAAAACGAAGAAAACGATTTTTTGAGATTAAAATATGAGTAAAAAGTATGCAAGCAGAAACAAGTAAAATAGAACAAATACGTTAAAAATAGGCATATAAAATAACACAGGTGTTAAATACAGAAGAGGTGAACTTTACATTAATTCAATAAAATTGTTTGAATTTAAATATTCGCTCACAGAGTTTAAGCAGTTTCTTATCATAAACGATTTCAATGCACGTTTAAAACAGTAGAAATTCAAGGATCTCATTTTAAAAGGCAGTTTATTGTATAAATCTAATTTAATGGAGTTTTTCTCTGATATCGCTAATTTAAATCGAGGCTTTTTTAATAGAAAACCAGATCTTGTCCAGTAATTATGATAACTTGACTGTATATCATAGTCATTAATGTTTTTATGGATATCTAATAAAGTGGAGTAAACAAAAACAGATGGAAGAGGCATTATGCCAAAACTGACAAAGGGGGGATGACAATGATCCCTTATCTCAGCACCTGCCACTATTCTCACCACTTTTTTTTGCAAACGAAAAATTATTTGTGCACTGTATGAATTTCCCCAAAGTACAGTACCATAAGTTAGATGGCTGTGGAATAAGGAAAAGTATATAGATTTAAGAATATTAAAATTCAATAAATTCTTCAACTGACGTATGAGGAAGATCACACTGGCGAGCTTGTGGGTTAACTGTTCTACATGACTGGACCAGTTTAGTTTGTCATCCAGGACGATACCCAGTAATTTCGCACTCAAACCTTGCGTAATATCCGTATGTGAAGAAAATATGTTTTTGAGTTTTTTTTGCTGATTTAGTTTTAGCTTATTAGCGATGACTCATTCTTCAGCTCGAGAAACAGTGTCATTTGATGAGTCTATTAGATGATTTATATCTTTGTTAGAATGTATTAATGTTGTCATCTGCATACAGCACTCAATTTTTAGGCAACATGAAATAACATAAGTCATTAACATAAATAATGAATAATAATGGCCCCAGAACAGAACCTTGAGGAACACCATGATTTATTTTATTTAGTTTTGACAGCTTATTGTCGATTTCAACACACTGTGATCTGCTGTTAAGATAGGATTTAATAAGTTCAAGAGGTAAACCTCTAATACCATAGATATATAATTTGTCTATTAACAAGTCATGTGCGACACAGTCAAATGCCTTGGTGAGGTCACACATTGTGATAGCTGAATGTTTACCTTCCTCGAGACCACTATTTCTGACACTATCTGCATTACGGTTTTGGTTGTTGAACAATTTCTCCTAAAGCCATATTGGCAGGAGCACAAGAGTGAATTTGATTCAAAGTACTGGGTAATTCTGGACTTTAATATGATTTCAATTGCTTTAGAAAATATAGAAATAATAGATATTGGTCTGTAATTATCAACCAGTTGTGTATCACCCTTTTTAAACAATGGTATGACTTTCGAGATTTTTAATGCGTCCGGAAATAGACCCTGAGCAAAACATTCATTAATTATAACTGTTAGTGGATACACAAGGATATCAGATGTTATTTTAACAATTTGACTGTTTAATCCATAAATATCAAAGCAATGAGAATGTTTTAAAGCTGCTTTAGCATCAGTCACTTCTTGTGATGTTACCGGATGAAGAAATAAAGAGGGAGTAGAAGCTGAAACATTTTTTTGAACGTCAGAAACATTACAATTACTGTTTGGCAATGACAGAATTATATTGTCTGCAATGGTTGAGAAATGTTCACTGAAAATGTCTGGTGATAAGTTTGTATTGATTTTCTGAATTTTCGATTTATTTATTTCAAAATTTACCAGCTTCCAACTGTCCTTGGCTTTATTTTGAGAGTTTAAAATATATGTGCAGAGGGAGTGGAGCGAAAAAATGCAGTGTTTGTCAACAAGTTTTTATTGTAAGCATGATAGTTTACATAGGGGAGATCCTTTTGTAGATTGAGAACGACTGCCTTTTGGGAAAGTCCTTAACTCAATTTATTTATAAATACACCACCGCGTTGTCTTAGCAACAGCTTGTTATACATTTTTTTCATAGTTTTGTTCATAACTTGCTAAATTTTGGCTGTTGAATCAATAGTAAAAATCGAGATGACTCACTAATTTCAAATGAAAATTTTATAAATCCCTTCCTTTTAAGTTATTAGCATTTGAAAATTGGGGTTGAAAATTTGTTAAATTTGAAATATCCTTCACATTTTTTCGACAAAATTCAATGTGTGAGGTATCAAAATGTCCGGCTTCAAAAGTACTAAAAATTGTTATACTTGATCATTTTCTCAGTAATTTAATAGGTTTCGAGAAAAACGCGAAAAATATGCATTATTTTTCTATGAGGATGAATCCCGTAAGATATGTTTACTTGGATCTTTTTTTTGTATATACAAAAAAAAAGTAGTACAGCTCTTAGCTAAGAAAATGGCCTTTGTAGTTGTCTAAATTGTTCTTTTGACAGTGATTTATTGAAATTAACTTAATAATAAACATCTATGTCAGTCAGTTGTAATTATGTAAGTTGATACTGATATGTTGATAATAATTTAAAAATAAGTTCAATGAAACCAAACGGACGTCAGATAAGATTTTCAAATGTATTAGTAATATTGATAGTTTTATATTAAGTAATAACTATATAAATAAACAGTCTTATTTTTAGTAGAAGTGTATTTTAATTATAACATTTTGAATACACATTTAAAACAAATAAACAAATTATAACATAAATAATAGTAATTAGTAATGTACCTAATAATTAGACAACTAACAGAAATTTAGAAAATTAGTATTGTTTCTATATTGAAAAATGAATTGTGTATAAGAGCAATTGCTTCTGAATGTAACATATATAAATGAATGCAGTGTAGTGAAAGATGTTCACTATGGCTTCCCTATTTCCAGTGCGCTTGTGCTCATGCCATGACAATTGTTATGTCGATTAACAACATTGACAGGTTTTAGTCTTGACATTAAGAGCTGGTCTTTTCATCTCCCATTAAATTTATTCAGCAGATAAATCTTATGGAAACTTTTTCGATACAATTGTAGCTGAAGAAATTATTTCCCAAATAAATTTAATAGGAGATGAAAAGACCAGCCTTAAGAAAATAAAATGTAAGAAAGGAACTTTATTGATTTTGATGTCAACTGCAGTTTAGACACCCAGAATCTCTGAAAATTTGAATGCTGATGTACGACTGGTGTGTCAATTTATATGTTTGATTCAATTTCATTGTGTTAAAGTACACGGAGGATACCAGGTTTAGTACTCTGTCCAAATGCTTTAGTAATATCTATTATGCCTCAAAGTTGAAATGTATTGTCCATTGCTCTAATGATTTCAGAACTAATATTAATAATGGTTGTGTGTGCATTTTTATTTTTGATATGGTCATGTTGATTTAAGAATTTTTTTATATATTCAAAAGTATATAGGATGACTACAATATTTTTATATTTCAGGATCCGACGAGCTTAAATACGAATCATGTTGAGAATAACGGGGCTGTTGAACCGAACGTATTGAAACAAAATGAACATACCCAGTTGAACCAACCGAATATACCAGAGAATAATAGAATAAGGATACCTAGGACCATGGTGGGCACCTCATGGGTGCTTGAAAATGAGATTAAAGAAATGCGATTCGAAATATCAAGTCTACAAAAAAGCATTCTTAAAACGAAAAATGAATATTTAACATCAGAGAGAAAATTAAAAAAGATTAAAAATATTATTTTAATGAAACAGCAAAACACCAAAGCATCCCTCGATGAGGGTTTGAGTAATAAAATGATAAGAAATTTAAAAATGAGATTTGCGTTAGGTAAAAGTGGATATACAACTCTACGAAGTATATATCCATTGCCACCATGTACAACTCTTTGGAATATGATATGTAACACTACAATCGAATTTGGGCTCAGTAGTGTATTAATTCCAGTATTACAAGCCAGATTTTCTGTGATGGAAAAATGGGAAACTGATTGCATTTTATGCATTTCTGAAATGGAAATTGCTATTCTGGTAGGTAATTTAATCATGTGACTAATGGTATTTCTTCAGGGCAAACGCACAGGTTGCTAGTAGTCCTGCAGCCGGCTGGCTATTTGCTCACGTCATCGGGGCAGGGCTGCAAATTGGCTTATTTTGTTCATTATCAGGTGGCCGACAAAAATCTCTGCAATGATCAATTGTGGCTGCTGCATTCGAAAGCAACATGTCAGCAAAGATACAAAAAATATTAATGAACTTACGTAATTAGGGCAAAGCTAAATTGTTAAAATAACAAATATTTCTATAGTAACTGACTAACAGTGTTCCCATTGACCAATAGCACCCATATAGTGAAAATGAATTATTCTTTTCATGTGCATATTTTGAAAAAAAAACGGTGAAGCTAATAATTTTTAAATGTTAACTAATGAAAATTTTTAAAGTTTTATTTAATCCACGCTAATGATTTTACACTCAAGAGACAAATTTCGAATTTTTTTTTTTTCATTTCTGTTTAAATATTTTAGTGTAAACCAGGCTCAAGATTAAGTAACAATATTCTCTACAATTGACAATCATTGAATTACCCATATTCAGGTGTTAAGATAGGAAAAGATAGAAAAAAAAAGTCATATTACAGAAACCTGTTGGAAATATCCACATTAACAATATATACAATAGAAAAATATGTAATATATAATTGTTTTGATTATCCTGTTATGCAGTAAAGAGTACCAAAAACTTTCTAAACATACATAAAATAAAAACTACTGAAAAGACACGTGGTTTGGTATTGCAATTCAGAGACATTAAATTTCTCCTATATGACATATATCATGTCATTGTATATTTTTTAAATTTTTTGTTTCTGTTAAAGTTTTTAGTTTAAAATAATGTTCTGCAAATACTATGTAAAAGCAATTCAAATAAAAATTCTTGATAGATGAGAAAAGAGACAATAAGAATAATAAGAACATCACAAGTTGTCTATCTTTTCGAAGGAATAGCAATCACATATACAAAATACCAGTAACCTAAGTGAAAGTCAAAATTCTCTTGGGGCACCTGAAGAGGCGTCTAGGAGCAACCTATCAATAATTTACCAAAATGTAAGGGGCCTTAATACAAAGACTTTCACATTATTAAACAATATTAGTGCTACCATAGATGAATATGACATCATAGGAATAACAGAAAGTTGGCTGACCGAAGGTGTATATGAAAATGAAGTATTTCCCAGTGATTTTTTGGTGTTCAGAAAGAATAGATGCCGTGAAACTAGTGGAAAAACCAAGGGTGGGGGAGTAATTCTTGCTGTCAAAAACATATATAGTACAAAGCAAATACATATGGATTTTAGCGATCGATTTATTGATACGGTTTGTGTAAAAGTAAATACATCTGAGTCTAATGCACTATATGTTATCTTAGTATATATCGATCCGGCCTGTAACATCAACACTGTAAGTAATTTTTATAATTTCTTGGAAAATTTACCATTTCTCTATAACAATAATTTCCTAATCATGGGAGATTTTAATGTCTCCAAACTGAATCAGTATTATAAGAGCAATACATTAAATGATCAGTATGTTAGAGAACTTATAAATTTTCAAAACTTTTTTGACTGTAAGCAGTATAACAAAATAGCAAATTATTTAGACCGTATATTAGATCTGGTAATATCGAATCAAAATTGCACAGTCCAACGTAGCCCATTTTGTTTAGTAGATGAGGATGCACATCATCCAACTTTGTATATAGAGGTCTCTTTAGTAATCAATAAATTAACGCAATTGTCGTCTCCATTAAAATCTACCTATAATTATAAAAAGGCGAATTTCAATCTATTATATGAACTATTTAGAAACACGGATTGGACTGATATTGGAAGGTTTTCTGATGTAAATGATGCTGTAGAATATTTCTATTCCATTATATACAATATATTTGATAAATGTATCCCAAAAACAAAAACTTCCAAGAAATATCCAGTTTGGTTTAACAACCAAATCATAAATGATCTAAGAAAAAAGGACAGAATTCGTAAAAAATATAACTTCTCTCAATCAAATGATTTAAAAAATGAATATAGTAATCTAAGAGCAAAACTAAAAAAGGATATTGATCAAGCATACAAACAGTACATAAATAAAATACAAAAGGATATTAGCGATGATTCAAGGACATTCTGGCAATTTATGAAGGACAAAAAAGGGGCAGTCTCCTTCCCAAATACTATGCACCTAGATAACCTAGAATGTAAAAGCGGGGAGGCAATTGCAGATGCATTCGCAAGTCACTTTAAAAGTGTATACAATGTAGATTTTCATGGAGATGACTCACACATAAAGCTAAATCCGCACATGGATGAAGTAGTTGTAAACTCTATTACACAAAATGAGATACGTGATGCTGTAAAGAGACTAAAGTCAAACAAAGCAGTTGGACCCGACAGGTTACCCTCTTACATCGTTAAAGGTTGTATCGACTTTCTTGTATACCCGCTTCACTACTTGTTTAACCTAAGTTTAAAAACCAAAGTATTTCCTGAACTCTGGAAAGAAGTCCGTCTTTGCCCAGTACACAAGAAAGATGATAAAACCAACATTAAGAATTATAGGCCTATTGCTATACTATCAGTCCCAGCAAAACTTTATGAATCGATTATCTATGACGATATCTATAGATCAGTCTCCAATAGCATATCCATTCACCAGCATGGTTTTATGAGACAAAGGTCAACTGCTAGTAACTTGATTAATATCACTCAGTTCATATCCCAAGAAATACACGAAGGAAATCAGGTGGATGTTGTTTATACCGACTTTCAAAAGGCGTTTGACTCGGTGTCGCATAATTTCCTACTTTGTAAACTTAAAAATGAATTTGGATTCCATGAGAATCTTATAGAACTCCTCACATCATATTTACATAATAGAAAACAGTATGTGTCTGTAAGTGGTTATACATCGAAACAGTTTCTTGCCATGTCCGGAGTCCCTCAGGGTTCCAATCTTGGACCACTGTTATTTCTCATGTTCATAAATAGTCTTATTGAAATAATTAGAGCCTCCAAATATCTGTTATTTGCAGATGATTTAAAGATTTACATTAAAGTTGAAAGTAATATGGACTGCTTCCTGCTCCAAAATGACATTAATAATTTATATCAATGGACACTTCAAAATAAATTGTATCTTAACATTAATAAATGCTTCATTATGACCTATACTAGAAGAAAAACTCCAATTATATTCAATTACAAAATGAATAATACAGATTTGGCTAGGGTTGAAACCATGAGGGACCTAGGCGTAACATTTGACAGCCAGCTCACATTTAGTAACCATATTTACACCATGATAAATAAGGCTAATAAAATGTATGGATTCATAGTACGCAATACGAAGATGTTTAACAATACAGGAGCTATCAGGCGGTTATATATTTCGTATGTAAGATCTCAGTTGGAATATTGCTCAATTGTCTGGAATCCATTTTATCAAATACACAAAAATAGCGTAGAAACAATACAAAATAAAGTTTTAAGGTTTTTAAATTATAAAGAGACTGGTTTATATGATTTCGATATAGATAAAGATATATTAAGGGAAAGATATAATCTCAAAACACTGGAGAATCGACGAAAATACGGGCATATTGTATACTTACATAAATTGTTACATGGCAATGTAGACGATAGTAGTTTCCTGTCCATGATAAGTTTAAGCATCCCCCACTATCCTACTAGAACTTATAGAACTTTCCACTTAGACCTGGCAGGTACAAATTATCAAATCAATTCCCCTCTCCACAGAATATGTAGTAACTATAATACGATCCAAGCCAACTGTGATATATTTGATATCAGTATAAAAAAACTAAAAACCATGTTAAATTCATTGTTTTAAACCATTGCTTTCTAATATTATGTTAAAATTAAGCTAGTATTAAGTTAGTTTTAGGTTAATGTAAATATCAAATGTACCATATCACTCTGTAATAGGGCTTGCCTGTTGAGTGCATTACCAAATAAATAAATAAATAATGTGTATCAAAAAATTCGAAAAACGCAGTTGTCTTTGACATATTATGCTCTTGAGCAAAAATGAAAAGAACAAATCTCAAAGTAGGCCATGTCACAAAAGTTTTAACTGATAGTGTCAATATTTAATATTTTAAGAAAACCACAATTCATATCATTGAATCATAAAAATCAGCTATGCCATAATTAGTGAAAACAATGTATACAGTTATTAACAAATTTGACAGATTGCCACTGTTGTATGTTGCGTTATCGAATTCTAAGACAAGTTTTATATCAGTAATTATGGTGTACACCAATAGTAACAAATTCGATATAAAACAATATTTTTAGTCGCAAACTCCTCTATAAAATCCTTATTTTACTATAAGGAACGTAACCAGACTGCAACCAACAGCTGTTCTCCGGGCTATGTGCCCCGCCGAGCGCTGAATTACAAGTTACAAGCCTGGCACGTTAAGTGTAATAATTGCATATTACCATCAAAACGCTAATGCTTTGATTGCAACAAACACCAGCCGAAAGACTGATACTACTTAAAGGAGCTCTCGTGCCAGTCGTCGCACACCACTTGCAGACTGCAGTATCGAGCTGTTGGTTCTCGTCAATGCAAGGTAGGCATGTGACGACCGACACGAGGATCACTTGACTATTACATTTTGGTATCTTTGGGATAGCGACATGTAAAAAAGTCAGCAGGTGCCATCTAGTGGTCCAGTGTCTGTTGCAATCGGAAAATAAATAGCCTGACTAGGCTTAGCATAGTTCAAATGTGCTTTTAGAGGGCGGAATATTAAAACATAATATTTTTAGTCGCAAACTCCTCTATAAAATCCTTATTTTAGGAACGTAACCAGACTGCAACCAACAGCTACTCTCCGGGCTATGTGCCCCGCCGAGCACTGAATTACAGCGCCAGGCTTGTAACTTGTAATTCAGCGTGGCGACATTTTTCATGAATTTAGCCATGCCGTTATTACACGAAATTTTGGTTGAGGGCTCCCCCTCCAATTAGTTAGAAATGATTGTGTACTTTAGTTTTGTTATGCAGACTAAGAAGCTTGTCGGACTTTGGACTATGTGGATGAATAAAAAGACCTTTTAGTCAACCTTTTATTTTGATCTTCAAGGTTTTCACAACAAACATTTTTTCAAGTGGGCACAAAATGAAATAAATAAAACCTGTGACACCCTATGACATAACAACAGTTTCATCCAGTTATTATAGATTTTATTTATTTTATTGTTTGCATAGTTGAACCCCGAAGAAAGTGAAAATATACGATTGACCAAAATGTTGGTAAATAACTAAATACTTGTTTTTTAATTTTACAGCCCCAATTATTATTATTTACAAGAGTCCGAGTAAATCCGAGTTAAAGAAGTTGTATATTTTTAGTAAACCATGTCCCCGCCAATAACGTACTTCTTTTGTTTTTTCTATGTGACAGAGATTCACTAATATATTTTTTCAGAAAACACCGATAAAAAAAAAAGAACCTAAATTGTCAGAATTTGGGGCAAAATTCAAGCGTTAATCTGTTAACACATATCAAAAGTGAATGGATAATAATTATTATATACATTTTATTTTTTAGCCATCGTATAATTCTAAGAGGAATAAACATTACGGTAATGTGACGTTGGGTGATATTGATCAACCTGGTAGTCGCTTAATGTTTATTTTGTTAAGAGGACTCAATTCTGACTGGAGACAAATTGTATCAATGGATGTTACTACTGATACTCCAAAGGGTGATGACATTTTAGAAAGAATAAATGGAGTGATTGAAATAGCCAGAAATGCAAAATTAAACATTCGTGGTATTGTATCAGACATGGGCACCAATAGTGAAGCCATGTGGACACGTCTTGGGCTGCAAGTTTCAAGTCAATGCCAAAAAACTTTTTTTGAAGTGGAAGATTCCAAGATTCATGTAATTGCAGATTTTCAGCTTCTTTTGAAATATTTGGCAGCGGCCCTATTAAACGAGTCATTTACTCTAAACCAAACAATCGCCGATAGCGAAAACCTCCCCTCATGTGTAATCAATGGAAGCCATGTTCGTGAATTACAGCAAATTTATCCAATATGTCTAACTCACTTACGATCAGATGACGTATTTCCTAAACAATTTGAAAAAGCAAATGTTGCTGCAGCCATTAGGTAATTCTAAATTGTTTCATTTATTATATAACAATGTAGGAATAGAAATAGAGTTTATTGGTGCTAAAACACTAAGTAGCATATACACACCGGTCAACAGATATGGACAATTATTACATTGGAAGATAAAAAAACAGTGGTTATAAAAATAATAAGAGGAATGGAGTTTAAACTGAGCAATACAGCTAAAACAGTTTTATAATGCAATTAGTACGGCAGCCCGTTACCAAAATTCCGTGTTATCACATCATGCCCAAATCGATAATCGCTAGATTATAACAAAAAAAAAAAATCCTGAGCGAACAAGTCCCACAACGTTGTGCTTACCCGGTAGAGTAATTTCAGTCTGTAGAGAAATTTTTTTTTTTTATCGCGCAATGTCCGTTCTCACTGGAATATCGTTTAAAATGTAAAAGACAACTGGAATTCATCAAGAACTGATGTTTTGTGTATTGTAAAATTTCAATATTTTAAGTTAAATTTGTAAGGTAATGTGGTGTAAAAAAGGAAAAGTGCCAGGGTTGAAAATTTATTGCACACTGTTGAGAATAGTATAAAAAGCATAAATGTGTTTGAACTGACATTTTCCGTGTTGAGCAGCTGCAGAGAATGAACCGGAGAGCTCCATGCCCAAGCAACGGCACACGCATATAACGGGATGCTGTGTGTCTGTTGCACAGACTAACCCAGACTTGCAACTCAATGTATATTCCGCGAATGAGGTAGACAACACTGTTCCCTCTCTAAGTGGTATAAAATGGTTGCAGATGGCGCCCAAGCAGCTCCTACCAGTAAGCCGCGAAATTCAAACCGATTTATGAATGATTACACATGCACACAAAAAGAAACTGTCATGACCGGCAGTCTAGAACACCATACTCTTATTTAGTTTGTTGTCCTGAATTCGAATCTGAACTCAAATTTGTTCCATCGGTTTACACTTTCATTTTAACACCAGAAAAATAGAATTTGATAGATTTTTTGCTATTTCTTCAGGTTTAAAAACACTGTGAGCCAAAATAACAAATCTGACGTCAGATTGGAATTCAGGGCATCAAAATACATAAGGATATGATGGTCTACTCTGCCGTACTTGAAACTTTCTTTTTGTATGCCTGTATGCTGTATGTTATTAGCTGCTCACGTTCAGTACAAAATATTCAGTATAATTATGCTATTACTTTTTGTGACTCCAAAAGTATGATGATTTTTGGGATCTAATGTCGCTTCGCCACCCCTGTAGCCTTCCTATGAACATGTTCCATGTTAAAAATCAGAAAAAATATTTGTTCCCGAGGTAAATAAATTCTTTACTGCTAATAGAAGCATTTCTCACCAAAAACCCCCAAAATAAAAGAGTAAAAATAGCTTTTTCTACCAAAGATCACAATCTCGCTCTTTGCACAACGCGAATAGTTAAAAACATATTTATGAGGGGGTAATTTGTAGCCAATGAGAGGTCAAACAGAAAGGATTGAAAAATCTGGGACCTGGCATAATCTATAAAAAAAAAATTACATAGGTGGACCTGCATATTGTTGCTGGATCAAAAAACTAATTTTCCACAAATATTTTTCAAATTCATTAATTCCGCAGAACTGAAAATGAATTTGGTAAAATGTCAGTTACCACTTTTCCCTCATTTTCCACGCTACAATATATGATTTCCACCAGAAAACTGATGTGGTGTGATAACTTTATCGTCACTAAAAAATTTACATCGTTGATATTCAACGCCTCCTTTACAAACCAATGAAAGTGTCAGTTCATATTTTTTTCTTATAATAAACTCTTCAAAATATTATATGATCAGTGAAACTCGCATTGTGCGATGACCTGAATTTTCACCTGTGGGCAGTGGCGTAACAAACGCCCTCGCAGACCCAGCACCGCGGGGGGCCCGGCCAGCTGGGGACCCACATTGACGGATGGCCGACCCCCATTCAAAACTCTGCGGCCAGCTTTGCTTTTCAGATATGTATTTCATTTCATAATTCAATGAATTAAATTCATAAGTAATGTTATTTTTATAATTATTGAATTATTACATTTTAGAATGCAGGTTTTCACGGCCGTTGTCTAATGAAGTAGATTCTTCCGGGTCTTGCCGTGGTCGTCGAACTTGACTTGACGTTTCGCTGATCATCCTGTCAGCTTCTTCAGAAGGATTCTAAAGACTGAATCTGTTGTGTTACACTCCTCGTTATATACTTAGGCGCCGCTTCGCTGGTCATTGGTCGCGCTTGGTTCGCTTCGCTGCTCATTCGTCGTGTTTGGTTGACCGTGACTTACTACGGTGCTGGTACTTGGCAATACCAGTCTCCACATGTTATTAAGTCGATACCCATCCTCTCTGTTAAAGTTGTTCACGTTTTTCATAATTTCCAGTGATTCCCTAATAATTCGCGGATAGTAGCACGTATTCCTGTCTAATATATTGACGTTCTCGTAGTCGATTTTATGGTTCTCGTTATTATGGACATGTTCTGCTTCGACCTATCCGTGTATCCAAATCTGGTATTTCTCTGGTGTTCTTTGATTCTGCACTGGATACTCCGTCCTGTTTGTCCGATGTAGCTCTTACCACATGTGCACTTCAACTGGTAAACACCTTTTGATAACAGTTTGGGGACAGGGTCTTTGACTGAGGGAAGCATCTGCTGTATTTTCTTCACTGTTCGAAACTGTACACCTACTTTCTTTTTGAATAAAATCTTCTTCAGCCTATCTGTGACTCCCGCGATGTAGGGTAGGCATGCGTACGTTGTTGGTTGTTGCTGTTCTTCTTCTGTAGTTCTCCTCTGGTTATTTACTACTCGTTGTATATTGCTTTGGCTGTATCCGTTCTTCTCTAAAGCTTGTTGGACATTCTGTAGTTCCTCGGGTTTGTTCTCGTCGTCGCACATTGTGTTGGCTCTGTGGACCAAGGTTCTAATTAACGCTCTCTTCTGTTGTGGATGGTGATGAGATGTCGCATGTAGGTAATGATCAGTGTGCGTTTTTTTTTCTGTAGACCATGGGCCAGCTTGCCATTGTGTGACCTTTTCACTAATACATCTAAGAAAGGTAAAGCTCCATCTTGCTCGGTCTCCATTGTAAATTTGATACTTGGATGCTGTTTATTCAAATGGTTGAAGAAAACAGATAAAGATGATTCTCCATGTGGCCATATGAAGAACGTATCATCTACGTAGTGTAGCCAGCACTTTGGTTTATTCTCACTGCAGCGTATGGCTTCTTCTTCGAAAGCTTCCATGAATAGGTTGGCTATCACAGGTGAAAGTCACATTTTGATTAATAAAAAATTAAAATCTATAGACAGTAGACACAATATCGTAAAAGAATTTCAGTGTACTGTGTGTACTACAACCTGAACCTAACTCCTAATAGTAGTGAAGATAAGAATTATCATTTTCCACTCGTTAATCGCGATTGCCACCTCGCGCCTTAACCCACTCGGCTATCGACCAGACATATATTTGCACATTTCGAATTTCCACTTCATTTTTCCATGGTTATATATTTGATACCTCTCCTAAAATGATGTTTTAATTGTTTCAGATTTTTTTCCATCGAGACAGCAAAAGGATTAGAAAATGCAATTAGAATGAATGTCATAGAGAATCATGAAATTCTAACAACAGCTTGGTTTATAAGATTAATACATAAATGGTTTTTAATTGTAACTGCAAGTCGTTTTTCTATCACAAAAGAGAATGTTGAAGAAACAGTAAAATTTCTGGAATATTTTATTTCTATTATCCAGAGTTTAGAAATTGGCGTGAAAGGTTGGGAAAGACTTGGCACAAGTTTGATATTGTCCACAACTTCATTTATTAATTTAGCACAGGAGGCTTTTGAGGAGGAATATTCAGTCCTGCTTGGCAGTAGATTAACACTAAACATATTAGAACACGATATGTGGGAGCTTAAGAAGAGATTGAACTACCCGATCAGTGCAATGAAGTGTCTCAGAGTAATGAAATCCATAATTTTGTCACAATTGATGCTAAAGTGAAGAATACTGTATATTGCAGTGGGCATGTTGAAACAAAATATCTTAGCAGAGGTGGTGTGACACATTAACATTTGTTTCTAAGTACCACAATTAATTACTTGATGTGCATCTTGCTAACCACGGTTTGTCGAATCGTGGCAAAGGTAGAAATAATCTGACTCTTAAAATTATGTTAAGATTCAAGCACCATTAGAATAAATACTGCTTTATTTAATGGACCTTGTACAAGTGGGAAATAAATGCAATTGACTAAAAACTAAACTTTAATTGACCTCAATATTGATATCCAATTGGTTGGACATTCACATGAAATTTTATTCCATAATTTTTAGTGGTCCAGTTTTTTGCTGACAATTTTTTTAAACGTTTCAACTCATCTTGACTGCACCATGTCTTTTTTCAAGGACCTTGTTAAGGTAGAAACTAAACGCAAATCACACAATGCCAAAGGAACCTGTGAGTCAGATAAAGGTACGAGTTGGCAGAGGGCCCAGTAGTCGAGTTATGAGAACTTGGCGTAATTCCTAGGCGACAAAAGTAGCTATTTTGATCAACCAATTATTACTTATACTTCCTGTCATTTCGTTGTTGTAGTGCTCTCCATCCGCCATTAACCATATTATCCAGAATTCTAAATGCACTAATGGGGAACATTCTCTTTTATTTTATCTGGCAGAGAACACCAGCTGTACACGCTTGTATCGCCACAGACTAATACAGACATCCAACTCTCAAAATTTTCATGTATTAGGTTTTATTTTTTTTATGCGCATCAGTTGTTTACTACTTCGCGCCGATAACAGATTTGGATTGTCCAATACAGGCGTAGGCGCATCAAAACTGAGAACTATGCATATACTTATTAGACCAATACTGCCAGTTCAGAATATTTTGTTAGGCCAAGACTTGGCGTACTCAAGAGCTTATGCGCATGTACTGATCCTTGAGATGACAGATAGTTAAATCAGGACACGTATTATCATCTTCGTGGAGTATAAAATTAGTAAAAACAATTTTAAAATTTTCATTGTAGCCATAAACTATTTGTGACTATAATGAAATACTGTATTGGAAAGTCTACATCACGTCCACATCTTCAGCGGCACATTACAAGCCTATGAAGCCCGGGCTTGGGGCGAGACGGTGGACCAGATGGGTCTAATTCAATGTTTAAAATGAAAACAAAATGTTGATTCTAACTAATAATATTACACTTAAATAATTATCGCAACAATGCAGCTACTCTTAAATATTTTTTCCGTAAATAAATTATTATTAGTCAGTAGATGTAAGTAATCTGTGTAGATATTTAACTCTTTTAAAGCAACAACGAAGTGGTGACCTAACCTAAAAAAAACTCAACTGAAAAGGCTCAAAATATTGTGGATTTAAGGCAATGCGCCCTTACATCTCATTCCAGTCAAATTGACCTTGTAGACTGCATACACATTCACTAGCAAGCAAATTTCAAATCTCCAATTGATATTGTCTTAAGTTGCAGTTAGTAATATTTGACAGCAAGTATAAAATTAAGCAATTCTTGTATCTAAAGTTGAAAAGAATCGCACTGGGAAATTCTGAAAAGTATCCTCGTAAACACTTTGAAGTTTGGTTTAACAAGTCCCATTCATCATGACCGGGTGAAAGCTCATCCCATATTTAGTGTGTTATTTAATAGTGAAATATTTGTCAGAGTTTAAATGCGCCTTTTTATATAAACACAAAATTACCTGTCCGCAATATATCTACCTATCGTTCTCATCCTTATTATTAATGAAGTTATGGACTAATTCTGCAAAAGGTCGATATTGTAATTCTTAATATATAATGTAGATTGATATTATTATTATTATTAGCCGTTACTCGAGTCCGAGTATAAAAATGTTACAGTCGATAGATTGTGTACAATAAAAAACAAGTAAAAGGTGTAGTCTATTGTAATTCCCATTCATCTACGGTGCAAACGACTATGGCTATAGAGGCCAATTCGGGAGAGCACATGTCGATCGCAGTCAGGACAAACATAGACCTGGTTAGGTCTTGTATTCGGCCTTCTTGCAGCAACATTTGATATAGGTACTTGTAAATAAAGCAAATATTTTGATAGAGAAATTTTTTAATTTTCATAAACAATATGCATTTCACATTATATTATGTTCTTAGTAAAATAAAGACATAATTCTAAGTATGATTCATTAAATAACAAATACACTGGAAAAATTTGTTCTAGCATTTTCTCAAGTTATACCTGTTTAAGATCACAATATCAAACCTAAGTGAGAAAACATAGTGAAACCTTTATTACCTCAAACCTCGACTCAGTAGTGATTTAAATTGGTACATACTGAGCTGAGGGCCTTAACTTACAAGATGAAATACTTTTGTATATACAGTAAGCGGCAAAAGTGTGTACATCGGGTAGCGTTTACTTCTGAAATAAATGGGCAACCAACTCAACCGTGCCCCCCCATCATTTACATTCATTTGTATTGCTGTGCATTCAATTTGTTTAGCACCTGTGATTATGAAATGTCTAGATACCGATAAATTCGTTAAGAACTAACCATTAATTGAATTTTGTGCACCTTCCGTTTTTTAATTTTTTAAGTGGATCAGATTTTGTAACGATTGAATTTTTTTCAATTGTGTTCTGTTTTGTTGATATAACTTCTTGATTAATTTATTTTTTTTCTTAATAGAATCATTTTGGTCAACTTTAGGGTCCTTTTTGCTCTTCTGGGTGTTGATACATCGGTAGAATTAATATCGCCTATATATCTAGGTTTGCGAATTCTTCTAGTTGAGGAAGGAGCTGCTGGTGCAGAGACATCTTGTTCAACTATAATATATTTAAAAGATATAAATTTAAAGTGTGAAAATATCTAACAAAAATTACCTTTATGTAGGTTTTCATTTGATTCGGTTTTTAATTTGGGCTGCTTGATTTGATTTCAGGCACAAATAAATTCTCAGATTCTGTATTATTTTCTTGAATTTCTACAGGCAGATATAATGAGGGCAAGGCACCAAACTAAGTCTTTTTGTATTGCTGGCTCGAACGTTAGTGTAACTATCAGTAGTAAAATGTTTTGAACATAAAAATAATTTTGAGGCATCATTATACCTTACACCAAATTACACACTGTCATCCATTTTTGTAATGTTTTATCGATGGGAAACCTTAAAATGTAAAAGTAATTTGCCAGCATACATTCCTCACATATAAATTAGGTTATGTTATGACAGTTTATATCTATTTAGGTTTATATTTCCAATCACTTATGCATCGATAAACATGCAATTTGTTTTTTATTGCATATAAAACAATCTTGCCACAACGGAGTACCCTACAAATTTGATAATACGCATTGTAGTGTAGAGTGTACAGCACAGATTAGATAGTTATATACGTGTACAGTGACAAATCTGAAATCTAACCGCCAAAACTGTAGCGCATGAGTAGAAGGGTCGCGGTACGCGAGGTGTTGGCCTAATTTTAGAATCTTACTGTGTTGGAGATATAAGAAGCTAAAAGCAGTATTGGTTCTAAGTATATGGAATTCATGGAATTACATCATACCACTTGGCACATTAAATAAAAACAAAATATCTGTAAAAATAACTTCAAAGCTTCCGACAGAATGGGTCGCGTGCGTTGACGTCACAGCTTTTCAGCCCTTAGGAAAAGCAAACAGCTGTCATTGAATAATGCGTATATTAAACGCCTCGTTGTAAAGTGTTTTTTGCACTTTTTGTGGTGTTTTAAAAGTTGATTTTGGATTATTTAACATCCATAACTATCCTAAATTATTTCGTGGGGTAAATTTTGTTTGTTAAGATGGAGATGAGTTTATATTTTACGAAATTGCCTCATGATGTATAGGTTAGGTATGCAGAAAAAGTTAGTGCCATCGGTTTAGACCCTTATATTTTAAAAAAGGAAGACTTTAGTAGTGATATTGAGGTATTTCCAAATATTACACATGGTGATATTGTTAATTATTTAGTTTTTGAGAGAAGTGCATATAGAAAGGATGAGTTTAAGGCGTTCAAAAGTCTTGAAGCTTACAACCAGTTCGTTTGTGGCTGAACGAATGAGCTTTTTTGCAAGGAATTTACAATAAAAAACTTGTTGCAAAGGTAAGAATTATTTATCAATGATTTAGCTCTAAATACAATTTCTTGGCATAATAATGTATTAATATTATAATTATTAGAGAAAAAATGAACCATATATCAATTTTTGAATTGCAAAAACTATTTTAAATGGACAGTCAACATTCCTAAACGTTTGCTAATTTCTGTGTAACATTTAGTTTGCCAGCCACTAAGTACAAAACTTTCGTCTAAAATATTTAACTCAGATCATGTCACAGCTTAGTCTAGTTATGGAAAATTTGGCTGAACGTTGACAAGGACTTTGATGATACGTAATATCTGTATATTTTATATTGTAGCTCGATATAACAGGCATTATTCGTTTTTCAGGTTACACAGTCTCAACGTCTTCAGCAGAAGCCATTGACTCCTTGGATTATTACAGATCCAGATGGTTCCATACTGAGCAATCATTGTGATTGTGTAGCCGGTCTAGGTGAAAAGTGTTCCTTAGACGTAGTTCCCATAAATACCATATCTGTTCAACATTACACTCGAATACTCTACTTACTTAATAATATACATTTTGCCAACCATATTAATACTATATAGAACTGTTTAAAAAGTTTTTAATCATCTCTAGATGATTGGCCAATCGCACATCGAGTACAGTATTCAAGTACTTTAGTGTTTATGGAATTATGTCAGAGCAGTGTCAGAATAAAATTTCCAACATAACGTTACTTATTATTTTTGTAAATTTAGCCTTACATATTATATTTATTTTTATACGGTAAGTGTGAGTGACTTTTCATATAGTATTAGCATGTTTCTTTTTGTTACGATATAGATGTTTATACTTACCTTTCATTAAACTTTTTGGTTGTGACAAATATATTTAGTTCTTCTGGATTTATTTTTATAGTGAGATGTGATATTAGATGTTTATATTTATCTCTCGTAAGTTTCTTGAGCGTCATAAATAATTATTGTATTTCGTTTTAGATATTTATTTCTGAACAGTAAGAGTTACACTATCAATATATTATATATTTTTCTTACAATATGGAATTAATTATACCTTTCGTAAGTTTCTTCTTGGTCCTTCTTACGAACAGTAATCGAACCTTGTGATAATAAATAATTGTATATTGTAGGCAATATTTTGTTTTATTTTCACTTACACATAAACAAATTCATTTACAGGCATATAATAATACAATAATGATAATATAAACAACTTTATTGAATAAAATGTCAATATATGAAATAAGAAGAGTATGTTATATTTAGGTATATATATACTAAGTAATAAAATTTAGCCCCATGGCTATTCCTATACTCAACTTTCAAAATCATAGACGGATTATTTAGATAATATACATTACGATACTACATAAGAAAAAGGCAATGTCTACAGCTCCGGGTAAATCCGTATGATTAATTTTTATTATTCCTCTGTCTAAAACCGGGCATGCGCATGATTGGCTGCCGTCGAGGGCAAGGGACATTATCTATCATAAGCAACTATACTACATCAAAAAATATTAACATATTTAACCCAACGAACTAACCTAAAGAAATATTCGTATTACGTATTTTAGTTAAAAAATGTGGTAAAAAAAAACTGTAGCAAGCGGATTCGAACCCTCGACCTCACGTGTGAGAATCAATTCAACATAACTTTATTAAAATTAAAGGGAACATGTGACTGCCTCCCCAGTGCCCATTCCGGGACCGATCCTGCGACCACCGCGTTAACGCGGTGGTGTATCGCAAGGTCGGGCCGAGGCGAGGCTGGTTCGGCGAAAGTAAAAATGTATAAATAAAAACAACTCGAACTCCTTCTACAAAAGTAGATTAAAATAAGTGGTAGTGTACAAAAAAGGCTTAAAAAGAAAGCTTAACAAAATTTTTTAAAACTATCACTCGGTTTTACCCGTTTGCGCACAACACTTTGTTTAATTTTGGCACTTACGCTGACACCATAACTTGTACGGAGTGCCATCCGCGAATTACTCCAGCGACGGGCTGCGCAAGGCTGGCCTAAACTGTGATTCTAAATTTTGAATTGTTTTGGTATAAAAAATTTGGAAACTGTTACAAGATTAATGAGGGAAGAATGAATTTACAGACAAAAAGGTACAAACAGAAACGAAGGAACAACAAACAAAAATACACAAAAACAAAAGAAGAGGGGGACAGGAAAGAATTAAAAGTCAATGAAAGGTATGAAATATCAGTGAAAGGTGGATAGTAGCAGGGAAGGTATAGTAGGTGAAAGTTTGGCTAGAGTGGCTGCCGGAAGATCGGTAACGTCTGGTAAGGTAAGGGGTGTTTAATCCGAAATGGGGCATTATGCTGTCTAATTTGTGTAATGTGTCTTGTTAGCGGACTATCGCCCAGTTTGAATGAATAGAAGTTTTGAGAGATGCGCTGGACGTAGTCGGCTATCGGGGTTATGTCGTTGCAGCGTTCGTAAAGGTCTCTGAGGGAGGTGTACCTTCCTGAGTTGGAGATGAGGCGCATAAATTTTCGTTCTAAAATTTCTAGTTTTTTCATTGTCGTGGCCGGTATGCTGCACCAACCCGGCGCCGCGTATGTGATGGACGGCCTGACCACCATTGTGTACAACAATTTTTTATTATGTCTGTTTAGTCTGCTACCCCTGACCATGAGCGGGTACAGACTCCTGGACAGGGAGTAGACCGTCCGTATAGTTTCGTTTATGTGGGTGTTGAACGTCAGTCTTCTGTCCAGTCTGACCCCCAGGTACTTCACGCATCCCCTAATAGGAATTTGGTTGCCCCTGATCGAAATTGGCGTGATTAGTCGATTTTCTGTAAATCGACGCGTGAAGCAGATCGCCTCCGACTTCTCGGCGTTGACCCGAATCTTCCACTGGCCGTAATAAGCCGTGGCACGAGCCATGTGCGCATTCAGCAGCATGTTAGCCGCCTGTGCGTTGTGGGAATGTGTGAGAATCGGAAACCCCAAGTATTACACCACAGACTGCTGATGGGAAACCTTCTAATTCTTTCTATATCAATATGTTTGAACGTCATCGCGCATATCCGGCGTAAATTGCTTGGACGGAGGAATAATAAAAATTAATTATACGGATTTACCCGGAGCTGTAGACACTCCCTAAGAAAAATGTACACTAACAAAAAATATTTGTTAAAAACAATCAAACCAACATAAATTTCTAATTTTACCATGTCTTGTTTATTGTTTGCTCTAGCTGCGATTCTTGAGTCCCGAGCACTTTCGCATCTGGGTTTGTATTGGTCTGTGGTTTCGCCGTCAATGTCAATACGAAAAAGTATGTCAGCTCCGCTTTTAAACGAGTTAATGATCAACTACCACAATCCTTTTATCAATTTCACTCACCTCTACGAATAGAAGATTGGGAAACTTTCAGAATCGGATATTTAAAGGTTAATATTTTGAGAACGACATTAAGCAGAGTACGTATGGCGCCACCTATTGGAATATTAGGAACTGGCGTGAATTGTTCCCCATTCTCTTTTATTTTATCCGCCAGAGTGCACCAGCCGTACTTGGTTGTTTGTCCGTCAATGTCAATACGAAATAATATGTCTCTGTCACTCTTTAGGACGAAAAATGAAAACTTGTAACTGTATACCAAAGTGCTCTAACACATTAGGACATTTATTTCATAAAAATAACCGTTTCCGACAAACTATTTAAAGATTATATTATATGATACAAGTTGAGAATAACAATAATGACATTAAACCGAGTACACGCACGGCATCATCTATTGGATATATTAGGAACTTGCTTAGATTGTTCCTCATTCTTTTTATCAATTTGGCTTGTTTCTACGAATAAGAGATTGGGAAACTCAGAAATCTGGAAATTTAAACAATTTAAAAGTTATAATATAACTTTTAAATTGTTGTTCTATTTCAATTTATATCATATATTATGTGATACAAATTGACATTAAACAGACATTAAACCGAGTACGCATGGCGTCATCTATTGGATATTGTATTTCGTGCATTTTTTTGACATGTAACTTTTTTCCACTAAATCTGCATTCTATTTACAATAAGCTGATTGTTTTCGTTTTTGTTTTCAATTTTAAACCACACAAATTTTTTTCAGAGCGATTTACAGTTTTGCTGGATACCTACTCAATGGGGAACATTTTCTTTTATTTTATCCGCCAGAGTGCACCAGCTATACTGGGTTATTTGTCCGTCAATGCCAATACGAAAAAATATATCTTTGAAAAACAAAGTTAATAATTAGGATGTAAAATGAAAACTTGTTGCTGTGTACCAAACTGCTCTAACACAGTAGGACATTTATTTCCTAAAAGTAACCGTTTCCGACAACTATGATAAATCTGGTGTTTTAAAATTCTAATCTATATCTTCATTTTCAAGTGTACCTACTAACTAGAATATTGCCATAATTAATTAATCTAGAATAAAAGAGGATTTATAAACAAAAAATTCAACAAGTTCATAAATGTAATTATAGACCTTTCAACTAAATCAGCTTTTTTTCCATGAACTCTCTAGCACCTCTTTTCCTCAGTTCCACTTTTAAACAATTTAATGACCAACTACCGCAATCCTTTTTATCAATTTGACTCATTTCTACGAATGAGATATTGGGAAACTCTCGTAAATCGGAAAATTTAAACTATTTAAAGGTTATTTATATGATGCAAGTTGAGAATGATATTAAACCGAGTACGCACGGCGTCATCTATTGGATATATTAGGAACTGGCTTGGATTGATTCTCATTATTTTTATCAATTTAGTTTATTTCTACAAATAAGAGATTGCGAAACTCAGAAATCGGGAAAATTAAACAATTTAAAAGTTATAATATAACTAACTTTTAAATTGTTTAATCCCATTCTCAATTTGTATCATGTAGAAACTGGCTTGGATTATTCCCCATTGACATTTCGTTCGTACCCTACACCGATTTATACCCCAAGGTCATACGCAGTTAGTCAGCTATGACGTCGACAACGGTCTCGGTCTGCTACCGGCTTGCAGCGGTCCTTTTCAAAATAGATACATTTTGTGGGATGCCGTTTTATTTATTTATTTATTTATTTTTTAGCTAAATAGATCTCATCGATATTTTTTGAACAGTAAACTAAAAATTCCTAGGTTTTTTTTTCTAACACAATTATCATATACTTACGTAATATGTATAGAAAGAAATCAAAAAACAAATATGAAGTGCCTATCGCATCGTAGCCGTAGAGCCCATGACGCAATCAACTACCGTTGCACCGAGAACTGGACTGCTTAAGGCCATCAGTGATGTAAAATTCCCGGAATTTATTGTTGAGGGAAAATTCCCGAATATTTTCCCTGAATAAATAATAATAACGATAATGCAAATTTTATTGGTCCTAATAAGTGTATTATTAAAGTATTATATGTTATTAAAGTTTTAAAGTGAATGTATTAATAAAGTTATTATTATTAATTATAACATTTGATTTTAAATGTTTTATTGTAAGACTAAAAAATATACATAATATTCTATGTTATGTAAATTAACAAATAGGTAAACAATTAACAAAAAAATAAACATAAATAAAAAACAATGATACATATTATTGGTCAGGTTAGGTAAGTAAGAATTAGTCAGTGTCAGTTTTGTTTATCGAGTGGGAAAATAAGGAAAATATCATCGGGAAAATTCCCCATATTTTCCAGATTTATATTTACCCACCCACTGGGAAAATTCCCGACACATAACTGCTTAAGGCCCGCCGCATATTGGACTCAGCATAGCGTAGTCCACGCGTGGGTGAATTCTGTGATACATAGGAAAACAAGAAGTGGAGCATATTGAACCCAGCTCACGGCGACGTCCACCACGAGTGTAAGGTTTGTTTTACTATGTATGGACCTATCACAGAATTCACCCACGCGTAAGCGGGGGCTGCGCTGTGCTGGGCTGGGTTCAATATGCTGCGGGCCTAATTCGTCACTAACGGTCCAAACAGAGTGGAGGGGGAGCAATCTTCTATAGTTAACAGTCACAGTCCTTGTCCTAAACGCATTTCCATCGCCTCTTATTTGAATTACTGCATTCCTTCCTTACCTATATATTCAAAGGGTTTAACCTGTTACTTACCCGGTTTGCCAAGACAAAACACCTAGCTGACAAATGAAACTCGACAAACAAAAACACACTATACAACTGTCATTCGAAATTTTAAATTGTAGCTGTCAGGCAAATATTCAAAAATGTTAATGCGACCCTGTTAGTTTAAAGCTGATGTAAATGAAATTATGTTCAAAGGCATATGTAAAATAAATTTTTCGAACAAAGTGAAAGGTAAATCTGTGTCGAACAAATAAATATTTGCTTTTTAAGTGTTTACTTTTTTAGGTTATGTTATCAGTAGAAATATTTTTGGAAAAATGAGTGAAACAATTGGTGCCGTTGAGGAATCGATAAAGAATAAACTAAAACAGCGGTTAGAACCCATACATCTAGATGTTATAAATGAGTCGTACATGCATAATGTACCGAAAGGAGCCGAAACCCATTTTAAAGTCGTGGTAGTATCTGAAAAATTTAACGATCTGCCGCTACTAAAAGTAAGAGTCTAGAATGAATTAGCGACTAACGGTTCTAAAACAGTTTTGACTAGTTTTTGCACTAGTCCTATGCTTAAGATTTCGGAATGTGGGCGCCCCAAAAGCGGTTATAATGCGTGAATGTTGTAGATTTTTATAATTTTTGGAAAATGAGCAATAACAATTCTGGTAAAATAAATATCTTTGAAATAAAATGGACCGGTGATACACTGAGTAAGTATGTCTGACCAACAAAGATACCAACACGAATGGGTGCTACGTGCACTGAATGTGTTATTAAAACTCGGTCTGGGAAGTTCACTATGAAATATGCTTACGCTCTTAGGGGACCGTATAATAATAATAATTCTTCAATATTTAATATACTTATGTTTATTTAATTTGTTGCATTTCGCGACCTTACAACTACTTTCCTTGAACGGTATTTTTATAATGTCTAATTATTGAAAATATGTCTCTTATTCTAGTTTGCCTAGGGACTATTACCATTACTAGGGCCCAAAACCAATATTTTATAAACTAATTTAGTCACACTACAAAGCAAAATATATGGCGAAAATAAAATAGCATTAATAATGTAGTATCCTGCAGAAAATCAGGGCATTAAATTGCCTATATCTAAAACTAAATTATTTGTGTCATTTAAGAAGCCCTCATCAAAAACTATATTTGCATATAAATAAGTTCCAATAAGTTGACCAAAAGTTAGGGTCTTAGGAACAATATAGCGGCTACAAATAAGAAATTTATTAGCACAGAGAAAATTAAATATAATCTAACTATCTCTAATTTACTTTGTGGTGCTCTCAGAGAAGCCCTCTAGACTACATACATCCTTATTATTTGAAAAATTAAATTACAAATGCTTTGTATATGCATCAGCTGCGAGATCTCAAGTGAAACATATCTAGAGATGGTCCACCACATTGGCTTACAACTGATTACTGGTAAATTTCTCACAGTCCAACGAAAGTGATATGTTGTGAGGAAGGTACCCCATTTTTAAATAAATGCTCCTAAACTACATAGGAAAAAATTTGGCTATACCATGCTGCTGATCTCAGCATGCAGACGAACTAAAGAAGGATTGCAGAGATATGCAGTCGAACGCTGAGATGTGGTTTTCTGCCAATAAACTTAAATTAAATGAAAATAAAACTATCACAACGATTTCATCCGCCAAAGATCTAAATAATCTAAACAACAACCCCGCTTTTGTAAAGTTTTTGGGAATTAATTTGGACCCTAAGCTTACGTGGGATGCCCATGGCAACCTGCTAGCTGAATCTCTAGCAAGGACCACATATGCATTACGAGAGTTATCAAATAGAGCATCCACAAATATTTTAAGAACTGCTTACTATGCACTATTTCACTCTAAACTTTCATATAGTGTTCTTGCCTGGGGGCACTCGGCTAGCAGACATAGACTTTTTGGCCTACAACGAAGAGCAGTCAGGGTTGTGGGAGGAATAGGCTATCGAGCAGATGCTAAACCAATATTCATCGATCTAGAAATTTTAACTTTTCCGTCCCTATATGCATTAGAGTGTCTTACTTATGTAAAAAAGCATATCGATGAATTTGCTACACAGCGAAAATCATGACTACAACACCAGAAAAAGAGATGATATATGCCTCTGCTTTAAGAGATTAACTAAGTCACGCACAGGTACCACCTATTATGGACCTACATTATACAACAAATTAGAAAAAAATATAAAACAACTACCTCCGGATCGAATCAGATCTGTAGTAAAAAAGAATTTGACAGCAAATGCTTTCTACTCGCTTGATGAGATAGAAATGTCATTAGAAAATATTTCTGTGTAGTATTTATATATATATTTTGTACTATTTTCATGTCAATATTATATCTCCTTAAATATTTTAATGTGTTTCAATAGTTTGTTATACTTACTTATTTGTATTTTACAATTTGACGTGTGTAAACTTTTTTGTATTTTTGTATTTGACACTCATAAAGCTACTCTACTCTACTCTTGTATAAAGCACACTTTACAGTTTGCAATTTTTTTGCCGGCAATGAAAATTGCCGGCAATGGTTCTTGTGACTTGATTTTACACTTAGCAAATCCACGGAATAAAGTGGCAATTGTTTTAAAATATATCTTTGAAATAAACAGGTATACCATCTTAAGAGACAGAAACTGATGTTAGGTTTGATTTTCTTTTCACAGCTATTAGGAAGAATATTTAGGTTATCTGATGTTGTGATTTTGCAATGTTAATCTTGAATAAAACAGCAAAAGTAGCAGCAGCAGCAAGTATATTAATAGCCTGTTCTGCAGTAAAAGCACCAACTTCTGTCACATGTATCTGCCAATTTCCTAATTTCTATAACGTTGGCAACATAAAAATCATCAAAAATATCACCAGAATTGCAACCGCAATACAATAAAATTAGGACAGGTTCTAATTTCTGCAATGCAAGGAACATTGCCACAGCTGATTAAAACACGTAGTAGTGCGCAAACTCGCAAGAGTATTTATTGCCGGCAAGAAATTGCCAGCAATAAATTGCAAACTGTAAAGTGGCTTTAACAATAATTTTGAAAAATTAATCCTTGAGTGAGAATTAGGCATTTTAGAAAAACAAAAACAAAATTATTATTATTATTATTAGCCGTTACTCGAGTCCGAGTATAGAAATGTTACAGTCGATAAATTGCGTACAATAAAAAACAAGTAAAAGGTGTAGTCTATTGTAATTCCCATTCATCTACGGTGCACACGACTATGGCTATAGAGGCCAATTCGAGAGAGCACATGTCGACTGCAATCAGGACAAACATAGACCTGGTTAGGTCTTGGATTCGGCCTTCTTGCAGCAACATTTCCTTGATAGCTGGCCACAACCCCTCGCCATTCGGTTCTGTCCGCTGCAAGTTGTTCCCATTGCTCGTCTGCAATACCGCAGGATTTTAGATTTTCATGGAGAGCATCTTTGAACCTCTTTCGTTGACCGCCACGCTTTCTTCTACCGCTTAGCAATTCACCATAAAGTGTACATTTAGGAAGGCGGTTATCGTGCATACGATGAACGTGACCTGCCCATCTTAGGCGTGCTCTTGAAATAAGCACCTCAATTGGAAGGCTGTTTGCTCTCCTGGGTACTTCCACGTTTGATATGTGATGGAACCATCAAAAACAAAATACTATACTATATAATCCAGGCATTAGAGATCATATAGGGCCCTTACCTGTAAAAATTCATGGTAACTCTGGAAATAGGTTTACTTTACGTTTTTTTGGAGCGCTGAATCCGAATTTTTAACTTCCCACCAAAATTTTCCTCTGCAACCCCCTCTAATTTTGAGAAAAAACAAAAATATTTTTTTTTCATCCATGAAGTCACTGCAACCAGGTGTTCCAGGAATATCAGAATGTTTTTTTTTCAAGTAACTACATTAAATCAGAACTTGACAGTAAAGCTTGTTTTGATACGCTTTTGATTATTTCGACATTCACAATTTTCACATTTGATAAACCCGATTCTTCTTTTCTCGAACGATCTTAAGAGAACGGCACCAAACTTTCCAACTTCAGCAGCAGAATGTGTTTTAGTCAATCTGACAATGCGATGGTCAGGATAAATCGCGGTTTTAGGGGTGATGCACTGGATGCCACTCATAGCATAGAATGTCTGAAAGCCATCAAGTGTTTGCGTATTAAAATCAGTATTATCATACATGAATTGGGAGAACGAATTTCTGCTTATTTCCAAGAGGTTGCACATTATAGTAGACAGTTCAAAAGGATTCGCTTCGGTGTAAGAAGCACAAAAGCCGAAAGATGTGAGAGAATCGATTAATCGCCACGATCTGAAGTTTCTATAAATGAAAATTGAGACACGAATTTATACGGGCGAAAGAAAAGATCTGGGCCTAGCGGCTGAAATTATGTAGTGCGCCAAAGATGTGCATTTTGTCTGCCACTTACCCATACTTCCTTTCTTATGAGTTAATATCACACACTCTAAAAAACTACTGAGAGATTCAGGAACATCAGACTACATCGCGGAAAAAAATCCTCAGAAGGATACTCTTGTGCGTCATAAACTTTACTCCTGATGTCTTCCACAATTATGCTAGCTGCTGATTGCACGATGCGCTTTCTGTCTTCCTGCTCCTCTTGATATTTTTTCCCATAAAATACATGTCAGAATATGTTCCCCTGAGCTGAGGAAAGAAACAACAACAGGTCTGTTGGGGTTTGTGAAATAATAATGCCATCACTAAACTTGGCGATAAGTTGAGCCTTGATTGTTTTAATGTGCAGTTTATAGTCACATTTAATATGATCTACAAGTTGTTTCAACGAAAATTGGCATTTGTGGTCATTTTCTTCGAGAAAAGAAAATACGTACTTCATGGCACCTTGTACTTTAAGTCCAAAAGCCCCAATCATTTTTCCAATTTTTTGCAAAATCTATAGCTAATTAGGTGGCGCACATTATACACAAGGTTCCATTGCACTGTAGGCAAATGACGTTGCTACTCAAAATAATTATCTGATATTGATTCACCACTTAAAAACAATGCTGTTTGAAAGAAAAATTCTGTGTTGTATGTGAGCATACTGATGTGTCATGGGGGCCCACTCATTCCCCTCCGGTCCGACTTTTTTTGTTGCAAATTTTGTCTACTTTCTGAATATCTGGGTAATTTTTCTCTAAAACGGAAAAAACGATATTAAAAAAAACAAAAACACTATTTCCGTGTTTTTTCTCAAAATTTGAGGGTGTTACGGGGGGAATTTTTGGTGAGAAATTAAAAATTTGGATTCAGAGAGTCAAAAAACATGAAGTAAACAATTTTTTCAGGTAAAATTTCCTAATGCCTGGAGTACATATATTTACAAAATATTTTAATATAGTTAGGACGGAAATAGAAAATAAAGTAAATAAACTACGATATAAATGCGTATAATTTAAGAAAGCCACAAATAGGTAACCTAATTTCAGCAGCTGTGAAGCGCTTGGTGTAAAACAGATTTTTAACCTCAATGAAATTATTTTCCAGAGGCACAGATTGGTTAACGATACTTTGAACCATGAATTACAAAATGGAGTTCATGCCTTATCCATAGTTGCGAAAACCCCTGAACAGTGGCAAGAAAGTGAAAAAGTTATTGAATCTAGTCCAACCTGCAGAGGAGGATTTGGGAAATAAAGCCATACTTATATATTCTAACTAATGATTGTATTTGTATAAATTTAGTAGAAAATACACATTTTAACATAATAATTTGTTGATTTATTATACACATAATTAGGACACAATTAATGATCTTAAATAAATTAATTAAATTGTCAAGGGCAAAATAAAAAGCAGTGTTATTGTCAGAGAACAAAATTATCTAACCGCAGTTTTCCCTCATTCTCTGTTAAATAAACAATATCTGCCAATGTCTGGTCACATATAGCCTCTTCTCCTCTTTCTGACATCTGAAAACAATTTTTAAAATTAATATACCTACTATACCAGCTGCCAATTGATCATGGTAGACCTTCTTTTTTCCTTATTTTTCCGAATATCGGAATGAAACTTGGTAGACGTATTATATGACCAAGACACTTTGTGACAACCTGAGAATTTTTTCCCACTTCTGGTTTCACCGGAAGTGACCCAAACTTTTGATTTTTAAATGGAACACCCTGTATATTATATATTTGGAATTCTTGAAAAATTCGTACGTCGTATTTTAAAGTTGAAAATTTTTTGACATAAAAAAGCACTCAAATTTTCAAATCCATTTTGAGACATTAACATCCATTAATTCGGAGAGCCTAAGGAATTGTTTACAAATTTTGTTTGCTGAGTGAGGTTATGTCGCCCAGAGGACGTGTTAGGTTATGTCGAAACGGAGCCCACCGGTGAGAGGTTAGAACCAAAATTGCGTCAGCCGGCCGGGGGCACACGGGGCCCTTTGACAGCACGGGGGTCCGGTGGCGGAGTTCTAAGGGGGCTCATTCTGGTGGCGGAGCTCCTCAACTGGGGCCATTTCTACTTTTTGCTAAGCAAAGTTTTAAACAATTCCCTAGGCTCATCTCCTAATTAACGGATTTTAATATCAAAAAATGGATTTGAAAATTTGAGTGCTCCTTTATGTCAAAAAATTTTCAACTTTCTAAATGCTTTAGTTTAACCTCAGCAACATTTTGAAAATTTGCAAATTCTTTTGCGAAGTTTAGATTGCAAAATTATTATGCAAAAACTAAAAGTCTAATCTTGGTGATTTGCTCCTCATTTGCTTCTTGTCACATAAAAATAACACAAGGAGAAATAAGTTCTACAACTGAAATAAATTCAATAATATCATACCAAGTGTTCCGTTTTCGCGTTACATTTTGTCAACTTCAAACTGCGAAAACTTGTTTAGGTCAAATGGAACACCCTGTTGTGTAAAATTGAATTCCCTTTTTCTGATATTAGCATTGTGGGGGTTAAAGTTACAACTTTTTGAAATATTTGCGACTTTATTAGAAATTCACGAATTGTTGTAATCAGTTCATCAAAAAATAGCCATGATTAGAAACAATCAGTCATTATCTTATCTCAAAAAATGCCAGCACGTTTAAATTACACCCCCGAAGACTTTTTAAATTTGTTCATTATTTATGGAGAATGTGATAAAGTAATATCAAGAACTTGCAGCACATTTGCTGCTCAATATCCAGAAAAACGGAAACCGTCACCATACACTGTAAAACGCATACTGGAAAATTTTAAAAATTATGGCTCTACCAATGCAAAAATGCAAAGAAGAAAGCCTATTGTTGATGACGAAAACATTTAAATAGTCATTCTGGCTACAGAATTTTTGTGAGTATATTCTAATAAGGTCTGAGGGTCACGATTCTTATTTGGGAAATATTATATGGACAGATGAAGCAAAATTTACTAAAAATGGACTTTTTAATAGACACAATTTGGACATTATTGGAGTGACTCAAATTCTCATATGTTCAGAGAGCAAAATTTTCAGGAAAGTTGGCAGTTCAATGTTTACTGTGCCATAAGAAACGATAAAGTGGTGGCATTACAATTTTATCAGGAAAATTTAAACGGTAAATTAAATTTTCTCTTCTGCTAATATGCATAGGTAAACTTTTGTTTTTTTTTTTAGGTGAAAGATATCTGAATATCTTACAAAATTTGAATAATAACTATTTAGAAGATTTACCTCTCGCTGAACATAGAAACATTTTTTATCAGCACGTAATTATTATTATTATTATTTTAATTTTAATAAAAATATACAAATCCGACAACTTCTTTATTTTTAACCCAGCTAGCAATTTAAAAAAACTGCAGAAATGTTTCTGACACAAATATTATCAAAGGCAAAAGGAGCACAAAACTTGGAAGGATTACAATATTTACTTTAAAACGCAATGAATTTATTGAATACATACGATAGTTCTCGTCTCAGTCCGTTGTTAAATGTATCTTACTTTAAATTTTTGCTCGTATAGTAACTTCTATTGTATTATTTTTTCATCATATTTTTGACTTGTTCAACACCTATTGGGTAATGTGCTGGGTATTTTACATGAACCATTAAATTATCTACCTTATCAAAATGCCAACCTCATTATAAACCGCAATTAGAGATTTTCTACATTATTAAATAACTGTGATAACTTACGGCTCTATAATTGTATTCCTCAACAGATGGTGCACATTTAAAATTGGGTCCAAAGTTTACAGAAACTGTAACATTTTTGTGCAGAGAAACTGTTGGGTAATAAGATCCTTGATAAATTCCATTAAATGCCACACCCTGACATTGACCATTTTTGAAATAAATAATCTTACTTCCTGGGAGGGAAATCAGAGACTTTAAGCGTTCCTGTACATTATCTTTATCTTCGTAGTAAAGATGGCTTTTGAATTTTACCAAAGGCTGCAAGTAATCATATTGTTTTAATGAAAATAGGATAGGCATAGAAAGATTCAGACAAAATTTGATATAGTCGAGGCAAGAATTCAAGCGATGCATGTCACAGATCAATTCTATAAATAATACAATACTGCTAAGAATCATGAAGCCCCAGTAAACTGTACGTATTTCTGAAAAAAGCTTAATAATTGGATGTCAAGAATTACTCTTTTTAGCGTAATTAATGATTAAAAATTATGTTGGTATTAAAATTTCTTTAATGAGATCACTCGTGACGTGCATCGCTTGAATTCTTGCCTCGGCTATATCTCCTAACCCTCATATACAATGTGTCCATATGGCAAAGTGGGATTATATGTGTAAATGACAAAACTATTTCGATTTCAAACATAATGATTGTCTGTTTCTGTTCTTGATTAATCCAAAACCTATTTTTAGTAATTAAAAAAATGTATAGAGGGTGCTGGAAACAGCTTAAAAATAAAAATTCTAAGCTGCCTCTTCTGTTGCAAGAAACTTTGTAAGAAAACTTGTAATGCTAATTTAAATTTATTTATTTTACCCCAAAAAAAAAAAAAGATGCATATTCTCTACGAGGTGGCTACCAACGGGGGTGGGGGGGGGCGGTACTGTAAGGGTTTCCTCCGCAACTAACGACTGTTACGTAGTATTGGGAAACGATAACTTTACGAAGTATTGACCAAAATGGCGAATAGGTATTACGTAAAAATTACTAATCCGCAACTTCTGCTATTACGTGTTGACTCGGTTATTACGTAACTAGAATGTAACCAAGTACTAAAAATTACTAACTTCTGTGATTTGCAACAACTCTGATGGTGAACAGTGGTATGAGAGTAAAATATATTTTCAAATGTGCTTTTAAAGGGTGGAATATTAAAACATAATATTTTTAGTCGCAAACTCCTCTATAAAATCCTTATTTTACTATAAGGAACGTAACCAGACTGCAACCAACAGCTACTCTCCAGGCTATGTGCCCCGCCGAGCGCTGAAGTTACAAGCCTGGCGCGGTAACATGTCTACCTTGCACTGACGAGAACCAACAGCTCGAAACTGCAGTCTGCAAGTGGTGTGTGACGACTGGCAAGAGAGCTCCTTTAAGTAGGATCAGTCTTTCGGTTGGTGTTTGTTGCAATCGAGGCATTAGCATTTTGATGATAATATGCAATTATTACACTTTATGCGCCAGGCTTGTAACTTGTAATTCAGCGCTCGGCGGGGCACGTAGCCCGGAGAGTAGCTGTTGGTTGCAGTCTGGTTACGTTCCTTATAGTAAAATAAGGATTTTATAGAGGAGTTTGCTACTAAAAATATTATGTTTTAAAATATATTTTGTCTCATTCAACTAACAAATAATAGTAGTACAATGTATTGCAAGTGTGAGTTACAATATGTCCAAGTTAAATTGATTATATTAAATGTGGGTAATACAAACCTTTATGATGTTTTAAGTTTGCTCCGAATGCAAAAATTAAAACTACGACTTGTTTTTGTAAAATGTTACCGTGATACTTCGACAGAAATTACGCGCCCTCTTGAAAATTAATTTTAGGAAAAAGAAAAACTATCTGTAAAACTGAAATTATACATATTTTTGTCAAAAACTTTTTTTTATTTCATGTATTATAAAGTGATAATGATCTATTTATAAAACATGTTTGCAAATGACCATAAGTCAAAAAATAATTTTTGATAAAAATTATATTTTTATTTGTCAATATCAGAAAAATGGTGATTTTAATTCGAGTCACTTTATAGTAGTATATATGCCACAACGTATTTGTTATATAATTTCATCATCAAATACATCTCGTACAAAATGTAGAAAAAAAAAATGCAAAAGACGTGATTTGAACCCTCAACCTCACGCGTGAGAATCAGGCAATTCAACCACTACACCATGGACGGCTGTTAATAAAACTACATACATTTTGCTCTATGAACGTAATAGTAAGATTTTTTATTTACCTTTAGTATCTATTATCTGTAAAAGGGCTCCGCTTTCAAGATAACAACTACACAATACGTTTTTACCGACATATTGCACATTTACAGTGAAAGTCTTAGCTTTGCTAAAATGACGTAGGTCTGGGGGTCTGGGATTTTGGACTAATAGGGTTAAATGTAAATTTATATTTTTTATGTTTAAATAAAAATTTAGTTGTTTAATCTAACTTTAAAAAATAATAAAATACTGATTAACAGAACAAGAAGTGATTTCTCATTTATCGCACTTGAACTACATATCCTAATCAAATAAAAACATTAGAAATAACTAGATAATAATCTCTTCCCCAATAATAAGAAATAGAATATATTCAGACTTACCCGATCTTTATAAGTGTTGGGTACTAGCTTGGTAGTGTTATTGTGTGGCAAAATGATCATGAATCCAAGTGTGTCACCTTCTCCATATCCAGGGCTATAGCGTTTTCCAGCAGATTCATGAAACCTAGTACCTTTTTTTGATCTCCAAGAGTACCCAAATTTATCATAACCTAAGGGCGCCTGTAAATTAGCATAATCTTGACCCCAACCCAATCTGGTTGCAGAACCTTCGGGCATCTCTTCGATTGTTGCTTCCCAGTACCAAATACCTTTGGTAACAACTAGAAATATTTATATTCATTATATTGGCAAGTTAATACAGCATTTTTATGAGAAATGTGACAACCATGCCCCCTTGTATAAATTAAATTATATAAAGGAAACCATAAATCAATCGAATTCAAAGTAGAGAGCAATAGTAGAGAAACAATGTTGCAAAGTGCCGTTGTTCTGTCATTTTTACTATATGAGCTATTCTGTTCATTTGAATGATTTTCGGGAAATAAGTAATTCTTCTTGATTTTGAAGGATCCAAAAACAATTTTGGTGAATTTTATTTGCTCATAAATCACGTAATTTAGTGTTTTTAACGGGATTTCGATTTTTGTAGCATTACACGGGTCATTTAGAACAAATCGGAACCATCACGGCACACTTAAAAAATTGATGTTTGAAATGTCACTTCTTTGGCATTGTTGGATTCAGAAAATTATGCAGAATTCACAAATGCAATAATATACAAGGTGTTAAATTTGAAAATCGAAAGTTAGTGTCACGTCCGGCAAAACCGTGAAAAAAAAATCAATTGTATGTCAAAAAGTGTTGCTTATTATGCATGTAGTATATCCTAAATTTCAATCAATTATCTTCAAAACTAAAGAAGAAAAGGGAGTATACCATGATCCTGTTACAACCCGGTATGTCTTTGATGCTAAATTGATAAATACAAATAGGATTTTGCGATAGTTATGTAAAGAAAGATAAAAAACTTTCTCTCTCTTTCCATAGTACAACAAAGGTTTCGACTACACCCCTTTGAAGCATTACATAATTTTTGAATGACCCCTTATCAGATATACATGTACATAATATATTTGGAAACTTTATTAGGAGTTTTCTAAACGACATTGATAGTAATACTTCCAGGGCAGGATGAACATGGATGGGGCGCCTATAGGCAAAATTGGCAACGTACATATAAAGACAATTAGGGACAAAGTTTTAAATTCCTTTGTTCTCAATTATTAAGTGGCAAATGACCTTGAAAAGTCCGCCGTTCGATTTTGGCGGGTTGTTCAATCACTCCTCAACAGATGTCGAAGAAAATTGCAATAACTAAAAGCGTTCGTAACTTATGCAACTATTTTACTATTACACAATAAATCAAACAATAATAGCAACTGTACATAACAAAATAGAATACAAAACTGAAGCAGAAACAACTATGAAAACGGTGACGCTGATAACTGTCAGATGTCAGACGTTGTAGCTGCGATATCTATCCTAAAGTAGAGTTACCCACTAGTCACGACGATGTAGATAATACAGGAATCTTATAAACGCCACGCCAAACTCATGCATGCTTACTCACTAATTCAGCACTTTGTCCCTACTTGTCTTTATATGTACGCTGAAATTGGGGTGAAAGATAGGAACAGATACTTCAATACTTTTATGCTAGAATTTGTAGCAGATAAAACGACTGAATGAGATATTCTCTACAGGATAGGTTTAATCATTTAAATAAAACGGAGCAGACTCGTGTTGGTATATTACGCATGGTCGATATAGTAGGAAGCGCATGCGTAACTGAGGGGCGGAAGGGGATTTGTCATTCCAAATTTCGGAAGAAACGAGAAATCATTCATTTTTAAAATTATTGATAAAATAAATTTTCAAGGCAATTTGGTGGGAGCCCCGAGGCAATGCCTCATTGCCTTGGGGTTAATCTGGCACTGGATACTTCTAATTTCCAAGTAAACATATTTTTAACTAGTAATATTCGAGTTCTAAACAAAATTCATAAATTTTGTAATAAAATTCCACAAAACAGTAACACTAGATGTTGTATATGAACAATGATTTAGAAAGTGATACTCGCAATAATAGTGACTAATAAACAAGCATATTCCAGCATGTGTTCAATAATTTAAATGGACATATGTACTATTTGTACATATTTCATTATCACCTCTGAAAGCATTCTATTCAATTCCCTATTATAATTTCAAAATATAACTCACAATGGGTAGCCCGAACAGTTGAATATCCTTTTTCCCCAGTCGCTGCTAAACGATCCTCTGATATTTTCAGCTGCGGAGCTCTGTCATGTAGTGCTAATAAAACGGTACCAGGGATGGAGGTTCGGTATAACCATCCAGGAATAGGTTTTCCAGCCCAATCTGAACTTTCATCAAATTCCTAATGGAAAAATAACATTTCTTTGAGCATTAAACAAATAGCCAGAGAGCTGCGAGATATTTTACGTACATAATTTCTTTTTAACATTCATTTGATATAGACTTATGAAGGAAAATTTTGGCAGCTGGCCATGGGAAATAAACAAAAATGTAATTATGAGTACAACGAAAATACACAAATTCGTTTCATTTTCTCTCATTAAAGAGTAATGTAAATTTAAGTCGATTTAGCAATTTTACAATACTCAAGTTTATCTCCAACAGGACACAGTTGCAGCTTACATAGCGCATACCGTAAATTTTTTTCTGAGAATTTTGTGATAATAGAATAGTGGAGCAATATCTCGTACTCCCAATTTATTCTTGTTTAGTAATTCTAAAATATTTTTGTTTAATTTTGTATTCGAACAGAATGATTACATGCATCCTGGTTTAGTCCACTGTCAGATTCATAAATTCTGGGAAATATGTACTGTACATAAGTTGACTAGATGCTTAGTTTTGTCTTAAAACTATGATCACAAGTAGTTCTAAAGATCTAATAAGTATATAGTAAGCCCTCAACCAACATACTAGAAAAATAATCTTTCCAGAAAATTCAACTCTATCTTTTGGATCGGAATTATTTTTATCTACACCAAAGCCATTTTATATAAGGATATACCATGTTCCTTACATTTTTCAAATAAATTAATAAAGTATCTATTTTCTATTATAAATTATATAAACATCAGCAAAGTGGAAACCTTGATGCCAGTTTAAATTAAAATTACACTGTGTGTAAGGATAAGTCGACGTCCTTATAAAATCAAATTTTGTAATGCTTGAAATACCTATTCCCTACTTTTTTATTTGTTATTTTAGAACAACCCACAACTTCATATTTAAAACAAACATGCTTAGAATCAGGATGACCTTCACAAATGTCAACAAATAAATAGGAACAAATGTGTAGAATGTGCAAGCCTACAGGATGAAACAATAATGTGCTTTGTTATTGGTTAATACATAATTTTCTTTATCTATATCTTAATAAATATTATCAAAATTCTTATTTACAAAACCATTTATTTCAGCTGCATTTTACCTGTCTAAATGGTGCGTGCGGATCAGGTTCCGCTAACAAATATCTGTAACCATCCTTGTTGAATGGGTGGTCTAAAGGATACCCGTGTGCAGGCAACTTAGGAGTTCCAAGATCGGCCCCTCTCCCTTTTTTCCCTTGATTTCCAACATCACCAGGAAATTTTCTTTTCGCATTCCTTGACTTCACACCTCCTGCTACTGGAACTGACATAATAAAAAAGATAAAACATATTTACATTTAATCTTATCAGTATTATCAATGAAATACTATCTTTTACAAACATACTAGCTGGCCGCATCATTATAACTTTAGTTTTTGCCATTTAAATTGCCAATAATTCTAAAGAATACTGGAGTTATTTCTAGACTTCCAAGAAAGAACACAGAAATCAAACAATTAAAACAAATGACAATAATGATACGACAACCTTGATTTCATAGAAAAATGATTTCTGTGTTAACATTTAGGTAATTTTGTTTTGTTTTAAATATTTAAAAATGTAAATACTGTATACCTACCATGTTGTATCCCCATATCAGTTACTTTCAGTGTACCTCCTTTAATCATAGCCTCATAATTTGGTTTAATTTGGGTTAAATCTGCATTTACAAGACCATACATATGGCCTTCTATTGGATTGTCCTCAAATACAAATAATATGTGAATATCCTTTATTAGTGCTTTGGTAACAGTTACGTGCCAAGATTGAGTTACTCTTCTGGAAGTTGTTGTTAAAGCCTCCCAGTGGTATTCAATATAAGGTATGATTTCTTTTTCTTTGCTAAACATTGTTCTATTTGATCCGTCTTTAAAACTGCTTTGTTGAAGATTTGCAACAGCTGTTACGCACATCTGCGGTATTTCTAAAATTAAATTAAGATAAATTATGAATTTGTATCACGCGTATAATTTTATTAAAAAGCTACTTTTATTATAAAACGTAACATACGCGCTTGACTTTTTTTAAAACTTTCGAGGCCAGTAGGTGAACAATTTTTGCACAGAAATATATAGTTCGATAGAAACGGCACTAATTTCCCCAGCTGGTAACCTATACATGATTCGTGGTACCAGCGATTGCAGTTTGCACAAAGAAGTTCTACTATATTTAAGTTTCTATCCTTTCCACTAAAAGAAAAACAAAGTTAGTTATATTATATTTATTTGAAAAACCATATTTACCAATAACAGTTGCCCGACTGTTCAATTGTTTTCTTTTCAATTTTTTCATTTTCAATTGTTTTGGTTATTTCGTTTTCATTATTGAAATTCTTCTCTCGTGTATCCAGGGTCTTCTCGTTGGGATCGTTGGAAGAATCTCCATTTTTACTGAAAATAAAATTAATTAATTTAAAGCATTGCTTCAGTCACTGATCTTAATTAAATACCTAGAATCTGTCTCTTCAGCCATAAACATCGAAAGAAATGTTTGAACACGAAATTTTAGGTTATTCCGCTAAAGCGTTTTAAGTACAGATAAGAACCAGTTTAGACAATTCATATGAAGTTGTACATAGATAGACTAAGTATATAAAGAAAACTGTTTCTTGTAATGTGAGTTGCCTAAGTATGGGGCATTGTTACACTTTGGTTAGCATCAGACTAGCTGAACCAGATCAAAACAGTGTCGGACTGAGCCCATTTATTTTGGCCCCGTAGGCAACACGCAATTTGGTCCCCATGCCCTACTCAGCCCTCAAAAAGAACTTAAAAAGCAGTAATTTCAATATTAGCTTTCAAGACCTGCAGGATGAATACGTTATGTTTTGATGATCTAGTTCTCTTGTTTTCCAATGTGTTAAGATAACAGATTTCCAGAGCAAATATATAATTAACTACAAACGGGCAAAAATTGAGATGCTGATTTTTAATAAGACGGCAGAGTGTTCTAGATCGTGATTTGTGAGAAGCATGGTCGATTAACACTCTAGCCTGTATTAGGTTCGATCCTCAGCTCCGAAACTGGAAACGTCGGAAGGTGGTGAACATGTGTCTGTTTTTAATAAGTGTTAGATATTTTTTCCGCTCCTTATGGTACGTTTAATAATATTGTAAGATAAATAAAATATTGAAACAAAAGTTTGTTTTTAAAAAAGACAAAATAACAATAAAATAAACAGGAAGTATTAACAAAAAACTTAATAAAAAAACACTAAAACTGTAATAAACGTAAATACAAACCAGCGAGATCCTATCTCGAAAAAATAAACGAGTGAATTTGCGAACGAAATAGTACAGAGCCGGATTTAAAATTAATGTGTATTAGATTAGATATTCTGCATTCGCAATTTTTTACGCATACGAAAATGCAGATAGTACGACTGAGTCACAAAAGTGCAACGGCCGCTTGCACCTCCGCTGCACCACATGCCAACTTCTTTGTGTGTAAATAGTACTACACGTCCTAAAAATATGGGCCTAATATGAAACGACTCAGAAATGTCCACAGAATAACTTGTGATACTTCAAAAAGTGAAAAAATATTGTTAAACGTACTTTTTTGTACTTCAAACGTAACGAGAATTGCCCGTTTGCTAAAAATTAAAAATCAACCGCATTTTCAATCGTCAGTTTCTTGTCGCTACATACTGAAAATCATACACGAAAAAGTGTTTTTGTATGAAATTTTGTAAGCTTTCATTTAGGTCTTATAAAATTTTATCGTAAAGTCAAAAGAAACGATGATATATGCAAAAAAAGGAATTAAAAAAAACATTTGTTCAATTTTTCTCAACAAAAACAATTTTCAAGAAACTTTTTTTAAAGAAAATATACTTTGCGAACGACTTATGCTATTGCATTGCTTTCATATGTATATAAACTAATTAATTAAAATAGGCCAAAACCAATTTTTTAAAATTGTTATTCACAGTTCTTACAGGAAAATCTTAATTTATAATAAAAAAGAAATTTTTGCTTATAGCTTTAAACAGCTGTAATTTTTTTAACGTATTTTCTCCCCACCCCCTCCCCCTTCGCCGGCGTCTAGGGATGAGAACTTTTGATGTGTTAAAAAGTACCACAAAATAAGCCTATTCCCAAAATTGTGTTAAAATTGAGCGACTGAGTTGCTGATCTAAATATTTTAATTGCGTACCTGGGCGCAATTAATTTTGCCACTAGTTTCCCGGTATTTTAATGAGGTCGTAGAGTTTTTATTACCTTTTTTGAGGGCACCGTAAACCTGACCTCGAATTTACACGGATTTTTTATGAAAATGGAAATGTCTCAGAAAAATCTGAAAAAATTTACGTATGTAGAACGGGACGAGACGAATCGAATAGCGCAGCATTAGAGTTTTGATGATAATATGCAGTTATTACACTTAACGCGCCAGGCTCGTAACTTGTAATTCAGCACTCGGCGAGGCACATAGCCAGGAGAGTAGCTGTTGGTTGCAGTCTGGTTACGTTTCTTATAGTAAAATAAGGATTTAATAGAGGAGTATGCGACTAAAAATATTATGTTTTAATATTCCGCCCTCTAAAAGCACATTTGAACTATGCTAAGCCCAGTCAGGCTATTTATTTTTCGATTGCAACAGACACTGGACAGCTCGATGGCGCCTGCTGACTATTTTACATGTCGCTATCCTAGGGATACCGAAATGTACTAAATGGTCAAGTGATCCTCGTGTCGGTCGTCACATGCCTACCTTGCACTGACGAGAACCAACAGCTCGAAACTGCAGTCTGCAAGTGGTATGTGACGATTGGCACGAGAGCTCCTTTAAGTAGAATCAGTCTTTTGGCTGGTGTTTGTTGCAATCGAAGCATTGGCGTTTTGATGGTAATATGCAATTATTACACTTAACGCGCCAGGCTTGTAACTTGTAATTCAGCGCTAGGCGGGGCACATAGCCCGGAGAGCAGTTGTTGGTTGCAGTCTGGTTATGTTCCTTATAGTAAAATAAGGATTTTATAGAGGAGTTTGCGACTAAAAATATTATGTTTTAATATTCCACCTTCTAAAAGCACATTTGAACTATCTTTCAACAATGTCTACACGTTATTCTCAAGTTAATTTCTTATCAAGGTGGGTCCCTGGAAATGTAACATTCAATATATTTATCATTTCATATAATGTATGTTGTTTCAAGCTAAACATCATTTCAGTTTTGTTTTTGTTCAACATTAATTTATTTGATAAAAACCAGTCATGAATAGTAGGTTGCGTATCGCATAAAATAAATAAAAACGCTTGCATCTTTGTTATTACATATTATTGTTGTGCCGTCGGAAGAAGAACAGATCTTGCTCAGACCGTATGGAAAGCCATTAACAAAAATTAGAAAAACAGTTGGACCCAAGATGGGGCTCTGGGGGACATTAAATTTCACATTTATAAGTTTGGAATTCTCGTTACAATAGCTTAGTGTTCTAATATTTTAATTTGAAACTAATGTGAATCTGATGAATTCAGCAAATTGTAGATAGATAATAAGAGAAGCTGGTTATTTGGCCTTTACCAGCGCGATCTTCTCAGGTCTATTGTGGCGCTCCTAGAATCCATTACTTAGAGTACCTCATCCAGCTTTGTTCTTTGTACTAGACTTCACAGCTTTGATAAGGGCCCTTTTGTATAGCTGTCCCCCTTTGGTTTTTCTTATCTAAGTTCTTGGAATCTCAGTCTCGCCAGGCATTCGTAGTGGCACAAAACGTGAACTGGGGTTTCCTCTTCCACTTGACAGAACCTGCTTGTTGCGTCTTCTGTAAGCTCTATTAGACTCATGTGTCTATTGAGGCGGCAGTGCCCAGTTACTATTATTATGATGGTCTTCCTATTCTGGCTTAGTAGATCTTCCGTGAATTTGGCCGAACGTTCTTTAATGAACTCTTTGGCCTGTCTCTGTCTTGGGAGATTCCTCCACCATTCCACAGATTTCTTTTGCACCCATTCTTTAGTGGCTGCTCGTATGCATGGCTTTGCTACGCCACAAAAGGGCTCAGGTCCGATTGGGGCTTTGAGTGCGCGTTCTTTTGCCAGTTTATCAGCCTTTTCGTTTCTTCTACGTCCCTCGTGTCCTATTATTCATGCTAAGGTCATTCTGTTCTGACTTTCAAGCTCTGTAAGGGCCGTCAAGCAGTCCCACACCAATCTTGAATTGATTTACATGGAACCGATCCCTCTTATTGCCGCTTGGCTGCCAGAGTAAATGGCAATTGACAGTGCCTTGTCCTATTATCTCCCTTGCGCAACAGTGTATGACAATCACTTCAGCCTGAAACACCGTTGCGTATTTCCCTAGACTTATCGGGATACTGGCTTTTGACCGGTGAATTCCGGCTCCGACCCCTTTTTTCTCTCTTGGAGCCGTCAGTGTACCAGACTGTTTGTGCTGTTATGGGAGGACCGTTTTTCCATCTTCCCTGTCTGGTATTTATTACATCCTGAAAGGCCTTATTGAAGTTATACCTTGGGACCTTTACGTCCGTGTGTATGCCTAGAATGAGATCTGTTCTCATCTCTAAAGCAAGTTTTAATAGACATTTCATTTGTTTTTTTTAATCAGTCCTATAATCAGTTAACCTAAATCACGAAGATCCCGGGATTGGAATCCCTACGCGGGAATCCTTATACGCGATGCAACCCGCGAATAAAAATATATTTTGCCATTGGCGCCTCCGTCAATAATTGAAGTGTATCGACGTGAATAATCCCCGTTATGGAATAGAATAAGTCTACTATATTTAATTCACTAACAGTTAAGACTTTGTTTGCGGTCAGGCTTTCACAGTTAGTTGCAGAGCCCCCTAAGAGTTTTTTAAACACGATTATAAGAGCCAAGGATGCATGAAATATTTTCCACAAACATTGAAATACTGAATATTATAAACTCTAATACAATATTCGAGGAGGATATACTGACATTATCTAGAGAGTAGAGACGGATTAAAAATTAATTAAGATGAAACAGATTTGCTTTACGCCAGCTAATGAAGTAGAATAGTATTTTTGTCTTTCAAAAAATTATTGAAATGTTTAACAGCGCTTTCCTCGAAAACGGTTGGAGTTATCAAGTTCTATCAAGTGTACCTTTTATATGTGGAAATGACGCCTTATCAGATTTTCTGGTCAGAAGTACCACAACGTGTCGTCAAAAAATATATGAAAAAAAATTCATCATCAGATACAGGTCCTGCGGCGCCCCTATGATCTAACGTGATGTAATACATAAATTATTGTTTCTTAGAATAAAAAAAGTTCCTCTAGTAAATTTGGCGAAGATCAGTCAAGAGGCTGTTGAGTTATTGCAAAAAGAACGAAAAAATAATTTGAACTTACCTTGTATCTTTTTCTACAGCAACATTTTACTAAAGCATATTTGATTATATACTCATATTTTTGAACAAAGAATCTACCCCTGAACTAACCCTATTATTAGTTGACCACCCAGTATATATGTGGTCCCAGGTAAGTAAAACATCTTCGCATAATAATTTTAGTTGCCTTTGGAATCTTAATTGAATCTTCGTACATCTGGTTTTATACCTGTGATCAACTATTTGTTTGCATTTGTTTCTTTCTTGTTCTAAAAGTATGATATAACAATAGACCTGTATGATAGTTAGAATATTAGCTAGTTTATACAGAGACTCGGTTGGGTAAGTTCTTTCTCTTTCATATATAATTTTAATAATCCAGTTTCGCACAACTTCCAAACCTTTCATATGGCAATTGTATGTCCCTCCATATCGTAGTTGGGATTTTACAAAAGCATAGTACAGTTGATTTGTAAAAAACTGCTACACTTTCTTTTAGCTATGTAAATCATTCGTTCTTTGATTGATATTAATAATATTGCAAACGTCACTTTGACGTTAATCAGTGGCGTCATTATTAAAAATGGTTCGACATGTAACAGATATTCAAAAACTTCGAATTGTTTCTAAAATTGAAGATGGTTGGTCCATAAGAAGACTTGCTGCTGAATGCAATGTGAGTAAAACCACGATAATGAGTATTAAAAAACAATGGGAAACTAACCAAACGGTACCCCGTAAAGTTGGTTCCGGTAGGCTCAAAAAGAGCAATAATCAAGAAGATGAAAATCTTATAAATTACCTAAGAGGAAACCCTTTTCAGACTGCAGTAAATGCAATTTCAGAGACAAATTTCCCTGCTTCGGTACAAACTGCTTGCAGAAGAATAAAACTAGGAAGCGAATTGAAGAGTTATTCAGCGGCTAAAAAATAAAAACTTTCAGAAGAAAAGAAGCAGGGTAGCATTATTTTTGCACTGAACTATATAATCAATGATGAAAACTTCTGGGGACAAGTTGTCTTTTCTGACGAAAAGGTTTTTAAATCCTGTAACGATGGACATGTTCGCGTATATAGGCCTCCTTCCACTAGATACGACGAAAAATATACTTTCGATCCACAAATATCAGGAAGGTTTTCAGTCAATGTCTGGGCTTGGATGAGCCAAAATGGGTTAGGTGTGTGTTGGAACAGTGGTGGTCATCTCAATTCCATTAAAGATATTGAAATATTAGACAATATTATGTTGCCGTCAGTAATAGAGGTATTTCCGGAAAATAATTTTATTTTCCAACAAGACAACTGCTCCATGCATACGGCCCATCGTGTCAGGCAATGGTTTCTTAATAAAGACATAAAGTTGATACCGTGGCCATCTAAAAGTCCGGATTTAAATCCAATTGAAAATGTTTGGGGACTAATGGTGAAACATATAAGAAAATTAACTAACCATCCAAATGCCCAAGAGTTGGAAGACGCTTGGGAGAACTTGTCGCAAGAAGTTGACCTTGCAAGAAATCTGATTTTGTCCATGCCTGCAAGACTTCAGGCAGTTTTAGACGCTAATGGAGCAATGACAAAATACTAGTTAATTCCGTATTACGTAGTTGAAGTTCATTTATTTTATTTATTTATTGTATTTTTATGTTCAGTCTGCATTATTTACATTTTTTTTAATCTCAAGTGGTATTTTTCTGTTCTTATTTTAAAAATAGAATTATCATTATTCAGTTAGTATTTTAATTACAACCATTCAATAGAATTATCCATAACAAATATTATTTTTTTAAACAATGATATGGCAGGCTTGAAAATGTTTTGAAAAAGTTATTTTATAGTTTTTTTTTAAATTCCATTTGAATAAAGTTAAAAAGAAAGGTTTAATAAGTTTAAAAACACTAAGAAAACCGGTCTCCTCTAAAAAACCCAGGTCCGGGGTAAATCATCTCTTTTCCACCCCCCTCTCGACATGCCTGGCCAGCCCTATTTACAGACATATGCACACAACTAAACTATTAAGATTTTCGATTACAAGAGTTGCACCAGTTTTTTTTTAAATCAACTGTACAATGTATGCAAGTGCTTGATGTCTACGATCTGCCCGAAATATTTAAATTTGGCAAGTAGGCTGCTGACTTTCCGACTTAAGTACGTTAGTTTATCCCATTTTAAATGGCAGTCTACAGTTATGCCCAAATACTTAATTTCATTAACTGACTTAATTTCAAAGTTCTCTTCAACTTTAAGTGAAGGAGGCGTATCTATTTTGTTGATTAAAATCGGCACGTATTTTGTTTTAGTAGCATTTATTGTAAGGATTCTTGAATCGAACTAACTTTTAATCTTCCTGAAATCATTTTCTGCTTATTGAACAGTAAGGGTCCTAGTACTGTTCCTTGCGGCACCCCGTATTTAACTTTTCTTATTTTACTAAGACTTTTATGTATTATTACTTGTTGCGTTCTTTCAGATAAATAACTTTTTATAAGAGTCAGTGTTATACCTCGGAAGCTTATTTGATCGAGAGCCTTGAGAAGTTTGTATCAACACTATCAAAAGTTTTTGCCCGAAGAACACGTGCCAGTTTTTTTGTACAGACTTTAAACACTCTCTTCTCTGTATATAGCACAAAGGTGGTCGGGAATTTCTTGTGACATTGTATCAATGATTTTTTAATACTATCAAGTATAGAATATCATCAAAATTAATTTATTATCTGACAAATTTTCTGAAACTATTTTTTTCTAATTCTTTGCCAACTTTTTATTAAGTTAAGAAATCTTTATTTACCTTAAACCCTACGTCATTTCTCTTTTTTTTTTAATACCCTGGCACTATAAAAAATGCGATATACAAGTTTAAATCCTCTGCGCCACCACAGGCTGTGTGCGAGGTTAGTTTTCGAGATCAAGTCTTTTGTACAGCAGGCTCTTCGAAGACGGTCAACAGGTGCACGTTCTGTAGTGAACAGTGTGTGCCAGCCACGAGTAGTAAATAGATCGAAGTGGCCCAAGGAATGGCCGCCAACGAATAAGCTTTTGACGTGCGCTCTCCACTCAGGGCGTCTCGCTGTTATTGATTGTCGCATCATCGAAGCTGGGTAGCGTTGCCGGCAAGAATGTGGAGTTGTCCCGGAAATCGCTTAATTTTATTTAAAAAATTAATATGGTTTTTTAAACTTTTCAAAAGTTTATTATTGTCATGCGAAATGACCCAAAATACTCGAGATTTTGTTGTCCTTAAGATAAGTGTTAAACTTCATACAATTACAAATTATATTGATATGACTCTCATATGAAGAGCAAGTATAAGATTTTCCTTCACTGATTTTCAAGAGAAATCGTTATATGCTTGAATATATCATGCAGCCATGAAACACAGTATTTATTTGAAGAACTTTAGTTTATAACATCAGATAGCTTCCTTTTCTTCTAAATCCACATTAGCAAATAAATTAATTTTCTATTGGTTAATATTGGAAATAAAGTATTAGTCTTCGTTTTAAATTTAAAGCATATTAGGCACTTAGTAATTAGCGCTGTAGCTTTATCAATATTTGTTAGGTTCAGTGCACATAATTTGGCATAAACTATAAAAGATACAAAAATGTGATGTACAGGAGATTTAAATGACGTGCCTTTAAAAAATTTACGGAAAAGTCCTGGACAACATATACCAATCGCCTACTAGTCCAGGGCGAAGACGGGTCACTATCGCTAGTTACTTAAGTAGAATTTAACGCGTGTCCATTTTTTTTTACCAAAAATATAAAAAAATAGGGCAAAGTTAGAATTAAATCAGAAAAATTGGCATAATGTTCAGGCTTTTCAATAAAATGCTCAAAATTTGTTACGAATATTGCTGTGACTGCTAAATTTAGAAAACAATAACTATTGATTCAGTCACATATATTGGCTGAAGAAAATTTGTATCTTTCTGATATAAACGATGCCTTTAGAGTTGAATAGCTTTGGAACTTGTATATTTTGAAGATTGATATTTAAAAAAATATCTCTTGATCCTACGGAAGATTTTGGGCACGATTGTTTAAATATTGATTGGTGATCCAGGCCGATCTTAAATTATAAAATAAAATATGTGAAATATTTCCTTATATACATTTGTATTAATAAAGAAAAAAATTTATGAATAAAATAATTCGCAATTTTCCTCACACAGCAGTAAATTTTCTTATTCTTGACAACGTTGCGCCGCTGGGTTGGCGAGCGAGCGCGCGAGAGGCATCGCTGGCACATTCAGTTGTTTTCAGGACGTCGTTGTCGTCGTGTTACTTAATGCGTCCACCCCGGTGAAAAATAACGGCGATAGCGATCGACCGTGGATGACTCGACCGACGAAGGCGCGTAGCGCGGTATGACGTCCCTGGAAGCGGCGTCATTGCCGCTCCCGACAGATCCTACTGACAAATGCCTGCCTAGAAAGTATTGGTGTTTCCTCCTGTCCTCCATTTGTACCTTTTTGGCGGGGTTACTCATAGTTCTGATATGGAGGCTCTTCGCCTTCTTGTGCTGCCGGAAGGAGGCGGACCTGGGCCCGAACGACCCCAAACAGAAGGAGCAGAAGGCTGCGAGACAGGGAAAGCAAGAATTCGAAGGGACTTTTATGACAGAGGCCAAGGACTGGGCGGGAGAGCTGATATCGGGACAAACTACCACAGGCAGAATCCTGGTAAGGACCTTTGGAAATATGATGAGTAAATACATGAAAGCTATAGAGGTCTTGAAATAATGCGCCAAAGTTAAATAGACTATAATCCTTTGTCGCCAACTGTAGGATCAAATTAATGTTTTATTCATTTTAAAAATTCTGGTTAGTTACATTTATCATAACAATTACATGATGCTCATGTATCTAGTTCCAACATGCGCATACATTAGTAGCTCACGTTTTGTATTAGAAACTACAGAAATATGTGGAGGTAGATAATTTCATATTTTTATCGATTGAAGGTAGAAAAGTTATATTTTTCAAAAACCATTTGAGCAACTGCTTTTATTATATTTAAGAAAGTAAAATACACCTTGAGACTTATCGTTTGATAAATAACAGATATCTTAATCACACATTTTAGAGGGATGACTACTTTAAACAGTTTATTTTTCATCAAATTTATATTTGATATTAATACATGTTAAGAAATAAAGCAACCTAAAGAAATAACCACGTCAACTCAAGATGGAACTATTGTAATATTGAATTCCAGCTCGGTTGGGAATCCAGATTTTTTTTTTAAGAAACCACAAAAACGCAGAATAATGGAGTTTTCGCTTCTATTGTATCCTGCATTAAATAAATATAAATAAGGCGATATAGTCTTAAGAACAAAAATTTGCCAACATTTGCATAAAACTATTTAGAATCTTATAGCCCTAATAATTTTCAAAGTATATGCTGCAAAGAACCCCAATTTTTTAGTTTTCAGGCCAAAGTCCATACTCTTCAGATTATTTCAAGGATATTCATCAGAGAAAATCATAAGAAAATTTAAGTAAGAAAATACTATATTTCATATACATATTTCTTCAAATATCAAATTGTGCTCCAATTGTATTAACAATTTAATTTTTTTAACCGCGTTTTTCAATCTTAAATGTGGATAACTGGAGATATATAAGTTCGATCAGAACAAATCTTTGTAATTAAATTGTCTACATATCTACGTTTAGTGTAGGTCTTAGAAGCGCAACCATAACCTACAAAAGCGGAAAATCGGGCCAAGAATCGGTTTTCTTTTCATTTTGATGGACAGAGCCGCTGCGGGAACTTCAACAACTTCAAACTTTGAGAAAATTCTTTTGCTATAACAAAAACACCCTGAAAATTTGGTGCAAAAATATTAAATTCAGTGTGCGTAATTGTATTTGTTATTTAAAATTTGAATTGGCTGCCATTTTATCCCATTAAGTTCAAAACCGATAATATTTTTTTCAAAAGTTAAGTCTTGAAATCAACTTTTTGATGCCGTAAGAAAAATTATATTTTGGTCATTTTCTTTCCAGTTGTTTAAAGCCTAAAGAACAAAAATTTATTTTTATCGGCTATTTTGAAAAAAATTTTGATCAAAAGAAACAGTTTTTTCTTAAATAAAAGTATTAAAATTTTCTTAATGATCTGATAAAAAGTGTTCAAATTTTTTTTCAAAATGATAGAAAAAATTCATTTTTTATTTATTGGGTTTTAAAAAAAATGGCAAAAACGGCCAAAGTAGATTTAAATTTTTTTTTACTGCATCAAAAAGCTGGCATCGAGGCCTAACTGTTGAAAAAAAAATTATCCTCTTTGGACTTATGGCATAAAATGGCGGTTAATTAAAATTTTAAATAACAAATTCAATTGCGCACACTGGGTTTAATATTTTTGCACCAAATTTTCAGGATATTTTTGTTAGAGTAAGAGGCAGATTTCTTCTGAAAGTTTGAAGCTGATCGGTTCACCCAGCGGCTCTGGGAGGTAAAATGAAAAAAAAAAACGATTTTTGGTCAGTTTTTTCATTTTTGTAGGTTATGGTTGCGCTCCTAAAACCTACAGTAAACAGAGATTGTAGAATACTTAATTGCAAAGATTTTTTTTGTTCAGATCGGACCTATATATCTCGAGTTATTCACATTTTTAGGTTGAAAAACTGGGTTAAAAAAATTAAATTGTTAATAACAATTGGATCACAAGGTTCTTGAAGTACAAATTTTTTTTGTTTTGGGTACTCCTGACCTCCCCAAAAGGGTCCAACCATAAAATTGCTTATGGAAAAAGTTCCTTTATATTAATTTTTTGTGCTATTTTGATAGTTTCTTTTTAGGTTAGATATTTATGAATTAGAATTAAACGGAAACATAATCCACGATTTTGCAATTTTTTGTATCAACTTCTAGAATAGTCTTAATTTCTCGACCCAGTTAAACTTTAAAAAAGAAAATCTTAACTTATTTACTTACACTCTATATTTTTTTCAATGAGATGACTAACATAGCGCAATTTGAGTAAACACAAAGCAACTATTTATAGATGAAGTCAAAATATAGCGAATTTTTCTAATTCTTGTTTCTCTTCCCCTTCATTTTATTTTTTTACTTTTACTTTCTCGAATTTCTCATTTTACTTCCCTATATGGTATTCCTGCCACTGGCTTGAAGAGACAACACTAATTTTCTCCTTTTACTTTCCTTTTCTTTCACTACTAGCCAATGCAACACTTTTTTAAATGGAGTCGGAATTATTTGGCCATCAATAACTTATTCTATTTAACACTTTCAACTCTGGTCGAAGTTCCATGGCGATGTTATCAATTTCTAACTCATTTAAATATTGCCATTGGGAGTATGTAAGTTTGTTTCTGCTATTGACATAGCGTGCTCCATAAAACATAGTAGACTACTGACCTTTGTGTATGATACATTCATGTGGTGTGGAAAATTGGTTTTGATCTCGTATTTTGGTCTGTTTATTAATTTTCGCACAAAGAAGTAAAATGCCAACTGCTGATTACTTAAATTATGAGTGGAATCAGTTCTTGGCACAAATGACCACTAATGATGACTAATGAACTGTAATCAGTATCTGTCATCACCTGTTCTGGTGAAAACACAACCTTAAAATCCATTTAGATATACGTACAAAGCACTTTTGATTTGTAACTCCCAATAGGTACATATATAGGATACAGGGTGTCCTGTAATAACTAACAAAATTTTACTGTAGATTCCCTGTCGAAAGTGAAGACGGGTTCTTCGTATACAATTTTTCAAAATAACCCTTTCCCGTCCAGCTACACCCCCTTAAATGGTTTTTAATTTCTATCTCAAAATAACGCAATCGAAAAAATATGACATTTGGCACATCTCGATTACTCATCAGAAGGAAGGCATCTAACCAAATTATTTCATTCAAATAGCATGTACTCAAAGAGATGAAATTAACTACCTTTCTTGAAATTTTGTAAATATCTTTCTGCCCGCTATTTTTTTCAATAAAAAAATTAACCAAACATTATGATTCATTAATTGGATTGAATCTGCGGTAGGTTCTTGATGAAATATATTTAATAGAATAGTTATAAATATTCAAAAGAATAGTTACAATACGCACTTGGTTTCTTGTTTCATTAGCTTTGTTCAGATTTCTCTGACATATGTTTCAGTCTTAAAAACTTGTTACCTCCTTTCCCTTGTTATTTATTTTTAAGAAAGAATTGAGGCAACATATGCGGACGAGTAGCTGGTTTAAGTCGGAGCAGAGAGCCGTGGGTCCAGAGTATTCGTAAGAGTGGAGAAACTTACCCTTTTCGATATGTACAGCATAAGCGACAGATTTCTGTTTAGTTCGAGAAAAGAAGACAAAGAAAAATTGATGTTAAATTGGGCACCATCTATAGTAAAATAAGTAAAATTGTCTCTTTTTCTCGAATAACCAGTCTACTATAGATCAGACTGAAATTGTTGGTAAGAGAAATAAAAAGATAGATTAAAATGAATGTTAAAATATATTACATGAATAATAAACAAATCGGTTGGTCAAGACTAATTGAAATTTAAAAAAAATTATATATATAACAAATTTATACCAGGATCCTAGATTGATTATTGTTGAGGTGATTGGTTCTGGGACAGCAATCCAGGCCCACAATTGTCTCTTGTTGCGAGAATGGATTCTAAAGTTTCCTTGGCAATTTACGTTTTTCAATGAAATGTGGTTAAAGTTGTAGGAAAATTAACCAACTATGTGGTTTATGAAAAGATAACGAAATTTTATCTATGAAAGATAAGCTGTGCAAAAGCTATGCGGAGATGTAGAAGCTATGCAGAAATGTATAAGTATATATGTGCATAAACATATAAGTACATAAGTACATATAAATATATAGAAATATATAAGAATTTAAATATCTAAGTATATAAGTATCTCAGAATTTAAATATCTAAGAATTTAAGCATCTAAGCATGTAAATATCTAAGCATCTAAGCATGTTAGCTGATTTCATAAAAACTGTAAATTGCCAAAAAATTAAAAAGAAAAAAATTTTTTTTTAAACAATGTGGTACATATAGTATTTTAACTACTTATTAAAATAAAAAGAATTGAGACCTTGAATTGAAATTTATTAAAAAAAAATAATAATAATTGAAATGACATCAAAGACAAAAATTGAAGATTAATTAGATTTTTAAATGAGTAATAAATGAAATTACCTGTATGTTGTTATTAACGTGGATGTAAAATGTAATATTAATTACTGAAGTCCACAGTTAAAAATTATATACGTTCGAATCAGTACAAAGGCTGCAAGCAAATGATTTCCTGGTGAGTTTTACTGATAAGGTAAACTTTTTTGTCCTGCTTACTGGGTAATAATGCTACCAAAAAAATAAACTTGACAAATCTAATTCCCTAATTAAATTGAAAGCTATAAAACATAAAAATAGTACAGGGATGGCCATCTGTCAATGGTTGAGTTAAGCGCAACAATTTGCAGGTCGCAAATTCTACAAGTTCCTTTAATCACAAACTAAAATAGTGGCATATGATCGATAAAAGGAGTCTATAATAAAAGTTTTTATTATTTTCATACCAGCTGATTTGCCTTTACCTCAGTTTGTAATTTCTATTTTATACATAACCAACAATATGAACAGCTGTAAATAAATATTAAAACGTATTGTGATACATCTTATAGGATATACTATATATAGGAACGAGAAAAGGTAAGGAAAATAATCATATGTACTTACATAGTAAACAAAAATATAAAAATTGAAAAATAGATATCTGATGTAAATAAATGTTTTGTAGACAATTGTTTCCTGGAATAACGTTGTATTACAACGGAACAGAGATACATAATAGTTTAGAAAAACATGACTAAGTTCCTAAGATATAAAATTAAGTACATAAAACAGTGTGAAATGGTTTAGCAGTTATACAAGTAAAATTCTGTTAGTTGAAAACAGTTTCACTTACAAAAACTGAATCAAAAAATGTTATACAGATCGTGCTAAATATAACCAAAACACTAGTTTTTATATAAAACTGTTAAATGGATGTAGGCCATGTAACAGAATGACTTGAAAGTGGTGGTTCACAGTATATATCTTAGAAATATTCTACCTACTTAGGGGGGGATAATAACTTGATTTGCTATTTCTTTAAATTTAACAATATAGGCCGGCGAGCAATCTGAACAAAACTAATGAAACAATAAACCAAGTGCGTATTGTAACTATTCTTTTGAATATTTATAATTATTCTATTATGATTCATTTAGGTACTTTTTTATCTCGTAAAATCCACTATTTTTGAGAAAAAAATTAAATTACATCTGCCTAAGCGATCAATCAAAAAAGAAAGACCACAATAATTATTATATTAGTATAAAATACTAAAAGTAGGCTGGTGTCAAATTATAATTTAACAATATTACGTTGTTTCTTGCCTTTGAAATAATAAGATAATCATACCTTACTACTTAATACTAGTAGTTTTATAACCAGATTTTAAAATGCATAGTTTTAGTAATGAGGAATATGCAGATATACATTTTTTATTTTTTTTCTATACATTTATTTAACGTCGGCCTATTTCCGCTACTGAGGCCTAACACCGACGCCTGTAGACGAGCTACCCCCAACCAGGAATTTTGCCGAACCTCTTCCCTTAAGAAGAGTAGGGATCTTTTACTTGCCTAACATTTAATAGACAAGGGACCGACGGCTTTACATCCCCTCCGAAGGATGGTATATCTCCTATACAACCCTTGCCTAAGGTTGTATAGCTTCCGCGCATACACTGATATACAAGCCGCTGGAAGATGTGTGAGGCGAGAACGCGGTTTCCGTTGGAATGGTCACCAATCCAAGTACTAACTGCGCCTGTCGTTGCTTTACATCGCATACCGAAGTATGTACATAGTAAAGACGCACCTACGCTCGCCCCCAAAATGGACATACATTTAATTTATAGTGAATGTAAAAGAAATGCTTCAGCGGCAAAAGAACGATATCATCGTAAGTTTACTTCTCGCACTGTGCTAAATGTTCGTACTTTTTCTAATATTTACTTGAGGTTAAGAGAAAAGGACTGTTTAAAAAAAAGAAGTAATGATTGTGGTTGTCGGAGACAAATAGGAGATGCAATGGAGGCACAAATATTACATTATTTTGGTGAACATTCTGAATGTAGTATTATGTAGGCTAGTCTTCAATTTCACATAACAAGAACATCAGCATGGAGGATTTTGACTTGACTTTCCAGTAAGACTTGATTTTTGTACAATTATACTTAGGAAGCCGTTAGATTTTGCAAGAAAATTACTATTCACAGATGAATGCTGCTTTACTCGACATGGAGTTTTAAATTTTCGTAACCAGCATTTATGGAGCAACGATAATCCTCACGCTGTTGTAAATGTAAGATATCAATGCAACTTTTCAATAAATATTTAGGCCGGAATTATAGGCAATAAATTAATAGGGCCTTTTGAGCTACCAAACAGATTAAATGGTCCAGCTTATTTAAACTTTTTACAGAATGACCTGTATCAACTTATAGACGATTTACCTCTTGCATTACGTCAAACACTGCCACATCATTATTCTTTAGAGGTTCCTGTATCAACTTATAGACTATTTATCTCTTGTATTACGTCAAACACAGCCACCTTATTATTCTTTAGAGGTTCGAGAATGGCTACGCTCAACATTTAGAAATCGATGGAATGGAAGGGGGCGAGAAGTCACAATTAAATGGCCCCCTCGGTCCCCAGATATGAATCCATTAGACTTTTACTTTTGAAACTACTTGAAAAATATTGTTTTCTCGACACCTGTGGATAGTTAATTTCACTCCTTTGTGTACACTTGCTTTTGAAACTTTTGCATACACATTCAAAATTAAATAACAACGATTTTGCAAAATTTTAGTTTTATGAAGGGATAATTTTGAGATTAGGCTAAAGATGACATTGACATTTAAAGCAAATTTAATTCAAACGAACTGACCATTCCAACGGAAACCGCGTTCTCGCCTCACACATCTTCCAGCGGCTTGTATATCAGTGTATGCGCGGAAGCTATACAACCTTAGGCGAGGGTTGTATAGGAGATATACCATCCTTCGGAGGGGATGTAGAGCCGTCGGTCCCTTGTCTATTAAATGTTAGGCAAGTAAAAGATCCCTACTCTTCTTAAGGGAAGAGGTTCGACAAAATTCCTGGTTGGGGGTAGCTCGTCTACAGGCGTCGGTGTTAGGCCTCAGTAGCGGAAATAGGCCGACGTTAAATAAATGTATAAAAAAAAAAAATTCAAACGAACATAAAATTAAATACAAATATATTAAAAAAGGTTTCAATATTTTATCATGGCCTCTAGCACTGCATCCAATTTCTTGGGCACAGATTCTATAAGGTTTTGTCAATAATTTTGGTCTTCGCACAAGTTTTCCCACGCATTTTGAATAACTTCCTACAATTCTTCAGGATTAGCAGGTCTAAAGTTCCTTTTATAAATTTTCGTGACAATTAAACACCATACATTTTCTAAGAGGTTCATATCAGGACTATAGGACGCCATGGTAATATTCCAATATTGTTATTTTGAGCGGTGTGGGTAGGGCAATTATCCTGTTGAAATATGAAATCATTGGGATATAATTGTTCCATAGAAGGAAGCATAACATTTTGCAAGATGTCAAGGTAAGCTTCTGCAATAAATCGACCACCAATGCGCCAGGTTACTCCTGGACCGAGAATACTTAACCAAGTCCAAACGTTGACAGAGAATCGTCCAGACCTGTTTACAGATCGTTCAGAAAATCTTGAATTTAGTGGTCGATCACCCGCAAACGACCATCATTTTAAATACTTTTTCGTCAGAAAATGTTACAGTGTTCCAAAAATTTATAGTATATATTATATAATTTAGGCAAAGTATTATCCTGGACTGCTTACTTTCTTCTGTTAATATATTTTTCTTTGCACTTGCGGAATTTATAATTTCTAAATCTTTAACACGACGGCACGCTGTCACCCATGATCCTGGAAAGTTGGTCTCAAAAACCGCTTGTCTGGCCGTATTGAAAGGGCGTTCCCTTAAATTATCCAAAAATGCTCCGTCCTGTCTGCGTGTGAAATTTTGGGTCTTCCAGAACACGACCTTCTAGTCATGGTCCCTTTTTGTTCCCACCTCTCTTTACTCGTAGAACGGTGCTTTTATCTAGTCCATAATGAATGGCAAACCTTCTTATGGACCACCTCTCTTCTAATTTAGAAAGCATCAAAACTTTGTCTGACTCTGTCAGTCGAGACATTTTGAGTTTTCAAAAGTTCAAATGTCAGAGTTGATTAATTACAACCCTGATTTAATACAAATAGGTGTACGCGAAAGTTTTGAAAGCAAGTGTACATGCTAGGCGGATGAAATGATTTGGTTAGATGTCTTTTGAGGAGTAACTGAGATGTGCCAAATTTCATCTTTTTTCGATTATGAGATAGAAATTAAAAACTGTCTTTTGGCACACCCCTTTATGGGGATGTAGCTGGACAGGAAAGGGTTGTTTTGAAAAAATTTGTACGAAGAACCCATCTTAATTTTCGACAGGGAATCTACAGTTAAATTTTTTACATGTTATTACGAGACACCCTGTATATGCAATCTAAATAGAATATAATCAGGTGCGCATATTATCAAAAAACTTACCTTGGTTAACACTTTCACTAAGCAAATATTAATATTTCTAAGAACACCAAACTATCAATCAAATATTAGATAGTTATAAGGGGGGCGTCAGGGAGTCCTTGTTGAAGCATCTCCAAACAAGTAGTGATACTAGGGATGTATTACTGACTTTCTATTATAGTATTAAATGCTTTCTTTTTGGATTGATAATTACTGACACAATGACCACTACTGGTTTATTATTTTATTTATGATCATATTTTGGAGAAAAACTGTACACCTAGAATTCTATTGACTATTTAGTCAACATTCATACATTGCGTTATCAAGCTATCATTGAATCAAATAGTATGCAACGCCACTTATTAAATAGAAATATTGTGCAAAAATAACAATTATTAATTTTTCTAATTTGCCGAGCGAATAAAATGGAAAGAAAAGAAATTTGATTTATTAAATTACAGATGATTTCTCGATATTTTCATTGTTATGTATTAAGTACCATTTTATAGTTATACTTAACAGGGATTTGTATCATTGTAGATTGTTTTATGGGGTCGTTTGGCTTCGAACAGCCTTACTTCACTTCGACCTAAAAGATCTTTTGTGATTTACACTACATCTAGTTGTTGCCCAGGATTCCAAGACTTTTTACAAAGCTTGTGATTTTCCTGGGGGCTAATTTCAATTTCTCTATGCCTTCAGACGTTAATTCCGCCTGTTCTAGGAATTTTAGCCTAGTGCGGACTAACACCTTGCATTCACAAAGTATATGTTCCGCAGTTTCAGTTGCAGTATCGCAATATGTGCATTTGTTGTCTACTGCCTTGCCCATATTCTTGAGATGATATCTCAAGTGGCAGTGGCCAGTTAGAAGACCTGTGATTAGCCTTAATTTGGACTTTTCAAGTTCGAAAAGTTATAAACTTTTTCGCTTGTCTTTGGCCTGGAGTATTCCTCCAGTAGGACTTCTTCTGGTCCTTTTCCCATTCTTGGATCTCCTCCGCTATGTGTCGCTTGGCTAGGCCACAGAAAGGTTCGGGTCCAATGAATGGTGCTTTAGATCCTTTTTTTTGCAAGGCAAGGCAAGGCAAGTTCATTTCCTTGTACTCCCTTATGCCCTGGCACCCACATCAAGGTAACCTTGTTGTTGTTGGCCAGCTGCTTAAGGGATTGTCTACATTCCTAGGCAATTTTAGACTCAAAGGTATGGGACCTTAGAGCTTTTAGTGCTGCCTGGCTATCAGATAATACATAGATCTTTGCCCTTCGGATGCCTTTATTTAGGCATTCCTGGGCACACAGATCTATGGCGTAAATTTCTGCCTGGAAGATGGTTGGGGTGTTACCGAGGGCTTTGGATAGCCTACATTTCGACCCTGCTATGCCCACTCCTACCCCTTCAGCCATTTTAGATCCATATTTGTATCATAGTATATAGAATAAAACAAGAAAGTTGCAATTAATAATTCCTCACCTAAATTAATTATAGAAATTTTTAAATTTCTTATAATTTGCTATTACTTACAACTAAATGCCATTACAGTGCGTGACAGACTGTCTCTAATTTGTCAAACCATAGTTGACATTTTGCATGTCAAACATATTTGGAAAAGTTTAATGCAAGAAAAGTATTCCGTTATGGTATGTTATACATGTTATTTGTAATTCTACATAATACGCGTCTTGAAAAATTTACTCACATGATTTTTTGACAGTTTTCAGAACATCGAGTTGATTTCTGCATGGCACATATTCAGTTTTTCTTGTGAATCGTCTAGTTTTCATGATATCGAGTTGAGTAAGTCTGCAACTTATGACTGTTAACTATCATTCTCGTAATAAATACCCCGTTGTTTTTTAATTTCATCTGAAGTGATAATATGTGTTTATATTTCGCACGCAGAGTTTTAAAAATTATTTGGTGCGTGTTCAAGGATTTCGAACACATTTAGAATATCCATTCACCTTTGTGTACTTCTATTTCTGGTACACAAAGCGTCAACAAATTATAACGACACACAATTACCTTTTGTTAACTACGTAGCTCGTTTCTTTAAATTTTACCGGGAGTGGTCCATGTACATTTCATTAATGAAATTTATATTTTGAAACAAGTTGGAAAGCGGTCATTACGTTTAAATCAATTAATATGCTTTCAAAATATCCAGTAATATTCTATCGGCAGTTTTTGTCAAAGCATTAGTAAAATTTTTGTCAGTATAAGATTTTAGTAAAATTTTCGGAAAAGTAATGAAAGTTAGGTTAATGTCCTGCTTAAGTAAATATGAAATACTTCCTGATAAATAATGTCTTTAGAGAAGAAAATCTATTAAACATGTTATAGTAGACCTCATATCATATATATTTGCTTCACTAGAGAAAGGTACGCCATATTTATGTACTTTTATGGATCTATTGAAAGCATTTAATACAGTCAGCCACCCCTTGCTTTTGCAGTTCTTGGACGACGCTGAAATAGGAGGGGTATGTAGTAACAATTTAAAAAAAGAATATGGTTGTACCCCAAGGTACAGCTTTGGGGCCTATACCATTCTTTATTGGTATAAATGATCTATTATGTTTATTTAGTATTATAGGCTATTGATTATGTCATAAAAAACAGGAAAATAAGAAACTAAGGCGTTCGAGAGTTTTTATTGCATAAATCGTTCAATTGGTGATTTAAGATGAGAAAACCGCGGAGTCTATTAAATCAAAATCAGAGGGTGCAAATTGGAGATAGGGGTGAAAATGCAATCCTTTCAGTTTTTTAAATATAACTCGAAAACGAAGCAAAATTCAGGTATAGTTAATAGGAGACATTTTGTAGAGAGTCAAATCTCCTATCGAAGTGGCTTATTTAAAAAATAAAAAACATTTTTTTGTGCGAAAAGTATAAAGAAACAATTAAAAAAAGCATTGTTTTATTGAGGAAAAATCAATTTTGTTATAAAAAATAAGATTTAAATCAATATCAAGGTAAACGCGATAAATAAATTTAAAAATGGCTAAATTTGAGCGACTATGTCTCTGTCAACTTTCATCAAAAAAATTTTTTGAGACCACAATTTTAAAGGAAATTTTATCAACTTTTTTTTCTACAAAACAATGCCTATACCTATTGCCGCCCAAAAAAGTAAAAAAAATAACAAAAAAATTGATTTATTGCTTTTTTAAAATTGTTTTTTTGAATACTTTCGATGGGAAATTTGATTCTCTACAACAAATTTTCTACTAATTATACCTGAATTTTCCTTCGTTTTCGAGTTATATTTAATATACTTTCTCATCTTAAATGGCTAATTGAACGATTTTTTATGCAGTAGAAACCTTAAATATCCTATTACAGGATTCGCAGATGACGCTGCAATTATTTATAAAACTAAGACAACGGGGGGAGGGGGGGCTATAGGAAATAGTAAAAATGACTTAAACCTAGGCAAAACAATTTACTAACATACAGCTGTAGTAAATTAAATTTACCATCTTTTAAATATCTGAATATTGGAATCCAAAGAAAAACACACATTAAAAAAATACATTTATTTTATACAAATTTCGACAATTCAGTCATGTTCTTGATCAAAAACAAATGAAATTTATACCAGGCCTTTGCTGAAACTCACTAGACTAGATGTTATAAAATGGAGGGTCATCCACTTACTCTTTTCTTTCCTCAAAACAAGTGTTATTATACATTTATCGAGTAGTCTCTGTTTATTTCCTATATTATTTATTAGTTATTTGCTATTTACCATATGCTATTATTATTATAAATGCATCCAGCTAATTTTTGTTTGTTAAGACATTTGTTAATTTATCTGCAATATTAACCAAATATCCGCTTGTTGATTTGCCCGTTTGGAGTCCATTCTAAAAATTTGATATATATAACTTTTTTTATAGGTTAGTTATAATTACAAATAGCTGTTTCAAATATTTCTCGATTTTTCTGTGCGCAAGGATATTACATGATGTATTTCTTAAAATAAGAAATATTGCAAATAAGGATAGCGCGACTTTGCTTGGGACTTTTATTGAGAGACTAATTTGGACAACATGTTGAAGCCCGAAGTCATAAACTATCAAAAATCATTTTTCTACTATATTCTCAAAATGACATATTTCTTTCTTCCTCATTCATTGTTATCATATATTACAAAACAATTTTTTATTGTAAACATACCAAATATATTCTATTTCTATTTCATGATTTGACTCTTTAGGATTAGTTCATTATAAAAAAAATCATTTCTGATACATTTCACTCGTGTTACAAATAAAGTGGTAAAAACTAAGTTATATGCGGTTTTCGCTCAAAAAAGGAATACATATCAATATTTTCAAGATTTCTCAAAATTTTGGAAAAGTTAGTACAAAACTTGACTTCTTTGGCTATTTCCGCTAACTGCTCTGTACTATTGATGGTAGCCCTCGATCGTGACTCGCATATTTCTTTGGTTTTATTATATATCAATGCCCGCTGTAATACAATATTCTCAGATCAAGTTCATGTTCTTTAAGCAATTATTTGTTTTCTAATTTATTATCTATATATTTATTTCAAAAGGTTTTTCAGCAAAAGAACATATGAATATTTTTTTTACAATAAGTCATTTCGAAAATATACGTTAGCATACGGAAGTACAGTGTTCAATATACATATAAAAAACTAGATAATATTTGGATTTAATATGCTTGGCGCATAAAATAATATAATTGTTGCCTGGACAAGTGTTACTTCCCTGATTCATGGAAAGAAGCTCGTATCATATCGTTGCTTAAAACTAATAATGTCTGTGTCTGACTTGCAACC